>CM075672.1:24102500-25352500 GCA_037962975.1 Clitoria ternatea | reverse complement strand
TGTTTTAATTTTAATTATGACAACAAAAATCAATCAAACCCCCCCCCCCAATTGTATGTTAGTGAACTTATGTTTGTAAAAATTTTTAGTTGTTTAGTTTTTATTTTTAATTGTTAAAAATTAGTTTAAGACTTGATTTTTCCTAAATTTTTGTGTTGATCCTTGAGAGAACGACCTAGGTTGACACCCTAGTACTACGTTAATTAATTTTAATGTACTAATTTGACGGAATCACGACTGTAAAAATATATTCACGTCAAATTTTGGCGCCGTTGCCGGGGATCAACGATCTTTAGGAAAAACACTTGTTTTAAATTAATTTTTTTTTTAAATTGAAAAAAAAAATTTAAAAATTTTAAAAAAAAAATTTCTTTTGTTTATTTGTTTGTTTATTTTATTTCTTTTGCATGATTTAGGATTCTTATGATTTATTGCTCATCATGATCAAATATCTTGTTGTATGCTATGTATGACTAGAAGAACTTTTGAGCATTTATATTCATTTGATCCTGAAATTAAAAGAACTTTTCATAGGTTAATTAGAGAAGCTAGATTTAATAATAACTTTGTTGATATTGATAGTGATAGTATTGTTTCTGAATCTGTTGAAAGTACTGCTAGTTTTTCTGATATGGCTGAACCTCGTGAAAGAACTCTTAGAGAACTAGCTGCTCCTGAATTCACTTACGAAAGTTTGTGTATTCAATATCCTGATGAGGATGTCCCTTTTATTCTTAAGACCGGACTTATACACTTGTTGCCTAAGTTTCATGGTCTTGCGGGTGAAGATCCGCACAAACACCTCAAAGAATTCCACATTGTGTGTTCCACAATGAAACCCCAAAACGTTCAAGAAGACCATGTCTATCTTAAAGCGTTTCCTCATTCTTTAGAGGGTGTTGCTAAGGATTGGTTGTACTACCTTGCTCCAAGATCAATCACAAGTTGGAATGACTTAAAGAAAATGTTCTTGGAAAAATTCTTTCCTGCCTCTAGAACAACTGCAATCCGTAAAGACATATCTGGCATTAGGCAACTCTCTGGAGAAAGTCTTTATGAATATTGGGAGAGATTTAAAAAACTCTGTGCAAGTTGCCCTCACCACCAAATTTCTGAACAACTTCTTCTTCAGTACTTCTATGAAGGTTTACACCACGTTGATCGCAACATGATTGATGCGGCAAGTGGAGGAGCTTTAGGAGATATGACTGCTGCTGAAGCAAGAAATCTGATTGAGAAGATGGCATCCAACTCTCAACAATTTGGTGTGAGAAATGATTCTTTCAAACCCATGTTTGATTCTAATTCTAGTTCATCTGGAATTAAACTCGAGAGCAAACTTGATGCTCTCACCACTCTAGTCACACAATTAGCAGTAAATCAAAAATCCATGACTGCTAAAGTATGTGGCATCTTCTCTTCACAAGAGCACCCCACTGATTGTTGTCCTTCTCTACAAGAAAAGGATAATAATAGTCCCCAAGCTTATGCAAGTAACATCTACCATGATAAACCTCCACCACCACAAAACCATGACCTTTCCACCAACAGATACAATCCAGGTTGGAGGAACCATCCAAACTTGAGATGGGGCAACCAACAACAAAATCCCCAACCTCCATTTCAAAACAATGCATCAACCTTCCAAAGACCGACACCTCAACCACCCACAAGTGGCCCTTCTTTGGAGGATCTGGTGAAACAAATGGCTACACAGAACTTGGAGTATCAACAGAGGAATGATGCTACCATCCAGAGTTTAAGCAACCAAATTGGGCAATTGGCTTCATCATTAAGCTAGTTACAATCTCAAAACTCTGACAAATTACCCTCTCAACCAGCTGCAAATCCAAGAAATGTGAGTGCAATTCAGTTAAGATCAGGTAAGAACCTTGAAGTACCCATACCTAAGGAACCTGAAAAACAAACAGATGTGCCCACAACAGTTGAGAATGATGTGCCCTCTTCAAGCACAAGCAAATCTGAGATGCAACCATCCCAAATTCCACCTCATATCCCTCTTCCTTTCCCACCAAAAGCAATTCCAAGCAAGAAAATGGAAGAAGTGGACAAAGAAATTTTGGATACTTTCAGGAAAGTGGAAGTGAATATACCTCTTCTCGATGCAATCAAGCAAATACCTAAGTATGCCAAATTTCTGAAGGAGTTGTGTACTCATAAGAGGAGACTCAAGGGCAATGAAAGGATAAGTATGGGAAGAAATGTATCTGCACTGCTTGGTAAGGAAAATATCCCTGAAAAATGCAAGGATCCAAGTACGTTTTCTATACCCTGTATCATAGGTAATAACAAATTTGAAAATTGCATGTTAGATTTAGGAGCTTCAATCAATGTTATGCCTATGTCTGTTTTTAAATCTTTGTCTCTTGGAAATTTACAACCTACTGGTGTAGTAATTCAGCTAGCCAATAGGAGCACTGCTTACCCTGCTGGAGTTATAGAAGATGTTTTGGTTCAGGTAGAATAGCTTGTTTTCCCTGCTGACTTTTTCGTACTTGATATGGAAGAAGGTATGCCTCAAATTCCTGTTCCTATCATTTTGGGAAGACCATTTTTGAAAACAGCTCGAACCAAAATAGATGTTCATTCTGGAACTCTCTCTATGGAATTTGGTGACACGAGAGTTCAATTTAATATTCTTGATGCCATGAAATATCCATCTGAAAATCATTCTGTTTTCTAAATTGACATTATTGATGAACTAGTTTTTGAACATTTTTCTAATGTTGATTTGGAATACATGGATGATTCAAATAAATGTTTTGCATGCAATGATTCTGGAAGTTGTGATATTTGTGCTGAAATTGATAAATACATAATTTCTGATTCAGAGTCTCTAGATATACCTGTTAACCATAAGGAGCTGAATGCAGGATTTCAAGAAAATTCTAACTGTTTTGAGATGCAAACAGCAGAATCAAAATCTACTTTGTTAGTTCCATCTGTTTTGCAGGCACCAAAGTTAGAATTGAAACCCCTACCTGAGAACCTAAAGTATGTATACTTAGGGAATAATGAACAGCTCCCGGTGATAATTTCCACTTCTCTTGATGAAAATCAAGAAGAAAAATTGTTACAGGTATTGAAAAGACACAAGAAGGCTATAGGATGGACATTGGCAGACATTCCTGGAATTAGTCCATCCATGTGCATGCATAGAATATTTCTGGAGGAAAATACTAAAGCAGTAAGACAGCCCCAGAGGAGACTCAACCCTGTAATCCTTGATGTGGTTAAGAAGGAGATCACCAAGCTTCTACAAGCAGGAATCATTTATCCTATCTCTGATAGCCAATGGGTGAGTCCAATTCAAGTGGTTCCTAAGAAAACAGGGATCACAGTTGTGAAAAATGAAAAGGATGAATTGATCCCAACTAGAGTGCAGAATAGTTGGAGAGTCTGTATTGACTACAGGAGACTTAACCAGGCAACAAAGAAGGACCATTTCCCTTTACCCTTCATTGATCAAATGCTTGAGCGTCTTGTAGGTAAATCTCATTACTGTTTTCTTGATGGATTCTCTGGATATTTTCAGATTCATATTGCACCTGAGGATCAAGAAAAGACCACATTCACCTGTCCCTTTGGCACATTTGCTTATAGGAGAATGCCATTTGGCCTATGCAATGCTCCTGGAACTTTCCAAAGATGCATGATAAGTATTTTTCATGATTTCATTGAAAATTGCATAGAGGTGTTTATGGATGATTTTACTGTCTATGGATCTTCATTTAATGCATGTCTTGATAGTTTGGATAAAGTTTTGAACAGATGTATTGAAACTAACCTTGTCTTGAACTATGAAAAATGTCATTTTATGGTAAAACAAGGAATAGTTTTAGGGCATGTAATCTCTGAAAAAGGAATTGAGGTAGATCCTGCCAAGGTAGAAGTTATATCACATTTGCCTTACCCCTCTTGTGTTCGAGAGGTTCGTTCTTTTCTTGGTCATGCAGGATTTTACAGAAGATTCATAAAAGATTTCAGCAAGAAGGCTAGGCCACTGTCCAGTCTGCTTCAAAAGGATGTGGCATTTGAATTTGATGAAAAGTGTAAGGAGGCTTTTAATTGCCTCAAGCAAGCATTGACCACTACCCCAATAATCCAAGCACCTATTTGGACAGCTCCATTTGAGTTGATGTGTGATGCCTCTAATTATGCATTGGTAGCCGTCCTTGGTCAAAAGATTGACAAGCAACCTAGGGTCATCTACTATGCATCTAAAACTTTAGATGCTGCCCAGGTAAATTACACCACCACTGAGAAAGAGCTCTTGGCCATTGTTTTTGCATTAGATAAGTTTAGATCTTACCTACTCGGTTCTCGAGTAGTTGTCTTTACTGACCATGCAGCTCTGAAGTACTTGTTGAAGAAAGGTGAGTCCAAGCCAAGATTGATTCGTTGGATGCTTTTGCTCCAAGAGTTTGACTTGGAAATTCGTGATAGAAGTGGAACACAAAACCTTGTGGCAGACCATTTAAGCAGAATTGAGAATGCTCCTGATTCGGCACCTATTCGGGACCATTTTCCCGATGAACACCTCATGAGTATTTCTAACTCTTTTGATTCACCTTGGTTTGCTAACATTGTAAATTATCTTGTTGCTTCTGTTTTTCCACCATGTGCATCCAGAAACCAAATTTCAAAATTAAAAAGTGATGCAAAGTATTATATTTGGGATGACCCGTATTTGTGGAAATTGTGTAATGATCAGGTGATTCGAAGATGCATTCCCGATCATGAAATAGAATCAGTTCTTCAATTCTGCCATGCTTCACCAGTTGGTGGACATTTTGGTCCACAAAGAACAGCAAGAAAAGTGTTGGATTCTGGTTTATATTGGCCCACAATTTTTAAGGATGCATGGAGAATTTGTAACACCTGTGATAAATGCCAAAGAGCTAGTAATGCTACCACATGGAGACAACAGATGCCTCAGCAACCAATGTTGTTTTGTGAAGTATTTGATGTTTGGGGCATTGATTTTATGGGTCCATTTCCTCCATCCTTTGGTTTTACTTACATTTTATTGGCTGTTGATTATGTTTCTAAATGGGTGGAAGCTAAAGCCACCAGAACTAATGATGCTCGAGTTGTTGTGGATTTTGTTAGATCTCAAATTCTTTGTAGGTTTGGCATTCCGAGAGCAATCATTAGTGATCAAGGAACACATTTCTGCAACAGGACCATGCAAGCTATGCTCAGGAAGTATGGGGTTGTTCATAGAGTCTCTACTCCATATCACCCCCAAACTAATGGACAAGCAGAAGTCTCTAACAGAGAAATCAAAAGAATCCTAGAGAAGATAGTACAGCCTAACAAAAAGGATTGGAGCAGGAAATTGGATGATGCTCTTTGGGCACATAGAACAGCTTTTAAAGCACCTATAGGAATGTCTCCCTATAGAATTGTTTTTGGTAAAGCATGTCATCTTCCAGTGGAGATTGAGCATCGTGCTTATTGGGCTGTAAAAGCTTGCAACTTAGCACTTGATCAAGCAGGTGAGGAAAGAAAATTACAACTGAATGAGCTTGATGAGATCCGTTTGGCAGCTTATGAGAACTCGAGGTTCTATAAGGAGAAAACAAAGAAATTCCATGATAGCTCAATAGCTAGAAAGGATTTTACTGCTGGACAGAAAGTACTACTGTTTAATTCCCGGTTGAAACTGATGGCCGGAAAATTACGCTCCAAATGGGAAGGACCTTTCATTGTTACGAATGTATTTCCCCATGGAGCTGTGGAAATAAAAAGTGAAAACTCCAACAAAAGCTTCAAGGTTAATGGACAACGTTTGAAGCCATTTCATGAAAATCCTTCACTTGTGGATGTTACAATGGAGGAACATGCTTTGGGGGAACCACTTCTTGATCCCCCTTGAGGGAGTTTTTCTTACCCATCTCTTTACTTTTTCATTATATTGTCTATTTTGTATGCTCTGTCTTACATTGAGGACAATGTATGATTTAAGTGTGGGGGTGGGATCATTTATGTGTTTTTGTGTGATTAAATTTTGTGTGATAAAAAAAAATTATTAAAAAAATAAATAAATAAAATAAAATAAAATAAAAGATTTTGTGTGTGTTTTTAAAAAGGCATGTTTTATTGGAATTTTAAGATATGCATGAGTAACAAGTAAATTCTTTCATGTCTGATATGAGATTAATGATATGTTATAATTTGAACTTAAACATTTTTGGTATGTTGAGAATGACATGATAATTGAGAAATGATCATATATGATGGAATTATACCTTGTGAGATTTTTGAGCCTTAAAATTTGATGGATCACTTTAAACCATCTTAATCCTTTCATGTGTGATTAATTCCTGAAAGCTTACATCTTAATTTTTGTCTTGTTTCTTGATGATACTTGAAACTCATATGAATGTATTTGAAATGATACAGGCATTTTGTTCAGTTGAGCCACTAAGCCAGATAAGCCTACCATGAATAAATTATCTCTTGCTAGCCATTTTGAGCCTATTTAACTGTTTCCTTGTTGCAGCTCAAATAAGCCATGGATGAAGAACCAAAAATATACCTACCTTAAGAAATATATTGAAGCTTTGGAATCAAGTCAAAACAGGCATTCAAATAAGTGTGGAGGTGTGCAAAAAGGAATTGCAACTCTTGTTCCAAGTGTTATGCAATCTAATAATAATAAAAAAAAATAAAATTTTACCAAATACCATACAATAAAAGTTTTACCCTTACTGTTTGCCAGTAAAAAATTAATTGCTTCATTATTATTTTGGTATATATATATAAATATATATATTTCATCCATTTTAACCCTGGCCACATTACAACCCTGTGAAAGCCCTGTTGATCTATACATGCATTTGTGTTGATTGTGGAATTGAGAAACTTGCCAAATTTTTAGACTGTTTGATTTTCAGGAATTGTTTTGAGTGTATACACAAACCTTAAACACTTGAGAGTTGAGAGTATGTCTTGTGAGGTTCTATCACTTATGATCTTCTTTTCAGTTTAATTTAATTTTCACATGCCTAACTGTTTGAATGATCTTTATATATATCTTGATGCTCTGAATCTTGCATGTTAAATAACTCTTGTTTCTCTGTATATTCTTAAAATTTCATGCCAATTCTGTGTGTTGTTTTCAACTTAATGTTTTCAATAAATTGTGATACTTGTTTTTATTTTGATTTTGCCCGGGAGTGCAAAAGAATAAGTGTGGGAGTATTTGATGATGCATGATTTATCCTTAATTCCTCAATTTAAATGTGTATAATTTGCCATCACTTAGTGTGTAATATACTGCACTTTAACACATTTTCATCAAATTCAGCTTTATTTAATATTTAATTTTAAAATGAATTAAGGATAAATTTTTAATAAAAGTTGGTTTTCTCTTGTTTTGTAGTGTGTGATTAAGCCTGTAATTAAAAAATAATTACCACAGGTCAAACGAAAGAAGCCACGACTCAAGAAATGGTCAAAAATGCGAGAAAAGCACCAGAACAGGTCTAGGAATCGATTCACCAATGTGGGAATCGATTCCCACACAAAAGAACAGCAAGGAATCGATTCAAGCACCCTGGGAATCGATTCATACAGCTAGGAATCGATTCCCCACCCCTGTGAATCGATTCATATGCATTTTTAAGGCCTGGGAATCGATTCAAACAAGCATGAATCGATTCATGTGCTTGGGAATCGATTCCCACCCCTGAGGAATCGATTCCTATGTGTAAAATTGCCCAAAAATTTCCTAGCTGAATCGATTCAGGCACAGATTCATCAGTGGAAACATCAGATAATGCATTATCAAAGTGGAAACAACACTAAAACGCTGATAATGGAGCACTGAAGCTGATAATGGAGCACCATGGAATTGTAAATTGGAGAGTGCTCCTTCCATTAAAATTTTTTATGGCATTGGCTTTGCTTTTGAGCTCCTATAAATAGGAAGCAAGGCAAGGGGCAGAGAGACCATTCTGGATTGAAGACTTCAATTCCTCCTTCATTCGTTTTTCCTCCTCCTCTTCTCTGTTGGAATTTTTCCAGCAAGTTCTTCATTTTCGGGTTAGTTTTGTTGTTTGTAGTTGTAATTATGGAGGGCTAAAACCCCTAGATTGATTTTCTTGGAGAATATTGTAATGTAATTTTGAGGTCATTATTTTTAATATAGTATGCTTTTATTATTGTTATTTCTTCATAATCATTCTCTAGTTATTTAATTCTATTTTGTTTAATTGAATTTGTATGCTTAATCGGTTTAATTATTCAAATGGAATAAAATAAGTTTTTAAATTAGAATGGATTAAGGAAATATGCATGCTTAATGAATATTTTCATAATCAATTTTAATAATTATGGTTTGCTTAATTCCATAATTTGAGAATAGATTATGTATATAGGCGATGTTCTTATGTATGCTCAATAATTCCTAGATTTTACGATCTTGACTCCTTTTGCTTAATTAGGATGCTTGATTAAAATATTCATTTTTAAATGAAAGTAAAGGAATTGTGAATTGAAAAAGACGCTTAGTTGATCAATTCAAATTGAGCTAAGAAATTAACATTAATAAGTATACAAATTATTTTTAGTGAACCAAGGATAAATTTATTTACAATACTCCAAGAAAATCAATCGCTTGTTATTTATTGTTTTAAATCCTTTATTTATCTTGTTTTAATTTTAATTATGACAACAAAAATCAATCAAACCCCCCCCCCCCCAATTGTATGTTAGTGAACTTATGTTTGTAAAAATTTTTAGTTGTTTAGTTTTTATTTTTAATTGTTAAAAATTAGTTTAAGACTTGATTTTTCCTAAATTTTTATGTTGATCCTTGAGAGAACGACCTAGGTTGACACCCTAGTACTACGTTAATTAATTTTAATGTACTAATTTGACGGAATCACGACTGTAAAAATATATTCACGTCAAAGGTCTATGTGTTCTCCGAGTGAGAAGTGTAAGTATGCCGAGTGATGAGTGTGTAAGGGAATGCCGATTGTATCAAAGTTGAGATATACCGAGTGGTGTTTGATTGCAATATATTCCGAGTGAGGAAGGTTTATAGATTCCGAGTGGAATAGTTTTTACCGAGTGGATTATTGTGTGGCCTTGTGGATAAAAATATAAGGAACTAAGTTATGGGAAGTATGAGTGTTGGGGTTATTTCCGAGCGATTGAAACCCCTGACTCCGAGTGAATGGATGTCTTGATACCGAGTGATCAAATGCCGAGTGTGGCTTCTCGCTTCAGTGAATGTGGGGTTCGCTCCAGCGAGTGTTGTTTTGATGGAAGGCTTTTGAGTGGTTTCGTCCAAGCGATTGGGTTGCTCGCCCGAGCGAATTGCGCTGTCTCGCCCAAGCGGAGTCAGATCTCGCTTGAGCGAGTGTGCGTAGTGTTGTTGGGTTTGCTTAGGCGTTTTATTCTTCCGCTGTGAATGGTTTTCATTTCCCTTGCCTTCCTTTCCCTTCTTTATTGTGCCTGGTTGCATTGGCTTTATTTTGGGAAAAATTTTCCTGTTTCGGTATTTATTTATTTATTAAATTAGGGTGTTACACCCACTCACTGTTGTATCAGGTTCTTTTTATGACTTAGTTACAGAACCTCAGCGTAGGAACGTTGAGCATCAGCGTATATACGCTGGATTTATTTGCCTTATTGAGCAACAGACCCACCGCGCGTAGGTACGCTGGGGTCTTGGCGTATGTACGCCAGCATTCAGCCTTATTATTTTCCAAAATTGGCTCTTGCCCGTAGCTACGCCCTAGATGGGCATATGTAGGCTCACACTTATTCTGCCTACTGGACCCATGCGTGGGTACACTAAGATTGAGCGTATGTACGCCAGCTTTCAGGTCAAAAACTCTTATTCTTTTAATGATGCGTGTATGTACACTGGAATCCAACGTATGTACGCTCAAACCTTATTCACACGTTTTTTAAGCTTTTTCAGTCTTTTTTTCTTTCTCCCTATTTAATTTTCTTTTGTTTTTTGTATTTATAAGGAAATTAAAAGTAACAAAGAACCAACATGAAACACAAAATGAAAAATGGATGCTATACAATGGTATGACTACAAAACATAAAATTGATTTTTTTTTCAAATAAAGGAATTGAGATGCATGAATAGAAACTACCTACGTGGAGAGGAAGAGATGGTGTAGAGGTGCATACTTTGGTGGTTCATTATTCAAGGAATTGAGGTGAGCATAAGAACGCTTCTTAGGAGCATCACAACGCTGATTTTTCTGGCCAAGGTGGATGCAAAGAAGCAGCAACCTAGCGTAGGCATGCTTTGGGCTAGCATTCTTATGCGTGGCCTCTGTGGTCTATTTTAAAAAGGGTGCCTACTTCACGCGTAGGCATTCTTAGTGGACAGCTTAGGCACGCTAGTCCACTATGTAATCCTAAAAATTCTCTTTTGCTTTTTCTCTTCTTTTTCTTCTTTTTTTTACTCTATTTTTCTCTTTATTTTTTTTGAAAAGTTTCTCACTACTTTATTCTTGTACAAGAAAAAGAAATATAGGCTCATCCCCCTAGATCCCAATGCTTATGGCCATAGATTCTTGGTCTTTTTACTCTTTGTTTCTCCTTGTTGTGTTTGAGGCTAATGCTCAACACAACTTTCCTTCTATCCTTCATTTTCCACTCTTTCATCTTTTTCTTCTTTTTCTTTCCTTCACTCTTTTTCTTTTTCTGTTTTATGTTAGTCTCCCTCTTTTTATGCCATAAGCAATGTTCTTCTTGACTTGAGAATTCACGTTTCCTTGTGATTTCCATAGCTGCAGTAGTCACCACTAACAAACGCTCCTCATGACATGGTTGAGATTCTTTTTCTTTTGTATTCTCAACATCTAGACATATGAATTTTTCTTGTGCATGAATCTCTACTTCTTTCTTTGTATTCACACTTGGCTCTAACCAAATTTTCATATCATGATTGTGTTGCCAACATGTGGTTTTCATCTTAGTCGAGACTTTCTCCTCTTATATCATTTCTTGCTCAACAATAGTATCTAATTGATTCTCAGCTTCCTTAATGGCTTATGTTGTCATTTCTTCAATTTCCACACCTGTAACACTTGCATCATCAAAGAAATTAGTCAATGAAAACTCTTGCTCTTGTTCTTCTTTAGACCAATCTTTTTCATTCTAATCATCGAAGAATGCTTCACTAGATATACTATCATCTTCTAATTCTGAAGTATAATCTCTATAGCTTTCCTCTTTGCATTCTTCAATTAACTATTCTTCCATCAAATATCCCTGAAATTTCTCATTTTCTTTTTCTTCTTTTGTTTCTACATCAACTTCAAGTTCAGGTTCATCCATTCCAATGTTTTCTAGCTGGTCTTCTTCTTCCCCAAACCTGGTTTCCTCATTTAGACCAGCATCATCATCCCATGGCTCTTCATACTGGTCCACTTTTTATACAACCACTATGTTTCTTTGCTCTTCAGCCAATTGCTTTGTAATAAAATCTACTTGCTTCTGAATATTCATGATTGAATTATCAAAATTTTTTAGGCCGGTTTGAGTGACTTTTACAAATTGAATTAAAATCTTTTCTAACTTCGATGGCTCTTTTTCAATTGGTGGTATCTCATCCACATAATTCATGCATAGGCTTTGGGAATATTGAAGAAACTATACTAAGGTGTCATCAAAATCCATCACCTGTAACTTTTCACTTTCCACAGGAACTAGAAAAAACTTAGTTGCAACAACTAACTACAAACAAGGCTACTGCAATGGTTAGTGCTACCACTAAAATAGCCAAAAACAACTAACAGCAAATACTCAACACAATACCAACACTTAACAAAATCTACTCCTACAACAAAATTCACTAACAACTAACAAAAATTACAGAAACTAAAAAAAAATGGTTCAGGTCCAAGGATTATTGATATTACTCAACAATCCCCGGCAACGGCGCCATTCACTTAGTAAATTAGATTCTATCTCTGGGCGTATATACGCTTGCCTGCCCAGCATATGCACGCTGGGCCATTATCTTTAGCACTTTGTTCTTCTTTCTTCACGCATTGGTACGCTTCATTCCAGCATATGTACGCTGGCTTCCTGGATGATGGTATTGGAATAAGCGTACGATACGCTGAGTTCGACGTACATACACTGAACTCCTAGACTTGGATCCTGTCAAACACAAATAAACAGATGCCTAGCGTATGTACGCTGGCTTTGTAACATATATACATTGGGTTAATAAATTTCAGAATAAACTTCCTTCCTTATGTGTTTATCTTTTTATCCATTTTCCTTTATAATTTACTATATAGGTTTAATTAAATAAGTAAAACCCAAAGAATGACCAAACATTACTTAAACAATGCCAAACTCAACAATACTTAATGGATTAAGTTAAATTAAAGATAAAATTATTAAGTCTTTTCAAGTCTTATCACATCCCCAAACTTAAAACTTGCTTGTCCTCAAGCAAAGACTTAGATTAATTAAGTTAACTATACTTACTCAAGACAATCAACTTCCCTTAACTTAATTCATGCCATAATTATTGAATACCCTTCATGCTTTCTTTCTACAACTGCTGAAAATATAATTACTCACACTTCCCTTTGGGACAAGCTGGTGATGTTTTCCTCACATGGATTAGTGTTTCACTCTTCTCTCAGTGTATAGGTTCAATTGTATGCATTCATCACCTATATAAATGTCAAATCAATATAGGCTTGCAACAGTTTTAAACATTATGACATATGCTAGCACAATTGGATTAGTAAGGGCTTTTAAGCTTGTAATGGGGTTAGGCTACAGGCTCCATTTTTGTTTTTCTAGTCAGTGTTGGGTTAAATGATGTGCCCACTAATGCCTTACCTCAATCTTAACTCAAATGCCTCTACTAACCAGCTCTTTTGCTTTCATTTTTCAGATGAATGATACTCAACTAATTGTGGTGCCTTGCACCTTCTTCTTTTTTAGTCCTTTGGTTTTTTTTTTTTACTCAACCCTTTTTTTTATTTCTAATACCATTTTTTTCTATATAGGAATTACTTTACTGATTTTTCACTTTTCTTTTGCTTCTACTTTTCTTCCTTTCATGAAGGGCTCGAAAGTCAATTCTTGCTTCATAAATCCTAGAATTTAAAATACCATACTAATTCATATTTTCCTAATGGCATCTTGCACTATGTTTAGTAGTTTTCATGTTTCTCCCTCGTATGACCATGAAATCAAACAATTCTTTCACCAAAATTTTCTTAACTTAATTCTCTATAATTTTGATGAAGAATACAAAGCCCCAATCTGATGCATAATCTCAGAGGATTATATTCTTTTGGCAAGCGCACCAATAGTTAAACTTGTAATATATTTAATCGTCCTATAGGGATTGAGGTAATTACCACAACCTAGGACTAATACAAGCTGAACCAGAACAAAATAGGATAAGATTCATTCTGTTTATGCTTTTCTAGAATTTCTCTATTTTTGTAATTTCAGAAATAATATGAAATGTGAAATGTATTTAATAGAAGATAGGTTAGGATTACTTCAGCTCAAAATTTCATCAAGAAACATGCAATTGAGGTTCAATCAAGCTTCACACTCAAGAGGACAACTTCACAGATGGTTAATCCCTAATTCCTTAGGTGATTAACACTAATTCCTAAGCATTAAACCCTAATCCCTTAGGTGTTCAGAGAGAGAGAGAAATCTAATGCAAAATTGGGGATTGAACCCTAGCTATTCACCTAATTGCTAGGCCTGAATTAGCTAGGAAGCCAGAAGTTACCTAAGCTTTCAACCATGATTCCTCATTGGTGAGATGCTTCAATTAGGTCTGGATTTGTCAATCCAGCAGTGTAGATCCACTTCTCAGCTTGTTTTTGTCATGCTTCAGAAGATGATTTCCTCAATGCACATTCAAGACTCCATTGGAAGCTTCAGTAATCCCAACCCTAGGGGTTTAGCAACCCATGTAAGTGGAATCAGTAGAAGAAGGAATATAGAGAGCCATGGAAGAGAGAGTTTAGTGAGAGAAAAGGTTTAGAGAGAGGTTGAAAATCAGAAAATGAGAGTTATATTATTGCTTCTGTGTTAAGTTACAAAGGAATTACAAATAAATAGGTTTATGCCTTGAACTAACTAACTAACTAAGCTTAATCATGCAATTGCCCCAGAGGGGCTTACAAGAAAATAATTAGAAATTACATAACTGAATAAATAACTATTTCTGGTTTCCCTCCTAGCTGCGTGTAGAAACGCCCACATACCAGCGTATGTACACTAGGGTTCTGTATGAGTAGGAATTGTGTGTCTTATGTAAACTTGATCTGCGCGTACGTACTCTAGGGGGCAGCGTATATATGCTTGCTTACTGAGTTGATAAATTAGATCCTGGTTCTGGGCG
The DNA here is from genome assembly GCA_037962975.1 of Clitoria ternatea. Classification (NCBI taxonomy): domain Eukaryota; kingdom Viridiplantae; phylum Streptophyta; class Magnoliopsida; order Fabales; family Fabaceae; genus Clitoria; species Clitoria ternatea. The sequence continues at coordinate 25,338,096 of CM075672.1, read as the reverse complement.
TACATAAGCTATGGTGCCAGCGTACATACACTGAGGTTCTGACTTGACGCATGCTGTATGCTTTTCTTCCCTGGAGCTGAGCGTATGTACGCCTAAATACCAGCGTATATACGCTGAGGTGCTATTGTAATAAACTTGGATGCCTTGGCTTTGTTAGAACTGCACATATATACGCTAGGAGGCCAGCGTATGTACGCTGGGCTTACTGACTTAATGATTTGCATTCTGCTTGTGAGCGTACATACGCCCGAAATCCAACGTATATATGCTGGCTCATTGGACTTGCATTTAGGCTTCTTTCTCCTCTACGTATGTACGCTCCCATTACATCGTATGTACGTTGAGTTCCTGCACCTGGATCCTACAAAACACAAACATATAAATGCCTAGCGTATGTACGCTAGGTTATTGGATCTCTTCAATAAACAAATTTCCTTATGCTATTATCTTTTTATCTATTTTCTTGCAGAATTCAGACCCATTTGAATTAAATAATTAAAACAAGAAAGAATGACAAATCATTATGTAACAATGCCAAACTCAACAATATTTGATGGATTAAGTTAAATTAGAGATGAATTTGTTAAGTCTTTTCAAGACTTATCACAATCCTCACCCATTTTGCCTAAAAAATTAATCATTGCATGAAACAATAATCCCATCATTGCTTTACACTTCTTTTGTATTTGGGCCATAGCTCTCTCATTTCTTAATGAAAATTTTTGTGCCATATATCAATTTAAATATAAGAAAAAGACCTGCAATTCTTATGTTGGGTTCTTTTCCTGATTCATCCAGCATCAACCCTTAAAAGCCCAAACAAAGTGACGCTTCAGCATTTCACACACCAGTCTTCATGCAACAAGAGCCAATTAAACCTCTCCACCCAAGGGACACATGTAGCTCCGAGAAAACTTTTTCCTCCATGCATTACCACCTTTTCCACCTTCCCTAAGTGGTGTCACCACCATGTGTCCCCTTTCCACTCAGCTGCCCATCTCCCTCTCCAACCAATGAAATTTCATGCAAAAGCCTACCACTATCATTACTCCTAAAACCTACCATCACTTCATCTAAATCACTCACTATCTCTTTCATTCCTTCTCTTCTCCTCACGACAGTAGCTCATCTCCTCCCCCTCTCCATTTGCTTCCCCTTTTAAACACAAAATAACCACCAAAACCCCTCCCTAAACTGTCCACAATCACGGCCACTCCAAGGGCCACCACCACCAACCACCATGAATTCTCTTCTTCTCCATTCTTCTCCTCTAACCTATGGCTGCCACAACCCTAGACAGCCCTCTTCTACCACTGTCCAGCCACCGTGAGCCCCCTCCACATGCTGCCTCCACCTCCACAAAGCTGCCACGCCCCTCCGTTCTTTGATCTGCAGCTACCGCTATTTGATCGGTAAGCGATCAGTGACCTTTTTCCGTTCTGATTTCAATTCTCTTTTCGCTTCTTTTCCTCTTAGAATCTTCATGGCTGTTTTCTTTTGTTCCTTGTTGTCTGTGACCAGCCCTCCCTCCTTTTTCTCTTACATGTTCGATTCCTAAGGCTTCAGAGGCGATCGGAAACAATCGGCATGATGTACCAAGTAATCGGTAAATTTTTGAATCGGTTCCTTATCCTTCTTTAAATTTTCATGGTTATTTCCTTGACTTCCTTGCTGGCCATGACATGCTCCATTCCTTTTAATGGTTGCATGCTTAGATTATAGGTACCGGAGAACGATCGGCGATGATTGACGGACGTCTCGGAATACCCGACAAATTTTTGGCAAGCGGACCATTTTCTCTTCCTCCGGGCAGTGACTGTCCGGAAATGTAAGGGTGTATTTTCCTCGTTTGATGGTATTTTTGGCTATCCTATATTGTTGTTTGTATATTCGGGGACCTCCATTTCGAATTTCATTGCGATCCAATGGTCGGATCTTAAACCATAAAATTTTTTGTAACCGACGGCTAAAAAGTTTACATTTTTAAAATTGTTGATATTTTAAAAATTTATTTGGCGTAACTCAATGCTCTCGTAATTGAAAGAATTTATCGTGATTGGACAACGAAAAAAGTTAGAAAATTTAGTGTTTAGGCAGGCTCAATTTCATTCGATATGGTTGTATTAATTAATTTTTAATTTCAGATTTATTATGTAAATTATAGATTATTATCTGGTAAGTCCCACCATTAGATAATTTAATTGATTGTTTAAACATCACCGAGTTTTTTTGGAAATATTGCATACGTCAAAAAGAATTCTTTATCGGACGGTTAGAAATGTTTGTTTTATTAAGTTATAAAAGTAAGTTATTTTGGAAAAAGTTAAATAAAGAAATTAAATTTTTAGAAGGTTACTCAAAATAATGTTATTGAAAAGTGTTTTTGGCCCAAATAAGGCTTTACAAGTTAAGTAAAAAAATAAAAATAAATAATAAATGATTGTAACTTAATTAGTAAAGAAATTTTGTGACCATGTTGGTGACCACTTGAAAGAAAAGAAATGGTAGCCTTAGAAATTTAAGGAAAAAGAAAGAGATTTAATGAAAGAAACTTTATTAAGAAGAAAGATATATGGAAGTAATTATTTTAATAGATTAAAGAAACTTAGAATAAAAGAAATGATAAACTAGAATCTAAAATTTGAAATTTCAAAAGGAAATAATGCTATACTAGAAATTTAGGAAGCCATTAAAAGCAGAAAAAGAGATTAAAGGAAATTTTACGCCTAGAACAAATTAGTTGGTATCTAAGAGAATGAATTTTGGGTATACTAGTTTTTTAAACTTAAAATAAAAACCAATAGGACTTACTAATTCATTGGTGACTTTTGGGTGACTAAATAGTATTAGATCAAGTTATGATATTTCAAATTGAAGAGGTTTCTAAGTCTTTGAGTAGCAAATAGACAATCATATGGAAAAAGAAATTAATTATAGTTAAAGAAACAAACTAACCAATCTAGTCACTAAAGAAAGGGTCTTAGGACTAAATCTTAGACTTATCGTGAAAAGAAATTGGACCTATTAATTAAATAGTAACTTTTAGTAACTAAGTAATAATGGACTTATTTTATGATATCAAGGTCAATGTAGTGTCTAGATTTCTAAACAACTAATGGACACTCATAGAGGAAATAAATTTAGATAATTAAAAGAATGCAGTTAAGGAAATAATTTAGTTAATATAGATAAGAATAATAGAAATGAAGTAAGGAGTTACAAAAATGTTAAGTTAAAGAGAAACATCGCTAAAACGCTACTCGAACATAAAGGATTAGTGACCCGTTTAGTGACTAAGAAAATAAGTTATTCAACAAATAAAGCTCAATTAAATGGGAGAAATGAAATAGACAATGAGGTCACTTGAAGATGACCTAAGAAATTATAATTAGACATTAGGGAATTAAATTATGAAGTAAATCAATTCTATTCGATTAAACTAATAGGAACATGAACTGGTCTAGTCTGGGGTCAAGGATTTGGACTGGGAACCAGCCATAAAAGTTTAAGATTTAAGTGTTTGTACACCGGTACAGTGGGTATCCGGTATTATAATCCGACCTCTCAGTGGGAGAGTCCGATCTTGTTGTCCTAGAGATCCTTCACACCAAGCTTTCGCATTGATGGGGGCGAAAGGTGGTGTCACCTGCAAAGATTCTTCGATGCTCAAGTCAGTGAAGAGAATGAAAACTCAGAGAAAACTTGAGCAATGCAATAGTGTATAGAGAGTCAGAACAACGTAACATTGTGTGTGCATGAAAATTGACTATTTATAGATGAAAGTGGAAAATGAATCATTAGGCACAAGTGGGGCTAGGAGACTCTGATACAATGCTTAGTGTACGATCAAGAGTAGTTCAATGCTCAATGTACGATCAAGAGTAGTTCACTGCTCAGTGTACGATTCTGACATAGGAATGGGGAAGATCCGCCTTTTCTGTGTATCACTCCTGTAGTTGTACTTTGTACCTTCTGACAGGTGACATGGATACTTTTCGCTATACAGGGTATCAATCAAGGGAAGTGGAACAATCACTTATCCTCTCAAAGTATAGGTGAACGGTTATGTATAATAGAATAGTGAGACTGGATCAGGTTATCCGATGTCCTAGGTGTTATCGTGGATAAACCGGTGGAGGGAAAACGCCTAGCACGGTATTTTTACAGACTGGATGTTGACCTGTGATATCGGTTTACCTTCCTGTATAGATAAGATGATGTCTTAGTCTGGAGACCGGTATCTAGACCGGATGATCTGTCCCCTAGCTTGTGTGAGGGATTGTTAAGTTGCTCATATAAGTTATGCTGTTTGCAAGAGGTCTGGATGCCGGTGTAACATGCAAAAATACTTGTTGAGACGCGTATAAGTTCTGTGTCAATATACTGCATGTTGGGCTGTTCTGCGAGTGAAGGCACCGTTCTCATAATGTTCCTACAACAGATTTAGACGAAGATTCGTAGTGTGGGGAACCCTAAAAGTTTTTGGAACTCGTAGCTCTTGGTATTCGAGTGACTGCTGAAGTGTGTTAATGCTCTGAATGATTGGACAATAAATGCTTTTAACACGTGAGTCATTATTGCACCAAATTTGTAACCGTCGCTGGGCTATTATGGGCCTAAAATTTTGAACTTTTGGGCCCATCTTAGAAAAACTCTTTAGCGAATCATCACCATTTCGCGCCTTTGAGTATGAAACGACGTAGTCGTTTTAACCTTGATAAGTCACATTTTATGGTATACAAGGCAATCTTTGGTTGACCATCGAACCCCTTCATCACCTATAAAAGGGTAACTTGGCAAATTTCAGAAATCACATTTTCCTTCAAGATTTAGCGAAACTCTGCAGAAATTTCAAAGAAACCGTTGCTACCATTTTTATGAAGTTTCCTCCACTTCCAACCTTAACTTTCTTTAGGTAACCTCACTTATCCCTTCTTCTTAAACTTGTGTTTCTTTAAATTCCTTTAAACCTCAACCATGCGCCCTAGGCGAATCTACGCTGGTACCTCAAATAGGGGGAGACAAAGTACTCGAGCATCCTCTGGCCACCGTGGCGGGAGGATCCCTGTGGACCTTCCTGTGGCTCGGTCCCATCACTCGAAGAGGGTGGAAACTTCCACCTTACGGCGGCCAGTGGTTAGGCCTCGCCCTGAGGATTCCTCCAACTCGAGGCCTAAGAGTTATTCTAACAATGAATCGAGTGTGGATAGATATCCCTCTGACAATGTTACGTTTTATCACAGCGTCGAAGCCTTTCAGCGCGCTCAGGGCGAGATGAAAATTCTTGGGTTCGGGAAAACACTTATCCTTTGCACTGCTGAAGGGTGTGCCAACGTGGTGGCACACCGGCTCAACTGGGAACGGCTAAATCAGACGCACCCATACTTTTGGGTTGAGGAAGAATTTAAAGAGATTGCCTCATGCCACGAAAGGGAAGATGGGGGTATGGTCACACTGCGCTTCAAAGTTTATTCTGAAGATAAGTACAAGAGCCGCTTCCTCGTTCTCGCACCCCAGCCAATGGAAAGGATTTGCCATCGAGTCCCTGATGACAGGTCGGTATATATGTACGACTTTGTTTTCCAGAATCTGGGGGTATACTTTCCCTTGACAGAATTCCAGATGGCCGTCCTACATTTTCTGGAGTGCGCCCCTTTGCAATTGCATCCGAATGGATAGGGTCTCCTCCGTGCTCTGGAGGTCCTCGGAAAGCACTTTAATTTCAAACCTACTGTGGCTAAGCTCTTTTATTATTGCCAAGTGGTCCGCCGTACAAATAAGAAGGGCGGTCTTGGATTCATCATGCTCTGATGTGATTCAAGGATCATCAACTTCAAATCCTTTATTAAATCCGCAAAAATCGATGGGCACTCATTCAAACAATATTATACGCGGATATTGAAGTTCCCTATGAGCTAGACCCATGAGCATTCTTTGCTCGTCATCCGTGCTTACTATACCAAGGAGGACGAGCTTTCGCCGCACTCTGTGGAGGTGCTGAGTGCTATGAGGTCTTGCTCAGCATCCCTTAAGGGGTTCTCCTGCAAGCATCTCCTCGGGAGTGCCGCTATCCGGGATAAATATCTTAGTAAATACCCGTTCCCTTATTCTTGTGTCTGCTTTATAACTATTTTTTAATATATCTCGCTTTGACCTTGGTACTCATGTTGTTTTCCTTCTTTGTAGAACAAATCAAAGAAATCTCCACTGACATGCTTTCACTGAAGTCCATGCTAGTGGAAGATAATTCTTCCTCTGATGAGAATAACATTCAAGCCAAGAGGACTTCCTTCAAGGATCAAACCCCATCAATCCCTCTGACCTCTGAAGTGGGTGACGATATGCCTCTGAATGAGGATGAGGGCGGTGAAGAAATTGCTCAACAACAAGAGCAGCCCGTCCCTGAGAAGAAAAAAAAGAGAATTCTGGTCAAGGCTGCTGATAAGAAGAAGCCTTCCACTGACGAGTCCCCTAGGAAGTGGCAGAGGACTTTGGAAGAGTCCAGCATACAAAAGAAGGACAAGGGGAAGAAGCCAGTGGAATCTCCTCTCACTCTTCCCTCCAACACCGACTCAGGGATGCAGTCGGATAACGAAATTCCCATTGTCCACTCTCCTCCAAAGGAGTCTTTCCTTTCTCCCTTCCTGTGGTATCAGGATTCGATGCCAGCAACACTTCCCAAGCCGCGATACTACCTCCGTCCTTCTCTTCAAGCTGCTGAAGTAAGAGGGGCTTGCAAGGCCGGCCGCTGGCAGTTGGATGAGCTCTCAGGTCTGCTGAACTCCCTGAGCAAGACGGTGGATTATATGGAGCAAGTTGAAAATATTAAAGCCAACATCGCAGTGAAGGAGGCCTGGGCGGCTAAACAAGTAGAAGCTGCAAGGGGAGTTGAGACGGAGCTGAAGAAAGTTAAAGATTTGGATAAGGAGCGAGTTGCTGAAATAAGTCGTCTTCACATGACGAACAAATCTCTAGAGCGACAAGTTTCCGAACTCCAAGGAGAAAACAAGTCCATTCCTCTTCTGTGAGAAGAGCTCCAGCTTGAGAAGAAGAAGTCTGCTAAGCTGAGTGAAGACCTTAAAAGTGATGGCAGGCACGAGGATCCTATCACTTCTCTTTATGAGCTACCTCCTCTTCCTGAAGGCCAAAGCATGGAGCCTCCATCATCTACTCCGTGCCCCGAAGGTGCTGTCAAAGAAAGCATTATGAAGGAAGGAGAGCCCGAAGGTGGAGGAGCCCAGGAGAGGGAAGAAGAGGATAGAGGAAAAGAAACCACCCTAACAGAAAATCAGACACCAAACTACTAGTCTTGTGTTTTTCTTTTTTTTCTTTATTGCTGTGTACTGGGATCAGCTCTAGTTTTATTTCAACTCTATATAAACTTCACCTGTTCCCTCTTTATCTTCGTAAAATTCTTTAAGCCATTCTCTGAGTTGAATTTTATGGATAAATAGTAATAATCACTATGTAGAACGAATTTTCAGCAACCATATCGTATAACACAGACTCAAACTCAACAAATATTGTCCCCAGGCATGTGTTTATTGCGAAGGGCATGAGCATTGTATAGAATATTGTCCTTTAACCACTATAACATTTTATAGCTTAAACCGCGACTAAAAAATGCGGCCTAAAGTGAAAAAACCATGGCCTTAAGTTTAGGCCACGGTTTACCCACGGTTTTGATGGCGGTCTAGGTGGCTGTGGTTTAAAAGAAAAGACCGCGGTTTTCCGCTTAAGGCCACACATTTCATAAAACCGTTGCCTTAGACATCCCCAAAGACCACAGTTTTTAAAGACTATGTAAGACCACGGTTTACAATTCTAGTTTTAGGCCACAGTTTTAAAAATGTGGTCTTAGATATTAAAGGCCACGGTTTGCAACTCTAGTTTTAGGCCATAATTTTATAAATGTAGTCTCAAATATTAAAGGCCATGGTTTTATCACCTATCTTTAGGCTACAATTTTAAAACCGTGGCCATATGTTATAAGATGAATTATGAAATCTGCTTGCTTATCTTACTCCTACCAAATGCACATTTTACAACTACACCCTACAAAAAGTTTTTATTCTAATTTTATTACAGTGAAAAAATAAAACTAGTATGCATGTGTGTATGTGTGTGTATATAAATATAAAGATAAATTAATATTTTAACATATCTAAATAACTTATTCTAATTAGAGAGAGTACATGAATAAAATACACATAAAATTACTTCGTGAGATTGACATATAAATATAGACTTAAGAATGAATTCTATTATTGAGTTTGACTTTTACAAAAAAAATCTAAAAAGAAATAGCTAGTACATAACATTGGCTTATAAATATATTGTTACTTCTAAGCACCCACTTCCACTTCCATTATTTGATTGTTTCCAGTAAAAGGTGTTCTTCCTGTAACAAGTTGAAATAAGATTGCACCAACACTCCATAGATCTGTCTGCATGTATAATTCAAGATAAATAGAATGGAAACCTATTAGATTTAAACGTTTTAGTTATATCCCAATTAAATTATTAGATTTATATATATATATATATATATATATATATATATATATATATATGCTGATTAGGCAGTTATAGACTTATCATGATACATAAATCATACCACTGGATGTGACCAATAAAATGGGATTAGATATAGTATTAGCATATTAATTAAGTTCGAATTCATACTTCTATTATATATAAAGAAACTGAGTTATTTAATGTTAAGAATATATTTTAATCAAAATAACATGTTTGTATTTAACTATATGTTGAATCATAATTAGTATTCCACTAATCATGTCTCTTGCATTTGCTAATAGATCATATCAAACAAAAGTCCTTAAGGGACATTATCAGCAAATATTGGTACCTAACATTACCAAGAATATGGCCAATCAAATGGTTGCCAGCAACTTGCCCAATCATAGCCTTACAAAATAAATCCTAACATATTATACTTCACCATAACATGTAGTTCCTAAATTAGTCACGTATTTTAGTCCTGGAAGATTAGATATGGAGTACTCCCTCATGATATAAGAATCTAGGAATCATGGACCATGCACTTGATATTTTAATAAACTTAAATTGACCATAAATTAGTGCAGACATTACAAGAAAGGCGTTAATTTTAATCATTTTATAGTTAGCTTTTTTATTACTACTGAGAAGGATTAAATTGAAAGTGATTTTTTAAGAACTAAATTTAGATACCCCAAAATAGGCAACCCATACAATTTAAAGGATTAATGACTTGAGAGGTTACTCATAAGAAATATCAAATTAGTTTTTAGTTTTGACTTTACTCATAAGCAATAATGCCAAATAACCATACATGACATCATACACAAAGACAAATCCTACACATCTCACACTAGACTTTATAAATAACATTTCATAACAAATCAATCATGTTGCTGAAGTTTCAGTTCAAGAATATTCATATCATTTAAGATATAGACTAAAATGCTATTTAAACAAGAAAATTCTCATCTTGTAGACTCTACTTTTCAACATGAAAATTAAACAGTTTATTATCATTTGTAGTTTAAAAAAAACTTTGTGATTTTAATATATCCAGTTGATGATTTTATCTACTTATTTTAAAATTAAAATATATATTGACTGAACAGAATGACCTTCATTAAAATCATGGTAGCCTAAACCAAATAAACCTCTATCATTTTATGGGGAGAGAGACTATGATATGTTGAAATCAAATTAAAAATAAGGCCAAGCTTTTATCCTTACCCAAGGTTCTGCAAAACAGCCATCGTTACATTAAGCAGGTCACAAACCAATGGCTAAAGTAACAATTAATAGGATCATGATGGAGAAAAAAAACATACATTAATTCCTTGTCTTTGATAGGCTCCAAAGCAGCAATAATGTCAGCCAATATCTAGATCATGCCATTGAAAATAAAACATTATATTAGAGCCCATGACTCTTGACTAGTATAGCTTATTGGTAAAAACTAAAAAGTAAACACAATGACATAACAGATGTATGGACTTCCAGCGTAGCCAACCTATCATTTTCTATAACATCTGCATGTGCCTGTGTATAATGCCAAAGTAGTCACCATATTTTGCTCTGATATGTTTCACCTGTAAAAAATCAGCATCAACATTTGATGAACCTAAGCTTGAAGTTTATCATCACTAAGAATTGTGTGCCTGATCTATATAGCATGATCTTATAAGTCCATAACAAATTGCATTATGAAGAATTTCACTCTTAAAACACTTTGTAACTAAAAGTTTATAGAAATTGCAATAGTTAATCAGAATCTAGAATATAATTCTGCTACTCAGTCTTTAAATCAAATCTTAAATGGTGACTCAAATGCAATGATTAATGAAAATGGAAAAGGGGAAATGAGATAAAAAAATAATAAATGGGGTATAATTCTTTTTGTAAAATTCTTTTTATGAGTACCCAACGTGTAACTACACCTAATTCATATTGTAACTTATTAGTAAAATACCTGGCTAAGCACTAAACCCTGAAGGTGCATCACCAATAAGCTTAAACTCCTCAACTTCCTTAAAGTTCAACCATGGCTTCTCCAACACCTTGGTTTCATACACCTTTGTAACCATTACAAATTAAATAACCCAAATTAAATAACCCAAAAATATTAAAAATTAAAACTATAAAATTTCCCCAATACACAGAAATATCAGAGGAAAAAATATTTGGTGTAAGAACAAAACAGAATAAAAATGTTAACGTTGTCTTTACTTTTATTTTCTTAAGTAGAAACACAAATTATCATTTTTGGATCTAGCTTTTCTATTCATTTTATCTATTATATATATTCGTGTAGTATCATAACAAAACTTTTCCATCAAATTCCAACGTAGTTACATTTCAACAAAATTCAACCTCAATACTCCAAACTAATCTAAAGTAAACTCTCTGATCACGTGCTAAAATCAATCATTGGAATGAATCATTACCAAATCAACATAAAGGATAAGGATGTTAAGTTGTAAATTACAGTTTGTTCCTCAGAATTTGAAATTATGAACAAATGAAGAAAAATGTCAGAAAATCCAAATTAAAAAAAGTGAATCAAGGAGAAAAAGAACCTATTTTTTATTGTGTTCATCAATGGCAAAGCGAGCGATATTTTTTATTTTTGACACTGTTCTAAGTTCCTGGCACACTAACTAAGTTACAAATTACATATCAAATTAGAAAATGATGAGGGTATCGAGCCATCAAAAGACTTGTCCAGAAACCTCCTATCAAAACATACAACAAATCACTAAAACAAACAAAAATCATCACAAACAACGATGAGGGTATCCACCATTTTTACGATTTTTACATCTCTTATCTTTTCCATAACAAAAATCATAACAAACAAAAATCATAACACAAACAAAAAAGATACCTTTGATTTTGTGAAACCGGGGCATGACGGTGATAAAAGATGTGACCGAGAACAGGGCAAAACTAAGAGTGGAGGATGACAAAGGTAAGGCTAGGGGATTGACAGTGAAGAAGGATGCTTAAAGTTGGTGACTTGGTGAGAGAGACAATATCCTCCCTTCACCGATACGAAATAGGCAGATGGGGATGACCATTATCTTTGTTGCAAGTTCTGAGAGACCATACCCATTCTCGCCAAGAACACCTTTCTCTCATGCGCTGTGATTGCCCAGTCCAAAGATTAAGGTTTGAGTAAGAGGGATTGAGAAGCCGGATTGAGTGAGACAGAGTGAGAGGGAAAAGGATAAAAAGGGTACGGGAAGGGATCATTGTTGTGAGAGGGAAAAGGGATCGAGAGGGAGAAGGAAAGGGGATGAGCGTGAGCGGGAGATGAAAAAAATATGAGAAGGAAAAAGAAACTAGTGAAAGGGAAAAAATTCTAAATTGTTTTTGTCTCATTAAATACACTTATAAAACCATGACCTAATAAGATATTTAAGAACAGGCCACAGTTTCTTACATTTTAAAACTTTCATAGTTTTTGAACTATGCCTTTTAGGAGTTGCACTGACAAAACCGTGGTCTATTCTTAATAGATTACGGTTTCAAAAGGCAGTACAAACCACGGTTTTAGACCACGGTTGGAAAACAATGGTCTTTATATGATAAGGCCATGGTTTTTTAAGTGTGGATATGTAAGCATGGTTTAATCCTTAAAATATTATAATGGCAGTGTCCACAGTTTAGGAAATGCGGTCTTTTATGGAATAAGCCACATTTTCCTTTATGGCAGTGCCCATAGTTTAGGAAGTGTGGTCTTTTATGGAATACGCCATGACAAAACCGTGGCCTTTTATATATACACAAGGCAACAGTCTGTAAACTGTGGCCTATTACACAAAAGGCCGTACTTTTATGTCAAGTTTTTTAAAGTTAGAAATGTAAAATATCAATAGCCACAAGGGTATAAAAGTGTGGCCTTTGGGCTATTTAGGCTATATTTTTTCAACCATGGGTTAGATTGGTGTGGCCTAAACTATAAAATGTTGTAGTGAACTCTGAAGAATGAAAGCTTTAGTCTGCTCTGATAGTAGATGAACCTATTGAATTACTCGTATAGTGATATCGCTTGAGATAGAAATAACGACTAGGCGTATCTGTCATGCAAGAAGCTGCCTCAATCATATGGATGATGATTGGACCTTCAATCACAAAAGGGGTGATTGGAATTGTCCACGCCAGGAGGTATACCGTCTATCATAGGGATGATGGGTGAGGTTATCCATCCTGGGGAAATATACCTCAACCATAAGAATGTTGATTGGGTCTTCCATCATAAGGATGATGATGGGAATTGTCCACGCCAAGAGGTATTTTGTCAATCATGATGACGTGTGTATTTTTACAGTCGTTATTCCGTCAAATTAGTACATTAAAATTAATTAATGTAGTACTAGGGTGTCAACCTAGGTCGTTCTCTCACGGATCAACACGAAAATTTAGGAAAAATCAAGTCTTAAACTAATTTTTAACAATTAAAAATAAAAACTCAACAACTAAAATTTTTACAAACATAAGTTCAACAAACATAAAATTGGGGGGGGGGGGGGGTTTGATTGGTTTTGTTATCACAATTAAAATTAAAACAAAGTAAATATGGAATTTAAAACAATAATTAACAAGCGATTAATTTTCTTGGAGTATTGTAAATAAATTTATCCTTGGTTCACTAAAGATAATTTGTATACTTTCATTACTGTCAATTTCTTAGCTCAATTTGAATTAATCAACTAAGCGTCTTTTTCAATTCACAATTCCTTTACTTTCATTTAAAAATGAATATTTTAATCAAGCATCCTAATTAAGCAAAAGGAGTCAAGATCGTAAAATCTAGGAATTATTGAGCATACATAAGAACATCGCCTATATACATAATCTATTCTCAAATTATGGAATTAAGCAAACCATAATTATTAAAAGTGATTATGAAAATATTCATTAAGCATGCATATTTCCTTAATCCATTCTAATTTAAAATCTTATTTTATTCCATTTGAATAATTAAACCGATTAAGCATACAAATTTAATTAAACAGAATGGAATTAAATAAGCAGAGTAAGATTATGAAGAAATAACAATAACGAAAACATACTATATTAAAAATAATGACCTCAAAATTACATTACAATATTCTCCAAGAAAATCAATCTAGGGTTTTAGCCCTCCATAATAACAACTACAAAGAAAAGAAACTAACCCGGAATGGAGCAAAGAGGGGGAAGAAGAGAGGAGGAGGCTTTGTGCCTTCCTCTGATGCTTATAGAAACAAAGAGAGAAAAGAGAGAAACGTGAATTGAGGTGTGTTTCAAGCCTTTGGCAATGGTCCTATTTATAGTGAAAGCAAGGGTAAAGGTCTCCTGCTGACGCTGTGCGTCAGCAGGACGCTACGCGTCAGCGTTGCGAATCTGCTTCCACGCTACGCGTAATTATGAGGCTACGCGTGAGGGTTTCTGACTCAGAATACATTATTTCATCCAATAATTCTTCAATAATGCTTGGACACTTGTGCTGCATGTTCCCCACTGAGATAGTGCCGTATGTCTGTAATGGATTGACCAATAAGTGCTTTAATATAAATAAATCCTCCACTTCTGAAGTTGCATACAGCCTGTTAATGGGATCCTCGTCACTGTTGACGCTACGCGTGGGCTTGACGCTGCGCGTCAGTGTTGCGAATTTGCTTCCACGCTACGCGTGGTACCAGCGCTACGCGTCAGACCTGATGCTCAATTTTATGATTTCCCAATTGCAACCTCAATTATTCACTACAATATAAAGGAAATCAAGTAAGATTTATTATTTCATTTAAAGATTATCGCCTAATTCAGTTAATATTAAATAAAGCTTGAATTATGAAAATGTGTTAAAATGCATAATATTACACAATTAGCAATGGCAAATTATACACATTTAAAGCAAGGAATTAAGGCTAAATCATGCATCATCACATGATGAGTGACATTTTCTGTCCTAGGGGAATATACCTCAATCATAAGGATGATGATTGGGTCTTCATCGACATTCGGCCAAACCTACTAGTCATACCTGGAGATCGGTTTAATCCTACAATCCAGGCCTTCACCGGTGTTTAGCCAAACCTACTAACCGTACCCAAGATTCGGTTTAATCCTACAACCTGGGCCTTCTAATGGGGTTCGGTATTGTTAGCCAAAGCCTCAACACTCAAGAGGGGGGGTGAATTGAGTGTTTTAAACTTTCACACGGAATCCCCTTGAAAATGGTTAGTAATATACAAATGATGAATGATGAAGAGACAATAACTTTTATGCACATATCACACTATGAAACACTTGATGTGTAGTAACAATATTTAGCCTTATGTGTGATAAGCAAGGCAAGTTATTGGTTTATGCAATTTATCAATCAGTTGGTGTGCTTAAATTTGTTTCATCAATGATATGATGTTTCCTATAAAGATTTAGCTTATTCAATTTATCAAACAGCTTGTGTGCATGAGATTATTGATAGCAATCAAGTAAGTATCACACAAGAGTTGATAACAAACAATGTTCTAGATACTTGGCAAGTTATAGCGAATTCCAGTTATTAAGAACTTCACCAAATATTGATTCAAGCAAATTATCAAACACTTGGCATGCAAAGCTAAGTTTCTACTTGAACAACAACTCCAATGCAAACATTCAGCTCAAGCATTTTAGCAAACAGTTTATATGCACAGTTGTATAAATAGTTCAAGGTAGAGAGAAATGCAAACCAATTTAATGAGTTTCACTAACCCGGTGTACGTCTCGCCTTCAAGCAACCCACTTGAAGGATTTCCACTATTGAAGTTTAGAGATACAAGCTATGAGCAATTGCAACTTCCTATTATCCCACACTCAAGAACTCAATCCTCACTAACACAAGGGTAACCCACCCAATCTCTCAAACTCTCAATACCCAAAGATTGAACCCCAACCTTTGTGACCACTCAACCTAGAGTGAAAACCTTGGTGTTTTGGTGTTTGGTATACAATCAATAAACTTTCTCAATAGAGTAGATAAGCAAATGAAAAGCTCTATGAATGATAACTCTCAACAAGAGAGGATTTACAAATATAAGCTTTAAGTTTCAGAAATTGAAACTAAACAAGAAATAGAACTCACAAGACTCAAGAATTGATTTCCCTTTGATGGATTTGATTCTCTTAATTGCCTTGAGTAGCTTGAGTGAGTCTTCCATTTATAAGCTTTGGAGAAGTGCCCTAGAGTCTTTAGAGCCGTTACACAGCATAGGTGTTTGCATTATGGTGGATAGCTGAGCTGGTTCTGCACTAAAAATGACTTTTCTTACTGTCAGGCACTAGTGTAATTGATTAGGACTCGATTTGTAATCGATTACACTTTGAATTCTTCAATGTAATTCATCTTGTAATCGATTGAGCTTTTCCATGTAATCGATTAGCTTATAACAGACCCTGGCTAATCGATTGTGTATACCTTGTAATCGATTGTGAGTTATACCTGATGCATTTAATCCAGTTACACAGCATGGTAGTCGCTTGTGACTTTGATTGCAATCGATTTTGGAGCAAACAGAGACTTGATAATCGATTGTGGCTTGTTTACAATCGATTAGGAACTTCACAGAACTTAGGTAATCGATTGGTAATACTGTGTAGTCGATTAGGCCTTGTACCTGATTATTTCATCCTTTTTCTCAGTTAGTAATCGATTGGCCTTCTTGTTGTAGTCGATTATATAACAAACAGAAGCTTCATAATCGATTAGATGACTTGGTGTAATCGATTTGATGACAAACAAAACCTCAATAATCGATTAGGCTTGATGATGTAATTGGTTAAGTGTTGGACAAAAGCTCTATAGTCCACTAGATAGGACCTTCTAATCGATTAGCATACGTACTGATGCTTGGCTTGTTGATTCTTCTCTATTTTCATCCTTTGTAACAATACTTCATGAATCTTATATTCTTTGTCATGATTCCATAATTGCTTTGTCATTATCAAAATCATATAACCTGAAACACATATTCAAACACAGGTATAGCCTTGAAGAAGATCTGATCCTACAACCCTTTGGTCCGCTCGAGGAGTTACATCGCCAACTACCTAGAAGTGGTTGGGATCATCCGTCCTAAGGGTCTTAACATACAATGGCGTAATGTTATAAATCGCAACATAGAAAAGAAAAGTGAAGGCATCATGTTTATGAATTGAATTCTTATTAAATTGAATGTGGATTACAAAAAGAGCATAGTTGGGGTCATGCCTCGTTAAAACCTTCTTGAGAAAACCCATTGGGAAAAAACTCAAGTAAGGAAAAAAAGTACACGCCGTCTTACCAACTAGCTATAGTAAATACTTAAGTTCTGAGTATTCCACTTGTTACGGATCGGTGTGCCATTGAGATTCTCCAACTGATATGACCCTTTGCCAGTCACCTCAGACACTCTGTAAGGGCCTTCCCAAGTCGGTGCTAACTTGCCTTAGTGAGTAAACTTATTTCCCACACTTGTCTTCCTTAATACTAGATCTCCTGTGTTGAATGCTCTGTGCTGAATGTGCTTGTTGTGTCGGAGGGCGGCCTTTGCTTTAATTGCCTGATCCCTAACAAAAGCTTCTTCTCTAAGTTCCTAAAGAACATCCAACTCTGATGCCAGATTGGCATCATTATTCTCCTCAGAAAAATACTCCACCTTTGTTGACCTGGTCTGGAGTTTGATTGGAATCATCACCTTGACACTGTAAGTAAGGCGATATGGAGACTCATTGGTGGAGGAGTGGGGTGTAGTGCGGTATGCCCATAAGACGTGGCATAGCTGATCAGTTTATCCACCCTTTGCTTCACCTAGACGGTTCTTTAACCCCTTCAGAACTTCTCTATTGGCTATCTCTACCTGCCCATTCATTTGAGGATATTCGACAGATGAGAAGATTTGGACTCTCCCCAGTCCCTCAAGTAACTGGGAACTTCCTGTCTGTGAACTGGTGCCGTTGTTAGTAATAATCCGTCCTGGGACTCCGAATCGTGATATGATGTTCTCATATACAAAGCGTCGTGTCCGAGCTGCGATGATATGCACCACAGGTTCTGCTTTGATCCATTTGGTAAAGTAATCCACCCCAACTATAAGATACTTGATTCCACCAGGAGCTTTTGGGAATGGACCCAGGATATCGAGGCCCCATTGATGAAAAGGCCATGGCACGGCGGACGTAGAAAGTTCCTGTGCAGGTGTGTGATGAAGATTGGAAAATCTTTGACACGGATCACACTTCTTCACGAACTCAATAGAATCCTTCTTCATTGTGGGCCACCAGTAACCAACTCTAAGGATTTTCCTCATTAAATTTCTTCCTCAAGAGTAGTGTCCATATTTCCCCTCGTGCACTTCTTCCAACACTCATTGTACCTCCTTTTCATTTAAACAACAGAAATAAGGTACTGAGAACCCCCTTCGAATGAGCATGCCATCCACCATCGTAAAATAAGGCAGCTCCCTTTTCAACTTTTTCCTCTCCAAGTCATCAGTGGGTAGCTGTCCATCGACAAAGTACCGTATGTAAGGGACTACCCATGAATTTTTGTCAAAGGCATGGTATGAAATTGCATTCAACGATGGGGTTAAAGGGATACTGGGCGATGAAAAAGTGCTTTGCACCACTGTGGTTGTGCTTTCAGGTTGCTTCGTGCTCGCAAGCCTCGAGAGGATGTCCGCCCTAGTGTTTTCCTCCCTGGGTACATGCTTAAACTCCAACACAGAGAATCTTCCCTTAAACTCATTCAGACAATTCAAGTATAACTGAAGCTGAGGCTCATGAACTTGGTATTCACCCTAAATCTGCGATATCACCAGTTGTGAGTCGTTACAGAGGGTTACTTCTGTTGCTCCAATATCGATCGCGGCTCAGAGTCCGGCAAGACAAGCTTCGTACTCATCCTGGTTGTTAGACGTTTTAAAATTGAATCGAAGAGAGATCTCCAAATGCACACCAACATCACTCTCAACAACGACACCAGCTCCATATTCTTTACTGTTCGATGACCCATCTACATAGACGATCCAGTGAGCACAAGGTGTGGCTGGGCCTGCCCCCGTCATCTCCATGAAAAACTCAGCTAGAACTTAGGCTTTGATTGCTCCTCGTGGCTCATAGAAAACCTGAAACTCAAAGTTTGATAGACCACTTAATCATTCTCCCCACGAGGTCTGGCTTGCTCAATACGGAACAGAGTGGCAAATCCGTTCTCACCAAAATTGGGTACACGTGGAAGTACGGCCTTAACCGTCGTAAAGCCCACACAACTGCGAGAGCGGCTTTCTCAATCTTCTGGTACCGGCCCTCCGTTCCTTGTAGCATCTTACTAGTGAAATATACTGGCCTCTGCCCCTCCAGCGTCTCCTTGACTAACGCTACCCCCAGAGCCTCATTCGAGATTGCCAGATATAAAATCAGAGTTTCCCCAGGGTCAGGTTTTACCAAAATCGGAGCGCTTAACAACACCTCCTTGAGCTCCTGAAATGCCTGCTCTTGCTCCTGTCCCCTATAACACCCCTGATTTTCTGTACTCGAGTCCCGATGTGATCGTCATAATTAATAAAAATGCGAATAAAATTTTTGCATTTGAAAACATTTCCAAGACACCACCATGATCACATCAAGACCCAAATTACAGAAAACCCAAGAGTGAGATTATATAACCTAAAGCTAGATCGATAGATAAATTGCCCATAACGGTATACAAAAATAATGGAGTTTACAGCGGAAGAATATGTATACCGGGCACACGCCTAGTCCCATATATGACGATATGAGAAAAGGCTCGACAAAGCATGCAATGGCATATCATAAGCCTAATAGACAACCATCATCATTTTACATAATTACATAAGCATACAATGCCTAAGATATAATTAATTATATATACATTCGGGAATATACTCCCGACTATCTCAATCATCAATGGACATCATTCAATTTCAATCTTTCTAATATACAACAAATTATCTCTTACATTCTACGTATATATTCACCATCCACAAATTCAAGAATTATCTTATACATACTCAAAATCTCTAAATCATCTACATTCTCATAATTAATTCATTCATTACACAAGAACCCATAAATGATGCCGGCCAAGGCACTTCCTCTACCGTTATTTACCTTCACCCAAGCTTTAATTAAAATCCGAACTCATCCTATGGTAACCTGTAACACCCAAATTTTTAATTAATAAACAAAATCAACAGGGAAAATTTTTCCACAAAAACAGCCACTGGACGATCGACATAGAAAAAGAAGAGGAAGGCAAGGGAAAATAAAGGAACACTCATACGTATAGCAATCAGCGGATCGGAAATCAGCGGAGCACAGCAGCTTAAACCAGTCCAATCAGTACCCCTTCGCTCAAGCGAGGTCCAACGCTGCCTGAGCGAAATATGACAATGCAACAGCGGAAAAGGAGATGCTCAAGCGAAGCCCAACACCAGCACCCACTCGCTCGGTGAAGTACCATTCGCTTAAGCGAACATCTCAGAAGCCTACCATGCACGCACACTCGCTGGAGCTAGATCTAATTCGCTGGGGCGGACACAGGTACAAGGTAATTTCTCACTCGGATTTGGAACATATGATCACCCGGTAAATCATCACGCTTATACTTCACTCGGGAATCCATACAGCTCCTCATATCATTCATACAGGTCACAAGTATAAAGCACTCGGGAAATGACTCCCCCAATTCTACCACTCAGAATCCAGAACTCTTTCCCACTCGGAATATATCCTAATCAAACATCGCTCGACGCATTCCAACCTTAACATAATCGGGTCATATACCAATTCACTATTCGGAATACATTCACACATTCACTCGGGAAATCAGATAGTTAAGTCCCATTCGGACTTATTCAAAACTCAACCAGTCGGCATACCGATCCTCACTCACTCGGATTTTACATCATTCACTCGGATTACCAATACCTTACACTTAGGATCCATTCCACTCTAAACCACTACTCTAACTCCTCTCTCAGAAGGGGATCACCCAAGGTTTTCACTCGGAAATACAAGCTCTTCCTCGCTCGGGTTTACCTATACTTTTCACCCGGAATCACTCAGCGTTTTCACTCAGAAAAACCACCCAGTAATCCTCACTCGGAACCATCAACTTAACATTATTTAACTCGTCAACAGCTCTCGAATCATTTAACAACACATTCCAGTCGGATGACGCATCAAATCCACATAAGGCACATGCGTAGGAATATATGTTCCCAGAAATATAAATCCACCCACAAGTCCAATCTACCGACCCATATACATGTAACCATATACTCAGAATACTCATTAACTCAACATTATACCTTTACCATTATTTACAGATCCATACAAGTGACACCACGTCTATACTTATCAAATTAGTCTTTATAAATAAATATGCCTAGTCATTTTACATGAGAGCCGGCCAAGGCTACACTGACTGAACATAATAACGCAATACGAGCACTCAACAGTCAGAGTGCACCACACTCAGACTTGAGGCCCTAACATCATTTTCGAGTCCGACCTGCATACACTGAAAATGGTGTAGGGGTGAGCATCTTAAATATTAAATGATAGATACTGACTCAGGTTGTCCCACAATTATGCAACAATATATATACACACAATTATACATGGCAACGATCAAAGTCAGAGCAATACCAACCAGGACACACATCAGACTCTTACCGATCGGAATCCACCAGTTATCACTCGGCCTTATGCACGTATCAATTTAATAACATTAACATACAACAATGAGTGACATAATAATGCCTACGAATCAGAATGCACATATTGAACATTTCTCAGTCAGGATTCAACAATTCTCACTCGGCTATATATATACACAACTTTTCAATAACATCAGCATGCATTCATAGAACATATTTCAATCAGCATCAACAGCATATGCACACAGAATAGTTCACTCGGTTATATGCATTCATCATCTCATTAACATCATCATATGCGTACTCAACTCCAAACAACATCAACAGTCAATATACACAGAGTATTTCACTCGGCTCCGTATTTATGTGTAATCGGTTTTGACATTGCAACGTAGGCTCCCAGCCTTTTTATACATAGCTCTCAGCTATCAATTCAGCTCCAAGCTGCTTGGCCGTTTTACAGGTACCCAACCGTTTGCCCACAAGGTGACACCAACGCTATCAGCGCTAACGGAGGTGTTCACGGGCAGCCTGAGTCCCACTCAAAGGCTACCTTGAGTCCCACTCAAAAGGATTTCACAGCGTCTAACGCTTTTAAATAACCGATGGTAGTGTCCCACACTACGTGCTCCAAGCACGAACGCATCCAATGCGCCACACGCGGATTCATCACACAACACGGAGTTCATATACACAGCCATTCACTCAGCATTACATGCATCACATGCAGTCGGCATTAGGCATTATCAGCACTAAACAACACATGCATCTCATGCGATTAGTATAACACATCATCAGGACTCAAACAACACACATGCAATCGGCATTAAGCAATGTCAGGACTCAGATAACACATGTAATCGGTAAGGTACATTATCAGATTCACTAAGTCATATTTTATCACATGCAGCCAGCATTTTGAACTCATAACAACTTGCAGGTCACGTAAAGCACACGGTAATCATCAACAACACTTCAACACATTCCTTTCACACAATCGTTCAACATTCACAGGCCATCAACATGCAACACTCAACTTTCACTCGTCATGCAACCAGGCAGTACACACTCGCATGCAACACAACACACAATCAGAACACGAAAACAACAAGCATCAACACTCGGAACCCGTTCATAACCCATGCATTTAAGATAGAAGATACCCCTTACCTGGACTGAAGCTTTCGGTCGGTCAACACGACACTCGGTTCCAGAGGAACACTGAGTCACTCTTAGTACATCAGCATGCAAGAGCAGGGGAGGCCATTCAGGCCTCTGAGACACCCAGCTTCCGGTTCGCTCCCTGGAGTGGCTCCATCACAACGCTGTGAACACTCCAACCACCTTGAAGCTCCTCATAGCGCAGATCTCCATTGAGACTTGGCAGCTTCGAGCAAGGAGAGGAAGAAGGAGGAAAGCCGACGAAGGGAATGAAGGAACAAGGAAGGAACAGCGTAGAAAGAGACGGGTTACATGTAGGGGGAATGCGCACCCTCACTCTCTCTGGCTCGTCGAGTAAGGAAGGAGGACTCTGATCCTCAGCCACCACTGTTGTGAACTCACGGGAACAGAGAGCAGAGAAGTTAGAAGAAGAAGAGAAGGAGAGTGAAGAGCGAAGAAGAAAAGAAGAGAAAACAGAAAGAAGAGAAGTCTGAAGGGGAAGAACGAATGATAGTGCACCCATATGCATGCACGGAGAGAAGGGAAGAGTGGGGTGGGAAGTCGTGCACAGCAGCAGCCCCCACACGTGTCATATGCACATAGTCACAACTAATCAGCTATTGAGAACTAATCCCACTCAATCAGCCTTTGCTTCCTTAAGTTAGATTAATTAAACCAATTTTAATTAATAAATAATTTTCCCCACTTAGCAATTATTATTTTAGTGATTTATTTTCATTTGGCAATTAATTATTAAATCGGGATGTTACAGTTCTCCCCCTCTTAAAAGAATTTCATCCTCGAAATTCGATCGGTAACTTACCTTAAATAAATAACTCAGAAAATTGGCCTCTCACTCACCCGACTGTGCTTTCACAAGTGTTCACCGACCAGACTACCATTTCGCTCAGAAAAGATTCACCCTCAAGCGGTTTACCAACCGCACCACAATTTCAGTCGGCAAAACATAAAAGTCAGGCCCTACCAGATTACAACCTCATCACAGAATTTAATATACTCGGGGATTCAATTTCTAAAACGTACAGTTTCCTTTATTTAACTCAGCCAATTCCTCATAAGCAGTGGTACTTCCTAATTTCTTGGCCGCTCGGTCCTATACTCACGACACTGATCGGGGTATTTACACCTTCGGGTTCCCTGACTCAAATGAGTCACTCTGCACAACCATAACTCATACAGAGTACAGACTCAAAATTGTATCACATGAGACACATTACGGGGGTTAATCAACCAGGTTAGAATAATCTAATCGGCAAACAACATCACCGACTCCCAAAAATACTCACTCCCGACCGATTTCTCTCGGATCAAACCCTCGGGTTTCAAAACCTGATCATAAAATCTCTCTCTTACACCAAAGGGGACACTTAAGGAATTTTCCATGTGTTTCAATTAGCACAATTTACCCGGATTTACTTCACATATGCACTACACTAAATTCTGAAATCTTAGATTCCTACCCATGCTTTCGGCTAATTCCATGCTTTCATCCTGAGAATTTCACTCGATCCTTTTACTCAAAACATCATTTGGGGTTCAAGGGTAATTTTTACCTGGAAATCCTTCCACTTACCAGAAATTCACTCGTGATTCGAGCCTACTTCGAAACAAAACCTGAGTTCAAGCTCAGCAGTCCTAATCACTGACCTGAGTACGACTTCATTTAAATCCTTCACTCAGATATCTATTCCCCTCGGAGACCATTCACTTGGAAACTTACTCACTCAGAATCTTATTTCCCAACCAAAAGAACTTTTCTCCTGGAAGATCACTCGGTTGGACATCACATGGGTATTAGGAATTCTACACTCGATATCTTCCTACTCAGACTTGTTCCACACGGTACCATTCTACTCGGAAGTGATACACTCCGAGTCAGATCACTCGAATCATACCCTACTCAGAATGCTACGCTCGGACACTATTCCCTTAACTTAGTAATGATCCTCTCTATAAGGTTCTACTCGGAACACCATAATTTTCACTCAGCAGTTCTTCCTCACAAAGACTTCACTTAGAATTGTCTCCACTTTTACACACTCGGAATATACTAACCTTTCCCGAGCAATTCTCCACCTCACC
This sequence comes from Clitoria ternatea, assembly GCA_037962975.1. NCBI lineage: Eukaryota > Viridiplantae > Streptophyta > Magnoliopsida > Fabales > Fabaceae > Clitoria > Clitoria ternatea. The sequence continues at coordinate 25,313,623 of CM075672.1, read as the reverse complement.
ATTTAGTTTGGCTCACATTCCTGGTTTCCCATTTAACTCACAGTATCACTCGGTTAACCTTATAAAACTCCACCTGTGACAGATTTGATCACCCCTCTTGTTTTAATAATTAATCATCGTCTTAGAAGCCAGTCTATACCCAACAGCCTCTAATCCTTTTGGAAGCAAACCCATCAAGGTTAAACAAACCCTCTATCCTCAATTGATACATAACCACTTATTTATTCACTTAATACAACTCTCATCTTCACTCAAAGCAGTCCGATAGACTCACCATCACCATAAGCAGCTACAGCCTCACTTGCCCGACTTATGAATTGCTGCATCCAACTTATAGGATGACGTCTCATTCCTATAGGGTTGCAACAATTACATAGTCACCGCAACATGTACGCTGCCACAATACCTATGGCAGGAAGAGTCATCTCAGAACAGCATGCCTCACTCCGACCAGACTCACTCAACTAATACTAATTCACACGGTAATTAATGGCAGTTCACACACACATTATAAGCAATACATCTACATCAATATCATCATTATGCATCACATAGGGTACATCACGCAATCCACGATCATGAAAATTATTTATCACTTCTGTAAAATAGTATGATGGCAATACAAAAATCAGCTTCTAGCCATACCGAGTAAATATTTCCTCTAAATCTTATTCATCACAAACCATGGCTTAGATTAAACTCTTAATTCTTAGTTATATGATAACATCACTCACTCGGGTACATGCAATTCAATCGGAATTAAGTAATTCATAATCACGTATTGCACTCAATAATAGCATCAATACATATGTACTCATCTAATCGGGTTTACCCAAACTAATTCCCAACTATGTTAAGGATTTCATTCACAATACTATATCCATATATTCATATAATTCACGTTGAGTTCAATGCCAATCATAAGCGTGTACACAGACATTCAATCGGAAATTGCACAACAACATACAGTCTCAATCATAACATCACATTACACTCGGCCACAGCGTCAATGCATACATATTCATTCAGTCGGACTCACTCATACAACATCATCTAGTCGGAATTTGCTCAAATCATTCAATCCATGTGAATCATGTTAGTCTCAATAACAATGCTCTTACACACATGCATGTGGATCCGACTTAAACAGTGATTTCATCTCATGTAAGCGATTCTCATGCAATTTCATACAAGCATCCAAGCTTACCAGGTGCGTCTCACGCAGCCCTCAATAGGTCACAATTGTTTCAACACAATATATAGATTCACTCGGAATTTCATGGTTTCATCACAGCATCACAAGCGTTTGTCATAGTAACTCACAACAACAAAGCAGGGTAACAATACTACAGTACATCCTCTCGGTATTTTATAATGAAGGCAGCATGCATTTCAACACAACATCACAATGGAATCAACAGATCAACTCACGTATCATGCATTTGGAAATCATCATGGCATTCTCATTCATATACATTTTAACATGAAACTGCAAACAGAACTCAGAGAATCATCCCCTTTTTAACTCACACACTCGGCAGTAATGGTAACACTCTTATTTGTAAGCATTCAGTCGGCATTCGCAGAAATATTAACATGCACTCATGGACGGAGTCACACAACACTAAACAGTTTACAAATACCACGATCTAGGAGTTACAGGCACATTTACTTACTCACAGCACAGCTACTAACACATTTCACACATCACACGATAATTATTCAAACCTCAATGAGTTACTACGCAATTGCTTTACTCGGCTCAACACTCCCAGGAGCAATAAATCATTAGACTTAGAATTCCTAAGGGGTCACTATTTATCCAGTATCCCACGATGGGCACTCCCCAACATTTAAATATTATTATAAGGTCTAATACCATTCACTCGGTTTCCTCAACTAGCCGCTGAGGCGCAATCCCAATTTAACGTATGCCGACCTCACCTTTACTCACTTATTACACACCCAAATTTCAACTTAGGAAACTGCAACACATCTCTTATACTGAAAATCATATACATCATATACCATTCATTCATCACACGTTCAAATTCCTCAACAAGGCACAGGCATACAACCACACCATTCATAGTCAAACGTATACCCAATCCAATACAAGATCATAAGCATATATCATCACACAAGTCATGATTGAACATATATTAACGTTTAATGGAATATCACAAGTAATTATGACAAGCTGGCATAATGCACTTAACCGCCCACTAACAGTAAGGAAACCTTGGCCATGGACCTTTTGGTCTGCTCTGATACCAAAATGTAACACCCAAATTTTTAATTAATAAACAAAATCAACAGGGAAAATTTTTCCACAAAAACAGCCACTGGACGATCGCCATAGAAAAAGAAGAGGAAGGCAAGGAAAAATAAAGGAACACTCATACGTATAGCAATCAACAGATCAGAAATTAGCGGAGCACAACAGCTTAAACCGGTCCAATCAGTACCCCTTCGCTCAAGCGAGGTCCAACGCCGCCTGAGCGAAATATGACAATGCAACAGCGGAAAAGGAGATGCTCAAGCGAAGCCCAACACCAGCACCCACTCGCTCGGCGAAGTACCATTCGCTTAAGCGAACATCTCAGAAGCCTACCATGCACGCACACTCACTGGAGCTAGGTCTAATTCGCTGGGCCGGACACAGGTACATGGTAATTTCTCACTCGGATTTGGAACATATGATCACCCGGTAAATCATCACGCTCATACTTCACTCGGGAATCCACACAGCTCCTCATATCATTCATACAGGTCACAAGTATAAACCACTCGGGAAATGATTCCCCCAATTCTGCCACTCAGAATCCAGAACTCTTTCCCACTTGGAATATATCCTAATCAAACATAGCTCGACGCATTCCAACCTTAACACAATCGGGTCACATACCAATTCACTATTCGGAATACATTCACACATTCACTCGGGAAATCAGATAGTTAAGTCCCACTCGGACTTATTCAAAACTCAACCAGTCGGCATACTGATCCTCACTCACTCAGATTTTACATCATTCACTCGGATTACCAATACCTTACACTTAGGATCCATTCCACTCTAAACCACTACTCTAACTCCTCTCTCAGAAGGGGATCACCCAAGATTTTCACTCAGAAATACAAGCTCTTCCTCGCTCGGGTTTACCTATACTTTTCACCCGGAATCACTCAGCGTTCCCACTCAGAAAAGCCACCCAGTAATCCTCACTCAGAACCATCAACTTAACATTATTTCACTCGTCAACAGCCCTCGAATCATTTAACAACACATTCCAGTCGGATGACGCATCAAATCCACATAAGGCACATACGTAGGAATATATGTTCCCAGAAATATAAATCCGCCCACAAGTCCAATCTACCGACCCATATACATGTAACCATATACTCAGAATACTCATTAACTCAACATTATACCTTTACCATTATTTACAGATCCATACAAGTGACACCACGTCTATACTTATCAAATTAGTCTTTATAAATAAATATGCCTAGTCATTTTACATGAGAGCCGGCCAAGGCTACACTGACTGAACATAATAACGTAATACGAGCACTCAACAGTCAGAGTGCACCACACTCGAACTTGAGGCCCTAACATCATTTCCGATTCCGACCTGTATACACTGAAAATGGTGTAGGGGTGAGCATCTTAAATATTAAATGATAGATACTGACTCAGGTTGTCCCACAATTATGCAACAATATATATATACACACAATTATACATGGCAACGATCAAATTCAGAGCAATACCAATCAACCAGGACACACATCAGACTCTTACCGATCGGAATCCACCAGTTATCACTCGGCCTTATGCACTTATCAATTTAATAACATTAACATACAACAATGAGTGACATAATAATGCCTACGAATCAGAATGCACATATTGAACATTTCTCAGTCAGGATTCAACAATTCTCACTCGGCTATATATATACACAACTTTTCAATAACATCAGCATGCATTCATAGAACATATTTCAATCAGCATCAACAGCATATGCACACAGAATAGTTCACTCGGTTATATGCATTCATCGACTCATTAACATCATCACATGCGTACTCAACTCCAAACAACATCAGCAGTCAATATACACAGAGTATTTCACTCGGCTCTGCATTTGTGTGTAATCGGTTTTGACGTTGCAACGTAGGCTCCCAGCCTTTTTATACATAGCTCTCAGCTATCAATTCAGCTCCAAGCTGCTTGGCTGTTTTACAAGTACCCAACCGTTTGCCCACAAGGTGACACCAACGCTCTCAGCGCCAACGGAGATGTTCACGGGTAGCCCGAGTCCCACTCAAAGGTTACCTTGAGTCCCACTCAAAAGGATTTCACAGCGTCCAACGCTTTTAAATAACCGATGGTAGTGTCCCACACTACGTGCTCCAAGCACAAACGCATCCAATGTGCCACACGCTGATTCATCACACAACACGGAGTTCATATACACAGCCATTCACTCAGCATTACATGCATCACATGTAGTCGACATTAGGCATTATCAGCACTCAACAACACATGCATCTCATACGATTAGTATAACACATCATTAGGACTCAAACAACACACATGCAATCGGCATTAAGCAATGTTAGGACTCAGATAACACATGCAATCGGTAAGGTACATTATCAGATTCACTAAGTCATATTTTATCACATGCAGCCAGCATTTTGAACTCATAACAACTTGCAGGTCACGTAAAGCACACGGTAATCATCAACAGCACTTCAACACATTCCTTTCACACAGTCGTTCAATATTCACAGGCCATCAACATGCAACACTCAACTTTCACTCGTCATGCAACCGGGCAGTACACACTCGCATGCAACACAACACACAATCAGAACACGGAAGCAGCAAGCATCAACACTCGGAACCCGTTCATAACCCATGCATTTAAGATAGAAGATACCCCCCTACCTGGACTGAAGCTTTCGGTCGGTCAACACGACACCCGGTTCCAGAGGAACACTGAGTCACTCTTAGTACATCAGCATGCAAGAGCAGGGGAAGCCATTCGGGCCTCTGAGACACCCAGCTTCCGGTTCGCTCCCTGGAGTGGCTCCATCACAACGCTGTAAACACTCCAACCACCTTGAAGCTCCTCGTAGCGCAGATCTCCATTGAGACTTGGCAGCTTCGAGCAAGGAGAGGAAGAAGGAGGAAAGCCGACGAAGGGAATGAAGGAACAAGGAAGGAACAGCGTAGAAAGAGACGGGTTACATGCAGGGGGAATGCGTACCCTCACTTTCTCTGGCTCGTCGAGTAAGGAAGGAGGACTCTGATCCTCAGCCACCACTGTTGTGAACTCACGGGAACAGAGAGCAGAGAAGTTAGAAGAAGAAGAGAAGGAGAGTGAAGAGCGAAGAAGAAAAGAAGAGAAAACAGAAAGAAGAGAAGTCTGAAGGGGAAGAACGAATGATAGTGCACCCATATGCATGCACGGAGAGAAGGCAAGAGTGGGGTGGGAAGTCGTGCACAGCAGCAGCCCCCACACGTGTCATACGCACACAGTCACAACTAATCAGCTATTGATAACTAATCCCACTCAATCAGCCTTTGCTTCCTTAAGTTAGATTCATTAAACCAATTTTAATTAATAAATAATTTTCCCCACTTAGCAATTATTATTTTAGTGATTTATTTTCATTCGGCAATTAATTATTAAATCGGGATGTTACACAACCTGCATCACAATGCTAAAAAAGAGACCACATGGGAGAGTGAGTTATACATTCAAAATGACGAATAATATATATATTGTGATCATGTGTATATGCATACAAACATCATGTGTGCTTTGCTATAAAATCATTTAATTATCATTCATTCATCATCTCATTATCATATTAGGCATGCAAGCATCGTGAATCGCAATTCATATCATAAACAAGCACAACATATACACTATCACATACACCAACACTTTGCCACTTATCAACAAGTGCACTCATAATCATTATCATCATTAATTCATTAAGGTTTCACTCAAATACCTCCTCACAAGGGGTTTCTCATCACTCGTGGTCATCCCATCTCAAATGCCATGTTCTTATGGCTAATGCACATGTCAACTGTTTAATGCATATGCAATGGATCCGATTTCATATCACGGGTGATCGCAACCACCATAATCAAACATTCATAATCATTGGTTTCCCGCCTCGCAAGGGGTACTCCTTATAGCAGCCTCGCAAGGTGCTTCTCGTGATCACAACCACGTTCAACAATTCTCATAGGTTTCCCGCCTCGCAAGGGGTACTCCCGCCTCATGATCGCAACCATAGGCATCATAGGTGCTCGCAAGCCCTTTATTATATCAAATACCAAGTGATCGCAACCACTGGCTTATCATCATACAATGGTCCCCATAGGGCCTTTCACATTTCACAACCAGGTGATCGCAACCACCGGCATAATATCATATCATTAACACATTGATTTCCTGCCTCGCAAGGGGTACTCCCTTCATAGAATCCCGTAGGATCTTTCATCACTGTGATCGCAACCACAAAGTATCAATGCTATGCCATGCCATGAATGTAATACAATAATGCATATGCTCAACAACCTCGCAAGGATATCTCACCCTTTCAATTAGGGGTATATTGTATATTTTAGTTTTATCATTAATGGCATATAAACATTCACAAGGCCCCTCAAGGCATAACATACATATAATAGGCACTTCAATGGCCACAACATCATTCATGACAATCCACACATGGATATCAAAAGCATAGCAACCAATCATAGTATTTATCCATACATAAAATTATTTGAAGCATATTCATCATTCCACATAAGGCAATCACATTTATGCCCAACACAATCATGTTCTTAGACATGCATTTCATAATTCATCATCAAGCCCTTAACATTGCTTTCGCATGATTATCCTTGGTGGTTAAGATTTTATGTTTCTCATTATATGTTTTATGGGCATAATCAAGTCATCTCAAGATTTTAATCATTATCCAACACCACCATATCATTGTCTTAAATATATATATCCCTTTACATCCCTTGAAGCATCATACAATATAAGGGAAGAAGGCCCCAAGCCATCAGAACCGAGAAAAAAAAAGGGAAAATTCCATCAGGGGGGTCACTCGCTCAAGCGAGGCCCACATCCGCTTGAGCGAGACAGCCCATCTCACTTGAGCGTCTCAGTTCGCTCCAGCGAAACCATTCCAGTAAGCATTTCCTGGTACATTCGCTCGAGCGAGGCTTCCTTCAACTAGCCACTCGCTCTGGCGAAATTGCTCCAGTAAGGAATCCCACACTCACTCGCTTGAGCGAGGTATCCACACGCTTAAGCGAAATCCGACCAGAGGTCGTCCTTTCCATCACCCGATTTTACACTCGGGGAAGTTATTCCAGAACCGATTCCTCTATTCGGTCCCTCACTCGGCAATTTACATTAAAACCGACTTATCACTCGATCGATCATTCACTCGGTAATTCACCCTCACACCGACTCATCTTGCTTGGTTTCCTACTCGGTAAATTAATCAAAGCTGACTCGTCTCTCACTTGGCCTTTCACTCGGTAATATATTCCAAATCCGAGTCATCTCTCAATCAGTCTTTCACTCGGCAACTTCACTCCAAGTCCGAGTCATCTCAATCAGTTTTTTACTCGGCAACTTCGTTCCAAGTCCGAATCATCTCTGATGGTCCTCACTCGGTTAAATCATTCCAGACCGACCCCACACTTGCTCGGTCTTCCACTCGGTTAAATCATTCCAGACCTAGTCTTTTCTCACTCGGTAATTTATTTCAAAAACCGACTTCCTTTTCATTTTCTCACGAGTGAAGTTATTCCAGAATACTTCTGGACAAACACACCATGTATCCCTAACCGGTGCCATCCTCACTCGTAATTACACACACGGAGGGACTCCACTCGGACGAGTTACTTTGAACTCGGGAATTCCCACTCGGAACTCCACTACCCGGAATATCATACTCGGAAACCTCATTCGAAATTATATTCACTTCTTCACTTGGAAGGTCCTGTCTCGGACATAGTCCACTCGGAAATTTACTACATCATGAAATTATTTTTCTAAGGTTCCCACTCGAGTGAAATTTCATCCAGAATCTCACTTGCTCACCATTCACTCGTCACGCTCGGTCAAGGCATAACAATACCTGTCACTCGCTTGAGTGAGTACTGTCCAATCATCAGACTTTATACTCTCGCTCAAACCACTCACACACGCTTGGGTGAAAAATGTCCAGTGACCATTTCCTCACTAGCTCGCTCAAGCGCGGCCATGCCCGCTTAAGCGAGATTCGTCCAGTAACTCCCTTGATTGCATAATATGCAGCTCATTTGAGTGGAAACCTCACCCGCCTGGGTGAAATTGGTCCAGAGACCATTATACCAATTCAGGGGATTCTCGCCTGAGCGAGATCCCTTCTCGCTTGAGCGAGAATATCAGGATATGCGCAAGAAACATAAGAAACTCACAACCAACCATACCAAAACTTATACCAGCCAAAATCCATCAAGTCTAATATAGCAATTGCTTCACACTAGGCATTTAAAACCTATCCCAGACCTTTACACTCATTAACATTCAATTCAATCTATCAATCATGTCAAATTCAAACTTGTCATCATCTTATATGAATATACATTTTCATATTAATTCAACACATAATTCTCACACATCATCCTCATTAATCATCAACTTGCCATTTCAATTAATTCAATACATATACATGGCAAGGCAAGCATGAGTATTCATCATATACAACAATCACTCTCAATTTACTCATGCAATTTTAATGTAAACTCCTCTCCTACCTCGAGGGAAGAGCCAAAATGATTCCAATGCTCCGAATGCTCCATTACATCACCTAGAATACGATCTACATACCATATGCAAGTATATTCACATAATCAATAATCATTATAACTCTAAATATTTGTTAGCTTATCATAAAGCCTAACATCAAGTCCTAGACTTGGTAAACATCAACTCATGCAATTGTTTTAGGCTTCAGGAATTCCTTTCCCAAAGCCAAGATCCTCTAGATGTTAGGAATCCTATTAGGGTCAGGCAGCGGAAACACAAAGGATTCCCAAGAAAGAATTGCAAACACGTATGTCTCAAAGCATTATGCTAAATTAAAATTTTAATTAGGATTTACCTCTTGTAGACGCAGAACAAGATCCTTGATCGAAGCAATTGTAGCTTCGCCCTTAGGAGTCCACACGAGCACTCCCACCAGAAAACTAACGATCCGAATGCTAGTACGGAATTTTAGTGTAATCTAATTTCTGAGCAGCAGCCTATGAGCATCTCATGCTCTATATATAGGCTTAGGTCTTGACCTGAGCTTTCATTAAACATTGGGCTCCTGACTCATTCTAAATGAGTTAGGCCCAAATAGTTTTATTTTCAGTCCAACTAAAATAAAACTATCCTCTGGTGGGCTTACTCTATGTGTGTGACCCTATAGGTAAAATATTCGGTTATATTAATAATAAACTATTTTATTATTAATATAAAATAAGAGCGGTATCTAGCAATACATCATTATGTCCGAATATTATTTATCATCGACATGACCTATAAGTGATAATTATTTTATATATCTATTCCTTTTGTCACGATATCTAATTGGGCCCAAGGCATGGTCATCGTCATCCTTGTATGGCCCAATTCATTTTACTTGATACCAAAGTAGACTTTATAGAATAAATATCTAATATTTATTCGTCCTAGCATGGCCATGCATTTCATTAGTCTCACTCCATCAAGTGGCCTATAGATATCACTCCTGTCACATAGGAGAGACAAATTCCATCTACATCACTCACATCCCTCTGCATAATTTATCTATTGCCTAATCACAATCTTTATGGTCATCTTATTATAGATAACGTTTGATTGTATTAAAATAATAAACTCCTTATGTAGGAATCGTAGTGACTTCAGGTCGAAGGACTACATACCATTATCACATTGAGAACCGTTTATGACACTCATGTAACGATCCATGCAACGTTCTCATGGTGGGTCTGTCTAGTACAACATTACTCTTAATGTGTACCCGTGTAAAGACTTGATATCATATATCCATGATTTGTGAGATCAAATCATCAGTACATTCACACACTAATCTTAATGTATTTACATGTCCCCATGTAAATACTTGATTAGGGACGTTTTAGGAATAATTCTCATATGACCTATTATTCCAGGATAAATAGCATTTGTCTAAAACTGAAAATACTAATTTTATTAATAAGTTAAAATTGATACATTAATAGCTCGTAGTGCATGCACCAACAATCTCCCACTTGCACTAGAGCCAATCAGACATTTGCCTAATGCCTAATGATCTAGTGTGTCCCTCATGCTTTTGATGTGCAAGAAGTTTGGTGAGTGGGTCGGCAATGTTCTCATCAGTGTGCACTTTACATATCTTAACATCTCCTCGTTCAAGTATTTCTCGGATAAGATGATAACGCCTAAGTATATGCTTGGATCGCTGATGTGATCTAGGTTCCTTAGCTTGTGCAATTGCTCCACTATTGTCACAGTAGAGACTTATAGGGTCCACAATGCTAGGAACTACCTCAAGTTCTGTTATGAACTTCTTGATCCATACTGCCTCTTTTGTAGCATTTGAGGCAGCAATATACTCAGATTCTGTAGTAGAATCAGCAACTGTCTCTTACTTCAAACTTTTCCAGCTTACAACGCCACCATTTAAACAAAACACATACCCTGATTGCGATTTTGAGTCATCCTTATCAGTTTGGAAGCTAGCATTAGTGTAACCCTTTACAATGAGCTCTTCTTCCCCTCCATATATCAAGAATGAATCTTTAGTTTTTCTCAAGTACTTTAGGATATTCTTGACAGCAGTCCAGTGACTTTCACCGGGATCAGACTGGTATCTGCTCGTCATGCTTAAAGCATACGAGACATCTGGTCGGGTACATATCATGGCATACATGATTGATCCAATAGCAGATGCATATGGAATCTTATTCATCCGTTCTCTCTCTTCTTTAGTGGAAGGAGATTGAGCCTTTGATAGGCTTATGCCATGAGCCATAGGCAAAGTTCCCCTTTTGGAATCTTGCATGTTAAACCTTTTTAACACTTTGTCTATGTATGTATTCTGACTTAGGCCGAGAAGTTTTCTTGATCTATCTCTATAGATCTTAATTCCCAACACATAGGTTGCTTCACCTAAGTCCTTCATAGAAAAACAGCTTCCCAACCAAGTCTTCATAGACTGAAGGGTAGGAATGTCATTTCCAATGAGTAGTATGTCATCAACATACAGGACCAGAAAAATAATTGTGAAGTCACTAACCTTCTTGTAGACACAAGGTTCATCCTCATTTTTAGTAAAGCCAAATTGTTTAATGGCTTCATCAAAATGAAGATTCCAGCTTCTGGAAGCTTGCTTAAGTCCATATATGGAACGTTGTAGTTTGCACACCTTCCTGGATGCTTCAGGCTTAACAAAGCCTTCGGGTTGTGTCATGTACACTTCCTCAAGAAGATTTCCATTAAGGAAAGCAGTCTTGACATCCATTTGCCATATCTCATAATCATGGTATGCAGTAATAGCAAGCAGAATCTGAACAGACTTTAGCATAACGACTGGAGAAAAGGTTTCATCATAGTCTATACCATGAATTTGCTTGAAAACTTTCGCTACCAATCTTGCCTTATAGGTACTTATATTTCCATCCATGTCAGTTTTCTTTTTGAAAACCCACTTGCATCCTATAGGTTTTACCCCTTCGGGTGCATCAACCAAAGACCAAACTTGATTAGTGTACATGGAGTCCATTTCAGATTCCATGGCTTCAAGCCATTTCTCAGATTCTGGACTTGCAATGGCCTCTTCATAAGATGTTGGCTCATTTTGATCCATTAGCAACACATCTCCTTCCTGAGTTACAAGAAATCCATATCTTTCAAGTTGTTGACGTATTCTACCTGATCTACGCAAGTCTTGTTCTACAGGAGTTGGAGTTATCACAATATTTTATGGTTCCGGCTCCATTTCCACCATTGGCTCTTCAATGCCTTGTAGGTCTTGAACTTCTTCAAGTTCTACTTTCCTCCCACTGATTCTTTTAGAGATGAATTCCCTTTCTAAGAATACAGCATTTCGAGCGACAAACACTTTGCCCTCGGTAGGATTGTAGAAGTAATAACCCTTAGTTTCCTTTGGGTATCCCACAAAAAGACATTTATTTGATTTGGGTCCAAGTTTGTCAGAAATTTGACGCTTCACATAAGCTTCACAGCCCCAAATCTTAAGAAAATACATACTGGGTCCTTTCCCAGTCCATATCTCATATGGTGTCTTTATGACAGCCTTAGATGGAACACGGTTAAGTGTGAAAGCTGCTGTCATCAAAGCATGTCCCCAGAAGGAGTTAGGGAGGTCAGTTTGACTCATCATTGATTGAACCATGTCTAACAAGGTTCTATATCTCCGCTCAGAAACACCATTCCATTGTGGTGTTCCAGGAGGAGTGAGTTGAGAGACAATCCCACATTCTTTAAGATATTCATCAAACTCCAGGCTTAAGTATTCGCCACCTCGATCAGATCGAAGTACTTTAATTTTCTTGCCAAGTTGGTTCTCTACTTCATGTTTGAATTCTTTGAACTTTTCAAAGGATTCTGATTTATGCTTCATTAGAAACACAAATCCATATCTACTGAAATCATCAGTAAAAGTGATAAAGTAGCTAAAACCTCCCCTAGCCATTGTCCCTATTGGCCGACATACATCACTATGTATCAAGCTTAGAAGATCACTCGCCCTTTCACCCATTCCAGTAAATGGGGTCTTAGTCATCTTCCCTAATAAACAAGACTCGCATGTATTTATTGATTCAAAATCAAAAGAGTCTAAATATCCATCTTTATGGAGTTTAGAAATACGTTTCTCATTTATATGTCCTAGGCGACAATGCCAAAGATAAGTTGGGTTTAAATCATTTGGTTTAACCCTTTTAGTATTAACGTTATAGATAGGGTTTTCGAGATCAAGAACATAAAGTCCATTACTCAAATTTTCACAGGAATAAAACATGTCATTCAAATAAACAGAACAACTATTGTTCTTTATTATAAAGGAAAACCCTTTCCTATCTAGACAAGAAATAGAAATAATGTTTCTTCTTATTGCCGGAACATAAAAACAATTTTCTAGTTCAAGAACAAGCCCTGAGGGCAAGGATAAAAAATAAGTCCCTACAGCTAATGCAGCAACTCTTGCTCCATTTCCAAGTCGTAGGTCCACCTCGCCCTTCATCAACTGCCTACACCTTTTTAGATCCTGCACATTAAGACAAATGTGAGATCCACATCTAGTATCTAATACCCATGATGTTGAAGTTGACAAGTTAATTTCTATAACAAAAATACCTGAAGTGGAAGTCTCACTTCCCTTCTTCTTAAGCTCTTCCAGGTACTTTGGACAGTTTCTCTTCCAGTGTCCCTTCTGTCCACAATGGTGACAATTTCCTTCCTTAGCCACCCCACCCACAGGTTTTAAGGCTGATGTACTTGGCTTATCCTTGCCTTTCCAAATTGTCTTGCCTTTTCCCATAACAGCCTTTCCTTTGCCTTTATACATGCCCTTTCCTTTACCTTTGCCAGAATTGACCATCAGTATGGCCTTGCCCTTTCCTTTAGAAATATTGGGCTCAGCAGTCCTCAATATATTGAGTAGCTCTGGCAATGTTTTATCCAATGCATTCATGTTATAATTCATGATGACTGGCTTAAAACTGTCAGGTAATGACTTCAAAATGAGATTAGTAGCTAACTTTTGATGGAAGGGGAATCCTAGCCTAGCTAGATTCTCTAGGTACCCAATCATTTTGAGCACATGAGGTCCTACAGAACCTCCCTCTTCAAGTCTGCAGCTAAATAGGGTTGAAGAAACTTCATATCTTTCTTGGTCAGCTTGACCTTGATATAGTTTCCTTAGGTTTTCGATCATATCGAAAGCCTCCATATGCTCATGTTGCTTCTGAAGCTCAGGAGACATGGTTGCCAGCATAAGGCATTAGACATCTAAAGCGTCATCCTGATGCTTCTTGTAAGCATCCTTGTCAGCTTTAGAGGCATTGTTCACGGGTGGTTCCGGAATCGGATCTTCCAGGACATACTGCTTTTTCTCTTGTTTGAGGACAATCCTCAAATTCCTATACCAGTCTAGAAAGTTAGGTCCAGACAATTTTTCTTTGTCTAGGATCGATCGTAATGAAAGGTTTGAAGGCGTGTTTGATGTCATGGTTATCTAAAACAGAAAGATATGTAGTAAGTATCAATTAAAAAACATATTTAATTTTTGGTCTTAAAATTAAACACGTCTCCCACTATTTTGATTCAAAATAAAATTACCCTCTACGAATCAGAAAATCCCGTTGGAAGATTTTTTAGTGGGCAAAGATCCATATTTGGCCTAATGTTAAGTCCGCTTTGGCTGATCACTTAACATTTGGTTATTTAGGTAGGAAACTCCTTTCCAATTGTATCTTATATAACTCTTAGACATTAGGTTAGGTAACCATTACCGATCATTCATCTTATGAAAGTTTAGCCCAATGTATACGCCTCTAAGTTTATTCAATCCAATTGATAACTTAGTAAGTTAAAACCCAATAAAACATTTTGGATATTACAATTATCCCATCGCGTCTTACTAATATAAATGATAGTACCCTGCTTTGGCAGACCCACTATTCATTGACATTAGTATTGACGAGTGTACTTATTGGAAGGCGTTTGTAACTTATTATTTTGAGGGATTTTAATTTATTTTAAATTACCGTCTTTGTTAAACGCTTTAACGCAATAAAATTATCCCCAAAGCATGCAAACGAAATTGTGAGATGGTTATGGTCTTCCTAGAAGAATAAATAAATAAATAAATAAACCTAAAGGAACTATATGCTAAGGCTTCATGAAGTCCTACTTCTTGAACCCACCATCCTCTTAGAGTCACCACTCCTTGGTTCCTTTCAAAGACAAAAGCGCTTAGAGTCACCACTCTAGTTTTCTTCTAGGTCTCTACTTTGTTGCCTCGATCAAGATTACAAGATTTTAAAGAAACTCGCTTTACATACGAGTGAAGGGTTGAGAAAAGAAATACAACAGAATGAAGAGAGGCACAACACGCAGGCTGTATTTAAATAAAATAACTAAGACCATAACCATTCACCATGCAACGTGTTAATTAATTAATTATAACCCATTTGAAAGCATTTAAAAAAATTATTTTTTTAAATGGGGCCATTAAACACGTGGGTCGGTAATAAGGCGCTACGCAGAGAATGTACGGGGGTCCCGAAAATTTAGTACTGTAGTCAGGTTGGTTCCCAGGAAAGAGAGGTGGATCCGGTGTGACCGCTTAAGTACCAAGTCTTTCCTAGCCAGAATATCCCACTGACCATTAACAGCTCTAAAATTTCGGCTAGGGTTTCAACCACTTTGAAACCCTAATTCCTTGTTGCGAACACTTCACAACGCAGCCGTCAAGGCACATGTAGGCAGCGCCGTCTAGGGTTTCAAAACCTAGAATTCAAATTGCACCTTTCTCATGACGGTTGCCTAGGTTTCAATGTTTGAACCCTAGGTTAAGGAACGGCCAAGGTTTAACACTTAAACCTTATCACTTGACGCCCCACAACACGAACTTTTCATGCTTGGAGATGAACGCATTATCAAAACACAGTTTGTATGACAACAAAGAATATTAACGAATTCAACACATGTATCACATACAAAAAATTGAAAACGCAAATATCATACAAGCCTCTAAAATAACATAAACACATACTTCAAATGAGAAAGCCTATAAACAGTATCTCATATAATTTACAGAAAACATATAAGCATACGAATCATGACATTATATCATACATAACATGCTTGAATGTTTTTCAAAACAAGTTTCACAAACAATTTCGTAAAACAGAACGTAAAGCTTATAACAAGAAAACGATTTCATAAATCGAAATTTTTAAAAGCTTTTGCAGAATGAAAAACATGCCATCATGAAACGTAAACAAATGCCCAAAACATAGCTTTGCAACCAGGCTCTGATACCACTGTTAGGAATCCTATTAGGGTCAGGCAGCGGAAACACAAAGGATTCCCAAGAAAGAATTGCAAACACGTATGTCTCAAAGCATTATGCTAAATTAAAATTTTAATTAGGATTTACCTCTTGTAGACGCAGAACAAGATCCTCGATCGAAGCCATTATAGCTTCGCCCTTAAGAGTCCACACGAGCACTCCCACCAGAAAACTAACGATCCGAATGCTAGTACGGAATTTTAGTGTAATCTAATTTCTGAGCAGCAGCCTATGAGCATCTCATGCTCTATATATAGGCTTAGGTCTTGACCTGAGCTTTCATTAAACATTGGGCTCCTGACTCATTCTAAATGAGTTAGGCCTAAATAGTTTTATTTTCAGTCCAACTAAAATAAAACTATCCTCTGGTGGGCTTACTCTATGTGTGTGACCCTATAGGTAAAATATTCGGTTATATTAATAATAAACTATTTTATTATTAATATAAAATAAGAGCGGTATCTAGCAATACATCATTATGTCCGAATATTATTTACCATCGACATGAACTATAAGTGATAATTATTTTATATATCTATTCCTTTTGTCACGATATCTAATTGGGCCCAAGGCATGGTCGTCGTCATCCTTGTATGGCCCAATTCATTTTACTTGATACCAGAGTAGACTTTATAGAATAAATATCTAATATTTATTCGTCCTAGCATGGCCATGCATTTCATTAGTCTCACTCCATCAAGTGGCCCATAGATATCACTCCTGTCACATAGGAGAGACAAATTCCATCTACATCACTCACATCCCTCTGTATAATTTATCTATTGCCTAATCACAATCTTTATGGTCATCTTATTACAAATAACGTTTGATTGTATTAAAACAATAAACTCCTTATGTAGGAATCGTAGTGACTTCAGGTCGAAGGACTACATACCATTATCACATTGAGAACCGTTTATGACACTCATGTAACGATCCATGCAACGTTCTCATGATGAGTCTGTCCAGTACAACATTACTCTTAATGTGTACCCGTGTAAAGACTTGATATCATATATCCATGATTTGTGAGATCTAATCATCAGTACATTCACACACTAATCTTAATATATTTATATGTCCCCATGTAAATACTTGATTAGGGACGTTTTAGGAATAATTCTCATATGACCTATTATTCCAGGATAAATAGCATTTGTCTAAAACTGAAAATACTAATTTTATTAATAAGTTAAAGTTGATACATTAATAGCTCATAGTGCATACACCAACACTAGATCTTAAGGCTAACTAAACCCAATAACATCATCATCTCATCCATTCCATAATACAACCCCATAATTACATCAATCCTTCAAACATCATCATTATCCTCGTCTATTATCATACCTAATGATACCCATTAATCACCACAAATGGTTCTATATCATTTTAAGAAATATTTAATCTTAAACACCATCCATTTTCCCCAAATTCTTAGGGCTAGAGTTTTCATCAAATCCCAACAACATTTACCCATGCTCATTAATCACCACCATTGACCATTTTTCATCATTAATATCATTCTCCAATATCATTAAACCTACATTCTACTCACATTTCACACTTTCCCCAATTTATTAAAGTTAGGGTTTCACTAAAACCCAACAACACCATAAATGCTCATTTATTTTCCACTCATCCAAGTATTAATTCCATGCATCTATAACAACCCACCATTAATGCCATAATAACAACACCCCACCTTAGGGTTTCCTCATTTAAAGCTTCTCCCAACAACCCATATAAAATGAATACTCTCCCAAATACCAAGAACCAAAATCTAAGGCATAAACTCATAAAGAATGATGAGGAACTTACCTCACCCAAGAGCCAACATTGAGCTTTCAATGGAGGGAGAGAGAACACGAAAATAGAGGAGAAGAGGGGAGAGGAATTCCAGCCGTAAGCTTCTCCTTCAAGCTCCCATGAAAATGAAATGAAGGAGAAGGCACACCACCATGCTTAGGGTTTTTAGGAGAGGAAGGAGAAGGTGGAAGAAGAAGAAGTGTAGAAAGGAGAGGGAGAAAGTGACGTGAAAAGAAGAGAAATTGGAAGTTTATATTTTTATTATTTGGCTTCACATTAAAATCTCACCGTTTTATAACCAACAGGCTCTCAGTTCGGGCTCAATACTAATTCCAAAAATTATTCCGAATATAGATTCAAACTCCCAATAATATTCTTAACAGCTCTGACCAACGGCATCTCATTCGAAGATACTTGGTCCGACACCCATATTCTAATCGGGTAAAATTTTAACTCCTTAAATCTCAGTAATTCATAAATATCCATAATAAATCCCAAATTAATTATTCCAATATTTTTGGGACACAAATAACTCACATACAATTATTTATTATTTATTCTCATTAATTATTCATTTTTATAAAATTTGGGGTATTACAATCCACCCCACCTAAAAAGAATTTCGTCCTCAAAATTCAGCATCGATATACATATCACAAGGCCATACCTCAGGCCACACACCATTAAGGTTCGACAGCACCATAGAATAGCATTGGACTTACCAAAGTCCATCCAGTCATGTTCATCATAACTTCATCATTTTTAACATAAAACTTCCACATCAAGCGTGTCATGTATCATCAATTACAACTCACCCAACAGAGCTCACGTGTTCATACTCGGTATGACCAGATAGGCTCAATACATTCACCATAAGCAGTTACAATCCCTACACCTACCCAGCCTATGTGTTGCTACATCCGACATACAGGAAGGCGTCCCAATCCTGTAGTGGTTACCACAAACACATAAAGTCGGCGCATAAGTGCATGCTGCCACAATGCCTATGGCATGTAAGACCATATCGGGACCAGTACTTCGTATTCCCATTGCTCATATTGGTCACACATATTCAAACAATACCAGACCATATAAAACTCGGTGACAATTCTCACCAGTCCACAGCTAACATATTCATACTTCATTGTCTTCCTACAATTAATTTGGCATCCATCATGCCATATTAATCATCAAATCTCAATTATTTTCACTATCAATCGGTGTACCAACCATGAATTTTTATTTATCACAAAATAAATACCCTAACTTCAGGCTTCATCCATCCAAATCCATGCTCAAATAGCCTAAAATTCTTGTCTCACTTACATATTTGTTGGCTATAAATCAATTCGAGCCTTAAAAGATTCACCAAATTCTTATCAAGTAGGCTACTTAATCGAATAATGAACTTTTACATTAGGAATTTTCCTCTTAGATCACAACTAAAGTCCATGAATTGGACCTACACCTCATATGGTACAACATCACTATGTTATTTCTACCATCAATATAACACCCTTCAAATAAATTAGGTGCGATGACATGGTCAAATTTCTATTCACTGACTCTCAATCACACATGTCATCTCTAAATCACATCATCATCCATAATTAATCCAATGATCATAATCCCAAGGGCACACAATTTAGCCCAAGGTCACTTCGTAAAATCATATACCATAATCAATTCCAATTATACCCCAAATTCAACATTATTATTCATCAATCATCAGGGGTTATATTCATTCATTCGTATTCCATCACATATCAACTCTAGCTTCAACAACGTATTTCACAATTAATTTCGTTATGGCTCAACCATTCACAAGGTTCGATCAACCAATAGATTTAGGAAGCCTAAGGGTTACCTAGTACCCATTGTGGAATTCTTCCACAACAAATAAAATCACTTATCATAGCTTATAGGAGCACCTTAGAGCCTAGACCGCCATAGGGTCAAATTCCAAAAGGTTCGATCATACAAGATCACATCAAGTCATCTAAGGTTACCACACCTAGTGGGTCAAAATCAATTCAATTATTCACTCGGTTTTCACGCACTAAAAACCGAGTCACAACCCCAATCAAGCATGTATTCGATTTCACATTTAATCGCCTACCACATAGTCAAATTCCTAATCTAGAGGGATACAATAGTCACTTGTATCATTCTAACATATAGGGTTCTTGTGCCAAAGGATATAAAATTCATCCCTTACAAATGGAACACCCAATCATTTAAATTTAAAAACACCCACACTAGGGAATTCCTCAATATTATTCATTCAATCAACTCAAGCATGTGAGTTTCATTTCATTTAACAAGCACTCCTTGGCTAGACGCCACAAGCATAGTTGATAAGTGCTTTATAACACAATAAATTAGATCTAGTTTGCTTAGGATTTTAATCATTATGCACTGTATTTCCTTTATTTATTGTGATTTTTGCTTTCTTTCCATTATATTCTACTTGGGTATGTTATTTTGCAGAAATTAAGGTAATAAAGGGTCAATAACAAGAGAAAAATGACCATAAAATGATAAAGAAACAAGAAGAACAAGCCCAAAGTGGAAAGAACTCTCTTTTTATGTTGAATTCTGACTCAGAATGACCAAATCCGAGTAGGATGACTCAGAAATGATCAAATCCGAGTGGAATGACTCAGAATGGAGCGTTGCTGAGTGGAATACTTCACTGTTGAAGGTGAATCCGAGTGGAAGGTTCCCTGTCAAAGCCATTCCGAGTGAAAAATGGCTGACCTTGAAGGAATAAGTCTCGGTTAGAGGTGAATCTGAGTGGAAACCCCCCGACTGTAACCATTCCGAGTGAAAAAAGGGACTAACTTTGAAGAAATACTGCCTAAAGCTATTGTCTGAGTGAAGGAATGCTGATTGAACTAGGTTTGGGGAACAACTACTTCTTCTGAACAAAATTGTCTCCGAGTAGAAGACTCCCGAGTGAGTTGATTCCGAATGAAAGAAACTCTGAACTTCGGAAGAACAATTGTCAGGCAAAGGCTTTCTAAGTAGTGAGTTTTGAAGAAAGTGTCTTATCAAGCAAGGAAAGATCCGATCGGGAATGAATCACTTTTGGGCAGACTCTTAAAGTTTCACACTAAGCCAGAGTGTGATGTTTCCAAGGAAGACTACCGAGTGAGTTGGGGCAGAAAGCTGCATTTCCGAGCAAAGTAAGGCTCGGACATGGGAAGAACTTCTATCAGCCAGATTCTAGAGTCTTTCAAGTTCAAATTTCTGAGTGAAAGGTATATCCGACTCCCGAGTGAAAACAAACGATTGGGCTGATTGACGGTTGAGGCAATTCCGAGTGAAAAGGAAGTCGGACTTCCGAGTAAATGTGTCCGAGTGGATCATTTCAAGGAGTGAAGAAAGGGAAGACTGAATGACTCCCAAGCAAATCCAAACAAGTTTCTCCGAGTAATTAAATTCCAGAGACATAGCCGAGTGAAACATTTTAGAGAGGTGTCGATTGAACCATTCGAATAAAAACTTCCCGATCCTGAGTGGGTCACATGAGAAAGAAGAAGGGCATGAATCTGTGCCGAGTGAGCCACTTTTCAATCAGTTCTGAGTCCCTCTTCAGTCAGTTTCGAGTCACCCTTTAATCGGTCCCGAGTCACTTTTCAGTCAGTTCTGAGCCACTTTTTAATCAGTACCGAATGAATGCTTCAATCGGTTCCGAGTCATTTTTTTAATCGGTCCTGTGTCACTTTTCTGAATGAATGTTTCAATGAGTAAAGCAATCGGAGTTGCTTTGCTCGTCCACACCAACCCCTCAGCTGCAACACCGACTCCTTCCCACCAATATCGACCAGCTCCTTACAGCAACAACACCGTCCAGCTCCTCTCCACAACATCTATCAAAGCAACACCGAGCAAAGCTTTCACTCGGTCTTGTGTACAAAAAGTACCTTTTTCACTCGGATTGTTTCCCACTATGGGTGGATACCGACCGATCCACTAAATCCGAGTCAGAAGGAGAAAACCGACCCATAATTCCACCAATTGCCTATGCTGACTTGGATTTCCACTATCCAAGTGGATCCTTGACTTATGGGGGGCGGCTGACAACAAGACAAAGGAGAAACCCACTAGCCGCCGTTCCCTATAGCTGTTTAGGTGCAAGCTGTTCCTACTAACTCCATCCAGGCTGTATCCAATGCTGATCTAGTGGGGCGGCTGACTACAAGACACAAGGAGAAGCCTCACTTACCACCGATTGTTAACGTCCAAGACTTCTATAAATAGAGGGGAGGTCTGAAGCCAAGGGAGAGGATGGATCAGCGTCATTTTTTAGGATTTAGTTCTCTTTAATATTTGTACTTTAATTCCTTCCTTTCTCTTTCATTTTTTTCCCTTTCTTTTTCTTTTTTTTCTCTTTCGTTTTTTTCTTTCTCTTTATTTTCTTTCCCGTTCCCATTTCTCTTTTACTTTCTTTTTCTTTTTCTTTTATTTTAAGAGTTGTGAATTGTAAAAGTGAGTATTCCAATTTGTAATTGGTGGAGGAATATTGCAACAAGGAAATACAGTGGTAAAATTATTTTGAGCTTTTGGAGAAACCCGTAAGTCTTTATTTTTGCCATGTCTTGTATGTTTTATTTTTCCATCATTTATATGAATTTGAATTATTTCATGAGTAACTAAATTAATTATCTTAGGATAAAGGGGGTATGATAATATTTTATATTAATGTTATTTTGACTTTAAATTAAATAAATTTCTGTTTTCCATTTAGTTCAAAAAATGCTCAATGCTCTTAGTAATTCCTAACAAGAACCTAAGTGATAAAACTGTATACTAGCGGGTATATTAGTAAGATTAAGTAATTAATAGAATCGAGAGATTTATTGTTACTGGAAAGTTTTTGAACTAAGCCTAAGTTTTTGAAATACTTTTTGTGACCTCGGTAAAACCGTGAAAGTAATCAAAATCTTTTGGGGAATTTTAAAAAAGGGATTTTCACAAAACTTAATGGGCCTTTTCTAAGGATTAAGCAGCGCTTTCCATAGGTTAGGTACATTAATAGGATTCTGAGAGGAACATATTAATTAGCTTAAGGAAAATCCGCCTTGGAAAACTTAATTTGATTCTTATTTATGAAAAGTTAAAATTCATTAACATAAAATAGAGTCTTGATCCCCTGAAATCCCAAGATACTCTCAACTCTGATTTTTTAAGTGTCAAGTAAATTTTGTTTCTAAATTTATTTTTAATTTGTGTTTTATTTTACAAAAACATTAAAAATCAATTGTGTGGATAATTAAATTTCAATATGCTGGTACTTTGAAAATAGTCCCTGTGGAGAACGATAATCTTTTATATTACGTGACATAACCCGTGCGCTTGCGGGCCCTGTCAAGTTTTTGGCGCCGTTGCCGGGGACTGTTGTCCCTCAAATATCGGCAATATTGAAATTTGATTAAATCATACTTGTTAATATTTTTATTTTTATTTTTATTTTGTTTTGTAATCTTGTATTTTGTTCTTTATTTTGTGTAACTGTTGTTGTTTTATTTTTGTAATTGTTTATTTTATGTCATTTACTTTCTTTTTATGCGACGAAGCTGTAGTGAGATCTAAACTTAGGATTTAACCCTGAGATAGAATGTACCCTTAGAGCTTTAAGAAAACAACAAAAACAACAAAAAGAAAAAATGGCAGACCAACATAGACCCTTAAGAGATTTTACCGCTCCAAGTACAAATGGAAGAGGATCTAGCATCCTTAGACCTACAGTGGAGGCTAACAATTTTGAATTGAAGCCTTCACTACTCTCTATGGTTCAATAGAACCAATTCGGAGGATTACCCTCTGAAGATCCAAATCTTCACCTTCCAATTTTTCTTGAGTACTGTGACACCCTGAAAATGAACGGAGCCACCAATGATGCCATTTGCTTAAGACTCTTCCCTTTCTCTTTAAGAGATAAAGCGAGAGCGTGGTTATACTCTCTTCCTAAAGGATCCATCACGACTTGGGAACAATTGTCCAGTGCTTTTATCAATAAATGGTACCCAAGGAACAAGACTGATATGCTGAGAAAACAAATCATAAATTTTTCATAAAAAGATGATGTATCCTTATTTGAAGCCTGGGAAAGATACAGGGAGTTGCTAAGAGAATGTCCTCACCATGGGATAGAAAGGTGGTTGACAATCCATATTTTCTATAATGGACTAGCTTCTACATAAAAGATCTTTTTAGATGCTGCAGCTGGATGAGCCTTCATGAGTAAAAATGTTGATGAAGCTGAGAACCTGATTGAGAAAATAGCTCAAAACACTCACCAGTGGAACTCTGAGAGAGGATTACCTGCTAAAACACCAGGTAAGTACTCTGTTGATGCTCTTTCCCTACTTTCTGCCAAAGTTGAAGCATTAACATTAAAACTTGATAAAATAGGGTCAACAGGTGCTACTAACATTGTTTGTGAAGTTTGTGGTGTTTTAGGACATGGAGCTACAAACTGCCATTTAGCAATGACCCCTAATCAAGAATAAGAAATGCATCAGGTGGATGTTATTGGAAACTATGGTGGAAATTATCAAGGTAACTACAGACCTCCACAAGGTCCACCTGGCTTCCAAAATAGGCCACCTCAATTCCAAAGTAACTACAAACCTCAACAAGGAACCTATATTCCATAAAAATCAAAGCTAGAATCCTTGATGGAGACATTTATAGCTACTCAACTTAAACAAAATGATGAATTCTCTGATGCAATAAAAAACTTGGCTTCAAAACTGGACTCTCTTGCCACCCATAACAAAATACTAGAAAATCAAATTGCCCAACAAGCCTCCTATTCTCAAAGAGCACCGGGAACATTTCCTGGAAAACCAGAGGCTGGACCATCCAACCAAACCATGGCTGTCACTCTTAGGAGTGGTACTCAATATGATGGACCAGTTGACAAGACTGCAAAGGAGGAAAAGAAAGTGGATGAATCTTCATCTCATCCAGTGATTGAAGAAGAGAAACCACAAGAGAAAAAGGAGGAGGTTAAGCCATATCAACCTCCCATTCCATTTCCTCAGCGCTTAGCTAAAGTAAAGTTGGATAAACAATTTGGTAAGTTTCTTGATGTTTTAAAGAAATTGTATATTAATATTCCCTTCACAGATGCCTTGCAGCAAATGCCCACATATGCGAAGTTCCTAAAGGATATTTTGTCCAACAAAAGAAGACTGGAGGAAGATGGTACAGTTGCACTTACTGAAGAATACAGTGCTCTAATTCAAAGAAAGCTTCCACCCAAGCTCCAAGATCCAGGTAGTTTCTCTATTCCTTGTATGATTGGTGACATGAATATAGATAAAGCATTGTGTGATTTAGGAGCAAGTGTGAGTTTAATACCATTATCTGTTGCTAAAAAGTTAGGATTGGGTGACCTGAAACCTACTAGAATGTCTTTGCAATTGGCTAATAGATCTGTAAAATATCCTGTAGGAATTTTAGAGGATGTTCCTATTAAGATAGGAAAATTTTTTATACCTGCTGACTTTGTTGTGCTTGAAATGGATGAAGATTCTTTGATTCCTATTATTTTAGGCAGACTATTTTTAGCAACTGCAGGTACTGTGATCGATGTCAAGAATGGTAAGTTATCTCTAACTGTTTGAGATCAAAAGGTTGATTTTAACTTGAAAAATGTTTTAGAAAAACCTTTTAATGATGTTTGCTGTAGTGTGGACTTTGTTGAACAAGTGGTAAAGGAAGCAACCGTTCCTAATGACCCACTTGAAACTGTTTTCATGATTGAGCTGACAGAAACATCTGATTGCTCTGAGGCTTTACTAAAACATGATACTGAGGTCATGTGTGACAAAGTGGTAAGCCTCAATATGGAATTAAAACCTTTACCAGCTTCTTTAAGGTATGAGTTTCTTGGTCCTAATTCCACATATCCTGTGATTGTTAATGCTGAATTGAATCCATGTGAAACTGAAAAACTTTTGAAACAACTTAGGTTGTATATAAAGGTAATAGGTTATACAATGGATGATATCAAAGGGATTAGCCCTTCTCTTTGTATGCACAGGATTACTGTAGAAAATAAAAGTAGGCCCACAGTAGAACCACTTAGGAGATTAAATCCAAAAATGCAAGAAGTGGTTAAAAAGGAAATTTTGAAATTGCTTGATGTTGGAGTCATATATCCTGTTGATAGTAGTAAATGGGTAAGTCCTGTTCATATGGTACCTAAAAAGGGGGAATAACTGTGATTGAAAATGATAAACATAACTTGATTCCTACTAGGATTGTCTCTGGTTGGCGCATGTGCATTGATTATAGGAAGTTTAATAGCGCTACGAAAAAAGATCATTTTCCTCTCCCTTTTATTGATCAGATGCTTGAAAGACTTGCGAAACACTCTTATTTCTGTTATTTGGATGGGTATTCAGGTTTTCATCAAATTCCCATTCATCTATCTGATCAAGAAAAGACTACCTTCACTTGCCCTTATGGGACTTATGCTTACAGACGTATACCTTTTGGTCTGTGCAATGCACCTGTGACTTTTCAAAGGTGTATGCAAGCAATTTTTTCTGACCTTATTGAAAATGTGATGGAAGTCTTTATGGATGATTTTTCAGTGCATGGTTTGGATTTTGATAATTGTTTAACAAATTTGTGCCAAGTCTTGCAGCGTTGTGAAGAGACCAATCTGGTCTTAAACTGGGAAAAATGCCATTTTATGGTAAGAGAAGGCATAGTTCTTGGACACCTGGTGTCTGAGAGAGGTATAGAAGTTGATAAGGCTAAAGTGGAAGTGATTGAAAAATTGCCTCCACCTACAAATGTGAAAGGTATTCGGAGTTTTCTTGGACATGCAGGGTTTTACCGTAGGTTCATTAAAGATTTCTCCAAGATCACAAAGCCTCTTACAACTCTTCTAGGTAAGGATGTGCCTTTCAATTTTGATTCATCTTGTATGGAAGCTTTTTGCAGGATTAAGCAAGCTCTAATCTCTACCCCCATCATGCAACCACCTGATTGGAAACTCCCGTTTGAGCTGATGTGCGATGCGAGTGATTACGCAGTAGGGGCTGTGTTGGGGCAACAAAAGGATAAAAAGCTCCATGTAATTCATTATGCCAGTCGGACGCTAGATGATGCTCAGGTAAATTATGCCACAACTGAAAAAGAACTGTTAGCTATTATCTTTGGTTTTGATAAATTTAGATCTTACTTGGTAGGTTCACATGTTACTGTATACACTGACCACTCTGCCATTAAGTATCTATTGAACAAAAAGGAAGCAAAGCCGAGGTTAATTAGGTGGATTCTAATATTGCAAGAATTTGAATTAGAAATTGAGGATAAGAAGGGTACCGAGAACTTGGTCGCTGACCACCTGTCTAGGTTGACATCTGAAAAAGAAGAAACTTTCCGGATGAACAACTCTTGAATCTTAGTATCCAACGTGTTCCTTGGTATGCTGATTTTGTAAATTTTCTTGCATGTGGTATCTTACCTCCTGACCTTAGCTTTCAGCAAAGGAAAAAGTTTTATGCAGATGTCAAGCATTATTATTAGGATGAACCACTCCTATTCAAGCAATGTGCAGATGGTTTAATTAGAAGGTGTGTTTCACAAGATGAGGTCCATGCTATCTTGGATCATTGCCATTCCCTTTCCTGTGGAGGGAACATGAGTACCTCTAAGACAGCCGCTAAAGTATTGCAAGCTGGGTTCTTTTGGCCAAATATTTTTAAGGATGTACGTAAGTATGTTCTAACTTGTGATGCTTGCCAAAGAACAGGTAACATCGGTAAGAGACAAGAAATGCCATTGAATACCATTTTAGAAGTTGAATTGTTTGATGTATGGGGTGTTGATTTTATGGGACCTTTTTCTTCCTCTTTTGGAAATCAGTTCATATTAGTGGCAGTTGACTATGTGTCAAAATAGGTGGAAGCCATTGCTTCACCCCATTCTGATGCTAAGACTGTTATTAAACTTTTTTAAAAAATAATATTTCCAAGGTTTAGGGTCCCAAAATGTGTTATAAGTGATGGAGGGTCTCATTTTATTGAGAAAACTTTTCAGACCCTTCTAAAGAAATATGGAGTTAGGTATAAGGTTGCTACACCTTATCACCCATAAACTAGTGGACAAGTTGAGGTATCCAATCGGGAAATTAAAAATATTCTTTAAAAAGTGGTTAATACATCACGTAAGGATTGGTCTATTAAGTTAGATGATTCCTTATGGGCGTATCGAACCGTATACAAAACTCCCATTGGAACCACACCTTTTAAGCTAGTATATGGGAAGCCCTATCATTTACCTGTTGAGCTAGAATATAAATCTTTTTGGGCTGTTAAAACTCTTAACTTTGATCATAAGGTTACAGGTGAACGTAGATTGTTGGAATTAAATGAGCTTGAAGAACTCCGTCTAGATGCATACGAAAATGCCAAAATTTATAAAGAAAAGACCAAACAATGGCATGATCGTCACATCCAACAGAGAACATTTAATCCAGGTGATATGGTTTTACTATTTAATTCTAGATTGAAGCTTTTTCCAGGTAAACTGAGATCTCGATGGTCGGGACCATTCAAGGTAACAAAGGTCTTTCCCTTTGGAGCTGTCGAACTATGGAGCGAGAAATCTGGTACATTTAGGATAAATGGACAAAGAGTAAAGCACTACTTGATATGTCAACCAATACAACAAACAAGTGACTTGGACTTGTTTGATGCTCCTGATGAGTAAATCCAAACGGTGAGAAGTCTGGCTGAAGACTTAAAACTTAGCACTAATAGGGAGGTAACCCTATAAAAAGTTATTGTTTCATTTTGATTCTAAAAAAAAAACCATGTCAAATGCTGGTTTGGGGTTACTACAGGTAAGTTTTCTTATCCTTTTATCATCCATTTTAACATTGAGGATAATGTCAAATTCTGGTTTGGGGTGGTAGAGAAGAAAACTTAACTATTTTGTTTACGTTGTATGATTGTTATATTTTTCATGCATGTGTGTTTTCCTTGTTTTGTTTGTAATCTTGTAATTTACCATGATTATATGATAGATTTACTTTGAACACAAGGCTAAAGTATCTAAGGACCCTAAAATTTTGAGTAAAATTTTCAAAATTTGATTGTTTAAATGCCAAATCAATGTCTAAATGAACTATATGTGATTAAAATTTTCTTTGAAAAGACTTTCCATGGTTAGATTTGAGGCAAAATGGGTTATTTATCAAACAAATTTTCAAAACCCATATCTTCTTGATTGAGTGAATCTCATAGTCATTAATATTCTAGAACTTGTTTTTTAACCGATTCAAAATGGTTTTTGATTATATGTCTTAGGATGATAAAGGCACAATTAGGTCTTATTCTTAAGCCTCAGAATTTTTTCATAATTTGACCCCTAGTTGCCCCTTTTGAGCCTAAAAGTGAACATTTTTCTTTGAAGCCTTTCATTGACTGATATTCTCTTAAATGGTGAAAAAGTTGGAAATTTAGTGGAGCAAAGAAATAAAAAAAGGACTTAAGAAAAATATGGTATTGAATGCAAAGAAAAGCAAGAAGAAAGAAAAAGAAAATCAAAAGGATGATATTGAATGAATTCCAAAAAGTCCATAAAAGTTCAAAAATTTGCTCTGTTAAATTTATGATGGTAATTTGAATCATTCATGACTGTTAAAGCCCTTTTGTATTCTATTTTTCTTGAAATTCCTACCTTGACAATACAACCCAAGGCCACGTTACAACCTTTGAAAGACCTTTAGACTTTGACATATTTTTTATCTAAACTGTGGAGTTTCTGGTTTATTAACAAGCTTATGGTAATATTTTTTGACTATGATGATCTGAGTGATACACAAACCATAAAACAATTTGAGTGAAAATTGAGAGAAGAGTATCCTCTGTCTTGATAATGAAAATTGATTCACATAAGAAAATTAATATTGGCATTTGAATAAATCTTTTTCTATTTTGGATTCCTTAGTTTGCTGAGCTTAGTGTTTTCTGTATCTTATCATGTGAATATGGTAATTGCTTGAGGACAAGCAATGTTTTGGTTTGGGGTATTTTGATAAGTGCTTTATAACACAATAAATTAGATCTAGTTTGCTTAGGATTTTAATCATTATGCACTGTATTTCCTTTATTTATTATGAATTTTGCTTTCTTTCCATTATATTCTACTTGGGTATATTATTTTGCAGAAATTAAGGTAATAAAGGGTCAATAACAAGAGAAAAACGACCATAAAATGATAAAGAAACAAGAAGAACAAGCCCAAAGTGGAAAGAACTCTCTTTTTATGCTGAATTCCGACTCAGAATGACCAAATCCGAGTAGGATGACTCAGAAATGATCAAATCCGAGTGGAATGACTCAGAATGGAGCGTTGCCGAGTGGAATACTTCACTGTTGGAGGTGAATCCGAGTGGAAGGTTCCCTGTCAAAGCCATTCCGAGTGAAAAATGGCTGACCTTGAAGGAATAAGTCTCGGTTAGAGGTGAGTCCGAGTGGAAGCCCCCCGACTGCAACCATTCCAAGTGAAAAAAGGGACTAACTTTGAAGAAATATTGCCCAAAGCTATTGTCCGAGTGAAGGAATGCTGATTGAACCAGGTTTAGGGAACAACTGCTTCTTCTGGACAAAATTGTCTCTGAGTGGAAGACTCCCGAGTGAGTTGATTCCGAATAAAAGAAACTCTGAACTTCGGAAGAATAATTGTCAGGCAAAGGCTTTCTGAGTAGTGAGTTTCGGAGAAAGTGTCTTATCAAGCAAGGAAAGATCCGACCGGGAATGAATCATTTTCGGGCAAACTCTCAAAGTTTCACACTAAGCCCGAGTGTGATGTCTCCAAGGAAGACTACCGAGTGAGTTGGGGCAGAAAGGTGCATTTCTGAGCAAAGCAAGGCTCAGACATGGGAAGAACTTCTATCAGCCAGATTCCAGAGTCTTTCAAGTTCAAATTTCTGAGTGAAAGGTATATCCGACTCCCGAGTGAAAACAAACGATTGGGCTGATTGACGGTTGAGGCAATTCCAAGTGAAAAGGAAGTCGGACTTCCGAGTGAATGTTTCTGAGTGGATCATTTCAAGGAGTGAAGAAAGGGACGACTGAATGACTCCCAAGCAAATCCGAACAAGTTTCTCCGAGTGATTAAATTCCAGAGACATAGCCGAGTGAAACATTTTAGAGAGGTGCCGATTGAACCATTCGAATGAAAACTTCCCGATCCTGAGTGGGTCACATGAGAAAGAAGAAGGGCATGAACCTGTGCCGAGTGAGCCACTTTTCAATCGGTTTTGAGTCCCTCTTCAGTCAGTTCCGAGTCACCCTTTAATCGGTCTCGAGTCACTTTTTAGTCAGTTCTGAGCCACTTTTTAATCAGTACCGAATGAATGCTTGAATCGGTTCTGAGTCATTTCTTTAATCGGTCCTGTGTCACTTTTCTGAATGAATGTTTCAATGAGTAAAGCAATCGGAGTTGCTTTGCTCGTCCACACCAACCCCTCAGCTACAACACCGGCTCCTTCCCACCAATACCGACCAGCTCCTCACAGCAACAAAACCGTCCA
Source organism: Clitoria ternatea (assembly GCA_037962975.1). Classification (NCBI taxonomy): domain Eukaryota; kingdom Viridiplantae; phylum Streptophyta; class Magnoliopsida; order Fabales; family Fabaceae; genus Clitoria; species Clitoria ternatea. The sequence goes on along the minus strand of CM075672.1, from coordinate 25,282,047 downwards.
GCTCCTCTCCACAACATCCAACAAAGCAACACCGAGCAAAGCTTTCACTCGGTCTTGTGTACAAAAAGTACCTTTTCAACTCGGATTGTTTCCCACTATGGGTGGATACCGATCGATCCACTAAATCCAAGTTAGAAGGAGAAAACTGACCCATAATTCCACTGATTGCCTATGCTGACTTGGATTTCCACTATCCAAGTGGATCCTTGACTTATGGGGGGCGGCTGACAACAAGACAAAGGAGAAACCCACTAGCCGCCGTTCCCTATAGCTGTTTAGGTGCAAGCTGTTCCTACCAACTCCATCCAGGCTGTATCCAATGCTGATCTAGTGGGGCGGCTGACTACAAGACAAAAGGAGAAGCCCCACTTACCACCGATTGTTAACGTCCAAGACCTCTATAAATAGAGGGGAGGTCTGAAGCCAAGGGAGAGGACGAATCAGCGTCATTTTTTAGGATTTAGTTCTCTTCAATATTTGTACTTTAATTCCTTCCTTTCTCTTTCGTTCTTTTCCCTTTCTTTTTCTTTTCTTTCTCTTTCGTTTTTTCTTTCTCTTTATTTTCTTTCCCGTTCCCATTTCTCTTTTACTTTCTTTTTCTTTTTCTTTTTCTTTTATTTTAAGAGTTGTGAATTGTAAAAGTGAGTATTCCAATTTGTAATTGGTGGAGGAATATTTTAACAAGGAAATACAGTGGTAAAATTGTTCTGAGCTTTTAGAGAAACCTGTAAGTCTTTATTTTTGCCATGTCTTGTATGTTTTATTTTTCCATCATTTATATGAATTTGAATTATTTCATGAGTAACTAAATTAATTATCTTGGGATAAAAGGGGTATGGTAATATTTTATATTAATGTTATTTTAACTTTAAATTAAATAAATTTTTGTTTTCCATTTAGTTCAAAAAATGCTCAATGCTCTTAGTAATTCCTAACAAGAACCTAAGTGATAAAACTGTATACTTGCAAGTATATTAGTAAGTTTAAGTAATTAATAGAATCAAGAGATTTATTGTTACTGGAAAGTTTTTGAACTAAGCCTAAGTTTTTGAAATACTTTTTGTGACCTTGGTAAAACCGTGAAAGTAATCAAAATCTTTTAGGGAATTTTAAAAAAGGGATTTTCACAAAACTTAATGGGCCTTTTCTAAGGATTAAGCAGCGCTTTCCATAGGTTAGGTACATTAATAGGATTCCGAGAGGAACATATTAATTAGCTTAAGGAAAATCCATCTTGGAAAACTTAATTTGATTCTTATTTATGAAAAGTTAAAATTCATTAACATAAAATAGAGTCTTGATCCCCCGAAATCCCAAGATACTCTCAACTCTGATTTTTTAAGTGTCAAGTAAATTTTGTTTCTAAATTTATTTTTAATTTATGTTTTATTTTACAAAAAAATTAAAAATCAATTATGTGGATAATTAAATTTCAATATGTTGGTACTTTGAAAACAGTCCCTGTAGAGAACAATAATCTTTTATATTACACGACATAACCCGTGCGCTTGCGGGCCCTGTCAATAGTGCATATAAGAGACCTGACCAATAATTTATATTCAAGGTGCACATGCACATTGTAACACCCCGAATTTTGTAAAATGAGTAATTGATGAGAATGGCAAATGGTTGAATATGAGTTGAATGGAAATTGTTATGCACGAACACTGGAGACAAGTTTTAAATGATTATTATAAGGTATATGAAGTATGGAATTGAGTTAAATTGGCTTTGAATGGATTTTCTTATGTGTGATATTGAGAGCTCACGTTTCTGCCCAGGTCCTGATACTTCTCGCCCAAGCGAGAGGGATTCTCGCTCAAGCGAGAATCCTTTGTGTTGGTTTCAGGGCTTCTGGCCCGAATTCGCCCAGGCGAATGGATTACCCGCTTAAGCGAATCGAGTGAGAAGCGAGTAGGAGAGATTCTGGACAAATCTCGCTCAAGCGGATGTTGTTGCGCTTGAACGAGCGAGAGAGGAGAGGGATTCTGAGTGTTGGTCGCTCAAGAGAGCTTGGAACGCTTAAGCGAGTGAAGTGGGGTCTGATGCTGGGGCCCGGTTTTCTCTCTCCTGATGCACGTTGATGATACGTGGTGCCTTGGTGTTTGGTTCTTTCTTATCCCTTGTCCATGTTGGATGGAAGTGATGATTGTTGAGGGAATAACATTAAATATTGATGGACTTGCATTAAATGAGGATGGGATGTTGTGATGAGTGGGATGCTGATGAGGCTGAGATGATAAGGCCTTGGTTGTATGTTTTTCTTCTCACTCTCTCCCTTCATTCCTTGGGAGTGCATGTTCTGATGAGAGAAGTGCTCTTTCTTCTCCCTAGAACTTGTTGGAGCTTCTGCTTTATCTTCTTCCTCCTTTTTATCTTCTACTTCCACTCATGTATGGTATAGAATTCTAGTGGAACTGTGTGGTGTTGAGGAACAGATATGGCTGTGTGTGGAGGCTGGGTTTAGGTCCCTTTTATCCTTCCCTGTTCCCTGGTGCTTCCTCTTCATCTTTCTCTATGTGATGGGCTGGTTGTGCCTTGGTTGGAAGCTGTAGCAGTCTCTGGGTGCCTCAGTTGTGGATGCAAGATGGTCCACTGTGTTGTGAAGATGAAGACATGCATGTTGAATGGAGGCATGATGGTCCTTCACTATTGTTGAAGGTGTATGGTGCTGTTGTGAAGAAGAGGGCATGCATGAAAGTTGGTTGTCCTCCATGGTGGTGAGGACAGTGCTGATCGAGAGTATGGTACAGTTTGTGTTGAGCTTGGGAGCTTCTCCACTGACTTGGTGGCTTTGAGGCTTGTGTGGAAATTATATTGGCTCTTCCCACGTTTAGAAAGCCGAGCAGAGTGCTGCTATGGCTGGGCCGAGTGTCCATGTGACTCTTAGAAGCTTCATCCAGGTAAGGGGAGCTATTGCATCTTAAGTGCATAGTTTATGGACGGGTTTTCCAGGTGAAACTTTGGTATCGTGATGTGTGGTATTCAATATGTGTTTGTTTGATTTATTTCTGAGTGAGTAGTAGCCGGATATGTATGATGATTATATATTACTTGATGTTGTTGAATTCCGTCCATATAGCTGTTGATGTTTATGGTGATGACTATGTTAAGATGCTTGGAATGTATGTCATGATAATGCTGAGTGCATTGTGTGATTTGTTATTGGTCACTACGTGAGTAATGGTGTGATTGTATGTATGAGATGCATGCTATTGATGTATATGTGTATGCTGAATGCATGAATGGGGACTGTTATGATGAATGCCGAGTAGGCTTATAAATAAAAGCATGAAATGCTTACTGGAAAGGATAAATCTGAGTGAATAGAGGATAAATCTGAGTGATAGATGATAATCCGAGTGGATGGCATAGGATTGCCGAGTGAATGTGGTATAAGCCGAGTCATCTGACTGTTGTTGAGTTACCGAATGAATTTAATGTTGAACGCAGATTTCCGAGTGGGCAATCGAATGAATATGAGTTAAATTTTATATGCATACGTGTTATTGGGTGTTATCCCGAGTGAAGAGGACGTGGTCCTAATGTTGATTGTGATGAAAGACCTCAGGTTGGACTCGGGGCAGTGCCTAGGGCATTAAGCATGAAATGAGACGCTTGATGAAATGCCGAGTGCATTGGCGTTGAACGCCGAGTGAATGAAACCGTATGCATCCGATTCGCCACTGGAATGCGTTGAAATTCTATACCGATCGGCAATCAGATGACAACATGTGATGAATATGTTTCAGTCCTGGAGCTGGGCTCGGACAGACTCCTTGAGCATGGCTCAGAGTGTGAATATTGTTGATATAGTCTTGGGGTAGACTTAAGGTGAAATCCGATTGAGGGATTATATTATCGATGAGGATATTAGGCTTTATAGCCGAGTGGAAGGGGTAAGAAACCCGATTGAAGATGTTTGTGATTGTTTATATTGAATGGCAGTGAATGATTAGCTGATTGATGTATATGTTATGGCATGTTATGAATTCTATGATTAATCCGAGCCAATATCTGTCATTTAATATGTAATGCTCACCCCTACACCCTTTTTCAGTGTATGCAGGTCGGTTTGGAATGTTAGGATGGCATTAAACCCGAGTGATGGGTATTTATGATGAGGCTGTAGGAATGATGTAATGTACCGAGTGCAATTAATGTATTAAAGCCTTGGTTGGCTCATAAAACTTGTTGTATAATGAATACGAACATATGTATTAGACCTGAGTGTGTGTATACATAGGATTTACATTGAAATCATGTAAATGTATCGGATAATGGATGCTAGTGAATGAATAAAGTTAAGTTGGCATTACCTGAGTGTAAATTCCTATTGGTATATATATATATATTTTATTTGGGCATTATATATTGGAGTTGGCTTAGGATTGCTCATGATAAATCATGTTAAGATGATGGATAATCCGAGTGTTTGTATGTATACATATGTTTTAAGGATAATATGAATATATTTTAGTGTTGAGCATTGCTGAGTGGGTAGTCGGCTTTGGGAAGCAGAGGGTACATTTATGTATGAGGTTTATGTTGATTTGATGCTTCTTACCGACTGAAATATAATGGTGTTGAAGGAGTGAAATATAAGAGGTTTAGTGCTTTTCCGAGTGTGACTTATGTGTAAGCCTTTTTTTGAATGGTGGTAGCCTTAGTGAATTTTGAGTGAGAAACATTATTTGGATATGGAATAAAAAGGTGGAAGTCTGTTCTGGTAGAACCATATGATTTGAATTCCGAGTGAATAAATGGATATGCATGTATATAAGTATTTATATTGATTTGATGCCTCTCACTAACTAGGGAATGATATGTTATGAATGATGTTAAGTTAATAAATTCCGAGTGGGATATTATTGTAAGAGTTGGTCTGAATATTGAGGCTTAAGTATATGAACTTCCCGAACGTGTAGGCTTGATTTCTTTCTGAGTGAGGCTATGTATGTGGCCCTTCTCTGAGTGGAAAATATGGGTAAACCCAAGTGAGAAATAGTTTATGTTTCTCGAGTGGAATCCAAGTGAATCTCTTAAGGGAAGACTGGTTGTACTAACTTAGTTCGGAGATATATTCTAAGTATGAAATATATGTATGCTGAGTGTTAAGAGCGGAATGAGTCCGAGTGGAACCTGATTTAATGGTTTCCCGAGTGGTTAAGTATTTTATATGTCCAAGTGACTTAACCTGGTGAAATCCTCTAAGTATGGAGGAGTTTGGATAATTTTGAGTGGAATTGTTTAGGAAGTTATTTCCTAGTGATGGATGTTAAGGTGTTCTCCGTGTAAGAAATGAGGAATATTCCGAGTGGAGTATGGTTGTGGAGATCCCTTATAAGTGAAGGAAAATCCATATATTCTCTGAGTGAAAATAGGCTTGAATGCCGAGTGTGGGGCCGAATGAGTATTGGTCGGTAATGATATCAGATACCGAATGGAATACCACTCAGAAGATGAGATGGTTTATAAATGATGTGCCGAGGGATGAGTGTGAAGTACATTCCCGACTGCACTGTGGTGGATCCTACTGAGTAGTATTTGGTTGGACAACAACCCGAGTGAAGTGGTTTTATGGAATCCGAGTGAGATATCCCTCATTTTTCGAGTGGTTTATTGTGTATGGTCTTAGTGGATAAAATATGAAACTAAGTTGTGGGGTGTACGTATAGGGAGTCATTATTGAACAATTGAAACCCCAGACTCCAAGTGATGTATTTGTCTCGGATCCCGAGTGATGGGATTACCGAGTGAGTGGTTGCCCCCAGATACCGAGGGGTGGATTAGCCGAGTGTGGCTTCTCGCTTCAGCGAGTGAGTTCTCGCTCCAGCGGGTATGTGCTGGGAAGGCTTTTGTGTGGTTTCGCCCAAGCGAAGATGTGCTCCACCGAGCGAGTTTGGCTATCTCACTCAAGCGGAGTCGGGTCTCGCTTGAGCGGATAAGCGCTGTTTTGTGGTTTTGCTTAAGCGCTGAGTGTCTTCCGCTGAATGGTTTTGGGTTGGCTTTTACTTCTCTTGCCTTTCATTGCCTTCCTTTCCTTTCTATTCTTGGTCATTGGACCGAGCTCTCATATCTTCATATATGAGAGTGGATTTTGATAGATCCAGGTATGTTTTTGCGAAAAAAATTGACCCCTATTTTTAGGGTGTCACAAGGTGGTATCAGAGCAGACGGAGAGGTTCATGGCCAAGATATGCTTACCAAGTATAAGCGGTTGAATGTATGATGACCAGTTGTCATTATTGCTGGTAGTATTTTATCGGTTGATGCATGCTTATGCATGGTTTGTATGGCTGTATGCCTATGTGTTTTGCTGGGACAGTAGTGAAAGATACTACTGTTGTGAAGGTTGATTTGAGAAATAAAGTGATATAATGTTGTGTCCCTATATTTGTAGAAGTCGGATTAACTAACTAGGATTCATGTATATGGATTGATGGAAAATTATTATGATACTCTTGTGTTGGGTTGGAAATCCCCAATGAATATATATAAGGATATTGATAGATAAAATGAAATATTATGACATTCTAGCGGTGGATACAAGTAGTTGACTTGTATGTGTGTAAGGCAATGATGATTGCCAAATATGTGAATGGTGAATATGCCTCGAATGATTTTATGTGTGGATTGATATTATTATGTGTGCTATGCCTTTGATATTCATGTGTGGATTATTATGAGTGGTGTTTGTGGCCATTGAATGCTAATTATTTGAATGATGTGCCTTGAGGGGCCTTGTGAATATTTATATGCCATTGATGTTAAAACTAAAATATATAATATACCCCTAACTGAGAGGGTGAGATATCCTTGTGAGGTTGTTATTGAGCATATGCATTGTTGCATTTTGCATTCATGGCATGGCATAGCATTGATATTATGTGGTTGCGATCACAATGATGAAAGATCCTGCAGGATTTTATGAAGGGAGTACCCTTTGCGAGGTGGGAAACCAATGTGATGATGATATGATATGGTAATAGTGGTTGCGATCACCTGATTATAGAATGTGAAAGGCCCTGTGGGGACCATTGTATGATGATGAACCAGTGGTTGCGATCACTTGGTATTTGATATGATAAAGGGCTTGCGAGCACCTATGATGCCCATGGTTGCGATCATAAGGCGGGAGTACCCCTTGCGAGGAGGGAAACCTATATGAAATATTGAACGTGGTTGCGATCATGAGAAGCACCTTGCGAGGCTGCTAGAGGGAGTACCCCTTGCGAGGCGGGAAACCATTAAAAATGAGTATATGATCATGGTGGTTGCGATCACCTGAGGAAATGAAATCGGATCCGTGCATATGCATTTTCATGACATTAACATGTGTATCCATCTTGAAGCATGATATGTTGTGATACTTTAATAATGAAATATGTGAAAATGTTAATGAAGGAATTTCCTAGTGTGTTGAATTCGGATTATGGATGTTTGATTGTGCCATTTCTTAAATGATGATTTATACCCTTGGCATGAGAACTCTGCTTGATTAATATATATATATATGATTAAGTTGATTTATGGCAGATTCCTAATTTAAGAATTTGAATACGATCATGAATGTGTAAATGTGAAATCAGGTATATGTTATGTTGGAATTGCGTCTTGGTTTTAATGTGTTAAAACTGAGTGATGGATTAATTGATGATAGTGAAGTTCTTATAAGTATTAAGACTGTGTTAATTGATTTAAGTTCTTATAAGTATGCCATGCTAATGATTTATGGTCGAGTCATGATTGTGAATGGATTCAAATTTACATGCTAAGTTGGCTGGGTGAGTAATGTTGGGAAATCTCATGATGTGAGAATTTTAATATGTGATAGGTGATTGAATGTAAAACCTGATGCATGCTTGGTTGGGATTTTTGTTTCGATTTGAAGTATGGTAACCCAATTGATTAGGCATAATTATGTGTGATTGGATGATTCAGAATTAATACGGTTGGATACCTGTTAGTTTGGGTACTGTCTCGGTTTTGTGATTGAAAACCGAGTAAGTGGTTGATCGAATTATGACCCATAAGGTGTAGTAATCCGATTAGATTCTGTATGATCTTATACTGTTAGACCTTGTAGAATTGGACTCTATGTTGATATGACTCGGTAGTAATTGGATGTTGTGGGGGTGTTTAGTAACCCTTGAAATTCCGAGTCAGAGAATCTGATTGATCATGTGGATTGTTGAGTCAAGTAATGGTATAACAAATTGTGGAGGTTTGAAGCGTCTTAAGGTTGAAATCCGAGTACACCTTGGTACTGGATATGGTGAAAATGGAAATAATACTATAATGATTGTGCATCTGACTGGTAGACGGTGTTTATGCTCAGCGAGGAAAGTTACCAATGTAGGACCCTATTGTTATGATTGAAAATCATATTGAAAACCGAGTGGTATATCTAAGAGAATTTGATGAATTCCTTAGGCTTAAATTAATTGATGGCTAGTGATGAATGATGAATTAAGGGATTGATTGGCTGATTGACTATGATTTTGTGATAAATAAGATTAAATAAGAGGTATTTACTCGGTTTGTACTGGAAACCGATTGCTATTGTGCCATTTTATGGTAAGTGTGGTTGGTATATGATGATTATTATCATAAAGATTACACTAGAATAAGTATAGGGACTGGAAATATGCCTTGAATGAGTTGAAAATTTATTAATAAAATGCATTTTACTGTGATGATAACTAATGTTTGTTGACTGAGGACATTAGATGCATCACTGTTGGTGCCTAAGAATGATGTTGATTCGGATATATTGTTTATAAAATGGTAAGAACTGCCATTGATTTTCATGAAAATTGGTGTTAACCGAGTAAATTTAGTCGGTATGAGTGACATAACTGTGAGGATGCTATTCCAGTGTGATTCTACATGCCATAGGTATTGTGGCAGTTTGCATTTTGCAGTGACTCTATACAATTGTTGTAACCCTATAGGAATAAGGCATCATCCTATAAGTTGGATGCAACAATTCATAGGTCAGCAAATCAGACTGTAGCTGCTTATGGAGATGGCCTGAGTCTATTGGACTGCTCCGAGCAAGGTGAGGATTTGAATCTGAATAGATGAGTATGTGGTTAAGTATTAAAATGATGGACAAGTGAAAGAGTTGCTGAGTGATGTGGAATTGTGGATAACCGAGTGGGTGATTTCCGAGCCAATTGGTGATACTTCCGAGTGGAAGATGTTAAGAGTGTGGTGTCTTGGAATTTCTTGTTGTGTGGTTAGTAACTACTTGAGAAGTGAAATTGTGCTGACTGGATTTGGCAGTCGGTGAATACTTGGAAAGTGTTGGTATGTAAATGATTTGTTTGGTATATAGTGAATGCCAAGTTGTTTATTGAGGTAGGTTCATAATTGAATTTCGAGGACGAAATTTCTTGAAGGTGGGGAGAATTGTAACACCCCGAATTTTGTAAAATGAGTAATTGATGAGAATGGCAAATGGTTGAATATGAGTTGAATGGAAATTGTTGTGCACGAACACTGGAGACAAGTTTTAAATGATTATTGTAAGGTATATGAAGTATGGAATTGAGTTAAATTGGCTTTGAATGGATTTTGTTAGTGTGATATTGAGAGCTCACGTTTCTGCCCAGGTCCTGATACTTCTTGCCCAAGCGAGAGGGATTCTCGCTCAAGCGAGAATCCTTTGTGTTGGTTTCAGGGCTTCTGGCCCTAATTCGCCCAGGTGAATGGATTACCCGCTTAAGCGAATCGAGTGAGAAGCGAGCAGGAAAGATTCTGGACGAATCTCGCTCAAGCGGATGTTGTTGCGCTTGAACGAGCGAGAGAGGAGAGGGATTTTGAGTGTTGGTCGCTCAAGAGAGCTTGGGACGCTTGAGCGAGTGAAGTGGGGTCTGATGTTGGGGCCCAGTTTTCTCTCTCCTGATGCACGTTGGTGATACATGGTTCCTTGGTGTTTGGTTCTTTCCTCTCCCTTGTCCACGTTGGATGGGAGTGATGATTGTTGAGGGAATAGCATTAAATGTTGATAGACTTACATTAAATGAGGATGGGATGTTGTGATGAGTGGGATGCTGATGAGGCTGAGATGATAAGGCCTTGGTTGCATGTTTTTCTTCTCACTCTCTCCCTTCATTCCTTGGGAGTGCATGTTCTAATGAGAGAAGTGCTCCTTCTTCTCCCTAGAACTTGTTGGAGCTTCTGCTTTATCTTCTTCCTCCTTTTTATCTTCTACTTCCACTCATGTATGGTATAGAATTCTAGTGGAACTGTGTAGTGTTGAGGAACAGATATGGCTGTGTGTGGAGGCTGGGTTTAGGTCCCTTTTATCCTTCCCTGTTCCCTGGTGCTTCCTCTTCATCTTTCTCTATGTGATGGGCTGGTTGTGCCTTGGTTGGAAGCTGTAGCAGTCTCTGGGTGCCTCAGTTATGGATGCAAGATGGTCCACTGTGTTGTGAAGATGAAGACATGCATGTTGAATGGAGGCATGATGGTCCTTCACTATTGTTGAAGGTGTATGGTGTTGTTGTGAAGAAGAGGGCATGCATGAAAGTTGGTTGTCCTCCATGGTGGTGAGGACAGTGCTGATCGAGAGTATGGTACAGTTTGTGTTGAGCTTGGGAGCTTCTCCACTGACTTGGTGGCTTTGAGGCTTGTGTGGAAATTATATTGGCTCTTCCCACGTTTAGAAAGCCGAGCAGAGTGCTGCTGTGGCTGGGCCGAGTGTCCATGTGACTCTTAGAAGCTTCATCCAGGTAAGGGGAGCTATTGCATCTTAAGTGCATAGTTTATGGACGGGTTTTCCGGGTGAAACTTTTGTATCGTGATGTGTGGTATTCAATATGTGTTTGTTTGATTTATTTCTGAGTGAGTAGTAGCCGGATATGTATGATGATTATATATTGCTTGATGTTGTTGAATTCTGTCCATATAGGTGTTGATGTTTATGGTGATGACTATGTTAAGATGCTTGGAATGTATGTCATGATAATGCTGAGTGCATTGTGTGATTTGTTACTGGTCCCTACGTGAGTAATGGTGTGATTGTATGTATGAGATGCATGTTATTGATGTATATGTGTATGCTGAATGCATGAATGGGGACTGTTATGATGAATGCCGAGTAGGCTTATAAATAAAAGCATGAAATGCTTACTGGAAAGGATAAATCTGAGTGAATAGAGGATAAATCCGAGTGATAGATGATAATCCGAGTGGATGGCATAGGATTGCCGAGTGAATGTGGTATAAGCCGAGTCATCTGACTGTTGTTGAGTTGCCGAATGAATTTAATGTTGAACGCAGATTTCTGAGTGGGCAATCGAATGAATATGAGTTGAATTTTATATGCATATGTGTTATTGTGTTATTGAATATGAACACCTTGCGGGGTGCCACGAGGGTGTTATCCCGAGTGAAGAGGACGTGGTCCTAATGTTGATTGTGATGAAAGACCTCGGGTTGGACTCGGGGCAGTGCCTAGGGCATTAAGCGTGAAATGAGATGCTTGATGAAATGCCGAGTGCATTGGCGTTGAACGCCGAGTGAATGAAACCGTATGCATCCGATTCGCCACTGGAATACGTTGAAATTCTATACCGATCGGCAATCAGATGACAACATGTGATGAATATGTTTCAGTCCTGGAGTTAGGCTCGGACAGACTCCTTGAGCATGGCTCGGAGTATGAATATTGTTGATATAGTCTTGGGGTAGACTTAAGGTGAAATCCGATTGAGGGATTATATTATCGATGAGGATATTAGGCTTTATAGCCGAGTGGAAGGGGTAAGAAACCCGATTGAAGATGTTTATGATTGTTTATATTCAATGGCAGTGAATGATTAGCTGATTGATGTATATGTTATGGCATGTTATGAATTCTATGATTAATCCGAGCCAATATCTGTCATTTAATATGTAATGCTCACCCCTACACCCTTTTTCAGTGTATGCAGGTCGGTTTGGAATGTTAGGATGGCATTAAACCCGAGTGATGGGTATTTATGATGAGGCTATAGGAATGATGTAATGTACCGAGTGCAATTAATGTATTAAAGCCTTGGTTGGCTCATAAAACCTGTTGTATAATGAATACGAACATATGTATTAGACCCGAGTGTGTGTATATGTAGGATTTACATTGAAATCATGTAAATGTATCGGATAATGGATGCTAGTGAATGAATAAAGTTAAGTTGGCATTACCCGAGTGTAAATTCCTATTGGTATATATATATATTTTATTTGGGCATTATATATTGGAGTTGGCTTAGGATTGCTCATGATAAATCATGTTAAGATGATGGATAATCCGAGTGTTTGTATGTATACATATGTTTTAAGGATAATATGAATATATTTTAGTGTTGAGCATTGCTGAGTGGGTAGTCGGCTTTGGGAAGCAGAGGGTACATTTATGTATGAGGTTTATGTTGATTTGATGCTTCTTACCGACTGAAATATAATGGTGTTGAAGGAGTGAAATATAAGAGGTTTAGTGCTTTTCTGAGTGTAACTTATGTGTAAGCCTTTTTCTGAATGGTGGTAGCCTTAGTGAATTTTGAGTGAGAAACATTATTTGGATATGGAATAAAAAGGTGGAAGTCTATTCTGGTAGAACCATATGATTTGAATTCCGAGTGAATAAATGGATATGCATGTATATAACTATTTATGTTGATTTGATGCCTCTCACTGACTAGGGAATGATATGTTATGAATGATGTTAAGTTAATAAATTCCGAGTGGGATATTATTGTAAGAGTTGGTCTGAATATTGAGGATTAAGTATATGAACTTCCCGAACGTGTAGGCTTGATTTCTTTCTGAGTGAGGCTATGTATGTGGCCCTTCTCTGAGTGGAAAATATGGGTAAACCCAAGTGAGAAATAGTTTATGTTTCTCGAGTGGAATCCGAGTGAATCTCTTAAGGGAAGACTGGTTGTACTAACTTAGTTCGGAGATATATTCTAAGTATGAAATATATGTATGCTGAGTGTTAAGAGAGGAATGAGTCCGAGTGGAACCCGATTTAATGGTTTCCCGAGTGGTTAAGTATTTTATATGTCCAAGTGACTTAACCTGGTGAAATCCTCTAAGTATGGAGGAGTTTGGATAATTCTGAGTGGAATTGTTTAGGAAGTTATTTCCTAGTGATGGATGTTAAGGTGTTCTCCATGTGAGAAATAAGGAATATTCCGAGTGGAGTATGGTTGTGGAGATCCCTTATAAGTGAAGGAAAATCCATATATTCTCCGAGTGAAAAATAGGCTTGAATGCCGAGTGTGGGGCCGAATGAGTATTGGTCGGTAATGATATCAGATACCGAGTGGAATACCACTCAGAAGATGAGATGGTTTATAAATGATGTACCGAGGGATGAGTGTGAAGTACATTCCCGACTGCACTGTGGTGGATCCTACTGAGTAGTATTTGGTTGGACAACAACCCGAGTAAAGTGGTTTTATGGAATCCGAGTGAGATATCCCTCATTTTTCGAGTGGTTTATTGTGTATGGTCTCAGTGGATAAAATATGAAACTAAGTTGTGGGGTGTACGTATAGGGAGTCATTATTGAACAATTGAAACCCCAGACTCCGAGTGATGTATTTGTCTCGGATCCTGAGTGATGGGATTACCGAGTGAGTGGTTGCCTCCAGATACCGAGGGGTGGATTAGCCGAGTGTGGCTTCTCGAAGCGAGTGAGTTCTCGCTCCAGCGGGTATGTGCTGGGAAGGCTTTTGTGTGGTTTCGCCCAAGCGAAGGTGTGCTCTACCGAGGGAGTTTGGCTATCTCGCTCAAGCGGAGTCGGGTCTCGCTTGAGCGGATGAGCGTTGTTCTGTGGTTTTGCTTAAGCACTGAGTGTCTTCCGCTGAATGGTTTTGGGTTGGCTTTTACTTCTCTTGCCTTCCATTGCCTTCCTTTCCTTTCTATTCTTGGTCATTGGACCGAGCTCTCATATCTTCATATATGAGAGTGGATTTTGATAGATCCAGGTATGTTTTTGCGAAAAAAATTGACCCCTATTTTTAGGGTGTCACACACATCAAGGTCTCAACATATATGGTCTACTACCATATCAATTTCCTTCTCAATACCTCCTATCCGTAATCAACATACGGCATAGGTCTATCATTAAATCAATACATAATTAACATATCATACCCATGATCACACATGGTACAAATTCATCATCATATCGATTCATATCTTATATTTCATATTTATAACTCAATATTTCATTTCCATGATTAATATTCAACATAGATCCATTATCAATTCAATTTGCATTATATATACCAACATTAATGCACAATAACAATATATTCGTCATTTGAAGGTAATAGGGTAAGGAACTTGGCCGGACTTACACAATAAATACATCCATCACATATTGAGAAAATTCATTCACTCCCATTCAATTTCATGATTCATTCATAATCATCAATGAGCAACTATGCTCCATAAGTGCATCGTACAACCTCAATGATAAGAGTATACTCCTAATAAACATCAATTACATCTTCTGAATCCATAATCTCATAAAGAGTCCTTAATATGCATCAATCCTAACTCAATATTAATGATTCACAATAATTCTTCAATAAGCAATTATGCCCTCATAATCGATCCACAATTCTTAGTCAACTAATCATTCATATTTCTACATAGGGCAATCAATACCTTAACATATCATCATTCTCTAAATAATTATAATTCTTAAATCTATACAAACAACCATATTCCAATAATGAGCATCCCGCTCCAAAGATCACCATAAGTATCTCACCATTGAGCTCTCATGCTCCAATCATCCATAATATCAAATCCTCACAGAGCAGCCATGCTCTGGTAGTAACCAATAATTCCAATTCAGAGCAAAATATGCTCTGATACCAGATTATAACACCCTTGATTTTTTGTACTCGAGTCCCGATGTGATCGTCATAATTAATAAAAATGCGAATAAATTTTTCACGTTTGAAAACATTTCCAAGACACCACCATGATCACATCAAGACCCAAATCACAGAAAACCCAAGAGTGAGATTATATAACCTAAAGCTGGATCGATAGATAAATTGCCCATAACGGTATACGAAAATAATGGAGTTTATAGCGGAAGAATATGTATACCGAGCACAAGCCTAGTCCCATATATGACGATATAAGAAAAGGCTCGGCAAAGCATACAATGGCATATCATAAGCCTAATAGACAACCATCATCATTTTACATAATTACATAAGCATACAATGCCTAAGATATAATTAATTATATATACATTCGGGAATATACTCCCGACTATCTCAATCATCAATGGACATCATTCAATTTCAATCTTTCTAATATACAACAAATTATCTCTTACATTCTACGTATATATTCATTATCCACAAATTCAAGAATTATCTTATACATACTCAAAATATCTAAATCATCTACATTCTCATAATCAATTCATTCATTACATAAGAACCCATAAATGATGCCGGCCAAGGCACTTCCTCTACCGCTATTTACCTTCACCCAAGCTTTAATTAACATCCGAACTCATCCCATGGCAACCTGCATCACAATGCTAAAAAGGAGACCACATGGGAGAGTGAGTTATACATTCAAAATGACGAATAATATATATATATATATATATTATGATCATGTGTATATGCATACAAACATCATGTGTGCTTTGCTATAAAATCATTTAATTATCATTCATTCATCATCTCATTATCATATTAGGCATGCAAGCATCGTGAATCGCAATTCATATCATAAACAAGCACAACATATACACTATCACATACACCAACACTTTGCCACTTATCAACAAGGGCACTCATAATCATTATCATCATTAATTCATTAAGGTTTCACTCAAATACCTCCTCGCAAGGGGTTTCTCATCACTCGTGGTCATCCCATCTCAAATGCCATGCTCTTATGGCTAATGCACATGTCAACTATTTAATGCATATGCAACGGATCTGATTTCATATCACGGGTGATCGCAACCACCATAATCAAACATTCATAATCATTGGTTTCCCGCCTCGCAAGGGGTACTCCCTATAACAGCCTCGCAAGGTGCTTCTTGTGATCGCAACCATGTTCAATAATTCTCATAGGTTTCCCGCCTCGCAAGGGTACTCCCGCCTCATGATCGCAACCATGGGCATCATAGGTGCTCGCAAGCCCTTTATCATATCAAATACCAAGTGATCGCAACCACTGGCTCATCATCATACAATGGTCCCTGCATGGCCTTTCACATTTCACAACCAGGTGATCGCAACCACTGGCACAATATCATATCATCAACACATTGATTTCCCTCCTCGCAAGGGGTACTCCCTTCATAGAATCCTGCAGGATCTTTCATCACTGTGATCGCAACCACAAAGTATCAATGCTATGCCATGCCATGAATGCAATGCAATAATGCATATGCTCAACAACAACCTCGCAAGGATATCTCACCCTCTCAATTAGGGGTATATTGTATATTTTAGTTTTATCATCAATGGCATATAAACATTCACAACGCCCCTCAAGGCATAACATACATATAATAGGCACTTCAATGGCCACAACATCATTCATGACAATCCACACATGGATATCAAAAGCATAGCAACCAATCATAGTATTTATCTATACATAAAATTATTCGAAGCATATTCATCATTCCACATAAGGCAATCACATTTATGCCCAACACAATCATGTTCTTAGACATGCATTTCATAATTCATCATCAAGCCCTTAACAATGCTTTCGCATGATCATCCTTGGTGGTTAAGATTTTATGTTTCTCAGTATATGTTTTATGGGCATAATCAAGTCATCTCAAGATTTTAATCATTATCCAACACCACCATATCATTGTCTTAAATATATATATCCCTTTACATCCCCTCAAGCATCATACAATATAAGGGAAGAAGGCCCCAAGCCATCAGAACTGAGAAAAAAAAGGGAAAATTCCATCAGGGGGGTCACTCGCTCAAGCGAGGCCCATATCTGCTTGAGCGAGACAGCCCATCTCGCTTGAGCGTCTCAGTTCGCTCCAGCGAAACCATTCCAGTAAGCATTTCCTGGTACATTCGCTCGAGCGAGGCTCCCTTCAACTAGCCACTCGCTCGGGTGAAATTCCTCCAGTAAGGAATCCCACACTCACTCGCTTGAGCGAGGTATCCACACGCTTAAGCGAAATCCGACCAGAGGTCGTCCTTTCCATCACTCGATTTTGCACTCGGGGAAGTTATTCCAGAACCGATTCCTCTCATTCGGTTCCTCACTCGGCAATTTACATTAAAACTGACTTATCACTCGATCGATCATTCACTCGGTAATTCACCCTCACACCGACTCATCTTGCTTGGTTTCCTACTTGGCAAATCAATCAAAGCCGACTCGTCTCTCACTTGGCCTTTCACTCGGCAATATATTCCAAATCCGAGTCATCTCTCAATCAGTCTTTCACTCGGCAACTTCACTCCAAGTCTGAGTCATCTCAATCAGTTTTTCACTCGGCAACTTCGTTCTAAGTCCAAACCATCTCTGATGGTCCTCACTCAATTAAATCATTCCAGACCGACCCCATACTCGCTCAGTCTTCCACTCGGTTAAATCATTCCAGACCTAGTCCTTTCTCACTCGGTAATTTATTTCAAAAACCGACTTCTTTTTCATTTTCTCACGAGTGAAGTTATTCCAGAATACTTCTAGACAAACACACCATGTATCCCTAATCGGTGCCATCCTTACTCGGAATTACACACACGGAGGGACTCCACTCGGACGAGTTACTTTGAACTCGGGAATTCCCACTCGGAAGTCCACTACCCGGAATATCATACTCGGAAACCTCATTCGAAATTATATTCACTTCCTCACTCGAAAGGTCCTGTCTCGGACATAGTCCACTCGGAAATTCACTCGAAAATTTACTACATCATGAAATTATTTTTCTAAGGTTCCCACTCGAGTGAAATTTCATCCAGAATCTCACTTGCTCACCATTCACTCATCACGCTCGGTCAAGGCACAATAATACCTGTCACTCGCTTGAGTGAGTACTGTCCAATCATCAGACTTCATACTCTCGCTCAAACCACTCACACACGCTTGGGCAAAAAATGTCCAGTGACCATTTCCTCACTAGCTCGCTCAAGCGCGGCCATGCCCGCTTAAGCGAGATTCGTCCAGTAACTCCCCTGATTGCATAATATACAGCTCGTTTGAGTGGAAACCTCACCCGCCTGGATGAAATTGGTCCAGAGACCATTATACCAATTCAGGGGATTCTCGCCTGAGCGAGATCCCTTCTCGCTTGAGCGAGAATATCAGGATATGCGCAAGAAACATAAGAAACTCACAACCAACCATACCAAAACTTATACCAGCCAAAATCCATCAAGTCTAATATAGCAATTGCTTCACACTAGGCATTTAAAACCTATCCCAGACCTTTATACTCATTAACATTCAATTCAATCTATCAATCATGTTAAATTCAAACTTGTCATCATCTTATATGAATATACATTTTCATATCAATTCAACATATAATTCTCACACATCATCCTCATTAATCATCAACTTGCCATTTCAATTAATTCAATACATATACATGGCAAGGCAAGCATGAGTATTCATCATATACAACAATCACTCTCAATTTACTCATGCAATTTGAATGTAAACTTATCTCCTACCTCGAGGGAAGAGCCGAAATGATTCCAATGCTCCGAATGCTCCATTGCATCACCCGGAATACGATCTACATACCATATGCAAGTATATTCACATAATCAATAATCACCATAACTCTAAACATTTGTTAGCTTATCATAAAGCCTAACATCAAGTCCTAGACTTGGTAAACATCAACTCATGCGATTGTGTTAGGCTTCGGGAATTCCTTTCCCAAAGCCAAGATCCTCTAGATCTTAAGGCTAACTAAACCTAATAACATCATCATCTCATCCATTCCATAATGCAACCCTATATTACATCAATCCTTCAAACATCATCATTATCCTCGTTTATTGTTATACCTAATGATACCCATTAATCACCACAAATGGTTCTATATCATTTTAAGCAACATTTAATCTTAAACACCATCCATTTTCCCCAAACTCTTAGGGCTAGGGTTTTCATCAAATCCCAACAACATTTACCCATGCTCATTATTCACCACAATTGACCATTTTTCATCATTAATATCATTCTCCAATATCATTAAACCTATATTCTACTCATATTTCACACTTTCCCTAATTTATTAAAGTTAGGGTTTCACTAAAACCCAACAACACCATAAATGCTCATTTATTTTCCACTCATCCAAGTATTAATTCCATGCACCTATAACAACCCACCATTAATGCCATAATAACAACACCCCACCTTAGGGTTTCCTCATTTAAAGCTTCTCCTAACAACCCATATAAAATGAATACTCTCCCAAATACCAAGAACCAAAATCTAAGGCATAAACTCATAAAGAATGATGAGGAACTTACCTCATCCAAGAGCCAACATTGAGCTTTCAATAGAGGGAGAGAGAACACGAAAATGGAGGAGAAGAGGGGAGAGGAATTCCAGCCGCAAGCTTCTCCTTCAAGCTCCCATGAAAACAAAATGGAGAAGGAGAAGGCACACCACCATGCTTAGGGTTTTTAGGAGAGGAAGGAGAAGGTGGAAGGAGAAGAAGTGTAGAAAGGAGAGGGAGAATGTGACGTGAAAAGGAGAAGAGAAAGTAGAAGTTTATATTTTTATTATTTGGCTTCACATTAAAATCTCACCGTTTTATAACCAACAGGCTCTCAGTTCGGGCTCAATACTAATTCCAAAAATTATTCCAAATATAGATTCAAACTCCCAATAATATTCTTAACAGCCCTGACCAATGGCATCTCATTCGGAGATACTTGGTCCGACACCCATATTCTAATCGGGTAAAATTTTAACTCCTTAAATCTCAGTAATTCATAAATATCCATAATAAATCCCAATTTAATCATTCCAATATTTTTGGGACACAAATAACTCATATACAATTATTTATTATTTATTCTCATTAATTATTCATTTTTATAAAATTCGGGGTGTTACATCCCCACTCGAACTTCTTGGATTTCTTCAACACTTTATACAGGGGAAGAGATCTATACGCCATCTTAGGCATGAATTGAGCCAATGCTGCTACCTTTCTGTTCATAGATTGCACCTTCCTCAAGTTCTTCAGACTTTGCAAGCCTAGTATTGCTTGGTATTTCCCTAGATTAGCCTCAATGCCACGCTAAGTAACATGAAACCTAGAAACTTCCCAGCTAGGACAGCAAAAGTACACTTTAATGGGTTTAACCTCATGTTATATTGCCTTAAGTGTGTGAATACCTGGCGTAAATCTTCGATATGATCACCCCCAGTCGGGGTCTTGGCTATGATATCATCAATGTAAACCTCCACCAGCTTGGTGTGCATGCCTTCAAACACCATGTTAATCATACGCTGGTAAGTAGCCCCAGCGTTCTTCAAACCGAAAGGCATGACGTTGTAGCAAAAAACACCACGGTCATTAACGAAAGCTATTTTCTCTTGATCTTCCTCCCATATCGAAATCTGGTTATACCCCGAATATGCATCCATGAAGCTTAGGTACTGATAACCAGATGAGTCATCCACCATGCGATCAATATTAGGGAGAGGATACGGGTCCTTCGGGTAGCACCGGTTAAGGTCCACATAATCAGTACATATCCTCCATTTACCATTGGCCTTTTGAACCATCACTACGTTTGAGAGCCAAGAGGAATAACGAATTTCCTTGATAAATTCAGCCTTCAACAACTCCTCCGTCTCCTCACAAGCTGTCTTCTGCTTTTATGGCCCTAATCTTCTTTTCTTTTGGGTGACAGGCCTTATCTCTGGATAGACGGATAATTTGTGACAATAGAAGTTAGGATCCATCACAGGCATGTCCACGACAGTCCATGCAAAAAGGTCCTTAAACTCCTGGAGGAGTGTGAGCAAGTGCTCCTCCATGAATGACTCCAACTTATCATTGATATGAGTAACCTTTTCTGGGTAATCTCCTAAGACGACGTCCCTAGAACCTCCATTCAACGTGGGCTTTGAAGGGTTGAGTGGATCGATCTTCAACTCCGCTCTAGGATTAAGATCAATCAAACTGATAGACCCAGCCGTCGTTCCTCCATCGTTCAACTTCCTCTTCTTATTGAATGCCTTCAACTTCACCATATTTAGACTCAGGTTGTAACAGTACCTGGCCATCTCTTGATCACCTCAGAGGGAAAATACGTTGTTGTCCTTATCGATGAACTTGATAAGAAGATGTAGAGTGGATACAATCGCTTCCATGGCATTTAAGGTAGGGCGGCCTATAATACCGTTGTAGGGTGACTCTACATCGATCACCAAGACCCTAGATTTCACCATCCTTGCTCCAGGCTCGCCCTCAAAGGACACTAAGGTGTCGAGGTACCCCTTAGTGGGTTGCTTCGCTCAATTAAAAGCTGTGAGTTCCTGCGTGTAAGGTCGTAAGTCCAAGTCATTAAAACCTATTCTTTTAAAAAAAATTATAAAAAATGACATCACAGGAGCTTCCCTGATCCACAAGGATCCTCTTGACATCCTTGTTGGCGATCACAGCGATTATGACCACCATGTCATCACCCCCTTGGATGGTTGGGCCAAAATCTTTATCCAAGAATGACACTACCGGCACCTCTATACCGTCTCTGAAAGGGCGGTTGTCCCTGCGCTTCCCTTGGACAAACAGAATCATTCGATGATGATTCTTATGGGCTGTGATCAACGCTCGTCCCTCAGCGAACCCTCCAGCGATCATGTCAATTACCTCGCGTCAGCCTTGCCTCTGCTGCTGGGGCATGCTGTCCTACTGAGCATCCTCGCTGATAACAACTCCCTTCTGTTTCTCAGCGGTTGAAAACCTTCTGACCAGGTTACGACTGTTATCGCCCTCATCGTCACGATCTCTTCCTCTCATGTCATTCCAGTCCAGTTCATCTAAAGATTTCTCATTGAAAGGTACTACTTCAGTTTTCCCTCCCTGATGAGGGTCTCTACAATATTCTTCAACGCCTTACACTCGTCCATCGTGTGGCCCACCTATTCATGGAAACCACAGTACTTTCGTGGGTTACCAAGCCATTTCAATGGAGCTGGCTTCCTTAACCCATACACGCTATGTGTAGGCCATCTGACCTCCCTAAAAATCTCGGAATGCCTGGTGTTTAGTGGGGCATAGTTATTGAAAAAGGCTATACGCCTATCTTGCTGTTGAGGCCGAGGGCTTTGGAAATCATCTCTCTAGGCCTGCCTCTCTGGTCTCACCCTCTCCTTATCTCTCCATGGTTGAGGGGAAGGCACTGGTGGTTTAACCCTAGCCGTCATGGCCTCTGTAACATCCTGATTTTACTAATTGAGATTAAGCCATTAATTAAGGGTTAACTGCAGAATTGAGATTAATGATTAATTAAACTAATTGCTGATTGGTTAGAAAATGATTGAATAAATAATGATAATAATAATAATAATAATGCCAGGCGAAAGGACACATGTGCCCCTAATGGTATAAGATGACTTCAGCTCTCTCTTTCCCTCATTATTCACGCTGGACAGCTCTTCTTGTGCATGCGTCTGGTCTGTCCTTTCCACTGTTTCTCTTCTTCTTCACTCTCATTCACGTCGTCCGCTTGGAAAGAACAGGGAGAGAGTCAAGAGCTTTTTTGGGAGGAACAGTGACGTGGCCCTATTTTCAGTCCCCGTCCTTTTCCTCCTCTCTGTCACCTTCTTCCCCTTCTTCCTCCTCTTCCACTTAAAGCTATTAGTGTCCCAGTTGGAAGGCTGTGCTGGGAAGTGCCTTGGAGCTGTGGGGGAGACGAATCCATTGGAGAAAAGAGCAACTCTGGCCCAGAATCGACGCTGAGTTCGAAGGCTCTCGGAGGAGGAGTAACAGAAGGGCGATAGGTCAGCATTGTAACTCGAGGAGTCTCAAAACCCCGACAGCAGGTAGGGGGCGCTTTGCATGTCAAGTGTATGGTTTATGGACGGCATCCGAGGAGATTTGCTTTAATGCGTTGTGTTGTGTTTGAAGCGTGTTAGTAGATGTGTTGTGACTGAGTATTTGTGCATGTAACTCTCGGATTTTGTGATATCTGTGAACTATTTTGTGTTGTGTGATTTCGTCCATGAGTGCGTGTTAATGTTTCTGAGAATGATGACTGAATGCATGTGAATATGAGTATCACTATAATTTCCAAATGCATAAGATATAAGTTGATATGTTGATTTCCATTTGGAATGTTGGGTTGAAATGCATGCTGATTTCATTACAAGTGTCGAATGGATGTATTGTAGTGTTGTAAGTTACTATGATAAACGCATGTGATGCTGTGATGAAACTGTGAAATTCTAAGTGAATCTGAATGCTGTGTAGAATCGGTTGTGACCTATTGATGGCTGCGTGAGACACACTTAGTAAGCTTGGATGCTTGTTGAGGAATTGCATGGAATTGCATATATGACATGACTTTCAACTACAGATTCCTGGCTAGATCTGTGAGGGCCCGTGGTAGCCGAGGGGGCTAGAGTTAAGTCTCGAGACGTCTTTAGAAGACCGGTACCACGCGGGAAGGGCTAATGGACGAGAGGCTGGGAAGGAATCTGTAACTGAGATTACTGTTTAAGTTGAATCCGCATGCATGTGTGTGAGAGTATTGTTATTGAGACTAACCTGATTGCATGGATTTTAATGATTGAGTAAATTCTGACTAGATGATGTTGCATGAGTGAATTCCGACCGAATGAATATATATGTATTGATGTTGTTGCCAAGTGCAATGTGATGTTATGATTGAGAATGTATGTTATTGAGCAATTTCCGATTGGATGATGTTGTGTGACTCTTATATTAATTGGCAGTGTATATATATTTATGGATTGTGCCATGTAAATTGTATAATTGAGGATTGAGGCATAATCCGAGTCAATAACTGTCATTTTATATGTAAAAGCTCACCCCTACACCATTTTTCAGTATATGCAGCTCGTACTCGGAAGTGATGATAAGGCCTTAAGTTCGAGTGAGGCGCACTCGGACTGCTGAGTGCTTATATTGTATTTATTATGTTTAGTCAGTATAGCCTTGACCGGCTCTCATGTAATATGATAATTTAATATCTTTGTTATGCGCAATGCCTATCAGAGTTGTAGATAAGTACACGTATACATATATATAAATACTTTATATGGGTTTGGTGTTAATTGCTTCGAGTAATAAGTGTTGGTGAATGAATAATGTGAGGATGATAAGTATCCGAGTATATGTCTACACATATATATATGTGTGGCTATATGGGTAACGTACGCTGTATTAATTGTGAAGAGTTATTGAATTATTTGAGGGTTGTTGATGGGTGAAATAGTGTTAAGTTGATGATTCCGAGTGAGACTATAGTGTTTGGGCTTCTTTTCTGAGTGGAGAAGACTTAAAAGGATTCTGAGAGAGATCTCTTTTGATGAACCTATTCTGTGTGGGACTTAATGGGAGAATTCTCGAGTAATACTAGGCTTGATTATTCCGAGTGAAAAATATGTGTAGATCCCGAGTGGGAAAGAGTTTGGGTATTTCTGAGTGATAAATCCGAGTGAAACTCTTCCGAGGGAAGGGTTGTTGTAATGGTCTAGATTGGGATGAATTCGGAGTGTGTGATATTTATAATCCGAATGAATGTTATATATATAATCCGAGTGACTGAGGATCTACACCCCGAGTGGTTAAGGTTCGAACGAGTCCGAGTGGGACTTAACTTTCTGATTTTCCCTGAGTGAATATGATGATGTATACCGAGTGAATCTGGCTGGAATATTCCGAGTGATAAATGATTGTGGAGACCCCTTCTAAGTGAAGGAAGGTCTATGAGTTCTCCGAGTGAGAAGTGTAAATATGCCGAGTGATGAGTGTGTAAGGGAATCCCGATTTTATCGAGGTGGAAATATACTGAGTGGTGTTGATTAGGAGGTATTTCGAGTGGGGAAATCTTATGGACTCCGAGTATGATAGTTATCATTTCCTGAGTGGATTTTACGTGACCCTTATGGATAAAAATAAATTACTAAGTATAAAATGTTAGGGTCAATCCCGAGTGAATGGAACACCGATCCCGAGTGATGGGAATTACCGAGTGTGTTACTCGCCCCAGCGACTAAGTGTTCGCTCCAGCGAGTGTGAGCGAAAGGAATGTCCCTGATGGGTTACGCTTAAGCTATGCGTACTTCACCCGAGCGAGTCGGGTTGTCTCACCTAAGTGTGTTGAATCTCGCTTGAGCGCAATGTGTGTTGGGTGGCTGTTTCGCTTGAGCGTGGTTGTGGGCTCGCGTAGGCCCTTGTTCTCCCGCTGTATGCCTTACGAATGTCTTTATTCCTCTTGTTCCATTCCCTCCATGTTATACCCGGTTGTGTTATGGTCTATTGGTTTATTTTTATGGAAAAATCTTCCCTATTTTGGTATTATTTTATTTATTAAATTAGGGTGTTACATTTTGGTATCAGAGCAGACCAAAAGGTCCATGGCCAAGGTATGCTTACCGAGTGTAAGCGGTTGTGTGCGATATGACCGATTGTCATCAGGAGAGTTGCGCTAACTTATGAGTAATGATGAGGGTGTGATTCTTGTGTGGGTCAGAAGCCTATAGCCATTATACTGTTTTACAGTAACGGTAAATTATATTTCATGATTGTTGCTGTGTGACGTGCCCTACGTGGTGCATCATGATAATGTTGATATGAATATGTGCTTATATATGTATGTGAATTGTCATTAATTCTAGTGAGTTAGTATTAGTTGAGTGAGTTGGTTGGTGTGTACAAGAAGAGTGTAATGTATACCGTTCCGAGACGACCCTTCATACCATAGGCACTGTAGCAATGTACACTCTTGCAGCGACTCTATGTAATTGTTGTAACCCTATAGGAATGAGATGTCATCCTATAAGTTGGATGCAGCAATTCGTAAGTCAGGCAGGTGAGGCTGTAACTGTTTATGGTGATGGTGAGTCTATCAGGCTGTTTGAGTCAAGATAAGAGTAGTATCGAGTGAATAGTAAGAGGTTGGGTATCAAAACGAGGATGGAAGGTTTATTTAACCTTGATGTATTGCCTCGGAGCGGATTAGAGGTTATTGTGTATGAATTGGCTATTAAAATGATGATTGGTTATTGAGATTGATGGGTGATCAAGTTTGTCACTGGAATTGGAGGTTTTAAGAGTTTAGCCAAGTGGTATTATGGATTAGTGGGGAAACCATGACCTTGGGCGGAGGTAATCTGAAAGGTGAGGATTTGCTTGGGAAAGATTAGTATATTCCGAGTGCGAGAAAGTGGAGACAGATCTGAGTGAAATCTTTCTGGGAGAAAGGATTCCTGAGTGAAGTTATGGTGTCCCGAGTAAGATCTCATAAAGAGGATCATTACCGAGTTAAGGGAATTGTGTCTGAGCGTGACACTTCTGAGTAAGGTTATATTCGGGTGATGTGACTCGGAGCGTGACATTTTCGAGTGGAATGGTACCATGTAGATGGTTCCCAACGTGTGAAATTTCTAAGTCTGTAGGATGTGCCCCTGACCAATCCTCCCCAGAGGAACTTTTGGTCGGAAGGTGGGGCTATGAATACGAAAGTTTCTGAGTAAATTATCCCGAGGGGGGAGTAGATACCCGAGATGTAAAATTATTTGAGTCTGTACCCAGGTCAATAGTTGGAGCTGTTGAATTTGAACTCGGGTTTTTCCTTGAGATAGACTCGGATTCCGAGTGAGTTTTTGGTAAGTGGAGAGATGTCCGGTGTAAATTACCTTTGTTGTTCAAGTGGCCTCAATACTCAAGAGGGGGGGTGAATTGAGTTATAAAACTTTTACTTGGAATACCTTTAAAAATGATTTCTATAACCAAGTTTATGAGATTATGCAAGTGAAAGCAAGTAACAATGATATGCAATGCACTACAAGAGGTAAATATTGCTGAGGCAATTTAGCAAACACTTGGTGTGCAATGTCTAAGGTATAGCAAATTAAGCAAGTTCAAATATGTTCTTCTCAACCAAACAATACCAATCAACAAATATGAAATGTATGAAAGTAAAAGAGTAAGGAAGAGAAGCTTGCAAACCGATGTAACGAGTTCTACCCAATCCGGTGTACGTCTCGCCTCTAAGCAACCCACTTAGAGGATTTTCCACTATTGTAGACTAGAGATACAACTTTGAGCAATTGCGGCTTCCTAGTGTCCCACACTCAAGAACCCAATCCTCACAAGTATAAGGGCAACCCACCCAATCTCTCAATCTCACAATATCCCAAAGGTTGAGTCCACAACCTTTGTAACCACTCAACCTAGAGTGAACAACCACTCAACCTAGAGTGAATAACTTGTGTGTTTGGTGTTTGTTTACAATCAATACACTCTCTCAGAGCAAATATACAAATGAAAAGCTCTCCCAAATTCTAATCTCTCAAGATGAGAGGATATACAAGTGAAAGTACAATATGCAAGAAATAGGCTTACAAAGCACAAAATAGAGCTATGAATTGTTGCTTCTTGGTTGTATATTTGTGCTTGTCTTCCTCTTCAATTTATAGACCTAAGATAGCTGTTGAAGAGTGCCCTAGTCCCTCATAGCCGTTGTAGTTAGTGGAAATTTGAAGAATGGTGGAGACATGACCTGGTTTCCCACTTAAATCTGTTTTTCCACTAGCGTAATCGATTATACCCTCGCGTTGTAATCGATTAGCTTCAAGTCAGAGAGTCACTAATCGATTATTTCATTTCCTGTAATCGATTAGCATCTTGTACCTGATGCATTTAATTTGTTTTCGCAGCATCCTAATCGATTAGCATGTCTTGCAATCGATTACCTTAAATTCCAGTGGCTTCCTAATCGATTGTATAGCTTCCATAATCGATTAGCCATCGTACCTGATGCACTTAGTTCCATTTTTTATTGTTGTAATCGATTAGTCTCTGGTGTATAATCGATTACCTTAAATTCCAGTGGCTTCCTAATCGATTGGTCAGCTCCTTAATCGATTAGCTTTCATACCTGATGCAATTTCTTCCAAGACAGAAAGCTCCTAATCGATTAGCATCTATGGCCTAATCGATTAGCTTCGCTGTTACTTCAATTCTGATTTCATGTCTTTGTTTTTGCATTGTTTCTTCAAGAGTACTTGTCATTATCAAAATCCTTGCACACCTTTTGGACCTGTTAACATATTCAAACACATTCTCCCCCTTTTTGATGATGACAACTATGTTCATCTCTTGAGGGTTGTTAGTTTAAATAATATAGGCTTATCTTTTGCAAAAACAACTCTGCTACATTATCTCTTTTTCAAAGTAACAGATGACTAATTTCAAAAATCAATTCAGCAGCCAATGTCTTATCTATTGTTTATTATCTCTTATCTATAATTCTCCCCCTATCAAAAAGAATTTAACAAACAGATAAGATTTTTCAAATTTTGTTAACAAAGCATCTATTGTCCATATTATAAGAGCATATTATCAGAGCACCAGAACATATTCAAAATTGTAGTCAGAGCATGTTATCAATATTATCCATCAGAGCATTATCCAACATATGAACATATATTCTTCTCCCCCTTTGTAATCATCAAAAACAATTAGAGCAGTGAAGAGAAACAATATATACTGAAAGAAGATACTTTTATTGAATTAATAAAAATGGGAAATACAGGAAGTAAAATTTATTCAAAATGCAGAAAACAAAACAAGGAACATAACTAAACAGAAAATCTAATTATCCGGGTTGAAGAAGCGGATTTCTGCAATTTGGTGAGCCAGCTCCTCATAACGCTGCTGCATCATCTCAAAATGTTGCTGCTCGGTCATGGAAAACTCTTGGAGGGAGTTTTCAAGTCGATCGAAGCAGCGATCAAGATGGGCGTAGAGAGATGCAAAAGGGTCAGCTTGTGGGGCAGATGAAGAGGCTGCAGCTTGTGGTTGAGGTGGAGAAGGAGGAGGAGCAGGTACTTCTTCAGCAGGAGCTTGGAAGGGAATGTTAGCATAAACGCCCTCCATTCGTGAGTACCATGCTCCATTTGAGAAAACAAGACCCATTTTGGTGAGGTGATGGGTGCCAATGCAAGCTCTAGGGGGCACTTTCTCAGAGAGTTCCCCTGCTAAATCTACTCCACAGAATTTGAAAATTTTGGTGAGGAGGATACCATAAGGGAGCTTTTGCTGGTCCTTGGCATGGCGCATGTGGAACTTGATCAACTGAACCCAGTTGATCTCTTTGTGGTTCAGCATGGCCCACATTAAGAGGACATCATCCTCTTCAACTAGAGCATAGTTCCCACCACGGGGAACAATCATCTTGACCAAGAAGAAGTGGAGCAGGCGGTTGTTCATGGTTAAGTGGCCAACTAATTTGTGGTTGCTCCTAGGACGGTCAGCTTTCCATAAAGATTGGCGAGCAGTAAGAGCATTGAAGCCCCATTCATCCTCGGGTTCGCCTCCATCAAAGTCAGCATTATTGAGGGGCAGTTTGGAAATCTCTGCAAACTGGGCATTGGAGAGTTTGATGGTGGTGTTTTTCACCTTGGATTCAACCATTCCATTAACAAGGCGGAGGTTGCAGTAGAAGACTCTTATAAGCTCAGGATAGTATTCTTCTTCTTTGAGGGATAGGAAGGGGAAAAGGTTGTAGTGGTGGAGGCTTTGGGTGAAGGTAAGGCTTGGGTTGTCAAAGGTGTCAGCAATGGTATAATGAGGGGTCATAATCTCCTTTTCAGAAAAATTCTTCATAAAATTCTGAAGATCTCTAGGAGAAGAGAAAAACCTTGAGAAGTCAAGGGGATTATGAGCTTGAGCAGCAGAGGACCTAGCCCTTTTGACATTCCTTGAGGTAGACATGGTGAAAAATGCTAAAGGAGGAGATGAGTGCTAGAGAGTTTTTAGAGAGGTTTGGGGAAAGGAGGTGGTGTGAGATGAGAAGGTGAATAAGGGGGTATTTATAGTTGAAAATTAGGTTTAGGAAGGAGGAAAGAGAGTTTAGGAAGGAGTGAAGTGAGTTAAGAGAGGGAGAGTTTCGAGTGAGCCTAGGGAGTTGCATTTGACTCTGCAGAACGCAGACTAATCGATTACGTGGCAGGGGTAATCGATTAGATCACTGTTTCTGGGGAATTCCAAACGTTCCATACAGATGGTAATCGATTATAGGCTTAGGGTAATCGATTAGTTTAGAAACAGAAACGTCCTAATCGATTGGGGCAAGGTGGTAATCGATTATGAAGAAGAGGAAATGTTTTGAACTTGAAACAGAAGCTTCGTAATCGATTATGGATCATGTATAATCGATTATCTTTGAAACAGAATGATTGTAGTCGATTATGGGTGAGATATAATCGATTAGCTTAGAAACAGAAGCTTAGTAATCGATTGGGATTAACAATGTAATCGATTATGGAGTCAAAAACTTCAAACATATTAAACAGCAAGGTTCTAAACATGAAATGTGATATATACTATGCATTATGCCTTTCAACAAGGTTCTTATCAAAAGATTCAAACACAACTGGACATGTCAAGAATGCCTAGCTCTCTTCTTATGTGAATGAATTGCTCTCTAGCCAAGGGTTTTGTGAAAATATCCGCTAGTTGCCTAGAGGTTTCTACATGTTCAAGTACACAATCCCCTTTTAACACATGATCTCTAATAAAGTGATGCCTAATCTCAATGTGTTTGGTTCTAGAGTGCATTACTGGATTCTTGGAGATGTTAATGGCACTTGTATTATCACATTTAATGGGGACTTTATTCAAGGAAATACCAAAATCAAGAAGTTGTTGTCTCATCCAAAGAATTTGAGCACAACAACTACCAGCTGCTACATATTCTGCCTCAGCTGTTGACAATGCAACACTTGCTTGTTTCTTGCTATGCCAAGAAACAAGGGAACTACCAAGCAAATGGCATGTACCACTAGTGCTTTTTCTATCAAGCTTACACCCCGCAAAGTCGGAATCAGAGTATCCTAAAAGATTACATTCAACGCCTTTGGGATACCATAAACCAACATTTGGAGTACCCACAAGATATTTCAAAATTCTTTTTACGGCAGTCAAATGTGATTCTTTAGGACATGCTTGATATCTAGCACACATGCATACCGCAAACATAATATCAGGTCTACTCGCAGTTAAATACAGTAAGGATCCAATCATACCTCGATATTTGGTGATTTCAATGTCCTTACCCTTTTCATCTTTGTCTAGATAGCAGGATGTGCTCATGGGTGTAGCTATCTCGTTTGCCTTGTCCATTCCAAACCTTTTAAGTAGTTCCTTACAGTATTTGGTTTGGCTAATGAACGTTCCATCAATGGCTTGTTTTATTTGTAGTCCAAGGAAGAAGGTGAGTTCTCCCATCAAGGACATTTCAAACTCATTTTGCATAATCTTGGCAAATTCTTGACAAAGATTTTCATTAGTAGCACCAAATATTATGTCATCTACATAAATCTGTACCAAGAGGATGTCATTGTGTTTGCGTTTTATAAACAATGTAGTATCAACCTTTCCTCTTTCAAAGTTGTGTTCTAAAAGGAATTTGCTTAATCTTTCATACCAAGCTCTTGGAGCTTGCTTCAAACCATATAAGGCTTTTCTCAATTTGAAGACATGGTTTGGAAATATATGATTTTCAAAACCGGGAGGTTGATCTACATAAACTTCTTCTTGAATGTAGCCGTTTAAGAACGCACTTTTGACATCCATTTGATATAATTTGAAATCCATACAACATGCAAAAGCTAGCAATAATCTAATGGCTTCTAACCTAGCTACGGGAGCATATGTTTCTTCATAGTCTATTCCTTCTTCTTGGTTGTATCCCTTTGCAACTAGTCTAGCTTTGTTTCTAGTTATTATACCATTTTCATCTAGCTTATTTCTAAAAACCCATTTGGTGCCTATTATTAGATGATTATTGGGTCTTGGCACAAGTTCCCAAACTTCATTTCTTTCAAATTGGTTTAACTCTTCTTGCATGGCCAACATCCAATGTTCATCAATAATGGCTTCGTCAATATTTTTGGGTTCTATTTGGGATACAAAAGCCAAGTGATTGCATGCATTTCTAATGGCGTTTCGAGTACTTACCCCTTTGGTTATTTCTCCAATAATCTTGTCCAAGGGATGATCCTTCAATGTTACCCAATCTTGTTGTCTCTCTATTTGTGTTGCACCTCCATCATTGTTGACTTCTTCTTCTTTGTCTTGCAAGTTCATTTCTTGGAAGGTACCTACAAGATCATCAACTTCCTTTCTCGGAGGATTTTGGTTAAGTTCATCAAATTTAACATGTATGGACTCTTCAATTGTGTAAGTTCGTTTGTTAAAGAGTCTATATGCTTTACTAGTAGATGAATAACCTAGAAAAATTGCTTCATCAGATTTTGCATCAAATTTGCCAAGATTTTCCTTTCCATTGTTCAAGACAAAGCATTTGCATCCAAAAATGTGAAAGTAGGAAATATTTGGTTTTCGTCCTTTGTAAAGTTCATAGGGGGTTTTCTTTAATATAGGCCTTATCAAACAACGATTCATAACATGACACGCGGTGTTCACGGCATCGGCCCAAAACTGTTTTGAAATATTTGCTTCATTCAACATAGTTCTTGCAAGCTCCGCTAAAGATCGATTTTTCCTTTCAACTACTCCATTTTGTTGTGGAGTTCTTGGAGCCGAAAAATTATGTTCAATGCCAAACTTTTCACAAAATTTTTCAAAAGATTGGTTTTCAAATTCTCCCCCATGATCCGTTCGTATGGATGCTATTTTTAAGTTTTGTTCATTTTGGATAACCTTGGCAAGTTTCTTAAATGCTTGATATGCTTCATGTTTATGAGTAAGAAACAATGTCCATGTATATCTAGAGTAATCATCCACAATCACTAGACCATAATAGTTTCCACCAAAACTTTTGATTTTTGAAGGTCCAAACAAATCCATATGTAAAAGCTGTAAAGGTCTTATTGTTGAAACAATATTTTTTGCTTGAAAAGAAGCCTTTACTTGTTTTCCTTTTTGACAAGCGTCACAGAATTTATTTTCAAATTTCAGTTTTGGTAAACCAATAACTAAATCTTTTGAAACAAGTTTATTTAAATGGTCTACATGAATGTGAGCGATTCTTCTATGCCAAAGCCATGATTCATCCTCTTTAGTTATAAAGCATTGTACATCATTTGAAGCAAGACAATCTAGATTAATCATGTAAATGTTATCTACTCTTTGACCAACAAATTTTATCTCCTTGTTTAGTTTATTTTCAATTATGCAACCATTTGATTCAAAAACAATTTTATAGCCCTTGTCACATAATTGACTAATGCTAAGCAAGTTATGTTTTAGTCCTTCAACATATAAAACATCATTTATGGAGGTGGAAGAGTTTTTACCGACATTTCCGATTCCAAGTATTCTTCCCTTTGTGTTATCTCCATAAGTGACAAATCCTTTGCTTCGTGGAGTAAGTGATATGAACTTATTTTTGTCTCCCGTCATATGTTTGGAACACCCACTATCCAAGTACCAATGGGTGTTGCTTGCCTTGAAGCATACCTACAAAACAAAATCATTTTAGAGAACTAGGTACCCATTTTATGTTGGGTCCTTTAAGGTTAGCTTGTGGAGATGTTCCTTTGGGAACCCACACCTTTCTTAAGACCTTTGGTCCTAGTTTCCTAACACTACACTTATAAGCACTATGTCCTTTGGTACCACAATGATTGCATTTCATAAAAGGTGAGGAGGATTTGCTTGGTGATGCAAAGAAGTTTTTATAGTGTTTCTCCATTTTATGATTACTATGTTCTTGATCATATCCTAAGCCGGTTTTACTAAACATGCATTTTTGTTGCCCAAGAAGGATATTCAAATTATCTCTTCCATTAGTGAATTTCTCTAAGGTTTTGTTTAGATCTAGGACTTTATTTTCTAGATCAACACATTTCTTAGCAAAATTACAAGGTCTACTAATGGAACATATTTGAGCATTTTTCAATTCTTCTTTTAAACATTCATTCTCTTTGCAAACTTCCATAAGGTGCATCTCTAGAGTGTCACTAGTTTTCCTAGATGCTTTGAGTTTACTAGAGATTTTTGTGAATTTATCATACAATTCTTCAAATGCTTCTAACAGCTCATTTTTATCTAAGTCAAGAAGATTTACCTCGTTATCTTCTTCTTGATGATTTGCCATTAAGCAAAGATTGGCTTGCTTATCTTCCGAGTCGTCGGAGCTGCTCACATCATTCTCATCCCAAGCAATATAGGCTCTTCTTCTTCTTTGTTTGTCCTTGCCCTTCTTTTTGAGGTTTGGACAATCGGCTTTGAAGTGCCCTTCCTTGCCACATTCAAAACAGTTGGGTGAGGGAGAGTTTTCTTTAGTGATAGGTTTCTTACCTGAGCTTTTGAAGCTTCTTTGGAAGCGTTTGCCTTTCATGAATTTCCCAAAGCGTTTCACAAATAGTCCAAATTCTTCTTCTTCATCAAGTTCACTTCCGGATTCTTCTTCTTCATTTGTGGAAGTAGCCTTGAGAGCAAGACCCTTTTTCTTGGAAGATTTTTCTTCCTCTTCCGCCATCTTTAATTCTTTCAGCTCTTGTTCTTGTTCCTGCAACTTACCAAATAAAGTGGCGAGAGACATTTCGTTTATGCTAGGAGATTGTTTGATGGCGGTAACTAGCGGTTGCCATTCTCTGTTAAGACTTTTCAACACTTTATGAATGAGTTCTTTGTTAGTGTAAGTCTTTCCAAGTGTAATGAGTTGATTAATGATGAGAGTAAATCTTTTTTGCATATCAACAATCGATTCATGAGAGTTTAATCTAAAGCATTCATATTGACTAGTAAGAGTACTAATCTTTGAGTCCTTTACATCATTAGTGCCTTCATGGGTTACTTGAAGAGTATCCCACATTTCCTTAGCAGTTTGGCATGTCATTATCCTAAAAAATTCATCTTGACCTAAAGACATAGTAATAAGATTTTTGGCCTTGTAGCCATATTGGACTTTCTTTTCTTCCTCGCTTGTCCATTCATCTATAGGTTTTTCAACATTCTTGCTATCTATAGTATGCATCGGTATATAGGGACCATTTTCAATGGTATTCCATATTCTCAAGTCAATTGATTGAATGAAGATTTTCATTCTTTCTTTCCAAAACGCATACCCTTCCCCATTGAAAGCGGGAGGTCTATTTATCGCACCACCCTCGGGAAAAACATTTTGAGAACTTGAGGCCATTTAATCTCTTGAAGCTGTTAAGCTTGATCTACCAAGAGTCAAGCTCTGATACCACTTGTTGTTCAAGTGGCCTCAATACTCAAGAGGGGGGGTGAATTGAGTTATAAAACTTTTGCTTGGAATACCTTTAAAAATGATTTCTATAACCAAGTTTATGAGATTATGCAAGTGAAAGCAAGTAACAATGATATGCAATGCACTACAAGAGGTAAATATTGCTGAGGTAATTTAGCAAACACTTGGTGTGCAATGTCTAAGGTATAGCAAATTAAGCAAGTTCAAATATGTTCTTCTCAACCAAACAATACCAATCAACAAATATGAAATGTATGAAAGTAAAAGAGAAAGGAAGAGAAGCTTGCAAACCGATGTAACGAGTTCCACCCAATCCGGTGTACGTCTCGCCTCTAAGCAACCCACTTAGAGGATTTTCCACTATTGTAGACTAGAGATACAACTTTGAGCAATTGCGGCTTCCTAGTGTCCCACACTCAAGAACCCAATCCTCACAAGTATAAGGGCAACCCACCCAATCTCTCAATCTCACAATATCCCAAAGGTTGAGTCCACAACCTTTGTAACCACTCAACCTAGAGTGAACAACCACTCAACCTAGAGTGAATAACTTGTGTGTTTGGTGTTTGTTTACAATCAATACACTCTCTCAATAGAGCAAATATACAAATGAAAAGCTCTCCCAAATTCTAATCTCTCAAGATGAGAGGATATACAAGTGAAAGTACAATATGCAAGAAATAGGCTTACAAAGCACAAAATAGAGCTATGAATTGTTGCTTCTTGGTTGTATATTTGTGCTTGTCTTCCTCTTCAATTTATAGACCTAAGATAGCTGTTGAAGAGTGCCCTAGTCCCTCATAGCCGTTGCAGTTAGTGGAAATTTGAAGAATGGTGGAGACATGACCTGGTTTCCCACTTAAATCTGTTTTTCCACTAGCGTAATCGATTATACCCTCGCATTGTAATCGATTAGCTTCAAGTCAGAGAGTCACTAATCGATTATTTCATTTCCTGTAATCGATTAGCATCTTGTACCTGATGCATTTAATTTGTTTTCGCAGCATCCTAATCGATTAGCATGTCTTGCAATCGATTACCTTAAATTCCAGTGGCTTCCTAATCGATTGTATAGCTTCCATAATCGATTAGCCATCGTACCTGATACACTTAGTTCCATTTTTTATTGTTGTAATCGATTAGTCTCTGGTGTATAATCGATTACCTTAAATTCCAGTGGCTTCCTAATCGATTGGTCAGCTCCTTAATCGATTAGCTTTCATACCTGATGCAATTTCTTCCAAGACAGAAAGCTCCTAATCGATTAGCATCTATGGCCTAATCGATTAGCTTCGCTGTTACTTCAATTCTGATTTCATGTCTTTGTTTTTGCATTGTTTCTTCAAGAGTACTTGTCATTATCAAAATCCTTGCACACCTTTTGGACCTGTTAACATATTCAAACACAACCTTCAAACCCCGAATAATTGTCCTAAAGGAGAAGCTCCGAGTGACACTCACGAGGAGTAGGCATAGAATTAGCTGAAGGCATGGATAGAAACTTTAGACTTTAGGGCTGAGTGTAGTGCCTGTAAGAGGTAAATCCAGGCAAACTGTGCTCATTAAAGCACATTGGAACTATTTAGAGTGTCCATCTCGGTAATGCTAGGATGCATTAAGATTTGGTGAAGAGATTTTAGTGGTCGAATATTGGATATCCGAGGGCTTAATCCGTAGCGAAACAGACAGTGGTGAGTATTGGTGGGACCGGTAATGCGTTTACCGACTAAATCTCCCCAACTAGTTAATTAGCATCCCTAATGCGTCTTGCGTAGCGTAATGTTAAGTCTATACTCCGTGTGAGTCTATGGTTGGGTCGAGTGACTCCTCGGAATTGGAGGATCTGACAGTGGAAGTGCACCGATCAGCGGTGAGAATATAAGGCCGAATAGCCAAAGAATTAAGAAGTGCCATTGAACTAGTTGAGTGAATGGAAGTAACTTACATGGAAAACTGAATCCCGAATGTATTGAAGACTACGAAGAGTTGTTTTATTTATACCGATTGGAAATTATGAAGCAGTCAAAAACGCTGAGAAGCGAAGAGTTGCAGTCGGAGCAGGGCAGTGATATTCTGAACTGTTGTTGAGGTAAGCCTGCATTTGAATTTCGGGGACGAAATTCTTTTGAGAGGGGGAGAACTGTAACATCCTGATTTTACTAATTGAGATTAAGCCATTAATTAAGGGTTAACTACAAAATTGAGATTAATGATTAATTAAACTAATTGTTGATTGGTTAGAAAATGATTGAATAAATAATGATAATAATAATAATAATGCCAGGAGAAAGGACGCATGTGCCCCTAATGGTATAAGATGACTTCAGCTCTCTCTTTCCCTCATTATTCACACTGGACAGCTCTTCTTATACGTGCGTCTGGTCTCTCCTTTCCACTGTTTCTCTTCTTCTTCACTCTCATTCGCGTCGTCCGCTTGGAAAGAACAGGGAGAGAGTCGAGAGCTTTTCTAGGAGGAACAGTGACACGGCCCTGTTTTCAGTCCCCGTTCTCTTCCTCCTCTCCGTCACCTTCTTCCCCTTCTTCCTCTTCTTCCACTTAGAGCTGTTAGTGTCCCAGTTGGAAGGCTGTGCTGGGAAGTGCCTTGGAGCTGTGGGGGAGACGAATCCATTGGAGAAAGGAGCAACTCTGGCCCAGAATCGACGTTGAGTTCAAAGGCTGTCGGAGGAGGAGTAACAGAAGGGCGATTGGTCAGCATTGTAACTCGAAGAGTCTCTAAACCCCGACAGCAGGTAGGGGACGCTTTGCATGTCAAGTGTATGGTTTATGGAAGGGTTCTGGGGAGATTTGCTTTAATGCGTTGTGTTGTGTTTGAAGCGTGTTGGTAGATATGTTGTGACTGAGTATTTGTGCATGCAACTCCCGGATTTTGTGATATCTGTGAACTGTTTTGTGTTGTGTGATTCCGTCCATGAGTGCGTGTTAATGTTTCTGAGAATGATGACTAAATGCATGTGAATATGAGTATCACTATAATTTCCGAATGCATGAGATATAAGTTGATATGTTGATTTCCATTTGGAATGTTGGGTTGAAATGCATGCTGATTTCATTACAAGTGTCAAATGGATGTATTGTAGTGTTGTAAGTTACTATGATAAACGCATGTGATGCTGTGATGAAACTGTGAAATTCTGAGTGAATCTGAATGCTGTGTGGAATCGGTTGTGACCTATTGATGGCTGCGTGAGACACACTTAGTAAGCTTGGATGCTTGTTGAGGAATTGCATGGAATTGCATATATGACATGACTTTTAACTACAGATTCCTGGCTAGATCCGTGAGGGCCCGTGGTAGCCGAGGGGGCTAGAGTTAAGTCTCGAGACGTCTTTGGAAGACCGGTACCATGCGGGAAGGGCTAATGGACGAGAGGCTGGGAAGGAATCTGTAACTGAGATTACTGTTTAAGTTGAATCCGCATGCATGTGTGTGAGAGTATTGTTATTGAGACTAACCTGATTGCATGGATTTTAATGATTGAGTAAATTCTGACTAGATGATGTTGCATGAGTGAATTCCGACCGAATGAATATATATGTATTGATGTTGTTGCCAAGTGTAATGTGATGTTATGATTGAGAATGTATGTTATTGAGCAATTTCCGATCGAATGATGTTGTGTGACTCTTATATTAATTGGCAGTGTATATATATTTATGGATTAAGCCATGTAAATTGTATAATTGAGGATTGAGGCATAATCCGAGTCAATAACTATCATTTTATAAGTAAAAGCTTACCCCTACACCATCTTTCAGTATGTGCAGGTCGGACTCGGAAGTGATGATAAGGCCTTAAGTCCGAGTGAGGCGCACTCCGACTGCTGAGTGCTTATATTGTATTTATTATGTTTAGTTAGTATAGCCTTGGCCGGCTCTCATGTAATATGATAATTTAATATCTTTGTTATGAGCAATGCCTATCAGAGTTGTAGATAAGTACACGTATACATATATATAAATACTTTATATGGGTATGGTGTTAATTGCTTCGAGTAATAAGTGTTGGTGAATGAATAATGTGAGGATGATAAGTATCCGAGTATATGTTTACACATATATATGTGTGTGGCTATATGGGTAACGTACGTTGTATTAATTGTGAAGAGTTATTGAATTATTTGAGGGTTGTTGATGGGTGAAATAGTGTTAAGTTGATGATTCCAAGTGAGATTATAGTGTTTGGGCTTCTTTTCTGAGTGGAGAAGACTTAGGAGGATTCTGAGAGAGATCTCTTTTGATGAACCTATTCTGTGTGGGACTTAATGGGAGAATTCCCGGGTAATACTAGGCTTGATTATTCCGAGTGAAAAATATGTGTAGATCCTGAGTGGGAAAGAGTTTGGGTATTTCCGAGTGATAAATCAGAGTGAACCTCTTTCGAGGGAAGGGTTGTTGTAATGGTCTAGATTGGGATGAATTCGGAGTGTGTGATATTTATAATCTGAATGAATGTTATATATATAATCCGAGTGTGTGAGGATTTACACCCCGAGTGGTTAAGGTTCGAACGAGTCTGAGTGGGACTTAACTTTCTGATTTTCCCCGAGTGAATATGATGATGTATACCGAGTGAATCTGGCTGGAATATTCTGAGTGATAAATGATTGTGGAGACCCCTTCTAAGTGAAGGAAGGTCTATGAGTTCTCCGAGTGAGAAGTGTAAATATGCCGAGTGATGAGTGTGTAAGGGAATCCCGATTGTATCGAGGTGGAAATATACTGAGTGGTGTTGATTAGGAGGTATTTCGAGTGGGGAAATCTTATGGACTCCGAGTAGGATAGTTATCATTTCCCGAGTGGATTTTACGTGACCCTTATGGATAAAAATAAATGACTAAGTATAAAATGTTGGGGTCAATCCCGAGTGAATGGAACACCGATCCTGAGTGATGGGAATTACCGAGTGTGTTACTCACCCCAACGACTAAGTGTTCGCTCCAGCGAGTGTGAGCGAAAGGAATGTCCCTGATGGGTTACGCTTAAGCTATGCGTACTTCACCCGAGCGAGTCGGGTTGTCTCGCCTAAGTGTGTTGAATCTCGCTTGAGCGCAATATATGTTGGGTGGCTGTTTCGCTTGAGCGTGGTTGTGGGCTCGTGTAGGCCCTTGTTCTCCCGCTGTATGCCTTACGAATGTCTTTATTCCTCTTGTTCCATTCCCTCCATGTTATACCCGATTGTGTTATAGTCCATTGGTTTATTTTTGTGGAAAAATCTTCCCTATTTTGGTATTTTTTTATTTATTAAATTAGGGTGTTACAGCCTCCAGATGCATCTCTATGCCCACGTATTTCAAGGCCTTCCTCCGGAACTCTTCAAACATTGTCGGAGGACTCTTTGCTAGAGACAGGGGAGAGGCTGACCCAGGCTGTAGGGCCTCGATAATAATATGCAACTGAATGGCCTCTATAAGATTAGGCACCATAGCAGCCTCCTTGTAAAACCTTGAGAAACTCCTTAAGAGTTTCGTTCTCTCCTTGATTGATCTGGGCCAAGGTATGAGACGTCCTGGGGACATCCCTAGAGATGACAAAATGATTCTTGAAGGCTGCTGCCATCTCCTCCCAGGAGTCTATTGACCCCGATGGTAGACCCTTGAACCAACTAAGGGCCTCATCCATTAAAGTTTGTCGGAACATCCTGCACATCACATCTTCATCATCCCCCAAGTACATAGCTTCATATACGTAAGCATCAAGATGCTTAGTAGGGTCAGTCTCTCCATTATACTTCCTGATAGAGAGTGGTTGAGTCATTTGTAAATGCCTAGGAATAGACACATTTATGAGCCTCCTTGAGAATGGAACGTTAAGCTAATACGTTCCAGAGGCTACTGCCACTGGCTCCTTCCTTTTCCACTGACTCTATCCCCAGAGTCATGAGTTTGCTCCCACTCCTCGTAGGTGGGAATTTTTCAATATTGGAGAATGGTGGATTTTTCCCTCCCAGAAGTGTGATGAGTCTCCTCAGCCTGAGACGTTGCCTTATTCTCCGTCACACTCTTCTCTCTTCTTAACTCCATAAACTCCTCCCTGACTTTCCTTATAACTTCATCTCGAGGATCTGGAGCTGCAACAGGTATCATCCTCCTCGAGTTGGTTCCGGGAGATTCATAAATAAGTCTCCTGCTAGCATGTTGATGGGTCATATCCTCTACGTGACCATCGACGAAATCATTTCCATCTCTCTCCATGGATAACTACTGAACCTCTACGAAAAGTGGGAATAAAAGCGTGCCAATGAACTGGTCTGGTCCAAGGTCGAGGATCCGGACTGGGAACCAGCAATAAAAGTTTGAGATTTAAGTGTTTGTACACCGGTACAGTGGGTATCCAATAATATAATCTAACCTCTTAATGGGAGAGTCCAGTCTTGTTGTCCGAGAGATCCTTCACACCAAGCTTTTGCGTTGATGGGGGCGAAAGGTGGTGTCACCTGTAAAGATTCTTTGATGCTTAAGTCAGTGAAGAGAATGAAAACTCAGAGAAAACTTGAGCGATGCATTAGTGTATAGAGAGTCAGAATAATGTAACCTTATGTGTGCATGAAAATCGACTATTTATAGGTGAGCGTGGAAAATGAATTGTTAGGCATAAGTGGGGCTAGGAGACTCTGATGCAGTGCTCAACATACGATCAAGAGTAGTTAAATGCTTAGTGTATGATCAAGAGTAGTTCACTGCTCAGTATATGATTCTGACACAGGAGTGGGGAAGATCTGCCTTTTTCGTGTATTGCTCCTGTAGCTGTACTTTGTACCTTCTGACGGGTGATGTGGATACTTTTCGATATGCAGAGTATCAATCAAGGGAAGTGGAACAGCCACTTATCCTCTCAAAGTATAGGTGAACGATTATGTATAATAGAATAGTGAGACCGGATCAGGTTATCCGATGTCCTAGGTGTTATCGCGGATAAACTGGTGGAGGGAGAACGCCTAGCACGGTATTTTTACAGA
Source organism: Clitoria ternatea (assembly GCA_037962975.1). Taxonomy (NCBI): domain Eukaryota; kingdom Viridiplantae; phylum Streptophyta; class Magnoliopsida; order Fabales; family Fabaceae; genus Clitoria; species Clitoria ternatea. The sequence goes on along the minus strand of CM075672.1, from coordinate 25,239,615 downwards.
CCGGATGTTGACCTGTGATATCGGTTTACCTTCCTGAATGGACAAGATGACATCTTAGTCTGGAGACCGGTATCTAGACCGGATCAGAACATAAATGATTCAAGAGAACCCAAATACCTCAAAAAACAACCCAACCCGATGTATAAATTAAAACGTCTAGTAATAATCCAACATAAAAGCTAGCACATCAAATTTAATACCGATAAATATGTCATTCACTTCACGTCCATAAATGGTAAAATTAGAGGCACATGTTGTTCTATATGTCACGGTATCACTGTATAATTATTGATGTGATATGCTGATGAATGTTTAAGTATGGTTTCTCATGAGTACGTGGCTTGTACATGTTATATGGAATAGGTGTTGTATTGGATGATGTGATACTATTAAATAGTGTTTGATGTATGATTATGAATGTGTGGATTAAGTGAAGTATTTCATAAATGTAGTATGCTGATAGATGTTGTGTGATGCATGGATAACTAGATAAGGAAATTTGTAAATAAGAAATTTGGAAAATGGTACCGGTAGGGGTCCCGAAATGATTAAAATATGAAAGTGTGTGAGACTCAGATTCGAGATGAATTGTGGATTGTAGCGCCAAAGTACCTAAATTTTCAAGAAAGTACGAAATCTTATTTCATTCCTAAGAGTCGGGTAAGATTGCTAAGATAAAGAAAAAGAGAAAATTTGATTTATACTAGATAAAGAAAAAGAACTCGACATTAGGAATAAAAGGGAGTCATTTAGGAGACCTTGCCGAGGACCAATGAATCAAAAATGAATGGTTGAATCATGCATCATATATGGAAGATAAGGAGGGATGTTGGGATATTCCCCTAGAGTCTACAGTGATGGGTACACTGGAGAAACAGCAAGCGTTTCGATCCCTTGAGGATGGTCTAGGAAGTATATCAAGGGCGGACCTCCAATGGCTCGGATTTGCGCCCGACGCCGGATAGCCCATGGCAAACACTGATATACTTCAACGAGAGGCAGGGGTTTCTATGGCCGTTGAGTGCCCATTCTAATGTGATGTGTAATTTACCATTGTGATGATTGGACTGCGGGTCTTTACCCTTTTGTGAAAACCAAAACGAGGAGAGCTCCAGCCACTCTAGTTGGGCAAGTAGAATAAGGCAAGATTATTGTGCACATGGATATTGATATATGAGATTAATGAGTGAAACATGGGCCCACATGTATCATGATGACTAATAAAGAGAATAGAAATGAACACATGCATTATACTGAGATTATGATTGTTTGTTACTTATGTATGACTTTATAGAACTTAGAAATCCTGAGAGAGGAATGGAAGAATGGGAATAATCAGCCGGGACCAAGGCGGTGAGATAATGAAATTGGCAGGCATTGTGATGTGAAACTATTTGATCATCAATTGCATGAGGATGAATTTATAATTGGAGTGTGATGAGTATGATAATGTAATTGATACCTTGATGTGTGATACTTATCTGTAGGATTTTTCTGCTTATGATTACTAAGTAGTGCATTGTGAAGTTTATGGCACAGAGCCATTTATGTTTGAGAAGTGATATGGGCAGGTTTTGTTAGTGTTTGTAAATTATGTGTGATATGTTTGTAGAATTAGTTAATGAATTGATGAATTAAATAAATTGTTGTATAAGTGGGAACTAGATGTCTCATGTGAATATTAGGGATCGGATGGGTGATTTTATGATCCGGTGGGATTTGGGACCCCTAGAGGGGACCATTAGGATCCCCAAGTCATTTGGAATTTGTGCACATAGGCCTTGGGCCATTTGAGGTCCATTTAGGTGTTTTGGTGCAAAAGTTTTACACATAAATGCATTAAACTGCATTTCGTGCATACGATAGAATTTTGGCAAACGGACAGTGCCAACAGTTTTGGAATGGGGAAAACAGGTGGCCCGTGAAGTTTCATGGCAATCGAACCTGAAACGGGCCAATTAGGTAGGTTAGAATTGGCCGATGGGCCTAAAATGCATAACAGCACCTTGTATTCAGATTTTTGGATTTTGCATTTTAAATAGTATTTTGGGTACGCAAACATCATATAAATTATATTTTTGGCCTTTTGTAGAAAACAATCATTTTATTAATTATTGAATTATTTAATTAACTATTTTGTGAAAAATTTATTGTAAATTTTAATTAAACACTTAAAAATAATGTATAATAAACTAAGGATGCCACACAAACAACCAGAGTGCTAATGCTATTAGAGGGTGTGATTATGTGTGATTGTGAGGGAAATAACTCAACCTTTTGAATTTCAGTTGTAAATTAGTTAATTTAAATCGCTTTAATGAGTTAATTATTGACACACAGATTATAATATAGATTCATTTTTTAGATTTACTTCTCTCACTAAATTTTTCTTCTCTCTAAATCCTTTGTACTCCATTATACATTCCAACTCGACTTTCACCTCTTCTCCTGCCATGGATTGCTAAATCCATAAGGTTAGAAATAGCTGAAGCTTTAATGGAAGTTTAGCTCTATGGCTGGAGTATTCTTTATGTTGGAGCATGTAGAACACAACAAGGAGTGGAATTCAACTCTGAATTGGAAGATTTAGACCTAATTTCGAGTTCTCTCTAGAGAGGAATCATGGTTGAGAGCTCAGGTATTCTCCTTGCTGCCTAATTACATCTGGCCTAAGGTTTTAGGTGAATAATTAGGGTTCATTCTCTTAATTTTGCATTAGGTTTTAGTGTACATGATCACCTAAGGAATTAGGGTTTATTTGCATTGAGATTAGTATTAATCACCTAAGGAATTAAGGATTAGTCATCTGTAAAGTTGTGCCTGCTACAATGTAGGGAATTGTATTCCATTCATTGAATTTAACTGAAATTGATTGTTGAAGTTGATTCCAACCTATTCTTAATTCAGTGTTTCACCTCTTCAATTACTTTCTAGTTGTTTAATTTTATATCTTGAAAAGCACAAAAATATTAAATCAGAAACTTAAAGAAATTTTCATGAATTGTTCCTTCTTGTTGTTTGGTTCAGCTATTATCAGTCCTTGGTTGTGGTAATTACTACAATTTTTAAAATAATTAAAGAATGGAAGAAACCGTGAAGTGAAACTTTAACGAGTAACCCCAGATCATTTAAAAAAACCTATCCTATATATGAAGATATAAGAAGGTGTGTGAGTTTAATCAAGAGTGCTCATTGGACAATCAATCATATGATCATCAACAAGGATAAGGGGAAACATAAGTTATTTTGAGAGTTATGGAAAAGTATGAAAAGAGGTTTAAAGACACTTGAATAATTGATAAAAAGTGGTAAAATATGTATACGCATTGTTATATATTCAAATGATGGATCAAAGGTACCCCTCAGGCATTAAAAGTCATTGATTTCCATCATGACAGCACCATGAATCGATTCAGGGCCAAGATGAATTGATTCATGCATGATTCAGGGCCCAAAATAGTGAAGACAGGAGAATGAATCGATTCAACTCCCAGGTGAATCGATTCATACGTTCCAAATTACGAAAACATCACTGGATTAGGTCCTTGAATTGATTCAGCCCCATGGTGAATCGATTCATACGTGAGAAATTCATGAATCAGTGGAAACAGAGCACAATGAATTGATTCATATACAATTCAAACAGCTACTCACTTGATTCAAGATAAACATTATGCAGAACCTACCCAAAAATACTGTAAAATCCAACTTCTAACCACCCTATCTTTTTTATATCAAATCTATTAGTCACCAAATTTTGACACTAGCTAAAATACATTATTTGTGACGTGTAGCAACTGGCCACACTCAAAAATTCCTAAGAACGAGAGACTTATGCTCATAAATTTGTTTGTCCTATTTTGAGACATTTTGATGCAACTTAAAGGTTAATTCTCAATGGAATTGACCCATTTCAGTTTCTACAAATCACAAATCATACATTTAAGCTATTGGAACCATTACATGCCATCCAAATCTCATAAAACTCATTTTGACCCTATCAGTTCCTCAAATGTGCATGAATATCAAAACATAACTTGACATATGCCTCATAAGGATTGTAATTCATGAATAACATCATTCATTCATCAAATTGGGCAGTAAACAAGTATCACAATTGTCATCATACATCATTAAGGTCATCAACAAAAATTAGCCATACACCTAAAGGTCCAATTTTCACCCATGACCTTCAAAATGAACACATACTAATCCCAAATACACAATAAGCATATATCAACACCATATGCTATACAAAATCAATGGATGCCGGCCAAGGCACTTCCTATACACTAATTTACCTCCACCACCAAAATACACTTCCAAAAGAGATGCATCTCACCCCATGAATGTCCTGCATCACAAGGCTAAAAATAGACAACATGGGAGAGTGAGTTATACATTCTAAAGGATGAATATGAATACAATGTGATTATGTGCATATGCATTCAATGTCATGTATACTTTGTATCAATGTATCATTCATCATCATAATCATCATCATCTTACCAACATACACATAACTTAATCATCTCTATGAATCATAACAAAGTATATAAGCATACACACAATCAAGTTCCTCATGATATTGGGTTATCACGCATATGATTACCATACATAATATATTTCTTTGTATTCATATCTCTTATGTTGTCTTTAGGTATTTTCTTACCCAATCACAACCGTCACCATTTCTCATCACCTTTGGCATACCTCCTTTCTATATGCAAATGCTCTTAGGCTAATGTACATACACAACGGAGTAATATTAATTGCGAATCCAACTATGGGAATAAACACCAAATTATGGGATTCAAGCATGATCATATAACCATACCCCTACTACAGTAGTAAAATGTGTACACTTATCATCAAATTGCATGCAAATCATTATCTTTTACTGGTAGCAAACCCCATCGCCCATCTTGCAACACCTGACCATTTTCACCATGACTGCGGTAAACACCATAAACAACATAAAAGTGTTGTGGGCCAACCATGATTCATACCATGGCAGCTGTGATCCAAAAAACCACTGGGGACACTTGCTCCTCAGAGAGCCACCCCCCACAGGGTCAACCAGATGCAGCTCCCTATAGCTATACATGGGTAGCTTCGTGACTTACACACCGAGTCACAGGGGAAAATAAGAATGCTCGTGCACAGAGCCGCCCTCCCACTAGGCCAACCGGGGGAATCCCCTAACATTCCAACACCAGCAGCTATGCAATATGCCATGGATGCAATGTAAATGCCAATCATATGCGTTCTCACAACTATCATCCTAATCATGCCACTCATCAATCATCACCATCACCAATACCACCACATAATTCTTAGTGGGTTTTTATTATCTTTGGTTATTGTCATTGTTTCAAGTTTTAATATGGCATTTTCAACAATTCTTCATTATCACAATCCAACACTTTCATCTTTCACAATGGCATCAAAATCATCAACTACAATCATCAATCTTTTATCAATAATCGAGGTATGCTAATCATTTGCATTCATTCTCATTCATCATCAACAATGATTATTCCACATTCATGGTGTATATAACACAATCACATAATGTCAAGGCATCACACTAGCTAAGAAATTTAACATCACCATTAAGCATACCATAAATATTCTAAATGCACAATATATATTGCCAAGCAGAATCATCATCATCATGTTTAACAATCTCAAATTGTCATTGCCATAGAAGCAAGGCAAACATGCACATTGTCACTTATGACAATCAAACACTACTCAATCCATGCATTTAGAATATAAAACTCCTCTCCTACCTCAAGAGAAGAATTTTGAATGACACGACGTTGTCGCCTCGTCGTTCGAAAAAGATCCTACATTTCATAAGGCACCACATAATTATTTTTAACTCAAAGTCACCAAGACTTAAATATTCTAATTTAATACTTGGTGCATTCAACACTTTTATTATCAAACTATTTCTATTTCATTGATTTTATCATAACCACCATGGGTTAGGCATTCAAGTATCATTATTATGCATTTATAACTCTACTCATCAAAGGGGTCATACACCAATGGCCACCAATCACCATTAATGGCCATCCACCATCATTAATGCTATCTACCATCATCAATAAATACTCTCCTAATACATTCTCTCATACCCATCATTCAAATATCACATATTTCCTCTTAACATATACTCCTCAATCAACATCTACCATTTTCCTCAATTTTCCATAGTTAGCGTTTCACTAAAAACCCAATAACATCATAAATACCCATCAATTTCCATCATTATTTCATGTACCATATCACATGCATATAAAAGTTTGCATTTAAGATACCCCACCTTAGGGTTTCCATGTCTAATGGCTTCTCTCAACAACCCATATACATAAATCACTCACCCAACACTCAAAACCCATAACCAAGGGTTCAAGCTCTTGAAAAATGATGAAAAGCTTACCTCAAGAGAAGAAAAGAGTGGGTTTCCAAGAGAAGGATAGAGGGTGATGAAATTGAGAGAAGAAGGAGAAGATATTTCAAACTTCAAGCTCTTCCTTTACCAATGGGGAAACGAAAATGGGAGAGGAAGATGGGTTTACCACTTTGCTTAGGTTTTTGGAAGAAGAAGATGAAGAGAAGAATGAGAAAGGAGAAGAAGAAGTGAAGGTTCTACTTTGGAAACAAAAGCCAACGTGAAATGCAAAGGAGAAGGGAGTTTGGTGTTTTAATTTTACCTCTCTCATTAAAATTTACTGTTTTACAACAAACAAGATCTCTGTTCATGCTCAATATTTTTTCTAAAAATTATTCTGAATACATATTCGGACTCCCTATAATATTCTTAATAGCCCTGATCAATAGCACCTCAATCAGAGATACTTGGTCTGACACCCATATTTTAATCAGGTATAATTTTAGCTCTTAAAGCTTTCAACATTTTGGGACATTAATTTACCTATATATAATTATTTAGTATTTATTCTTCATATTTAATCATGTATATAAAATTTTGGATGTTACAATGAGTCATGACACTTCTTTTTCATTCGGCATCAACTATAAAGTTCTAGCATTCAAAACCTCATTCACAAACATAGGAATTCAACATGCAATACTTTCAAATAGCCATGCAAGCCAAGATCCATACGCATATCACTAAAAACAACATTTCTAACATATATCTTACATGCATAATGATCAAATATGTATCCCTTCCATTCCATCCATGGTCATGAAGCCATAAAATCATGTTTATTTGTATGCTAAAACCATCTAAGATGGAAGAGGACATATGCAAGAATCAAGGCCAAACCCAAAGGTGAAAAGATACCATTTTTCTTGAAAAATCTTATTGAAACCTAGAAATCCTTTCACTTGAAAACCTTTTCTTAAAACTAAACCAAACTAAAAGATTTTCTCACATGCAAAACCCAATTTTCACTAAAAACCACACAAGAAAGGGCACAACACCGTTTAAAACCTAATTTTCATAAAATATCACATACTACATGCTCGACCTTACAAGTCCAATATCTTAAGGCATTTTCCTAAAAAACAAGGGTGTTACACATCACACAAGACCTATGTGATGTAGCTAGGAAGACATTCTTAATTGCAACCCTTAAACCTTAATAATAAGAAAAAAAATCATATTAATCTGTATTATATATTATATAACATCATATTAATCCTCATTGTATATCATATAACATCATATTAGTCCTCAATATATATTAAAACACATGCAATTTAGACCCACACATGTGTAAATAATTCATTGAGTTATATGTATGTCCAAAATAACAGGATAATGGATATTAACTAAAATAACTAATGCAAACTAACATCTCAATTTAGTGCCTAAGGTATATTCAATAACATCAATTTAGTCCCTACAGGTTTGTTGAAAAACAAACACCTTACCCTTTGTATACAAAATGCCAATTGCTTTTAAATCCTAGATCATTCTTTAATAATGATAGGAACCATTGCTAGTTGTCTATTATAACACCTCAAATTTTAAAGAAAACAATTTATTGAATAATGGTAATTAATTATTTATGGACCAATAATTGTGGGAGAATTAATTTGACACTAGAGGTGAATTATCGGTAAATTGAGAATTACTGGAATCGGGTGATTTAACGGATGATGTGGGACCCATTTGGTGGAATTAAATAATTGATGGGTCTAGAATGTTTGGAAAATTATTGTGGTTATGGTGATATAATTGAAATAATTTTTAGTGTTGAGAAGATAATTATTTGGACACGACGTAGGATATGAAACAGGGAAAATACAAGCCAAATGGAATTAAAAGAAAATGAAAATTTACTTTTCTTCTCCTCACTCAGCCATGTGTATTTTTCCCTCTTACTTGAATCTTTTATCCATTGGGTAATAAGATTTATGGACCAATGGTAAAAGCATAACGAAACACTCTTTTACCCAAAGTGTAATACCCAATTTTCTTTACAATTTCCCTCTCTTTCTCTATACCACCGTGGGCTTCTTTCTTTTCCCCTCTCATCTTCATTTTTCTCCTCTCTTCCTCCCTCTCATGGAAAAACCGTCCACCACCTTCTCCACCTCCATTCCTTGCCAAAATTAATGTTTAAGCTTAGATTGGTGGTGCATATATGGATCATTGGGGCCAATGTTGAAGCATCATCTTCTTCTTCTTCCCCATTTTCACTCTTGGCTTGGCTTGGGGTTATGAGGTAAGGTTTTGAACCCCTCTTACTTTATTTATGGTTTCATGATTATGAAGCTTGAAATATTTTTGTGGGGTTTTATGGGTGTTGATGAAAATGTGAAACCCTAGACTTAGATAGTTTGGGAAATAATTTGGTTTATGGTTTTATGTTGAGAATGGATGGGAAATTATTGTATTAATATGGATTTAGTGAAATGGATAGGAGTTGATTGTTGTTGGTAAGTCTAGAGAAAAACCCTAAGTATGATAAATTGGGGGTTTTGGCTAAATAGGTGATTTTGATAATTTTTGATGCCTTAGAATGATTTTATATGAGGAGATGAATGTTTGAAGCATTGGTGTTGATTCTTGAGGTTTGGGAGATGAGTGCATGTGAGTATGTATGTGATTAGAGGAATTGATTTTGATTGTTGATATTTATGATGATGATGATAATGGTTGAAGACCATTGGTAGTGGATTGAGGAAATGGATACTTGAGTTGATGAGTAAGTAGGCCTTGATATATGCCATTAAGGTTGTTGATGGATGATGGTCTTAAATGGAACCAAGAGGCTTATATTGGGCATAAATGATAATAATGATAGTTGAATGGCCCATAAGAAGATTTGGAAAACTTATGGATAAGAGTTTAGACAAGTCTAGGATTTGATTGAGTTTTAAGAAAATGATGCCTTATGATGACTTATTAATTTCATATACAAATATGTGTTTGTTGATAGGATTATGTTCCAAACGATGACGCGGAATAATCGGAGCACTTGGATTGCGGTTCTTCTCTCGAGGTAGGAGAGGAGTTTACATTTTAAATTTGCATGAGTGAATAATTGTTAATTATGTATATGTGTGAACTCATGCAATTCCTTGCCATGAATGTGTTAAATGTTTGAATTGATGATGTGATGAATGATGGTTTGGCTTATGTTGAATGTTATGAAAATATATATATAATGATGATAAGTGTTGGGTTATCCCTTGTGTTAGACATGAGTAAATTAATGATGTATACCCGTAAATGGATGAATTATCTAAAATGTGAAGGTATATTTATGATGATTATGCAGAAAAATTGGTGGAGTAGTGATAAAAAGTGTTTTAGATTCTCTCCTAGGTAATAGATAAATTGAACCTAAATTGAGAGGTATAACTTGTTGGACTAAGCCCTTCATGTATGATTACAATGGATAAATATTCTTAACTTAGGCCAATTATACATTGTAGTGATGATGGCAAGAGTAAGAAGTGAAAAACCAGAGTTTTTGAATGAGTGATGGTAATCTCGCTGAAGCGAGATGGATTCTCACTCAAGCGAGAGTCCCCTGTGTCAGGGGAGTGGCCTCTGGCCCAATTTTGCTTAGGCGAACATGAGTCTCGCTTAAGCAAGATGTGTACAACAAAGAAGGGTAAGTTACTGGGCGAATCTCATTCAAGAGGGTGTGGCCGTGCTTGAGCGAGTGAGTTAGAAAACAGTTTTGTGAGTATCTCGCTTAAGTGAGTGGCGAGGTAAGATGGATCTCGCTTAAGCGAGTGAGCCAAGAATTTGATACTGGACAATTTCTGCCCAAGCGAGCAAGAGTCACTTGAGCATGCAAGAGACCTAATGCTTCATGATTGTCTCACTCAAGTGAGTGACCAGGTGAAAGGTGTCTCACTCAAGCGAACGAACGAGGGGTTAGACACTGGTGTATTTTCGCCCATGCAAGAATGCCTCACCCAAGTGAAAAGGGTTGAGAATTGAGGATCTCGCTCAAGCGAGATTGGCTCGCTCAAGCAAGATCGAGGCCTGGTGGTTAAAATCCTTCTCGCTCAGGAAGAATTGGAGGCGCTCAAGCGACCTATCTCAATCTCGCTCAAGTGAGTGTGGGTCTCACTTTAGCGAGTTACCCAGAATGTAATTTTATTTTATTTCCTTTGTTTTGGGCTTATGTTGGACCCCTTCCTTGTATTGTGAGGCATTTAAAGGAATGTATAGGGGGTATATAAGCATGATATAATATGGTGGTGTTTGATGTTGATTAAGACATTGGGATAATTCGTTTATACCCATAATGTGTAATGATAAACATAATTGTTGTCCACCAAGAGTGGGATATGGATGAAGGGTAATGAGTAATAAATGGATGATGATGTTGATCATTTTCTTATATAAAGGATGATTGTCATTGAGGTTGATTATTATTATTGATGAGTTATTGTGTACCATTGTGAGTGATACAAATGTGATCTTGCATGTGTGGTTTGAATTATATTAATGAAATATTGTGAATGCCACACCAATATATAAACGAAACAATGGTAATGATAATTGATATGAAAATCCACTAAATGATTATGTGGTGGTATTGATGAAAGACTAATGAATGTTAATGATGATTTGTGATGTTTGTAATGCCATTATGGTTGATTTCAAGTGTTGACTTGAATGTATAATATATGATATATTGAGATGGAAATGCCACATATAAAACTTGAAAAACAATGGCTAAAACCAACAATGATAAAATCCACTAAGGTGTGTATGGTGGTGTTGGTGATTATGATGATGATGTTTGATGAGTGGCATTTAGGATGCATAGTATGAGAAATGTATTTGATTTACATTGCATTACATCCATGGTATATCATACACTGCCGGTAAGGAATATTAGGGGGTTCCCCCATTGGCCCAGTGGGAAGGCGGCTCAGTGCATGAGCATTCTTGTTGTTTCCCATGTGACTCGGTGTGTGAGTCATGAAGCTGCCCATAGTTTGGTGACGAGGCACCCTATGTGGTTGGCCCAGTGGGCGGGCGGCTCTGTGATGAGCAAGTACCTCGGTGTCTGACAGGGCACGGCTCTCTCGATGTGTGTTCAGGAGGGGCCCGTAGCATTTTTGGCAGTTGAGGCCATGTTGTTGATCCACAAGTCACGGGGTGACTAGTGCTATAAATGAGCGATAACGGTTTGGTACCAGTAAAAGATGTTGTTGATAAGCATGCATGCTTTGAGATATATGTACACATTTTTCTACTGTAGTAGGGGCATAGTAGCACACCTATGCTCGACCCACAATTTGGTGTTTATTCCCACAGTCGGATCCGCATTTGTTGTCTATTCCATTGTGCATATGTATTAGCCATAAGAGCATTTTCATATAGCATGGAGATATATTAGATGATGATGATGATGATGATTGATGATGATTGAGATTGTGGTATGGTGATGATGAGATGGGTAATTGATATACCTAAAAAACCACATAAAAATTTATAAATGATAAAAGTACAACAAAAAGATATCGAATATAATGATATGTGTGTTATGGCCCATTATAATGAAGGGCATAATTATTTATGAATGATGATAATGATGATAGCCCATGGTGGCTTTGATAAAAGACCTAAATGGTCGATATTGATGACGTTGGCCCATTGTGGCATTGTGGTAGATGTGTATATGCCTGCTTTGCTATGACTTGATTAATGAACATGATATATGTATATGTTGTTGGATTTATAATTCATGATAATCATTGATGTGTTTAGCAAAGCATACATGATGTTGATATGCATATGCACACAATTTTAGTTGTATTCATATCGTCATTTGAAATATATAACTCACTCTCCCATGTGGTCTACCTTTTAGTATTGATGCAGGGATATCATGGGAAGAGAACATTTTTAAAGTAAAGCTTTTGTGAAGGTAAAATAGTGGTAATGGAATGCCTTGGCCGGCAGCTTTGTGAATTATTTCATTATGAATAAATGTATATAAGATTGTTGATAATTACTGTTATTGGTGGATGTAATGTGAATAATGTATAAGTGTTAATAATGTATGACTTTAAGGATGAATTGAATATGGTCAATTATAGACTATGAATATTGGAGATGTATGATGCATGACCATATAGATATGTATATACATATACCTTAGGCATTGCATGTTCATGAGATTATGTGAAAAGATGAATGGTTGTCTATTAGGCTTATGATATGTTGTTGCATGCCTTGCCGAGCCTTTTCTCATATCCTCATATATGGGACTAGGCGTATGCCCGGTATACACATTCTGCTTCCACTGTAAACTCTGTTATTTTGTATACCGTTATGGGCAAACTATTTAACAATCCAGTTATTGATAATCAAATCTCACATTTTGGTTTTCTGTGGTTCGAGTCTTGATATAGTAGTGGTGGTGTTTTGAAAATATTTCAAACGTGAAAAATTTATTTGTATTTATATTATTTAATTATTTAGATTACATCGGGATTCGAGTCTAGAAAATCGGGGTGTTACATTTATGTCCTCTACATCAACAATAGCATAAGCAATATGATTTTGGTGCATCTTTCCCAACAGCTAACAGTAGTTGACCCCTAAAGTAGCTCTTTTAGAATGCACCATCAAGTCCTATCAAAAGTATACAGCTATTCCTGAAGTCTCTCTTGCAACTCTCCAAGCAAACATACAATCGTTGGAACATAGGTGACCATTCTGGTTAGGTATTGTGTCCATTTTAACAGTTAAGTTAGGATTACTCCTAATAAGGGCATGTGTGTAATCCCACAACTTCCTATATTAGGCCCTTCTCATTACCTTTAATATACTCCTTAGCCTATTTTAAGGCTATGAAAATTTTATTGCCATCCAACAATATATCATACTCATCCTTTATATAGTGGAATGCCTTAGAATGTGTCAAAGATGTTAGTGTTTCAACCTTTGTATAAATTTTTTCGCCATCCAATTTCTATTAGCAGCCTTGGTTTTGAACACCCTTGGATATGAATGTTCAAGATGAAAAGTCTTGATTTGGAAGCTATTGGTTATACTAGCTTTTGAATAATAAACTTTCTAGATGCAATCCTCATTCTTGTACTCGACCTTCACTCTCCTTTTATCATTCTTAACTAAAATAATCTTCTTCCATTCATGGATTATATAATCCTTCAAGTTGAACTATTGAAGGTCTCCAAACTCTATTGTAACCTCTAACATAACATTCCCAAACATAGCTTCAACATCAGATTATGGGAGTACCGGGCTCCTATGTTCATCATTAGAATCAAAGCTGTTAAAAGTATACAACTCCTCACTTTTGCAACCTTCTATAACAACATCATCTTCAGATTCCATAACTTCCTGCAAAATAGGCCCACCTAAATGTTCTTCATTCCCTTGGACAGGTTTTCATTTTGATCTTCCAACTATTTTCCCTTATTCACCAACCATATACATCACACAAACAAACAAGACAAACAAAGGGGTGAGTTCATCACTCAATCCTCATGGAATACATCGCAATCAAGGATGTACAAATATGGTTTACCATATAGCAATAAACTCAAACATGTTATTAGATCAGGGATATTCACACGAGTCATTTAATCGACACATCTCAAGGACTTAACAGAATAACTCGTCATACACTGTCACACTTAACATATCATGTTAGTCAAGTGGCCTCTAAGAAACTCAAGATATTGCTAATGATTATCTCTTTTATAACTTAGTAAACAATGATAAAAGATTCAAAGCGAAGTAAATAAATAAACAAAGTTAAGGGATAAAAAGGTGCAAACTTGATTTCGGTTCGGCTAACCACTTGCCTACGTCCAGTTTCTCTCAAGCAACCCTTGAGAGTTACACTATAATTGTTAAGAGTTACAATAGCAGAGCACTCTCACACCTTCGGGATACCTCACCGTTATATGGAGCCTCCAACTTTACAATGCATACCTCACCCTTGACTTACACTGCTAGGGATGACTCACCCTAGACTTCACCTCTTAGGATACCTTATCCAAGTTACAAACCAATGTGGGATACCTCACCCACTAAAACGAAGTTAATAATAAGAGTACACAAATGTAAGATGTGACACCCTTCATTAACTAGGACAAATTCCCACACTGGAATGTCTAACTTAATTTTTAGATTTTGGGCCTTGGGTGAAGCTTTTACAAGCCCGCCCAAGCCAGTTACGAATTTCCCTTAGCCTATATAAGGCATGCTTTCTTTTGTAATACACACACCTTGAATTAGAGAATATAATTTCTTTTGTGAGAAATGAGTTGAGTTTTCCTCATTCTTTTTAGCTAGAGTTTCTTAACCTAGGCAAGCTCTTATCCTAGGGTTTCCTCCCCTTAGGTGGCGAGTTCTTTGAGGCTTATCCTCTTAAGGTAGCACATCCACTTTCCTTATTTACCTAATCTTTGTTTTTGCCCTAATCCTTATTTTTCCTTCTACCCTTCCATAACCCTCTCCTCATTTCCCCCATTTTCCTTTTTCCTTTCCTTGCCTATTTTCCTTATTTTCATAATCCTTATTTTCATTTTTCTCCGCATTACTTTCGTTGCCATCATTGAACATGAAGAGAAACATATCAAAGAGAAAGAAGAAGGAGAACTAGATCCCCCCTTCCTACATCAGGTTTTACTTGTAGTTTCCTAATGAATTCATCCCATGTATCTGAATAACTTACTACCATAGCTCTTCTTGATATGGGAGGTATAAAGCCTAGGGTTTTTATTATGTCTATATTGTAATCTAGTACTTATGCTTCCATACTGGTAATGTCCTGAACATGGCCTTCAAGAGTGTTGTGGTGAGGGTTAGAGTCCACAATTGGTTTGTGAATACAAGTAGTGAAAATATATTTATCAAGTCCCATTAGGCGTGCCAATAAACCATCTGGTATGGGGGAACGAGTTCCTTCGATAAAGATACAATATAGAATGTCTCTCTGTGTTTCTCGGTATTAATCAGTTCACTATGATCTAGTATTTTATGCCTCTGAGTTCAGTGGGAGCTCAAAGTCTTTAAGTCCTGCTCTGATATACGTATCATGGTTTATGTTGATGGGCAAATTTAGGTACTACCTAAAAAAATTCATTACTAGAGCATTATAGGTATGAAATGTGTTACCTTGTGTGTATTGAATGCAAGTATTATATGTGTTGGTTAAGAGCCAATTCTAATGTAACGTCTGTAAACTTCTACCTATTCAGTACAGAAAGACTGTCATAGACTTAGTCCTATCTGACAAATACAGCTTTTAGGTCCAGTATGTCTTTAGCCCTTCCGAGGTTCCTCTCTCAGACATCGATCATAAGTGACCTGAATTTAAAGGTTGCAGGCTAGTGTGCTTGGAAGGACATCCTGGTTATAGTCTATGTCGATGTCATGTTGTCTATTGGGTAGTTAGTGTTATACCTTTGGATTAGGTCCGGTATCAGGCCTAGATTAATGGGTCAAGTTAAGCTAGGTTATAGGCCCTCAACAGGCCGCCTAACCTATTCCCATCCTTACTGATATCATATAAAGTACTTTGACTTCTTTCTAATTGGTATGGAAAAATTGGGTTAAGTGGAGGCATACCACACATGAAGCCGTATTTGATAACAAAAATATTTAGATATATAAAATTGATGATAGGAAATTACCAGTATTTTTCTCTAAAATCTTGAAGCATTTCATTGATCACTTTCTCTATACCTTTAAAACTTGGACATAACTATCTTCACCACTCAAACCCATCAAAATCGATCCTCCCACCACAAACCATGCACACCTCATAACTAAAAGCCACCCGACATAAGCAACACAACAACCTTCACCATCTCAAAATCAAACGCATAACCTCCATCTCTAAACTACCTATAAAGCCGCCACCGAACCTCATAACCTCAAACAACCTCTATAAATAATCCACCAACCACTGAACACAACCTCAATTAGCAAACCCACCAAACAGTCTAACCCCCACAACCAAACATAACCTCAATCACCAAACCCATAAAATAACGTAAACCCCACTAATCGAACCACTACCATAAAACCTGACAAATCACCAGGGTAGGAAGTTTCATAAAACCATAACCTATTATGCACATCCACTATCACCAAAGTCATTATAGCCTTAAGCATTTAGATGTGTGAGTCAAGAGTTTCATTACGCATGAGCCAAACCCTAATCGAAACCCTCCCTTGTGCATCTTCCATGTACTACGACCAAGAACCTCCTCAGACCGCTGCCATTTGTGTCCGCCACTTGCCCCACTCTACGTGGTCTGATTTCTCCCTTCTTCATTTTTTTATAATTTAAATCCCCAACCCTAATTCCTATGGTCTATTTTCTATTTTGAAATATAAAAAAGAGAGATAACAAAGGAGAAGAGAAGAGGTAAGAAGAGAAAAAAAGGAGAAGAGAAAAATGGACGCGTATAGTAAAAGGTAAGAAGGGAGTCTAGGAATAATGAGGAGTTTATGACTGTTAGGTTAAGTTTGGGTCTAGCAATTGGTTATTTTCAGTGGTTACTATTTTAAATCACAAACAATGTTATCCAAAATTAACACAAGATAATTGTGTGTCACTATTAAGGTAACATAGACATTAACTACCTTAGCAATTAACATAAAATATGCACGGAAGTTTTTTTAAGGTGACATAGACATTAGAAAATCCAAAGTTGTTTTAAGGTTTTTTCCTAAACCCTAAATTTTAAGGATGTTGAAAGTGTATTTTAGCCTATCATAACTTCTAAACTAGGAAAGCATAAATAACATTGGTTCAAAATCTTCAACTAACAATTTGAACTATGGGATTTTACTCAATTTATTACTGGTAACAATTTATTTTGCTATGCAAATATGATTGTTAAAAATAACTGGCTGCATTGTTTTAACGTGTATGGTAAAAATTAATACTTAATTTAATATAGTTATATATACAAAACTTGTAATAGTAACCAAATAATTTATATCCATATTGGTCTTTTACCTTAACTATTTTAACTTTCTATATGTTCAGTTCTTGTGTTTCTTAAAATATACAATAATTTTTAACATGTTATGTAAAACCCTAATTTAATTACATATTAAATTGAGATAAAATATATAACAATACAATAAAAAGTGGGCAAATATTTCTTTGAAATTTCAAGAAAGAATTTACTATTTAACTAATTTAATTATTAGTTAAATAAACAAATAATTATTTTTTATGATTGAAATAATTACACAAATAATTAAATTAGTTGTGAGTTTCTGGTTTTTTTTTCAAAAGTCAATTTGAAAACAAAACATGTTTAGTAAAAATGGTGTTTGAGTAAGTTTTTACTCATTTTTAAAATGATTTTTATATAGCTTCTAATAAGAAAAAATAATTTCTTTATCATTGTTTTTAGTTTTATAAACTTTTAATACTCATTTTCCACCACCACCACTGTCACCATAACCACTACAACCACCATCATTACCACCACCCCCAGCGTTACGGTCGCCACCATTGTCCAATCCATCACCACTCTACCACCAAAATTACCACCGTCACCACAACCACCATTGTTATTGCCACACTCATCGTTCCCGCCATCACTACACCTTTCACCATCATCACCACTGCTGCCAGCACAATTACTACCACCACCTCCATTTTCATTTCCACTGTCACTACCCCCTTAATCACCACCACCTTCACCATTGTCATATTTGTCATCACTCGTCACAATGACAATTAATGACCTCCACCACCACCATACTGCGTGCTAGCATCTTATCCACCACCACTATCGCCACAATCACCACCGTCATGACTATCGTTACTGCCACCATCACCACGTTGTTGTCACTATCGTTGTTATTGTTGTCTCTACCATCACCATCAACATCACCTCACAATTTTTATATTGTACAAGATTTATTATTAATATTAATATTATTATATTGTTGTTGTTTATGTATAAAGTAATTTTAATTATAATTATGAAAGTTTTAGAACAACTTTTTAAAATTTAAGATCTATTGAAAAAAGAAGAAAAAATGAAGAAAAATTGAGGATAAAATGAGAAGGAAAAGAAAATATACCATTTTGGTTTTTTATTTTATTTTAATAATATAAACCTGGTCGCTGATTTTGCCATCTTTTGACCTTCCAAAGTCTGAAGTAAAAATGGTTCTCACTTGGGCTTCCACCACCTTCTGATTCTTCTCTTCCAAACAAACCCGAGACTCTCACAGGTAAGAAGTCACCCTCACTCACTCCCACGTCATCCTCTCTCTTGTTTCCTGATTTCTGACTTTCAAAGCCAATGTGGTTAATTCAACCTCTTCCTTTTACAACCAAAGAACCTCTTACGTTTGTGTCTTTTCCACTTTTGTTTAAATGTCAATTTTTCCACCATTAATGTTGAAAATGCCCATTCCCTTGTTTTGTTGTTTAACTACTGCACTTTGTTCAATTCAAAGTTTTCATTTTGTATTTTTTGTTGTTGTTTTTTGTCAGAGGATCACAATCTGGAGTTCAATCAGTTCATACTTCCTTGTCTGAAGTGACTCTTGTTTGGACAATACAATTTCATTGTTTTTCTTTTTCATTTCTGTGTCTCATTCATCTTTAGTTCCCTCAGCGAACACACAAATGGCTCAAAGGGTAACCTTCTTCTAACCTTCTTCCCCTTCTCTCTCTTTTCACACACACACACACACACACATGGTGGCATGCACATGTTGATGTTATCAAAAGAAGCTCTTTCATAAGTGGATTGATTGCTTTTGAATGATTTTGTTTTTGTTAATCAGATTCTGTTTTTGTTTTTGATTTTCTGCTTTGGTGTTGTTGACGCAGGAAGAAGGATGGCCTTTGGGATTGAGATTCTTGAATGCAAGACTTGGTTTGGTGAGAAATGGTTCTGGATCAGTCTCCTTCAGCACTGTGCTCACTTCTTCTCACACCCCTTCCACTGATTCTTCCTCAGATCTTGACACCGAGGTTTGTAATTTTCTTTTTTTTAAAATAAAGTCAAATAATAATAATAATAATAATAATAATAATAATAATATTATTATTATTATTATTATTATTATTATTATTATTATTATATCATTGTGAGTCTGTGTTGCACGTATTCATCTTAAGAGAGTCTAACTCAGTTGCGAGTGTTAATATTAAGAGAATTTAACTCAGCTGATTGAGAAAAATGCATGAGGAATTGTAAATTCCCTCATGGAGTCGTCTTTGATTCCTAAGAATAAAAGAAGATTGTGTTTTGAGTGACGACCACTTTGATTCATTGATAACAATGCTAGTTAATGCTTCCTGTTCTTTTCTAAGGAACTGCTATAACCTTTCCTAAAACTTGTTTTGTTATTATTACTTATTTACTTTTCACCATTTTTTTTACTGTTAATACAATGATGACACCATTTTAATTGTTCTTATGATTATTTATTAAAGTGATCGTAGTCACAGAAAGAGACATTTCCTCAAATATTTTGTATGTATTATTGATATGATATGATATGATATGATATTGCATTGATAGCTTTTTCTGGTACAAAATAATGACTGCTTCACATACCTGCAATGGCTACTCAAGTGTGAATGAGACCTTGTTGCACTTCTCATCTACACAGTAGTGTTCCCCTTCGGTTATGCATCTTTTTCCTATTCAGCATGTCTTAAATTTGACATGCTTTACTCTTCCATGCTGGTTAGAACAATGGCTTTTTACTATGTACTTTGTGTTCATTTATTTCTCTGGCCAGGATGAAGCTTTATAAAATTTGAACGAGTCCAAACCAAAAAAGAACAAAAAAATGAATAGGGAAAGGAAGCTACATGTAATGAAAACGCTCATAAAGCCTTCGATCTATTCCTCTGTCGCTCTCTTTTGGATCCTTCGCTTCCTTGGTGTAAATAATTGCTTGGCCAAATGGGGTCCATGGCATGGCCTAGTGCATCATGGTTTGACAGAATGTGACGTTGATTTCACTTTAATTGCCATTTTGTTGGTACACTGTCATTTTGAGACCAATTCAAATCACGCTTTGTTCAAAGTCTTCTATTAGAGTGGCTTGGAAAAACTTTTTTAAAGTGTGAAAAATTGACTACCCTT
Organism: Clitoria ternatea; assembly: GCA_037962975.1. NCBI lineage: Eukaryota > Viridiplantae > Streptophyta > Magnoliopsida > Fabales > Fabaceae > Clitoria > Clitoria ternatea. The sequence goes on along the minus strand of CM075672.1, from coordinate 25,219,029 downwards.
GAAGAGTGTGAAAGGAGCAATCATATTGGAAAACAGATAAAATACAGAAGATTGTTTGAGTAACATTTTCCATAGATTCCTCTTTAGTAACTATTAAGGGGAAGCATTAGCATAATGATAAGGTTCCTACACTGTGACTTAAGGTCACATGTTCAGATTTTGGAAATAAGTAATAACATCTCTGCTTCAGAGGGTAGACAGAACTCTGTACATCTATACTCTTCATAAACCTCACTATTAAAGCCTCATGCACAGAGCCTGAGCCACACTTTTTTTAAGTGACTATTCATTATTGAAATTGTTCTATGCAGTCATCTTAATGTAAAATGAAATTTGGCACATATTCTACTTGTTTATAGAGATATTAATGAGCAATTTTGGCTAACTTACTTTACATGACTTGGTATAGTCCACTGGATCATTCTTCCATGACAGGAGCATTACACTTGGCAGTCTCATTGGTATTTCTAGCTTCCTAGAACTTTCAAGGAGATCAACCAGAGGAAGAATGGTGGAACCCTCAAAGGAAAACAGAAAGATTCACAAGCTGAGGCCTTGGTTATTTTCACTTTGCTCAAGGTTAAGTACTGATGCAGTGAGTGGGAATGATGCTCCCTCTCTTGGACACTACCTTGAAGCTGAGAGAAGAGCTGCTAGTACTCACAGAAGAAATCAATGGCCAACCACTTTTGGACCTAATGGTTCCTCCTCCATTCAAGACTCAAATTCACTATTTGTTGGGAGCCAAGTTGGTCATCATTCACTAGTTTCAGTGCCAGATGGTGATGGACTAGAACCAAACAGAGAAATGGAACAAAGTGATGGATATGGATCACCAATAGTTTTCCCTCGTTTATGTGGATAAGTAAATAAGTGATGACCCCTTGTTATTCATTTATTTCATTCAGAGATCAAGGAGTTCTTTTACCAGTTTCAGGAGATTCTGCTGTTTGGTTATTATATTTCAAGGCATTAGGATGATATATATTGTACTCCATTTTGTCTCACATTACATAAAGCCTTACAAAATGTATAAGTAGATGCTGCAGACTACAAATTTGAACTATTGAATTGAAGCCCTACAAAATTTCAGGAATACAAGGAATAGTATACAGTTGCATACTATTCTCATGTGAAAGTTATTACATGAAATGCAAGTGATTTGCTTGTTTCTATATTAGCAGTGATAAACAATGACAAGTATCTCAAATCCTTCCTTTTCATTTCAAGGGGTAGAAGGATCTTGGCCAATTAGAATGAAAATGTAATATTTGGTGAAATTCGAAATATACCAATGGTGATGAATCAATACATCTAAGTGCGTGTGTGTGATACATATCCCCATATTTAAAGCAACAAGGGAAGTATCTTTAACTCATGCATACTATATTATATTTTATATTTGGGGAAAAAAATACCCAACTGTTCTGATGCTCCAAGTCCAACTGAGAATCAGATTACGGAAATCAAAATCTCAAACCGATTACAAACTATTGTCTCATGATCTTACTGATCTTTGGACAATTGAGACAAAATGAATACAAATAACATACCAATATAAGCAGCGGCTATTCCACAGAGACAAAACATTTATATCATTTTCCTGCTAGCTTGGAATCAAAATAACCACCAACAATTATCAAATTTCAAGAAACACCCCATTGCTTTTCATCAGTAATCTTCCCTGAGTTGCGGCCAGCAATCCTGCCAAACGAGCCCATGGCTGACAAACCCTTGAAGCTGCTGCTCCCTTCACTGAAATTCGATTTTCGGGATCTTCTTGGCTTCATAGGGCTAGATTCCACTTCTGTAACACTGCGCTTGTTAATCTTAGCAACCAGTAATTGAACAATGGCACCTCGGCAAAATGGACAAACTGGTCCAGAAGGGCAAGCCGTAGCAGGATCAGGCTTCTTGTGACAGCATAGCGCTAGGGTGCAATGAGCACACATTTGATGGCCACAGGGTCTGACCTCAATTGTGCATACTTGGTCAAAGCATATGCAGCATAGCTCCACATCACTGGTCTGTGCAAGAAGTAACCCGCAAATAAACAATTATTCTCTTTTATAAATATTATGTTCATTCCATGTATTCTAGAAAAACACCAAATCACACTCATGCATTAGCATGATGTGTTATCTTTTTTATCGGATGTGCTTCATGATATTTCTCAGCCAAAAGATCTAAACTAATTTCTCTAAAGGGTAATAATCATTGAAGTGTGTTTTGTTTCTCCCAGCAAAGTCTTCTTTATACATACATACATACATATTATATATATACACACACACGGCCAAGAACTCAGCCTCTATCATTAAGTTTGAGACACCTAACTATATACTAATTGTATTTGTTGGTTGACATGACATGATAGTAACGAGGCAACTATTGGATTCTAAGTCATGAGAGCCTCTGAATTAAGTATTACATGAAGAAAAAATAAAAATTCAGCAACTTGGTGATAACCTACCAAAGACTACACTCTCATGTGTACCTAAGAACATTTTTTGGACCTCCACCACAGCATAATCTCTAACCAAACTAAATGCATTAATGTAAAAGTTATGAATCAAAACTTAAAAAGAAGTCAAGAAAGGATGGGCATTGTACCTCAGAGGATATATTATCGTCTTCACTCTCAGAATGTAGTGGGGACGGAGGCATGTCAGCCTCCTTGAGTAGGGTCTTCTCCCTCTCCCTATTAGCTTCTAGCAATGCCTTTTCCAGTAAGGCCTTTGCTTCCTGATTGAGCTCACTGATGAATTTTAATGGAGATGGCCAAACTAGAGGTGCCGCTGATGAGGGATCCAGCAGGGCAGCACAAGCCTTATATTTACGCTTCAGGGCAACTGTGAATGGTATTTTCCTGAAAAGAATCATTTATCAGATCATAACATATTTTCTTGTGGACTGCGGTGATTAAGAAATCCAGGAATTATGGAGGCTGAAGAAGGAAGTCATTCTCTATTCAGTATATTAACTAAATTTGGAGGAACAAGATCTTTAGTAGCTCCAATTCCAAGCATTATTTATTACAGAAAGATTTCTCATTCTAAGATGTAAAACACCACGACTAGAAGAATAGTGAAACAAACTCTAATGCTTCTGAAGGGAAGTTATACTTATAACCAAGTAAATATGCAACTAGACTGGACAATACAAAATTATTTCAATATATTTTTGGGGCACAATATAGATATGCAAGTTCAAGTTTCTCATTGATGTGTTCACTTCTTTTGCTAATGAAGTTCATCTTTGAAGTGTAAGAATCCTGAATTGAGGCAATAGAAATAGTTTATTAACCAATAAGCAAATTTCAAAGAGTGTCACACATTTAAAAAATTCACTTCAGGAGAAAGGTGAAGCCTGTAAATTATTCCTTCTACAAGCACAAAGTAATATTAATTAAAAATTTAAAATTTAGATATTCACAGTTAGCAATATAGGATCTATATACAGATAATTGATGATTGGAAGTCTTTTCCTTATTTTTACTGATACAGCAATGAATCCTCTGTACTTGAGCCTTACTCACCCAGAAGAATCTAACTGAAGCCTGTCTGCTCCCCAAGAAAGCAACATCCGGACACAGTCCAAAGAACCACCACGAGCAGCCATGTGAAGGGGTGTGCTTCCAGGGTAACTGCAGATGAGAGTTTCATCTGTGAATGAAAAAACACGAAAACTCTCAAAATTGTCTAAAATGCACAAGTTCTAAGACAATTACCCATATCCACCAGTTGAGGCACACACAAGAGCACCATTGTCTAAAAGGGCATGAAGACATTCGGACTGTCTATGACGGGCTGCAAGATGCAGTGGAGTTGCTCCATTTCCATCTCTTATGTTGACAAATCTTGCAAATCCCCTGACAAAGACACCATTAAACAATTAGACATCATCATTCATGCTTCTATGTACTTGATATTAGGGTGCGCACGCACACGCGCATGCACAAGACAAAGTCAATCTAACCAAGAATCTGCAACAGGTGTGGAATGGGCTGCGGAAAGAATGGCCTTAAGGCAATCTGTATGGCCATAATAAGCAGCATAGTGCAAGCAAGTTCTTCTCCGTATTGAATCAAACATCAATATCTGAAACATTAAAAGCACATATCACTATCACAAAGGAAACAATGTAATAATTTCGTAATTAAAAGTAAAATTAGAAAATAAAAACAGACAATCAAATGTCCACAACATTAAAAACACAACATACATTTGCTCCAGCATGAATGAGCTTTTCAGCACAACCAGTCTTTCCATGCATCACAGCCAACATCAACGGGGTCTATACGCAAAAAAAAAAAAAAACGGAATAAGAAACATAACCAAACCTTAACAAGTTCAATTGCATTCACAAAAACAAACAAAGCCAACAAGATGCACCTGTTTTTGTCGATTCAATACATCAACTTTGCAAGACCTATCCAACAACATAGAAAGAACCTGCCCAGATTTATTTTTTCAAAAAATACAACCATGATCAAAATACAAAGAAGAAACAGCATTGAAACCAAAGAGACAAGACAAAGGAGTCAAGGATCAACCTGGATCCGACCATTGGCAGCAGCAACATGAAGTGGAGAGAGGTTATCATAGCCAGTGGTTTGTTCAAAAAGAGAAGGGTCTTCATCTACCATGGCCTCAACAAGCTCCAATTCTCCACTAGCAACAGCAAGAAACAAAGCTTTGTCCTCACGCTGTTGCGTGGCGCAACTCAGCCTCTGACCCATTTCCTCTCCCACCTTGATTCAACACTCAGCACTAAGAGAGGTGGCCGGAAACTGTCTCACGCGCCACCTCCTACGGTGGTGACGACGTGGTGGAACTGCGTTTGGTTTCAACTCTGAATGCGATAGATAGGTGGATTAGATAATCTAAGTATTGGACTCTTCTTGGAGTTTGGACCTGCCCGTGCGCATTTCGGGCACCTTCACCAAACGCGTATCAAATGTTTCGGGCATTTGCCGGATATTTAGGCAAAATTAATATTAAAGTGTCAAGTGTGTATATTTCTTTTTTGACTTTCTTCTCCCTAGATTCTTTGGAAAAATTCATATTAATGTGTAATAAATTGGGCCAGAGTAAACTGTTTCACACATGTTATTGTATTTTAATGTTAACATGTCGTGGAAAAATGGTTTAAGTAATGTCAGCAACATGTTCATGGCAGCTTAAGGTTGATTTTCTTAGTCATCGATTGACCCCGTCTACGCAAGTATTATACAGTTTAAGATTGATTTTTATGTTAAATCCTAATCATATTTTATGCTAAGGTAACTTTTGTAAAAAAAGAAGGTGAGATCAGTTTTGGTAATATTAGACCGTATAACTATACATAGATAATTGAGATTAAGAGTTTTTAAAAGTCACATGATCACTTAAAAGGTCACGTAACTTTTTTAAAAACTCACATGATTAATTTCAATCATTCATTGTATGGTTGTACGGCCAAGATTCGTTCCTCTCATTCTCGTATAAGAGAGTCTTTCTCATATGATACATCCTCTATATATATATATACACTAAATGAGATTACATTTAAATTTGTTATCTCTCTTTTTTGTCTTTTTTAATTTTTTATTATCTTGATAAGAATTTATTTCTTTTAGGTTATTTTATTACTTATTATTTATAAGGGTGATCTCGGGTGTACACCGGATTCTAAGGTCTTACGTCACTAAGGGTGTTGAGAATACTAGACTATGTCATCAAACTGAGGTCTCAAATAAAGCAAGTACGACACAAAGTGATGACTCTGGTCAATTATCTGACATCGAAACATGAGTCAGAAGAGGTATAGGTAACATGTCCCTACAAACATTGTTGCTACAGTAAGTTAGAAGAAGGGTCAAATCACTTCTCCTACTCAGGTAACTTCTATAAATACAACTCATTTATTACTGTGAAGGGATCTGAACTGATCACTATGAGTAGCCTTCGTAATACTCGTATTTCTGTAGTACCGGTACTAACTTAAGCATCAGAGAATCTTTTGTAGGAGCACCTTCGGTGTGTCCTGAAACACCCCAAAAATAGGGGTACATTTTTCACGATTTTAGTGTAATTAATTCATGATAATTGCAAGTGATAAAGCTGCTTAATTATTTATTTATTTATTCATTTCCCCGGACCTATCAGAGACCAATCTTATATGTGAAGATATGAGAAGGTAAGTCAAGAGGAGCAACTAGGAATAATTGCCCCAATTAAAAATAGTGGAAGAATTTAGACCAAGATAATGCTATGTGATAGAAATTAAGGAGGACGACCATTGTAAAATTTAATAAATCAGATTTTCCGACCAAAATATTCCAGAAACAGTGTGGGATCAGGGTTTAATGAAAATATAAAAGAAAACATTTCGATCACAGTATTTGGGGACAACAGGGGTCCCCCTCGCTCAAGCGAAATCCCTACTCGCTTGAGCGAGTGCCACACGATGCACATGGGCGTGGCAGAAGGGAGCAAGGTGAAAGAGAAGGAAAGTGTCAGGGGAAGAGCTTCGCTCAAGCGGATTCCAACTCGCTTGAGCGAGACACACAAGCCTCGCTTGGGCGGAGCCAGCGAGCCTGGGCGAGATTCGTCCAGAATCAAATCCCATACCAGCTCGCTTGGGCGAGCAGCTCAACTAAGGTAATTTGCTCGAGCGGAAATGGTTCAGTGCCAGTGCAACCCATAACTTAACTTGGGCGAGACCTCTTCGCCTAAGTAAATAACTCCCAGAGCTGAGTATATACTCACTCGTTCAGCAAGTTTCCCAGCACTCGGGTTTTCGTTGCCAGAATCCTTCCCAATCCGACCCATCACTCATTCGATTTCCACTCGGCAAGATTAATTCAGATCCGAGTCATCTCACACCCAGTTTTCTACTTGGCATAATGTTCTAGACTGACCATGTTTCACTCAACCAAATCATTCCTGGGCCGACCTCATCCTCGCTCGGTCTATCACTCGGCAAAATCATTTCAAATCCGAGTCTTCTCTCACTCAGCTTTCCACTCAGTAAAATCTTCCAGAAACCGACTTACCACCTAATTGGTCACTCACTCGGAATCTCAATCCAAAACCGACTGAACACCTGATCGACCATCACTCGGAAATTTCTTCCAACACCGACCCCCTTTCTTTTTCACGCAAGTGGAGTTATTCTAGAGTGCTTCTGGACAACTCATACCGAGTATCCACAATCGGTGAAATCCTACTCGGAATTGCACATTCAGGGCACACCACTTGGGACAGGTTACACTGGGTTCGGAAATTTTCCTACTCGGGACTCCACTGCCCAGAATGTCACACTTGGAGACCTTTACTCGGAATGACATCCACTCCCTCACTCGGAAGGTCCTAACTCGGACAAGCTCACTCGGATTTCACTCAGAATTTCCCCATATCTTAAATTATTTTCAAAACTCCTACTTGGACGGGATTCGTCCAGGATCTCACCCATTCTCCATTCACTCGTCTCGCTTGGGCGAATACTTTCTTCAAGGTCCTTCGCTCTGGCGAATTTTGTCCAGTGACAAATCCTTTCGCCCTCGCTCGGGTGAGGCCCCTATTCGCCTGGGTGAATTTCCTCCAGTAAGCAAACACTGATACTGGGACAATCTCGCTTGAATGAGGTTCACTCTCGCCTAAGCGAGAATTACCCAGAAACTGATTGTCATTCAGAAGGGACTCTCGCTTGAGCGAGAACCCATCTCGCTCGGGCGAGATAATCAGAAAACATACAGGACGTGGAATTTGAACAACATATCCTGTCAGAACTCCATTTAAGCCAATTCTACTTAATTCATCACATCAATATCATCCTACTAGCCAATTGAAACTTGCTCCCTATAAGCCGACTCATATATTTACATTATAATTCATTATGAACCTATAAAATTATCCCATCATTTACTCCACTCCACAAAACTAATACTCAAATACGAGTTCTCATTCATTCATCAGAGTGTAAGGAAGGTTTAATTTTAAATTCATATCACATACGTTCATAGGGTCATAAGCGAAAATGAGCCATACACAAAAGCTCTCATTTTCCTTCATGACCCTTAAAATTTCCATTACCTATATGCAAATGTTCATCATCCATACAATTGTCTTGACAATTCAAGTCTAATCAGCATAGACAAAATATCAACACCTTATAACTATTAACACAACTACAAAATCATGTGTTGCTGGCCAAGGCATTCTTTACCAAAAAAAGGCTTCCTTCACACTTCTCCTCCACAAAACAGCTCCAAGGCAAGTCCTACAACACAGGAGCTAAAAAGATATACCACAGGGAGAGTGAGTATACTTTCTCAATGATGAAAATTCAACAATTAAGACAATATATGCATAAATGCAATACAAACGTCTCCTCCTCAAGAGGAGTTCATCCAATATTAAATCATTCAACCATCAATTCTCATTCAAGTACAATTTTCCATTAAATTTCTCAGAATCAAATCAACCAAGTTCACAATCATAGTTAATAATTTTAAAGGGGATTTCCACCCACACCTCACTTAACCTCATCAACAAAGTATCACTCTATGCCATGCTTCAAAGACTAATGCACATGCTAGTGTTTAAAATGCACATGCACAGATCCGATTTCATTTCCTCGGGTGATCGCAACCACCATAATTATACAATCATTCTCAATGGTTTCCTGCCTCGCAAGGGGTACTCCCTCTAGCAGCCTCGCAAGGTGCTTCTTGTGATCGCAACCACGTTCAACATCTCATAAGGTTTCCCGCCTCGCAAGGGGTACTCCCGCCTCATGATCGCAACCATGGGCATTCAATCTCAATGGTCCCGCAGGGCCTTTCATTTCAATACCAGGTGATCGCAACCACCGGTCTAATAATTACAGGAACTCGCAAGCCCTTTTATATTTCCAACATCAAGTGATCGCAACCACTTATCAACATCATCATGATATGCATGCCATGCCAGGTATGCAATGTTTATGCATGCCTCAACCTCAGATGGCTATCTCACCCTCTCATTTGGGGTACTTTCATTTTCAACCTCATAATTATCTACAAATTCAATCATGAACATCAATTCTTATATTCAAGAAAACACTCCAACCAAAAGTTTAGGGTACTCATCATATCATTCATGAAGTCCATAATACATCATCACATAACATGCCATTCATAGCCTCATTTAGGCTTCATCATATAAACACTCATTACAAATCATCATACACAATTCTCATTCCGAACACTTGATATCACATCTAATCAAGACAGCATACCATATTACATTAATACATACATTATCATCACAATTCTCATACATTTAGAAAATACACCCCTCTCCTACCTTAAGAGAAGTACGCTTCCGGGTTTGACGTTCCCGCTTCACAAGAGTTATCAAGTCCTACACCAATCATTATAGGACTTTATCAATTATTCATTCAAAAGCCATTTTAATATACATATACATTTCTATGTACACATGATTCTCATCATGTGAAAGCTATCACAAGTTTATTCATTTGCTTACTTAGGCTTCGGGAATTCCTTCCCTTAACCCACTGTTCATTATTATTAAAGTAGCAACCTAAATTGTTAGGTTATCCCATTTACCACACTTACATTTAATTCCTTTCCAAGTAGGTTTTCACTTATGTTCTTAACCTCCATCTCTAATCATCATTTAATGACAATGCCTCATCATTTATTACACTTCCCTCATCAATAAATGTTAATCCTTTCAATATTATACATTTCCCCCAAATTCCAAAAGTTAGGGTTCCCACTAAACTCATCATCCATCATAAATGCTCATCATTCATCAGCCCCAACTTCACATACTTCCTTTATTACTCATAAATACCCTTATTTATTTTACCCACACCTTAGGGTTCATGCATTTAATGCTTCTTTTCTCTACCCATAACCTTTAATACTCCTCCAAGTTACCATCCTCTATCCTCTAGACTCCAAACGTAACAGTGGTGGTAAAGAGTTTACCTTGCTCCAAAACAAAAATGGAAGTCAAGAGGGAGAATGAGGTAGACGAAAATAAAGAGGAGAAGGGAGGAGCTTCAAGCTACAGCGTCCTCCTCCAAGCTCATTGATGAACGAAAATGAGAAAGAGAGAGAGCACCAATTTGTTTTAGCTCTTGGGGGAGAAGAAGAAGATATAAAGAAGAGAAGAATGAGGGAAGAAGAAGAAGTGTGTGTTTGCCTCCAAGAAAAGAGTAAGTCACGGAAGTGAGAGTGAAAAGAGTAAGGGTTTTTGTTTTCATTTTTAATACTTCACTAAACTCTTCCATCCCTAAATAAACAGGCTCTCTATTCGGGCTTAATACTTATTCTAAAAATTATTCCGAATATATATTCGGATTCCCCATAATATCATCTACAGCCCTGACCAACGGCATCTCAATCGGAGATACTTGGTTCGACACTCATATCCTATCCGGGTCAGTTTTTCAACTTATCCGGTCATAATAATTCACTAGCAGTTTCAAAGAATCTCAATTTAATTATTTCTAGTATTTTGGAATATTAGTTAGTCCATATTTAATTATTTAATGTTTATTTTCTTAATTTAACTTCCTACTTTAAAAATTTGGGGTGTTACATGTCCTATTGACTTTAGTACGGATCAAACATCAGAATCATACCTTAAGGTGAAGAACTTAGGTTCCTATTGGACCTAGCTATAAAATACCGCACTCCACTGAGGCGGTATAAAATTGAGAGCTTAAGAGGTTACTTTGGACTTTAGTTACCTAAGGTCAACTCTTAACCCCGATTATTGGACAGAACACTGGCACGCCAGTAGGACCGCGTAAACTTGGAGTCCCACATCGCAATGAGAAATAAATCATGGATCACAATAGAGGTAACGAAACCCCGGAAGGACATGTCCAGAATGTTACAAGGACATTGGACTATGTTGAGGGTATAGTGGAAACCTCGGGGATAGAGTTGAGGACGCAGGCGGTGATGTAGCCAGATCCCTAGGATGAGATTATCATGCAATTGCGCCAAGAGCTCTAGGAACTTCGAAGAGCGGACGGTAGAGAGAATATCGGTGGAAATCAGAGACAATGAGATTTTCACCATCATCAGGAGCGATCTCAGACTTATGCTTATGATAAGCAAGAGTCCACATACTAGATTAAGGAAATGAGCAGCCAAATGAGGGTTTTACAACATGGAAGGGGGGAGAATATCGATTTAGAATACCGTTTACTAGGAGGTTGATGAGTTTCCCTATACCTAGACATCTTTAGACCCCGCAACCGATGTCTATAGGAAAGTATACAGGGGAATCGGACCCCGGAAGTCATTTGGATGCCTACGTGAACGAGTTGTTATTCTTAGGAGCTGAGGAGGACGTTATGTGTAGGATGTTCCCAAGGACGTTATCTGCTTAGGCCTTGGGATGGTTCAAGGGTTTACCTGCAGGCTCGATTGATTCATGGGACGATATGGCACATGTGTTCCTCGACACTTCGTGGTGTCGAGGGACATTCCTAAAACATCTCACACATTGGAACAAATCAGACAGGGGTCGGAGGAGAGTTTGAGAGATTTTTTGAAGAGATTTTATAAGGAAGCTGCGTTGGTATCAGGGTTGACGGAAAAAATCCAGATGCATATCATTTGGAAGCTTTGCAACCATAGTCACCTTTCACCCTATCTTTGGCGAAAGGGACACCTCGAACCTTTGAAGAATTTAGGAGCTAGGCAGCAAAGTATGTTGGGAGAGATATGCATCTAGCGGTTGCTAACCAGAAGAGTACGGCCCAAGAAGGGATTCAGATGCCAGATAAGAGGGCGTCAAAGTTTGAATGAAGAGGTCTTAGTAAAGATGTGTTCCTAAGGCCAAAAGAAAAAAAGGAGTGTAAACTTCATGCAGTACACCCTATTGGTAGTTCTACCAGCCCAAATTCCAAGAGAGGTTGGCTGGAGAGGATTAATGGTGTATGGAATGAAGAAACCAATGCCGATGAAAAAAGCTAGAAACACCAGCAAATATTGTGAGTTTCATGAGTAGATGTGGCATAGTATGGATGAATGCTAGCAATTGAAAGAGGAAATCAAAACGTTGATCAGGGAAGGGAAGTTGAAGCAATACTTGTTTCGATAGAGAACCAATCCAAAGTTGGAAAGGGTGGCCTGAGAAGGAAGGAGACCGGTCCGGTCGAAGAGAAGGAAGCCAGAAGTTCCAAAAAATCGATGTTGGACAAGGGAAAGGCTGTAGTAGATAATATTGATGAAAATGATGAGTCATGGATGTAACCCCCACCAAGTTCAGGAAGGAGAGACATCATTGATATGATTACCGGAGGCTTTGTAGGAGGCGTAGTGTCAAACACCGCCCAGAAGAATCATTTAGACACTCAAGACATCATTGATAGATGGGACTTTTAGATTTTGATCTGCAACCTTACACTCAAGACCTAACAGCGTTGAACGGAGCTAAACAACCTACTAAAGGTTATTTAGACACCAGGTTGACATTTGAAGGGGAGCCAGGGTTATGAACAATGCGTACAAGGGTATTGGTGATAGATGTGAAATCCTCATTCAATCGGATTCTTGGGCGCCCTTCTCTTAATGCCTTGGAAGTCGTGGTATCAACTCCATATCTACTGATAAAATTCATTGACAAAGACAATCAAGTGTCCTTTGTCTGAGGTGATCAACAAATGGCGAGGTATTGTTACAGCCTCAGTGTGCAAATGACCAAGATAGAGGAGTCGATGAAGAGAAAGAGGTTGAATGATTACGGAGCAGTACCGTAGTCAGTGAAAATAATAGATTTGGATCCTAGAGAGGAGTTGGTGGCACACCCTGAAAATCCTCAGAGGCCTACACTGGAAGGGGGAGTGAAGAAAATTCTATTGGAAGAAAACCCTGCTAGGAGCACAAAAATCAATAATTCTTTATAGACGCCAGAATGGAGAGACGACTAATTAAGTTGTTGAAGGAATTCAAGCACCTATTTGCATGGACTGTAGTCGATATGCCTGGCATCAATCCAAACTTTTGTTGCTATAGATTAGTATTTTATCCAGAGTCGAGGGCAGTTGCATAGAAAAAGAGAAGGTTGACACCTAAGAAGCAAAAGGCAGCTGGTGAGCAAACAGAGGAATTGTTGAAGGCCGGTTTCATAAGAGAAGTCCAATATTCCTCATGGGTTTCTAACATAGTGGTGATGAAGAAGGCCAATGGCAAATGTTGGATATGTATAAATTTCACTAATCTAAATGAGTGTTGCCTTAAAGATCCATATCCGCTCCCAAGCATCGATCAAATGGTGGATGATTCCTCTGGGTACCAATTCTTGTCTTTCATAGATGCCTATTCTGGATATAACCCGATTCTGATGTGGAAGGATGATGGCAATAAGACTGCCTTTGTAAATGATAAAGACGTGTTTTGTTATACCATTATGCCATTTGGGCTGAAGAATGCCGGAGCGACGTACTAGAGAATGATGAATACGGTTTTTGAAGGAATGAGATCGAAAGTGGTCGAGGTATATGTGGATGATATTATAGCCAAGACTTCGGTTGGGGGAGACCATGTCGAGGACTTAAGGAAGGTGTTCTAAAGGCTCCAATTATACAACATGAGGCTAAATTCGTTGAAGTGCACTTTTACGGTTCCCGCATGATGGTTTCTTGGATTCATGCTCACCTAGAGGGGTATAGAAGCCAATCCTGACAAAATACAAGGTGGTGAGAGAGCTCCGGAGTCTAACTAATGTGAAGGAAGTGCAATCATTAAATGGAAAGGTTGCGACATTATCCTGGTTTATGCCAAAAATGGCATACCGGTCGTTGCCTCTCTACAAAGAACTCAAGAAAAACAAGGAGTTTGAATGGGGTGAGGAACAAAAGAAGGCTTTTCAAGGGCTAAAGAAAGTAGTAGCTAACCCACCGGTATTAACGAAGCCAGACCCCAGAGAAAAGCTTTTTGTTTATCTCTCTGTATTGGATGAAGCTATTGGGGCCGCACTTATGAAAGAGAAGATCGAAGGCCAGCGACCTATGTATTTTATGGGAAAGGTCCTTCAAGGATCAGAAGACCGGTATTAGAAATGGGAGAAGGTGGCCTTGGTATTAGTCTGGACGTCCCAACATCTGAGACAATATTTTCATGTGTATCCCATTGTAGTATGAACTGATCTTCCCCTAAGAGCAATTTCTTACAAACCGGATTTAGCGAGAAGGATGACTAAATGGGCAATAGAGCTTTCAGAGTTTGACATCTCATATGAGCCCAAAACAGCCATAAAAGCCTAGGTGTTAGCCGATTTTGTGACGGAGTTGACAAGGGAGGCCCCAACACCATACAGGAGCACTGGACTATTTACGTCGATGGATCATCAAATGGAAAGGGTGTGAGGCCAGAGTTGTTATAGAAAGTGAAGATGGAGTGAGCGAAGAAATTTTCCTCCGATTTGATTTTAAGACATCGAATAATCAGGAAAAATATGAGCCATGTCTGGCAGGACTCAAGACAGCTCTAGATGTAGGAGCATGAACCACAGTACTCTCTAGCGATTCACAACTTGTGATTTTTCAAATAAATGGGAGTTATCAAGCCAAAGAGCCGTTGTTGCAGTAATACCTGGCCAAAGTCAAGGAAATAAGGGGTAGATTCATAAATATTGAATACAAGCATGTCCCGAGAGAAGATAATGTCAGGGCGGACGTGTTGTCTCGATTGGCCAACACCAAATAGGCTCCATAACTACGGTAATCTAGAGCACTTTAGATGCTCCAAGCATTTCGGCCCCACTCAAAGTCTATGCCATCCAATTCAAAGCTCATCCTGTAAATTCCTGGGTGATTCCAATAATCCGGTATATGATGAGTGGACAACTTCCGGAATGCCCAGTGGAGAAGAAGAAATTGAAGAAAGAATTACCAAACTTTGTTTTGGTGGATAGAAATTTATTCAGAAAAGGAATATCAACTCCATATTTGAGATGTTTAAATGAGGCAGAAGTCGAGGAGGTGTTAACCAAGGTTCATGAAGGAAAATGTGGCCATCACTATAGTGGAAGGAGCTTGGCTAGAAAGATTTTATGGGCAGGCTATTGGTGGCCCACTTTAACCAAGGACGTTGTTGAGTATGTCAAGAAGTGTGATGCATGCTAGAAGAATAGCAATGAGCACCACGTCCCAGCAGAAGAGTTGTTCACGTCGACTGTCCTATGGCTTTTTCACCAATAGGGCATGGACATCCTAGGACCTTTTCCAAAGGCAACCGGCAGAGTAAAATATTTAATAGTGGGGGTGGACTATTTCACGAAATGGATTGAAGCAGAGGCAGTTGTGCATATTACCTCGGTCCAAACTCGAAGAATTTTATATGAAAACGTTATCACCAGATTCGGAATCCCAGGAAGAGTTATCATGGACAATGGGACGCAGTTTACAGATTCTAAGTTTAAAGGCCTTCTTGAGGGACTCCAAATTAAACAAGTTTTTTCATCAGTAGAACACTCTCAAACCAATGTACAAGCTGAGGTGGCAAACAGAGAAATTTTAAAAGGCTTTAGAAAGTGGTTAGGTGAGGCGAAAAGAGAACGAGCTAACTAATTATGTCATGTCTTGTGGGTATACCAGACCACACCTGACTCGTCTACAGGAGAGACTCTATTTCAGCTGGTATACAGTGTAGATATTGTCATTTCAGTAGAAATCAATTAGATTTCACCAAGAATTCAACAGTTTAATGAAGAGGACAACAGACTGAAATTGAAGAACGAATTGGACTTGCTATCAAAAGTTAGGAAAGCAGCTTTTGTCTGGGATCAGGCAATCAAGGTCAAGGTTGTAGTACAATATAACATGAAGGTCCAAAGAAGAAGATTCAATGTGGGCAACCTCGTTTTGAGAAAAGCATCGGTTGGAAGTCATCTTGCGTACTAGTGAAAGTTAGCACTAACATGGGAAGGTCCATATCAGGTAAATGAAGTTACCCCGGGAGGAGCTTATCTTCTAGAAACACTACAAGGCGAAATGTTTAAGAATAAATGGAATGTAAAGAATTTGTGTGTATACTATAGCTGACCGCCACCATAAATCATGCACTGTTTTTTCCTACCTAAGGTTTTTACCACAGAGTTTACTTAGGAGGTTTTTAACGAGGCATGCAGCTAGGATGCTTATTTAGAAATAAAATAAAAGATAAAGCAATTATCTCTTGTCAATTTATTTCACGTCAAACCCTGGAGTGGTTGAAAAAACCCCCAGAGCGGCTAAATCATTCTACGTTAAACCCCGGAGTGGTTGAAAAACCTAAGAGCGGTTAAATAATTTTACGTTAAACCCCGGAGTGGTTGAAAAAACCCCAGAGTGGTTAAATCATTCTAGGTTAAACCTCAGAGCAGTTGAAAAAACCCCAAAGCGGTTAAATCATCTTACGTCAGGCCCCAGAGTGGTTGAAAAAAACCCTAAAGTGGTTAAATCATTTCACGCCAAGCCCCGGAGCGGTTGAAAAATCCCTGAGTGGTTAAATTGTTTTGCGTTAAACCCCGGAGCGGTTGAGATACCTTAGAGTGGTTATTTTATATTTAAACCTCCGGAGTAGTCATAAGACCCAATAATGGATACTAGTTTTGAAAATACTCAAGTGGTATGAAAGTCCGTAGTAGATATTAATAGACGATGTTGGATTAACTATGATCAAAATAAATATCAATGCTTTGTAGATTCATTCAAAATATAAGCAAATAACTTCAGATATTTAGAGCAATGAGAAAATTATACGACCTTAATGAAAGACGATATTAACAATCAAAGTAAATACGAGGTCATAAGGAAACAAAGTAGAATAATTGCATTCACAAAATGAGGTGACTAAACACTGGTAAGTAAAAGGCACGAAGGCCAGGTCAAAATGATTAACAAAATAGACGGAGCTTATCCCATCTACAAAGCAAAAAGAAATTCAAGGATCCACGGGGCCACTTTCTTCCTCCTCCTTCTCTGACCCGGCGTCATGCTCTCCTGCTCCCTTATCTCTATTCCAGTCTTCTTCTTAAAGGGTATTATCTTCCCCTGCCACCGGAGGAATATACTTAAAGGGCTCATCAGAAGGGGTAAAAGATTGGCCACTGACCTCAGTCACTAACTCTATTGCAGAACCTGTTGAAAAAACTGATCTCGTCCAAGTTAAGCGCAATGCCTTGGTTTCGGAAGGCAACCTAATGAACTGCATGGCTGAAAGAGTCTAGGGCAGCACGAGAAAATTTCATCATATCCTCTTTGTATTTTTTCTGCTCATCCTTAATTATTATGGATAAATCCTCATTTTTCTTCTGAAGATCGGCCACGAGTTTCTCCAAGTTGCCCACCTTGCTATGGAGTCCGTCATTTTCCTTCTTTAGGTCTTTCTCAAATTTCAGAAGAACCTGATTTGTTTCATTAAAGCTCTTGATCCTCTGATGAGCCCGGCTGTTTTCTTCAGAGAGACGGGTATTTTTATCCTTCAACGGCTCTATCTCTCTTTCGGGTCCATAGTGGCGGCGAGTAGAGGGCGGAAAGGGTCTTGATATTATACCACATTGTCATCTTTAGGGAAAACTCGATATCTTTAGGGTTGAGACCTTCCTTGAGCTTAAATGGGAGAGTGAAGCTAGTGTTAGGATGGGAGGTTCTGACAAAGAGCTTTTCCAGGGCATCCATGTCAGATACAAGAATCGAAGCCTCTTACTCAATAGGCCCTTTAGTGGCAACCTTTTTCCCTTTGTCCAGAGCTTTTTGGCTGTGGTAAACCTTTTGATGTTTGGAGGCATCTCTTTCTTGCTTCTTTCCCTTCTTCTTGGAGGGAGTATCCTCAATCAGAACTGTTCCTCCTAGTATCTGGAGATTGGAGGCCTTTTTCAGCTTGGGGTAACATTATTCTTCCAGAAGGCCTCCAAGGCATCAACATTCATGTTTCCTGAAAAAAGACAAAGTTATTATTAGTAGGATATGAAAATTCAT
Organism: Clitoria ternatea; assembly: GCA_037962975.1. NCBI lineage: Eukaryota > Viridiplantae > Streptophyta > Magnoliopsida > Fabales > Fabaceae > Clitoria > Clitoria ternatea. The sequence continues at coordinate 25,201,050 of CM075672.1, read as the reverse complement.
CAAAGAAAGGAAAAAGGAAGGGAAAATACCCAAATGAGTAAGGTACTCATTTCGTGTCTCCAAAGTGCGTAGGAGAGAGCGACATTTGAGAGGAGCACCCCGGGAGAGAGTATGAAGGGCATCAACAACGACCCTAGAATATTTGGAGAGAGAATGCTTCTCAACTGTGTATACCGAGCTTTCCAAAAGAAAGTGTTTATGAGTCCAACTGCTATGGATTAGAAACCGGCCTTCCTTGTGTTTTTAAAAAGGGGGGTCTGTCCCCTTAATGAAAAGCTTGAAGAAAGAATTCTTGAAAGAGGCTCCTACCATTTTGCTGGATTCAGTGAATGCCTCAAAGTTGACGATGTCACTCTGACATCTTAAGTTGACAGAGCCCATTCTAGAGCCACCACGATGCATCACTCAAGCGTACCGAAAAAAATTGACGACGGTCAGGGTGAAGCCTAGGTGCTTGCCAAGAACTTTAAGGGTGAGAATCAAGGCCTAGTCGTTGGGATGGAGTTGACTAGGGCGATGTCCAACAAACTTAACACCCCTATTTTGAACTTATTCAGTAGGAACCAGACTCCCACCTTTATCAGGGTGTACTCGTGGAAGAATAGGAAACGATAATTGGGAATGTGGTAAATCCGCTCTGCGAAGGTTAGGGCGATGAGGCTAAAAGACTTATTATATTTCTTTAAACGCCAGAAGTTCTCAACTTTAAGTTCCATGTCATCAGTAAGCTTTCAAGACGGCTGTAGATGGCCAATACATCCTGAGCAACCTAAAAATATGGATCTTTAGCCTTCCAGGCTAGCCAATTCACCTTGTCAGCAATCATGAAGGTGTCGTTAGGGTCATTCCTCAATACAGATGATCCAACGACGTCGATGGTAACAACGTGTTCTAAAAATAGAACAATTGAATAAAAGTCAGTATCATTAGTGTAGTAGTGTACTATGCTAGAATTCGTATCCCGGTCTGGAGACGAGGGTGGTAAAGGTGATGTAGGTTCAGGGAATTTGAAGGAAGGTGATTTTGGATTTATGGATAAAATGGCCGAGGTTGCCAAATCCCTAGCTTAGCCACCCCGACTCTCTGTCCTCACCCACCTACGAATATCCATTTGAGTAAATCGAGGACCATGACGAGAAACCTCAGGCAGCCAAGAAATAGAAGGGTTTGAAATTATTTCAACAGAACTATCTTGGTCCTGGCCATTGTTAGTAGAAAAAACAAACATGTTTTAATAAAAATGGTCAGAGTAAAAGGCTACCTGTGTGGATAGTGCAGACTGTTCTTCTAGTACGAGCCAGGACGGGGTCACAAGGAAGCAGAGACTACGAACAGGCAGAGTGTCTGGATAAAAATTGCAAAGTAAGAAAATGATGAAGGGACCCTCCTTTAAATAGACATCGAAGTTCCATGGGTCGAAGTTCAACTGTTGTGGCCCATGAACGGAGTAGAAGTCGAAATGACACGACCCAAAAATAGGCATTGCTTTACATCATGATGGTATCATCTGATGGCACGTGAAAAACACATCTACTCGTGACTTGCCACGTCAATAATCCCCATGACTGATAGCTTTTTCAGGTGACACGCATTAAATGTACCACCTAACCAACTAAACATGTTAGTCTGGACGATTCCACACATCGATTACGTTGTGAGATCAGTTAAAAATCTTATAAATCCTAGAGTAAGAATCCCAAGGTAAGCCTCTCAGCTGGAGTCAGAATAGCTCATTATTGTGAGAACCATCACAACAATGAACTAAGGGGAAAATGATCCTAGGTGTATACCGAATTCTATGGTCTATGACCGGGGTGATTCTAAGCTAAGACCATGTCACTAAGAGCGTTGTGAATACTGGACTAGGTAATCAAACCGAGGTCTCAAATAAAGCAAGTACAGTTACAAAGTGACGACTCCGGTCAATAATCTGACATCGAAATATGTCAGAAGAGGTACGGGTAACATGTCCTTGCAAACACTGTTGCTACAGTAAGTTAGGAGAAGGGTCAAATCACTTCTTTTACTCAGGTAACTCCTATAAATACAACTCATTTATTACTGTGAAGGGATCTGAACTAATCATTGTGAGTAACCTCTGTAATACTTGTATTTCCATTATACCCATACTAACTTAAGCATCGAAGAATCTTTTGCAGAAGCACCTCCGGTGTAACCTATTAACTTTGGCCAGATCAGACGTCAGAATCATACCTTAACGTGAAGAATTTAGGTTCCCCACTAGACCTAGGTATAAAATACCACACTCCATTGAGGCAGTATAAAATTGAGAGCTTAAGAGGTTACTATGGACTCTGGTTATCTAAGGTCAACTCTCGACCTCGATTACTAGACAGAACAAAGGGTATTTATATTAATCAGCAAAATTATCATGTCCAATTAATTTGTTTTTCCTCTTATTATGATATCTGACAATATATTATACAATAAATGAGATTACATTTAAATTTGTCATCTCACTTTTTTGTCTTTTTTAATTTTTATTTTTTATTATCTTGATAAGAATTTATTTCTTTTAGGTTATTTTATTACTTATTATTTATAGGGGTATTTATATGAATTAGTAAAATTATCATGTCTGAATTTTAAAAAATAAATTAATTTGTTTTTTCTGTTATCATCACATCTGACAATTACTCAAGAAATTATGGTGATCTATTATCAATGATGATGGTTCAAAGTCTGATTTAGAAGGGAGGTTGAATAAATCAAGGACTCTTTTCGTGAAATCATGAACTAAAGAAAACAAATAACCAATCTTTGCAAAGTAGACTTTTAGAAAGTAAGGGAAGGAAAGCAACACAAAGAATTTATACTAGTTCACTTCCAACACGGAAGCTACATCCAGTCCCTTCTAACTTGAAGGATTTCCATTATTGTAAATTCTCCTATACAATAACAACACCAGACCAGTGCCACAAGTATTCTTGACTCCAGCCACTCTTGGCTTAAACCCAAGTATTTTTTCAACAAGCCGCTATTGGCTCAACCTAATCATTCTTTCTAAAGCCTCTTCTGTCCACAAAGTGTTTCCCATACCCACAAATGCTAGAAACACACCAAACTTTATAAATTGTTTGTAAGAAATGGAAATTAGCTCACAAAACTTAGTGTATAAGAGATATACAATTAAGAGATTGTACATTAAGTTACAAATGACACGAGACCAAGGTCTGCTAGAGACAGAACAAGCAAGAAAGGTCTCTGTCTAAAAAAAAGAAAGATTAAATGAATTACATAGAAGAATGATTTGACTTAAGAGATTTCTTAATAACTTGTTGTACTTTGTAATTCAATCTTTTTTAGTATAAATATGTGCTAGAATATGACCATTGTTGATCCTTGAAAGGAGATAAAGATGTTAGAAATCCTATGAAGGTGTTTGTCTTGAGCTTTAATTACCAGACCTTTAATAATAATAAAAAAAGGTTCAAGAGTCTGGTAGTAGTGCTTGTATGAAAATGGTCTCCTTTGTTTCTTTAACAAATAAAGTAATTTATTTGCTTCATTTGATTGATACAAAGAGTAGAAGTCAATGTTGTAATCCTTTGAATTTAAGCTGACATACATTTTGACTTTTGTTCAGCTTTTTTTGTTCATGCGTAAAGTTAGTTATGTTGACTTTGGTTGTTAAGCTTTGTTTATCTCTTGTCTTTTTTGATGATAAACATGCATATTTGATAAAAGCATAGAACCCAATGAAATACACAAATGGAATTAAAAACATTGCAATTGAATCCTTAAAGGCAATGTTTTTCTTCTAATACTCTATAAGTCTGATTGGGTAAGATAAGCTTCTTCTATCAGACACTTGGACATCATCCAAATGTTAGAATTTAGAGTTTGAGCACATGGACTCCCCTTTTGTTTTATAGCCTATGTATTATTTTTCCTGAAACACTTGAATACACAAATTAGTTTCTTGATATACAGACTTCATTTTCCAATAGATTCTTGATCAATGTTATTAACAAATCCAAGGTCTGAAGATAAAACGTAATCTAGGGTCTAGTTTAGTAAAATTCTATACTTGCTTTTTCAACCAGACTTTTCTTCAACAATCTTCCTATATTTGTTGATAGCAAACATCAAATCTTTTTATAAATGAAGTCCATAGTTAGAACAATATATAATCAAATTAAAAGAACTCCATGATTAGAGCAATAAATAGAATGAGTCTTGAGAACAAGAGCAAATACCATTATAGAGGCTAATTCAGATCAGATTCCATTGGACTAATAAACATAACCTATTTAGTCTTTGATGATGCATGATTTATCCTTAATTCCTCAATTTAAATGTGTATAATTTGCCATCACTTAGTGTGTAATATACTGCACTTTAACACATTTTCATCATTTGAGCTTTATTTAATATTTAATTTTAAAATGAATTAAGGATAAATTTTTAATAAAAGTTGGTTTTCTCTTGTTTTGTAGTGTGTGATTAAGCCTGTAATTAAAAAATAATTACCACAGGTCAAACGAAAGAAGCCACGACTCAAGAAATGGTCAAAAATGCGAGAAAAGCACCAGAACAGGTCTGGGAATCGATTCACCAATGTGGGAATCGATTCCCACACAAAAGAACAGCAAGGAATCGATTCAAGCACCCTGGGAATCGATTCATACAGCTAGGAATCGATTCCCCACCCCTGTGAATCGATTCATATGCATTTTAAAGGCCTGGGAATCGATTCAAACAAGCATGAATCGATTCATGTGCTTGGGAATCGATTCCCACCCCTGAGGAATCGATTCCTATGTGTAAAATTGCCCAAAAATTGCCTAGATGAATCGATTCAGGCACAGATTCATCAGTGGAAACATCAGATAACGCATTATCAAAGTGGAAACAACACTGAAGCTGATAATGGAGCACTAAAGATCATCATGGAGCACTGAAGCATGATAATGGAGCACCATTGAATTGTAAATTAAGAGTACACATTCCATTACAAATTAATTAAGGCATAAGCTTTGCTTTTGAGCTCCTATAAATAGGAAGCAAGGCAAGGGGCAAAACCATTCATTCTTCATCAGAAGACAATTAAGTCTTGGGTGCCATACGTTCTTCCTCTTCTCTTCTCCGTTGGAATTTTTCCAGCAAGTTCTTCATTTCCGGGTTAGTTTCATTGTTTGTAGTTGTAATTATGGAGGGCTAAAACCCCTAGATTGATTTTCTTGGAGAATGTTGTAATGTAATTTTGAGGTCATTAATTTTAATATAGTATGCTTTTATTATTGTTATTTCTTCATAATCTTTCTCTACTTATTTAATTCCATTTTGTTTAATTAAATTTGTATGCTTAATCGGTTTAATTATTCAAATGGAATAAAATAAGGTTTTAAATTAGAATGGATTAAGGAAATATGCATGCTTAATGAATATTTTCATAATCACTTTTAATAATTATGGTTTGCTTAATTCCATAATTTGAGAATAGATTATGTATATAGGCGATGTTCTTATGTATGCTCAATAATTCCTAGATTTTACGATCTTGACGCCTTTTGCTTAATTAGGATGCTTGATTAAAATATTCATTTTTAAATGAAAGTAAAGGAATTATGAATTGAAAAAGACGCTTAGTTGATCAATTCAATTTGAGCTAAGAAATTAACATTAATAAGTATACAAATTATTTTTAGTGAACCAAGGATAAATTTATTTACAATACTCCAAGAAAATCAATCGCTTGTTATTTATTGTTTTAAATCCTTTATTTACCTTGTTTTAATTGTGACAACAAAAATCAATCAAAACCCCCCCCAATTGTATGTTAGTGAACTTATGTTTGTAAAAATTTTTAGTTGTTTAATTTTTATTTTTAATTGTTAAAAATTAGTTTAAGACTTGATTTTTCCTAAATTTTTGTGTTGATCCTTGAGAGAACGACCTAGGTTGACACCCTAGTACTACGTTAATTAATTTTAATATACTAATTTGACGGAATCACGACTGTAAAAATACCACGTCAAATTTTGGCGCCGCAGCCGGGGATCAACGATCTTTAGGAAAAACTCTTGTTTTAAATTAATTTTTTTTTAAAAAAAAAATTTAAAAAAATTTTCTTTTGTTTGTTTGTTTGTTTATTTTATTTCTTTTGCATGATTTAGGATTCTTATGATTTATTGCTCATCATGATCAAATATCTTGTTGTATGCTATGTATGACTAGAAGAACTTTTAAGCATTTATATTCATTTGATCCTGAAATTGAAAGAACTTTTCATAGGTTAATTAGAGAAGCTAGATTTAATAATAACTTTGTTGATATTGATAGTGATAGTATTTTTTCTGAATCTGTTGAAAGTACTACTGCTAGTTTTTCTGATATGGCTGAACCTCGTGAGAGAACTCTTAGAGAACTAGCTGCTCCTGAATTCACTTACGAAAGTTTGTGTATTCAATATCCTGATGAGGATGTCCCTTTTATTCTTAAGACCGGACTTATACACCTGTTGCCTAAGTTTCATGGTCTTGCGGGTGAAGATCCGCACAAACACCTCAAAGAATTCCACATTGTGTGTTCCACAATGAAACCCCAAAACGTTCAAGAAGACCATGTCTATCTTAAAGCGTTTCCTCATTCTTTAGAGGGTGTTGCTAAGGATTGGTTGTATTACCTTGCTCCAAGATCAATCACAAGTTGGAATGACTTAAAGAAAATGTTCTTGGAAAAATTCTTTCCTGCCTCTAGAACAACTGCAATCCGTAAAGACATATCTGGCATTAGGCAACTCTCTGGAGAAAGTCTTTATGAATATTGGGAGAGATTTAAAAAACTTTGTGCAAGTTGCCCTCACCACCAAATTTCTGAACAACTTCTTCTTCAGTACTTCTATGAAGGTTTACACCACGTTGATCGCAACATGATTGATGCGGCAAGTGGAGGAGCTTTAGGAGATATGACTGCTGCTGAAGCAAGAAATCTGATTGAAAAGATGGCATCCAACTCTCAACAATTTGGTGTGAGAAATGATTCTTTCAAACCCATGTTTGATTCCAATTCTAGTTCATCTGGAATTAAATTGGAGAGCAAACTTGATGCTCTCACTACTCTGGTCACACAATTGGCAGTAAATCAAAAATCCATGACTGCTAAAGTATGTGGCATCTGCTCTTCACAAGAGCACCCCACTGATTGTTGTCCTTCTCTACAAGAAAAGGATAATAATAGTCCCCAAGCCTATGCAGCTAACATCTACCATGATAGACCTCCACCACCACAAAACCATGACCTTTCCACCAATAGATACAACCCAGGTTGGAGGAACCATCTAAATTTGAGATGGGGAAACCAACAACAAAATCCTCAACCTCCATTTCAAAACAATGCACCAACCTTCCAAAGACCGACACCTCAACCACCCACAAGTGGCCCTTCTTTGGAGGATCTGGTGAAACAAATGGCTGCATAGAACTTAGAATATCAACAGAGGAATGATACTACCATCCAGAGTTTAAGCAACCAAATTGGGCAATTGGCTTCATCATTAAGCTAGTTACAATCTCAAAACTCTGACAAATTACCATCTCAACCAGCTGCAAATCCAAGAAATGTGAGTGTAATTCAGTTAAGATCAGGTAAGAACCTTGAAGTACCCATACCTAAGGAACCTGAAAAACAAACAGATGTGCCCACAACAGTTGAGAATGATGTGCCCTCTTCAAGCACAAGCAAATCTGAGATGTAACCATCCCAAATCCCATCTCGTATCCCTCTTCCATTCCCACCTAAAGCAATTCCAAGCAAGAAGATGGAAGAAGTGGACAAAGAAATTTTGGATACTTTCAGGAAAGTGGAAGTGAATATACCTCTTCTTGATGCAATCAAGCAAATTCCCAAGTATGCCAAATTTCTGAAGGAGTTGTGTACTCACAAAAGGAGACTCAAGGGCAATAAAAGGATAAGTATGGGAAGGAATGTATCTGCACTGCTTGGTAAGGAAAATATCCCTGAGAAATGCAAGGATCCAGGTACGTTTTCTATACCCTATATCATAGGCAATAACAAATTTGAAAATTGTATGTTAGATTTAGGAGCTTCAATAAATGTTATGCCTATGTCTGTTTTTAAATCTTTGTCTCTTGGAAATTTACAACCTACTGGTGTAGTAATTCAGCTAGCCAATAGGAGCACTGCTTATCCTGCTGGAGTTATAGAGGATGTTTTGGTTCAGGTAGAACAACTTGTTTTCCCTGCTGACTTTTTCGTACTTGATATGGAAGAAGGTATGCCTCAAATTCCTGTTCCTATAATTTTGGGAAGACCATTTTTAAAAACAGCTCGAACTAAAATAGATGTTCATTCTGGAACTCTCTCTATGGAATTTGGTGATACAAGGGTTCAATTTAATATTCTTGATGCCATGAAATACCCATCTGAAAATCATTCTGTTTTCCAAATTGACATTATTGATGAACTGGTTTTTGAACATTTTTCTAATATTGATTTGGAATACATGGATGATTCAAACAAATGTTTTGCATGCAATGATTCTGGAAGTTGTGATATTTGTGCTGAAATTGATAGATACATAATTTCTGATTCAGAGTCTTTAGATATACCTGTTAACCATAAGGAGCTGAATGCAGGATTTCAAGAAAATTCTAACATAATTTTTGAAGTGCAAGCAGCGTAATCAAAATCTACTTTGTTAGTTCCATCTGTTTTGCAGGCACCCAAGTTAGAATTGAAACCCTTACCTGAGAACCTAAAGTATGTATACTTAGGGGATAATGAACAGCTCCCGGTGATAATTTCCACTTCTCTTGATGAAAATCAAGAAGAAAAATTGTTGCAGGTATTGAAAAGACATAAGAAGGCTATAGGATGGACATTGGCAGACATTCCTGGAATTAGTCCATCCATGTGCATGCATAGAATATTTCTGGAGGAAAATACTAAAGCAGTAAGACAGCCCCAGAGGAGACTCAACCCTGTAATCCTTGATGTGGTTAAGAAGGAGATCACCAAGCTTCTACAAGCAGGAATTATTTATCCTATCTCTGATAGCCAATGGGTGAGTCCAATTCAAGTGGTTCCTAAGAAAACAGGGATCACAGTTGTGAAAAATGAAAAGGATGAATTGATCCCAACTAGAGTGCAGAATAGTTGGAGAGTCTGTATTGACTACAGGAGACTTAACCAGGCAACAAAGAAGGACCATTTCCCTTTACCCTTCATTGACCAAATGCTTGAGCGTCTCGCAGGTAAGTCTCACTACTGTTTTCTTGATGGATTCTCTAGATATTTTCAGATTCACATTGCACCTGAGGATCAAGATAAGACCACATTCACCTGTCCCTTTGGTACATTTGCTTATAGGAGAATGCCATTTGCCCTATGCAATGCCCCTGGAACTTTCCAAAGATGCATGATAAGTATTTTTCATGACTTCATTGAAAATTGCATAGAGGTGTTTATGGATGATTTTACTGTCTATGGATCTTCATTTAATGCATGCCTTGATAGTCTTGATAAAGTTTTAAACAGATGTATTGAAACTAACCTTGTTTTGAACTATGAAAAATGTCATTTTATGGTAAAACAAGGAATAGTTTTAGGGCATGTAATCTCTGAAAAAGGAATTGAGGTAGATCCTGCCAAGGTAGAAGTTATATCACATTTGCCTTACCCCTCTTGTGTTCGAGAGGTTCGTTCTTTTCTTGGTCATGCAGGATTCTACAGAAGATTCATAAAAGATTTCAGCAAGAAAGCTAGGCCACTATCCAGTCTGCTTCAAAAGGATGTGGCATTTGAATTTGATGAAAAGTGTAAGGAGGCTTTTAATTGCCTCAAGCAAGCATTGACAACAACCCCAATAATCCAAGCACCTGTTTGGACAGCTCCATTTGAGTTGATGTGTGATGCCTCTAATTATGCATTGGGAGCCGTCCTTGGTAAAAAGATTGACAAACAGCCTAGGGTCATCTACTATACATCTAAAACTTTAGATGTTGCTCAGGTAAATTACACTACCACTGAAAAAGAGCTCTTGGCCATTGTTTTTGCATTAGATAAGTTCAGATCTTACCTACTCGGTTCTCGAGTAGTTGTCTTTACTGACCATGCAGCTCTGAAGTACTTGTTGAAGAAAGGTGAGTCCAAGCCAAGATTAATTCGTTGGATGATTTTGCTCCAAGAGTTTGACTTGGAAATTCGTGACAGAAGTGGAACACAAAACCTTGTGGCAGACCATTTAAGCAGAATTGAGAATGCTCCTGATTCGGCACCTATTTGGGACTATTTTCCCGATGAACACCTCATGAGTATTTCTAACTCTTTTGATTCACCTTGGTTTGCTAACATTGTAAATTATCTTGTTGCTTCTGTTTTTCCACCGTGTGCATCCAGAAACCAAATTTCAAAATTAAAAAGTGATGCAAAGTATTATATTTGGGATGACCCGTATTTATGGAAATTATGTAATGATCAGGTGATTCGAAGATGCATTCCCGATCATGAAATAGAATCAGTTCTTCGATTCTGCCATGCTTCACCAGTTGGTGGACATTTTGGTCCACAAAGAACAGCAAGAAAAGTGTTGGATTCTGGTTTATATTGGCCCACAATTTTTAAGGATGCATGGAGAATTTGTAACACCTGTGATAAATGCCAAAGAGCTAGTAATGCTACCACATGGAGACAACAGATGCCTCAGCAACCAATGTTGTTTTGTGAAGTATTTGATGTTTGGGGCATTGATTTTATGGGTCCGTTTCCTCCATCCTTTGGTTTTACTTACATTTTATTGGCTGTTGATTATGTTTCTAAATGGGTGGAAGCTAAAGCCACCAGAACTAATGATGCTCGAGTTGTTGTGGATTTTGTTAGATCTCAAATTCTTTGCAGGTTTGGCATTCCGAGAGCAATCATTAGTGATCAAGGAACACATTTCTGCAACAGGACCATACAAGCTATGCTCAGGAAGTATGGGGTTGTTCATAGAGTCTCTACTCCATATCACCCCCAAACCAATGGACAAGCAGAAGTCTCTAACAGGGAAATCAAAAGAATCCTGGAGAAGATAGTACAGCCTAACAAAAAGGATTGGAGCAGGAAATTAGATGATGCTCTTTGGGCACATAGAACAACTTTTAAGGCACCTATAGGAATGTCTCCCTATAGAATTGTTTTTGGTAAAGCATGTCATCTTCCAGTGGAGATTGAGCATCGTGCTTATTGGGCTGTAAAAGCTTGTAACTTAGCACTTGATCAAGCAGGTGAAGAAAGAAAATTACAACTGAATGAGCTTGATGAGATCCGTTTGGCAGCTTATGAGAACTCGAGGTTCTATAAGGAGAAAACAAAGAAATTCCATGATAGCTCAATAGCTAGAAAGGATTTTACTGCTGGACAGAAAGTGCTACTGTTTAATTCCCGGTTGAAACTGATGGCCGGAAAATTGCGCTCCAAATGGGAAGGACCTTTCATTGTTACGAATGTATTTCCCCATGGAGCTGTGGAAATAAAAAGTGAAAACTCCAACAAAAGCTTCAAGGTTAATGGACAACGTTTGAAGCCATTTCATGAAAATCCTTCACTTGTGGATGTTACAATGGAGGAACATGCTTTGGGGGAACCACTTCTTGATCCCCCTTGAGGGAGTTTTTTCTTACCCATCTCTTTACTTTTTCATTATATTGTCTATTTTGTATGCTCTGTCTTACATTGAGGACAATGTATGATTTAAGTGTGGGGGTGGGATCATTTATGTGTTATTGTGTGTGTGTTTTTTGTGTGATTAATTTTAAGTGACTTTGTTAAAAAAAAAAGAATTAAAAATAAAAGATTTTGTGTGTGTTTTTGTTTTAAAAAGGCACGTTTTATTAGAATTTTAAGATATGCATGAGTAACAAGTAAATTCTTTCATGTCTGATATGACATTAATGATATGTTATAATTTGAACTTAAACATTTTTGGTATGTTGAGAATGACATGATAATTGAGAAATGATCATATATGATGGAATTATACCTTGTAAGATTTTTGAGCCTTAAAATTTGATGGATCACTTTAAACCATCTTAATCCTTTCATGTGTGATTAATTCCTGAAAGCTTACATCTTAATTTTTGTCTTGTTTCTTGATGATACTTGAAACTCATATGAATGTATTTGAAATGATACAGGCATTTTTGTTCAGTTGAGCCACTAAGCCAGATAAGCCTACCATGAATAAATTATCTCTTGCTAGCCATTTTGAGCCTATTTAACTATTTCCTTGTTGCAGCTCAAATAAGCCATGGATGAAGAACCAAAAATATACCTACCTTAAGAAATATATTGAAGCTTTGGAATCAAGTCAAAACAGGCATTCAAATAAGTGTGGGGGTGTACAAAAAGGAATTGCAACTCTTGTTCCAAGTGTTATGCAATCTCATAAAAATAAAAAAAATAAAAAAATAAAAAAATAAAATTTTACCAAATACCATACAATAAATGTTTTACCTTCACTGTTTGCCAGAAAAATTAATTGCTTCATCATTCTTTTTGGTATATATATAAATATATATATTTCATCCATTTTAACCTTGGCCACATTGCAACCCTGTAAAAGCCCTGTTGATCTATACATGCATTTGTGTTGATTGTGGAATTAAGAAACTTGCCAAATTTTTTTTTTTTGACTGTTTGTTTTTCAGGAATTATTTTGAGTGTATACACAAACCTTAAACACTTGAGAGTTGAGAGTATGTCTTGTGAGGTTCTATCACTTATGATCTTCTTTTCAGTTTAATTTAATTTTCACATGCCTAAGTGTTTGAATGATTTTTATATATATCTTGATGCTCTGCATCTTGCATGTTGAATAACTCTTGTTTCTCTGTATATTCTTAAAATTTCATGCCAACTCTGTGTTGTCGTTTTTAACTTAATGTTTTCAAATAAATTATGATACTTATTTTTATTTTGATTTTGCCCGGGAGTGCAAAAGAATAAGTGTGGGAGTACTTGATGATGCATGATTTATCCTTAATTCCTCAATTTAAATGTGTATAATTTTCCATCACTTAGTGTGTAATATACTGCACTTTAACACATTTTCATCATTTGAGCTTTATTTAATATTTAATTTTAAAATGAATTAAGGATAAATTTTTAATAAAAGTTGGTTTTCTCTTGTTTTGTAGTGTGTGATTAAGCCTGTAATTAAAAAATAATTACCACAGGTCAAACGAAAGAAGCCACGACTCAAGAAATGGTCAAAAATGCGAGAAAAGCACCAGAACAGGTCTGGGAATCGATTCCCAGTGAATCGATTCCCACACAAAAGAACAGCAAGGAATCGATTCAAGCACCCTGGGAATCAATTCATACAGCTAGGAATCGATTCCCCACCCCTGTGAATCGATTCATATGCATTTTAAAGGCCTGGGAATCGATTCAAACAAGCATGAATCGATTCATGTGCTTGGGAATCGATTCCCACCCCTGAGGAATCGATTCCTATGTGTAAAATTGCCCAAAAATTGCCTAGATGAATCGATTCAGGCACAGATTCATCAGTGGAAACATCAGATAATGCATTATCAAAGTGGAAACAACACTGAAGCTGATAATGGAGCACTAAAGATCATCATGGAGCACTGAAGCATGATAATGGAGCACCATTGAATTGTAAATTAAGAGTGCACATTCCATTACAAATTAATTAAGGCATAAGCTTTGCTTTTGAGCTCCTATAAATAGGAAGCAAGGCAAGGGGCAAAACCATTCATTCTTCATCAGAAGACAATTAAGTCTTGGGTGCCATACGTTCTTCCTCTTCTCTTCTCCGTTGGAATTTTTCCAGCAAGTTCTTCATTTCCGGGTTAGTTTCATTGTTTGTAGTTGTAATTATGGAGGGCTAAAACCCCTAGATTGATTTTCTTGGAGAATGTTGTAATGTAATTTTGAGGTCATTAATTTTAATATAGTATGCTTTTATTATTGTTATTTCTTCATAATCTTTCTCTACTTATTTAATTCCATTTTGTTTAATTAAATTTGTATGCTTAATCGGTTTAATTATTCAAATGGAATAAAATAAGGTTTTAAATTAGAATGGATTAAGGAAATATGCATGCTTAATGAATATTTTCATAATCACTTTTAATAATTATGGTTTGCTTAATTCCATAATTTGAGAATAGATTATGTATATATGCGATGTTCTTATGTATGCTCAATAATTCCTAGATTTTACGATCTTGACTCCTTTTGCTTAATTAGGATGCTTGATTAAAATATTCATTTTTAAATGAAAGTAAAGGAATTGTGAATTGAAAAAGACGCTTAGTTGATCAATTCAATTTGAGCTAAGAAATTAACATTAATAAGTATACAAATTATTTTTAGTAAACCAAGGATAAATTTATTTACAATACTCCAAGAAAATCAATCACTTGTTATTTATTGTTTTAAATCCTTTATTTACCTTGTTTTAATTGTGACAACAAAAATCAATCAAAACCCCCCCCAATTGTATGTTAGTGAACTTATGTTTGTAAAAATTTTTAGTTGTTTAGTTTTTATTTTTAATTGTTAAAAATTAGTTTAAGACTTGACTTTTCCTAAATTTTTGTGTTGATCCTTGAGAGAACGACCTAGGTTGACACCCTAGTACTACGTTAATTAATTTTAATGTACTAATTTGACGGAATCACGACTGTAAAAATACCACGTCAGTCTTCTATTAATCATTAATAGCTTTTATATGATCAGACTTGTTTGTTATCAAAGAATAAGTACATAATACAGCATCATGAATATATAAATCAAAGCATCAAAGCAAATTTTTAGAACAAAATATCATTTCATTAAGCATGGAAAATCATTACAAAAGGACTCAAGACATAAGATTAAGACTTGTTAACAACTCATGCATAAAAGACTTCTAAATATCTCCCTCTTTTGATATCAACAAAAAATGGGGCATTATAGAGAGGTAAGAGTAGAAAGACTAGTAAGAACAGAGGTAAGAGATAAAGCAAGATTAGGATTAAAGTTAATGAGGAGAGAAGCTGCTAAGGAAACAAGGATGAAGTAATGGGTCTGATGGATAATGATAAATGAGGAGTCAAAAGAAATGATAGTAGCACATTGGGGAAAAATCTACCAAGAGGCATGAGAACTAGAGCCTTCTTCTCTGATGGTGCAAAAGTGGTGAGACCAAAGGGCATAAACATGAGCTTCAGTTAGATTGGGAGCAATCAGAATGCTTTTCAAACTTTAGAGAGCTGATGAGGTCTGAGAGGATATTTATGGTGAGGCTTTGGTGTTGGTAGCATAGATTTCTTTAATTTTCCCAAACTAATCCAAAATGTTACTTTTGGATATATGTTAAGAACAATCAGGATTTTCTTATTTGGAGTTGCAATAGCCAATCTTTTCATGGTAGATAGCTTGAGTTTGTTTATACCATATTTCATTTTTCTTGCAACATAAACTTGCTCAACCACTAGAACTTGACGCATGGCAATCTCCTTAGGTGAAAGAAAGTGAGGATGAGGTAAGAGTCTCTTTATAGGTAAAGGAGGTATGTATTTAAGGGTAAAGGGTCTGATATGAAGCTTGCGGCTACCAAAGTTGGGGCTGTTCACAATGGCTAGGTTATAGGGTGATCCGGTCCCAACACGGGCCCCCAAGAGCATGGTTTTAATGCCTTGCCAGATCAGCATTTCGAACAGGAGAAATACATTTCAAATCCTCTACGATTACTCTTATACGGAGTACATACCGCCAAGGCATATGACTCCGCCAAGGCATGTTACTCCGCCAAGGCATGTTACTCCGCCAAGGCATGTGACTCCGCCAAGGCTTATCACTCCGCCAAGGTGGAAAGTATTAAAAAGATTGTACACATACATAAAGCATTTCCAATGCACACTACTCCGCCAAGCCATAGGCTCAATACAGGCGGAATACCAAAATCCCCATACTGTGAAGCGAGCCCATATTTATAACCCCGGCACGAGATTGACTCTGTCTTGAGAGGTTGAAAATGGGAATCACGCTGTCACGCATAAGAGGGAACAACAAATAAAATAATAAAGCATCAACGCTTTCCAAGTGAGTGGAAATACCCACTACAGTGATGGTGCTCGTGAACGGCGCAGGGACCCACTACCTTTCTTGCATTGTGCCTGAAAATAAGGAACGGGTCCCATCAATAATAGAGCACCAGTAACAGGTATATAAACCTCAGCGAAAAGGTATAAGGGATCTCCCTAATTCTGAACCTTACACATATACTTGCATAATTCTCTCAGATTTGCTTTCTAAGTCTAACAGTACTTCAAAACACTGACTTGAGCTTCGGAGAATAATTGCAGGTACAACCACCAATTGTGTCAAGGCAAAGGAGGCTGTTCCAGGCGGACTGCTACACCACCGCAGAGTGCATTGTACTATTCTTCAGTATACTAGAGTACTTTACATTTGTATCTGTATAAGGCCCTCCTCACATCAGATTTTACTTTACATGTACATTTTGAATTGTTTGACAATCATACCTTTACACCCCCTGTAAAGAACAGTTCATTGGCACGCCCGGTGGGACCTGTAAATTTGGTAATCCCACAATCCTTGAACGATTCCCATTACATTCATCATCAATGGAAAGACCAGGACCAGAAATGCAGACTGAGGATTCTCCTCCACGTAATCCTAGACGTCTAAGCTTTGACAACGATACTCACAAAAGGGCAACACATGTTGGCTCTCCAGATCCGAGAGATGACATGATCAGAATGTTGAGGGAAGAAATCACAGAACTTCGACGTGAAAAGGCGAATCCCATACACGAGAAAGCGGGCCTTGCAAAACAGCCGCACCATGAATCGCATGTACAGGAGGAATCGAGTCCTCCAAATTACTCTCGCATCCCTACTTACATGGAAGAGCAACGAAGCCTTCCACTGGAAAATGTCCACCATCAGGAGGGAAAGAGAGTCATTTCAAATACATCCCCCTCGGGATACAAGATGAGTATCCCATTTTCCAAAAGACTGATGAGTGCACATGTCCCCAGACATTTGCAAATGATGCAACCCATCTCCATAGGAAAATATACTGGGGAGACAGATCCTTCTAAGCATTTAGATGCTTACATCTATGAAGCTATGTTCTTAGGTGCGGAGGAAGATGTCATGTGCAGAATGTTTCCCAGAACCCTCACAGGTGAAGCTCTTAACTGGTTCAAGAGTTTACCTTCAGGTTCCATTGATTCATGGGAGGACTTGACCATAGCTTTTGGCAGTCACTTTGTAATCTCTAGGGATGCGCCTAGAACCTCCCATACCTTGGCTCAGATCAAGCAAGGTGACAAAGAGTCTCTAAAGGATTTCCTGAAGAGATTTTATAAAGAGGCGGCCATGGTCCCTGACTTGACAGAAGCAATCTAGTTGCATATCCTCATCGAGGCCATGCAGCCGAAATCGCCCTTTGCTTTGTCGTTGGCAAAAGGACCTCCATCCACCATGGAGGAGTTTCGCAGGAAAACATCCAAATGCGTAGGTATTGAGATGCACTTGGAAGCCACTGCATCTCGCAATAAACCACCCATTTCAGGTCCACACCATGACAAAGATAAAGAAAAATCATCCAGGAATAATAAGTTCCCTCAGAAAGATAAGGCGGGGAACCAACCCTTCAAACAGCAAGATAGACGTGTGTTCAATTTTGCTCATTATGCACCCCTGAACACGACATATGAAAAAATCTTGCGTGAAATAGGATGGACTACCCTCAACGTTTACGGGATTCAACGTCCACCTCCACTCAGACGCGGTGGGAATCCAAAGAAATATTGTGAGTTCCACGAGTCAGTTGGTCATACCACAGAGGAGTGCAAGCAACTCAAAAACACCATCGAGGTGCTTATTCGTGAAGGCAAACTGAAACACTATTTGTTTAAGGGTAAATCTCATGATGAGCCAGAGAGGTTCGAAAAACGACCTCGTGATCGTTCTCTGGATCCTGATAACACTCAGGAACTAAAATGCACAGCGGCAACAGAAAAACAAAAGAGTATTGTTCTGGAGTCTGCCCAAAGAGAACCAAGCCCTGAACCCAGATCGCGGGGCAAAAGGCAGGTGGTAGATATGATTACTGGGGGCTTTGCTGGGGGCGGACCCTCAATCACCGTAAGGAAAAACCACCATCGTATGGTCTTGTCTGTGCAAGGCAAGAGCAAAGAATATCACCCATTCAGGAACGGGGTTCAGACTCCGCCTATAACCTTCACAGACGACGATTTTGGCCCTACTATTCCTGGAGGAGATGACGCAGTAGTGATTATTGCAGTAATCGCTAATATGGATGTGAAACGTATCCTAGTTGATCAGGGAAGTTCCTGGGACGTTATCTTTTATGACTGTTTTAAACGCATAGGATTAACTGATACAGATTTGCAACCATATACGCAGGACCTTACAGCCTTCAATGGCGCCAAACAGCCCACCAAAGGCTACTTGGACACGAGAATTACTTTTGATGGCGAACCTGGACCAAGGACTGTGAAATCCAGGATTCTTGTCATTGATGTGAAATCTCCATACAATGGCATCATTGGGCGGCCTACCCTGAATGCCATGGAAGCCATCGTTTCAACCCCCCACTTGCTAATCAAGTTCATTGACAAAGATAATCAAGTCTCATCTGTAAGGGGTGACCAAGAAATGGCTCGCTATTGCTATAATTTGAGTCTTAACATGGTGAAGCTTGAAACCATGTCTAAGAAAAGAAAGTTGAATGAAGGGAGCAGTATGGCGGCGTTCGTCAATTTGGTAGATCTTGACCCCAGGGTGGAGTCTTCTGTAGACCCACTGAACCCTTTGAAACCAACTCCTAATGGTGGTTCTAAGTCTATTGTTTTGGGTAGCACCCCGGAACAGATTACGAACATCAATGACAAGCTTGAGGCTAACATGGAGGCAAAACTAATTGCACTTCTCCATGAGTACAAAGAAATTTTTGCTTGGACCGCTGCAGACATGCCTGGCATGGATCCCAACTTTTGTTGTCACCACCTGGCGGTGTATCCTAAAACTAAGCCTGTAGCACAAAAGAAACGGTGTATGGGTCCAGCTAAACAAAAAGCCACCTATGAGCAAACAGAGGAACTCCTCAAGGCGGGGTTCATCAGGGAACTCCGTTACTCCTCCTGGTTGTCTAACGTGGTCATGGTACAGAAAGCCAATGGCAAGTGGCGTATGTGTATAGACTATGTTGATTTGAATAAATGTTGTCCCAAGGATCCATACCCTCTCCCCAACATTGATAGATTGGTTGATGACTCTTCAGGATACAAGTATCTATCTTTTATGGATGCTTACTCCGGTTACAAGCAAATTCTGATGTGTAAGGATGATCAAGAGAAGACAGCGTTTGTTAATGATAAAGGAGTCTTCTGCTACAACATCATGCCATTTGGGTTAAAAAACGCCGGGGCAACCTACCAGCGCATGATCAACAAAGTTTTTGAGGGTATGCACACAAAGCTGGTAGAAGTTTATATTGATGATATTATTACCAAGACCCCGGAAGGAGGAGACCATGTTGAGGATCTACGCCTCATTTTTCAACGCCTACAACAATATGATATGAGGCTTAACCCTTTGAAATGCACATTCACTGTCCCTGGTGGCAGATTTTTGGGCTTCATGTTGACACAAAGAGGTATAGAGGCCAACCCTGATAAATGATGTGTTATCCAGGAGTTGTAGAGCCCCAAAACACTAAAAGAGGTACAATCCCTCAACGGCAAAATCGCTGCTCTAGCACGATTCATGCCAAAAATGGCTCATCGCTCTCTTCCCTTGTACAAAATGCTGAAAAAAGACAAGAAATTCAGTTGGGGCCCAGAGCAAGAAGCGGCTTTCCAAAGCTTGAAAAATGTCTTGGCCAGCCCTCCAATCCTGGTAAAACCAAGCCCAGGTGAACAACTCATTGTTTATTTGTCTGTTTCAGATGAAGCCTTAGCAGTAGCTCTAGTTAAGGAGACAGTTGAAGGCCAACGATCGGTGTACTTCACCGGTAAAACATTGTATGGTGCAGAATGCCGTTATTAGAAGATTGAAAAGGCAGCACTTGCAGTTGTTTGGGCTTCACGATGCCTAAGACCATACTTTCATGCCCATCCTATCTTGATTCACACAGACTTGCCACTTCGTACTATACTGTTCAAACCAGACCTGGCTGGAAGAATGATCAAATGGGCCATAGAACTATCTGAATTCGACATATCCTACGAACCAAGAACTGCTATTAAGGCACAAGTCCTAGCAGATTTCGTAGTTGAGTTAACAGGCTCTAGCCCAGATGCAGATCATTCACATTGGACAATATACATTGATGGATCTTCAAATAGCAAAGGATGTGGGGCAGGAATTGTTATGGAAAGCGATGACAGGGTACATCTCAAAATTTCATTGCACTTCACCTTCACTATGTCTAACAATCAGGTAGAGTATGAAGCCTGCTTAGCCAGACTCAGAGCAGCACAAGATATTGGGGCCAAAACTGTAACCTTATGCAGTGATTGTCAATTAGTCATTTCGCAAATTCTTGGTGAATATCAGGCTAAAGAACCTTTGCTGCAACAATATCTAAACTGCGTTAATGAGTTAAAGCAACACTTTGACGAAGTCACTTTCAAACATGTACCCCGGGAAGAAAATACACGTGCTGATATCCTCTCCAGGTTGGCTAGCACAAAGAAGGCAGGATGCACAACTACGGTTGTACAAAGTACCTTGGCGGAGCCAAGTATTTCCTTTCCTTCCTCAATTTGTATGATTAGAAGCCGTTCCTTTGATGACAATTCCTGGGTAGCACCGATAGTTCGTTACCTTGTTAATGGACAATTACCCACGAATGATCTTGAGCGACGAAAACTAAAGAAAGAAGCACCTTATTATACGCTCCTAGACGGACAGTTATACCGCCGAGGAATTTCTGTTCCTTACTTAATATGCATAAACGAAAATGAGGTGCAAGCCGTTTTAGAAGAAGTCCATGAAGGGCAGTGTGGACACCATCCGGGGGCACGTAGTCTAATGAGAAAAATACTCAAAGATGGGTATTGGTGGCCTACCCTGAAACATGACTCTGCCTCATATGTTCAGAAGTGCGATCAATGTCAACGAGTCGCAAACCTTCATCATACTCCGACGAAAGAAATGTCATCATCAATAACGCCTTGGCCTTTCTATCAATGGGGTATGGATATCTTAGGTCCATTCCCAACTGCGCCTGGCGGTATCAAGTACTTGATAGTTGGCGTTGATTACTTCACCAAATGGATTGAAGCAGAGGCAGTGGTGCATATTACATCAGCCAGGGCACGTAGATTCGTATACGAAAATATCATTGCACGTTTCGGAGTCCCTAGACGCATAGTCACTGATAATGGCACCCAATTCATAGATCGTAAATTCACTGAACTCCTAGAAAATCTCAGCATTACGCAGATTTTCTTTTCTGTGGAACATCCTCAAACCAATGGCCAAGCTGAAGTTGACAACAGAGAGATCTTGAAAGGCCTTAAGAAACGCCTTGGTGAAGCAAAGGGAGATTGGGCAAATCAATTATGCCACGTTCTGTGGGTATATCGAACAACCCCTCACTCCACCACCAATGAATCCCTATATCGGCTGACATATGGAGTCGAGGCTGTTATTCCCATTAAATTGGTAGCCCCTTCAGCTCGAATCCTCCACTTCAACGAAGAAGCCAATCGACAGAACCTCGCCCATGAACTCGAGGTCTTGGCAAAATTGAGAGAGGAAGCCTTTGTGCGGGATCAAGTTGTTAAAGCAAAAGCCGCCAAACGGTATAACACTCGTGTTTCTGAACGCCGTTTCAAAGAAGGAGATTTGGTTTTGAGAAGGGCCAATATCGGCAACAAATTTGCACACCAAGTCAAATTGGCACCAACCTAGGAAGGACCATACCGAGTCATCGAAGCTCTGGGCAAAGGCACATACCGCGTAGAAAACTTAGATGGCACTCCGGTCAGGAATAAATGGAATATTTTAAATTTACACATATATTACAGCTAGTTGGGTAATACGGTATGTTCTCTCCCCTAACTTAAGGTTCTTCCCAAATGGGCTTTCCTTGAAAAGGCTTCGACGAGACATACCCCAACTCAGCTCTTTATGTAGTTCCATCATTAATAAAATTCCTTCCTACATTCAATCTTCATTCTAACTTTCAGTTAATTATCCATGGCAGAACTTGTTCCCATGCAGATAAGACACCGGCTCCAACAATTGAAGCATTAAAGCATAACTCTTTATTCCATAAAGATCATCCAACATGCAACAAAGCTTCACAAACGGAGTCAAAAAACTCCTTGGGGGAAAAGGATTGGTGTCACAGCTATATGCTGCACCATACCGACCCTAAGGTCCAAAAAACTCCTTGGGGGGAAAGGATTGGTGTCACAGCTATATGCTGCACCATACCGACCCTAAGGTCCAAAAAACTCCTTGGGGGGAAAGGATTGGTGTCACAGCTATATGCTGCACCATACCGACCCTAAGGTCCAAAAAACTCCTTGGGGGGAAAGGATTGGTGTCACAGCTATATGCAGCACCATACCGACCCCAAGGTCCAAAAAACTCCCTGGGGGGAAAGGATTGGTGTCACAGCTATATGCTGCATCATACCGACCCCAAGGTCCGGCAAAATTCCTATGGAAAGGATTGGTGTCACAACTTATGCTGCACCATACCAACCCTGGATTCAACAATTTTCACTTGATCAGGAGATACACCCCAATTCAAATTCAAAGGGATAAACGCTCCATCCAAACCCTTATTCCGCCCAACTGCTAATATTTCACGGAGTTCATAATCGACAAACTCAAGCACTATCAATAAGTCCAAGTAAGTATAATACTTGTAAAAATTGTGCTTCAATGAAATTCTTAAGAGGCTACTCCGCCTCATTACAGAATTCTATCACATTGAAATTCTTAAGAGGACACTCCGCCTCATTACAAAATTTACTTCATTGAAATTCTTAAGAGGCTACTCCGCCTCATTACAGAATTCTACTTCGTTGAAATTCTTAAGAGGCTACTCCGCCTCATTACAAAATTCTACTTCATTGAAATTCTTAAGAGGCTACTCCGCCTCATTACAGAATTTACTTCATTGAAATTCTTAAGAGGCTACTCCGCCTCATTACAGAATTTACTTCATTGAAATTCTTAAGAGGCTACTCCGCCTCATTACAGAATTTACTTCATTGAAATTCTTAAGAGGCTACTCCGCCTCATTACAGAATTCTATTACATTGAACTTCTTAAGAGGCTACTCCGCCTCATTACAGAATTTCATTACAGAATTCACTTCATTGAAATTCTTAAGAGGCTACTCCGCCTCATTACAGAATTTACTTCATTGAAATTCTTAAGAGGTTACTCCGCCTCATTACAGAATTCTATTATATTGAAATTCTTAAGAGGCTACTCCGCCTCATTACATAATTTACTTCATTGAAATTCTTAAGAGGTTACTCCGCCTCATTACAGAATTCTATTACATTAAAATTCTTAAGAGGCTACTCCGCCTCATTACAGAATTTACTTCATTGAAATTCTTAAGAGGCTACTCCGCCTCATTACATAATTTACTTCATTGAAATTCTTAAGAGGTTACTCCGCCTCATTACAGAATTCTATTACATTAAAATTCTTAAGAGGCTACTCCGCCTCATTACAGAATTTACTTCATTGAAATTCTTAAGAGGCTACTCCGCCTCATTACAGAATTCTATTACATTGAAATTCTTAAGAGGCTACTCTGCCTCATTACAGAATTTCATTACAGAATTCACTTCATTGAAATTCTTAAGAGGCTACTCCGCCTCATTACAGAATTCTATTACATTGAAATTCTTAAGAGGCTACTCCGCCTTATTACAGAATTTACTTCATTGAAATTCTTAAGAGGCTACTCCGCCTCATTACAGAATTTACTTCATTAAAATTCTTAAGAGGCTACTCCGCCTCATTACAGAATTCACTTCATTAAAATTCTTAATAGGCTACTTCGCCTCGTTACAGGATTTTACTTCATTAAAATTCACAAAAAGGTTATTCCGCCTCGTTATACTTAATCATATTTCATCAGTCCTCAAACGATTACTCTGCCTTATTAATAGCATTTTACAAGGAACAACTCCCACGGACTCAAACACCGTTTATATGAACAAGTATAAATTTACAGAAATTATACTTTATTAAATATTGTCAAGAATTGATAAAGGGTCCAGAGCCTATCCTGGAACAAGGCAATATTATTAAAGTGCAAAAAACAAAATTCGCAAAGAAACTCCGAAGCCAATCTTTAAGACTCGGGTGGCACTCCTTCTTGATGGGCGGAGCTAGGCTGAGACTCACTGGGTTTGGACAAACTCTGTGAGGGGGGTAAGTCCGCCAAAACATACTCTTCATTAGGCGCAGGAACGTGACCCCCCTGAGCAGGCACCATCAATTCACCATTGATAAACTCATAATAAGGGTGAATGCCTACAGTGTTGAGAACAACGCCTGGGTTGTGATGACGGAGTTAGCGAATAGCCATGCTGAAAGCATCATCAATTGCTGCCTCAGCTGCATCCAAAGCCGACTGCAACTCCTGATCAAGCCGTTTATTGGCAGCATTTGAAATGGCTTTCTCAGCTTTCAGCTCTTCGACCTGTTTTTCAAGGTCACTGTATACAGTGGCTGCTTGATCCAACTCCGCAGCCCAGGCGTCTTCAGCGAGAGCCTTACTAGTTTCAAAAGAAACCAGTCTCTGCTGAACTTCACTCACATCCTCACCCAGTTTTTGGTTCTGCTGATTCAAATCTAAAACTTGTTGTTTCAGCAGAACATTGTCAGCCTTCACCTGGGTTAGCTCGCCCACATCCTCGCCCAGTTTCGAATTTTGCTCTTTCAAATCCGCAACTTGCTTTTCCAGCAGGGCCTTATCAGCCTTAACCCAAGCCAGCTCCTCTTCCAGCTTCTTCTTATCAGAGTCGGCGGTGTCAAGGTGTTTATCTTTAGCCTTGATCACCTTCGACAACTGTTCATTGTCATGCTCCAAGCTGTGAATTTTTTCAACAGAATCATGGTATGATTCTTGAAACATGGCAGCCTCCGCAGCTACCTCGGCAATACGGGGCACTGAACCAAGAAAACCATCAATTTCAGCAAGATGCCACCTTGCAGCAGCAGTGGCATCCGCAATATCCTCGAAGTCGATATCTGGGCGGAGAATGAAGTCTGGATCACGCCTCTCTGACTGGCGGGATCCCACATTTGTGAAATACAGATAAGGGTTCAAACAAGACCCCGTCAGAGGAAGAGAGACAGACCGCCTAGATGGTTCCCCTGGAACGTTGACAAGGAAAACTGCTGTGCCTCGAGCAGTCAAGTCCAGGGCAGGACTCTCAGTTTGGCAAGGTGGAGAAACTTGAATCCCACCCATCTCCTCTCCCACAACATCTTCTTCAGGAGCGACCCCCTGACCACCCTGTTCAGGAGTGATAGCCACAGCTGATGGCTCCGGAATCTCTTCAACTCCTATCGCAGCATCAGAGGATGCTCCTTCCCCCACCTTCCCTTTTCCTTTGCTCTTCCTCTTCTGCAGAGGTTGGGGATCCTCTTCCTCCACCTCGATAGTTTCTGGTTCTTGGCATTTTTTAGATCGCCTTTCTACATCAACTATCGAGGGCCCTGCACCACCCTCCAACATCATTACATTGGTGGATGCAGGAAAAGGGAAAGTCCTCGTCAGAGCTACAGCCAGATTCCTCCGAGGCTGCACATTGTTTTCCGCATCAATTTCCTGGCAACTCATACGCATTTGCTTGATACGCTCTATCCCAGGAAATTCAGCGATCTCTCCTGCAAACATAAGATACACGAATACAATTAGAAGTTGCAGGGAAGCACAGACATAATATTCAAGCAACAAGTCTCAAAACATTACTTAAATATCCTTCAGCATCATGCCCAAGCAGCCTTCGGCACAGAAACTGCTTGTGGGCGGAGTTATACTCCTTTAGTGTCCGGAGTACTTCCACGGAGGTAGGTGACAGGACACTCTCCTTAACTTCATAAGCTTGTTTAGTCAGGAGGAAGTGCTCATGAGTCCACGCCACCGGGAATTTATCAATCCCCTCTACACTCCGCCAAAAGACGGACTTGTTCTTCCTAACAGAAACTTTTACAAAGCTCATTCTGAAATGAAGTCCGCCTTCTTTGGTGGAGTCAGCAAACGCCTTAAAATTTACAATCTTCAGCTCCGCCCGAAGGGTTACAAAACCCATGCCGCCGGTTTTCGCATTCACCCGCCTCATTATGCGGCAAAAAGCAAAGAACAACGCCACAGTAGGCGTAAACTCCAAATGTTTAGCCAGCACTTCAAAGCTGTGGACTATTCCCCATCCATTAGGGTGCAGCTGAGAGGGGGCACAATCCAGAAACCTGAGTACACCTATCTGGAATTTGTTCAACAGAAATCGCACCCCCAACTGAATAAACAGGATATTATACATATACAAAGTACGCTCATCCTGAGGACGATGGCAAATGCGTTCAAATGTCTTTGGCGAACGAACGATAAACCTCCTTTCAAATCTCTCATCCTTCTAAATGGGTACCGACAACTCCATTACCCCGCCGCTTGTCGTTGCATGACGCGAGGAAGCCTCTTTGACGTCTTCCTCGACCCAACAATACGGATCAGTCTCAAGCATCTTTTTCCAATCTAACCCATGCAGCACAACATTCTGACATTCTGCCATTGTTATCACTTGTATTTGAGGAGTACCTCCTGCTATAAACGAATGTACAGCATTACTAAAACACTCCACGCTGCTGTAAAATGTTGAATCCCTCCCAGTATAGAAGCCCTCATCTTCACTCTCAATATCCGAAAACATAGGGTGAACAGAAACCCTAGGGCACGACTCTGACTCTTTTCCTCTCATCCTTGTTTCAACAAACACACATATAAAGAAAACAGAACCAACCCAATAACAACGAAGACAGAAAACAGAGGAAGAAAAAAGTTACCTTAAATCTCTGAAGAAACAATGAACTGGCAACAAGAAACGAATCGCGAGGAAGCAGCATTCAGAAGGCAGTTTAAACACTAAAACACAGAATAGAAGATGAAGCAAAACGTTTGTTCCCCTAAGAGTTTACCTATTTATAGGCATGGCTTGGGGGGAAATAAGCGAAACCTTGAAAATCTCAGAAATACACCTATGGCCGTTGGATGAATCATAATGACGTTCCATTAATTCTGAGACTGTTAGATGAATCTCAAGGCAGGCATTTCCTGGGCCGTATTTTCAAAATCCAAGGCCCATGGTAATAACCTCGAAAACGTATTCCAACTGCCATCCCATGTATTTATGTCCCATCATTGGAATGGCAATCGTTACGAGGGCATACGTGGCAATGAGAGATTGAAGCGGCAAAATGCAGTTTCGAGGCGCTTTGATGACAGGCGTGGCAAGTAATGACAAAAACAATAAATGTATGACAACACTTGTCCGTAAATCCTGAGCTAGTAGACGCCGCCTAAACCCATGCCTATAAAAGCTAAGCATAACAGTGTTATAGCTTATTAAAGTGACTTCGCCAGTCACTATAACAAGCTAGGGGCAGATGATCCGGTCCCAACACGGGCCCCCAAGAGCATGGTTTTAATGCCTTGCCAGATCAGCATTTCGAACAGGAGAAATACATTTCAAATCCTCTACGATTACTCTTATACGGAGTACATACCGCCAAGGCATATGACTCCGCCAAGGCATGTTACTCCGCCAAGGCATGTTACTCCGCCAAGGCATGTGACTCCGCCAAGGCTTATCACTCCGCCAAGGTGGAAAGTATTAAAAAGATTGTACACATACATAAAGCATTTCCAATGCACACTACTCCGCCAAGCCATAGGCTCAATACAGGCGGAATACCAAAATCCCCATACTACGAAGCGAGCCCATATTTATAACCCCGGCACGAGATTGACTCTGTCTTGAGAGGTTGAAAATGGGAATCACGCTGTCACGCATAAGAGGGAATAACAAATAAAATAATAAAGCATCAACGCTTTCCAAGTGAGTGGAAATACCCACTACAGTGATGGTGCTCGTGAACGGCGCAGGGACCCACTACCTTTCTTGCATTGTGCCTGAAAATAAGGAACGGGTCCCACCAATAATAGAGCACCAGTAACAGGTATATAAACCTCAGTGAAAAGGTATAAGGGATCTCCCTAATTCTGAACCTTACACATATACTTGCATAATTCTCTCAGATTTGCTTTCTAAGTCTAACAGTACTTCAAAACACTGACTTGAGCGTCAGAGAATAATTGCAGGTACAACCACCAATTGTGTCAAGGCAAAGGAGGCTGTTCCAGGTGGACTGCTACACCACCGCAGAGTGCATTGTACTATTCTTCAGTATACTATAGTACTTTACATTTGTATCTGTATAAGGCCCTCCTCACATCAGATTTTACTTTGCATGTACATTTTGAATTGTTTGACAATCATACCTTTACACCCCCTGTAAAGAACAATTCATAGGGGTTTTTGTAACCAGGGTTAGTTGCAACAAGGATAGGCTTGAGAAATCTAACTAGGGGAGATAGGGGTTAACAATATGAAATAAGGGATTTTGAGAAGGAAGACTAAAAATACAAAGATCTCAAAGGGGAACAATGGCAAGATTGTTTTGTTGAGGGGTCTGGGTGGAAGGTTTATGGTAAGGGATAACAGATATAGAAATTTGTGGATAGGGTAAGGTTGGCTGAAAAACTTTAAGAGAAGGGAAGATAGAGGATTTAGGTTACTTATAAATTCAATTCTAGCTTTCTTTGAGGTTAGCCTAGACTCTGAGGCTCTTCTCTTTTCTTTACAAGAGCAGAACTGAACTAGGTCTCATTACTTTGAAATTCTCTAATGACTTCATAAAACCTATTCATCCAGTCCAAATAAGTCCACTTCAGCATATCATACTCAGGGAACTTATTCAGATGACCAAAGATAAACTTCATATAGCCAATGAAGCTTGGGTAGCCTCTATATTTTATTAGTTCCTCATGATTGGCTCTTATTATTTTTAGATAGTCATCTTTCATCGCATTGAATTTGGCCTGCCATTTAGTTCCAGACCATCCATGTATGGAAATTTCAGGATGCAGATAGTGAAGATGTTAATGAATTTCTGACAGATTTCAACAGACGTCTGTTGCTATTGAGCAATTTTCTCCTGTTGCTGTTGAGAAGCTTGTTGAGAAGCTTGCTGCTGTTGTGGCTTAGATGATTGCTGTGATGGTTGAGGTTGTTAGGTCTACTATGGTAGAGGTGGTTGCTCTAGCTGAGGTAAAGGCTAATCTTGTTAGGCAGGAGACTGTTCCTACTGCTTAGGTTCAAATTTCTTAACCACTGACCTTCTTTGAAGCTGAGTGAGGATAATCTCATCATCAGAGTCAAAAGACTCTTTAGCAGCTTTTAGTTCAAATACCATAGGCTCTACAGGATCTGAATCCTTTGTTGGAGAGGGAGGAAGGATCATCTTACATGGTTTCACATCTTGAGAAGAGTTTGAATGGCTTGATTCATTAGATGCTGATTCATCAGAAAAATCCAAAATTATTTTTCTAACCTTCTTAGTAGTACATTTGACTTTGTTACTTTTCCTCTTGGGGGTTGGTTTTACTTTGATAACCTCAGCCTTCTGCTTCCTAAAATCTACATGGGCAGACCTTTTCTTCTTAGGATGAGAAGGAAGAGAACTCAACATGGTCTGGTCTAACACAAGTAAGAAGATGGATAGCTCATTCACCCAAGAGGTAGGTGTTACCAGGTCACTAATAGTTTGGGTTTGCACATTCTCTAGTGCAAAAACCTTCATCAACACTACTGAATATGGGATCTTGTTCTCCTTTTTCCCAATAAAAGAGATTAAGTAAGTCATAATAACATTGGGTAGACTTACTTTCTTATTCATAAGCATGTGAATCATGTAAAATCTGTCCAGCTTGCTTATAGTATCGTTGGCTCATTTACGGGGAAGAATACTTGCTTCATCACCAGGTAAAGCATCTTGACCTTTGGTAGTAGGCTTCTAGATACAGCTTTAGTAGGTCATTCAGTACCATAGAGCGTTTCAATGATCTCCAGGCTAGAGACCACTTCAAAGTCAAAGTCTTCTACAAAGACTTCTCCCACAACTAGGCAACCGGTAATCATAGCTAAGACATCTTCAGAAATCTCTATCACTTTTCCTTTCAGCTTGCTCAATACAATAAATTTGGACTTGTCAACAGATGTTGTCTTCCAAAACTCCAAAACCATAAGGCTCCCTATCAAGACAAAACTTGGTCTAGCCAATACTATTGATTTCCTCTGAAATGTCTCTTCCATCCATCTTGTGCTGCTTGCGGTGGAAGAAAGATTATTCCACAATATTTGATACTTTGAATGCCATGACTAATGCTCAATAGAAAAGAAGGAGGGATGTTTTAAGGTTTACAAAAATAAAGAGTTCTTTTGAGAGAGAGAAAGGTGAAGGATTTTTCACAAGAGAGGGAAATGATTTGTACATGAAAAAACTCTTATTTAAAAGACAATAACTGTCCACTAGTGGGAAGAGAGAGGGGCATGATCAGGTGGCAGTTACACAAAAAGCTATTAATTGTTGCCACGCTATACATTTCAGAATAAAAAGCAATAAAAGGTTAAACATTTTAACAGTTATCATGAATTCCAAAAGGCTTATGCAATTTTCTCTCTCAGAAAATATTTAGAAGAATATAAGTATGGGTTAAGACATATTAAATTAAATTAAGTTAGACTTTTCATAAAGAACCTTTCATACATTAGACACATCATGCACTAGACTTTTCATGCAATGATTCTTAAGCTTAAATTGTGCTTAATAAAAGCAAACTTGGCCTTAGCTAGAGGCTTTGTAAAGATATCTGCCTACTGATGATCTGTGTCCACAAACTTCATGTCTAAAATCCCTTTTTGCATATAATCTCTGATGAAATGATATTTTATTTCAATGTGCTTTGCCTTTGAATGTTGAATAAGGTACTTTGACAGATTTATTACACCTGTGTTATCACAGAACACAAGAATCTCTTCTTCTTTGATAGAATAATCTTCAAGTTGGTATTTTATCCAAAGAATTTGAGAGCAACAACTTGCTGCAGACATATATTCTGCTTCTGCTGTTAAGAGAGTAATTAGGTTTTGCTTTTTGCTTCCCCATGATATCAGACTTTTACCTAGGAATAACACCCTACCCATTTATCCTAGAAAATTATTTTTAGTCACTAACTTAAACCCCGTAACTGCCTAGAAAAGTTTTCGTATTTGGACCATATCTTCCTCGTCCGACATTAGATGTTTCCATACCATAGATCTATAACTTATATGTTTTGTATTTTCCTAAAATCACACCGTGACACCCTCTAAAAGTCGAGACAAGTGACTGCCTCTAAGAATGACACATCAGCCATACAAAAAAGTGGTCCAATCATGTTACAACTGTAACATCCCAAATTTTAAAATAGAGAACAAATTAAGGAAATAAATATTGAATAATTGAATGCGAATCCTTTAATGTCCCAAAATATTGGAAATAATTAAATTAAGAATTCCGGGGCTGTTAGTAATTTATTAGGACCAAATAAGCAAAACTGACCCGGTTAAAATATGAGTGTCAAACCAAGTATGTCTGATTGAGATGCTGTTGGTTAGGGCTGTAGATAATATTATTGAGAATCTGAATATGTATTCAGAATAATTTTTAGAATGAGTATTGGGCCCAAACAGAGATCCTATTTGTTGTAAAACGGAGAAATATAAGTGATGAGTGTAAAGCTTAAATGAAAACCTCACATTTCACTCTCATTTTCTCATGACAATTCCTCTCCCTTATGCAAACACACTTATCTTTCCTTCTCTCATTTTTCCACTCATCTCTTCCACTTCCTAAAGCTTGAGCACATTGATGCTTCTTTTCCTCTTCATTTTCATTCACCATTGGAGCAAGAAGAAGATCATGGTGGCTTGAAGTTTCTCTTTCTTTTCCTCCATTTTTGTGCTCAACCTTCTTCCCTTGGCGCCCATTCTCATTTCTTGGTTGAGGTAAGTTCCTCATCATTTTTATTGTGCTTGGACCCTAGGCTATAGGTTATGGAGGCTTAGGAGAGTATTTAAAGTATATGGTTATTGATGTTGGTGTATACACTATGAGCTTTTATGCTTTTTCATTTGTATCATTTTTCTACTTATCAATAGAATAAATATTTCAGTTTAAAATTGTTTTAAAACATATTTATCCTTGGAGTAATAGGTCATATAAAAATTATTCTTAAAATGTCCCTAGTCAAGTATTTACATGGGGACATGTAAATACACTGAGACTAGTGTGTGAGTGTACTGATGACCTGATCTCACAGATCATAGATATAGATGATATCGAGTCTTCACACGGGTACACATTAAGAGTAATGATGTACTGGACAGACCCACCATGAGAACGTTGCATGGATCGTTACATGATTGTCATAAACGATTCTCAATGTGATAATGGTATATGTAGTCCTTCGACCTGAAGTCACTACGATTCCTACATGAGGAGTTTATTGTTTTAATACAATTAAACGTCTTCTGTAACAAGAGGACTATAAAGGTTGTGATTAGGCAATGAACAAATTATGAAGAGGGATGTGAGTGATGTAGATGGGATTTGTCTCTCCTATGTGACAGGAGTGATATCCATAGGCCACTTGATGGAGTAAGACTAAGAAAACGCATGGCCATGCTAGAAAGAATAAATATTAGATATTTATTCGGATCCAGTCTACTCCGGTATCAAGTAAAATAAATTGGGCCGTACAAGGATGACGCGACCATGCCTTGGGCCCAATTAGGATATCGTGACAAAATGAATAAACATATTAAATAATTGTCACTTATAGGTTATGTTGATAATATTCGGACATAATGATGCATTGCTAGATGCCGCTCTTATTTTATATTAATAATAAAATAGTTTATTATTAATATGACCGGGTATTTTACCTATAGGGTCACACACATAGAGTAAGCCCATCAGAAAATGTTGTCTTATTTTAGTTGGACTAAAATAAAGCTATTGGGCCTAACTCATTTGGAATGAGTAAGGAGCCCACTTTTAGAGAGAACAAATTAGGTCAAACCTAAGCCTATAAATAGAGCATAAGATGCTCATAGGCCGTTCACTCAAGTGAGACACAAATTTGCAAAAGTTGTAAGAGCTACACGCTGTCAAACTAGCAGTTGGCAAGTGTTGCGATTCTGGTGGGAGTGCTCGTGTGGACTCCTAAAGGACGAGGCTACGACTGCTTCGGAGTTCTTCAAGAGGTAATCCAAAATGAATTTTGAAATTGTTTTGTGCTTTGAAACACGGCGCTTTGCAAATCCTATGGGAATCCTTGTATTTCCGCTGCTCATACACTAGGGATTCCCTAACAATTGAATGAGAGCTTTAAATAAGAAAAACCTAAGGTGGGGAGAAATAAATATAGACTCTTATGAGCATTTATTGGGGAACACGATAATGGTGTTGAAGGATGAAGGAAATTGATGTGTAGTTATGATATGGTTTGGTTTTTACGAAACCCTAACTTATGATTTTGGGGGAAATATGTAATGTAGAAGGGGTTAGCATTTATTGATGAGAGAAGTGTTATAAATGATTAGGTATTGACATTTAATGATGATTTATGATATTGGTTAGAAGCCATAAATGAAAAACTTACCTAAGGTGTTGGTGGAAAATTGATGTGTGTGAGCAACCTAGTTATTGGGGTTATTGCTCTAATGATAATGAGTTTTCATTTAAGGGAAGGAATTCTTGAAGCCTAATTAGGCAATGAATAAAACTTGTAAATAGTTACTACATGATGAGAATCATGTGTGTATATGCATATATATTGAGAATGATGATTGGATGAATGATTAATGTGGTCCTATAATTAATTGATGTAGGACTTGATAACACTTGTGAGGTGGGAACATCGAACCCGAAAGTCTACTTCTCTTGAGGTAGGAAAGGGGTGTATTTTCTAAATGCATAAAACCTTGTATGTTGATAATGTATGTATTGATACCATGTTGCATGTTGCTCCTTGAATGGATGTAGTGCTTTATGTGTGTGATATGAAATAGAGATTGAATCTTGCGATGGTTGATTGTGAAATGGTATATATATATTTCATTACATGGGATTAATATTATGATTAAGTATGAGTGGTACCCTAGATGAGAGGGTGAGATAATCCGTATGAGGTTAAGGCATGCATGAGCATTGTTGCATACATAGCATGATATGCATAACATGATGCTTGAAAAGAGGTTCTAATCACTTGAGATTTGAGATATAAAGGGCTTTCGAGTTCCTGTGATATTGAGCCAGTGGTTGCGACCACGAGGCGGGAGTACCCCTTGCGAGGTGAGAAAGCACCTTGCGAGGCTTCTAAAGGGAGTACCCCTTGCGAGACAGGAAACCAATGAGAATGAATGAATGATTATGGTGGTTGCGATCACTTGATGAAATGAAATCGGATCCATGCATATGCATCTCTAAACACCAGCATGTGTATTAGCCATAAAAGCATAGCATTGAGTGATATCCCAATGAGGAAGTTATGTGAAGTGTATGTGGAATCCTCTTGATCACTAACTATATTTGTGTTATTGGTTTGGTATGGATCAATGAATCTTTATGGATATGAGTGTTCTATAAATTGGGTGATTGATTAAGTTTAGTGTGATTTGAGCTCCTTTTTGGGAGAAGATGTTTAACTTGCATTCATATGTATATTATCACAAATTGTTGGATTTTTCATCATTGAGAAAGTATACTCACTCTCCATGTCGTCTATCTTTTTAGCTCTTGTGTTGTAGGGCTTGACTATGGAGCTCATGTGTGGAGAAATTGTGTGAAGAAAGACATTTTGGGAAAAGATGCCTTAGCCGATAATTGTTTTGATTTTATGGCTTATATGTATACTTTTGTAATATATATACATGACGGATATTTTGTATAGCCATGAATTTATGTGGGTAACTTGAATGGAAGATAGATAGATGGATGATGATTTTGGAGGTCATGTAGGAAAATGAGACCTTTGGGTGTATGGCTCATTTTCATTTGTGACCTTATCATTGTATGAATGATGAATATGGTGTGAATGACTTATAATTTTTGATAAATGAATGAATGGTTATATGAGTATCTAAATTTTATAAAGTGTATAAGATGATAGACTTAATTATAATATGATTCATGAATTTGAATAGAGATCATAGATTATGATTAATTGGAATATGTTTCAAATACCTAATATGATGTATGTGATGTATTAAATTTGTTTAATTTTGCCTTGAATGGATTTTCATATGTTGAGTTATGAAAAATTACAAGTTTCTACGTATGTACTGATATTCTCGCTCAAGCGAGATGGATTCTCGCTCAAGCAAGAATCCCCTGTGTTGGTTGTATGGCCATTGGCCTAATCTCGCTCAAGCGAGAGTGGGTCTCGCTCAGGCGAGACGCTCCTGTTCTGAGTATATACATACTGGACAATTCTCTCCCGAGCGGGCTCGCCTTCCCTCGAGGGAGAGCTATGTTGAATCGTCTCTGGACGTCGTTCGCTCAAGCGGACAAGTATCTCGCCCAAGCAAGATTGCCTATGCATTAGGTATTAGCTACTGGAGGAAATTCGCTCTGGCGAGTAAGGTCTCACCCGAGCGAGAGCGAGGTATTTAGGTATTGGTCAAATTTCGCTTGAGCGAATGGCCAGTATTTTTGGAGGCTCGCTCAAGCGAGGGGGAATGGGATTGGCTACTGGAGCAATCTCGCTCAAGCGAGAAGGGATCGCTCAAGCGAGATGGGCACCTGATGCTTTTTTTTTCACTCAAGCGTGTTTTCCTGGCTCGCTAAAGCGTACCCCGCGGACTCGCTTAAGCGAGAGTGGCACTCTCTTGAGCGAGTGGTGCCCTGATTCTCCAAATTGCATTGTTTTGATTATATTCATTTTCCTTTGCATCAAATCTTCTTGTATCATCTTAAAAATACTTTGGACATATTATGAAGTCATTAAACCTCATGATGTTTAACCTCTTTAAATCCAATCATATAGCATCAATTTAAATAATTCTTTTTGTTTTTTTTAATTAAGGATTCCTCATCAATCACTTATAACTTACCTCCTCATATCTCCATATATGAGATAGGTCTTTCATAGATCTAGGGTGATGAATTAAAGTTTCACTACTTTATGTCTTCATTAATTAATGATGTGAAAATCGTGAAAAATTTACCCCGAATTTTTGGGGTGTTTCAACCTGGTATCAGAGCTTTGTTTGTTCCTTATTACTGTGATTGATTAATATTATCAGAACATAACATGCATTTGGTGAATGATTGTCATTGTTGTTTGACTTATATGGATTGATTGTGGATGAAATTTGATTTCTATAAGCCCGGCCAAGCTTTCTTCACACTATTCTCCCTCAATGTTGAATTCTTATGTTTATGTGAATGCATGTGACATCATGATATGATTATATGATTTTTATAAGCTTTAATGTGGATTGGTCGATGTTGGACTCCATGATGGAGGGCCATGATTTAATTATATGATGAATTGTTATAGCATGAAACTAT
Source organism: Clitoria ternatea (assembly GCA_037962975.1). Classification (NCBI taxonomy): domain Eukaryota; kingdom Viridiplantae; phylum Streptophyta; class Magnoliopsida; order Fabales; family Fabaceae; genus Clitoria; species Clitoria ternatea. The sequence goes on along the minus strand of CM075672.1, from coordinate 25,164,287 downwards.
AGAGAGGTCTATGAGTTAGTTTACTGGTGTTAGTTGAATTTAATGTTATGATTATAGATATTATGATGGCTCGTCGTCGTCAAGATAACAATGACGCTATAGCTAGAGCTTTGAATTGCTTTGCGGACCTTCTTGAGTCACAAAACCATGATAGACTAGAGGCGGAAAGGCAAACTACTCCTGCTACTCAAGGTACTCAAGGCCTTGACATGTTCTTGAAGTGGAAACCCTCTGAGTTTCATGGTGGATTTAGACCCAAGCAAGCTTATGTTTGGATCCGATATGTTAAGTGGATCTTCAACAGTTTCGAATGCACTAAGCTCCAGAAAATGGAGTATGCTATTTTTATGTTGAGAGATGAAGTTGAGACTTGGTGGAGACTCACCAAGAGTAGGATGATTGCTGCTGCTACTCCCTTGACCTGGGAAAACTTTAAGCTAGAACTCATGAGAAAATATGTGCCTGAGAGTTATAAAAGTAAGAAGGAGCCTGAGTTCATGGAACTTAAGCAAGGCACAATGACGGTGGAAGAGTACGCTTCCAAATTTGAAGAACTCTGTGAATTTTACCCTCCTTATCAGCAAGAGATAACCGAAGCCTCCAAGTGTGTAAAATTTGAGAACGATCTATGCCCTGACATTCAAAGGGCCATGTGCCATCAAGAGATCTAAAGTTTCATGGTACTTGTGAATAAGTGTCGCATCTATGAAGAACATGCTCTACCTCATCATTCCAAATTTGACTATAAGTTGAAGGGTCAATCTTCCGATTTCAAGAAACAAGGGAATTTTAGAAAGGGACATTTTCAGAGGGGTGCTCATTCTAGTGTCTAAGCTAGAGGCAGTGGTCATGGTAATACCTTTGGCCAGGGTAATGCAAATACCAATGGGCCGAAATGCTATAGGTGTGGTGGTCCTCATTATGTTCGTGAGTGTGTGCACCGTGATGATGTGGTGTATTTTAATTGTGATCAAGTGGGACATATCTGTCCTACATGTCCTTTGCTCGTAAGATAGACTCCTATGCAAGCTAATACTCTAAACCGTGCTAATGCACCCGCTCATGTGAACCGCAGAGGGCACAATGGTGGTCGGGGCCGTGGTAATGGAAACAATGGCAGTCGAAATGGTGGCCGTGGTGGCTATAATGGTGGAAGGCATGGTAATGGTCGTGGTAACGACAATGGTGCTCGTGAAGGAAATGGAAATAGTGGGAATCCTCAACCAACTGCTGGAAGAGTGTTTGGTGTGACCGGTGAGGAAGCAGCTCAAGCCGATAACTTAGTTGAAAGTAAGTATGAAATACTCGAAAATTCCGTGCATGTTATTTATAATTCGGGTGCGACTCATTCTTTTATATCTGAGGATTGTGTACGGCCATTGAGATTGCTGGTGTGTTTAATGAAAAATGCTCTTGTGGTTACCATCCTAACCGGTACTTGTCTCAGATCAGTTAATCGATGTGACAACATTGACGTGCTCCTAGAAGGGAGAAAGTTTGTTATGTCTTTCATTTGCCTACCTATAAAGGGATTGGAGATCATTCTTGGTATGGATTAGCTCTCCACCAATAAAGTTTTGGTTGACTGTCAACAACGGACTGTCATTTTCCCTTCTTTAGATATGAGGAAATTTGATGTGCAAGGTATAGCTCAACTTTGCATATTATTATCTCTTGCCAATGGGACAAATGGTCCCGATCCCCTTAATATCCCTGTGGTGTCAAAATTTTTGGATGTGATTCCCGAGGAGGTACCCAGTTTTCCACCTCCACGGGAGGTTGAATTTGCTATCGACCTTGTACCTGGCGCGAAACCAGTATCTATCGCTCCTTATAGGATGTCTCCTATAGAGTTAGCTGAACTTAAGAAGCAAGTTGAGGAGTTACTTGAGAAGGAATTTATTCAACCCAGTGTATCACCCTGGGGGGCTCCTGTCTTATTGGTTAAAAAGAAGGATAGAACCATACGGTTATGTGTGGATTACTGCCAATTGAACAAGATGATAATAAAGAATAGATATCCCTTGCCTCGTATCAATGCTCTGTTGGATCAATTAAGGGGTGCTGTAGTATTTTGGAAGATTGGTTTACGCTCTGGTTACCATCAAATTCGGGTGAAAACCGAGGATATCCCGAAAACTGCTTTTAGGACGTGCTATGGCCATTATAAGTACGTTGTGATGCCATTCGAAGTGACTAATGCTCCAGTGGTGTTCATGATTTACATGAACCGCATCTTTCATGATTACCTAGATCGCTTTGTTGTGGTATTCATCGACGATATCTTAGTGTATTCCAAGAGCCGTGAGGAACACGAGGAACATTTGAAGCATGTGTTAAACATTCTTAGAGAGAATCAGCTATACGCTAAGCTCTCTAAATGTGAACTTTGGTTGACGAGTGTCCAGTTTCTTGGACATGTGATATCCGAAGAAGGTGTTTTGGTGGATCTTTCTAAGGTTGAGGCCGTTATGGCATGGCCTAGACCTACATCGGATATTGATATCTAAAGTTTCCTTGGACTTACAGGTTATTATCGAAGGTTCATCGAAGTTTTTTTGGTCTTGCTAAGCCTTTGACAAACTTGACAAGCAAGAACTAACCTTTTGTGTGGACGGTCGAGTGTGAAAGATGTTTTGAAGAGTTAAAAATGAGATTGACTTCTGCGTCTATCTTGGCATTACCTGATTTACAAGAAGACTTTGTGGCATACTGTGATGCTTCCAAGCATGGTCTTGGATGTGTTTTGATGCAAAAGAAACATGTTATAGCTTATGCTTCATGCCAATTGAGACCTCATGAAGTTAACTACCCGACTCATGACTTAGAGTTGGCGGCGGTTGTGTTCGCCTTGAAGACTTGGCGTCATTATCTCTATGGTTTGAGGTTCATGGTCTTTAGTGATCATAAAAGGTTAAAATATCTCTTTGATTAGAAGGAATTGAACATGCGCCAGAGGAGATGGATGGAATTCCTAAAGGACTATGATTTTGAATTAAAGTACCATCCGGGAAAAGCTAATGTAGTTGCAGATGCTCTTAGTCGAAAATCCTTGCATATGTCGGCCATGATGGTCAGGGAATTTGAATTGATTGAGGAATTTCGGAATTTAAATGTTAGGACCGAAATTCAATCTTCCAAGAAGTTGTGTTTTGTTACATTGAAGATATGTAATGAGTTTTTAGAGCTTGTGAAGAAGAAATAAGAAAATGATTATTACTTACAGGAGATGAGAAGATCTCAACGTGATGGGAAAAATCTATTCCTTGTCGAGGGTGTTGATGGTTTATGGCATGTAAAAGGTCGTGTGTACGTGCCTTCATTTGAAGATTTGAGACATACGGTGCTGGAGGAGGCACACAAAAGCATTTTAGTATTCACCCTGGTGCGACCAAGATGTAAAGAAGAATTTTTGGTGGCCCGGAATGAAACGTGATATTGCCAACTTTGTAGCTTCGTGCCTTGTTTGTCAGAAGGCAAAGGTAGAGCATCAGAGACCTTTAGGTACATTGAGACCACATGATATCCCCGTTTGGAAGTGGGATGCTATTGCTATGGACTTTGTGTCCGGTTTACCTAGGACGAGGTCCAGATGTGATAGAATCTGGGTGATTGTGGATCGCTTAACAAAGAGCGCACATTTTCTACCGATCAGTATAAAGAGTTCTTTGCAGGATTTGGCACAGTTATACATCAAAGAAATTGTGAGGTTGCATGGTGTGCCATCAAGTATTGTTTCTAATTGTGACCCCTGATTTACTTCCTGATTTTGGGGAAGCTTACATGAAGCAATAGGTTCAAAATTGAAGTTAGGCTCGACGTACCATCCTCAGACTGATGGACAATCTGAGAGAACTATTCAGAGTCTTGAGGACTTATTGCGTGCTTGTGTTTGGGAACATGGTGGTTTATGGGAGAAATATTTTCCTCTGATCGAGTTTACCTATAATAACAACTTTCAATCTAGTATTGGTATGGCACCTTATGAGGTGTTATATGGAAGGAAGTGTCAAACTCCTTTATGTTGGCTTGAAGTTGGTGAGAACTTGGCCTTAGGGCCTGAGATTGTTGAAGAGACCACTGAACAAATTAAGATGATCTGAGAGAAGATGAAAATCGCTCAAGACCGATAGAAGAGCTATTATGACAAGAGGAGGAAGCCACTTGAATTTCAAGTTGGCGATCATGTGTTTTTACGAGTCTCGCGTGATAAGGGTATTGGGAGAGCTTTGAAGAGCAGAAAATTAAGCCCTAAGTTCATCGGAACTTATGAGATCTTGGAGCGGATCGGTGATGTTGCTTATCGGATTACACTCCCTCCACATCTTGCAAACTTGCATAATGTGTTCCATGTGTCACAGTTGAGGAAGTATATTCTCGATACCTTGCACGTGATCCCTATTGATGATATCAATGTGCGGGATGACTTGTCTGTTCCTCCAGTTTCTGTTCGTATTATCGAGTACTCCGTGAAAAGGTTGCGTAATAAAATGGTGCCTTTAGTGAAGGTAGCATGGAAGCATGGAAACGTGGAGACACTCACATGGGAACGCGAAGATGATATTCGGGAACGGTATCCTCATGTATTCAAATCCGGTATGTCAACTTTCGAGGACGAAATTTCTTTAAGGTGGGGTGGATTCTAACATCTAAAATTTTAAAATACAGAACAAATTAAGGAAATAAATATTGAATAATTGAATGTGAATTATTTGATGTCCCAAAATATTGAAAATAATTAAATTAAGATTTTCGGGGACTGTTAGTAATTTATTGGGACCGAATAAGCAAAACTGACCCGGTTAAAATATGAGTGTCAAACCAAGTATCTCTGATTGAGATGCCGTTGGTCAAGGCTATAGATCATATTATTGGGAATCCAAATATGTATTCAGAATAATTTTTAGAATGAGTATTGGGCCCAAACAAAGATCCTGTTTATTGTAAAATGGAGAAATATAAGTGATGAGTGTAAAGCTTAAATGAAAACCTCACATTTCACTCTCATTTTCTCATGACAATTCCTCTCCCTAATGCAAACACACTTCTCCTTCCTTCTCTCATTTTTCCACTTATCTCTTCCACTTCGTAAATGTTGAACACATTGATGCTTCTTATCCCCTTCATTTTCGTTCATCATTGGAGCAAGAAGAAGATCATGGTGGCTTGAAGTTTCTCCTTCTCTTCCTCCATTTTTGTGCTCAACCTTCTTCCCTTGGTACCCACTCTTATTTCTTGGTTGAGGTAAGTTCTTCATCATTTTTATTGTGCTTAGACCCTAGGTTATGGGTTATGGAGGCTTGGGAGGGTATTTAAAGTATGTGGGTATTGAATGGGAGCTTTAAATAAGAAAACCTAAGGTGGGGTGAAATAAATATGGACTCTTATGAGCATTTATTAGGGAACACGAAAATGGTGTTGAAGGATGAAGGAAATTAATGTGTAGTTATGATATGGTTGGGTTTTTACTGAAACCCTAACTTATGATTTTGGGGGAAATGTGTAATGTAGAAGGGGTTAGCATTTATTGTGAGAGAAGTGTATAAATGATGAGGTATTGACATTTAATGATGATTTATGATGTTGGTTGGAAGCCATAAATGAAAAACTTACCTAAGGTGTTGGTGGAAAATTGATGTGTGTGAGCAACCTAGTTATTGGGGTTATTGCTCTAATCATAATGAGTTTTCATTTAAGGGAAGGAATTCCTGAAGCCTAATTAGGCAATGAATAAAACTTGTAAATAATCATTACATGATGAGAATCATGTGTGTATATGCATATTTGTTGAGAATGATGATTGGATGAATAATTAATGTGGTCCTATAATTAATTGATGTAGGACTTGATAACACTTGTGAGGCGGGAACAATGAACCCAGAAGTCTACTTCTCTTGAGGTAGAAAAGGGTTGTATTTTCTAAATGCATGAAACCTTGTATGTTGATAATGTATGTGTTGATGCCATGTTGCATGTTGCTCCTTGAATGGATTTAGCACTTTATGTGTGTGATACGAAATAGAGATTGAATCTTACGATGGTTGATTGTGAAATGGTATATATATATATATATATATATTTGATTATGTGGGATTATGATGCAACAAATCCGGAGCCATTAACTTGGTGTGAAAATCCTGAATTATATCGACTTATTGTGTGACTCTCAGAGGATTTATTTTCTTTTGGCAAGCGTACTAATCGTTAAATTTATAATGTATTTGATCGTTCCCACAGGGATTGTAGTAATTACCGCAATCTTAGACTAGTACAAGCTGAACCAATGCAAGTAGATGCAATTCATTCTGTTTTTGTTGTTTTATATTTTCTATGTTTTTGTATTTTCAAAAACAATATAGAAGATGAAGTGTAATTAATGGAAGATAAGTTAGGATTACTTTAGCATACAACTTCATCAAGGAACATGCAATCGAGGTTCAATTAAGCTTCAGATGCAAGAGGACAATTCACAGATGGTTAATCCCTAATCCCTTAGGTAATTAACACTAACTCCGAAGCATTAAACCCTAATCCCTTAGGTGTTCAGTGACAGAGAAATCTAATGTGAAATTAGGGGTTGAACCCTGACTATTCACCTAATTACTAGGCCTGAATTAGTTAAGAAGCTAGAAGTTACCTAAGCCTCAACCATGATTCCTCACTGGTGAGATTCTTCATTTGGATCTGAATTTGTCAATTCAGTAGAGTAGATCCACTTCTTAGCTTGTTATCCTCTTACTTCAGAAGATAATTTCCTCAATGCAGCTTCAAGATTCCATCGGAAGCTTCAGCAATCCCAACCCTAGGGGTTTAGAAACCCATGGAAATGGATTCAGACAAAGGAACGTGGGGAGACATGGATGAGAGAATTTAGAGAGAGAAAAGAATTAGAGAGAGATTGGAAATGAAAAATGAATCGTGTTATTGTTTCTTTGTGTGTCTCTCTCCTCTGTACAAGGTATGTACAAATATATATATATATAGGCATCTAACTAACTAACTAACTTAATTAATTACAAAGAAAACTTAATTAACAATTAAACTGACTAATCAAAATACATAATTACAAGTAAATAATTAATTACACTCAATACTTAAATTACTAATGTACAGCAGCAAATAGAAAATAGAAACAGCACAACATTTCATTTAGAGGAAACAACAACAAGTTAAATAACCACCTTCACGCTTGAGCGTGAAGGGCTCGCTTGAGCGTGGGTGTTGTGGTGAAGTCACGCTTGAGCGTGAGTGATGCTCGCTTGAGCGTCATCGTGTTTTCTTTTCTCTCTTTTTACGTAGATTGCATGGATTTCAAGCTTAAGCGTGAAGCTTTCAAGCTTGAGCGTGAATTGCACCTGCACATGTAAATAAATAAATGCCTAGCGTATATACGCTGGCTGTCGAACGTATGTACGCTGGGTTAGTGAATTTTTAAATAAACAAATTTCCTTAACTAATTATTATTTTTAATCATTTTCTTGAATAAATTAAACACTTTTGAAATAAATAAATAAAATAAGAATTATTGACACTAAACAATATTTAATGGATTAAGTTAAATTAAAGGTGAAATTATTAAGTCTTTTCAAGACTTATCACATCCCCAAACTTAAAACTTGCTTATCCTCAAGCAAATACTCAGATTAATTAAATCAATTACACTTACTCAAGACAATCAACCTTTCCTTAACTTAATTCATACCATAATTATTGAATATCTTCCATGCTTTCTTTTCGTAAATTCTGAAAATATAATAACTCACACCTCCTTTGGAAATAAGCTGGTGAATCTTTCCTCACATGGATTGGTGTTTCACTCTTCTCTCAGTGTATAAGGTTCAGTTTCATGCACTCATCAACTGCATAATTGTTAGATCAACATAAGCTTGCAACAGTTCTAAACATCATGACATATGCTAGAATAATTGGATCAGTAAGGGCTTTTTAAGCTTGTAATGGGGTTAGGCTACAAGCTCTATTTTTGTTTTCTAGTCATTGTTGGGTTAAAAGATGTGCCCACTAATGCCTTGCCTCAATCTTAACTTAAATTCCTTAACTAGCTCTCTTGCTTTCATTATTTTTCAGATGAAGGGGTACTCAATTACTTGTGGTGCTTTGCACCTTTTTCTCTTTCAGTCCTTTGGACTCTTTCTTTCTTTCTTTTCTTCCATCTTTTTCAATTTTTTTTTCAATACCATTTTTTTTCTTGTGGTGCTTTGCACCTTCTTCTTTGCTGATTTTTCACTTTTCTTTAGCTTTTGCTGTTTCTCCTTTTATTTCTCAACATCCTCGTCTATAATTAAGGTTAGAGTGTGTCCTTTAATTGCTGTTAGGCACACTCTTCATTCCCAAACTTAGAACTTGCTAGTCCCTAGCAATAAGATAAGACTCAGTAATTCATCAGTGGTACATCCAGGGATAATTCACTTGGTTTTTCTCAGATAAATAGGCTTGTAAAGTTAGGTACAAAAGTAGAATGAAAGGGTCTCAGGCTCAAAATATAATTATTAGGTCAAAGGATAATTAATAATATGGATGGCTAAATTTGGCCCTGGCTAAGTTTCAAAGAAGGCCTTCATCATTTCCAATTGGCAAACATATAATCAATTAGCAAGCACTGAAGCAAATTCCGTCTCACTAAACAATAATGCAGGCACACTCAAAAAATAATTAATAAAGGCTTAAAAGCTAATAACTAACAGGTAATCAGCCAATCATGTCCCCAAACTTAATGCGAGATTATAAATTCAGATTGCTTACTAGCATGGTGAATATACAAACAATTAAGGATGAAAATATTTATGGACAGGGATCATGAATCAAGCAATGTGAATCAATTGATTTATCCAATTAATGCCTAAGAATCAACAAACTTTAAATTATTAAGATGGATTCTAAATTAAACATAATTAACATATTTCCACAAATTAATGAGATAAGAGTATAGATTACTTCCCTTTTTACCTCTATGGCAGCGATTGGTGAGTGATGGATGCAGGAATAATATAATTAAGATAGGAAATAACAACAAACAACTAAACAGGGAAATATAATTTCATTACAACTAAAAAGGAAATACATTGTTTAGGGAAAAGAAAACATTAAAAGAAAGCTATTACAACCTAGAATTAACTTAACAGAACTATAAACAAAGTAAAAGATCAGTCATCCTCTTCTTCATTTTCTTCATCCATAGGCTCATCCTTGTCCTGCTCAGGATGGGGTGGAAATTCATTTGCTAAAGGTGTGTCATTAGGGGGAATGGTGAATCCAATGGAAGCCAACCATAGGTCTCTGTCAGGTGGAACTCCCATTTCTTCAGTGTGATCCATATTCATTGCAGTGGCAATCTTCCTCAGCATGAGATCATGGTTCATGACCAGATCATAGGTTCCTAGCTGTATCTTCTTCATAACCTGAAGTTCCTGCATTACCATGGAAATATCAGAAGAAGTACTTGCTCTTGTTGGGCGTGGTGGTGCAAAAGATGTTGGTTTAGGTTGTCTGGGACACTTTGACTCTTGAGGCATAAAATTGTCAATATGGTCTATCACCCAACGCTTGTCCATAATCCTTTCAGGCTTTACCTTTGTTAGTTCATCATAATTCAGCCTAACCTGATTCTTTTTGGCCAGCAAAGTGATAACAGAGCAATATGGCAATTGGAGATTTTTTTCAAGGTTTTTCATCATCTCCTCCAGTATTAACTCACCCAGATTAACATACAGGCCTCTCATTAAACAGTAAATCAACACCAACCTCTTAATGGTAACCTCAGTAGCATGAACCACAGGTTACAAGGATGAAAGGACATAGTGACACCATAAGAGGGGGAGATGATTCAAACAACTCTTCTTGACACTTTTTGGTGCACCATTCGCTTTTGTTATATATGCAGCTCCTTGTTAACAACATTCCTCTAATATTTCTTTCCTAAGATTTTCATTTTCAGCCCTATGAAAGATATCTACTTTCCAAGTGTAGCATTCTTCCTCATCCAATATAGGTACTTTCAATAGCTTATTCAATATATGACCAGTTAGAGGAATTGTGACTCCTCTCAAGAAGGAAGAAAAAGGAAACTTATCTTCCATAGAATGAGTCCTCAGATTGGCATAGAATTCTCTAGTGAGTTCTTGGTAACCATTGCCTAAATTCTCATTAAATAACTGCCATCCCCTTTCAAATATAGCAGCTTTTACATTAAAATCAGAACAATTTTATTCATCACGGACCAGAGCTCTATCCCTTATTACTCCCCTATGTTTGAACTTATTCTCATAATCTTGGGCGGCCTTGGAATCTCTAAACCTAAACCCATCAAAACCCTCAACTATCTGAGACTTCTTTTCTCCCTCAAGGCTTTTACTCCTTTCAGTTGATGGAGAATCAGGGATACTGATAATAGCCACCCCTTTTCCTTTCTCTTTTAGGGTTTTCTTCATACTTTCCTTTTCAACAATTCTTTCTGATTTTCCAAAAAGTCTTTGTGATCTTCTAGACATTGTGAATGTCCAGGATGGTATTTATAATGCCTAAATGGATACAAATATACAAACAATACAACCACAACAAAATGAAAATGTAAGATGAAAAGATATGATGGATGAAAGAAATTTGAAATTGAAACAGTGAACTACAACAATTCTAACTATAAAGTGAAAGTAAGAACTGAAAAGATGGTACCTTTCAAAGAAATCAGAGACTGTGCCTTTTCCTCTTCAAAACCCAAGGTTCCAACGTTAAGAGTTAGGGTTTGTACGCTGACAGGGTTTTATACTGTTGAGCCCAACACCTGAGGTATGCGTAACTACACTGAAATCTTGGCGTATAAACGCCCAAATTAAAACACACAAGTAGCATCAGGCATGAACCACGCTTAAGTGACCCATTATTTACTTAAGCAAATTATATGCAAGGGAATGTCATGCTCAAGCATGAGAAACTACGCTCCAGCAGTGAACTAACAGGTATCAGATTGCTTCAATGTGGCACTCACGCTTAAGCTTACAGCATCACGCTTAAGTGAAAAATTTGGAACAGAAGTTTTCCAACTGCCTCAGCCTGATCACGCTCAAGCGTGAGCTTGGGGCGCTTAAGTGTGGCAGTAATACACAAGTCATGCTCAAAGCGTGAAATTCTAAGCCCAAGCATGGGTTTCATATCAGGCACCAGTGACGATCACGCTCAAGCATGGATTTGGGTGCTTAGGCGCAGGGATCAGTTCGAAGGGTCACGCTCAAGCGTGGACCCGATCTCGCTCAAGCGCGAGGCTCACACAAAGTCACGCTTAGGCATGAGAAAGTTACGCCCAAGTGAACAGGCACACTTACAGGAGGAAAAATCACGCTTTAAGCGTAATTAAGTCACGCTCAAGCGCTATAGTATTTCGCTCAAGCACAATCAAGTTCGCTCAAGCGCCAAGACATATAGGAGGTCACGCTCAAGCATGAAATAACACGCTCAAGCGAATAGGCACTTAGCTCACAATCTCGCTTGAACATATCAAAGCTCGCTCAAGCGCCAGGGTACCTGATTTTAATGCTAACTAATGGATTTGCAAGTATGTAGACAGGGAATTGAGTGTATGAACACTCAAACCTTATTCAAAAATTTACTAGTTTATTCACACCTTGATCAAAATTTTAGTTTTCTTTTACTTTGTTTTTTTTAGAATTTATAAGGAAATTAAAAGTAAGAAAGAACCAATATGAAACACAAAATGAGAAAATGGATGTTGTACAATGGTATGACTACAAAACACAAAATTGAATTTTTTTATAAGGGAATTATGATGCATGAATAGAAACTACCTACATGGAAAGAAAGCGATGGTGTAGAGGTTGATACTTTGGTGGTTCATTATTCAAGGAATGGAGGTGAGCGTAAGAACGCTTCTTGGGAGCATCCACTGTGTAATTCTGAAAATTCTCTTTTGTTTTTTTTCTCTTCTTTTTTTTTTCTCTTTCTTTTTTTACTCTATTTTTCTCTTCTTCTTTTTTTTAAAAGCTTCTTTCACTACTTTATTTATGTATAAGAAAAACAAACATAGGCTCATCCTCCAGGATCCTATTGCTTATGACCATACACTCTTGGTCTTTTAGATCCAATTTTCTTCTTGTTATGTTTGAGGCTAATGCTCAATATAACTTTCCTCCAATCTTTCTTTTTCTAAACTTTCTGATTTTTCTTCTTTTTCTTTCCTTCACTCTTTTTCTTTTTCTGTTTTATGTTAGTGTCCCTCTTTTTGTGCCACAAGCAATGTTCTTCTTGACTTGAGAATTTACGTTTCCTTATGATTTCCATAGCTGCAGTAGTCACTACTAGTAAACACTCATCATGCCATGACTGAATTTCTTCTTCTTTTATATTCTCAACATCTAAACATGTTAACTCTTCTTATGCATGAACCTTTACTTCTTTCTCTATATTCACACTTGGCTCTAACAAAATTTTAGTATCATTATTGTGTTTCCAAGATGTGGTTTCCATCTCAGTTGAAACCTCTACCTCTTCTATCACTTTTTGCTCAACAATAGTATCTAATTGATTCTCATGTTCCTCAATGGCTTCTGTTGTCATTTGTTCAATTTGTACTCATGTAACACTTGCATCATCAAAGAAATTATTCAATGACAACTCTTGCTCTTGTTCTTCTTCAGACCAATCTTCTTTATTCTAATCATCGAAGAAGGCTTCACTAGATATACTATCATCTTCCAATTCTAAAGTATAATCTCTATAGCTTTCCTCTTTATATTCTTCAATTGACTCTTTTTTCATCAAATATCCTTAAACTTCCTTATTTTCTTTTTCTTCTTTTGTTTATACATCAACTTCAAGTTCAGGTTCATCCATTTCAATGTTTTCTAGCTGGTCTTCTTCTTCCCCAAACTTAATTTCGTCAGATAGACCAATATCATCATCCCATGGCTCTTCATATTGGTCTCGTACAACCTCTGTATTTCTTTGTTCTTCGGCCAACTACTTTGCAATAAAATCCACTTGCTTTTGAATGTTCATAATTGAATTATCAAAATTTTAGAGGCCAGTTTGAGTAACTTTTATAAATTGAATTAAAATCCTTTCTAACTTTAATGGCTTCTCCTCAATTGGTTATACCTCCTCTACATGGTTCATGCATAACATTTGTGAATATTGAAGAAACTCTGCTAAGGTGTCATCAAGATCTATCACTTGCAACTTTTCACTTTCCAAAGCAACTACAAAAACCATAAATGCAACCACTAACCACAAACAAAGCTACTGTAACGGTTAGTACTAACAACTAAACAACTAAAATCGAAACAATAGTAACTATGAATAACAATTCAAGCAAGACTTAACAAATCCTACTCTTACAATGAAATTTACTAACAACTAACAACATGTACAGAAACTAAAAAAAATGGTTCAGTCTAGTACCGGTCCAAGGATTGTTGATATTACTCAACAATCCCCGGCAACGGCACCATTAACTTCATTGGTAACAAATCCAAAGCCATTAACTTGGTGTGAAAATCCTGAATTATATCAACTTATTGTGTGACTCTCAGAGGATTTATTTTCTTTTGGCAAGTACACCAATTGTTAAATTTGTAATATATTTGATCATTCCCACAGGGATTGTGGTAATCACCGCAATCTTAGACTAGTACAAGCTGAACCAACGCAAGCAGATGCAATTCATTCTGTTTTTGTTGTTTTATATTTTCTATGTTTTTGTATTTTAAGAAACAATATAGAAGATGAAGTGTGATTAATGGAAGATAGGTTAAGATTACTTCAACGTACAACTTCATCAAGGAACATGCAATCGAGGTTCAATTAAGCTTCAGATGCAAGAGGACAATTCATAGATGGTTAATCCCTAATCCCTTAGGTAATTAACACTAACTCCTAAGCATTAAACCCTAATCCCTTAGGTGTTCAGTGATAGAGAAATCTAATGCAAAATTGGGGGTTGAACCATAACTATTCACCTAATTACTAGGCCTGAATTAGTTAGGAAGCTAGAAGTTACCTAAGCCTCAACCATGATTCCTCACTGGTGAGATTCTTCATTTGGATCTAAATTTGCCAATTCAGCAGAGTAGATCTACTTCTTAGCTTGTTCTCCTATTACTTTAGAAGATAATTTCCTCAATGCAGCTTTAAGATTCCATCGGAAGCTTCAGCAATCCCAACCCTACCACTAAAAAAACAACTGTTAGCGACGGAATTAATTGGTCGCTAATCAATGGAATTCCCGTCGCTAAAACCATTAGCGACGGGATCGCAGACGGGCCAGAGGACGTCGCTAAAACCCTCGTCGAAAACACATCAGCGACCACACACCTGCCGTCGCTACCATATTGACGGCGCAATGCCGTCGCTAAAATGGTCTCTGCCCCAATAACTCCAGCCGTCGCTAAGTGTTGCCATACAGCGACCTCGAGGCCCCGTCGCTACCAACAGCCACCAGCGACCACCGTATGCCGTCGCTATAAGTAGTGATGTAGCGACCACAGTATCCGTCGCTAGTGGTTGCAATGTAGCGACGACGTTGTCCGTCGCTAGTTGTTGTCAGTTAGCGACCACGTGGTCCGTCGCTAGTGATTGTGATTTAGCGACCTCAGTATCCGTCGCTAGTGGTTGTGATGTAGCGACCACAATGTCCGTCGCTAGTGTTATTAAGTCAGCGACGAACATTGACCGTCGCTAACGGGAATTTTTAAATTTTTTAAAATTAATTCAATATTGACTGGTTTTGTTAATTTAACTTTAAAAATATGTTAATATTTTGTATTTTGTATTGGCTAATAAAATTTTATAATTAAATTAAAATAACTTTTTTGAAGTAATAAATTATTATTAAAAACAAAATAATAGATTAAATTAATTTATCAAATAGGTTGAATTATTAATGATCGCTACAATAAGGCTTTTTGATTTGAATGTAATTACCAATAAATATTGACATAATAAATAAAGAATGACAAAATAAATACTGAATGAAATATAACATAACTAAAAATCAAATATACAATGTGTATAAATAATAAAAATACAATCATGGTGGTGGGGGATCCTGGGGTGGTGGTGGGGGCGCCTGGGAAGTGGGGGGAGGTAGCCTCGCCATCAACTGCATCAGTAGCTCCTGCTGCTGAGCAAGTTGCCGACGAGTCTCGGCGTGCTGCTCCTCGGCCCGCTGTCGGTCCGCCTCGGCCTTCTGTCGGTCCGCCTCGTGCCGCTCCAACAGCAACTGCCTCTGACGTCGCTCCTCCTGTAGCTCATCGTTCAGGTTTTGAATTACCTGAACGACCTCAGTCGGAAGACCAGAGGAAGACGAAGAGGAAGGGGTCTTCCCCTTTTTCGCCAGCTGCGTGCCGACGCCACCCAATCCAAACACCCTCCCTTTCTTGTTCACACCGCCAACAGCCTCCATATAGATGGCGTTGTCGTCAGAACAAGATAGGGTGGGAGGAACCTCCCCTTCAGGGGTGGAAGGCACCAGGTCCGCCTCCTTCTCGGCCCTCCTGGCCTGATACGCCTCCTGTAAATTCAAAAACAACGATAGGATTAGTAAGCTGATTTGTAAGTAAATTAAAAGCATGTGTCAGTTAAAAGTAAATACCGCTAGCTCCGTAGTCTTCTGGTTTACCCATGCACCGGCTTTGTTCTTCTTGGTCATTTGCATGACCTCAAACAAAGAAGGCTCCCGGTGCTCCCTCTGCTCCTGTGGTGGACAAAAAACATTGAGATTATTATTTGTAAACATGTAAGACGAACCATAATAGAAATGTTTAACATAAATATACTTACAAATCTTTTCTTGTGCTCGAGGGTTGAAATGCTACCCCCAGTGTAAACCGAGGCTGCAGCATCGGCGGCTCTGTTGGCCCTATTCCGAGCACTCGCCTGCTGGAATGGGACCCCGCCCCACTTCTGGACCATCCCGTCCCAATGGTCCTCCGGGATCCAACGAGGGCGCTCACCCTTGTCCCTCACCTTCCAAAAGGGTACTCTTGATGATTTTGGAGGTCTTTGTGGCAAAGACCTTCCTAATCTCATCAATCATACCTTCTGCCCACTGGTAATCACGCTGTAAAATGAATTGAGAATTCAAAATTAATAACGGGTCTTTTTTACAAATCAAGTCACAATAAATGAGCTAGGAACTTACCGAGAAGGTGTCAAACCACCTATCTTGCACAACCTTCCCAGCATCTGTCCAAGATATATATGGACCATCCCACTGGGCCTTCAAAACCTTAGTAATCGCTTTGGTAGTGCGACTACTATCAACAAAGCTGTAATGACAACAATTATGTTAGGAGTAAAACAACACACAATCTAGGGAGACACCCAAAATTTCGGCAGAGTCTCCCCTGAAAATGTAACATTTCCAAGTTTAAATAGTTACCCTGTTACAAACAGAAGAGTGCCCAGTACAATTCAATCTATACAAGTACTAATTAAAGTAAGCAACAATAAACCAACAAGTCTTTCAACTAAACCCTAATATAAAGTATCATACAAATAACATAAAAGTATATGAAATTTAGTCACTTACTCGTCTCCGGCCGGCACGGGTACCAACATGGGCAGAGGGGATGCTGGAGGTGGGGTCGCCTGATGGCCATGGTCCTCCAAGCCACCAACTCCAGGAGTCTGCTCTGGGGTGGTCAGCTGTGGGGGTGATGGGGTTGTCTGCTGTGGTGGTGGTGATGGAGTGGTCTGCTGGAGTGGTGATGGAGTGGTCTGCTGTGGTGGTGGTGATGGAGTGGTCTGCTGTAATGGGGATGGAGTGGTCCGCTGTGGTGGTGATGGAGCGGTCTGCTGCCCTGGGGTTTGCATCCCCAGACGGGAAGCCGGGGTCCTGGACCCACCACCCCTACTGAAGGGCAGTCGACGTCCCGTCATCTGTGGATAAAATCATGAAAAGAAAGGTTAGTCTCAGGATATATATAAACCTATGTATATATGTTTAACAACTACATACTCTGTGTCTGTTTCAGTTTCAAATTCCCCCTCAGTTTCAGTGTCACTGTGGTTATCTGTTTGAACAAGTTCATCAGTATCCAAATCAGCCCTAGACCGTTTTGATCGAGAGACAAGGTCTTTGTCAATGTGTTCACCCCCCGTAGTGGCGAGTGTCTCATCCATTATGACTGGATCAATGTTGAACAACAAATTGGCATCGTTGAGCTCGTGTGGTGCAAGCTGATAAGTGTCATCGACCTCCTCGGAGACATTGTCAGTGATCTGACTTCGGGCCTTGGCCTTGATTACTGCATACCAGTCCCGATGTCCTCCCGGGAAGTCGGTGTAATAAACCTGCTCAGCTTGTTGGGCAAAAATGAAGGGATCAAACCCTTTATATCTACCATTCTTCTTGACCTCAACTAAGCCGTAGTTGTTGTCAACCTTTGTTCCAACACCGATTGTGTTGTCGAACCAATCACATTTGAATAGAACAATATCTCTTCTTAGTCGTCCAGAGAATGAAACTTCAACAATCTCCGTCAGCACTCCATAAAAGTCTTCTTCCAACTGACCGGCGGTGCCTTTAACACAAACCCCGTAGTTATGGGTGCGCATCCCTTCACTCCATTGAAGAATATTAAACTTGTAGCCATTTACGTAGTAAATAGGCCATTTTTTAACAGTCTTCACCGGCCCCCAAGAAAGGGCTTGGAGTAAAGAATCTTCAATATGGTTGGTAGGGTCTTGTATCTATGTACAACATAAGAAGTAGGTCATTGTTACCATATTGACGGGAGTTAGAAGCAAATAGGCTTAAAAACACTTGGTATACGGGTCTTACATGTTGCGCGAACCAACCAACGAACTTGGATGACACCTCACTATGAATTTGGTCATCAGTTAAATCATTTTGCTCAAGTTTTAGCATATCTGTGTATAAGCTATTGAAAGAAACAAATAAGTTTAATATAAAACCTACGTTAAGAATGTATAATATAACTTCTATGACTTACTCAATAAAGGGTTCCACTTCTGGGCAATTAAGAAGAATGTACAAGTGAGCCGCCTTTCGATCTTTCTCATCAATGTAACATTTTGTGAGCCTGCCCCCCGGGTGACCAGGATAGTTGAAAATCGACGTTTGTTCATCAAACCCTGTGCGGCTGGCTACACCAAGATTGCGGGGAATTCTACTCATTCTAGTTTCTATCTCCGTTGGAAAATAGAAAGAAGCAAAGGTTGTCATTTCTTCGACTAAGTATGCCTCACAAATTGAAGCTTCAACGCAGGCTTTGTTCGACACTTTATCTTTTAAAGAGCGTAAGAATCTTCAACATCATTAACAAGGTGGTGTTAAGTTAGAAAATACTATTATAAGCATGACATTAGCGAGTAAATTAAAGAGTTCACCAAGCATTCACCTTTCGAATGGATACATCCAACGATACTGCACTGGGCCACCAACCAAGGCCTCGTACGGTAGATGGATAGGCAAATGCTCCATGGAGTCAAAAAAACTTGGTGGGAAAATCTGCTCCAACTTACAAATCAATACCAGGATAGTTTCTTCCATCTTCACAAGTTTCTCCACACTCAACGAAGTAGCCGTCAACTCCTTAAAGAAGTGACTCAACTCCACTAACGGTTTCCAAATAGGCTTCGGTAAGGCATGAAACGCGTACGGGAGTAGTTGTTGCATAAACACATGGCAATCATGACTTTTCATGCCAAACACCCTGCCCTCCTTCACGTCGACACATCTACTCAAGTTAGAGGCGAATCCGTCAGGCAGGGTCAACCCATTCATCCAAATACATACAGCAATCTGTTGTGGTCTAGTTAAAGCATATTTTGCATGGGGTTTAAACATTCTTCCACGTCCCGCATCCCTCAACTCTAACTCCTTTCTGGAACACCAAATCGGAAGGTCTAGACGACTTTTCTCGTTGTCCTTTGTTCTCCCTTTGATGTCCATAACAGTGTCAAAAATATTCATGAAAACATTACGTTCAGTGTGCATCACATCAATGTTGTGTCTTAACAACAAGTCTTTCCAATATGGCAAATCCCACAACACACTCTGCTTCACCCAGTGGTGTTCCTTACCGTAACCCGCAAACTCCTTAACACTCTTGTCCCAGATGTAAGGATACTCTTCGACCCTCTGCCAAACCCGTGCACCAGATAGCCTACGGGGTGGAGGTTCATTAACAACCTTGTTCTTCTTAAAAGCGGTTTTGTTCCTCCTAAACGGGTGATCCAACGGTAGAAACTTTCTATGACAGTCAAAGAAACTTGTCTTGCCACTAACAGGGAGTGATTCCCCCCCGGTATGTTCCATGCATACAGGGCAAGCAAGCTTCCCAGACGTGGACCATCCAGAAAGCATACCATAGGCCGGGAAGTCGTTAATAGTCCACATCAAAATAGCACGCATCATAAAGTTGTTCTTCAAAGACACATCGTATGTCATTACCCCGACATCCCATAACTGTGATAACTCTTTAACCAACGGTTGCAAAAACACGTCTATGTTCGCCTTTGGATTTTTGGGTCCTGGAACCAGTATAGATAGAAACATGACCTCCCTCTTCATACACATATCAGGCGGCAGATTGTATGGGGTCAGGATGACTGGCCAACAAGAGTAAGCCCGTCCGTATTGACCGAAAGGGTTAAACCCATCAGTACATAAGCCAAGTCTTACATTTCGCGGCTCGCCAGAAAAGTCCGGATATAGCTCATCCAAACACTTCCATGCTTTCCCGTCGGAAGGATGGCAAAGAAACCCCTCTTGTGTTCGGTTCAGAGCATGCCAACGCATGTGTTTTGCCGTGGACAATGAGGCATACAGGCGTTGAAGACGCGGTGTTATAGGGAAGTACCACATTTTCTTCCTGGCCGTCTGGGTTACCTTCCCTCTCCTTTTAACGGTCTTGTAGCGTTCCTCATTACAATGCAGACATTTTGTGACACTCTCGTCTGCAAACTCATTTCTGAACAGCATACATCCACCAACACAACACTCTATCTTCACACAACCCAACCCCAAGTTTGCCACTTGTTTCTTAGCACGGTACAGGTTTGCTGGCATTCTATGATTACTAGGCATGGTGGAACCCATCAGATTGACCATCCTATCAAAACAACCTCCAGAAAGATTATAATCTGCCTTTAGGCTTAAAGCAGCTAGGGAGGCGGATAACTCAGTGTGACTGTTGCACCCGTCCCACAATGGAGTCTGAGCCGCCGCCAACAAATCATAAAATCTCTTCACCTCCGGATTAGGATCCTCCTCTACATTGTTAGAGTCCCCATGACCTGCTTGGTCATTATGTTCCAGCATACGCCCGGTGGAGGGTCCAACATGATCCATCACCATTTGTTCTATGTTGTTGTACGTATCCCTGTTTCCTCCAACCTCGTAGTAAGACTGTTGCAGGGTGTCATCTGATGGTCTACGCGGTAACTGCTCACCATGGTTGTACCAGCAGTGGTATGTTTCCATGAACCCTTTCTCAGTTAGGTGGCACATGACATCATCCGCGTATTCAAAACTCATGCATTTGCACCTTGAGCACGGACAACGGATCTTCTGAGTCACTTCAAATCCAGGCGTGTTTGCCGTAGCGAACGGAATGAAGTCCAACAGCCCCATCATAAACTCCTCAGTCACTCGCCGATTGCGATCTAGTCGGTTGTACATCCATCGCCGATTTGCCGGTACCTCCATTTACAGTATCTAACAAGCACGATTTCTGTTACCTTACACGTTTAAATTTTTATTTAACTATCGGTTGTGAATCACTCTATCTCTTTGATGTTGCAAATTGGTGGGGCCCTATCCCATTCGGGATGAATATGCAACCATCCGTAACCCATCCCATAATTGTATGTGGTCTATCTTGAGTTGAATGAATGTTCATTTGAAATTTCGGCAGCATTTCGCATTGGTCCCCGAGTACACAGAGATACGTACGGTATGAAACACCACACGCAGACATGCACCCTGGGGACAATACGAAACACCATAACCGAAATTTCATACCAACATTCATTCAAATTCTCAAGATAGACCACATACAACATTGATGGGTTACGCCCTACAGGTTACAAATTCATACCAAACTGTCCAAACCGGGACAATTCAAGATCCAACACAACACGGTACATCGACCGGTTGTTTTGAAACTTGAACGGGAATCTAATGGGTACACACACGACTAAACCCTACATTATTAACGTTGTGTTTCATTTTTTAAGTTCCCTAATAAAGGGAGCCTGCCGAAATTTTGGCAGAGTCTCCCCTGTAAACTAGACATTTCCCAAATTTACAAATGGCCTGTTACATATAGAAAACTTCCCAGTATAGATAAATAAACATATCATACGCATTGTATATGATATTCACAGTTATGAACACAAAATCATGTTATCAATATATGTCATCAACGGCTAATGAGCTCTGCTCTCCACTAACAAACAACATTACACATGCATCGTAAATCATGTTATCAGCACACAAAACCAATGCCTAATGAGCTCTGCTCTCCACTAACAAACAACATTACACATGCATAAAAAATCATGTTATCAGTACACACAATCACTGCCTAATGAGCTCAGCTCTCCACTAACAAACAACAATCAACATACATACACTTCAACACATACAACACACATAGCCGGATAAGTTAGCGTTAGGGGATTACCGTCGAAAGAGAGATAGCGATGGAGACAAAGCTGATGAGAGCCAAACACAGACCACGCGTAAAGTGTATTGGTCTGCATGACAAAGTTGATTGTTAACAGTGTTAATCAAAGTTCCCAACATTCAACTGGTTTCCATAATGAAGTTTCTAAAGATGTAATAGATAAGAATGTAATAACTTTTAGCTTTACAACTGACTAAGTTTATATCAACTTAAATAACTAATTTGACACATATTAAGCACTCTTGTTATGGACGTGCTAATGAAACCAATAATAACTCACTCTTTAAAGTTTAAAAGATTGTATTAGAAATATAATCTAATAGTAGTTGTCACAATGTCTCCTAATAAATTAAGCTTTAACATTAATTAATTGCATCACAGCCTAGGGGTCAAAAGAGAAGAAAGCCAACTACCATCGCTTTTATTAATTACTAGACTACTATTTTAAATCAACCGGTGATCTTGATTTCTTGTATTGAATGTCCACTTGTACTCAAATTTAGTAGGAAGAAGATTCTTTATTTCTATATTAATCTTTTTATGCTACAGACAAATACGGAACCGTAAAAGAAATGCTAAGTACACCAAAATTTAATTTATGAAAAATCATATCAATAAAAGACTTTATTTGACATTGTCAATTGAGTTGTGAACATTTATATGTAAATCCTATAAAATCAGAAAATTGATTCTTCATTTTCCCTAATCTCCTAATTTTGTTCTTTAAAACTCTTGAATGAATGTTTTCTGTCTAAATATTTAACTATTTGTAATATATTTGAAATGGTTTTTAAAATTTAGTAGTAAGACATTTAGTGAGAAATCGAGCAAATTTTAAAAGATTTTATAAGATGTGAAATTAGGATGTGAAAGGGAAAAGTTCTAAAATTCTTTATTTTGGATGAAATTCAACGCTATGGTTGATGAGTTATCAATTCAAGAAAATTTAATCAATTCAAATTATAAAGATTTTTTCTATAAAATGAAATGTTTAAGTATAAAAAACTAAATTGAGGACAATACATATCATGACATATCATGGTTTATCAATAAAATGTTTGTCAATGTGTTCATATTCTTAACTTGAGATTATGGTTTATCAATAACATATCATATCATGTCAATACCAAAGTTTTACATTATCATGTTCATTGTTTGGTTTCGGTTCACCCTTATAGGGCCTGATCTTCTCAATTGCTGCCTGATTAGGTGGTTAGACTTCATTACTTGTTTTGAATGGTTAAACCTAGAGTTATGATTTCTTCTTAATGATTAAGCATTTTCCTCCATTGGCATTTGATGGTTCTAACTTAGGTTTCAAGCTGCAAGTGTTAGCACTTAGAAATGTTTATGTATGCTTAAAATATAATGGGAAACATAGTCACTCATGGTAACAATCAGGGGAAAGGAAAAATAGTCCTAGTGACACTGACATGTTTATGTAAGCTTGAAACATCAGAGCTCATAACAACATCTCAGCAATCTGAATTTATTGTTTTGAGAAAATTTATTGTTTTCACTTTTATTTTAAAAAATTGACTCATTATTTTCAGTTTTCATAAGTTAAGTTGCTATGTGAAATATTGAAAACAAATTTAGTTGTTGATTTTCCTGACAGTTTTGTACTTAAAGAGAGAAAACATGAGATGAAAACAAAATTTGTTTCTCAAACCAAACAGCTTCTTAGCTTATCTAATGTGTTTAATCTACCTAATTGTTGGCTGAAGGCTAAACCAGAAACTATACAAATTGTTCTAAGCGCCATTGCAAAGCAACTTTCTATTGATGATGCCACCCTGACCCCCGAAACCAAATTTACAGACTTGGGTGCTGATTCTTTAGACATTGTGAGGCCTCAAATTCTAGCACTACTTTTTAGTTTTATGGGATGGAGAACAGAATAAATAAGTGTTAATCTATGCGTAAAGTGCAGCATTATATGTTTAATTGGGGCATGGCTGTATTTGAGCAGGTTGAAATCATGATGACTTTGGAAGAGAAATTTGACATTTCCGTTGGAGAAGGTGGAGTGGAGAACATCTCCACCATTCAAGATGCTGCTGATCTGATTGAGAAGGTGATGAGTGCTTCAACCTAGGCCTTAATTCCTCTCTATCCAGTTTTGGCAGAATTTTATCATGGAATGCTTATATCCTAATGGATTAATTGTCATCTCCACATTTACTTCAAAACTTCATAAGTGATTCTAATCTTTTGGCCTTCTGAATTCACTACTTGAGGTCCTAAATTTTCATGTAATGAATATCAATTCTTACTTCATAACAAAGTTTAAATCCAGTTTCTTAAGATATATTTTTTGTGTTATTCTTCAATTATATTAATTTTCACTTTGATAACTATTAATGCCAAACATTATTTCACACAATTAGATAAGAATACAAAAATTATCAAGGGGGTGCACCTAAGTTCTGCTTTTGTTTATATATCTTGATATCAACAGTAGATATCCTCTTTTGTAGGAAAACTAGTTCAAACATCTCTTACTTAATAACCAGTACATACAGAGACAAGAAAAATAGAGGGAGTGATGTATCTTACCTACAGTCACGAAGAGGGAGCCGGTGGAGAAGACACCGTGACGGAGGGAAGGGAGCCTCAAATGCTCAAAAATTCCAACGGAGAGGGTGGAGGGAGACGGTGGTTTGTCACTGTGGTCGGAGACGGTGGCTTGAAGCTTTCCGAGACGATGGTTCAGTGGTAAGGGGGAGACGCTGGTTCTGGTTTGAAGCTTTGGGAGACGGTGGTTCGGTGGCTCACCAGAGAGACTACTGGAGGTACGGCTTGGGGGCAGACTCAGAGAGCGGGAGGGAAACACAGGGAGGGGGGACACTGTCGGAGACGAAGGAGTCTGAGGGAGGAAGAGAGATGAGGGAGGGTTTAGGGCAAATGATTGGGGAAAATGGGCTCTGTCCGAAATACATTTAGCACTTAGCGACGGCACACACCCGTCGCTAAATACGTCACTGACTTAAAAAATTAAAACCATAGCGACGGTTAAACACATCTGTCGCTAATATACCAATACTAGCGACGACTGCATCCGTCGCTCAATTTAGAAATCCCTCCAAAATTTTGAAAGCCTCCAGTAACCTTAGCGACAGTCACAATCCGTCGCTGACGTATCCAAACATAGCGACGACGATTCCCTGCCGTCGCTAAATTGATCATAGCGACGGCATAACTGCGTCGCTGATTTGTCTGAATACATAGCGACGGTGACTTGGCCGTCGCTATCAGTTGGCGCGCACATATAAGTTGGAGGGAAACCAAAAAAATGGAGGGAAATAACCATAGCGACCGTATTAGGGACGGGGGATAATTTAGCGACGGTATTAGTGACGGTTCTTTGCCAAATTCAGCGACGGCATGGTGTTGGTCGCTGATGTGGTCACTATTTTTCATTTTCAAGGTCCCCTTCTTATTGCGGTCGCTAACTCGGTCACTGATTAGCGACGGCATTGGGTGGTCGCTATCAGAGTGTAGCTATTAGTCATTTTTTTAGTAGTGTCAGAAACCCATGGAAATGGATTCAGACAAAGGAACGTGGAGAGACATGGATGAGAGAATTTAGAGAGAGAAAAGAATTAGAGAGAGATTGGAAATAAAAATGAATCGTGTTATTGTTTCTGTGTGTGTCTCTCTCTCCTCTGTACAGACTATGTACAAATATATATATATAGGCATCTAACTAACTAACTAACTTAATTAATTACAAAGGAAACTTAATTAATAATTAAATTGTCCAATCTAAATACATAATTACAAGTAAATAATTAATTACACTCAATACTTAAATTACTAATGTACAGCAGCAAACGGAAAACAAAAATAGCGCAATATTTCATTTAGAGGAAACAACAGCAAGTTAAATAACCACCTTCACGCTTGAGTGTGAGGGTTTGCTTGAGCGTGGGTGTTGTGGTGAAGTCACGCCTGAGCGTGAGTGATGCTCATTTGAGCATGATCGTGTTTTCTTTTCTATCTTTTTACGTAGATTGCATGGATTTCAAGCTTAAGCATGAAGCTTTCAAGCTTGAGCGTGAACTACACCTGCACATGCAAACAAATAAATGCTAGCTATGTACGCTGGCTGTCCAGCGTATGTACGCTGGGTTAGTGAATTTATAAATAAACAAATTTCCTTAACTAATTAATATTTTTAATCATTTTCTTGCTTAAATTAAACACTTTTGAAATAAATAAATAAAATAAGAATTATTGACAATTTATTAAATAATAGTGCCAAACTAAACAATATTTAATGGATTAAGTTAAATTAAAGGTGAAATTATTAAGTCTTTTCAAGACTTATCAGATAAATATTGTGATTGAGTATGAGTGGTACCCTAGATGAGCGGGTGAGATAATCCTTATGAGGTTAAGGCATGCATGAGCATTGTTGCATACATAGCATGGCATGCATAACATGATGCTTGAAAAGTGGTTACGATCACTTGAGATTTGAGATATAAAGGGCTTGCGAGTTCCTGTGATATTGAGCCGGTGGTTGCGATCACCTGGTGTTTGAAATGAAAGGCCCTGCAGGACCATTGAGATTGAATACCTGTGGTTGCGATCACGAGGCGAGAATACCCGTTGCGAGGCGGGAAACCATTATGAATTGTTGAACATGGTTGCGATCACGAGAAAGCACCTTGCGAGGCTGCTAGAGGGAGTACCCCTTGTGAGGCGGGAAACCAATGAAAATGAATGGATGATTATGGTGGTTCCGATCACCTGATGAACTGAAATCGGATTCGTGTACATCTTTAAACACCAGCATGTGCATTAGCCATAGAAGCATGACATTGAGTGATATTACAATGAGGAAGTTATGTGAAGTGTATGTAGAATCCTCTTGATCACTAACTATATTTATGTTATTGGTTTGGTGTGGATTAATGAATCTTTATGGATATGAGTGTTCTATGAATTAGGTGATTGATTGATTTTAGTGTCATTTGAACTCCTTTTTGGGAGAAGATGTTTAACTTGCATTCATATGTATATTATCACAAATTGTTGGATTTTTCATCATCGAGAAAGTATACTCACTCTCTATGTGGTCTATCTTTTTAGCTCTTGTGTTGTAGGGCTTGACTATGAAGCTCATGTGTGGAGAAATTGTATGAAGAAAGACATTTTAGGTAAAGATGCCTTGGCCGGTAATTGTTTTGATTTTATGGCTTATATGTATACTTTTATAATATATATACATGATGAATATTTTGTATAGCCATGAATTTATGTGGGTAACTTGAATGGAAGATAGATAGATGGATGATGATTTTGGAGGTCATGTAGGAAAATGAGACCTTTGGGTGTATGGCTCATTTTCATTACTATGGACTCCGGTTATCTAAGGTTAACTCTCGACCT
This sequence comes from Clitoria ternatea, assembly GCA_037962975.1. NCBI lineage: Eukaryota > Viridiplantae > Streptophyta > Magnoliopsida > Fabales > Fabaceae > Clitoria > Clitoria ternatea. The sequence continues at coordinate 25,137,204 of CM075672.1, read as the reverse complement.
CGGTTAATGGACAGAACAAAGGGTATTTATATTAATTAGCAAAATTATCATGTCCAATTAATTTATTTTTTCTCTTATTATGACATCTAACAATATATTATACAATAAATGAGATTACATTTAAATTTGTCATCTCACTTTTTTGTCTTTTTTAATTTTTATTTTTTTTATCTTGATAAGAATTTATTTCTTTTAGGTTATTTTATTACTTATTATTTATAAGGGTATTTATATGAATTAGTAAAATTATCATGTCTAAATGTTTAAAAAAAATTAATTTGTTTTTTCTTTTGTTATCGCATCTGATAATTACTCGTGAAATTATGGTGATCTATTATCAATAATGATGGTTCAAAGTCTGATTTAGAAGGGAGGTTGAATAAATCAGAGACTCTTTTCGTGAAATGATGAACTAAAGAAAACAAATAACCAATCTTTGCAAAGTAGACTTTTAGAAAGTAAGGGAAGGAAAACAACACAAAGAATTTATACTGGTTCACTTCCAACACAGAAGCTACATCCAGTCCCTTCTAACTTGAAGGATTTCCATTATTGTAAATTCTCCTTTACAATAACAGCACCAGACCAGTGCCACAAGTATTCTTGACTCTAGCCACTCTTGGCTTAAACCCAAGTATTTTTTCAACAAGCCGCTATTGACTCAACCTAATCATTCTTTCTAAAGCCTCTTCTGTCCACAAAGTGTTTCCCATACCCACAAATGCTAGAAACACACCAGACTTTACAAATTGTTTGTAAGAAATGGAAATTAGCTTACAAAACTTAGTGTATGAGAGATATATAATTAAGAGATTGTACATTAAGTTACAAATGACATAAGACCAAGGTCTGCTAGAGACAGAACAAGCAAGAAAGGTCTCTGTCTAAAAAAAGAAAGATTAAATGAATTACATAGAAGAATGATTTGACTTAAGAGATTTCTTAATAACTTCTTGTACTTTGTAATTCAATCTTTTTTAGTATAAATAGGTGCTGGAATATGACCATTGTTGATCCTTGAAAGGAGATAAAGATGTTAGAAATCCTATGAAGGTGTTTGTCTTGAGCTTTAATTACCAGACCTTTGATAATAAAAAAAGGTTCAAGAGTCTGGTAGTAGTGCTTGCATGAAAATGGTCTCTTTTATTTCTTTAACAAATAAAGTAATTTATTTGCTTCATTTGATTGATACAAAGAGTAGAAGTCAATGTTGTAATCCTTTGAATTTAAGCTGACATACATTTTGACTTTGGTTTAACTTTTTTTGTTCATGCGTAAAGTTTGTTATGTTGACTTTGGTTGTTGAGCTTTGTTTATCTCTTGTCTTTTTTGATGATAAACATGTATATTTAATAAAAGCATAGAACCCAATGTAATACACAAATGGAATTAAGAACATTGCAATTGAATCCTTAGAGGCAATATTTTTCTTCTGATACTCTATAAGTCTAATTAGGTAAGATAAGCTTCTTCTATCAGACTCTTGGACATCATCCAAATGTTGGAATTTAGAGTTTGAGCACATGGACTCCCCTTTTGTTTTATAGCCTATGTATTATTTTTCCTGAAACATTTGAATACACAAATTAGTTTCTTGATATACAGACTTCATTTTCCAATAGATTCTTGATCAATGTTATTAACAAATCCAAGGTCTGAAGATAAAACATAATCTAGGGTCTAGTTTAGTAAAATTCTATACTTGCCTTTTCAACCAGACTTTTCTTCAACAATCTTCGTATATTTGTTGATAGCAAACATTAAATCTTTTTATAAATGGAGTTCATAGTTAGAACAATATATAATCAAATTAAAAGAACTCCATGATTAGAGCAATAAATAGAATGAGTCTTGAGAACAAGAGCAAATACCACTATAGAGGCTAATTCAGATCAGATTCCATTGGACTAATAAACATAACCTATTTAGTCTTCTATTAATCATTAATAGATTTTATATGATCAGACTTATTTGTTATCAAAGAATAAGTACATAATACAGCATCATGCATATATAAATCAAAGCATCAAAGCAAATTTTTAGAACAAACTATCATTTTATTAAGCATGGAAAATCATTACAAAAGGACTCAAGACATAAGATTTCTAAATAATTGAGACTTGTTAACAACTCATGCATAAAAGACTTCTAAATATCTCCCTCTTTTGATATCAACAAAAGACGGGGCATTACAGAAAGGTAAGAGTAGAAAGACTAGTAAGAGTAGAGGTAAGAGATAAAGCAAGATTAGGATTAAAGTTAATGAGGAGATAAGCTGCTAAGGAAACAAGGATGAAGTAACGGGTCTGATGGATAATGATAAATGAGGAGTCAAAAGAAATGATAGTACCACATTGGGGAAAAATTTACCAAGAGGCATGAGACCTAGAGCCTTCTTCTCTGATGGTGCAAAAGTGGTGAGACCAAAGGGCATAAACATGAGCTTCAGTTAGATTGGGAGCAATCAGAATGCTTTTCAAACTTTAGAGAGCTGATGAGGTCTGAGAGGATATTTGTGGTGAGGCTTTGGTATTGGTAGCATAGATTTCTTTAATTTTCCCAAACTAATCCAAAATGTTGGTTTTGGATGTATGTTAGGAACAATCAGGATTTTCTTCTTTGGAGTTGTAATAGCCAATCTTTTCATGGTAGATAGCTTGAGTTTGTTTATACCATATTTCATTTCTCTTGCAACATAAACTTGCTCAACCACTAGAACTTGACGCATGGCAATCTCCTTAGGTGAAAGAAAGTGAGGATGAGGTAAGAGTCTCTTTATGGGTAAGGGAGGTATGCATTTAAGGGTAAAGGGTCTGATATGAAGCTTGCGGCTACCAAAGTTGGGGCTGTTCACAATGGCTAGGTTATAGGGGTTTCTGTAACCAGGGTTAGTTAGATCAAGGATAGGCTTGAGAAATCTAACTAGGGGAGATGGGGGTTAACAATATGAAATGAGGGATTTTGAGAAGGAAGACTAACAATAAGAAGGTCTTGAAAGGGAACAATGGCAAGATTGTTTTATGGAGGGGTCTAGGTGGAAGGTTTATGGTAAGGGATAACAGATATAGAAATTTATGGATAGGGTAAGGTTGGCTGAAAGATCTTTGAGAGAAGGGAAGATGGAGGATTTGGGTTACTTACAAATTCAGTTCTAGCTTTCTTTGAGGTTTGCCTAGACTCTGAGGCTCTTCTCTTTTTATACAAGAGCAGAACTGAACTAGGTTTCATTATTTTGAAATTCTCCAATGACTTCATAAAACCTATTCATCCAGTCCAAATGAGTCCACTTCAGCACATCATACTCAGGGAACTTCTTCAGATGACCAAAGATAAACTTCATATAGCCAATGAAGCTTGGGTAGCCTCCATATTTTATTAGTTCCTCACGATTGGCTGTTATTACTTTTAAATAGTCATTTTTCATCTCATTGAATTTGGCCTGCCATTTAGTTCCAGACCATCCATGTATGGAAATTTCAGGATGCAGATAGTGAAGATGTTAATGAATTTCTAACAGATTTCAATAGACGTCTATTGCTATTAAGCAATTTTCTCCTATTGCTTTTTAGAAGCTTGTTGAAAGGCTTACTGCTGTTATAGCTTAGATGATTGCTGTGATGGTTGAGGTTGTTGGGTCTACTATGGTAGAGGTGGTTGCTCTTGTTGAGGTAGAGGCTAATCTTGTTGGGCAGGAGACTGTTGCTGCTGCTTAGGTTCAGATTTCTTATCCACTGACTTTCTTTGAAGCTGAGTGAGGATAATCTCATCATCAGAGTCAAAAGACTCTTTAGCAGCTTTTGGTTCAGATACCATAGGCTCTATAGGATCTGAATCCTTTGTTGGAGAGGGAGGAGGGATCATCTTACATGGCTTCACATCTTGAGAAGAGTTTGAATGGATTGATTCATTAGATGCTGATTCATCAGAAAAATCCAAAATCATTTTTCCAACCTTCTTAGTAGCACATTTAACTTTGTTACTTTTCCTCTTGGGGGTTAGTTTTGCTTTGACAACCTCAGCCTTCTGCTTCCTAGAATCTACATGGGCAGACCTTTTCTTCTTAGGATGAGAAGGAAGAGAACTCTCCATAGTCTCGTCTAACACAAGTAAGAAGATGGGTAGCTCATTCACCCAGGAGGTAGATGTTACCAAGTCACTAACAGTTTGGGTTTGCACATTCTCTAGTGCAAAAACCTTTATCAACACTGCTAAATATGGGATCTTGTTCTCCTTTTTCCCAATAAAAGAGATTAAGTAAGTCATAATAACATTGGGTAGACTTACTTTCTCATTCATAAGTAGGTGAATCATGTAAAATCTGTCGAGCTTGCTTATAGTATCTTTGGCTTATTTATGGGGAAGAATACTTGCTTCATCACCAGGTGAAGCATCTTGACCTTTGGTAGTAGGCTTCTAGATACAATCTTAGTAGGTCATTCAGTACCATAGAGCATCTCAATGATCTCCAGGCTAGAGACCACTTCAAAGTCAAAGTCTTCTACAAAGACTTCTCCCACAACTAGGCAACCGGTAATCATAGCTAAGACATCTTCAGAAATCTCTATCACTTTTCCTTTCAGCTTGCTTAATACAATAAATTTGGACTTGTCAACAGATGTTGTCTTCCAAAACTCCAAAACCATAAGGCTCCCTATCAAGACAAAACTTGGTCTAGCCAATACTATTGATTTCCTCTGAAATGTCTCTTCCATCCATCTTGTGCTGCTTGCGGTGGAAGAAAGATTATTCCATAATATTTGATACTTTGAATGCCATGAATAATGCTCAATAGAGAAGAAGGAGGGATGTTTTAAGGTTTACAAAAATAAAGAGTTCTTTTGAGAAAGAGAAAGGTGAAGGGTTTTTCACAAGAGAGGGAAATGATTTGTACATGAAAAGACTCTTATTTAAAAGACAATAACTGTCCACTAATGGGAAGAGAGAGGGGCATGATCAGGTGGTAGTTACACAAAAAGCTATTAACTGTTGCCATGCTATACATTTCAGAATAAAAAGCAATAAAAGGTTAAACATTTTAACAGTTATCATGAATTCCAAAAGGCTTATGCAATTTTCTCTCTCGAAAAATATTTAGAAGAATATAAGTATGGGTTAAGACATATTAAATTAAATTAAGTTAGACTTTTCATAAAGAACCTTTCATGCATTAGACCTTTCATGCATTAGACACATCATGCACTAGACTTTTCATGCAATGATTCTTAAGCTTAAATTATGCTTAATAAAAGCAAACCTGGCCTCAGCTAGAGGCTTTGTAAAGATATCTGCCCACTAATGATCTGTGTCCACAAACTTCATGTCTAAAATCCCTTTTTGCATATAATCTCTGATGAAGTTATATTTTATTTCAATATGCTTTGCCTTTGAATGTTGAATGAGGTTCTTTGACAGATTTGTTACACCTTTGTTATCACAGAACACAAGAATCTCTTCTTCTTTGATAGAAAAGTCTTCTAGTTGGTATTTTATCCAAAGAATTTGAGAGCAACAACTTGCTGCAAACATGTATTCTACTTCTGCTATTAATAGAGCAATTGGGTTTTGCTTTTTGCTTCCCCATGATATCAGACTTTTACCTAGGAATAACACCCTACCCATTTGTCCTAGAAAATTATTTTTAGTCACTAACTTAAATCCTGTAACAGCCTAAAAAAAGTTTTCGTATTTGGACCATATCTTCCTTGTCCAACATTAGATGTTTTCATACCATACCTCAATTCAAAGAAGAGACATAGATCTATAACTTATATGTTTTGTATTTTCCTAAAATCACACCGTGACACCCTCTAAAAGTCGAGACAAGTGACTGCCTCTAAAAATGACACATCAGCCATGCAAAAAAAGTGGTCCAATCATGTTGCAACTGTAACATCCCAAATTTTAAAATAAAGAACAAATTAAGGAAATAAATATTGAATAATTGAATGCAAATCATTTAATGTCCCAAAATATTAGAAATAATTAAATTAAGAATTCCGCGGACTGTTAGTAATTTATTGGGACCGAATAAGCAAAACTGACCCGGTTAAAATATGAGTGTCAAACCAAGTATCTCTGATTGAGATGCCGTTGGTTAGGGCTGTAGATAATATTATTGGGAATTTGAATATATATTCGGAATAATTTTTAGAATGAGTATTGGGCCCGAACAGAGATCCTATTTGTTGTAAAATAGAGAAATATAAGTGATGAGTGTAAAGCTTAAATGAAAACTTCACAGTTCACTCTTATTTTCTCGTGACAATTCCTCTCCCTTATGCAAACACACTTCTCCTTCCTTCTCTCATTTTTCCACTTATCTCTTCCACTTCCTAAAGCTTGAACACATTGATGCTTCTTCTCCTCTTCATTTTCATTCACCATTAGAGCAAGAAAAAGATCATGGTGGCTTAAAGTTTCTCTTTCTTTTCCTCCATTTTCGTGCTCAACCTTCTTCCCTTGGTGCCCACTCTCATTTCTTGGTTGAGGTAAGTTCCTAATCATTTTTATTGTGCTTGGACCCTAGGTTATGGGTTATGGAGGCTTAGGAGAGTATTTAAAGTATATGGTTATTGAATGGGAGCTTTAAATAAGAAAAACCTAAGGTGGGGTAAAATAAATATGGACTTTTATGAGCATTTATTGGGGAACACGATAATGGTGTTGAAGGATGTAGGAAATTAATGTGTAGTTATGATATGGTTGGGTTTTTACTGAAACCCTAACTTATGATTTTAGGGGAAATGTGTAATGTAGAAGAGGTTAGCATTTATTGATGAGAGAAGTGTTATAAATGATGAGGTATTGACATTTAATGATGATTTATGATGTTGGTTGGAAGCCATAAATGAAAAACTCACCTAAGGTGTTGGTGGGAAATTGATGTGTGTGAGCAACCTAGTTATTGGGGTTATTGCTCTAATTATAATATTGGGGTTATTGCTCTAATTATAATGAGTTTTTATTTAAGGGAAGGAATTCCTAAAGCCTAATTAGGCAATGAATAAAACTTGTAAATAGTTACTACATGATGAGAATCATGTGTGTATATGCATATATATTGAGAATGATGATTGGATGAATGATTAATGTGGTCCTATAATTAATTGATGTAGGACTTGAAAACACTTGTGAGGTGGGAACATCGAACCCGAAAGTCTACTTCTCTTGAGGTAGGAGAGGGGTGTATTTTCTAAATGCATGAAACCTTGTATGTTGATAATGTATGTATTGATGCCATGTTGCATGTTGCTTCTTGAATGGATGTAGTGCTTTATGTGTATGATATGAAATAGAGATTGAATCTTACAATGGTTGATTGTGAAATGGTATATATATATATATATATTTCATTATATGGGATTAATATTGTGATTAAGTATGAGTGGTACCCTAGATGAGAGGGTGAGATAATTCATATGAGGTTAAGGCATAGATGAGCATTGTTGCATACATAGCATAATATGCATAACATGATGCTTAAAAAGAGGTTGCAATCACTTGAGATTTGAGATATAAAGGGCTTGCGAGTTCCTGTGATATTGAGCCAGTGGTTGCAATCACCTGGTGTTTAAAATGAAAGGCCCTGTAGGACCATTGAGATTGAATGCCTGTGGTTGCGATCACAAGGCGGGAGTACCCCTTGCGAGGCAGGAAACCATTATGAATTGTTGAACATGGTTGCGATCACAAGAAAGCACCTTGTGAGGCTGCTAAAGGGAGTACCCCTTGCGAGACGGGAAACCAATGAGAATGAATGAATGATTATGGTGGTTGCGATCACCTGATGAAATGAAATTAGATCCGTGCATATGCATCTTTAAGCACCAGCATGTGTATTAGCCATAGAAGCATGGCATTGAGTGATATCCCAGTGAGGAAGTTATGTAAAGTGTATATGGAATCCTCTTAATCACTAACTATATTTGTGTTATAGGTTTGGTATAGATCAATGAATCTTTATGGATATGAGTGTTATATGAATTGGGTGATTAATTGATTTTAGTGTGATTTGAGCTCCTTTTTGGGAGAAGATGTTTAAGTTGCATTCATATGTATATTATCATAAAATCTTGGATTTTTCATCATTGAGAAAGTATACTCACTCTCCATGTGGTCTATCTTTTTAGCTCTTGTGTTGTAGGGCTTGACTATAGAGCTCATGTATGGAGAAATTATGTGAAGAAATACATTTTGGGAAAAGATGCCTTGGCCGACAATTATTTTGATTTTATGGCTTATATGTATACTTTTGTAATATATATACATGACGGATATTTTGTTTAGCCATGAATTTATGTGGGTAACTTGAATGGAAGATAGATAGATGGATGATGATTTTGGAGGTAATGTAGGAAAATGAGACCTCTAGGTGTATGACTCATTTTCATTTGTGACCTTGTCATTGTATGAATGATGAATATGGTGTGAATGACTTATAATTTTTGATAAATGAATGAATGGTTATATGAGTATCTAAATTTTATAAAATGTACAAGATGATAGACTTAATTATGATATGATCCATGAATTTGAATAGAGATAATAGAGTATGATTAATTGGAATATGTTTCAAATACCTAATATGATGTATGCGATGCATTAAATCTGTTTAATTTTTCCTTGAATGGATTTTTATATGTTGAGTTGTGAAAAATTACAAGTTTCTACATATGTACTGATATTCTCGCTCAAGCGAGATGGATTCTCGCTTAAGCAAGAATCCCCTGTGTTGGTTGTATGGCCACTAGCCTAATCTCGCTCAAGCGAGAGTGGGTCTCACTCAGGCGAGACGCTCCTGTTCTGAGTATATACATACTAGACAATTCTCTCCCGAGTAGGCTCACTTTCGCTCGAGCGAGAGCTATGTTGAATCATCTCTGGACGTGGTTCGCTCAGGGGGACTAGCATCTCGCCCAAGCGAGATTGCCTATGCATCAGGTATTAGCTACTGGAGGAAATTCGCTCAGGCGAGTAAGGTCTCGCCCGAGCGAGAACGAGGTATTTAGCTACTGGACAAATTTCACTTGAGCGAATAGCCAGTGTTTTTGGAGGCTCGCTCAAGCGAGGGGCAATGGGATTGGCTACTACAGCAATCTCGCTCAAGCGAGCAGGGATTACTCAAGCGAGATGGGCACCTGATGCTTCTCTTTTTTTTCGCTCAAGCGTGTTTTCCTGGCTCGCTCAAGCGTACCCTACGGACTCGCTTAAGCGAGAATGGCACTCGCTTGAGCGAGTGGTGCCCTGATTCTCCAAATTGCATTGTTTTGATTATTTTCCTTTTCCTTTGCATCAAATCTTCTTCTTGTATCATCTTAAAAATACTTTGGACATATTATGAAGTCATTAAACCTTATGATGTTTAACCTCTTTAAATCCAATCATATAGCATCAATTTAAATAATTCTTTTCATTGTTTTTAATTAAGGATTCCTTATCAATCACTTATAACTTACCTCCTCATATCTCCAATATATGAGATAGGTCTTTCATAGATCCAGGGTGATGAATTAAAGTTTCACTACTTTATGTCTTCATTAATTAATGATGTGAAAATCATGAAATATTTACCCCTAATTATCGGGGCGTTTTCAGCAATAGCCATGGGCCACATGCCTCACCCTTGTTAACTTTTTTTTACATACTTTAGATAGTTTTCTTGCTACTAGGAGTGCATACTTTGGACCTTGACACCTCTCATTTCCCTCTTCCAGCTATGGACTCCTTAGCCATCAAGGAAGAAATTCATGCAAAACCTTGACACCTCTCCTTTCCTTCTTCCAGTTGTGGATCGACTTACGAAGACCACACACTTCATTCTAATCAACATGAAGTACTCTTTAGAAAAGCTTACACAGTTCTACATTAGAGAGATAATCATACTACATGGTGTACCATCCATAATTATATCTGATCAAGACCCCCGTTTCATTTCATGTTTTTGGGAGAGCTTGTAACGAGAATTAGGAACCCGGTTGAAGCTAAGTTCAGCATATCATCCTCAAACCGATGGTCAGTCTGAGCATACTCTCAAAACTCTTGAGGACCTTCTATGAATGTGTATGTTAGAGCATGGTGGAAATTGGCATGAATATCTACCACTTATGGAATTCACCTATAACAATAGTTAACGTGCTAGCATTAGAATGGCACCACACGAAGCCTTGTACGGAAGGAAGTTTCATACACCTTTGTATTGGTTCGAAATAGGAGAAAAAGCTATGATTGGACCAGAGGTTATTCAAAAACCCATGGAGCAAATTAAAGAAATCCAAGCAGCAATGAAGACTTCCCAAGATCATCAGAAAAGCTACTATGACAAGTGTCAGAAGCTGCTTGAGTTTGAAGAGGGTGACCATGTTTTTCTATAAGTTACTCCTTTGACATGAGTAGGAATAACATTGAAGACTAAGAAATTGAACCCCAAGTATGTTGGATCATATCAGATTCTTGAGAGAATTGGGCCAAATGCTTATCGTATGGCCCTACCTCTTGAGTTGTTTAACCTTCATAATGTCTTCCATGTCTTCAGACTTCAAAAATATGTACCACATTTCGACCACATTCTAAAGCCTGACTAGTTGGTTCTTAAAGAAAACCTTACCTATAAGGCAGTACTAGTGAGAATTGCAGATAGTCATTTGAAGCAGCTTAGAGGGAAAGACGTACCTTTAGTAAAGGTAATTTAGAGCCACTTTGATGAAGGAGATGCTAGATGGGAACTTGAGGAAAAGATGCGGACTCTTTATCCTCACTTGTTTTCTTGCACTACAAAATTTTGGGATAAAATTTCTAAATGGAGGAAGGAGTGTAACAACCCTTATTTTTGTGTGTTTGGCTCCTGAAGTCAAGTGTGTTATTTTGTGCTTAATTTTCATGTATGCAATGTAATTGTCTTTGGTCGATATACTGGTGATATATTTTGAAGAGAATTTAAGAGCTAAAATAATTGGTTTTGATTTAATTAAGTAAAAAGGCCTATTAAGTTATTAGAAAAAAAGTATATAAGTTGCACTATTTTAATTAAATAAATTTTTACATACTTTACTAGTTCGGGCCAAGAGAATACCCAGAGTGTTTGAGTTGAGCTGTTTTATCTTAATATGTTCCTAATGTTGTACCCTATAATTTTTATAAAGGGCTCGAGTCCCGTTTTCCATCACTTAACTCCCCGAAAAATAATTTTCGCTAAAACCAAGCTAACCGTATAAGCCAATCTACGCACCTGTTCGTATTTTGGGTATAAATTCTTCTTCCATTATTAGAATCAAGTCATTCTTGTCCCAAAATTTTCATATCAAAATTTTCTACAACTTTGATGTTGACTACAAAAGCCCATTATTACTCATTTGCTCCTAGAAATTAAAATACTACACTAACTTACGTAATCACTTTCACAACTTGCACTATATTCAGTATTTTTCACTTTTCTCAGTCTTATGACCATGAAATCAAATGATTCTTTCACCAAACACTCATTTATCTACAAATTTGATGAAGGGAACGGAAGCTAATTCCCTACCTATTTTTCTCAAAAAATTATTTTTAGTCACTAACTTTAATCCCGTAATAACCTAGGATAATTTTCATATTTGTACAATATCTCCCTCATCTGACACTGGATTTTTGCTTACCGTACCTTGTTTCAAAAGGGATACACAGATATACAACTTAGATGTTTTGTATTTTCCCAAAATACATCGTAACACCCTCTAAAAGTCAAGACAAGTGACTGCCTCTAAGAATGACATATCAGTCATGCAAAGAAAATGTTCCAATCATGTTGTAACAACCATGGGAGATATGCCTCACCCTTGTTAAATCCTTTTTCCATACTCTAGACAGCTGCCTTGCTATTAGGAGTGCATACTTTGGACTTTGATGTAACAGCCCTGATTTATAAAAATAGGAAACCAGACCCCCAAGACTTTAAGGATACTCTGTTGAGCAACTTTCGGTAAGAAGCTTGAGGCTTCAGCTTGTTCCCCAAACAGTTTAGAATGAGAAAATAGAGAGAAACGGAGTTTAATCTGAAAGATAAGAATACCGAGAGAACCTAACGAGTGAGAGAAGCAGAGATAAGAAAATAATAAATAACGTTTGATAATACTATTTAATTAAAATGATATGTTAAAATGATATGTTAAAGATAATTATTTTGGGTACAAATTAATTTATCATCATGTTTATTCGATAATTATTTTTTGTCGACAATATTTAACAGATAAATAATTATAATATTTTAGTTTGAAATCATATATTTTAAATTGTTTATTTATTTGATAATTATATTTAATATTGTCGGATTCCTCAGATTTAAACTGTGGGACCCAGCCTGAGGTCAGACTCTGACCATTCGACCCGAGACTAGTAATCCAGTAAGGAAACTAGTCTTATTAGGATTGTTTCATAAAGGATCAAGGGTGTCTGACTTGGCCTAATCGGCCCAATCAGAACCTTTAACGTCTCCTACATTTGACCATTCATATACCTCGGGATATTCGATGGTGGCACGGTTAGTCTCTGGTGACTCGTTTCGACGTTCTAGAAACTTTTCCTGAAGAGGCCAAAGCTTGATTCGGACTCTATCATCCCTATTTTTCCATAAGTTGATTTCCTCAGAAATCATTTTAAAACTCAACCCGAATACCTTTGGTATTACGATCTTAGAATTGAATGATTTTGGTCCCAATATCTTTGTTTTGAGAAGATATTCAATCTCCTTTTCTAGCCCCGAACTCCGATTCTTACCCTGTTAACCCCAAAATCGAAGATTAAGTATATTCGTCTCAAAATTCCAATGTTTGGATGTTTTCTCCACGCATTGTTTAGAAAAAAATTCATAACTTTCTCATATAACCTTTGATTTATCCAAACTTGGTGTCAAAATCTTCGTAAAAAATTATCTACATTTTCTATGAAGACATAAAAAGCTAAGTCCTTCTAGATTGGTACAGTTTAACAAATCTTTGTGACCCCTTGGCTGTTTCATTTCAATGCTGGCAGCCTTCGATAAAATTCATGTATCTCCTTTGTCCGGTGCTTGAATCACTCCGTTCTTTTTGCTATGGCTCCATATTATAAACCTCTACAATGTTCATGAAGGGAACAAAACCAAACTTTCAAAGGCGAATTAATGGAGAATTTATTTCTAAAGACGTAGCTGATCAGGGAAGCTCCTAGAGCACCCTGTCATAAATTGGGTATATCTCAGGCTAGACTTGGATGATCACAAATGATATATAATATTAAAGAGAAAAGGAAGACCTACAAACTTCATGAAGGGTTTGAAAGCAATATTAACTCCATAAATCCCAGAATTTAAAATACTACACTAATTCATGTTTCTTCAGCAACAGCTTGCACTAGGTATAGTATTTTTCACATATCTCTCTCATATGACCATAAAAATAAAAGATTCTTTCACCAAAGTTTTTTTTAACTCAATCCTCTACAGTTTAATGAGCATGAAGCCCAAATCCCTACCAATTTTACCCAAAAAAGTAATCATTGCATGGAACAAAAATCCTGTCATAACCCTACACCCCTTTTGTATTTGGGCCATAACTCTCTCAATGCTTAATGGATTATTTTGTGCCATATATCAACTTAAATATAATAAAAGTTTTACAATTTTTGTGTTTGGTCCATTTTCATATTCAGCCTAGAAAGGCCCCAAAAAGCCCACACAGGTCGATGCCCCTGGAGTGGACACCTCAACCTTTGCATGGGAGTGGACCAATCACATTGCACATGCATGGCCACTTGTCTCCTTCATCTTGAAACCTTGCTCAAAACTCTCTAGGCTTTTGAGACACTTGTTGCTCATGCCTTAACCTCAGCCACTCACTCACTCTTTACTCCACAAGTTGAGCAAGTGCATGCGAAGCAATCACTCTCCATCACTTTTGTTCACCATTCCCTTCTAACTCCATTCAACTCTCTCTTCTCTCTCTACATCCCACGGCTGAAACTCAGCCTTCAACCACCATCATTCTTTCCTTTTCATCTCCTCTCCTCCCTAGCCAAGCCATTAACTACCACCGGCCACCCAAACAGCCACCACCAACCACCACCCACCATGAAAAAAATTCTGCTTCTCCTTCCTTTTCTCCTCTCAACCCGTGGCCACCTTCACCTAAAACAACCACCAACCTTGCTCTTTATAACCTTCCATAATCCATTATCCCAAGATTTATCCATCAAGCTCCACCATTCCTAGGAGCCGTGACCATCCAAGGTCACTAAGGTGAGAAAAATTATGTTTTAAACTCTTGAACTTGTCATTTTTTTTTCTTGTGCCAAAACAATTTTTGTTTCTTGATTTTGTGGCATTTTCCCTCACTGTTTTGGAAGCTAAAACCATGACTCCATTGTCCCCTCTTGGTTGCATGTGTAGTTTTCCTCAAGATCGGGAACTTAGACGACTATCGAAGGCGACCGACGGAAGATTTCATGCGATCGGTAAATTTTGGTAATCGATTCTCTAGACCCTCTAAATTCTCAAATTTGCATGGTTGTTTTCTTGATTTCCCTTACTGCCCACGTTTGGTGTTGTGTGAAAAATCTACGCATGTTGATTTCCTAAGGTACTAGGAACGATCGACGACGATCGGCGGATGTTTTGGAGTATCTGACGAATTTCCAGCGAGCGGATCATTTTTCTCCCCTGGGCAGCAGCTGTTTTTGTCTGGTAAGGGGGTCTCACCTCATGTGATCTCGTTTTTAATCATTCCATAATATTACTCGAACACTCAAGAACCTCCGTTTCAAATTTTATCACGATCCAACGGTCGAATCTTAAATCGTAGAATTTTTTGTAACCGACAACTAAGAAGTTACATTTTGAATTTATAGATATTTTGAAAATTTATTTAGGGTGATACGACGTTTATATACTCGAAAGAATTTTATCGTTATCGGACGCATGAAAAGGAATTTAGGAAATTTAGCGTTTAGACGGGCTCGGTTCAATTCGATATGGTTGTATTAAATAAAATTTTAAGTTTGGAAGTTGTTATATAATTTGTAGAATACTATCCGGTAAGCCCCGCTATTAGATAATTAATTTATCGCTTAAACATCACTGAATTATTTTAAGAAATATTACGCACGGTGAAAGGACTCTCGATCGGATAGTCATGAATTTTAAAGTCATTTGGAAAAGTTAAAATAAAGAAACTAGATTTTTAGAAGGTTTCTTAAAATAATTGACTTAAAATTTAAAATAAAGAAATTTAATTTTTAGAAAATTATTTAAAATAATATTGAAAAGTTTTGCTCTTGTCTTGTCCAAAAGAAAGATTTTACAAATTAAGTAAATAAATGTATATTGTATTTAAATATTTGGATTCTAACTAGAAGAAAGAAAAAAAATTTAGTGACCACTCTGGAGGATCACTTGGAAAATAAAAACAGTAGCTTTAGGAAATTTAAGGAAAGAAATAACTTTAATAGAAAGAGAAACTTGATTAAAAAGGAGGGCTTTTGGAATTAATTGTTCTAAATTATTAAAGAAATTTAGGACAAGAAAATAATAAGTTAGAAATTCAAGTGAGATACTAAAGGTATCCTTAAGAATAAATGGTATTACTCACTCAAGTGAATTAAGCATGATAATTGGGGTTTTGAAAAAAAAGAGAGACAAATGCTACAAGAAAGTCATGTTAAGTAGAAAAAGAAGTCCAAGTAGAATTTGGGCTTAGAATAAAGAAATAAAACCTTTGGGTACACTAGTTCTTTTTAATTTAAAATGAAAATAGATAGAATTTATTAACTCTATTAGTAACGATTGAAGAATTAAACAATATTCGGCTAAATTATACTTCAAATTGAAAAGTTTATAAGGTCCCTAATTAGTAATCGGGTAACTATAAAACAAATTAGATTAATGATAGTTAAGAAAATAAATTAATTAATCACTAAAGAAAAGAGTTACCGAACTTAGTAAATTTACATTTAAAAAGGATATCACAGTTAGAACATAAAGAATTAAGTTGAATATAAGAGATTAATTCGGGACATAAGGGATTGATGACCAAGAAAATGAGGTATTTAAATAACAAACCCACCTAGATCCCTAAGTATTAAATGGTCAATCATAGAACAAATAAAATTTGGTTAATTAAAAGAATATAATTGCGAAAGCGATCTAGATGATGTAGTGACAGATAATGAGAAAATAAAGAGGTTATAGAATTTAACAATCATAAGAAAATAAAATATCACTAAATCATTGTGGGGATATAAAGGAATAGTGGCTCATTTAATGATCAAGAAAATAAGATTAATAATAAAGTCCACCTAGATTAGAAAGAGGAAATAATCAATGAGGCCACCTGACACTAACTAAGGAGTTTATAATTAGACCTCAGAAAGTTGAATTAAGTAAGGAAATAATCATACGCAAGTGAATAGGGAATGCCCAACGAGCGGATAAATGAAAAAATACAGAGAGCACTAAACTAAATAATATACCCTTAGTAATAACTTAAGTTAAGGAAATATCAATAACGTAAACTGTATAAGTGGTAAGGATATAATATAAATGCTTATGTCTAGTGGCCTATATAAGTAAACATTTAGTAACGTTAAGTGCGCGATTACTTGCTAAGCCGTGGTAATGATGAAGATTGAAATGTATACTATGCGTGTGTGTAATGACTTCTTAATATTGCATGTAATATAACACTTGTTGGTTGACTGACATGATAAGGTGTGTGATTGTAAATGATTGTGTACATGGATATATGTATGTTAGTTATGTAATGTACATATGTGATGAGCGTAATATGATGATGTGTATATGGAATGTAATGTGATAGAAATACTTAAAGAATATCACGAGTTGATAAAATGAATCGTGTGATGAATGACACTTGTATGATGCATTGGATGAATATGTTGAAATAAATAAGAAAAGAATGAATGAAGAAATGTCTTGGTAGGGATCTTGAGATGGATAAATTGTGAAAATAATGTGATGAGATCAGATCAGATCCGATGTGATGATGGGCGTTGTAACGCCAATGTACACATGATTTCTGGAAAATATGAGATATCGTTTCATTTTTAAGCGTCAGAATAGATCATTATGAATTAAGTGATTTTGAGAAAATAAGGAAAAGAATAAATTGAAATTTCATGAAAAGAAGAAGTCTGACGTTAGAAATGAAATGGAGCCATCAAAAGAACCTTACCGATGACTAGTGAAAAGAAAATTGTGTATTGTATGCATCATATATGGAAGTTAAGGAGGGATGTTGGAATAATCCCCTAGAGCATACAGTGATGGGTACACTGAAGAATCTGCCAATGCCTTGATACCCGAGGGCAGTCTAGGGAGTATAATCAGAGGCGGGAATTCCAAGTGGCATCAGATTCGCACCTGTTGCTGGACAGCCCGTGGAAAACTCTGGTATACTTCGACAAGAGACGGGATTTTCTATGACTGTGGAGTGCCTGTTCTGTAGAGATGTATGATTGGCCATTATGATGATTGGACTGTGAGTCCTTACCCATTTGTGAAAACCAGAACGAGGAGAGCTCCGGTCGCTCTAGTTTGGTAAGGAAGATAAGGGTGGCTGGTTGTGCAGATGTTTATTGGTATATGAGATTGTTAAGGAAGAGATGGGCCCACATACATCATGATGACTAATAAAGAGAATGGAAATAATGAAATTAACTTATGCATTGCATCATTGTACTATGATTATGACTGTTTATTACTTAAGTATGACTTTGTAGAACTTAGTAACCCTGAGAGATGAATGGGAAAATGGGGATGATTAGCTGAGATCAAAAGTGGTGAGATAACTTAGAATGTATCTTAGGAACCCCAAAGAGAGTGGGTGGGACTCGATCCTGGATTGTTTGTGTTGTATGTGGATAGGTGTTGATGAGACATCTTTCCAATTGTTGTGGAGGTGAAGACTGACCCTTACGCTAAATTTTTCCAGACATGGCGGGAATTGACATAGATTTCACATCAAGGATCACACGAGCTCTTCCTGGACCGAGGACGGGAAGATTAGGATAGATTATTTTATTTTCATTTATAGGAGCCTGCGTGTCTCTTTACTTTTAGTATGTACAGTTGTTGTTACAACCATGTATTATATATGATTATGTCGTATATAAGGTGTATCTATTCCACCAAGTTCCTTGTACAAATAAAAACTTCCATATTTTTCTAAAACTCGTAACCTCTCAATTGACTAGGATAATCTAGTTGAAGGGATTGTCCTAGTTAACCGAGGGTGTTACATTTGACACCTCTCATTTCCGTTTTCTAGCCATGGACTCCATAGCCAACAAGGAAGAAATTCATGCAAAACCTTGGTTTCTTAAAAACACTTTCATTTTTTTCTAAGTCCTAAAGAAATAGCCAGCAACTTCTTCTTCTTCTTCTTCTTCTTCTTCTTCTTAGAAATAGCCAACAACTTCTTCTTCTTCTTCTTCTTCTTCTTCTTCTTCTTCTTCTTCATTTTCAAGTATCTTCCCAAAAGAGCAACCTTTACCCACTTCCTCTTCTTCCAAAAATCATGTTATGACCTCCCTAAGATAAACCTTTACTCTTTTGATTTTGGTGCTGTATTTTGGTGAACTTGAAGCAAAGTCTTGGATCCTTGCTTCCTTCCTCCTTGGTGGAAACTAACATCTAGGTAGGAGGGAGTATATCTTACTTTAACTCTTTATTTCATATGCATAGTGAGGTATAGATACCCCTAATATTCACACCTTGGTACCTCCCTTCAAAATCTCCATTTGCAACCTTTGATCATGAAAATCATTTGTATAAAATTTTTTTGTTACCTTAGGTAGTACCATGGCTACACCATATGTAACACCCTTGGTTAACTAGGACAATCCCTTCCACTAGATTGTCCTGGTCAACTGAGAGGTTACGAGTTTTAGAAAAAATATGGAATTTTTTTTATACAAGATAAAACATAGTGGAACAAAAGCATAACATATATATATATATACACAAAAGGTTATATATACATTCCCTGGTCAAGTCAAAACTATACAACTGAAACAAAAAGGGGCACACAGGTACCCTAAACAAAATACAAGGAAATAACTATACATATAAAGTAAATCCTACACTACTTGTCTTATCCCATAAAATCTTTATCTGACCACAAAGATACAGGTGGATTGGAAGTAGTCGCCTGCTGAGATGGATCTGGAGGAGTGGAACTCACAGATGGTAAGTCGCTGACCTGACAGATTGGCTGATGCCTACATCCGTCATAAGCCGCATAGGCTTCCGCCAATAGACTCTGGGCCTCGGCTGACATGTCCAAGTACTCCTCAGTCTTACCATAGACATAACTCCTGTAGATGTGACGAAGAAAACCTGGCGATCGGTCCCACTATCGTCTAGCTAAGTAACTCTCCATAGGAGTCAGGACCAACACTCCTTGTCGCAAGGTAATGTCCTCCAACCCGCCCGTCACACGAACCTGAAGAGGGAAGACTAGTGGAAGATGAGGGGGTAAGGCAGGTAGTAAGGGATGATCACCAAGGTCTATCAGTACCTCCTCAAGCGAAAACTCCTTGGGATCCTCCTCTTCCTCCTCCTTGATGGGGAGAGGAATGTACTCTGGGGTCGACTCTTTTGGCGCTGCTCCGACTGGGCCGGTGCATCTGGAGGATCACCGTAGCGTCTAACCAAACTTTCTATGACCTTCACATCTTAGTCATAGGGTCTCTCCGCCTCTGGCTGAGGTTGTAAGGGCACCTCCACTGGGAGGTCCTCAGGAATTACGAGAAGATGATTGGGACCTACCTGGTCCTCTTAACGCAATGCCCTCCTCATACGGTATGCATGTCTGGCTGGTGATCTAGAATGATTAGCTGTAAAGGTGAGTCTCTGCCTCCAAACAAATTGGGGAATGTTATCTCTGACACTCATCCCATATAAATCAATCAATTCCAATCGTCCCTCCAATCTCTCTTTGGGGTTCCTAAGGTATAGTCTAAGCCATCTCACCGCTCTTGGTCTTACTCGACCTTTCCTATGTCCCAACAGTCCCCTTGAACTGTTAAGGTTCGCATCATCATAGTTAATTCATAAGTAATCATAATTTTGATATGAGAATGCAACGCATGTATTTCATGTTTCTAATAATATAATTAGTTGATATGATGCATGAACTCCATCAATCACAACATCTCATCGATCAAGTCCCGCCTTATCCTTTAGTCCACTAGAGCGACCGGAGCTCTCCTTGTTCTGGTTTTCACAAAAGGGTAAGGACATGTAGCCCTATCATTATAATGGCCAATCACAATCTCTATAGAATGGGTACTCCACGGTTATAGAAAATCCCGCCTCTTGTTGAAGTATACCAGAGTTTGCCATGAGCTGTCTGGTGATGGGCACGAATCTGAGCCATTGGAGTTTCCACCTCTCATATACTATCTAGACTGCCCTCGGGTATCGAGGCGCGACAAATTCTTGAGTGCACCCCTCATTGTATGCTCTAGGGAATTATTCTAACACCCATCCTTATTCACCAGGTATGATGCATGGCTCAACTATTATATTTGTCACAGTATGGTTCCTCGATAGGGTTCCTTCTCATTTCATTTCTAACATCAAGTTTTCTCTCAATACCGAATGACATTTAATCTTTTTCAATTTTCTTGATAAAAGTTGTAAATTATTTTCCGACTCCTTAGAAATGAAATGAGATCTCACAATTCCAGATATCACGGGTACTTCAGTGCTATAATGCCCATCAAACATTCTTAGATTCATGTTCGTGCCCTTTCATAATCAACCACATTGGAACCCCTACCGATACCATTATTCCATATTTCATAGATCTCATTTAGAACCTTTTATAATTCAATTATCCATGCATCACATGTAACATTCGTCAACCAAATACACATAGGAGATATATCACTCAAAATCATACATTCACCAATGCATCACGTCAACCATCAATCAGCGATACCACAATATTCAATATTCACGTTACTCTAGTCGGCATTCATAAAGGTCATATAAACGATATACTTACTGACTGAGGACTAATGTACTAACTATAGGTTGTGTCATTTCTTAACAATTTTGAATAATATATATGATTGGATATCTCACGAGATAATGGAATTCTTAGGTACGTTAGGGTCGCTTATGATCTTCTTGATTTAATTGGGTAGATTTAATCTATTCTGTCTTTAAATGTCTTAGCATACAATTGCAAACTCCTAATTTATTTTTGGTTGACCTTATTGGTTACTTTCTTCGTAACTTAGATAAGTTTAACATACTAAGTAATTCGTTATTTTACTCACTAAATGGGTCATTTATATTCTAACAGTGTTTTAGTGATTTCATTCTTGAACACAAGTTTGCCAAATTCTATAACTCTTTCTTTTAGTGACTATATTATTTAATTCATTTCCTAGTACTAATAAATTTCATTTGTTTCATCGTTGTCAAAAACTTAGGTACCACTTTAGTGTAGGCGTTATGCTTTTGGGTGGCATTATTTAGTCATCCAAAGTTACTTTTTAATTAATAAACCCCTTTTAAATCCTAACTTTAGTTTAAAAGCTAGTATACCAAAAACTTGTCTCCTAGTTACTAACTAGTGTGCTCTTGAAATAAAATTTTCCTTTAATCTCTTTTCTACTTTTAATGATTCCTAAATTTCTAACATAAAAAATATTTCTAGAATTTAGACTTAATTCATCTAAGTAAATAATCCTATTAATTATTAGGATCCTTTTTAAAACCTTACTCAAAATTTTAGGTTCTAGTTTGCTAATTCTATTATTCTAAGTTTCTTTAATCTGTTAGAATAATTATTTCCATATACCTTTCTTTTTAATAAAGATTCTTTTATTAAATCTATTCCTTTTTCCTAGAATTTCTAAGGCTATTATTTCTTTTCTTCCAAGTGGTCGCCAAAGTATTCACCAAAATGGTCATAAAAATTTTTTTCTTCTAATTAAGTCCTAATCATTTGTTATAATTTTTTTATTTAACTTGTAAAATCTCATTTTAGGCCTAAAAAACTTTTCTATAAGGCCATTTGGAACACCTTTCAAAAATTAATTTTCTTTGGTTAACTTTTTTTCTAAAACAACTTTACTCTGCATAAAAGATATTCCAGACCGTCCGATCAAGAAATCCTTTCGACGTATGCAATATTTCTAAAAATAATTTTGGAAACCATTAAATGATCAATTAATTTTCTAACTAGTGGGGATTACTGGATAATAATATACAAATTACATAATAACACCCAGAATAAAAATTTTATTAATACAAGCATATCGAATAAAACCGAACCCACCTAAACGCTAAATTTCCTAAATTACTTTTTAGTGATCCAATCGCAATAAAACCTCTTCAAGTTCGAGAATGTCAAATTATATTAAATAAATTTTTTGAAAACATCTATAAGTTTAAAAATGTAAACTTTTTAACCATCGGTTACAAAAAGTTTTACGGTTTAAGATCTAGCTGTTGGATCGCGATGAAATACGAAACGGAGGTCCCCGAATATGCATACAACAATATAGGACAGCCAGAATTGCAGTCAAACAAGAAAGAGATCCCCTTTAACTCATAGTGTGGTCACTATCCGGAGAAAGAAATGAGAAATTTTGTCAAAAATTCCACCGAATGCTCCCAATGTCCTCCGATCATCCCCTAAGCCTCCGGATCCTAAAGTAACTAACAATCCATTTAAGAAAGCACAAAAATGAGGTTATGGTTTAGTCTTCAAACATCAAGGAGAAGACTTCTAAAATTTTAAAAGGGTGATGATTCTCAAATTAAGAAAACAATTAACAAGGTTCAAAAGGAGACACCAAAATTTTCAACTTTGGATGGCTTGAAAGGGTTGCCGATTTGGAGGTCTCCAAAGCAAGGAGATGAACTTCAATTTTTCAAGGCCATAGCATGCAAGAAGACTGAAGATGAGGGGCTGATTGATGGTGGTTGGTCGTGAGTTGGTGGAGCAATAAGAAGAGATAACAAAATTTGGATGAGTAGAGGTGGATTGTGGTGGTGTTTGGCCGTGAAAATGGAAAATGGTGAAGGCTTGATGGTGGCGTGAGGTGGCTGGAATTCTGGATGAAGAGAGTGTTATGGAGGATTTGATGTTAGCTAAAGAAAGAAAGAGGAATGAAGTGGTGTAGAGTTATGGTGAGGTGATGGGTGGTGTAGGTATGATGATGAGTCTAGGAGTTGCATGAATTTGTACTAGCTGGAAAAGGAGGTGGCCAGCTGAGTGGAGGGGAGGGGCTGGACGGTGACACCTATCCAAAGAGGTCTCCAAGGGTGGTGAGGTGGTCAGATATCGGTGGCCGGGAAATTAACTTGTCGGGCAAAGAAATTAAAACGTGTAGGAGTTTTATGAACCAGAAGAATAAGGACGTTAAAAATAAATATGAATTAATTCGTGGGGTCAGAATTTGAGAAAACTCGCAACACAAAAGTTGTATATCTTCTTTTTCTCTTTAAATTAATATATTATACATGACAATCAGGGATTGGTAGCCTGAGATATACTTGATTTATGACAGGATGCTCTAGAAGCTCCCGAATTAATTAGAGGCTTAGAAATAAATTCACCATTAATTCTCCTTTGAGAATTGGGTTTCGTGTCCTTCATAAAAACTGTAGAATTCCTTTATACGAATCCATATCAAAATAAAGGAAGCATTTCAAGCAACGGATGAGAGAGATATATGCATTTTTCTACAGACATCCAGCATTAAACAAAACAACCAAGAGGTCTCAAAGATTCATTAAAATGTATCGATCTAGAGAGAATTAGTGTCGCGACCGGGATCGCGGCGGCACGGCCGACCCTCAAAATAATTTTTAGTTTGGTTTGAAAAGAAAAACAGGGAGTCGCCACCAATATTTTTTAGGATAAAATACTAGGAAAACCTTTCGTTAAAGCACTGGTTATAAAAATGAAATTCCATGTTTAGGAGTCTAATTACAGGTGAGGAAGGTATTAGCACCTCAGAACTGTCCGTTATAAAAACGGTTACCTCAATATGATAGCACGCATCATAATTATCCCAATAATTATTTTAACTTATTCATGAAAAAAAAAGTATACGAGATGACAAGATGTACAAAAATAAACAAAAATAAACACGGAATATTTACATGAGATTAACAGGACGTCTCGTCTAAGTTAAACTCGCTCCTCCTCTTTTTTTTTAAATAGAAAAATAAAAATTGTAATAATAATGAGAATAATAATAATCATTACAACCTTTATGCTAGTCCAAATAGAATGTATGAAGCACTCATTTTTTTGTTATATATTTATTACAAACCTAGGAAGGGGTAAAAAAGAAAAGAAAAAATAACAGAAATTTATTTAAGTGGGAAAATGGAATACCGAGTGAAAAAATGGAATACCGAGTGAAAAATAGAAAAACTGAGTGAAAAATGGAAAAAACCGAGTGAAAAAGTGGAATACCGAGTGAAAAAGTGGAATACCGAGTGAAAATGTGGGATACCGAGTGACGGAGTAAGAGAGTAAGAGTGCTGGTATTGGAGCTTCTGTTGAATTATGGGGCTGAATGGTGTGGTGAGGATTTAGGAGGAAGTTGGGATGGTGCTGTGTGAAAAAATAAGGACGATTTGTGGGTATTTGAGGGAGGACGGTGTGGAGTTGGGGGGGCTGTATGGTGTTGGTTGGAGAGAGGACAGTTATGGAGTTGGAGGACTGCACGGTGTTGGTGAAGATTTAGGAGGAGAGGACTGCACGGTGTTGGTGAGGATTTAGGAGGAGAGGCTATTGGACGGAAAAAATGAGAGGGACAGTAGAGAGAAGAAGAGAGAGACGGTAATTTGAGGGGGCTGTCAGGTGGGAAAAGAGAGAGGGACGGTTGGAAGGAGAGGAAAGAAGGATGGTGTGAAGTTTTTCTCTAATGAAGGCCCTTTTTCTTTTGAAGGCTTCAGGATCCTCTCTACTTATAGAGGTCCTGGACGCCCACCAGCAGTGGAAAGTGGGGCTTCTCCTTTTGTCCTAAAGTCAGCCGCCCCACTTGATCAGTGTTGGATACAGCCTGGATGGAGTTGGTGGACACAACTTGCACCTAGACAACTATAGGGGATGGCGGCTAGTCCTTTGTCACTTTGTCAGCCGCCCCCCACAAGTCAAAGATCCACTTGGATAGTGGAAATCCAAGTCAGCAAGGGCACTCGGTAGGAATATGGGTCAGATTTCACCTTCTCTCCACAATCTGAGTGGAAAAGATGCCTTTTGTGCACAAGACCGAGTGGAAAAGGTATTGTTTATACAAAAACCGAGTGAAGAATGACTCAGAACCGACTGAAATGGTTGGAGTACAACTCAGAATTGGGTGAAAGATGACTCGGAATTGGCTAAAAGAATGGCTCAGAAATGGCTAAAAAGGATGACTCGGAAATGGTTTAAGTATGGCTCAGAATTGGGTGAAAGGATGGCTCAGAATTGGCTAAAAGAATGGCTCAGAAATGGCTAAAAATGGCTCAAAAATTGAGTGAAAGGACTCACTCGGTGATGACTGAAAGAGTAACTCACTCGGTGCTGACTGAAAGAGTGGCTCGGTGCTGACTGAAGAGAGTAACTCACTCGGCACCTCCTAAAATGTTTCACTCGGCAACGTGAAGGGAATTTAATCACTCGGAAAAACTTGTTCGGATTTGCTTGGGAGTCATTCAGTAGACTCTTTCTTCACTCAGAAATCCGACTGGCTTCTCACTCAAAATTTTTCACTCAGCTCCGACTGGCTTCTCACTCAGAATTGCCTTCTTCTCACTCAAAAACCGACCCTACCCACTCGGATGTGTTCATTCGGAGTCAGCTTTGTTTTTTAATCAGAAGGGTTTCAACCACCAATCAACTCGGAGTCGGCTTTGTTTTCAATCAGCACTTAGAACTTGGACATATTCACTCGAAACCGACCTTCTTCTCACTCAGATCTTGGAATTTGGACATTTTTACTCGGGTAATCCTTCTTCTCACTCAGAACTTGGAAACTTGGCAACTTTCACTCGGATCCGACCTTCTTTCCACTCAGAAATTGGAATTTGACCATTTTCACTCGGAAATAGCCTTCTTTGCTTCACCAAAACTTGTAAACTTGGGCATTTTCACTCGAAAACTGCCTTCTTCTCACTCAAAACTTGGAAATTTGGCAATTTTCACTCGGATAATCCCACTTCGCTCAGAATGTCCTTCCCTGTGTTTTTTCTTGAAGCTTTTTCTTCCTTTTTGGAAATTTCTTGAAGCCTATTGGAATAGCACCCTGCTACGTCTCACTCGGAGACTCTTTACTCGGAAATGATCATTCCGAGTCCTTTCACTCGGAAATGATCATTTCCGAGTCAGAGATTTTTTTTTGGGACTTTTTTCTTTCTTTCTTTCTTTTGAATTCTTTTCACTTGTGGATATCAATCGGACTGAAATAGGTGTTCACAGATGCCCCTCTTTACTTCTTTTTCATGAGAAAAGCATGAAGTTTCTTCTTGCTTTTGAAATGGAAAGGGAGTAAAGACGTGAACACCATTGTCGAAATAACCAGAAATACCAGATGAGGGGAAAACCCAGCAATTGACACTTGAATCTTTTTTCCTTGTTTTCTTTCTCTCTTTTTTTTAGGATATTAAGGATTACCCTAGTATCTTGAGCAGCCTAGAAATGGGAATCTGAAGCTTTGAAGAAAAATGAATGAATTGGGGTGTGCTTGGAAATTATCTAGGTAGGGGATTTCTAAATCTATGACTGGAAGGTAAATGGCGTAGGTATCGCCCCTCAGTGAAAAACAAAAGTAAAGGTGAGGGTGTTGCCTCTCGGTTGACAGGAAAAGAAAAAGGTGAGGGTGTTGCATCTCGGTTTACAGGAAAAGTAAAGGGTGCCATTTGATCGGCAACTGGAAAGTAAAGGGGTGCCATTTGATCAGCGACAGGAAGGTAAAGGGGTGTGATGATGTATTTTGTTTTTGATATATTGGAATGAAGAGTTCAATGAAAGAGAATCAAGTTTGTATAATATGAACTCAATGTAATGCTTGTGCCAAGTTTAAACATAGAAGTTGTAATATAGTATAGTTGTCATTCCACTAGGGAGGTGTTAGAATGAAGATCTTAGTTTTGAATTGATTAGGCAGAAGGTTTTTAGTTTGTTTTATTGTGAATGATGTTGAATGAAAAAGTGAATAACTAACAGAGAATCAAATTTGTAAAAGATACAGTGAATGGTTTTTGAGAGAAATCAATTTTGTAAAACAGGGATTGGCTTCATCACATCTTCACCTTCTGTAATATAACATCCTAATTTTTAATTGAATAAATAAAATCAACAAGGGAAAAATTTCCAAATTTTAAGGTTAACAAACCGTGCATAACCTGCCTGAATTGATAAAACCGAGTACAGCGGAAGAGATAACCACCTAAGCGAGCCCTTCAACATTGCACACGCACTCACTCACACGAGACTCCACATCGCTTAGGCGAGACAGCCCACTCGTTCGGGCGAAGTACCATTCGCTTGGACGATGCCACGACAAAAGCCTTCCAGCAGTACACCTTCGCTGGAGCGGATCCCTCATTCGCTAAAGCGAGAAGCCTGACACGGCAATTTCATCACTCGGCATTCGAACATCCATACACTCGGTAAACGACTAAGTCCACTCAGAGGTCCTTCCTAAGTCCATTCGGTATTCCATAACTTAGCCTCTCAGATTCATCCATACGGCCATACCTATACTCTACTCGGATACTGGGAGCTATCCCACTCGGATTCCAGAATTCCTTCATACCCGGAATATACATTCTTCACTCGAATTATCAATGTTTCACACTTAGAACCCATTCCATTCTAAACCACTACACTAACTCCTCTCTCAGGAGAGAATTGCTCAGGGTTTTCACTCAGGAATACGAACTCCTCCTCACTCGAGTTTTACTTATATTTTTCACTCGGTAATGACCGCTCTCATTATCACTCGGAGATTCTCTCATTAGATCTTACTCAGTATAGGTTCATCCAAGTATTTTACGCAGAGTCCATTGAAGTATCATCATTCGAACAAGAAGGCATAGCCATTTGCAGCCCCACTCGGAGTTGACTCCCCAATTACTTCTACTCAGAAATCATTAACTGAGCAATATTCTAACCATCCACACCCCTCAGTCTACCCAGACACAAACCACCCGTATACAACATATAGGTACATACATAATTATACACTTGGAATACCTAATACTTTAACATCATTCATTCCTCAGCACCTGCTATCAACGTGAACTATATACGTATAAAAACATGCACTCGGGTCACAATAGCTCAAATTTCTTATATATATATATATTCGTATTCATTACACCACACTGATATTATGAGCTGACCAAGGCTACAACTGACGAAACATGACAAATTACAAAAATAAGCACTCTACGGTCGGAGTGCACCCCACTCGGACCTGAGACCTTATCATCACTTCAGAGTCCAACCTGTACACACTGAAAAATGGTGTAGGGGTGAGCTTTTGCATATAAAGTGACAGCTATTGACTCGGACTTTACCTCCATTCTCAATTATATAATTTACCGGGTTCAATCCATAACGATATATATATATATATATATATATATATATATATATATTGCCAATTAATTTAAGGGTCAGACCACATCATTCAATCAGAAGTTGCACAATAACATATATTCTCAATCATAGCATCACACTGCACTCAGCAACGGTATCAATACCCGTACATTCGTTCAGTCGGAATTCACTCATACTACATCGTCTAGTCGGAGTTCACTCAATTCATTTAATCCATGCAATTCACAATAATCTCACTAACAATGCTCATAGACTCATGCATGCGGATCCGACTTAAACAGTGAGTTCAGTGCAGATTCCTTCCCGGTCCCTCGTCCACTAGCCCTTTCAGTGTGGCACCGGTTACCCCGTGAAGTCTCGAGACCCAGCTCCAGCTCCATCGGCTACCACGGGTCCTCATGGATCTAACCAGGAATCTGACTGGAACTCGTTTTATATGACTCTAGATGTCTTTCCGACCCCCCGTCCACTAGCCCTTTCCGTGTGGCACCGGTCACCCCGTGATGTCTCGAGACCCAACTCTAGCTCCATCGACTACCACGGGTCCTCATGGAACTGGTCAGGAATCTAGGAATCATCCCACATATGCAATCTCATGCAAATCCACAACAACATCCAAGCTTACCAGACGCGTCTCACACAGCCATCAATGGGTCACAACCGATCCCCCACACTGCATTCAGATTCATTCGGAATCCCATATTCCATTACAACAACACATGCCTCTATCATAATAACTCACAACAGCAAGCATAGGTAACCACATTACAGTACATCCACTCAATATTTTTAACAGAGTCAGCATACCTTTCCACACGGCATTCAAAATGGAAATCACGCATCAATTCACATCTCATGCATTCAGGGATAATGGTAACACACACACACACACATTCACTCAGCAAACTCAGATTTCAACAACATGCATCACAGAAGTATTAACAGGCACTCAAAGACGAGGTCACACAACCCTCAACCTTTCACAGATGTCCCAATTCGGAAGTTGCATGCACAATCAGTCAATCACCACACATCGATCTACACATTTCACACACATGTTACATTAAAGCAAGCACCAGGGACCCGGTCATAAACCATACGCTTGACATGCAAAGCGCCCCCTACCTGCTGTCGGGGTTCAGAGACTCTTCAAGTTGTAGTGCTGACCGATCGTCCCTTCGTTACTCCTCCAACAGCCTTCGAGCTCAGCGTTGATCTTGGGCCAGAGTTGCTCCTTTCCTCCAATGGGTCTGTCTCCTCCACAGCTCCAAAGCACTTCTAGCACAACCTTCCAACTGGAATACCACAGCTCCAGGTAGAAGAAGAAGGAGAGGAAGAAGGCAATAGGGGAGGAAGGAGAGGACAGGAAGTGGAGTCAGAGCTGTGTTGATGTTCCTCCAGGAGCTCTCGACTCTCTCACTATTTGAGTGGCGACGTGAATGAGAGTGAAGAAGAAGTGAAACAGGGAAGGAGAGACCATATGCACGCACAAGGAGAGCTGCCAGCATGAATAATTAGAGAAAGAGAGAGCTGAAGTTGTCTTATACTCCTAGGGACACATGCGTCCTTTCGCCTGGCACTATTATTATTATTTATTCAATTATTTCTACCCAATTCAGCAATTACTCTAATTAACCATTAATCCTAATTCTGTAATTAACCTTTAATTAATAGCTTAACTTCAATCGGTAATTAAGTTAGAAATCGGGATGTTACATGTAAGTTGCATAAGTTTTTATATAAGTAAATCGAAAAGATAATTTCTACGTCACAATCACAGTCATTTGTATCGATCCCTCGACTACAAAATTCATAAGAATGATTTCAAACCGCTGATCCCTCAGTCACTTTAAAATCATCCCAGCATTATCGATCGATTGTTTTGACGTTTATTCCGTTAGACGCCATCCCTGGCTACCTACTCACAATAAGTATTTCTTTCAGATCTGCTTTCAAAAGTCACTTCCCAGCATACTTGAGAAAACTTAAAACAAGAAAATAGTGATCAAGTACTTTCAGGCATTAAACGCAGAAGGAAATACAGAAACTTATCAAATCTCATTACTAAATAAAAACTTACAACAGCATTACTTCAGTGTTGAATGGATTACAGCTAATCCCATAAGGGAGTTTAGTTACTCATGCTTTGCATTTTCACCTTCAAAATATGAATACAGAAAATAATGAAAAGGGTTGGATTGTGAGGAAAGCACAGGGGATTAAATCTGATAATCTTTCTGATGATGTTTGCAGCTTGATTTATAGAGGTTATGGTTCAGCTTCCCTTGCCCACTTGCGTAGAACCCATGCAGCATCTTTCAGAGACTTGTAGAAACACAAGAAAGCGGGTGAGTTGGCATCGCACCATTGGTGAATATTAAATTGAAAAATCCCATACTGCATGAGTCACGCTTGAGCTTAGTGGTTACGCTCAAGCATGAAGGGTACTAATGTTCACTGATTGTCTCGCGCTTGAGCTTCCTTGACCACGCTTAAGCGTGGTTCCTCTGTTTAGTGTAACATCCCCGTTTTAAAATTAAATGTTGAACGAAGAATAAACCATTAAGACTTGATTTCAACTAGAAATAACTGTTAATTGTATTTAACTAAGTAGATTTAAGCCACTAAAATATGAAAATGGTGATGGTCAGGGGATGGAGTGGAGTGCACGTGGCTGCTGCAGCACACACTCTCCCATCCCACTCTTCTCTTATTCATGCGCATGTACACACCTATATATATATATATATCGTGAGCCTGTAGTGAGGAACGCACTTACTCTTTCTTTAGACTCTCTCCTCCGTCACTTCATCCTCTACTTCCTCTCTTCGTCTCCATTTTTCTTCTTCTTCCATCTTACTCTTCGCTCCTGGAGATCTTGATTCCAGTACTGAAGAACGGACCACACTTCATCCCAGAATCAGGCGCAGGATACGACAAAGCCAAGGAAGACCGGACGAACCAGGAGAAGGACATCGGACCCGACAACAAGAACGAAAAAGGTTTCTGAGGATTCTTCTAAAGGTAGGGGGCGCTTGCATGTCGAATGCATGGTCTAAGAACGGTACCGGATAAATGTATCACTGAGTGTGTGTGCATGTTTTTATAATCATTAGAACTGATGCTGTGCATGTGTGCATGTATTCACAATTACTAAAACTGATGCATGATTTGAGAATTCTGATAGTGACCTTCGTGACGATGGCGTGGTCTGCTCGTGGATGATAATGATGGATCTATTTTGTTGTCACTATGAAAAGTATGTATGTGCATGTTCTTAATTGGATTGCTCAATGTTGTTAGTCTGATGACCGATTGTAACATGCGCTGGTGTGACTGACTGAATGATGATGAATAATGGGGGATATTCGTTCTTACTTAATGACTACGGTAATGTGTTCATGGCGCGATGATGTGTAATAATGAATGTGTTAGTTGCATGAGTAAGAGTGGGGTGACCCATGGAAGGTCAAGAACCCCAAGGGAAATGACTTCCAGTTACCAACCCTGGCTAGATCCCAATAGAGCTCGTGGTAGCCGTTGGAGCTAGAGAAGTGAGTCTCGAGACGCCGTGGAGAGGCCAGTGCCACCTGGTAAGAGCTGAGGGACGAGGGGCCAAAAGAAAAAGGGGGCTGTAACTGAGAGTCTTTACCCGAGTCGGATCCGCAGGCATGCATATAGAAATAGGGCTGATTGTGGTGATGTATAAGACTATATATGTGCATGTGTATGATTTTGAATGCATGAATATATATATATTTAGATGTGAGATAAACTCTGTGAATTATGTGTGTCATGAATGTTGTTTGAATTGTATGAATTTGGTTACTTGAGAAAGGTTGAGTGATAGCAGGAGCGTGTACTGACGCTGATACCGAGTCTGTGAGTATCATTTTACATGTAAAAGCTCACCCCTGCAGTGGCCATTTTCAGTGAATGTCTCTCGTGAGGAGGATCCGAAGCAGAGCTGGAATGCTGGGCGGAGTGCTGATGCATTTCGAAGGTTTAATTAAGGCGTTGTTAGATGAAGCCCGGACTGGCTCATACCGGAGATTAATGTTTTGCGATGAATAGAACTTTATGAACAAGTAGAAGTCTGATTTTGCATTGTAAATATTAATATACACTTTTATGTATATATATGGATGTATGGTTTTGTGTGTGTGATGCTATGTGCCGTCTTGTTTTATAATCGTGCTTTAATAGATATGCAGGGACAGTCTGATTGAGCAGGTTATAGCTAAGTACGAATGAACCGAGAATTGTCTTAGGAAAATTTATGTCGGATACGTTGGGCGGAGTCGTACCCCGCCTGAAGTATGGGAGCAATCCGCCCAAGCGAGAGGGCTCGCGTTGGATCGATGTAGTTGTTAGAGTGGGACGCCGTCCAATTATCCTTCCTATCCGTTGTGATACTGACGCAATCCGGACCCCGGTGTTAAACCCCGGATTTGGGCATTATGGCTAAGTCCGCCCAGGCGTTGTCATAATTAGTTGAGTTGGGCGGAATAGGTTCAGACTCTTCCTTTCTCCACAACCTACTAACGTATGTGTACCTTGTAACTTCTCCTTTTTCTGAGTGAAAGGCGAATGTGAGGATTTACTTAGTGAACCCTTGTCCATACCCGATGGAGGAAATTACCTTGTAGTTGTGTTGAAGAGGCGTTATGTAGATTTCGTTTAGGCGGCGTCATACCTCGCCCAAGTAACTAGGACAGCCCGCCCAAGATAAATATACCCCGCCTAGCCAAGTAGGATGATTCTAACTTCGCCTTTCCACCAAACGCTATGCGTGTGAATGTATTAACATATTTCCCTTATCTATTCCTCCTGTTGAGTGACCAGTATTTCTTGAAGGGAAGCCTCAGTGCGAAATCTCCTCTATCCGCTGCTGTATTACCATACTCCGCCTGGACGGTGTAAGACCCCGTCTGAGCGAATAATCGGTGTTGTGCAATCCGCCCTAGTGTTAGTGTGTTACGATAAACCCATCGAGCCGGTCTCAGTTTTAGTCTTCCCTGTAGGTTGCTATGTGCGTGTGAAAGCTTTTCGTTCTTCCCTTGCCTGCTCCCTCATATATCGAATAATACGGGACTGTTTTGTGAAAAATTTTCTGTTATTTTCTTTGAAATTTTTATTTTTAGTTGCAATTAATTAGGGTGTTACATTTTGGTATCAGAGCGGACCAAAAAGTCCAAGGCCAAAGTATGCTTACCAAGTGTAAGCGGTGGTGTCTGTGTCTTTTGATTGAATGGTTGAAATTGTTCTGATGCTGGTTGACCTGATTGATGATTGTCTTGAAGACAAGGGGTTGTTTTCCCCTGGTCCGATTGTGTGTATGATTTAGGCGAATGACATAATGTGCTAAGTTATTAATTGTTGGACTAATAATTAGATCGGTAGTAAGTGGCTCCATATACTTATCCTTAAATGTCAATTTCAGGATAAGGAATGGCGCATCGTCAAAGTATGGAGGCTATAGCCACAGCATTCCAACGCTTTGCTGATGTGTTTGAAAGGCAAGGCCAAACTCAACCTGAGGATGGCCATGTGCTGGACCGCTTCCTGAAGAGGAAGCCGAGTGAGTTCTTAGGAGGACGGAACCCTGAGGCGGCGTTCAAGTGGACTCAGGAATTAGAGAGAATTTTTAGGGGTCTTCGCTGTACCGAAGCCCAGAAGGTGGAATGCGCAGTGTATATGCTGCGAGATGAAGCGGAGAATTGGTGGAAGATAGCTAGGAGCCAATTCCCCGAAGATGACAATCACCTGACGTGGAACGATTTCAAGGCCTGCTTCCTAGACAAATACTTTCCCGACACAGTGAGGAGTCGGAAAGAGCTGGAGTTTATGGAGTTAAAACAGGGCTCCATGACTGTGGAAGAATACGCGACCAGATTTGAGGAATTGTGCCTATTCTATCCGCCCTTCCAGCAGCCAGGAACGGAGCACTCCAAGTGTCTTAAGTTTGAGAACGGACTGAGATCGGATATCAAGAGGGCCTGCAGATACCATAAAATCCGGAGTTTCCCTGCCTTAGTGAACAAGTGTAGAATATTCGAAGAGGATGACAGGGCCCATTCGGGCCAGTGCAGCAGAGCCAATCAGCACCTGAGGCCTCAGCAATCACGTTTCAAGAGGCCAGGGAACGTGAGGAGGAATGAACCCTTCACCAGATATCAAAACCATAATGACCGAGGAAGATAGATGAGTGGGCGACCAAGGTATGGCGGGTGCTTTAAATGTGGTGGTGATCATTTTGCTAAGGAATGCAATGATACAAATGTTAAATGCTACCACTGCGGAGAGAAGGGACACATTCGCCCGGACTGCCCCCAACTCCGCCAGGCAACCACCAATGTGCGTCAAGGAGGATTTCAAGATCGAACCAGAGTGAATGATAACCAACGACCTGGTGGCAGAGGCAACGGAACCAGAGGAAATATGATGCATGCCCCGAACAGTCGAGAGAGGAACACCGGCCCAACAGCGACAGGAAGGATCTACACCATCAATGCAGAGGATGTTGCACCAGCAAACGATCTAGTACAATGTAAGTGCTCTCTTGGAACGAATACGCTTAATGTTGTTTTCGATTCGGGGGCAACCCATTCTTTTATAGCTGATGAGTGCGTGAAACGGTTGAAGCTACCAACTGTGTCTATGAACCGGACTTTAGAAGTGGCCAGCCCCACTGGCCCTAGTGTGTTCACATCGTCAATATGTGAAAATGTAGCATTTGAGTTGTATGATCGGAGTTTCACCTTCGATCTGATTTGCATGCCCTTAAAGGGTCTTGATATTGTACTTGGAATAGATTGGCTTTCAGCCAATAAGGTATTAGTAGATTGTAGAAACCGAGAGATAGTTTTCCCAAAACAACCCACTGAAGATGGCGCGGCACAAGGTATAACCCAACTATTTATGATGCTTTGTCTAACCAAAGATGAGAATGAGACCCTAGCGAATGAAATTCCGGTTGCCTGTGAATTCCCAGAAGTGTTCCCAGAGGACGTCCCGAGTGTGCCTCCCAATAGAGAAGTTGAATTCTCTATAGACTTGATCCCTGGAGCCGAACCGGTCTCCAGTGCACCCTACAGAATGTCCTCAACTGAATTGGTAGAGTTGAAGAAACAAGTGGATGAGTTACTTGAGAAGCAGTTCATTAGACCAAGCGTGTCACCTTGGGGCGCACCTGTGCTACTTGTTAAGAAGAAGGATGGCAGCATGAGACTTTGTATAGATTATCGACAGCTTAACAAACTCACAATCAAGAATCGATACCCACTGCCTAGAATTGATGATTTAATCGACCAGCTGCGTGGAGCCTCAGTCTTCTCAAAAATCGACTTACGATCGGGATATCACCAAATCCGAGTGAAGGACTCGGACATTCCTAAAACTGCCTTTAGGACTAGGTATGGTCACTATGAGTATGTAGTGATGCCGTTCGGTGTGACAAACGCCCCTGCTGTTTTCATGAATTACATGAACAGCATATTCCATTCCTTCTTAGATCGGTTTGTTGTTGTCTTCATCGATGATATTCTAGTTTATTCTAAGTCATCTGAGGAGCATGAAGGACATCTCAGGACGGTACTCCAAGTGTTGAAGGAGAAGCAATTGTTTGCAAAGCTTTCAAAGTGCGAATTTTGGATGGATGAGATCCACTTCCTCGGGCATGTGATCTCCAAGCGAGGCGTCTCGGTGGATCCTGCGAAGGTAGCTGCTGTAATAGCGTGGGAGAGGCCCAGATCGATCTCGGAAATAAGGAGTTTTATGGGCTTGGCAGGTTATTATAGAAGGTTCATCGAAGGTTTTTCTAAGTTGGCATTACCTCTGACCAAATTGACTCGGAAGAACGTTCCTTTTGTGTGGAGTCCGGAGTGTGAGAGCAGCTTCCAAGAGCTGAAGAATAAGTTGACAACTGCTCCGGTGTTAGCATTACCTGAGTTACGAGAAAGTTTCGTGGTCTATTGTGACGCGTCCGGACTCGGATTAGGATGTGTACTCATGCAGAAAGACCGAGTGATAGCATATGCCTCTCGACAATTGAGACCCCACGAACAACATTATCCGACCCATGACTTGGAGTTGGCAGCAGTAGTTTTTGCATTGAAAATCTGGAGACATTACTTGTACGGATCCAAGTTTGAAGTGTACAGCGATCATAAGAGCCTTAAATACCTATTCGACCAAAAGGAGCTGAACATGAGGCAGAGAAGATGGATTGAGTTTTTGAAGGACTATGATTTCAAGTTGAAATACCACCCAGGTAAGGCAAATGTCGTAGCAGACGCATTGAGTCGAAAATCCCTCCACATAGCAGCCATGATGGCAAAAGAAGTTGAGTTGTTAGAGCGGTTCCGAGACATGAACTTGCATGTTGACGCCCCTTCCTCTCAGAAGATGACAATCGGTACGTTGAGGATTGCCAACGAATTCTTAAAATCCGTGTACGAGCAGCAACAGGCGGACTCTTACCTAGCTGAAATGAGGGAAATTCAGGCTAAAGGAAAGGATTTATCCTTGGCAGAAGGGTCAGATGGAATCTTCCGGGTGAGGAACAGAATATACATACCAAGTGAAGGAAGATTGAGAAGAATGGTGCTTGATGAAGCCCACAAAAGCCTACTCAGCATTCACCCAGGAACCACGAAGATGTACCACGATTTGAGGAAACAGTTTTGGTGGCCCGGACTAAAGAAGGATGTGGCGGAGTACGTGGCCCGGTGTATCACTTGTCAGAAATCGAAGGTAGAGCACCAAAAACCGTACGGTGCAATGCAGCCTCTAGAAATCCCCGTGTGGAAATGGGACTCAATTGCGATGGATTTTACCATGGGATTACCCAAAAACCGAGCGGGCCATGATGCCATTTGGGTCATTGTTGACAGATTGACGAAGAGTGCACACTTCTTACCTGTAAATATGAAGTACCCATTGCATAAATTGGCTCGAATCTACATTCAAGAAGTTATTCGACTGCATGGCATACCTACTTCCATTGTCTCAGATAGGGACCCTAGATTTACGTCCAGGTTTTGGACCACCATGCATCAAGAACTGGGGACGAAGCTTTGGCTTAGTTCTGCTTACCACCCCCAATCGGATGGACAATCCGAGCGAACGATTCAGAGTCTAGAAGACTTATTGAGAGCGTGTGTGTTAGAGTACGGTGGGGACTGGGAGCAGTACCTTCCCTTGATCGAGTTTACGTACAACAACAGCCATCATCATAGCATTGGCATGGCACCTTACGAGGCATTATATGGGCATAGATGCCGAACCCCACTCTGCTGGTCGGAAACGGGTGAAAGTCTATTACTGGGACCAGACATCGTGAAGCAAACCACAGAACAGATCCGAGTAATAAGGGAGAAGATGAAAGCATCACAAGACAGGCAGAAGAGCTACCATGATAAATGCATCAAGCCATTGGAATTTCAAGTCGGAGATCGAGTGTTCCTGAGAACCTCTCCGAGTAAAGGAGTTGGACGAGCCTTAAAAAGTAGGAAGTTAAGCCCTCGCTACATCGGACCTTATGAGGTAGTAGAACGGATTGGCTCCGTGGCATACCGCCTCGCGTTACCAACTCACTTGTCCCGATTACACAACGTTTTTCATGTGTCTCAGCTAAGGAAGTATTTGCATGACCCCAGCCACACGATGCCTGACGACGAGGTAGAGATCAAGGAAGACCTAACCGCTGTGACTACACCGGTTGGAATCGTGGATCAATCGGTAAAACGCTTAAGGAACAAGAACGTAAGGCTGGTTAAGGAGGAGTGGCAGCAAGGCAAGATCACCTCCTGCACGTGGGAACGCGAAGACGCCATGCGACAGCAGTACCCCGAATTGTTTACCTACGTAAGTACCGACTGAATTTCGGGGACGAAATTCTTTTTCAGTGGGGGAGAACTGTAACATCCCCGTTTTAAAATTAAATGTTGAACGAAGAATAAACCATTAAGACTTGATTTCAACTAGAAATAACTGTTAATTGTATTTAACTAAGTAGATTTAAGCCACTAAAATATGAAAATGGTGATGGTCAGGGGATGGAGTGGAGTGCACGTGGCTGCTGCAGCACACACTCTCCCATCCCACTCTTCTCTTATTCATGCGCATGTACACACCTATATATATATATATATCGTGAGCCTGTAGTGAGGAACGCACTTACTCTTTCTTTAGACTCTCTCCTCCGTCACTTCATCCTCTACTTCCTCTCTTCGTCTCCATTTTTCTTCTTCTTCCATCTTACTCTTCGCTCCTGGAGATCTTGATTCCAGTACTGAAGAACGGACCACACTTCATCCCAGAATCAGGCGCAGGATACGACAAAGCCAAGGAAGACCGGACGAACCAGGAGAAGGACATCGGACCCGACAACAAGAACGAAAAAGGTTTCTGAGGATTCTTCTAAAGGTAGGGGGCGCTTGCATGTCGAATGCATGGTCTAAGAACGGTACCGGATAAATGTATCGCTGAGTGTGTGTGCATGTTTTTATAATCATTAGAACTGATGCTGTGCATGTGTGCATGTATTCACAATTACTAAAACTGATGCATGATTTGAGAATTCTGATAGTGACCTTCGTGACGATGGCGTGGTCTGCTCGTGGATGATAATGATGGATCTATTTTGTTGTCACTATGAAAAGTATGTATGTGCATGTTCTTAATTGGATTGCTCAATGTTGTTAGTCTGATGACCGATTGTAACATGCGCTGGTGTGACTGACTGAATGATGATGAATAATGGGGGATATTCGTTCTTACTTAATGACTACGGTAATGTGTTCATGGCGCGATGATGTGTAATAATGAATGTGTTAGTTGCATGAGTAAGAGTGGGGTGACCCATGGAAGGTCAAGAACCCCAAGGGAAATGACTTCCAGTTACCAACCCTGGCTAGATCCCAATAGAGCTCGTGGTAGCCGTTGGAGCTAGAGAAGTGAGTCTCGAGACGCCGTGGAGAGGCCAGTGCCACCTGGTAAGAGCTGAGGGACGAGGGGCCAAAAGAAAAAGGGGGCTGTAACTGAGAGTCTTTACCCGAGTCGGATCCGCAGGCATGCATATAGAAATAGGGCTGATTGTGGTGATGTATAAGACTATATATGTGCATGTGTATGATTTTGAATGCATGAATATATATATATTTAGATGTGAGATAAACTCTGTGAATTATGTGTGTCATGAATGTTGTTTGAATTGTATGAATTTGGTTACTTGAGAAAGGTTGAGTGATAGCAGGAGCGTG
Organism: Clitoria ternatea; assembly: GCA_037962975.1. Lineage (NCBI taxonomy): Eukaryota > Viridiplantae > Streptophyta > Magnoliopsida > Fabales > Fabaceae > Clitoria > Clitoria ternatea. Next base: position 25,097,327 of record CM075672.1, on the reverse strand, counting down.
TACTGACGCTGATACCGAGTCTGTGAGTATCATTTTACATGTAAAAGCTCACCCCTGCAGTGGCCATTTTCAGTGAATGTCTCTCGTGAGGAGGATCCGAAGCAGAGCTGGAATGCTGGGCGGAGTGCTGATGCATTTCGAAGGTTTAATTAAGGCGTTGTTAGATGAAGCCCGGACTGGCTCATACCGGAGATTAATGTTTTGCGATGAATAGAACTTTATGAACAAGTAGAAGTCTGATTTTGCATTGTAAATATTAATATACACTTTTATGTATATATATGGATGTATGGTTTTGTGTGTGTGATGCTATGTGCCGTCTTGTTTTATAATCGTGCTTTAATAGATATGCAGGGACAGTCTGATTGAGCAGGTTATAGCTAAGTACGAATGAACCGAGAATTGTCTTAGGAAAATTTATGTCGGATACGTTGGGCGGAGTCGTACCCCGCCTGAAGTATGGGAGCAATCCGCCCAAGCGAGAGGGCTCGCGTTGGATCGATGTAGTTGTTAGAGTGGGACGCCGTCCAATTATCCTTCCTATCCGTTGTGATACTGACGCAATCCGGACCCCGGTGTTGAACCCCGGATTTGGGCATTATGGCTAAGTCCGCCCAGGCGTTGTCATAATTAGTTGAGTTGGGCGGAATAGGTTCAGACTCTTCCTTTCTCCACAACCTACTAACGTATGTGTACCTTGTAACTTCTCCTTTTTCTGAGTGAAAGGCGAGTGTGAGGATTTACTTAGTGAACCCTTGTCCATACCCGATGGAGGAAATTACCTTGTAGTTGTGTTGAAGAGGCGTTATGTAGATTTCGTTTAGGCGGCGTCATACCTCGCCCAAGTAACTAGGACAGCCCGCCCAAGATAAATATACCCCGCCTAGCCAAGTAGGATGATTCTAACTTCGCCTTTCCACCAAACGCTATGCGTGTGAATGTATTAACATATTTCCCTTATCTATTCCTCCTGTTGAGTGACCAGTATTTCTTGAAGGGAAGCCTCAGTGCGAAATCTCCTCTATCCGCTGCTGTATTACCATACTCCGCCTGGACGGTGTAAGACCCCGTCTGAGCGAATAATCGGTGTTGTGCAATCCGCCCTAGTGTTAGTGCGTTACGATAAACCCATCGAGCCGGCCTCAGTTTTAGTCTTCCCTGTAGGTTGCTATGTGCGTGTGAAAGCTTTTCGTTCTTCCCTTGCCTGCTCCCTCATATATCGAATAATACGGGACTGTTTTGTGAAAAATTTTCTGTTATTTTCTTTGAAATTTTTATTTTTAGTTGCAATTAATTAGGGTGTTACATTTAGCATACGTTAGATCCACGCTTACTTCACACTCAGGCGTACTCGGGTTCACTCTTGAGCGCCTCCTTGTCTTGCTCAAGCGTGAGACATTTCCTGATACTCTTTCATCTTCGCCCAAGCTAAATCTGTCACGCTTAAACGAGCACTTTTATTTCAACATATATGTTCTACGCTCAAGCCACGCTCAAGTGGGGTCGGGGTTGTGCTTGAGCGTCTTATGCTTACGCTCGAGGAGGAGGGACCTGATGCTGTTCCTCTTTCAATTGAGTCACGCTTGAGCTTCATATAACCACGCTGAAGCGCCAATCATGCTCATGGTCACGCTTAAGCGAGCTCGGGCTCGCGCTTAAGCGTGATATATTGTTGTTGTGTTCTTTTATTTTCTTTGAAGCGCAAGGCAGCGTAGGCTTTCTGTTTCTTCCACGTTTAAGCATGCAATGTGTCACGCTCAAGCGTCCTTGCTTGATGCTCTGATGCTTCTTGGGTTCTTCAAGGCTTTTGACAACTTCTTAACTGATTTTTGCAATTCAAGCTTCTTTACTTAACACATTATTTATAATCAAAGTCATGCTCAATTATTTATCAATTTAGTTAAGTTATTCAGAAAATAGGTCCAATTGAGTCATGAATTTAATTATAAAATAAGCACTTATCAAACTCTCCCCAACCTAGATTTTTGCTTGTCCTCAAGTAAAAAGGAGTTTTGGAAAGGGAATCAAGCATTCAATAATCTGAGTCAGTTGCAGACAAAATTTTGAAAGACAATAATCTCAATTTTAACTTAAGGCAAATAACATCCTTAATACCAAAAATTACAATGCACCACTCAATTTTTCACAAGGCAAGTAACCAATTAAGAATAAGGAACTCTCATTATTTCTCACCAGGTGTGTCTTACATTCATCATAAGAACTGCCTAATTAACATTGCCAGTCATTTCCAATCAAAATCAAATCATAAGAGCAGTAAGGATCAAAAGGTCTTTTAAGGTTGTAATGAGGCTGGGCTAAACAAGAATTCTTAGTTTTTCTTTGAGTTCAAAATACATGCATAAGGAAGAGCATAAATTATGAAACTTTTCAAAGTTTATGAGGTTTCTTCCTTTTTGAGCTACAGAATTCTTTCTTTCTCTTTTTCTAGTTCTCTAATTCTGTTTGAATCTCTGGAGAACTTACTATTTTTAACATTCTCTTTTTCTGCCTCTGTTTCTTTCATGACCCTTTTGGACAAAACTATTTTATGCTCTTATCAAATTTAAGCATGATGATAAGGTAGGATTTTTATTTCTCATGCTTGGGTTAGGGTGTTTTTATAGAATAAAAATTTTACTCAAAAGTGGGCTACCAAGGAATAGGGCATACTTTAGGGTAGCTTTTTGGCTCTGGGATATTTTATTTGCAAAATTGCCTTTATCCTTTCCTTGCTTAATTTCTTATGAAAAAATTATTAATCAGAAAATTAGGCAATGCAAACTTAGCAAATTCTAATGAGACTCTCAGTGTTTAAATTTCTCCCTTCTCACCGGTTTATAAGGCATACTTCCATATTCTAAAAGGGTTTTAAGCATGCAAACAAATTTTAATGGTTCATTTCCTTCATTTTCATGGTCTTAAATCAGTTAATTTTCCTTCTCAAAACCAATGTTATTGCCTCAAAATAATTGCTAACTCAGAATCTTTTCTTGAAACAAAAATTGTAAATCCTGGTTGGGTTTTTCAAAACTTTTTTTTTTGTGTGTGTTAAGCATGTGACTTTGCATCAAAACAATCAACCAAAAGCATGAAAATTTTAAAAATTTTCAAAATATGCTGCAGTAAGAAAACCAACTCAAAGTAAACTAAAGCAATTAAAAATTAAAGCAGTAAACTCATCACTCATCCTCAGAAGAGTCATCCTCTGTCTTTTGTTCCCTTACTGGAGGCCCTTGTGAGGAGGGTCCTGGTCCAGCCTATGAAGTCTCACCCTTCCTAAGAAAGAAGGCCTGTCCCCAGGCTAAACAATGTGGGCTGCAAACTTGCTTTCGGATAATGAGTGGGATGAATTTGATGAGCTGCCTGAAAAATAAAAGAAAAATTCAATCTTATGATAAAATTTACTTAAGGTAAAATCAACAGGATGAAAAGAAAACATAAAAGATTGGGTTGCCTCCCAATAAGCGCTTTGTTTAACGTCATTAGCTTGATGCCTGATAGATTTTTCAATATGGATCATGGAGCTGGCGGATGAGAGTGTTGAGTTTTTACACCTCCTTGCCTAAGTCAGGTCTTGGCTTTTTTCCATTCTGTTTTTCAAGTGCACCTTCAATAGCAAAATCAGCTTCTTCTTTTTGCACTCGAATTTTTACTTTTCTGTCATCCACATCTATGATGACCTTGGCTACTTTCAAGAATGGTCTCCCCAGTATTAGAGGAACTTCAGGATCTTCCTCCATATCTATGACAACAAAATTCTCATGAAATTCAAATTGATCAACTTTGACCTTAACATTTTCAGCAATACCATAAGGGGTTTGTATTGATTGATCTACCATTTTTAAGGTCATGTTTGTTGGCTTTACTGAAAAATCCCCTATACTTTTAAGTGTGGATAATGGCATCAAATTTACACTAGCACCAAGATCTAATAAAGCTTTACTTTTTGAAAGATTTCCAATAGTGACAGGAATAGAAAAACTCCCTGGATCTTTGGTGTTATGAGGTACTGCTTCAGAGATGATAGCATCATGTCCATCTTCTTCCTCAGTTGTTTCCTTAGTCAGTGTATTCACAACCTTGCAATGCTCTATTGGATTTGTTTCAGTGTTTGCTCCATACTGAGGCTTCTGTTTCTCAGCAAGTTGTCGGGCTAGTTGTCCCAATTGTGTTTCCAAGTTCCTAAGCGATGCCTCATTGTTCTTTTGACTTGCTAAAGAAGTTTGCATAAATTTTTCCAAGGTGTCCTCTAATCTAGAAGTTCTCTCCACCAAAGAAGGACCATTATTTTGATATGGTTTATTTGAAGAGTTGGGCTCTTGCTTCCATCCTTGGCCTTGGTTTTGGTTACTTCTCCATCCCTGAAATGGTTGGTTAGAAAAATTTGAATTGAAATTACCAGACCTTCCTTGGTTGTTCATGAAGTATACAGTTGCTTCTTGTGAGCCACAGTTCTCATTGAGATGATCTCCTCCACAAAAGTTACATGTTGCAGGCATTTATTGTTGCGCTGGTTGTGATGATTGTACTGCATGTAATTGTTATGGAAGATTGGATATCTTTTTGGTCAATGCTTCTACTTGTTGGGTCAGAATTTTGTTCTGTGCTAAAATGGCATCTGTGGTGTTTAAGTCAAGGACTCCTTTCCTTTGAACTTGCTAACGATCATGTTGAGCTTGGTAGTCTGTTGAGGATAAAGCTTCTATTATCCTTGTGGCTTGGTTAGCATCCACTGTCATCATTGTTCCTCCTGCTGCTGCATCTAAAATCATTTTAGTGTCAGCCCTTAAACCACTGTAAAAAATATTAAGTTGTGCAATATCTTCAAGTCCATGGTTTGGGCATTTTCTGAGCAGTGATTTAAAGCATTCCCATGCCTCACAAAAAGGTTCATCTTGGCCTTGTCTAAATGTTGTAATATCTGATTTGGCCTTGATGAATCTAGATGGAGGAAAGAACCTTTGTAGAAATTTTTCTTCAACTATGTTCCAGCTATTCAGACTTTGATTTGGATGAGATTGTAATCACTCCTTTGCTTTTCCTGCTAAAGAGAAAGGAAATAGTCTTAAATATGCAGCATCAATAACATCTTGGTTAAATCCCATGGTTCCAATCAGTTCATAGAATGTGGCTAAGTGAGTATACGGATCTTCACTTGACATTCCAGTAAATTGGTGTGAACTAATCAAACTAAGAAATGCTGGTTTCATTTCTAGTGCTCTGACAGTGTTTGGAACTGCAATGCTTGAGAAATGTCTTGGCCCTTGTTGTAAAGCATAGTCTCCAAGTGTTCTCCTTGGTGGGTTTTGATTATTGCTGTTGACATCCATTGTATCAGAGGAAGTTTGTCGTACGTGGAAGTTCTGCTTGGCTTTCTTGATTTTCTTGAGGAACCTGTCTATCTCTGGATCAAATGCAAATTGTTCTTTTGTACCCTGCCCTCTCAAGATCATAAATCAAGTACTCAAAGTAGCAAGGTTACTAAAAAAAATAAAAGCAAATTGAAAACAAATTTATTTACACTGTCTTGTCAATTCAATGCTAAAATATTCAAACTTAAATCACCTCCCCGGCTGCGGCGCCAAAACTTGATGATGTATTTTGTTTTTGATATATTGGAATGAAGAGTTCAATGAAAGAGAATCAAGTTTGTATAATATGAACTCAATGTAATGCTTGTGCTAAGTTTAAACACAGAAGTTGTAATATAGTATAGTTGTCGTTCCACTAGGGAGGTGTTAGAATGAAGATCTTAGTTTTGCATTGATTAGGCAGAAGGTTTTTAGTTTGTTTTGTTGTGAATGATGTTGAATATAAAAAGTGAATAACTAACAGAGAATTAAATTTGTAAAAGATACAGTGAATGGTTTTTGAGAGAAATCAATTTTGTAAAACAGGGATTGGCTTCATCACATCTTCACCTTCTGTAAGCTGCATAAGTTTTTATATAAGTAAATCGAAAAGATAATTTCTACGTCACAATCACAGTCATTTGTATCGATCCCTCGACTACAAAATTCATAAGAATGATTTCAAACCGCTGATCCCTCAGTCACTTTGAAATCATCCCAGCATTATCGATCGATTGTTTTGACGTTTATTACGTTAGACTCCATCCCTGGCTACCTACTCACAATAAGTATTTCTTTCAGATCTGCTTTCAAAAGTCATTTCCCAGCATACATGAGAAAACTTAAAACAAGAAAATAGTGATCAAGTACTTTCAGGCATTAAACGCAGAAGGAAATACATAAACTTATCAAATCTCATTACTAAATAAAAACTTACAACAACATTACTTCAGTGTTGAATGGATTACAGCTAATCCCATAAGGGAGTTTAGTTACTCATGCTTTGCATTTTAACCTTCAAAATATGAATACAGAAAATAATGAAAAAGGTTGGATTGTGAGGGAAGAACAGGGGATTAAATCTGATAATCTTTCTGATGATGTTTGCAGCTTGATTTATAGAGGTTATGGTTCAGCTTCCCTTGCCCACTTGCATAGAACCCATGCAGCATCTTTCAGAGACTTGTAGAAACACAAGAAAGTGGGTGAGTTGGCATCGCACCATTGGTGAATATTAAATTGAAAAATCCCATACTGCATGAGTCACGCTTGAGCTTAGTGGTTACGCTCAAGCGTGAAGGGTATTAATGTTCACTGATTATCTCGCGCTTGAGCTTCCTTGACCATATTTAAGCGTGGTTCCTCTGTTTAGCATACGTTAGATCCACGCTTACTTCACGCTCAGGCGTACTCGGGTTCACGCTTGAGCGCCTCCTTGTCTCGCTCAAGCGTGAGACATTTCCTGATACTCTTTCATCTTCGCCCAAGCTAAATCTGTCACGCTTAAACGAGCACTTTTATTTCAACATATATGTTCCACGCTCAAGCCACGCTCAAGCGGGGTCGGGGTTGCGCTTGAGCGTCTTATGCTTACGCTCGAGGAGGAGGGACCTGATGTTGTTCCTCTTTCAATTGAGTCACGCTTGAGCTTCATATAACCACGCTGAAGCGCCAATCATGCTCATGGTCACGCTTAAGCGAGCTCGGGCTCGCGCTTAAGCGTGATATACTGTTGTTGTGTTCTTTTATTTTCGTTGAAGCGCAAGGCAACATAGGCTTTCTGTTTCTTCCACGTTTAAGCGTGCAATGTGTCAAGCTCAAGCATCCTTGCTTGATGCTCTGATGCTTCTTGGGTTCTTCAAGGCTTTTGACAACTTCTTAACTAATTTTTACAATTCAAGCTTCTTTACTTAACACATTATTTATAATCAAAGTCATGCTTAATTATTTATCAATTTAGTTAAGTTATTCAGAAAATAGGTCCAATTGAGTCATGAATTTAATTATAAAATAAGCACTTATCAGGGTGCCATTTGATCAGTGACAGGAAGGTAAAGGGTGCCATTTGTTCGGCGATTGGAAAGAAAAGGGGTGCCATTTGATTGGCGACTGGAAAGTAAAAGGGTGCCATTTGATCGGCGACAGGAAGATAAAGGGTGCCATTTGTTCGGCGACTGGAAAGAAAAAGGGGTGCCATTTGATTGGCGACAGGAAGGTAAAGGGGTGCCATTTGATCGGCGACTGGAAAGTAAAGAGGTGCCATTTGATCGGTGACAGGAAGGTAAAGGGTGAGGGTGTTGCCTCCCGGTTGACTGGAAAGTAAAGGGTGAGGGTGTTGCCTCTCGGTTGACTGGAAAGTAAAAGGTAAAAATTGGGGGAGCTAACAGGACGTCTCGTCCAAATTAACTCTCTATACTTAAAAGCTCGGGGTGATGCCCCGGCTTGCCATGACTGAATCCTTTGACTGAAAGAGAATAAATCTGGGGTGATGCCCCAGTTTGAGATTGTTTGAAAGAATCTTAGGGTATTGCCCTTTGTTTGAAAGGAGGAGGCCTGGGGTGATGCCCCAGTTTTGGAAAAAGTGATCTGGGGGTCAACAGGACGTCCCGTCCAAATTAACTAGGATCTAGAGCTTTGGGGTGATGCCCCAATTTTGGAAAACTTGAAGGAATTCTGGGAGTTTGCCCTTTTACTGGAAGAGTGATCTGGGGGTTAAAAGGACGTCCTGTCCAAATTAACCAGGATCTAGAGCTTTGGGGTGATGCCCTAATTTTGGAAAAGAGCTCTGGGTGTTAACAGGGCGTCCCGTCCGAATTAACTCTCTGTACCTAAAAGCTCGGGGTGATGCCCCTAGTTTGGAAGAGAGATCTGGGGAGATGCCCCAGTTTGAGCTTTTTAGTGAGAGGAGCATGATGGGTGCTAGTTTGGTAATGGTGAACTCACTGGGGAAGGATAAGTCCTCTTAAGCCTGATCAAAGAAATGTCCTGGTTGAGGGAGCTGAGTCCATTTTGCGGTTTTCCTCAGGAGAGATCTTCAGTCTATGTTCTACTGAAGTACGAACAATAGGTCTTGCTGAGAGAAAACTTTGGTGAATACCTACTTTTGGATTATGGATTTGGTGTCCCTAAAAGAGTGAGTTAGTTTAAAAAGACTTACAGGTAAATCTTCCCTGGCGACTGGCTTTTTAAGATAACTCATGGATGAAATAGAAACATCTTCCGACTTTTGGCAAGTGTATTTAGCAGAGATAGTTACGCTTATACCAAGGGAATTCTGGTGCTAGGATGCATTTCGTTCCCCAAATGTTTACGCTCTGTCGTTTCCAATTTCAAAAATTTCTTTTAGGCAAAAACTTGTTTATTCATAAAATTTAGTCATGAACACATGTAGGAAGAAGGGAGACTTTTATTTATAAACATCAGGGTATGTACAGTGGTGATGAAAATAATATTAAACACAGAGATGTGACAAGATATAAAGAATGGAAGGCAAGTGAAAAAGGGAAGGCTCATATATCCTCTAGTGATCTTCTGAGAGCAATGAGAAACTTGACCCTTTATCATGACTTTATGTTCGTCCTCTGATTTTGCTTCTGCGAGCGTAATTTGACAATGACCCTTAATACCCGTTTTGACTTTCTTTGTTTTTCGCTTGAAGGGTTTATGTTGCAGAGTCGAGTTTGTAATTTAGTCTGAACCGCCTTTTCAGGTTTTCGGCTCATCTTGCTGCTCTAACTTTTGCCTAGGCCACTTTTTTAGGTTTTCAACCTAGCGAGCTTTTTCTTTTTATATTATGCAAAGTATTTCTTCACTGCATCGGCATTGACAGGCATTGGCAGGTCGTCTCCATCCATGTTGGTGAGTATGAGAGCTCCTCTGGAAAAAGCCTTCTTTATAACATATGGTCCTTCATAATTAGGTGTCCATTTCCCTCGGACGTCTTTTTGAATTGGTAAAATCTTCTTGAGGACCAAATCACCTTCTTGGAACTGTCAGGGGCACACTTTCTTTTCGTATGCCCTTTTTATGCGTCTTTGATACAATCATCCCTGGCAAAGGGCGGTTAACCTTTTCCCGTCAATCAGATTCAATTGGTCATATTTGGCCTGGACCCATTCAGCTTCTTCCAGTTTGGCTTCCATGATCACCCTAAGGGATGGAATTTCCACTTCAAATGGAAGTACAGCTTCCATTCTGTAGACCAAAGAAAATGGTGTTGCCCCAGTTGAAGTTCACACTGAGGTTCGGTATCCGTGTAGCGCGAAAGGGAGCATTTCATGCCAGTCTTTGTAGGTTAATACCATCTTTTGCACTATTTTCTTGATATTTTTATTAGCTGCCTCGACTGCTCCATTCATTTTTGGACGGTACGGAGAGGAGTTGTGGTGGGAGATTTTAAAGTTCTCGCAAAGCTCCTTCATCATTTTGTTGTTTAAATTTGTACCATTGTCCGTAATGATTTGGTTTGGTAGGCTATACCGGCATATCAGTTCACGCTTGACAAATTTGACCACAACATTTTTCGTCACATTGGTGTATGAAGCTGCTTCCACCCACTTGGTGAAATAATCGATGGAAACTAGAATAAAACGATGACCGTTTGAGGCTTTTGGCTCAATAGGCCCAATTACATCCATACCCCACATTGAAAAAGGCCATGGTGCTGACAAGACATTTAGGGATGAAGGCGGTACATGAATGTGATCGGCATAAATCTGACATTTGTGACATCTCCGTACGTAAGCAAAACAATCTCCTTCCATAGTCATCCAATAATACCTGGCTCTCAGGATTTTCCTTGACATAGCGTACCCATTTGTATGAGTTCCGAAAGATCCTTCATGGATATCTTTCATGATCTGGTTTGCCTCAACGGTATCAACACACCAGAGGAGAACGGAATCGTAGTTCCTCTTGTATAGTACGTTACCACTCAATAGGTATCCCATAGCTAGCCTTCTCAAAGTTCGTTTGTCATTATCCATGATGCCCTCAGGGTATTCTTGGCATTGGAGGTATCTTTTGATGTCATGATACCAAGGTTTGCCATCTGGCTCTTCTTCTATGACCTGGCAATGGGCAGGTTCTTGTCGTTTCTTTACCTCAATAAGAGGCACTTCGTAATCACTGCTGACTTCGAACATAGCGGCTAGGGTGGCTAAAGCATCTGCCATTTGGTTGTCTTCCCGTGGAACATGATGGAAGGTAACTTCATCGAATCTTTTGATCATCTCCTTGGTGTGAGCATGATAGAGAACTAGTTTACTGTCTCTAGTTTCCCACTCATCCTTTAGTTGATGGATAACCAAAGCAGAATCTCCATATACTTATAAGATTTTTATTCCCATGTTCAGAGCTGCTTGCATTCCTAGAGAACATGCTTCATATTCCGCAACATTATTGGTGCAATCAAAACACAACCGAGCACAAATAGGGATGAATTCCTTATCAGGTGAGATCAGGATAACCCCAATTCCATGTCCCAGCGCATTGGAAGCCCCGTCGAATCTCATGATCCATCTGGTTTCCAGACCATCTTCTTCTTTGGAAAGAGCCAAGATATCCTCATCTGGGAAATCATGCCGCATTGGTTGGTAAGCCTCAATGGGTTAGTGTGCCAAGTAATCTGCTAGTGCACTCCCTTTAGTTACCTTTTGGGTGACATATATTATGTCATATTCTATCAGTAACACTTGCCAATGGGCAATCCTTCCAGTCAAAGAAGGTTTTTCAAAGATATACTTGATGGGATCCATCTTAGACACTAGCCAAGTAGTTTGATTAAGCATGTATTGCCGTAAGCGTCGGGCAGCCGAAGCCAATGCACAACATGTTCTTTCAAGAGATGAATACCTCATCTCGCATTTAGTAAATCTCTTGCTCAAGTAGTAGATGGCGCATTCCTTTCTTCCAGTCTTATCATGTTGACCTAATACGCACCCCATGGATTCATTTAGCACGGTCAGGTATAGGATTAGTGGTCTCCCATGAACAGGTGGCACCAAGACTGGTGGCTCCAATAAGTACTGCTTTATTTTTTCAAATGCAATCTGGCAATCTTCATTCCACTGCCCAGGCTGATTCTTTCGGAGCAATTTGAAAATCGGCTCACAGGTTGCTGTCATTTGGGAAATGAATCGGGCGATGTAATTCAATCTTCCCAGGAATCCTTGGACTTCTTTTTTCAGTACGAGGAGGAGGCATTTCCAGAATTGCCTTGACTTTGTCAGGATCAACTTCTATCCCTCTCTCATTCATAATGAATCCTAACAATTTGTCGGATCTTGCGCCAAAAGTGCACTTGGCGGGATTCAATCTAAGCTTCAATTTCCTTAACCTTTTGAAAAGTTTTCTTAGGTCAACAATGTGTTCTTCTTTAGATCTGGACTTGGCAATTATGTCATCCACATAGACTTCTATTTCCTTGTGCATCTTGTCGTGGAAGAGAGTCACCATTGCCCTTTGATAAGTGGCTCCTGCATTCTTCAATCTAAAGGATATTACTTTATAACAAAAGGTGCCCCACAGAGTGATGAATGTGGTCTTTTCCATATCTTCGGTGCCATCTTGATCTGGTTATATCCTGAAAATCCATCCATAAACGAGAAGATGGAATGCTGAGCTGTGTTATCAACCAGTACGTCAATCTGAGGTAAAGGAAAATCATCCTTAGGACTCGCCCGATTCAAGTCTCGGTAGTCCACACACATTCTTACTTTCCCATCTTTCTTTGGAACGGGAACTATGTTGGCTACCCATTGCGGATACTTAGCTACGGCTAAGAAACCAGCATCGAATTGTTTCTTGACTTCTTCTTTGATCTTAAGAAGCATTTTGGTTTCATTCGTCGTAACTTTTGCTTGATCGGTGGACATTCCAGCTTTAAAGGCAACTTGTGTTCCACAATGTTATTATCCATACCCGGCATATCTTGATACGACCATGCAAAAATATCTCAAAATTCCTAGAGCAGTTTAATTAATTCACTCTGCCGTTGTTCGCTCAAGAGGGTGCCTATCTTGACTTCTTTATTTTCCCCTTCATCTCCAGGGTTAATGGTCTCAATCCTTTCCTGATGAGGTTGAATTTCCTTATCTTCTTGTTCCATTAATCTTGTCAATTCGGGTGAAGGCTCAAAGTCTTCCTCACTCCCCTCATAGGCGTAATCATTCGGATTATCAGAGTCATGAAATAGAACCGAGTTCTCATTACTCTCAGAAGAATCACTTTCAGATCTGCATTTGGGTTATATTATAATGAATGAAAAGAAAGAAAGACAAACAAGTGGAAGGTTTAAAAGAAAGAGATTGAACAAAGATGAGGTATAAAATTGGACTGCGTTCATTTAATTTAATAAGCAAGCATTTTTTTTGCCCTTATTACAAAATAGATCCCAAAGCCTTAGGCATAGCAAAGGGATCGACAAGTTTTGAAAACAACAATTACTTTGACTGAGGATTGATAGTTATGAGGAACTCCATGATTTCCCAGTTGTTCAATTCTTGACCGGGTGAGCAAGCATGCACCAATTCCATATCATAGCTGGGCCCGTCTCTAACCATGGCCACCTGTCCCAGATATATAATCCCGGCACTCCTGAAGCTTTGATAAAGGTCACAGATAGGGATTCTAGCAGTGTTGAATTCTTGACCGGTGAGGCGAGCAATCCTTCTCTCCCTTCTTTCTTTTCCTACCCTTTTTCTGTCTGCTGCTGTGGGCTTGTACCCCAGACCGTATCTATCCTTGTTTTTTGGGAGGCATATAGGTTGAGTTCTTCCTTCCAGTTCTCATCCTAAACCTCTCCCCAGCTTGTATCCTTCTCTTAACATTGTTTTTACAACCATTAGAGGCACGTTTGGGAAGGATGTCTTTGTAATGCTTGTTGCATTGGCCACCTCTAAAGCCTGAAATAAGGTTTTGAGGGCTTCCTCGGTCGCTTCAATGTATGTGGCGTTGGCAGGTTTTCTGACCAACAAATCCTCTTCTCCAGAGACAATCACCAACTTGTTGTCGATGATGAATTTCAACTTCTGGTGCAGAGTGGACGGAACTACCCCAGCCGAATGGATCCACGGCCATCCCAGCAAACAACTGTAAGCGGGCGTAATATCCATGACTTGAAAAAGGATTTGAAAGGTACATGGCCCAACTTGTATAGGCAGTTCAATTTCTCCCATAACTTCTCGGCGGGTTCCATCAAAAGCTCAGACTACCATAGAACTAGGTCTCATATGTGTCCCATCAAAAGGCAACTTTGCCAATGTAGATTTCGGCATTACATTTAGGGATGACCCATTGTCAACAAGCACCTTTGCCATGATATGATCTTAACATTTCATGGAGATATGAAGGGCTTTGTTGTGCCCTCTTCCTTCCACAGGTGTCTCGTCGTCTGTAAAAGTTAGATAATTGTTGGCCACTATATGTCCCACTATGCCCTCGAACTTATCTACGGGAAAATCATGCTTCACATGTACCTCACTCAAAACCTTCATCAGCGTGTTCCGGTGCGGTTCGGAACTCATTAGTAAGGACAATAGAGAAATTTTTGCTGGGGTGTGGTTTAGTTGGTCCAACACCTGGTAATCACTATGGCGAATGAATCTTAGAAATTCTTGGGCTTCCTCTTCAGTTACAGCCTTCTTTGCTTCACCAGAGGATTCTCCCTTCCCAGGTCTAACATCCCCTGTAGCTTTGTCAAGTTTTGGTTCTGGAGGAGCATATACTCTTCCACTCCGGGTGACGCCCCCAATTCCAGCAATATTCGTGACAGGGGATGATGGTGTAGGCTCAACTTCCTCAGAACTAGTAACAACCACATCAGTGCCATACTTCCACGGCATGGCTCGTGAATCCTTGTAAGGGAACGGGGTTGGCGCCTTCATCGTGATGACAATTTTAGCAAGAGTCGGAGCCACTGGTGCATTTTTGTTGTAAAATATGACTAGAGGTTTTGGGGCCCGAACTCGGCTTTGCTCTTGTATCATATTTATTTTGCCTTCACGATGCCGGCAAACTTCTATGACATGACTGTCTATAAGTCCCTGAAGGGTTTTTTGGAAGTCCCTTCGCTTTGAGGACTGGAGGTCATTGCACTCTTCATCCTATGATTCTTCTATCAATCCCATCTTAAGCATATAGGAGTGAATCATTTACAACGGCATTTGGATGTCCTCAACCTTGGAAATACACTCTTCATCTCTTTCCACAGCGTTAACACCTGGTCTCCCGTGGTTAGGCAGAGGATTGGTGGTCACATTTGGGCTTCCTTCTTTGAAGCTTATCCAATCAGCTCTGATTAAATCTCTTACCTTAAACTTCAGTGCCAGGCAATTCTCGGTGGAATGCCCCAGTGCACCGGCATGGTAATCGCACAGTGCATTCGGGTCATACCCTCTGGGATAAGGTGGCTGAAGTGGCTTTAGAGGGCAAGGCGCTACCAGCGTGTTTTCAATAAGATGGGGAAGAAGCTCAGTGTAGGTCATCGGAATTGGATCAAATTGCACTTGAGTGCGGTCATTATTCTGTCATCTCAGGTTTGGATTCGGTGGGTTCATTTGTGGTGGTTGGTATGGTACTTGCGGTGGTGCAGGTGGGCGCATAACAAGTGGTCGGAAATGTGGTGGGTTCAAATTTGGAATTGTAGCCACATATGGCTGTGGTGCATTATGATAAGTCGAAGGAAAGGTGACGGGGGTAGGTGGTCTGGGCTGGTTCCTTCTTTGATTGTGAGAGACCAGGTTAGTCTCTCTTTCTCTTCTCTTACCTTCTCCAAGTGAAGGTTTTCTTGCTGCACCAACCCCAGGCGGGCCTCGAGTAATCTTCCCAATCCTCAGGCCATTCTCTATTCTTTCTCCGATAGTGATGATGTCAGAGAAATGGGAGGAAATGCTTCCAATCATCTTATCGTAGAAAGGTGACTGGAGTGTATCAATAAATGTGGAAATTACCTCCTTCTCTGATAGAGGTGGGTCAACCTGAGCTGCTACCTCTCACCATCGTTGGGCGTACTCTTTAACTGTCTCGCTATCCTTTTTAGTCATGTTTTGCAACTGTACTCTATCTGGAGCCATGTCCAGATTATACTTGTACTGTTGCATGAAAGCATCTGCCAGATCTTCCCAACAGCGTATACGAGATCATTCAAGATGATTGTACCAAGTCAGAGGTGCTCCAGCCAGACTATCTTGGAAACAATGAATGAGCAGAGGGTCATTGGAAGCATGAGAAGCCATCTTCCGGCAGTACATGGTAAGATGGTTCTTCGGACAGGTTAACCCTTGATACTTATCAAATTCAGGCATTTTAAACTTGGGAGGAATAACAACATCGGGAATCAGACAGAGTTGTGCAGCACTACCTATTCCAAACTTGTTCATTCTTTCCATTTCTCTGAATCGCCTTTTCAGGAATTCTAGCCTTCCCTCCTGGGTAGCGGCAGTAGCACTTGGACCTGCAGCGACATAATGACTAGTACTTCTGATTGGCTGGTCGACACATGCCGGGTTTGCATTCGGCATTGTGGTGTGGGGTCTGGCTGTTTCTTGGGCAACTTGTGGTTGTGTGGCTTGTGTATGAATCAGAATTGTTTGAGGATCCTGGACGGGCAGGACGTTTGGCTGAGCCGTATGAAGGATCATTTCTTGATAATCAGGCTCTTCTTGAAGAGGTGGGAAATAACCCTATGGTAGTCCATATTGTGGAAAGGGTATGGCATTACCTTCCTCGTCTATGTAGATAGGCTGCTGGGTGTTAACAGGGTTTGATTTCTTAACACGAATAGTTAGGGGAGGCATAGCGGGGTTTGAACTTGGCCCTCCAGCAGGACCCTGAGTGTGTCAGGGAATGGATGGTCGTTGTCTTGCGTCTTCAACGCCTGCTGAAGAATCCCCTTCTGTGACTCTCCTTTCAAGAAGCTTGGCCATCTCAGCCATTTGTTCTTTCAGATGATTGACTTCAGCTCTCAAGCTCTCATTTTCCTGTTTTATTCCAGCCATGAGTTTTGTATTGAGCCTAGTCGCGTAAGGATGTCTACCCGTTATGTCTAGAAACCACTACATTTTGTTAGGAAAATAAAAGTAAACAGATAAAGAAAAAAGGAAAAGAAAAATAAATGATGTTACGCAGGATGCGATTCTGAATTTAGCGCGTATTCTCTGACCGTTCCTCAGAACGTCCCGTTCAAAAGTACTAGGTAAAGCAGTAAAGTGGAAATTAACATGAAACAATTGTGAAAGCAGATTAATTCATCATTCCATTCTTTTGTAGAGGTACAATATTACTTGAAAGTTTTGATTACAACATTTTAACCATCCCTGGCCCGAGCAATCATGGCCCTCATTTTACAAAGTCTTTCCTGGCAATAATTCAGAAATGATGATATCTCTTTTGAGGTGGATAAAGGATTGACCATGCCTTCGGCCTGCTTCAACATTGAGGGAAAATCCTCCAAGATTCCATTAGCTATGTATGCCAACTTGGCGAAACGGTCCATCCATAAATGAACGACCTCGTCCCGTTGAGCTAACTCAGTCCCCAAAGCTCGTGTGGCCTTTTGGCAGCGTTGCTCAGCATCACAGGCTTTTTTTGTTCGGTGGCCCGAGTAGAGGATAAGCCAACTGATGCTTTGCAATAACAGGGTTGTAGTTGATGTATCTCTGCGTGCCCATGAGAGGAACATTCAGATAACCTCCGCAATTATAGATGATTGACTCAACCATTAGCCATTGAGGATACCACCTGACTTTTTTAGCTGTAAGGCTTACGAGGTGATTAGCCCATTCACGCCCACTCTTCACGGCCAATTGACACAATTTCAAATCAGAAACCGGACACTCGACTTTACATATTTGATGGAAGATATGAGATATGAGCCATACGTATAAAACGGGTAAACAACAAATGATCCTCTTTCCCCCTTGCATATGGCAGAAATCTATGGTGCAATACACATTAGCCAAAATAGCTATGACGGGATTCTCGAGCCGGTGCTTACAAGCCAGGAAGACAGCAATGGCATCATAATCTACGTAGTTGTCTAAATTAGGGAACAAGACAACCCCGTAAATAGTGAGGGCTAAAGTATCCATAAAAGCCTCTCATTCCTCTTTATCATCCAGGATCTGTATGTGCTTCTCAAGAAATTCTCGGGTGAACCTGGGAACTTGATTTCTGTTCATTTGCATATTCCTCAATGCCTCAGGAGAGATTCTCAAAACACGGGCGATTGAAGAGGTTGTTGCATGATGGTCAAGATGGCGATAGGGAATTTACCCTTCCACTTGTATCCCCAATATCTGTTCAAATTCTTCTATTGACGGAGCCAATTGAAAATCTCTAAATGTGAAACAGCGGAGGGGTGGGTCATAAAATTGTGCCAAGGCTGTAATTACTTCGGTTTGGACTTCCACCTCCAATAGTTTTAAGATCTTCCCATATTTCCTGGTAAGGGCCATCTTCTGAGTCAGACTTAATCTTTTCCCCAGTGCTTGCAGACTAACTGTATCAACTTTCTTAGCTTTGAGATGTAATATTTTCTTCAACTCTGTCACATCTGTACCATAATTGTCATGTTTCATGTTAATTTCCATACTTGCTCAGAGATACTGCTAATTTCTGAATCGTTTCCTGCGAATATCGAAACAAAGAAAAGGAATCAGTTATTGTTATGTTTTGAAATTCATGTTTTCCCCAAAGATGTGATGTAAAAAAAAATTTGTTTTTGTGTTTGTTTTTTTTTTGGGAAACATTGATTTCCAAAACTCATGCGAGTCTAAGTTGCAGAAGCCATAGATTTTCTTAATCGTCATTGATGCCCCAGTTAAAGGGACCCAAAATTGTTTCTTTTGATTTTCTTGTTTTGACGACCAGGAAAATCTACAACTCAGGACTTGGAGGTACATGATCAAAAGAGAATTATCCATCCACTCGAAGTGTACTGGGTGTTTTGGAAATGAATCATTGTTTTCGAAATAGAGTACCCTCAATGGATAGATAATTCATTCATTTGGATTTAAAAGGGAAAGTGAAAATGACATAAGGTAAAGTAAAGTCTGCCCTTTTGTGGCCTAGGTTGGGTTTTGTTGAAAGTTTTTTCTAGGCCCTATGGCTTGTCTAAAAGTGACTCTCCACACCGGGTGGCTTCCACTAGACATCTAGAAGGTCACCAGAGCCAAGATCCTACCCATGACAGGGACGCAAACAGTGAGGAATCCACTAAGTGCGTATATCATGAGAGGTCGAACTCTGGTTGAGGTTCTCATGAACACCAGATAGGAAGTACATCCCATACGATTCCGTTACCAACCCCTCCTAACTTAAGCTTCATTTGGGGCCCGGGTATAGGGCGCCACTCATAAGTATGTGCAAGTAATTGTGAGTGTAGTGTGTGGAAGGGCATTCAATACCTTTTACCTTACCCCATTCTGCACAAAGAACAAACACAAAACAAATATACAAAGTCGTCTAACCTAGGGTTCAATAATCACACAAACATTGACAGAACATAAATGATAAAATACAAAATAAAATAGAAACCATATACAAACATTGACAGAAAATAAAGGAAGAAGTTAAATAATTAATATGCTAATTAAAACATGCGCTAGCAAATTGACTGGCT
Source organism: Clitoria ternatea (assembly GCA_037962975.1). Taxonomy (NCBI): domain Eukaryota; kingdom Viridiplantae; phylum Streptophyta; class Magnoliopsida; order Fabales; family Fabaceae; genus Clitoria; species Clitoria ternatea. The sequence goes on along the minus strand of CM075672.1, from coordinate 25,078,355 downwards.
TGACTCTCTAAGTCCCCAGCGGAGTCGCCATCTGTCGCGACCGGGATCGCGGCGGCACGGCCAACCCTCAAAATAATTTTTAGTTTGGTTTGAAAAGAAAAACAGGGAGTCGCCACCAATATTTTTTAGGATAAAATACCGGGAAAACCTTTCGTTAAAGCACTGGTTATAAAAATGAAATTCCATGTTCGGGAGTCTAATTACAGGTGAGGAAGGTATTAGCACCTCACAACTGTCCGTTATAAAAACGGTTACCTTAATATGATAGCGCACATCATAATTAACCCAATAATTATTTTAACTTATTCATGAAAAGAAAGTATACGAGATGACAAGATGTATAAAAATAAACCAAAATAAACACGGAATATTTACATGAGATTAACAGGACGTCTCGTCCAAGTTAAACTCGCTCCTCCTCTTTTTTTTTAAATAGAAAAATAAAAATTACAATAATAATGAGAATAATAATAATCATTACAACCTTTATGCTAGTCCAAATAGAATGTATGAAGCGCTCATTTTTTTGTTATATATTTATTACAAACCTAGGAAGGGGTAAAAAAGAAAAGAAAAGAAAATAACAGAAATTTATTTAAGTGGGAAAATGGAATACCGAGTGAAAAAATGGAACACCGAGTGAAAAATGGAAAAACCGACTGAAAAATGGAAAAAACCGAGTGAAAAAGTGGAATACCGAGTGAAAAAGTGGAATACTGAGTGAAAAAGTGGGATACTGAGTGACGGAGTAAGAGAGTAAGAGTGCTAGTATTGGAGCTTCTGTTGAATTATGGGGCTGAATGGTGTGGTGAGGATTTAGGAGGAAGTTGGGATGGTGCTGTGTGAAAAAATGGGGACGATTTGTGGGTATTTGAGGGAGGACGGTGTGGAGTTGGGGGGGCTGTATGGTGTTGGTTGGAGAGAGGACAGTTATGGAGTTGGAGGACTGCACGGTGTTGGTGAAGATTTAGGAGGAGAGGACTGCACGGTGTTGGTGAGGATTTAGGAGGAGAGGGTGTTGGATGGAAAAAGGGAGAGGGACAGTGGAGAGAAGAAGAGAGAGACGGTAATTTGAGGGGGCTGTCAGGTGGGAAAAGAGAGAGGGACAGTTGGAAGGAGAGGGAACAAGGACGGTGTGAAGTTTTTCTCTAATGAAGGCCCTCTTTCTTTTGAAGGCTTCAGGATCCTCTCTACTTATAGAGGTCCTGGATGCCCACCAGCAGTGGAAAGTGGGGCTTCTCCTTTTGTCCTGAAGTCAGCCGCCCCACTTGATCAGCGTTGGATACAGCCTGGATGGAGTTGGTGGACACAGCTTGCACCTAGACAGCTATAGGGGATGGCGGCTAGTCCTTTGTCACTTTGTCAGCCGCCCCCCACAAGTCAAAGATCCACTTGGATAGTGGAAATCCAAGTCAGCAAGGGCACTCAGTGGAAATATGGGTCGGATTTCACCTTCTCTCCACAATCTGAGTGGGAAAGATGCCTTTTGTGCATAAGACCGAGTGGAAAAGGTGCTGTTTATACAAAAACCGAGTGAAGAATGACTCGTAACCGACTGAAATGGTTGGAGTACGACTCGGAATTGGGTGAAATATGACTCGGAATTGGCTAAAAGAATGGCTCGGAAATGGCTAAAAAGGATGACTCGGAAATGGTTTAAGTATGGCTCGGAATTGGGTGAAAGGATGGCTCGGAATTGGCTAAAAGAATGGCTTGGAAATGGTTTAAAATGGCTCAGAAATTGAGTGAAAGGACTCACTCGGTGATGACTGAAAGAGTAACTCACTGGTGCTGACTGAAAGAGTGGCTCGGTGCTGACTGAAGAGAGTAACTCACTCAGCACCTCCTAAAATGTTTCACTCGGCAACGTGAAGGGAATTTAATCACTCGGAAAAACTTGTTCGGATTTGCTTGGGAGTCATTCAGTAGACTCTTTCTTCACTCGGAAATCCGACTGGCTTCTCACTTAGAATTTGGCACTCAGCTCCGACTGGCTTCTCACTCAGAATTGCCTTCTTCTTACTCGAAAACCGACCCCACTCACTCGGATGTATTCATTCGGAGTCAGCTTTGTTTTTTAATCAGAAGGGTTTCAACCACCAATCAACTTGGAGTCGGCTTTGTTTTCAATCAGCATTTAGAACTTGGACATATTCACTCGGAACCGACCTTCTTCTAACTCAGATCTTGGAATTTGGACATTTTCACTCGGGTAATCCTTCTTCTCACTCAGAACTTGGAAACTTGGCAATTTTCACTCAGATCTGGCCTTCTTTCCACTTAGAAATTAGAATTTGACCATTTCACTCGGAAATAGCCTTCTTTGCTTTACCAGAACTTGGAAACTTGGGCATTTTCACTCGGAAACTGCGTTCTTCTCACTCAAAACTTGGAAATTTGGCAATTTTCACTCGGATAATCCCACTTCGCTCAGAATGTCCTTCCCTGTGTTTTTTCTTGAAGCTTTTTCTTCCTTTTTGGAAATTTCTTGAAGCCTATTGGAATAGCACCCTGCTACGTCTCACTCGGAGACTCTTTACTCGAAAATGATCATTCCGAGTCCTTTCACTCGGAAATGATCATTTTTGAGTCAGAGATTTTTATTTTTTTTGGGGACTTTTTTTTTCTTTCTTTCTTTCTTTTGAATTCTTTTCACTTGTGGATATCAATCGGACTGAAATATGCGTTCACAATTAGCCTTTGATGTCTGCACAGAAAACGTAGATAACTTTGTTCTAGAGATTTTGACACTAAGTTTATGCAAATCAAAGGTTGTATGAAAAAGTTATAAATTTGTTTCTGAACTATGTGCAGGGAAAAAGTCCTAATAATGGAAGTTCGAGGCGAACATACTTAATCTTTGATTTTGGGGTTGACGGAGTAAGAATCAAAGTTCAGGGTTAGAAACAGATGTTGGAGATCTTTTCAAAACAAAGACATCAAGACCAAAATCATTCAATTCTAAGGTTGTTTGTAAGAGTAAGGTCCAAAACACTGAAGGTACACGGGTCGAGTTTTAAAATGATTTTTAAAGAAACTAAATTATGGAAAAATAGAGCTGATAGAGTCTGAATCGGGCTTCGGTCTCCGCAGGAAAAGTTTCTAAAACATCGAAACAAGTCACCAGAGATTGACCGTACCACCATCGGATATCCCAATGTATATAAATGGTCAAACATAGGAGACGTTAAGGGTTCTGATTTATCCAGTTAAGCTAAGTTAGATACCCTTGATTCTTCAAGAAATGATCCTAACAGGACTAGTTTCCTTACTGAATCACTAGTCTCGGGCCGAACGGTTAGAGTCCGACCTCAGGCTAGGTCCCACAATTCAAATCCAGGGAACCGGGCGTTATTTATTATTAAAATAACCAATTAATTCCCAACTAAACCTCATTATAAATATACTTTCTTGTTCTAAACTCCTTATTAAAAATATTAGGTATCAAAATATTATCTACTCACTTAATTTTATTTGATTTTATTTTAATTTACTAAAATCATTAATAATAAAACTTATTAATAAATTAGGATTAAAAAAATATATTTTCTCCTAATCATATTTTACTAAAAAAATCAATTAATGTTTTATGAGGCCTTGGACTCTAATAATTTCTTAACCTTAAAATTATACTGAGTACCTAATAAAAATCAAAGATCCTAAATCACTTATGGCTATTATTAGCAGGTAATTGACTAATATCATTTATAAATTACCAATAACTAAAATTATTCATAAATTATCATTTCTAACGTTAATAATCAAGAATATATTATGGATATAGATGCCTCAGTAATAATCCAATTATAGAATCAAACACATTTATCTCTTCTCATAAATTGTTATTAAACCAGCAAGTTCCTTTAAGGGTCACTATTGCACACATCCTCCCTTACTCACTTTTATTTAGCTGGGTTATTTACTACCCATATTCTCTTAAATCCTTACTTTCTCATTTGTTCACAATGATTTAGGAGTCAAGCCTAAGCCTCATTCTCCTAAAATACTTAGTAGGGTATTCTTGGAAGTCTTGAGACCTTGGGTTCCTATCTAAGAAAAATCCAGGCTGTTTTACCATAATCATGCTAGATCTTTAATTTTGGTGAACTTTAAATTGTGAGTTATTCAATTCTAATGGTCTTGCTACTGCAGAATTTTTTTAGTGCATGCATGTTTATTTTACTAAGTGAAATGCTATAAAATCATGGTTTTTTAAGGCCCAAATTAACGTGACATATTCCCTTGTGTAGATGCAAACTTTAATACTTGGATGTAGTTAAAATTTTAATGATGCAAACTTTAGATATTTTCTAGTGGGTAATGTTGCTGTGAGAAATTTATTTCTTGGATGTAGTTAAAATTTTAATGTTGCGTGAAAATCTAGACTTTTGAAAATTTATAGTTATGGATGGTATGCATATTGAGATATTGATTTTTTTTGTGGTAACATGAAGTTTTAAATATGATTATTAATGTTGGAAATTTTGTGTAAATTAAGGGATTTAATATTTAATTGTTGATAGGTACCTTACATGCGTGATTCAAGAGGAAATAACTTATAAAATATACAAGATATGACTTAAAAAATGACGTGATGAAGTTGCTACATTTTGTTTATTATGATACTAAAATTAATAAAGGAAAGGTGTATAAATGTAATATTAGATAGAGGATTAAAAGGGATCCCGAGTATAGGCATGAACGATAAGGTAGAAATAGTTAAAAACGTATTTACATGAGCAAACGAGAGAAAATGGCCAAACTATTTTGGGTGTGTTTTGTGGTATATAATGTGAATTTAAAGTATTGAAAAATTACCCAAATGAGAAAAATTGGTTTGGAGATAATCTGACGTGATACTTGTCCCCAAACGTAGTTTTACGAAAGCTAAAACGACAAATTTTAGCACTTTAGTGCATTTTCATGTAGGACTTTGATGGTTCGGAGAATAGACTTAGAAGGGGGGTTGAATAAGTCGGTTCACTTTTTCAAACCAAAAAAAGATATTTAAACATGAATACGTTATGCACAGCAGACTAGACTTTTGCAACACAAAGAACGTGTGGGAAAGAGAGCGACGGACTTGTGAAAAAGGTAGGGAAAGAGAAAAGCACACAAGAGATTTATACTAATTCACTTTCAACTCAAAAGCTACATCCAGTACCTTCATACTTGAAGGGTTTTTCCACTATGTAAAACATCTCTTTTACATAAACAGCCTAGACCGAGCCTATGAGTATTCTTAACTCCAGCCACTCTTGGGTTAAGCATAACCTGTGTTTTTGAGTATTGTTTTGCAACCAGCCACCTATGGGGCAGACCCAAGTATTCTTTCATAAGCCACTCTTGGCTCAAACCCCAAACTATTTTCTAAAGCCTCTTCAGGCCATAGTGTTTCCCAATAGATCAAACAGACCCGAGAGATTGGAAATATTAGTACAAAAGAAACTTGCCTTCTTCTTTTGAGGCTTTTGTATACACATATCTGGGGCTTGTATGTCTTCTCCTTTTACGTAGATCATACTATCCTTTAAGTGATATCCCCATCATTATTTTTCTGAAATGCTCTTACAAGCTTTCTCTCTTTTTCTTTTCTTCCTTTTCTTTTCTTATCTATAATCTTCTTGAAGATCTCTCTTGATATCTTTGCTTTCTCACCCTTTTTCTTTGCCACTCTAATGAGTCTGTTATACATACACACACGTGCATCCCTTATATTGAGAAGAGAATTGTAATATATAGGATTTTCCTGATGAGAGAGATAGATCCGTTAGATGACTGTTGGAAGGTGTATCATTCAAATGCTTGAGAGAAGTCTTCTTAACGGATATAACCCTTGGAAAGATTTGTTCTTCATGATAAGCTTAGATCAAAGAGCTTTTGAAATTTATACGGTTGTAGGCATAGAGTTAGTTTCACTAAGATTGAAAGTTCTTCATCGAGAGATGGATCTTAATTTGCTTTATTTTAAAGTTTCCTTTCTTGTGATAGGACTTTGTGCTGAGAAGGAAAGATGCTTTGTTGAGTCATCATATATAGGTCCAAACTTGATTCATTCAAAGGGATCATCTGAAACTATATTGAGGTCTGGTGAATCGTAAGATGTTGATGATGAGACTCAAAACTCAAGGTAATTCGGTCCTTTCTTGCGATTTTGAAAGAGGTTTGAACAACCTTTTTGAAGAGATAAAGTTTGATTAAAGAAGGTTGCCTTAATCTGTAAATTCTTTTAGATACTTTGAGGCTTGCTATATGACATGACGAGTCTGGGTCTGTTACACATCCAGAAGAATGTTTTCTTATGAGAGGCATTCTTAGACTTTGTGGGTTTCTTTGATGCATACCCTTCTTAGTTTTGTCCTACCAGAATTATTGGATGCGAGCTCCCCCTTTGATTTATAACTTGTGCTTGATATCTTGAAACACTTGAATAATCTTATCAAACATTTAACAACTCATAACTTGATTAGTTAAGATGCTTGATGTTGGTTATCAACAAATCTAAGGGTACTTCAAAAAATCTCCCTCTATTTATTGATAGCAAGTATTGAGCCTTTTTAATCATTGAACCTTCTTTTTTCATAAAGTTAAGTCAACATAACTAATAGTAAAGAGACAATCATTTAATCATTTTATTAAAAAGAAAATAAGGAAGACAAAATTTTTAAAAGACAAATAATTACAAAGATACTGAAAAAATTAGGGACATCAAAAAGACTTAAGGACAACCACAACTTCTCAATTTTCAATTTTTAATTCCTTTAGAGACAAACTACTTCTCGATTCCTTTTCCTCCTTTTGATATCAACAAATCAAGAGGATAAATAAGTGCAAGAGAACACTTATGTGAGAAAGTAGATGAGAGATATTATTTTTGTTTTAAACTCTTGGAGCAGGATCCAGCTTCTCCCATCATCTAGAGGATGTGATTCAATAGTCTTCTGGCATCGTGTTCAGTATTGTTGATGGATGCTAACAGTCTTATAACTTCTTCATCAGGAAGTCTTCTAGATCTGGGCTCATCCCAGGCAAAAACATATGGATTGATTAATGCAGAAGCTGGTTCTTTTCCTTTTCTTGAGTTGTGAGGCTTATCAATAGGAAGCAGCTTATTTGGAGCAATAAGAATTTTTATAAAAGGAAAGATAAGAGCAAATTTCTCTTTTCCATTTTAAATTTCTGACAACATCCTTCTTTGTTAGAGGTCCATTAGAATGACTTTTTGTTCCTTTTTAAGCTTGTAGAAGATTGCAATATCTAATACTGTGTAGAGACTCTCATCGTAGATGACTTCTAGTGTTGATAGAGGTGAAGCATACCTTGGTGAAGGTGAGCATATAATTTTGATTTCTTTACCTAGACTTTTGGAAATGGGGTTTAGAATAAGTGTACTGGAGAATGAAGAGAAGCAGGGCAGCTGGTTTAAATTTTGAGAGGTAGGGATAGGAGCATTTGGAATATAAGGGATGGCTTTTTGAGAATTTGGTAAAGAGGAGCCAGGTCGTGCTTTCTTTGCACTTGGAGGAGAGATTGGTGTGAGAGTGTTATCAGTATCAGTGGACATGGATAAAGTAGATTCTGAAGAGGTGCACATGAGGTTAACTATGCTTCCTAGGGTTGCTAAAGGAGAATTTTCAGGTTCAGATTCAGGGGAGTCAAAAATCAAGGGATTGACAGCAACAGATCCTTTTTGGTTAATAAATTTTGATGGTTTGGGTGGAATTTCTCTTGCCATACTTCTGATTATTCTTCGAAAAGAATTAATGGAAGATGTTGGGTTTAAAATTTTTAAGGTTGGTGTAGAATGACTAGACCTTGTTTCATAGGGACCAGACTTTAGCAGTCTTGATGAAGAACCTACATAGGTTTTGGCTTTCTTCTTCTGGGGACCAAATAGAGGTTGATTTGAATTAGACAAGGAATTATCATTTGAAGATTCCTGTTCATCCTTTAGAGAGACATTAGGTTGGTCTTGCTGAGGGGCTTCAGGAGGATTGATAACTTCAAAAAATATGGGGACTTTGGTGATCAGACCACCACATATTTTTAGATTAATGGAACGTTGAACAACTATTCCATAACGCTCATAAAGTTTTGGTTAGCACACCAGGGTAGGGGATCTTTTTTTGTCTTCTAGAAACTGAGGTAATCAGATAGTACATGATCACATCTGGTAAACTTACTTTTTCCTTCTTCATCATCTTCACTATACAACATCTGTCCAATTTGGTCACGATATCACGAGTACTTTTTCTAGGAGAAAAGATTTGTCTCATTAATGTATGAAGGAATTTAGCCTTAGAAAGTAAATTTTTGACCAAACAGGTTGGGGGTGACTCAGACCCAAATAAACAGAGATTGGCTTCTGGTGTGTAAATCCTGAGCCATTAACTTGATGCTAAATTCTCGAAGGATTTATTCTTTTGGCCAGCGCACTAATCGATAAATTTGTAATATATTTAATCGTTCCCACAGGGATTGTGGTAATTACCACAATCTTAGACTAGTTCAAGCTGAACCAACATAATACAGATAGAATTCATTCTGTTTTTATTGTTTTATATTTCTAACATTTTTGTAATTTTAGAGACAGTACGAAAGATGAAATGTGAGTAATGGAAAATAGATTAGAATTGCTTCAGTTTACAATTTCATCAAGAAACATGCATTTAAGGTTCAATCAAGCTTCAGACTCAAGAGGACAATCCACAGATGGTTAATCCCTAATTCCTTAGGTGAATAACACTAATTCCTAAGCATTAAACCCTAATCCCTTAGGTGTTCAATTAACAGAGAAATCTAATGCGAAATTGGGGGTTGAACCCTAACTATTCACCTAATTACTAGGTCTGAATTAGTTAGGAAGCGAGAAGTTACCTAAGCCTCAACCATGATTCCTCACTGGTGAGTTTCTTCATCAGATCTGGATTTGTCCATCCAGCAAAGTAGATCCACTTCTCAGCTTGTTCTCCTCTTGATTTAGAAGTTGACTTCCTCAATACACCTTCAAAATTCATTGCAAGCCTTCGCAATCCCAACCCTAGGGGTTTAGAAACCCATGGAAATGGATTCGGACAAAGGAATATGGAGAGACATGAATGAGAGAATTTAGAGAGAGAAAAGAATTAGAGAGAGATTAAAAATGGGAAAATGAATTGTGTTCTGTATTCTACCGTCTCTGTTCTCTTACAGAGAGTATGTACAAGTATATATAGGCAAATAACTAACTAACTATCTTAATTAATTACACAGAAGACTTAATTAATACTTAAACTACCTAATTAAATACATAATTATAAATAAATAATTAATTACAACTATTACTTAAATTATTAAAGTACAACAGGTGAAACAGAAACAGCAATGGTGTAGAGCTTCTTTTGGAGGGAAAGCATCAGCTTTAAATAACCACCTTCACGCTTGAGCGTGAAGGGCTCTCGCTTGAGCGAGCTCGAACTATGCACTGCAGTATTGCTTTCTCTCTTAAGCGTGATGGAGAAGCTTGGGCGTGGGTGATGTTTTGGAGTCACGCTTGAGCGTAAGCTTGCTCGCTTGAGCGAGATCGCGTTTTCCTTTCTTTCTTTTTACGCTTGAGCTTGCAACCTTCCAGCTTGAGCGTGAACTGCTCCTGCACATGCAAACAAATAGTTTCCTGGCATTTGTATGCTGGCTGTCCAGCGTTTGTACGCTGGGTTAGTGAATTTATAAATAAACATAATTCCTTAACTAATTATTTTTTTAATCATTTTCTTGTATAAATTAAACACTTTTGAAATAAATAAATAAAATAAGAATTATTGACAATTTATTAAATAATAAAGCCAAACTAAACAATATTTAATGGATTATGTTAAATAAAAGGTGAAATAATTAAGTGTTTTCAAGACTTATCATATCCCCAAACTTAAAACTTGCTTGTCCTCAAGCAAATACTCAGATTAATCAATTAACCTTTCCTTAACTTAGTTCATACCATAATTATTGAATATCATTCATGCTTTCCTTTCATAAATTTTGAAAATATAATTACTCACACCTCCTTTGGGAAACAAGCTGGTGATACTTTCCTCACTGGATTGGTGTTTCACTCTTCTCTCAGTGTATAAGGTTCAATAATATGTACTCATCACCTGCATAATTGTTAGATCAACATAGGCTTGCAACAGTTCTAAACATCATGAAATATGCTAGCACAATTGGATCAGTAAGGGCTTTTTAAGCTTGTAATGAGGTTAGGCTACAGGCTCTATTTTTATTTTTCTAGTCAATGTTGGTTTAAAAGATGTGGCCATTGATGCCTTGCCTCAATCTTAACTTAAATGCCTTAACTAACTAGCTATTTTATTTACATTTTTTTTCATATGAATGGTAACTCAATAACTTGTGGTGCTTCGCACCTTCTTCTCTTTCAGTCCTTTGGACTCGTTTTTTTTTCTTTCTTTTCTCTTTTTCAAAATTTTTTTTAATACCATTTTTTTTTGTGGTGCTTTGCACCTTCTTTCTTTGCTGATTTTTTCACTTTTCTTTTTATTTTGCTGTTCTTCCTTTCATTTCTCAAAATCCTCATCTATAATTAAGGTCAGAGTGTGCCTTTTAGTTGCTGTTAGGCGCACTCTTCATCCCCAAACTTAGAATTTGCTAGTCCCTAGCAATAAGTAAGACTCAGCAATTCATCAGTGGTACATCCAGGGATAATTCACTTGGTTTTTCTCAGATAAAATGTTTGTAAAGTTAGGTAAAAAATTAGAATGAAAGGGTCTCAGGCTTAAAATATAATTATTGGGTCAAAGGATAATTAATAAAATTAGGATGGCTAAATTTGGCCCTGGCTAAATTAACAAAGAAGGCCTTTATCATTTCCAATTGGCACACATATAATCATTTAGCAAGTACTGAAGCAAATTCTGTCTCACTAAACAAGAATGCAGGCACACTCAGAAAAGAATTAATAAAGGATCAAAAGCTAAAAATAACAGGTAATCAGCCAATCATGTCCCCAAACTTAATGCAAGATTATAACTCAGATTGCTAACTAGCACGCTGAATAAACAAATAATATAGGATTGAAATAGTTATGGACAGGGATCATGAATTAAGCAATGCCAATCAATTAATTTATCCAATTAAAGCTTGAGAATCAGCAAACTTTAAATTATTACGATGGATTCTAAATTAAACATAATTAACATAACTTATCAATCAATAAGATGAAAGGATAGATTACTTCCCTTTTTACCTGAATGGCAGTGCATGGTAAGAAATTGTTTGGAATGGAGTGCATGGATTTAACAATACAATTGAGAAAAGAAATAATAATAAACAATGTAACATAGAAATAAAGTTCCATTACAACTGAAAAGGGAAATACATTGTTTAACGAAATATTTACACAAAGTCATTACAAAGAAGCATCATAACATAAACACAGAGTAAAAGATCAGTCATCCTCTTCTTCATTGTCTTCACTCATGGACTCATTATCATCTGCTAAGGAGAAGGTGGAAATTCAGCTGCTAAGGGTGTGTCATCAAGGGGAATGGTGAATCCAATGGAAGCCAACCATGAATCTCTGTCAGGTGGAACTCTCATTTCTTTAGCATGATCCATATTCAATTTGGTGGCAATCTTTCTCAGCATGAGATCATGGTTCAGGACCAGATCATAGGTTCCTAGTTGTATCTTCTTCATAACCTGCAGTTCCTTTCTCAGGAATCAGAAGTTTCAGTGCCTTTTCTTCTTCAAAAACCCAAGTTTCAGCATAGGAATTTAGGGTTTGTACACTGAGGGGGGTTTATACTGTGGAATCCACTACCTGAGATACGCGTAAGTACACTGAAATATTGGCGTACCAACGCCCAATTTAAATCACATAGAAGGCATCCGGTATGATATTCACTCAAGCATGTCATACTATGCTCAAGCGCCAAACAAATAGCATCAAGTGCCTTCAATATTGGCACTCATGCTCAAGCGTGGATAGTATACTAAATCTCTGTATACGGTGAAAGATCAAGAAAAAGAACAAGTGAATAAAACAACGAGTGAAAGAGATACCGAGTGGATGAAGGACTGAGTGATGGAAGGGCCGAGTGATGGAAGTGACGAGTGAAAGAGATCGGGTAAGGGAATCGAGAGAGTGACAGAATAAGAGTGACCGAGTGAATGAAGGGCCGAGTGATTGAAGGGCTGAGTGATTGAAAAAAAGACTGCAGAGGGAGAGACCAAGAGAGAGAGACGAGTGAAAGAGATACCGAGTGGATAAGAGACCGAGAAAGAGATTGGATGAGGAACGAAAGAGTGAAAGAACAAGAGTGACCGAGTGAATGAAGGGCTGAGTGATGGAAAGGCCGAGTGAATGAAAAAGAGACTATAGAGGGAGAGACCGATAGGAAGAGACGAGTGAAAGAGATACCGAGTGGATGAGAGACCGAGAAAGAGATCGGGTGAGGAACAAAAGAGTAAAAGAACGAGAGTGACCTAGTGAATGAAGGGTCGAGTGATGGAAAGGCCGAGTAAATGAAAAAGAGACTACAGAGGGAGAGATCGAGAGGGAGAGACAAGTGAAAGAGATACCGAGTGGATGAGAGACCGAGAAAGAAATCGGGTGAGGAACGAAAGAGTGAAAGAACGAGAGTGACCGAGTGAATGAAGGGCCGAGTGATTGAAAGACCGAGTGATGGAAGACAAGCGGAAGAGTGAGAGAGTGATCGAGTGAATGAAGGGCCGAGTGATGGAAAGACCGAGTGAGGAATTGCCAAATGACATGCATGCCCTCCATTATATATAACCGGTTAAACAAGTCACCCTTCATCATCTGACCCGTTCGTTATATCAATGACCTGAAACCATTTCTTAAAGTCCCCTCTTCGGTCCAACATCAAAGTTTGGGGGGATGTTAGAATTTTCCGGTCGGTAAGGGTCAAGCGTGAGTATCAGTGGCTTGAATATGGCACTCTCGCTCAAGCTCATAGTAGCACGCTTGAGCAAGAAAATGAACAGTACATCCTCAGCCCCGATCGTACTCAAGCGAGAGCTTGAGGCGCTTAAGCGAAGGATTTATACAAGGCACAAGTGGTCACACTCAGAGCGTGTTAACGTACACTTTAGCGGAAGTGCAAAAAGGGTCATGCATCACGGTCACACTTAGAGCATGTGGAATGACGCTCAAGCGTAAGGTACAACAGGGGGTTAAAATAATTTGCTCAAGCGACAGTAAGGCACGCTCAAGCGAAAAGATGAAATCATCAATCACACTCAAGCGTGTTGACCCTAGCTTAAGCGTGCAAGGTTTGTTATAAATCACACTTCAAGCGTGAATGAATTACGCTCAAGTGCAAGGCATGAAATAGTGAGAGGTTTGGTGCAGGCACGCTCACGCTTAAGCGTGACAGAATCGCGCTCGAGCGCCAGGGGGGTCTGATGCTCTTTTTTTTCTTTTTTTAATTCTTTTTTTTCTTTTTTCTTTTTAAAACCTCTCTCACTATTTTATTTATGTACAAGAAAAACAAACATAAGATCATCCTCCAGGATCCCATTGCTTATGACCATACACTCTTGGTCTTTTTACTCCTTGTTTCTCCTTGTTATGTTTGAGGCTAATGCTCAACATAACTTTCCTCAAATCTTTCTTTTTCCAAACTTTCTGCTTTTTCTTTTTTTTCTTTCCTTGCTTTCCTTCACTCTTTTTTTTTCTGTTTTGTGTTAGTCTTCCTCTTTTTGTGCCACAAGCAATGTACTTCTTGACTTGATGATTCGCATTTCCTTGTGATTTCCATAGCTGCAGTAGTCATCACTAGCAAACGCTCCTCTTGATATGGCTGAGTTTCTTCTTCTTTTGTATTCTCAACATCTAAACATGTTAACTCTTCTTCTGCATGAACCTCTACTTCTTTCTCTGCATTTACACTTGGCTCTAACAAAATTTCAGTATCATTATTATGTTGCCAAGATGTGGTTTTGATCTCAGCTGAGATCTCTACCTCCTCTATCACTTCTTGCTCAATAATAGTTTCTAATTGATTCTTAGGCTCCTCAATGGCTTCTGTTGTCATTTGTTCAATTTGCACTCCTACAAAACTTGCATCATCAAAGGAATTATTCAATGACAACTCTTGCTCTTGTTCTTCTTCAGACCAATCTTCTTCATTCCAATCATCAAAGAATGCTTCACTAGATATACTATCATCTTCCAATTCTGAAGTATAATCCATATCACTTTCTTCTTCACATTCTTCAATTGACTCTTCTTTCATCAAATATCCCTGAACTTCCTTATTTTCTTTTTCTTCTTTTGTTTCTATGTCAACTTCAAGCTCAGGTTCATCCAGTTCAATGTTTTCTAGCTGGTCCTCTTCTTCCCTAATCTTAGTTTCTTCAGCTAGACCAACATCATCATCCCATGGCTCTTTATATTGATCTTCTCTTTGTACAACCTCTGTATTTCTTTGCTCTTCGGCTAACTGTTTTGCAATAAAATCCACTTGCTTCTGGATATTCATGATTGAATTATCAAAATTTTGGAGGCCGGTTTGAGTGACTTTTATAAATTGAATTAAAATCCTTTCTAACTCCGATGGCTCCTCCTCAATTGGTTGTACCTCCTCTACATGATTCATGCATAACGTTTGTGAATATTGAAGAAACTCTGCTAAGGTCTCATCAAGATTGATCACCTGTAACTTTTCACTTTCCAAAGTAACTACAAAAACCATAAATGCAACAACTAACTACAAACAAGGCCACTGCAATGGTTAGTACCAACAACTAAACAACTAAAATCGAAACAGTAGTAACTATGAACAACAATTCAAGCAACATTTAACAAATCCTACTCTTACAATGAAACTTACTAACAACTAACAACATGTATAGAAAATAAAAAAAATGGTTCAGTCTAGTACCGGTTGAAGGATTATTGATATTACTCAACAATCCCCGACAACGGCGCCATTAACTTGGTGTGTAAATCCTGAGCCATTAACTTGATGCTAAATTCTCGGAGGATTTATTCTTTTGGCAAGCGCACCAATCATTAAATTTGTAATATATTTGATCGTTCCCATAGGGATTGTGGTAATTACCGCAATCTTAGACTAGTACAAGATGAACCAACGCAATGCAGATAGAATTCATTCTGTTTTTGTTGTTTTGTATTTCTAATGTTTTTGTAATTTCAGAGACAGTACGAAAGATGAAATGTGAGTAATGGAAGATAGGTTAGAATTGCTTCAGTTTACAATTTCATCAAGAAACATGCATTTAAGGTTCAATCAAGCTTCAGACTCAAAAGGATAATCCACAGATGGTTAATCCCTAATTCCTTAGGTGAATAACACTAATTCCTAAGCATTAAACCCTAATCCCTTAGGTGTTCAATTAATAGAGAAATCTAATGTGAAATTGGGGGTTAAACCCTAACTATTCACCTAATTACTAGGTCTGAATTAGTTAGGAAGCGAGAAGTTACCTAAGCCTCAACCATGATTCCTCACTGGTGAGTTTCTTCATCAGATCTGGATTTGTCAATCCAGCAAAGTAGATCCACTTCTCAGCTTATTCTCCTCTTGATTTAGAAGTTGACTTCCTCAATACACCTTCAAGAATTCATTGCAAACCTTCGTAATCCCAACCCTAGGGGTTTAGAAACCCATGGAAATGGATTCGGACGAAGGAATGTGGAGAGACATGAATGAGAGAATTTAGAGAGAGAAAAGAATTAGAGAGAGATAGAAAATGGGAAAATAAATTATGTTCTGTATTCTACCATCTCTGTTCTCTTACAGAGAGTATGTACAAGTATATATAGGCAAATAACTAACTAACTATCTTAATTAATTACACAGAAGACTTAATTAATACTTAAACTAACTAACTAAATACATAATTACAAATAATTAATTAATTACAACTATTACTTAAATTATTAAAGTATAGCAGGCGAAACAGAAACAGCAACGGTGCAGAGCTTCTTTTGAAGGGAAAGCATCAGCTTTAAATAACCACCTTCACGCTTGAGCGTGAAGGGCTCTCGCTTGAGCGAGCTTGAACTATGCACTGCAGTATTGCTTTCTCGCTTAAGCATGATGGAGAAGCTTGGGCGTGGGTGATGTTTTGGAGTCACGCTTGAGCGTGAGCTTGCTCGCTTGAGCGAGATCGCGCTTTCCTTTCTTTCTTTTTACACTTAAGCTTGCAACCTTCCAGCTTGAGCGTGAACTGCTCCTGCACATGCAAAGAAATAGTTTCCTGGCGTTTGTACGCTGGCTGTCCAGCGTTTGTATGCAGGGTTAGTGAATTTATAAATAAACATAATTCCTTAACTAATTATTGTTTTTAATCATTTTCTTGTATAAATTAAACACTTTTGAAATAAATAAATAAAATAAGAATTATTGACAATTTATTAAATAATAAAGCCAAACTAAACAATATTTAATGGATTATGTTAAATAAAAGGTGAAATAATTAAGTCTTTTCAAGAACATACTACCTTTTTCAGAGAAACCACATGCTATAGCAATGCTGGCAGTAGTGATGACAACTTATCTTCCTTCAATAGTACCAGAAGTGGTAAAGTCCTCCTTGTTTGCAGAAACAGGTCCAGAACTCGATTACCAAAGATAGAGAGTAAACATAAATAGTGGAATAGAAGTAGAGCCATCCAATGCCCTCAAGTTCAGAGACAACATCTTTTTCTTCATATTTGAATTGAACAGGAGAGAAGTATACAGATTTAATGATATCGTTTGCTATGTATGATACCATTTTTAGAAAAAGAAAGATTTTGAAGAAATCTTAGGAGAAAAAGTGTTTGAGAAATCAGAAAGAAGAGTTTGATGAATGAAAATAGATTGAGAAAGAGAGGGGCTTTTATAAGATAGTGAAGCGGTGGAATCCTGAGAATTTTTTTTAACAAAGTTTATAAATAGACATCATTATAAGCATTTAATTGGTGAGAGACATAATGGTTTGAAAGATTACAATTTTCTAAAAATAGACGCTATTTCTTAATGATAGACAGTAGTTATCTAGAATTTTCAATAAATACTAATGCAATCATATGATAAATTAAAAATAAAGAGTCATGTATAATTACTAAACCATTAAATGATGATTCCATCGAGGTTCAGACATGCTTTTTCATCCTACACGAGTGTGTTTCTGATCTGACAGTCTTTTCCTTGTTAGATTCCTAGAGAAACTTGGAAGTTTGATCTCTTAGCTTTAACTACTTCTTAACTTAGTTTGTTGATGTTGAGAATAATGCATCAGATCTTCAGCCTCTTGTACTCGTAGCCTTGAGGAGATAGATAAGGCTAGGTCTAGCTCTTGTGCTTCTAAGAATTAATGATTCTGAATGAGGAGAGACACCAAGGATCTTTCCCTCTACACTTGTTAGAGTGTTTAACCCTAGAGGCCATGCTCTAATACTAATTGATGGTTCAGAGAACAGACTTAGAAAGGAGGGTTGAATAAGTCTATTCAATTTTTCAAACCAAAAAGTGATATTTAGATATAAACACATTATACATAGTGGACTCGACTTTTATGAGACAAAGAGTGTGCAAGAAAGAGAGCAACAGACTTGTGAAAAATGTAAGGAAAGAGAAGAACACACAAGAGATTTATATTGGTTCACTTCCATCTCAAGCTACATCCAGTACCTTGATACTTGAAGGGTTTTCCATTATGTAAAATATCTCTTTTACATAAATAGTCCAGACTAAGCCTATGAGTATTCTTGACTCTAGCCACTCCTGGCTTAAGCATAAAATGTGCTTCTGAGTATTATTTTACAAGCACCCACTCCTAAGGCAGACCCAAGTATTCTTTCATGAGCCACTCATGGCTCAAACCCAAGTATTCTTTCTAAAGCCTCTTCAGGCCACAATGTTTCCCAACAGATCAAACAGACCTATGTTTATAAGAGATTAGAAATATTAGTACAAAAGAAACTTGTCTTCTTCTTTTGAGGCTTTTGTATACACATATCTAGGGCTTGTGTGTCTTCTCCTTTTACATAGATCATGTTATCCTTTAAGTGATATCCCCATCTTTACTTCTCTGAAATGCTTTTATAAGCTCTCTCACTTTTTCTTTTCTTCCTTTTCTTTTCTTCTCTATAATCTTCTTGAGGATCTCTCTTAATATCTTTACTTTCTTACCTTTTTCTCTACCACTCTAATGAGTTTCTTATGCACACACATATGTACATCCCTTCTATTAAGAAAAGAATTGTAATATATAGGATTTTCCTGTTAAGAGAGATAGATCCATTAGATGACCGTTGGAAGGTGCATTATTCAAATGCTTGAGAGAAGTCTTCTTAACGGATATAACCCTTGGAGAGAGTTGTTCTTCATGATAACCTTAGATCAGAGAGCTTTTGAAATTTATGCGGTTGTAGCCATAAAGTTAGTTTCACTAAGATAGAAAATTCTTCATCGAGAGATGGATCTTGATTTGCTTTATTTTAAAGTTTCCTTTCTTGTGAAGAACTTTGTGTTGAGAAGGAAAGATGTTTTGTTGAGTCATCATATATAGGTCCAAACTTGATTCATTCAAAGGGGTCATCTAAAACTAGATTGAGGTCTGGTGAGTCAAAGATGTTGATGATAAGACTCAAAACTCAAGGTAATTTGGTCCTTTCTTGCGATTTTGAAAGAGGTCTGAAGTAACCTTCTTGAAGAGATAAAGTCTGATTGAAGAAGCTTGCCTTAATCAATGAATTCTTTCAAATTCTTTGAGCTTGCTATATGACATGACGAGTCTAGGTCTGTTACACGTCTAGAAGAATGTTTTTCTTATGAGAGGCATTCTTAGACTTTGTGGGTTTCTTTGATGCATACCCTTCTTAGTTTTGTCTTACCAGACTTATTGGATACGAACTCCCCCTTTGATTTATAACTTGTGCTTTATATCTTGAAACACTTGAATAATCTTATCAAACGTTTAACAACTCATAACTTGATTAATTAAGATGCTTGATGTTGGTTATCAACAAATCTAAGGGTACTTCAAAAAGTCTTCTTGGTTTTAACAGACTTATTGCTGGGCATAATTGATACTTAATTTTATTATATTTAATTAGAATTTTAAAACTTAAACACTTTTGGCTTTGGAATCACTCAATTTGGAATTTTCCTGACAAAATACAATAAAAACAAAGTTTTCGATAAATGATGAGAAGTAGTGACTTAATAACTCTTATTTGCTCGAAGAAAATTTCATTTTTATGTATAAGTCTAGAAAGGATTTTAGTAATTATAATAAGGTATTTTTATTTGAGGTTCTAGTAATTTTAAGATTTAAGGGCAATCTAGTCAGTTTCATCATAAATCAATACGACGGTACGATATCGATAAAAGGCCTGAAATGCTAATGTACCTTGTAATTACTTTCTTTCTAAAAACTAAATACTTCAATGTAAATTTAAATTTTTAGAAGTAAAAACAAAGGAAGTTAGAAATTTTATTTTGTAGATTTATTAAACAAATATTTTACGATATTTCTTTAAAACGGGAATTTAAAAATTAGTTAGGTGTTAATATCTTAGAAGTTCCTTTATATTAAAATTTACTTCGAGGCCAAGCCTCAGTGCTCCTAAGAAGGATTATCAGGTAGCACCTAGGCCTTGGCACATAATATTCTCCTCATTAAAAGAAATTATAATGAATAGCTTACACGTTTTAAGGACAAGTACGTCAAGTGAGAAAAGTTCCATCTAGTACTCGGGCACTCTTATGATAAGATGAGTAAATAGCATGCTGTATATGGAGTATGAGGAGGGATGATAGAGTGATCCCCTAGAGCATATAGTGATGGGTACACTGAAGAAACAATACGTCTCGATCCCCTGAGGGCGGTCTTGGGAGTATATCGGGGATGAACCTCCAATGGCTCAGATTCGCCCCCGAGACCAGACAGTCTATAGCAACTCTAATGTACTTTGACTTTGGATGAGGGTTTCTATGACTATGTAGTGCACGTTCTGACAAGATATGTGTTGGATCCATTATTGATGAAAGTGTGAGTCCTTACCCTTGATGTGAAACAGAACGAGGTGACTCCAGTCGCTCTAGTTGGGTAGAAGGATAAGGTGAGATTGTTGTGCACATGAATATTAATATGTGAGGTTGATGAGTAAGAGTTGGGCCCTATTTTATACTAGCATTTAATCAAGATGAGTAATAATGAACCTAACACAAACTATGTGACTAACTCTATTAGTGTTTATTCTCTCTATGTATCTTCTGAATTACTGTGTGGTTGCTCTAGTACAAGTTATATAGATTCTTTGTATCTGTTTAGTATATGAATGTTTTTATAGTATCTACGGCCACCTTTGCATGTGAGTTACATGGGTTGAGAGCTTATACTCACCCCTCTTGTGTTGTGTGTCTATTCTCTTTATTATGGTCATCAGCAGAGCGACAAGGCAAGCATGAGCAAGACCTAGACTACCTGCAGTAATGGACACCGGTTCGTGGATGTATAACACTTGGACTACCCTTTCAACATTGAGACCATCATAGGTTTCGATATTTAATTTTACATTATGTTAATATTATTATAGTTATTTTATTAGGAGCCTGCGAGCCCCGTATCTTTTTGAGTATATTACTACTATGAAGAATTGATCTATGTTATAAAGCTTATTTTGAACTATGTGTTGGTCACCGAACAAAAAAAACTCCTATGTTTCTAAATAACTTATGACTCCTTAATTAATTAGGACGTTCCAGAGTGGGAATTAGTCCTAGTTAATCAAGGGTGTCATATGATTCTTGTGTAATCATTAATAATGACAAACTCATATATCATTTATGCCAGACTTTTAATAGTTCCAGGGGTCTGGTAGTGGAAACAACATTTTTGTTTTCAAAAAAGGTTTTGTGTTGTTTCCCTGTTTGGCATGCTTCACAAGGCAGGGAGCTGTTGAATGAAGTTTTTAGCAATCCCTTAACAAGGCTTTTTTTGTGAAGTTTTAAAATAAGTTTTAAACTTACATGCCCAAGCTTTTTATGTCAGATCTATCTCTCTTTAGAGTTTGAAAACAAACATGTTACATTTTAATCATTCAGTTTATTCAATTCAACCTTATATAGGTTATGATGTCTATTGGTATTAAAGAGTATGGTTCTATCATGGTTGATGACAGTACACTTATCTTTGTCAAAAGAGACCTTATACCCACTTTCACAAAATTAACTAATGCTCAATAGGTTATGTCTCAGACCTTTAACAAGAAATACATTTTCAATAATATATGAAGGAATTTTACCCACTCTACCAGACCTAATGATTCTTTCAGTCTAGTTTTCTCTAAAGGTGACAATTCCACCTTTAAACTACTCCAGGTCTAGGAACATAGACCTTCTTCCTATCATATGATATGAGTATCCACAGTCAAGACACCAGTGTAGAGGTTTTGTCTTTGTTTTCAAGTACATTTGCAATTGGAATTTTGGTACCTATATCTTTTTAGGTCCTACATTGTTAGGAATTTTCTTATTTCTTCTTTTCTTTTTTCTACAATCATTGATTAAATGACCATGCTTCTTGCAATAATTATTTGACATCAATTCTTTAAAATGAATATGAGAGGTGAAGTATTCTTGAAATCATGTTCTTCTACATATCCCAAACTTGACCTTTTATGGTTACCATGGGATTTTCCTAAAAGTATGTTCAAGTTTCCAGTACTGTTTACAAACTTGCTCAAGTCTGAGGTAAGAGAGTCAACTTTCTTTTGTAACTTAATGATTTCCTTACTTTGAGAGTTGCAACAAACTTTGGAACTTTCAAAATTTGTTTTCAAAATAATATTTTCTTTTCTAAGTCTGCTTAAGTCTTCAAGGTACATCTTTTCATTTTCTTCCATTTTCTTCAAAGAGTTTTTGTCAAAATTTTCTTTCTTCAATTTTGAAATCTGATTTTCAAAATCAGTGACCATGTCAACATGCTTTACTTTCAGCTTTTTGAAGTTTTTCAAAAGTTTAGAAAAATCACCGAACAATAAATCATAATTTTGTTTTAGTTTATTATAACTTACATCCTGAGATTCTGACTCACTTGAGCTTGCTTCGGAGTATGGTACTTTATTTACCATGAGATAAATTTGATCATATTGTGTTTTCTTCATACTCTTTAGAACTTGATGACTCTTCATCATCCCAAGTTATTAATCTTTTCTGTTTCTTGGGAAACTTTCTCTTTTTCTTTCTGTCCTTCTTATCTTTGTTTAGAAGAAGACATTCTACTTTCATATGTCATAGTTTCGTGCAGTTGAAACATTCTAGAACAAATTTGTTAGTTTCAAACTTAAATTTATTTTTACCTTTGTGACCCTTCTTTTGAAACTTGTTAGGTCTGAACTTCTTCTTCTTTAACAGCCTGTGAAATCTCTTTGTTACAAAAGCCAATTCGCCATATCAACTTCTGATTCATCAGAGTTTAGGTCAAAACTTATGGTCTCTTCAGCTTTCAGTGCTTTGGATTTTTTATTCGATTCCTTTGACTTTAAAGTAGTGCTCTTAGTGGAGGAAGGTTTATTGACTTCCTGCTGCTTTAGCTTTAACTCATGCATTTTGAGTACTCCAAACAATTCATCCAAGGAAAATGTACACAGGTTTTTAGCTTTTCCTAGAGCTAAGCATTTTACATTAAACCTTTCTGGCAAGATTCCAAGAAGCTTTACATTGATGTCTTCTATAGAGGGAGTAGTTCCAAGAGCTTTGAGCTTATTTCATAGAGTCTGGAATCTTTCAAACATTTGATCCACAGTCTCATGTTCCTCCATCTTGAAAGTATCATACTATTTAGTTTTCTTGGATCTTTTGACATTGGAGGTACCTTTATAATTGCATTGAAGAGCATCCCAGACTTCTTTAGCTATTTTGTAGCTAAATACTTTATTGTATTCTGATTTTCTAAGAGCACAAGTAAGTAAGAATTTGGCCTTGGCATTTATCTCCATCTTTCTGATTTCCATAATACTCTATTCATGTTCAATTTTAGGCTTTCCATCCTCATCAACAAGAGTCTCATTATCACCATTTACAATGACTGCCCATAGACTGTACTGGGTGGATTTTACAAACATTTCCATTCTATCCTTCCAGTATGGGTAGTCTTCTATAAAGAAGGCAAGAACCTTATTGATTAAAGATCCTTCTGTAATTAGTTGATTACTTTAAGAGACTGCCATAGATCTTTATCCTTTTCACTCGAGGGAGTAATCAACCCAAAGAACAAGCTCTGATACCAATTGATGGTTTAGAGCCTGACTTAGAAGAAAGGTTTAATAAGTTAGAGACTTTTTTCATGGGATGATGAACCAAAGAAAACAAATAACCAATCTTTACAAAATATACTTTTAAAAAGCAAGGGAAGGAAAGCAACATAGAATTTATACTGGTTTACTTCCAACACAGAAGCTACGCTAGTCCCTTCTAACTTGAAGGATTTCCATTATTGTAAATTCTCCTATACAATAACAACACCAGACTAGTGCCACAAGTATTCTTGATTCTATCCATTCCTAGTTTAAACCCAAGTGTTCTCTCAATAAGCCATTCCTGGCTCAAGCTAAGTATTCTATCTAAAGCCTCTTCAAGCCACAAAGTGTTTTCCATACTCATAAATGTTGGCAACACACCAGACTTTACAAATTGTTTGTAAGAAATAGAAAGTAGCTCACAAAACTTAGTGTATGAGAGATATACAATTAAGAGATTGTACACTAAGTTACAAATGGCACGAGACCAAGGTCTGCTAGAGGCAGAACAAGCAAGAAACGTCTATATCTAAAAAGAAAGATTGAATGAATTACATAGAAGAATGATTTGACTTAAGAGATTTCTCAATAACTTCTTGTACTTTATAATTCAATCTTCTTTAGTAAAAATATGTGCTGGAA
Source organism: Clitoria ternatea (assembly GCA_037962975.1). Lineage (NCBI taxonomy): Eukaryota > Viridiplantae > Streptophyta > Magnoliopsida > Fabales > Fabaceae > Clitoria > Clitoria ternatea. Next base: position 25,054,438 of record CM075672.1, on the reverse strand, counting down.
TATGACCGTTGCTGGTCTTTGAAAAGAGATATAGACATTAGAAATTCTCTGAAAGTGTTTGCCTTTAACTTTAATTACCAGACCTTTGATAATAAGAAAGAGGTTCAAAAGTCTAGTAGCAATGCTTGCAGAAAATGGTCTTTTTTGTTTCTTCAACAAATAAAGTAATTTATTTGCTTCATTTAATTGATTTAAAGAGCAGAAGTCAATGTTGTAATCCTCTAAATTTAAGCTGACACATATTTTGACTTTGGTTCAGCTTTTTCTGTTTACGTGCAGAGTTAGGTATGCTGACTTTAGCTACTGAGCTTTGTTTGTCTCTTATCCTTATTGATGATAAGCACACATATTTGATAAGAATATAGTTACTAATGCAACACGCAAATAGAATTAAGAATGTTGCAATTGAATCCTTAGAGGCCATGTTTTTCTTCTAAATCTCTATAAGTTTGATTGGGTAAGATAAGCTTCTTCTATCACACTCTTAGACATCATCAAAATGCTAGAATCTAGATTTTGAGCACATCGGCTCCCCCTTTGTTTTATAGCCTGTGCATTATTTTTCTTGAAACACTTGAATACACAAATGAGTTTCTTGATATACATACTTTATTTTCCAATGGATTATTGATGAATACTATTAACAAATTCGAGGTCTAAAGATAAAATGTAACCTAGGGTCTAGTTTAGTAAAATTCTATACTTCCTGTTCCCTCCCTGGTCAGAAGGGGCCCTATAGTGCCCCCTCATCCCTTTATCTTAGTAGATAATGATTCTTCATTACCCCACTAGAAGCAGTTATTTCCCTTGTTGGGCTTGGGCTAGGATTCCCCCTTTTTCCTTTTTCTTTATTATTGTATAAATACAGCCTATGGGCTTAGATTGTAACCTAAGTGACACATTATAGAGAAATAGTAATCCTAATTTCCTAGGGGAATTATCTAGGATTTTTGTGTATTAACCTCTTTGTGTGAACATATTGGTGCTCACTATAGGGCCTGGTAAAATAGATCCTACACCTCAACTTTCAAACCCTAATCCTAAGGCAACAATGGTGAACACAGGCAATAATCATTAGGAAAAGGACATTGGACACTGGCATAGGTCTAATTATAATGGTCAAATACAACAGCTCAGAAACATGGTAGAGACCCTGCAACATACCGTGGCCAACCTGCAGCAGGAGAACGCAAAACTTCAGGAACGATGGGGAGTGGAACGTAAGGCTTCAAGTCACAATGATACCTGGTCCACCCAACGTAAGGCTAATGACCATGTTTCCTATCAGACCTAGGAACGAAAAAATATGAACCTACACATCCCTTCACCGTTCACCCGTTCGTCGAACAAATCATGGATGCCCCGACCCCTATGAATTACAAGCCCCTATCTATGGAAAAATATGATGGCAAAGGAGACCCTAAGGAACATCTCACCATGCTGATCACCGAGGAGTTAGATTCCTTCTTTTGTCGAACATTCCCCACCACGCTAACAAAATCGGCATTATGTTGGTTCTCCCATCTCCCCTAAGAGAAGCGTTACCAATTTCTCTAACCTCACATAGAAATTCCTCAGTCAATTCGCCACCAGTTGAGTGGTGCAACAGACTTTGTACAACTTGGTAAACCTACGCCAACTCCCTAATGAGACTCTAAAATACTACATGGCCTACTTTTTCAAAGCAAGTCATCCAAATTCGAGACCTCAGCTCAGAAGTAGCTTTGCATGTTGTGTAGACTGGCCTTTACCCAGGTAAGTTTTTTTATTCCCTGGCTAAAAAACCACCCTGGATATGGATAACTTTAGAACTAGGGCTTCTCGATATATCAGCATGGAGGAAAGGGAGGCGGATCGAGTGGAACGCTCAAAGCAAGCCAACCACCGATCAGACCAGAGAAAGAAAAGCCCAAGGCAGAGTCAGGAAAAATGCTTCAAGCTTACGCGGCTCCCAAGTACACTAACTTTACATTACTGAATGACCGTCACAATCGAATCATGCATGAAGTCTATAACACTGGTCTCCTTACACTCCCTCCTTGGGAGAAGGGCCCAAGGGGTCAGATAAGACTAAGTTTTACGAATTTCATTGGGCATATGGACACAAGATAGAAGATTACCGCTCCCTCTAAAACCAGATAGAACACTTGATTCGTCAGGGTCACTTGGCCATATTTGTTTCTTGGAGAGATGACATACCAAAAGAGGGAACCAGAAGAGAGAGCAGGAGTTCCCTGATCAAGTTAAAATTCAAACTCGAGACCGGTCATAGGTAGCCCGCTCCCAGTCGCCAAGACCTGAGGAAGGTAGAAAAGATAGAAGGTGGATCATTCATACGATCTCAGGGGGATTTCTGAGTGTACGTACATGCTGACAGCGATAGAGAGAACATGTGAACCTACTACAGGATGATTCAGACTCGGCAGTCATAATCTTTGATAGGTTAGACTTCCTAGAAGGTAACCCTAACATAGACGAGCCAATAGTGGTCACTATGGGAGTTGCAGACTTTATGGTGGAAAAAGTGTTTGTAGACCAAGGGAGTTCTACGGATATTTTACACTAGAAAATGGGCCTCCCCTCGCTGGTTTAAAAGGTATGATGGAACCTTACTCAATTTTTTTGGTGATTCTGTGTAGGTTTTAGGGTTCATCGACTTGAGAACCACTTTCAGATCAGGAAGGGATAGTCGAGCCATCATGTTTAAGTTCCTGGTCATTGATTTTCCCAGCTCCTACAATGCATTGTTGGGGCAACCATCCCTCAACACTCTAGGAGTAGTGGTTTCCACCGTGCATCTAACTATGAAGTTCCCACTCGGAGATGGGAGAATTGAAGTTGTTCGAGCAGACCCAGAGGTAGCGTAGGAATGCTACTACGAAAGCCTACGTCCCAAAGAAACCTTCATAATTGATGATGACATCGAGACAGGGTTTTATCCCTGTGAGGACAGGCATTACGAGAGGCCCCAACTAGTAGAATCCCTAAAACTTATCCAAGTCAATCCTCATCTGAGCCAATTCACATGACTCAATGCGATACTAGACCCCGACCTTGAGGAAGCCATTGTCAAGTTATTAAGAGCCAATGTAGATTTGTTTACCTGGAGCCCCGCTGATATGCTCGGCGTTGACCCTGCCATAATTTTTCATTCGCTTAACATTGAGCCAGATGCAAGACTTGTAGCCCAAAAGCCTAGGAAGTGGGTCATGATTAGAAAAATGCTGTGAAAAAGGAAATAAACAAGCTCATGTCTATAAACTTCATCAGAGCAGTTAAATACCCAACATGGCTGTCCAACGTGGTCATGGTGAAAAAGTCAAGCGGAACATAACGGATATGTGTCAACTTCACCGACTAAAACAAGGTATGTCCTATGACCCCTATCCTTTACGTGACATTGATCATTTGGTAGATGGTACTTCAGGTTACAGGATTTTAAGTTTCATGAACGGATACTCGGGCTACAACCAAATTTGAATAGACCTCAAGGACAAAGAGAAAATAACTTTCATCACAGGCAGGTCAAACTTTTGTTACCGAGTGATGCCTTTTGGGGTAAAGAACGCGGGAGCCACCTATCAAAGGCTGGTTGACAAAATCTTTGCTAAGCAGATTGGTCAGAACATGGAAGTATACATAGATGATATGCTTTTTAAGACCAAGCAGGTAGAGTTACACGTTCAGGATCTGGAAGAAACATTCACTAAGCTGCACAAGCATAACATGCGCCTAAATCCCAAGAAATATTCTTTTGGGGTCCAGGGCGAAAAATTCTTGGGATACATGCTCACTCACCGTGGCATCGATGCTCATCCAGACCAATGTCGAGCCATACTTGAAATGCGAAGTCCTCAAAATATTAAGGAGGTCCAGTGCTTCACTGGTCGGATCGCTATCCTATCCTGATTCCCTCCCAGGTCAGAGGGGGCCCCAGTGCCTCCTCATCCCTTTATCTTAATAGATAATGATTCTCCATTACCCCACCAGAAGTGGTTATTTCCTTTGTTGGGCTTGGGCCGGGATTCCCCCTTTTTCCTTTTACTTTATTATTGTATAAATATGTCTTATGGGCTTAAATTATAACCTAAGTGATACATTATAGAGAAATAGTAATCCTAATTTCCTAGGGGAATTCTCTAGGGTTTTCGTATATTAAGCTCTTTATGTGAACACTTCCTTTTCCAACCAGACTTTTCTTCAATAAATAAGGGTATTTTTACGATAACAAGGATTGAACACATTTTATGAATGTAATTGATACGATAATTACACATAATAACTACTACGCAGAAATGCATATAATAAAATAGATTTGTGAAAAAAGAGGATTGTATTTAAATAATTTATGAAAAAAGATTATTTATAATAAAAAGGACATGTTTCATGAATATAATTAATACCTATAGATAATAAAAATACACATATAATAATGTATTATATAAGATTATAAAACACTAAATATCTCATGAGAATGTCATATTTTATGAAGCATGTAAAATTATACTTTTTTAATTAAAATCATATACATATCTTTTTTTTAAAAAGATTAAAAATCACTACAACAAAAAGTGAAATTACCCGCGGGCATATAGCTGCGGTTTCATAGTAACCACCACCGCTGATATAGTCTTGGCGGTTTTAGCAGCAGTTTATTATAACCACCACAAACCGATGGGTTATAGGGGTGGTTGACCCACTTAAACCGTCGTTGGATCCACTGACTGCTCGAGCCCCCTATTTTGGTTTCCCCTTCTGAAATCCCTAAACCCGTAAATCCTTTTCACTTCCCCCCTTTTGGTTTCTCTTCTACTCTTTTCACGTTCTTTGTTGTTCCCTCTTTGACCACCATTGTCTTCGTGCCACAGTGGTGTTGTTCCCTCCCCTGTTGCGTACATGCTGTTGTTCCTTCTCTGACCACAGTGGTGTTGTTCTCCTTGTCTCCGTAAATCCTTTTAGGGTCCTGCTCTTCGTGATCGTTTTGTGACCATCGTCGACCTTCATGGTGAGACACTTGGTGCCTTCATTTGCCACCTTTCCCTTGCCATCATAAGGTATTGTCACTTGCCACTGAATTAGGATTTATTAATAACATAAATTGCTTTGGGCTATTAGGAAAGAGTAGATGTGTGTATTATTTATTGATTTTGAAGGCAACTTTGTTGATCCAGTTCTTTGGCAATTTCACGTTGAATAGATTTGTATAGTAATAAGAATAAGTAATAATTAATGAATGTTATCATAAAAGAGGGTGAGATTGTCAGGTGTTGGTTCTGTGAATGAGGTATGTTTGGTGATTAGTGTGATGGTAGACCTTATTTCAAGTTGCTGATTATATCATAAAAGTCCTTTACTGAATCTTGTATCATTGAGTCCTTGCAGAATGAGATTGCTTCTCTCCGGGTGTGAGAGTGAACCTTGCCTACAAATTTTCTTCATTATATTGTTGGTTTTATTTATTGATTGATAGTTTGATTCTTGTATTTCTTATTTTATATGATAATAATATGATAACCACTGATATCTAACTTTTCAAATTTTTTATCTTTACAAATGAGTAGTCCAGAATGATCTATTTTACCACGGTGCCAATTCAGGAGGCTCATCCATGGAGGCTACTTTACCATAGTTATCCGCTTTGCAGGAGATGGTAAGCCAGGTATCAATTTGCACTTGAATTTAAAATTTATGTTTATAGACTTCACTTACAATGGTCCACACACTGCATATATATCTAAATTCTAATATTACCCATGATTTTGGTAGTTATGTTCTTTCTGACTTATTGTTATAGACTTTTTGTTATAGACTTGTCGTGTTGTGTATAATGTGATACAGGATCAGCGTGCCACTAGTAGACTATAGCTAATTGTTATCCAGATTAATTGTTTGCTCTAATTGTAACCTTGCAGTTAGAATGGATTTCAATTAACTATCTTAGACTTAATCTTGATCGAAATTGGAATAGAAGGTTTTTTACTCTGTAAAATTTTGGAAGTTTCTATTGGTATAGTTCAAATATAATGTGCAACATTATTTTGTGTATAAAGATACAATGTGTGGCATATGCAGCCTAAAAATGGAATGTTCAAGTACCCTTCTGATGCAAATAAGGACTATTAAATAATCTAAGACTGTTAAATAATCTTTTCTAACTATATCCTTTAAGAATCTAATAAAATATTAAATGTTGATCTAAATACTCACATGATGCATGTTTCAAATTTCTTTTAGGAAACTTGCAGCAAAGTTGAAGTTCTTTTTTCATCTTGTTATTAACCATATTCATGCTTCTGAATTTTTAGTTTGCTAATATTTGATACCTGCAATAAAAAAATTGTCTAATTCAAATCAGGATTTATTTGGTTCTCTATGTCAAATTCAAATAATAACATAACAGCCAAAAACTCAGGGCAGGGGAACTAATGAGTCCTGAGAATAATTGTTATTTGTTATCATGTACCTATATTTGAGTAGCTCTATTGTAAATTTGAGTAAAGGTATTGAATGTTAGTTAGTTGATATGTTATTCTCATACTTAATTGTGCTTAGAGCGTCCTCAAACACTAATAGAGTTGGAAATTAGAATCAAATACTTTGGTATCATTTTTTTTAATTTTCTTTTCAAGAAGTTTGTGTATCTTCTTTGTTTTTTAAATTAACTTTTCCTTGTAGCAAAAGGGAATAGTTGATACTGAAGAGTAGATTGTAAAGGCTCAAGCACATGTTGATGAATTAGAGAGGTAGGTTATACATGAATGTGCTAGTAGATGTATCATGTTAATGATTATTACGCTTCATGCATACTCTGAAATCGTTTATGCAGGTGGACAAGCTTGAAAGGGAATTAAAAATACAAAACAAGGAGAAAGTGAAGTAGGAAACTTGGGTGTTCGAGTTTGAGAAAAAGATTAATGACTTGAACTCAAAATTAGAAGATGTAAGTTTGATACATTTGCTAGATTGGTCAAATCTGCTATAATTACATCCTAAGTTTGTTGTCTTTGGAACTAGTTCTGATTCATTATATACCGTTGCAAAATATAATTTTTATTTGGTACTTTGGTTTCATTGCTTATGTAATTTTTCTTGCTTATATGGTACTTTGATTTCATTACTTATGTAATTTTTTTCTTGTGGCCTTTTGTTCTGGTTTGGGACTTGTTGAGCAGAGAATTAGTAGGATCAACAAGAAAATGAAATCTTTGCAGAATCTAATTCCAAATTCTAACAAGGTAAACAAGTTTCTTCAACCTTATTTTTAGGGCTGAGCAGCGGGTCAGATTTACCCGTTTAATCCGATTATCCAATATCCAATCCAATTAAATTGGATTGGATTTTTTTGGTCATCGGATCAAATCCAATCCAATCCAACCAAGATCTAATTATAATCAGATCAGATATCGGATTTGACGTTTAAAAATCCAAGTACTCGATGAGTACCCAACCTATTTTTATATTATTTATTTTATATATATATATATATTAATATTTTTCTCACAAACTCATGTTTTTCCCTTTAGAGCAAATAAGGGAATACCCAATCCAAGGTTAAAAAATAGAAATACTCAATCCACACCCACGTTAATAAAAAAATATGGCATAGCTATCTTATTATTATTGTCATTTTATTTTAAATTTAAATGTATTGTTAAAATAGATTTGATTTATATTTCTATTGATTATGTGTGTTATTAAACACTAGTAAGTACTATGTTGTGATGTTTGACATGTACTTTAAGATGTTAGAAGTTTTTTATGTTGTGGTTTCATAAAAAATATAACAAATTTTCTTTAATCGTATATCCAATTATCCAATCCAATCCAAACCAATTTAGATCGGATCAGATTGGATTGGATTTCAAAAAAAATTCACACAAATCCAATCCAATCCAATCTAATGAAATTTGATCGGATCAGATTATTTTTTGTGCGAAATCCAATCCAATCCAGTACTTTCTCACCCCTACTTATTTTAATGGGTGTGGTTTATGATTACTAAGTAGTTTGTGCAATGAATCGTTTTATGACTTCTATTTGTGGCAGACTGATAAGGCTTCAATGCTAGATGAAGCTATTGAATACCTTTAACAACTTCAGCTTCAAGTCCAGGTATGCATCTCTATTTATATATTATGCGATTTCTGTCCTATATAGGTAGCTGTGAGCTTCATTTTCTTGTGTACTAAATCAAATTTTATTGCAATTTAATTATTAGGTTGTGAATTTTGATATTCTAGATACTCTCTTCCTTATTGTCTGCAATTCTTTTTCTATGAATGATATATATATTCGAAGCTGTAAAATATAGGAAAACATGAGATAACATGGTATTCTAGTTGAATAGTGAACTGGTACTATTTATGTTGGACCCCACAAAAAATTGTAACCTATGCTGATGTTAATTCGTTTATAAAGAGTAAAATAATCCAAAGTTTAGCTAACATTTGAAGTGCCATTGTTTTTCTTTTGCTGCTATGACAGCCATTGAAATTCATTGGTATTTTTCTTGCTATGGCTATTTGTTATAATATGTGTAAAATCGTAGCCTCGCCATTGCTTTTGGAATTTACTTGTATGTTGAATTTTGATGAAGATATCTTTAACCAATGATAACAACTTGATAGGAGAATTAGCATAATAAAATATGACACATGCAAAGACAATTTTGTCTATGGGCAATTAAACAAATGAGTATTGTTGCCTATTGCAGAGACTAGTCTGATCTTATTATTTTTTATTTGAAATCTATGGTGTTTATAGTAACACGAGAGGCCTTTAGTTGCTCGGAGTACAAGGAAACTTAACATTAAATTAATATTATAATTAATTAATTCTAAGTTTAAGAATTAACGTCAATCTTGATTAGGTTGATTATAAAAAAGAAGAGCAACATAGGCAATAACTATTTAAATAATCTTTCTCATTGGCAAAGTAACCATGTAGGCCCTTAAAAGCATATTTATTCTAAATAGTTCAGTTTTCTTTTCTAAAATTTAGCTGAAGCAAAATTTTATAATTATAGTTATTTAAAAGGTTAGTTAATATAACTATAGTTATTAATTTATAAATAAATTATACTTGTCTTTTAAAATATACTCTTATATTTATGCATAAATTTTAATTTTATAAAAGTTTTTATATTAATAGAGAGAAGTAATAACTTTTTAATATTTTAATATATACCCTGATTCAAATCTACAATTAAGAAACGTGAGGGAAGGTTCCTTAAAGTCCATTTATCAGGTGGATTTTGGACCGACCCATTTTACAATTCTAGTTACAAGTATTAATCATTGTTACATTTTTTATCTTGAATTGTGAAGGCAATACACGAAGAACATTTTGCAATACCAACAATCAAGTGTTATACATTCAGATACCAGTGCATTAGGTGGTTCTCAAGGTGCAATACCTAGATTCCATTTGTTATAGATTAACTTTCTACATTTTTAATACATAACAATAACTTATATTTTATTTATTTTAATTCCAAGACGAAGGATCACCTGCACAAACTAAACCTTCTTCCTCAGCTTCTCATCAACCTTAGTTACTTTATGTTTTACTTTATTATATATGAGTTTGTAGATTGTTGTTTAACTTTTACATTAATGACATGTAACTGGGTTAAGACTTGTATTTGTTATAATATAATTGTTATTGACTATATATTGATCTTATAATTATATTTTTAGAAATTTAGTTTATCCTATTTATATATTGAAAATCCAATTAATTTGTATATTAAAATTTATATTTAAAATATAGATATATAAAATATAATATATAATTATCGTATTAAAAACATTAACGGATATAAAAATGTTATAATTAAGGCAAAATTTTACTTTTAAAAATTAATGGATATAAAAAATAATTTGTTATAATTAAGCAAAATCTGTTTTTCTTTAAAAAAAATTAAAAGTTTTAGCGGCATTTAAATGACTTTTATTTTTTGCGGCGGTTGTAACCGCGGGTAATATCTTTACGGCGGTTTTCCCTACGGGTAAACTATTAGCGGCGGTTATTCCAACGGTTAAAAAAAACCGCCCTAAATGCCTAGCGGTGGAATATTTAGCAGCAGTTTCTGAACCGCCGTAGATGTCTTTTAGTGGCGGTTTAAACCGCAGCTAAATTCCAAAATAACTGCCCTAAATTCCCTTTTTGTTGTAGTGAATGTATTTATTAAACAATATTTTTTAGTTAATTTTGTATTAAACTAGTTAAAATCTTTCAATTTCTTATAGTGTTATTATAAAAAGATACAATTCAAAGATTTTTCCTATGTTGTTAACTAATTTCTAAAAGACCATTTTCACAATTAAAAAATATTTTATAGTTAATTTTGTATTAAATTCATATAGAATAAAATCCTTTTTAGCAATTTGAAATGTCATAGTATATATATATTGAAAAATGATTACTAATTTACATGAATCAAATAGCTTCTTGGATATGAGAATATGTGATAGCATAAAATTATATAACATGGATTCATTAGAATGTCATATTATAGGAAGCATAAAAAAATGTCCCTTTTTAGTTAAAAACATATATCATTTTTTAAAAGATTAAAAATACATTTATTAGAAATTATTTTTTATTTAATTTCATATTAAATTAGTAAAAATATAATTTCAATTTTTTACTGTTATTATAAAAAGATACATATAAAAGATTAGAAGATTTTTACCTTTTTTCTATTTTTTAAATTCTTTTTATTTTCCAATCAATAAAGATTGATTTATTTTGAAGTAAGGATATTAAGTTGGTCTTATTAATTATCAATACATATATGCTTATTAACCAACGAAATTATTATGTTTGAATTCAAATAAGGATTAATATGTTTTTAATTTCTTTTACTATCATGTCCGACAATAACCAATGAAATTAGGGTGATCTTGTTATCAACAAGAGTCTTCTTACCACGACAATGCCCACAAAAATTTCATAAAAAGTTCCTCCCTCATTCTATATAATATAGAGAATATCCTTTGCATTTTAACTTACACCTCACATAATTCTACTCTCTTTCTCTCTCTTTCCCCCTTTTATATCTATCCATTTTTAGTTTTATCAACATTATGATTGATGTAGGATTTTCTTTAAATCCTTAAAGAAAGTTGGATTTTCATCTTAAATCTCTTTAGATCTTTGCAAGTAATATGCAAATCTTGAAAGCAATGATGGATCTATGAAGAGGTGCTGGCCGTCACCTTGAAGAAGAGGAAATAAAGGTTTATTTGGTAAGAGATCCTAGATCTAGGCTTGTTTTGCTAAGAGAAATGGAAGAGAATGGAGAGACATATGTGGTAGTATGGTGTCGCCACTCTCTAAGCTAGAGAGATAAGGTTCAAGTGTGGTTTCACCACCTTTAGAAGAGTCTAAAGGATAAGAAACAAGGAAGAATGAGTGAAGGTCAACTTTCTAGAGAGGTCACACTCTATCTCACTAAAACTTCTCTTAAAATTCAAGTTATAACAAAATACAAAGGAAATGAGGTATATACATACCTCATGTGGAATTTCGGTCACCTAATAGGCCTTGGAGATGTTCCTTGACCCAATCCTAATTACCTAAGCTAATGGCCTGAAATACACGCCTAAATAAGAAAAAGAGCAAACTACAAGGCCCAAAAATGACCTAAAAAGTAGCCATGCAAGGCCCAAACTAACACCTATTTTCTAATTCTAATAAATTCCTAAACAACTAAAAATGAATACTAAAATATTTACAAACAATGATAAGACGTAAGGGTGGCCCAACAAATAACTCAAAGAACTCTTACTTTAAAATAGTGCAAGTGAAACAAGGGCCTCCAAGTGCTCCTCCTTGGGCTTGTGCCCATCTAAAGAAGTCATCAAAGAAGCCAAAGGTCTTTGGAGTGTTTTCTTGGCTTTCTTGATCCTTGACCCAATCAAAGGGCCACTAAAGCTCTCTAAGGCAACCTCAAAGCTCTGTGTAGGATCTAGGGCTTCTCTATAGGTAAGGCCTATGTCATGCTCCCCCTCTTCAAAAAGACTTATCCTCAAATCTACGGCAACCTCATCTAGCTCATCTGCAGCATAAAGGGTTAAATCAGAAACATTAAAAGTAACACTAACCCCAAACTTACAAGGGAGGCCAAGTACATAAGCATTATTATTCAATTTCCTAAGAATCTGAAATGGACTATCGCCTTTAGGATTGAGTTTTGACTTTCAAAGGTTAGGAAACCGTTCCTTCCTTAGGTAAAGCCAAACCCAATCTCTAACATCCAAGACAACTTCTTTTCTCTTCTTATTACCATATCGAGTATAATGATCATTTTTCTTTTGAATATGACTTTTAACCTCCTCATGAAGTTCTCGTACAAAAGATTCTTTATCCCAACCATCCATATGAAGGATATCATCAAAAATTTCAAGAGGCAAAAGATTTAAAGGTGTGAAAAGGTTAAAACCATATACGATCTGAAGAGGACTATGCTTGATGGTGGAGTGAACTACCCTATCATAAGTAAATTCTACATGTAGTAGACACTTATTCCATGACTTAATATTTTCTTGACTAGGACCCTAATAAGAGTAGAAAGAATCCTATTCACAACCTCGATTTGGCCATTTGTTTATGGATGGCAAGTGGTGCAAAATAGGAGATGAGTTTCTAGCCTGGTCTATATGATCCTCTAGAAATGGCTAAGGGTCCATTGTGTAGTCTTGATACTAGCCTTTATTCTTCTTGAACCAGTCCCTTACATCCTAAAGTGCATATATAGATATACACAAATAGAAACCATAAAAACGAGAAGGCTGTGTCTATCTAACTCCAACCTCATAGGAAAACATGCAAGGGTGCACTATTATACTTATTAACAAGGCAAACAATAAATATTTTTATATTGGAGAGAGTTACATTTTTATATTGGTTCATGAATAGTTATATCTTTAGTAAATATTTTATTTTAAGAAGAGAAACTTATATTTTTAAAAATATATGTATGTAAATTGTAACAACCCTGATTTTTTGAGAATAAGAAACCAGACCTTCAGGACTCCCGAGGATACTCTATTGAGCTTTTAGTAGGAAGCTTGAGGCTTACATGTTCCCCAAATAGTTTTAATATAAGGAAAATGGTGAAAAATAGAGCTTGTTAAGATATTCGAAATGAAATATAAGGATACCGGGAAAATATAATGAGTGAGAGAAGCAGAGACAAGAAAATAATAATAATAATAATAATAATAATAATAATAATAATAATAATAATAATAACCTTAATGACGTCCGACAGTAACGTTTAATAATATGTTTATGACAATTATTTTACTGATTAATTTATAATTATGTTTAGTCGATAATTATTTCCTGACAATAAGATTTTATAGATAATACTTTGCCTTAGTAATTAATATCTAATTTTAATCAATAATTATTTATTTTGGAAATGTGTTAAATGTTTAATTATTTAAATTTAAGTGTTGAATATTTATTTAACTTGAAATTTTATAATAATTATTTATTTAATAATGATTATTTTAGTTGAGTATTAATTAATTGATAACTATTTAGTCGATAACCGTTTAATTAATAATCATTCCTTGCTAATAATATTCAGTTTAACATGTAATAATAAATTAATGCTTAACAGGTAATATTTAAAATTAATATTAGTAAAATGTATTTAATTGATTATTTTGAAATATATATTAATAATTATAATAATATTTTATTTTGGAAATTATATATTTAAAATTGTTTACTCATTTAATAATTATATTTAATAATAAAATATTGTCGGGTTCCTGAGTAATTAGCTGTGGGACCCAGTGAACGATTTGGTGTCAACAATTCAGCCTGAGACTAGTGATCCCATTAGGAACCTAGTCCTATTAGAACCCTCTTATGATAAATTGAGGATGACTGGCTCGGTTCGACAGGCCCGGCCAATGCCTCATGAACCTCCCACAAGTGATCGTGTACATACTTTGGGATATCAGACAGTAGCACGGTCAGTCTTTGGTGACTCATTTCGATGAGTTAGGAACTTTTCCTTAAGGGACCGAATCCTAATTTAGGCCGTATCGACCTCGTTTCTCGAAGAAACGATTTATTCAAATTGAACCTTCGAACCCGGCCTGAGTACCTTCAGTATTCTGGGCCTAACTTTCTCATACGATCTTAGAATTGAATGAATCCAGTCTCAATCCTTTTGTTTCAAAGAGATCTATAATCTCTATTTCTAGCACTGAACTCTGTTTTGCACCCTGTCATCCCTAAAATTGTGAACCAAGTATTTGTACTCTAGAAACTCATTATTTAATCATTTAAATCTGTGCATGGTTCCTTTGAAAATTCATAATTTATTCGTACAATCTATGATTTGTGCAAACTTGGTGTCAAAATCTCTGTAAAAAAAATATCTACATTTTCCGTGAAGCACTCAAATGCTAGATCCTTACCAATTGGTACAGTTTTTATAATCTTTGCATCTTCATCTTTTCTTGCATCAACTCTGTACAGTTTTAGTAAAAAATTCATATCTCCCTCATATGGTATTGAAACAACTTCATTTTTTATCTATGATTCCATATCAAAAAGATATACAAACTTTATGAAGGGCACAAAAGCTTATTCCTTACCCATTTTCCCAGTAAATTTATTTTGTTATCAAATTCATTTCTGTCACAGCCCTACACAGTTTTCATAAAATGTCCATATCACCCTTATTTGTTGATGAAACTTTTTGTGCCATATACCATTTTAAAGATACGAAAAAGATCTACAATTTTTATGCTTTTCATTTTTTCTAATTCAGCCTGAAACACCCTCTAAAATGAGTGACAAGTTGATGCCCGAGGATTGTGCCACCTCAATCTTCACGTAAAAGTGGCCCAATAGCTTTCTACCACCCATGCGACACTTGTTCCACCCTCTTGGACACTTGTCTCACTCAGCCACACTCTTTGCTTCCTAAGTTGAACTCCTTGTTCAATAAGGAAAATCAACTTGCCTTCCAAGTGTCTACAACTTGCTAAACAAGTTGTGAATTTTCAAAGAAAATCAAAATGTCATGTGTCATTTCCCTTGCCTTGTATGTTGCTTTCATTCTAAAACCCACAATCTCATAAAATCATGATACATGTTACCATGTCATGCCCATCTATGTATATTTATTTCACCACTTGCCTTATATGGACACCATACCATCATATCACCATGCCATTTTATAACATACATAGCCATACCATTCATTACCATATATGGTTAAGCTTTGCCAATCCACTTCATCTTTTCAAAAACCATTCACGTATACCTCTTGCAAACAAATACCAAAAGAAAAATGTGATTTATCCACCATTTGCCAAATCTTGTACTAACACATGAAGTTTTATTTTTAACACAAATTTCTTTAATCCACTCTCCTAAATTTTTCCTTTACCTTTTCTCCTCTTAGCCATTTTGCTTGCTTCTTTTTTTTTCTCTAAAATTCTTGTAGCCCACCACCTCCCTTCCAGCCACCTAGAACCACCATTCACCTCCATAAAATCCTCCCTCACCTCATAGCTAACCTCCTAATCTTCAAGATGAATCTTCTATCATTCTCTTCCTTGGTTTTCTTAGGTTTTCCTCTAAAAATTCCAGCCATATGCATGTTGATTTTAGCATCAAAATCGTGACCCCTTTTTCTTAATAATCATTGCATGTATCATTTATTAGGTCCCTGGGAACGATCGACGGAAGATTTTAAACGATCAGTAAATTTTAGTGACTATTTCCTTAAGTTCTTTTAAATTCTAGATTTTTCATCGCTATTTTCCCTTGCTTTTTCTTGTTTTTCATGATATGCTCTACCCTTTTGGTCATTGCATGTTAAGTTTTTAGGTGTCGTGGCATGATCGGTGGTGATTAGCGAGGGATTCTGAGCGTTCGATGGAATTTTGGCAAAACCACTTCCTCTCTTTATAGAACCGTGAGCTATTCCAAAGGTAAGGGGGTTCCGTGTAACACCCTAATTTTAATAAATAAATAAACCCAAAAACAGGGAAAATTTTTCCCAATTAAACCAAGAATAACTGGGCACAAAAGAAATACGGGAAAGGAAGGCAAGAGAAATAAAACCGACCCAAGAAGGCAGACAGCGGAAGAAGAAACGCTCAGGCGAATCTCACAAACAGCGCCCACTCTCTCAAGCGAGATCCAACACGCTTGAGCGAGGCAGCCCAACTCGCTCGGGCAAAGTACCATTCGCTTAAGCGAACTACCCAAAAACCTTCCAAGCCCACACACTCGCTGGAGCGAATCCTTCATTCGCTGAAGCGAGGAGCTACACTCGGCTATCCAGACACTCAGGATCCAGAGTTATCATACAACTCATTCACTCGGAAAATGATAGTTAATACACTTGGCATATGACAACTTATTCGCTCGGGGAAATCATTAAGTCAATCCCCACTCGGGTTTCTCCTAATCTTAACCACTCGGAAATATTCAATTATTCTACACTCGGGAAAATCCTAACAGATATCACTCGGAAGGTGTCTAGATCAATCCCCACTCGGTGTCCTGTGTTCTCATTCACTCGGTAATACTTAAACTCTTTTGTACTCGGAATAAATCACGGTCTCGCTTCCCACATCAACTCCTAACCCCATTTCTGCCCATAGTTATACCAACCTCACGCACTCAGTAAGTACACCTACATATATTACTCGGACATCACACACAGAATGGAATGAACATACAGCATGGTATAAACATATATATATATATAGGAGTGTATATAAATATTTACAAGCACATTGTCATGCCCTCAACCCAAGAGAATTCAAATCCTGGTTTAAGAGACCACTATCAAAACACGAGCCGACCAAGGCTTAACCAAAATATTATACACAGTATCTACACATATACATATAGTTCCATAGTGCACAACCAATCCACTTGGCAAGCAGCTCCACCTTCACTCGTAGTTCCGAGAGACATTCACTGAAAATATTGCCACAGAAGGGGTAAGCTTTTACATTTAAAATGACAGTTAGTGACTCGGGAATCCGTAAACCTTTCACCATACAGCATCACATTTCAATCAATTATAATGTTAACTACCCTCTAATATATCTATGTATAACAGTACCAAGCAATCAGAATTTATACATTTAATACACAGCTATATAGATCATATCATTTCTGACACATATACATGCAACACAATAAATTCATCACAGTATAAGAGCGTATATATATATATAATGCACACATGTCTACTACAGTTGGATCCGACCCCCACTTTATTACGAATTTTTACGTTGCAACATAGGCTCCAAGCCTTTTTCCTCCTGCTCCAAGCTGGTCCGGCCGTTTTACTGGTACCAAACCGTTTGCCCTCACATGTAACACAATCACTCCAAGCGACAACGGAAGTGTTACGGGCAGCCCCGAGTCCAACCCGGTGGGCTTGCTTGAGTCCAACTCAAGACTTTAAGCGTCCAACGCTAGTGCACTCAGCACTGCCTTGAGTCCAACTCAAGGTCTTTTAATTACATTTTCTATATATATTTGCCAATACAATAATACTCCTCCTTTCCCATGTCATAACCACACTCTGCATGTAATTCATTCATCATCTCATAGCAGAACAAATTCATTTTCCAGCATTCACAGGCATGATAATATAAGATAGCAATTAGGATTTACCTATTGTCCCCCCCATACAGAGCACCTAGAAGTCACATCAACATGCACAACAATAACATCTCATATTTGAATATAACATTCTGTCGGGAATCAACAGTATTCGCCCACCTGCTCTCGGTGTCGGGAATCTCTACTTCATGCATTCACGAGTAAAATAATTAACCAGACTCAATATGGTAACTTGAGATACATGCACTACATTCACACACAGTCCCATGACTCACACATGCATCCACATACCCAACAGTGTATCTCATAACCACACATATCAAATATAAGAGAACTACCATCGGATTCAATCATCGCATGTCTCGATATACAAAAGCTGTCAATCATATATACATTTCATAGCAAACACCTTCAAACACACATGCATGAGTAATACTTCACTCGGAGACCGTTCACAAGCTATGCATTTGAAATGCAAAGCGCCCCCTACCTACTGAAGGAAATCGAGGGGTTCCTCTGTTTCCCGATGCTGGTCCTTTGCCTCTGATTGCCTCGCCCAGGCTCACACTCGTTCAGGCCTCCTTGAACGTAGTCGCACTGTGGAACAGGGAGCTGTTCATCTTCCACCCCGATGATCATCCTTTACCAGCAGAAGGGACTCCGAGTCTTCTGTAGTACCGTCGTCGTACGTTTCCAGGAACGGAATAGTGAACAGGGAAGAAGAAGAAGACGAAGAACGAGGAAGAGAAGAGAAGACACAAGAAGAGAAGAGTGAATGAAGCAGTAGAGGAAGAGGGAGTCTGAAGGAAGATGAGTAACATTAGTGACGATAGGCTTATATATATATATATATATATATATATATATATATATATATGCACGAAGAAGAGAAGAGTGGGGTGGGAGATCGTGCACAGCAGCAGCTCCCACACGCGTCACTCGCACATAGTCATAACTAATCAACTATTGACAATTAATCACAATTAATCAGCCTTTATTTCCTTAAGTTAAATTAATTAAGTCAATCATAATTAATAAATAATTTTCCCACTTTGCAATTATTATTTTAATGATTTATTTTCATTCGGTAATTAATTATTAAATCGGGATGTTACAGTTCTCCCCCTCACAAAAGAGTTTCGCCCTCGAAATTCAATCGGTAACTCACCATAAATAAATGATTCAGAAAATTGCTGTCTTAATTGCTCACACGACTGTGCTTCCATAAGCATTCATCGACCGGATCACAATTTCATTCGGCAAAGCTTCACCACTCAAGCGGTTTACCGACCGCCCCACGATTCCAGTCGGCAAAACACAAAAGTCAGGTCCTACCTGATTACAACCTCATCATAGAATTCAATATATTTGGGGATTCAATTTCTAAAACGTACAATTTACCCCCAATTAACTCAGCCAAGTCATCATAAGCAATGGCACTTCCTAACTCCTTGGCCGTTCGGTCTTACACTCAAGACACCGATCGGCGTATTTACACCATCGGGTTCCCCGACTTAAATGAGTCACCCGACACAACCATAAACTCACACAAAGCATAGGCTCGATATTGTGTCGCGTGGGACACATTCTAGATGTTATTCAACCAGTTGGGAAGAATCTAGTCGGTAAACAACATTACCGATTCCCACAATACTCACATCCGACCGATTCATCTCGTATTTAACCCTCGGGTTTTCAAAACCTGACCACAAAATCTCTTCCTTACACCAAAATGAACACTCAAAAGAGTTTCCATGTGCTTCAATTAGCATAATTTGCCTGGATTTACCTCGCATAGGTACCACACTCGATTCTGAAATCTTAGATTCCTACCCATGCCTTCGGCTAATTTCATGCTTACATCCTGAGAATATCGCTCGGTCCTCTCACATAAAATATCATTCGGGATTCAAGGGTAATTCTCACCCAGAAATCTTTCCACTTACCAGAAATTCACTTGTAATTCGAGCCTACCTCGAAACCAAACCTGAGTTCAAGCGCAGCAGTCCCAATCACTGACCTGAGTACGACTTCAACTAAATCCTTCTCTCGAATATCTACCCCCCTCGGAGACCCTTCATTCAGAAACTTGCACACTCTAAGTTCCATTTTTCGACTAGAAGTACTTGTCTTCTGGAGAAGATCACTCAGTGAAGTATCACACGGGTATTAGGGATTCTACACTCGATATCTCTTCACTCAACATCGTTCCACACGGTACCATTCCACTCGGAAGTGGTACACTCCGAGTCACATCACTCGAATCTTACCTTACTCAGGAATGTTACGCTTGGACACAATTCCCTTAACTTAGTAATGATCCTCTCTATGCGGTTCTACTCGGGACGCCATAACCTCACTCAGTAGTCCTTTCTCCCAGAAGGTTTTCACTCGGAATTATCTCTACTTTCTCACACTCGGAATATACTAATCTTTCCCGAGCAATTCCTCACCTTACAATTTAGTTTGGCTCAAAATCCTGGTTTCCTCATTAGACTTACAGTATCACTCGGTTAACCTTATAAAACTCCAATTTCAGTGACAGACTTGATCACCCCTCTTGTTTTAATAACTAATCATCATTTTAGTAGCCAATCTATACCCAACAGCCTCTAATCCTCTCGAAGGCAAACCCATCAAGGTTAAACAAACCCTCTATCTTCATTTTGATACATAACCACATAATATTCATTTAATACAACTCTCATCTTTACTCAAAGCAGTCCGATAGACTCACTATCACCATAAGCAGTTACAACTTCACCTGCCCGACTTATGAATTACTGCATCCAACTTATAGGATGACGTCTCATTCCTATAGGGTTACAACAATTACATAATCACCGCAACGTGTACGCTGCCACAATACCTATAGCATGAAGAGTCATCTCAAAACAACGTGCCTCACACCGATCAGACTCACTCAACTAATACTAATTCACACGGTAATTAATGGCAGTTCACACACACATTATAAGCAATACATCTACATCAACATCATCATTATGCATCATATAGGGTACATCACGCAACAACAATCATGAAAATTATTTATCACTTCTGTAAAACAGTATGATGGCAATACAACAATCGGCTTCTAGCCAACACCGAGTAAATATTTCCTCTAAATCTTATTCGTCACAAAACCATGGTTCGGATTAAATTCTTAATTCTCAGCTATATAATAACATCACTTACTCGGGTTCATGCAATTCAATCAGGATTAAATAATTCACAATCACATACGCTGTCATAACACACCATGAACTCGGCAACGACACTAATGTACATACAGACACTCAGTCGGATTTCATACCAATTATTCATGGCTATATTATTGTTTACTACAGCATGCACCATAACCATAACATCATATTGCACTCGGTAATAGCATCGATATACATGTACTCATCCAATCGGATTTACCCAAATCAATTCCAAACTATATTAAGGATTTCATTCACAATATCATATCCACATATTCATATAATTCACACTGAGCTCATTGACCATCATAAGTGTGCACACAGACATCCAATCGGAAATTGCACCATAACATACATTCTCAATTATAACATTACACTACACTCGGCAACAGCATCAATACATGCACATTTATTCAGTCGGAACTTACTCATACAACATCATCAAGTCAGAATCTACTCAAATCATTCAAATCCATGCAAATCATGTTAGTCTCAATAATAATGCTCTTACACACATGCATGCAGATCCGACTCAAACAGTGATTTCAGTTGCAGATTCCTTCCCGGCCCCTCGTCCACTAGCCCTTTCCGTGTGGTACCGGTCACCTCGTGACGTCTCGAGACTCAGCTCTAGCTCCATCAGTTACCACGGGTCCTCATGGAACTAGCCAGGAATCTGTGACTAAAAATCATCTCATGTATGCAATTCTCATGCAATTTCATACAAGCATCCAAGCTTACAGGTGCGTCTCACGCAGCCATTAATAGGTCATAACCGTTTCAACACGACATATAGATTCACTCGGAATTTCATAGTTTCATCACAGCATCACAGGCGTTTGTCATAGTAACTCACAACAAGCAAGACAGGGTAACAATACTACAGCACATCCTCTCGGTATTTTTAATGAAGTTAGCATGCATTTCAACACAACATTCCAAATGGAAATCAACAGATCGACTCATATATCATGCATTCGGAAATCATCATGGCATTCTCATTCATATACATTTGAACATGAAACTGCAAACAGAACTCAGAGAACCATCCCTTTTTAATTCACGCACTTGGCAATAATGGTAACACTCTTATTTACAAGCATTCAGTTGGCATTCACAGAAATATTAACTTGCACTCATGGACAGAGTCACACAACACTAAACAGTTTACAAATACCACAAATCTGGGAGTTGCAGGCACTATTACTTAATCACAGCACAGCTATCAACACATTTCACACATAACACATCACACGATCATCATTCAAGCCTTAATGAGTTACTACGTAATTGCTTTACTCGGCTCAACAACTCACAAGATTAATAAATTATTAGACTTAGAATTCCTAAGGGGTCACTGCACCTAGTGGTCTAGCATCTAGTCCATCACTCACTTGGTTTCTTCAATCGCCACCGAGACACAATCCCAAATTTAACATATACCCGATCTCACCTTTACTCACTTATCACACACCCAGATTTTCAACTTAGGAAACTACAACACATCTCTTATATTGAAAATCATATACATTATATACCATTCATTCATCACACATTCGAATTCCTCAACAAGGCACAGGCATACAACCACACCATTCATAGTCAGACATATACCAAGTCCAATAGAAGATCATAAGCATATATCATCACACAAGTCATGATTGAACATGTATCAACATTTAATAGAATATCATAAGCAATTATGACAATCTGGCATAATGCACTCAACCGCCCACCAACAGTAGGCAAACCTTGGCCATGGACCTTTTGGTCTGCTCTAATACCAAAATGTAACACCCTAATTTTAAAAAATAAATAAACCCAAAAACAGGGAAAATTTTTCCCAATTAAACCAAGAATAACCGGGCACAAAAGAAATACGGGAAAGGAAGGCAAGAGAAATAAAACTGACCCAAGAAGGCAGACAGCGGAAGAAGAAATGCTCAGGCGAATCTCACAAACAGCGCCCACTCGCTCAAGTGAGATCCAACACGCTTGAGCGAGGCAGCCCAACTCGCTCGGGCGAAGTACCATTCGCTTAAGCGAACTACCCAAAAACCTTCCAAGCCCACACACTCGCTGGAGCGAATCCTTCATTCTCTGAAGCGAGGAGCTACACTCGGCTATCCAGACACTCGGGATCCAGAGTTATCATACAACTCATTCACTCGGAAAATGATAGTTAATAGACTTGGCATATGACAACTTATTCGCTCGGGGAAATCATTAAGTCAATCCCCACTCGGGTTTCTCCTAATCTTAACCACTCGGAAATATTCAATTATTCTACACTCGGGAAAATCCTAACAGATATCACTCGGAAGGTGTCTAGATCAATCCCCACTCGGTGTCCCATGTTCTCATTCACTCGGTAATACTTAAACTCTTCTATACTCAGAATAAATCACGATTTCGCTTCCCACATCAACTCCTAACCCCATTTCTACCCATAGTTATACCAACCTCACGCACTCAGTAAGTACACCTACATATATTACTCGGACATCACACACAGAATGGAATGAACATACAGCATGGTATAAACATATATATATATATATAGGAGTGTATATAAATATTTACAAGCACATTGTCATGCCTTTAACCCAAGAGAATTCAAATCCTGGTTTAAGAGACCCCTATCAAAACACGAGCCGGCCAAGGCTTAACCAAAAATTATACACAGTATCTACACATATACATATAGTTCCATAGTGCACAACCAATCCACTCAGTAAGCAGCTCCACCTTCACTCGTAGTTCCGAGAGACATTCACTGAAAATATTGCCACAGAAGGGGTGAGCTTTTACATTTAAAATGACAGTTAGTGACTCGGGAATCCGTAAACCTCTCACCATACAGCATCACATTTCAATCAATTTTAATGTTAACTACCCTCTAATATATCTACGTATAACAGTACCATGCAATCAGAATTTATGCATTTAATACACAGCTATATAGATCATATCATTTCCGACACATATACATGCAACACAATAAATTCATCACAGTATAAGAGCGTATATATATATATATAATGCACACATGTCTACTACAGTCAAATCTGACCCCCACTTTATTACGAATTTTTACGTTGTAACATAGGCTCCAAGCCTTTTTCCTCCAGCTCCAAGCTGGTCCGGCCGTTTTACTGGTACCAAACCGTTTGCCCTCACATGTAACACAATCACTCCAAGCGACAACGGAAGTGTTACGGGCAGCCCCGAGTCCAACCCGGTGGGCTTGCTTGAGTCCAACTCAAGACTTTAAGCGTCCAACACTAGTGCACTCAGCACTGCCTTGAGTCCAACTCGAGGTCTTTTAATTACATTTTCTATATATATTTGCCAATACAATAATACTCCTCCTTTCCCATGTCATAACCACACTCTGCATGTAATTCATTCATCATCTCATAGCAGAACAAATTCATTTTCCAGCATTCACAGGCATGATAATATAAGATAGCAATCAGGATCTACCCATTGTCCCCCCATACAGAGCACCCAGAAGTCACATCAACATGCACAGCAACAACATCTCATATTTGAATATAACATTCTGTCGGGAATCAACAGTATTCGCCCACCTGCTCTCGGTATCGGGAATCTCTACTTCATGCATTCACGAGTAAAATAATTAATCAGACTCAATATGGTAACTTGAGATACATGCACTACATTCACACACAGTCCCATGACTCACACATGTATCCACATACCCAATAGTGTATCTCATAACCACACATATCAAATATAAGAGAACTACCATCGGATTCAATCATCGCATGTCTCGATATACAAAAGCTGTCAATCATATATACATTTCATAACAAACACCTTCAAACACACATGCATGAGTAATACTTCACTCGGAGACCGTTCACAAGCTATGCATTTGAAATACAAAGCGCCCCCTACCTACTAAAGGAAATCGAGGGGTTCCTCTGTTTCCCGATGCTGGTCCTTTGCCTCTGATTGCCTCGCCCAGGCTCACACTCGTTCAGGCCTCCTTGAACGTAGTCGCACTGTGGAACAGGGAGCTGTTCATCTTCCACCCCGATGATCATCCTTTACCAGCAGAAGGGACTCCGAGTCTTCTGTAGTACCGTCGTCGTACGTTTCTAGGAACAGAATAGTGAACAGGGAAGAAGAAGAAGACGAAGAACGAGGAAGAGAAAAGAAGACACAAGATGAGAAGAGTGAATGAAGCAGTAGAGGAAGAGGGAGTCTGAAGGAAGATGAGTAACATTAGTGACGATAGGCTTATATATATATATATATATATATATATATATATATATATATGCACGAAGAAGAGAAGAGTGGGGTGGGAGATCGTGCACAGCAGCAGCTCCCACACGCGTCACTCGCACATAGTCATAACTAATCAGCTATTGACAATTAATCAAAATTAATCAGCCTTTATTTCCTTAAGATAAATTAATTAAGTCAATCATAATTAATAAATAATTTTCCCACTTTGCAATTATTATTTTAATGATTTATTTTCATTCGGTAATTAATTATTAAATCGAGATGTTACATTCCGCCTTGTTTGTTTGTGATTTAAATTATTCCATAATGTTGCCTTAGTATCCGGGAACCTTTATTTAAATTTTGTTGCAATCAAACGGTTAGATTTTAAACTATGAAATTTTTCATAACCGGTGGTTAACATTGTTACATTTTTAAATTAATGAGTATTTTATAAATTTAATTGGCATAACTCAATGTTTATGTGTTTGGGAGGATTTTATCGTGATCGGTTTTATTCAATTTTGATGTATTATTAAACTTTAAATTTTATGGTGATGATATGTAATTTTAATTTACATCCCGGTAAGCCTCGTTCCTAGGAATTAAATTTATTATTAAGCATCGCTAGAATCGTTTGATGATATCACGCACCTTGAGAAAATTCGCTAACCGAACAGCTACGACGTTTGTTTTACTAAAAGTGACATTGTCCTAAATAGTTAAAAAGTTTTATAAAAGTTAGTTAGACAAATAATTTGAGTTGGAAAAGTGGAAAATTTTACTTGAAAATTTTTTATCAATAAGTGACATGATTGGACCCAAACAAATTTTGTGAACTAAGAAAAAGGAATAAAAACAAAAAGAATTTTTGAAGTATAATAAAATGGACATTAGAAATTAGAAATGTTAGTGACCAATTTAGTATCAAATGAGGCAGAATATAAAAAGGGACTTTAAAAAGTTAATGAAGTAGGACTAATTTAGAAAAATATCTCATTAGAAAATAAGATTTTGAGTTTAAATATTTTAATAGACTAATTAAGCCAGGTGGAAAAAGAAAAAAAATAAAGAGGAATTTTAGAATCCAATTTGAAATAAGTTATAGAAAAAGGGACCCTAATAAAGTAGGATACGAGATAGGTACTTAAATGAAATGAATGTAATTTTAAGAGTTTGAATAAAGAAATAAATGTTAAGAGTTAAATTTTTAGTAATCAATAAAAGAAATTTAGAGAATATTTATATAGTGCACGACATAATAATTGACTAAGTAAGCAGGACATACATGAGATAAATATTTGAGTTATAGAGCACAAATCACTTGTAAAGATAAAGTACGTAGAAAGAAATTAAAATTCAGACTCAAACTAGGTAATGAAAAGAAATAGAAAGACTTATAAATTAAATAGTAAATTTTAGTGATTAAGTAATGTTGGACCAAGCTCATAATAATAGGATGAATTCTAGAACTCTAAGTAATAAATTGACTCCATAATGAAAGTACACTTTAGTTAATTAGAAGAATACAATTAAGGAAATAGAGGGAGTAAAGGAAATGTACAAAGTTAGTAACTAGAAATGTAGAAGGAATATTACTAAATTGGCAATACGTAAGGAATTAACGACCTGTTTAACAAAGGAAATAAGTACCCGACTAATAGAATTTGATTTGGATTAATTAAAGAAAGTCGACAAATAGAAACTGTTTGATAATAAATAAAGAATCCATAATTGGACAGTAGAAGATTCAATGGCAAGAAAAGGAGGAATCATATATAATTAAATAAATAGATAGATAAATGACCCAGTAGCGTACGAAAATCCGATCAATTCGCAAGGTAATCCGACTAGATAAGAAGTGTGAACGTTCTAGTGATGAATTAATGCATAAGTTTGTACCTTGAGTTTGATATCGATGAGTATATTGTTTGTACATGTTACATGGGTAAGGATTAGGAATATGTGTTGTCTTGGATGATGTGATACTATTAAATAGTTATTGATGTATGATTATGAATGTGTTGATTGAGTGGAGTATTTTATAAATATGGTATGCTGATGGATGTTGTGTGATACTTGGATAACTAGATAAGGAAAATTGTAAATAAGAGATCTGAAAATGGTATGGGTAGGGGTCCCGAAATGATTAAAATATAAAAGTGTGTCAGATTCAGATCCGAGATGGATTATGGGTGTTGTAGCGCCGAATTACCCTAATTTTTAAGAAAGTACGAAATCTAATTTCATTCCTAAGTGTTGGGTAAGATTACTAAAATAAAGAAAAAGAGAAAATTTGATTATACCAGATTAAGAAAAAGAACTCGACATTAGGAATGGAAGAGAGTCATTTAGGGGACTCTACCGAGGACCAACGAGTAGAAAAAAATGAATGGTTGAATTATGCATCATGTATGGAGTTAAGGAAGGATGTCAAAATGATCTCCTAGAGCATACAGTGATGGGTACACTGGAGAAATAGCAGGAGTCTCGATTCCTTGAGGGCGGTCTTAGGAGTATATCGGGGACGGGCATCCAATGGCTCAGATTCGCGCCTGACGTCGGACAGTCTGTGGCAAATGTTGATATACTTCAATGATAGACGGGGGTTTCTATGGCCATTAAATGCCTATTCTGATGAGATGTATGATTCACCATTGTGATGATGGGACTACGGGTCCTTATCCATTTGTGAAAACTAGAACGAGGAGAGCTCCAGTCGCTCTAGTTAGGCAAGAAGGATAAGGCGAGATTGTTGTGCACATGGATATTGGTGTATGAGATTGATGAGGGGAAGATGGATCTACATGCATCATAATGACTAATAAAGAGAATGAAATAACAAAATAAATTCATGCATTGCATCATTGTACTAAGATTGTGACTGTTTGTTGTTTAAGTGTGATTATATAATCCTAGTGATCCTAAGAGGTGAATGGAAAATGGGAATGGTTAGCTGAGATCAAGAATGGTGAGATAACTTAGAATGTATCTTAGGGACCTCGAGAGAGTGAGAGGGACTTGATCCTAGATTGTTTGTGTTATGTGTAGGGTAGGTGTCGATGAGACACCCTCCTGATTGTTGTGGAGGTGGAGACTCACCCTTACGCTACATTTTTCCAGACATTGCGGGGATGGACATAGATTTCGCATCGAGGATCAGTCGAGCTCTTCTTAGGCCGAGGACAAATAGAATAGGTTGATTTTATTTTTGTTTATGGGAGTCTGCGTGCCCCTTTACGGCCATGTATTATATATGATTATATTGTATAAAAGGTATATCTGTTCCACTAAGTTTTCTTGTACAAAAAAAAACTTTCACATTTTTATAAAACTCCTAACCTCTCAGTTGACCAAGTTAATTTAGTGGAAGGGATTGTCCTAGTTGACCGAGGGTGTTACATAAATAATTAATGTTAGATAAAAACATAATATTTAAATTATATAAATAATTTTTTAATCACTACAACTATTCAAACAAAAACATACATATTTAGAAAATATATTATTGCATTAATTTTTATAAAAAACATTAATTGTAACAAATTTTATATGATCATTTTTAATATATGAATAAATTTTCACATAATATGAGGTTGAAAATTTAATATTAGTATATATTTTTATTTAAAATCAAACAATTATTTTCATCATAATAAAAAACTATATACATATATCTAATTAAATATCATATATTTATGAAGAAAATCTTATATAATGATGACTGATGTAAAAATAATTTATGAACTACAAATTATTTCTTTGTGTAACAGAAAAAACTATCAAAATAATGATAAGAATTAAAGATTTAAAAATAATAGTTCACGAAAATACTAATCCATTTATTACATATGTCTAACGATTTCATAACCAAACCGATCATCAACCGGTGAAGATATCGGTTCAAGCAAAACGTAATCAAACTAAGGTTGAATTATGGTTAAACCAATAGTATTAAAGAATAGACCTGGACCGGTCACCTAATCCCTTTTGTTTCTTTTTTTTCTTTCTAATACCATTCTTTTCTTTTTTTTATATAAGAATTGCTTTGTTGATTTTTCACTTTTCTTTTGCTTCTACTTTTCTTCCTTTCATTTCTTAAAATTCCCATCAATAATTAGGGTCAGAATGTGTCCTTTAATGCACACTCTTCATCCCCAAACTTAGAACTTGCTAGTCCCTAGCAATAAGTTAAGACTCAGCAATACAACAGTGGTACATCCAGGGATAATTCACTTGGTTTTTCTTAGATAAATAGGCTTGTAAAGTTAGGTACATAATCAGAATGAAAGGGTCTCAGGCTTAAACATAATTATTAGGTCATAGGATAATTAATAGTGATTAGGAAGACTAAATTTTGCCCTGGCTAATTTTCAAAGAAGGCCTTCATCATTTCTAATTGCCAAACATATAATCATTGGCAAGCACTGAAGCAAATTCTGTCTCACTAAGCAAGAATACAGACACACTATAGGAAAAGAAAAGATAGGCTCAAAAGCTAATAAGTAACAGGTAATCAGCCAATCATGTCGCCAAACTTAATGCAAGATTATAAATTCAGATTACTAACTAGCACGGTGACGATACAAATAATGAAGGATGAAAACAGTTATGGACAGGGATCATGAATCAAGCAATGCGAATCAATTAATGTATCCAATTGATGCCTGAGAATCAGCAAGATTTAAGTAATTAAGATGAGTTCTAAATTAAGCACATTTAACACCCTTCACAAATTAAGGAGATTCAAGGATAAATTACTTCCCTTTTTACCTATATGGCAAAGATTTGGTGAGCAATGGTTGTAAGAATTGAATAATACAAAGCAGAAAAGAAATAACATTGAACAATTAACAGCGAAATATGATTTCATTACAATTGAAAAGGAAATACATTGTTCAAGAAAAGATACTATAATAAAGTTATTACAACACAAAAGTAAATTAGCATAAGTGAAAGTAAATTAAATTATTAGTCCTTCTCTTCTTCATCTTCCTCTTCAGCAGCCTCATCCATAGGCTCATCATTGTCTTGCTCAGGGTGGGATGGAAATTTAGTTGCCAATGATGTGTCTTCAGGGGGAATGGTGAACCCAATGGAAGCCAACCATAGGTCTCCATCAGTTGGAACTCCCATTTCTTCATTATGGTCCATATTCAGTGCAGTGGCAATCTTCCTCAACATGAAATTATGGTTCAGGACCAAATCATAGGTCCCTAGCTGCATCTTTTTCATGGCTTGGATCTGTTGGGGGTGGTGGTGTAGAAGATGATGGTTTGGTTTGTTTGTGATGCTTTAGCTCTTGAGGAA
Organism: Clitoria ternatea; assembly: GCA_037962975.1. NCBI lineage: Eukaryota > Viridiplantae > Streptophyta > Magnoliopsida > Fabales > Fabaceae > Clitoria > Clitoria ternatea. The sequence goes on along the minus strand of CM075672.1, from coordinate 25,024,031 downwards.
CAAAATGGTCAATATGGTCTCTCACCTAGTACTTATCCATAATTCTTTCAGGCTTCACCTTTGTCAGTTCTTCATTGTTTAACCTAACATGATTCTTTTTGTCCAGCAAAGTGACAATGAAGCAATATGGCAGTTGAAGTTTTTTTTCATTGGCTTTTACCATCTCAAATAATATTAAATCCCCCAAATTAACATATAAGCCTTTCATCAAACAATGAATCAACACTAACCTTTTAATGACAACCTCAGTAGCATGAGCTACAAGTTGTAGAGATGAGAGAATGTAATGGTACCATAAGAGGGAAAGATGATTTAGACAGCTTTTCTTAACACATTTTGGTGCACCACTCACCTTGGTTTCATATACAACCCCTTGTTCACAACATTCCTTCAGTATTTCTTGCCTAAGGTTTTCATTTTTAGCCCTATGGAAGATATCCACTAGCCAAGTGTATTGACAGTCTTCATCATCTAACATGGGTATTTTTAAAATCTTGTTCAATATACTGCCAGAGAGAGAAATAGTGACTCCTCTCAAGTAAGAGGAAAAAGGCACCTCGTCCTCATCAGAATTACTCCTCAAATTAGCATAGAACTCCCTGGTGAGTTCTTGATATCCATTGCCTAAATTTTCATTGAAATACTGCCATCCCCTTGCAAATATGGCAACCTTGACATCAAGATCAAAACACTCTTCATCATCAAGGACCAGAGCCATTCCCTTATCACTCCTCTATTTTTAAATTTTCCTTCATATTCCTGGGCAGCCTTGAGATCCCTAAATGTAAGCCAATCAAAATCCTTAGTTCTTTTGGACCACTTTTCTCCCTCATTGCTTTTACTCTTTTTGGGTGGTAGAGAAACAAAGGTACTTGAAGTAGCCACCCCCTTTCCTTTCTCTTTTTTGGGTTTTCCTCACACTCTCTATTTTAATAATCGTCTCAGTTTTCTTAATGAATCGTTATGGTCTTGTGGTAATTATGGATGATATGGGTGGTATTTATAGAGCCTAAAAGGTTGCAAATATAGAGGCAAACATAACAAGAGAAAATGAAAATGTGAGATGAATAGACATGATGGATGCAATAATTTTGAAATTGAAACGGTAGGATGCCATGATTCTAGTCATTAACTGTAAGGAGGGAAGAGACGTTACCTTTCAATGGAATCCAAAGATTGTACCTTTTCCTTTAAAAACTAGAGCTTCCAATGTATAAAGGGCTGAAGTTAGGGTATGTACACTGGGGTTGGTATTTATACTGTAGAACCGCGTGTATATACGCCCTGCTCCCAGCGTATGTACGCTCATATTCTGGTTGCATCAATTGGCTATTCTTGGGTCACACATATGTACGCTCACCCTGGGCATATGTACGCCCACATTCTATTGTATTAGGTGGAAAATCATGGGTCACGCCTATGTACACTGACCCTGGGCGTATGTACACCCATATTCTGTTGTAACAGGTGGCAAATCACGGGTCACATGTATGTACGCTCACCCTGGCCGTATGTACGCCCACATTCTATTGTATCAAGTGGAAAATCATGGGTCACATGTATGTACGCTCTCCCTGGGCGTATGTATGCCCACATTCTGTTGTATCAGGTGACAAATCATGGGTCACGCGTATGTACGCTGACCCTGGGCGTATGTACGCCCACATTAACAAGTTCTTTTTATTACTTAGTTACAGAACCTTAGTGTAGGAACGCTGAGCATTAGCGTATATACGCTAGATTTATTTCCATTATTGAAGCAACAGACTCACCACGCGTAGGTACGCTGGGGTCCTGGTATATGTACGCCAGCTTTTAGCCTTATTATTTTCCAAAATTGGCTCTTGCATGTAGCTACGCCCAGCTGGGCGTATGTACACCAACCCTTATTTCTTTCTTTTCTAGAATTAACAGACCTTGGGCATATGTACGCTAAAATTGTCTCTAGGTACGCCAGTTTTCAGGTCCCAAACTTTTATTCTTTTATTAATACATGTATGTACGCTAAAATCCAATGTATGTACGTTCAAACCTTATTCACACATTTTTCAAGCTTTTATAATCTTTTCTTCTTCCTCCCTATTTAATTTTCTTTTGTTTTTAAAACTTACAACCAAAATAAAGTAGTTAAAATGCAGGGTTGCCTCCCTCAAGTGCTTCTTTAATGTCACTAGCTTGATGTTTTGACACCCAAGAAGATGTCTGTAAAAACATGGAGGATTTCTGCTTATCAAACTCTCCTCTATAGTAGAGCTTGAGTCTTTGGCCATTCACTTTGAAAGTTCTACCAGTGTCTAGTTCTTTTACCTCAACTGCACCATGAGGGAAAACCTCTTTCACAATAAAAGGTCCAAACCATTTTGATCTTAGTTTTCCTGGAAAGAGTCTCAGCCTAAAATTAAATAATAAGACCATGTCATCCTTCTTAAACTCCTTACTATTTATCCACTTATCATGCCACCTCTTAGTTTTCTCTTTATAGATTGAGGCACTCTGATAAGCTTTGAGTCTGAACTCCCTAAATTCATGGAGTTTCAGGACTCTCTCCTATTGAAATTTGTCAAATTCCATGTTTAACAGCTTTGTGGCCCACCATGCCTTATGCTCTAACTCCACAGGAAGATGGCAAGCCTTACAATACACCAAATGATAAGGTGACATGCCAATTTGAGTCTTAAATACTGTCCTATAGGCCCAAAATGCATCATCTAATCTCACAGACCAGTCCTTCCTAGATTTCCCTACCACTTTCTTTAGTATCCTCTTTATTTCTCTATTAGAAAGCTCAACTTGTCCACAAGTTTGTGGATGATATAGGGTGGATACCTTATGGAGTACCTCATAATGTCTCATGGCTTTTTCCATAATTTTGTTACAAAATGTGACCCTCCATCACTAATGAGGACTCTAAGGACTCAAAAAATCTAGAGAAAATGTTATTCTTTATAAACCTCAGCACCATATGTGCCTCATTGGTTTTAGTAGGGATTGCCTCCACCCACTTGGAGACATAATCTACAGCAACAAGGATATATTCATTGGAGAATGACTTTGGGAATGGTCCCATGAAGTCAATGCCCCAAACATCAAATAACTCCACAACTAAAATATTTGTCAAAGGCATGCCAGCTTTAGCAGAGAGGCCTCCATTTCTTTGACACTTATCACACTTTTGCACATATACCCTAGGATCCTAAAAAAAATGTTTCTTTCTACTTTGGGCTTGTTCTTTCTACTTTGGGCTTGTTCTTCTTGTTTCTTTATCATTTTATGGTCGTTTTTCTCTTGTTTTTAACCCTTTATTACCTTAATTCCTGCAAAATAACATACCCAAGTAGAATAGAGTGGAAAGAAAGCAAAAATCTCAATAAATAAAGGAAATACAGTGCATAATGATTAAAATCCTAAGCAAACTAGATCTATTTTATTGTGTTATAAAGCACTTATCAAAATACCCCAAACCAAAACATTGCTTGTCCTCAAGCAATCACCATGTTCACAAGATAAAATACAGAAAACACTAAGCTTAATAAACTAAGGAATCCGAAACAAAGAAAAAGATTTATTCAAATGCCAATTTTAATTTACTTATGTGAATCAATTTTCAATGTCAAGACTTGAGATACTCTTCTCACAATTTTCACTCAAGTGTTTCAAGGTTTGTGTATCTCTCAAATCATCATAGTCAAAAAATATTACCATAAGCTTGTTAATAAACCAGAGACTCCACAGTTTAGATAGAAAATATGTCAAAGTCTAAAGGTCTTTCAAAGGTTGTAACGTGGCCTTGGGTTGTATTGTCAAGGTAGGAATTTCAAGAAAAATGGAATACAAAAGGGCTTTAACAGTCATGAATGATTCAAATTATCATCATAAATTTAACAGAGCAAATTTTTGAACTTTTATGGACTTTTTTGGAATTCATTCAATATCATCCTTTTGATTTTCTTTTTCTTTTTCTTGTGTTTCTTTGCATTCAATACCATATTTTTCTTAAGTCCTTTTTTATTTCTTTGCTCCACTAAATTTCCAACTTTTTCACCATTAAGAGAATATCAGTCAATGAAAGGTTTCAAAGAAAAATTTTCGCTTTTAGGCTCAAAAGGGGCAACTAGGGGTCAAATTATACAAAATTCTGAGGCTTAAGAATAAGACCTAATTGTGCCTTTATCATCCTAAGACATATAATCAAAAACTATTTTGAATCGGTTGAAAAACAAGTTCTAGAATATTAATGACTATGAGATTCACTCAATCAAGAAAATATGGGTTTTGAAAATTTGTTTGATAAATAACCCATTTTGGCTCAAGTCTAATCATGGAAAGTCTTTTCAAAGAAAATTTTAATCACATAAAGTTCATTTAAGCATTTATTTGGCATTTAAACAATCAAATTTTGAAAATTTTACTCAAAATTTTGGGGTCCTTAGATACTTTAGCCTTGTTTTCAAAGTAAATTTATCATGCAATCATGGTAAATTACAAGATTATAAACAAATCAAGGAAAACACACATGCAAAATAAAATAACAATCACACAACGTAAACAAAATAGTTAAGTTTTCTTACCTACCACCCCAAACCAGAATTTGACATTGTCCTCAATGTTAAAATGGATGATAAAAGGATAAGAAAACTTACCTGTAGTAACCCCAAACCAGCATCTGACATAGTTAGTTTTTTTATTTTTATTTTTATTTTTTTATTAAAGCTTAAAAATAAAGACATGAGGTTACCTCCCCACAAGTGCTAAGTTTAACGTCTTCAGCCAGACTCTACCCCTCAATCACAGTCAAGAATCGATTAGGGCCTAGAAACTCATACCTTAGTATGGAAGGTGAAGATTTAAGTTTAACATTTGGGTTCACCATGACCTCAGTGTCATGTCTCAGTGGTATGTCAACTTCACTACTTTTTGATGTTCCTGCAAACTTATTCAGAAAAATAGATTCAAGTGGGTCATTAAGAAGAGTTTCATCTTTCACCACTTGGTCAACAATTTCAATTCCATAGCAAACATCATTAAAAGGTTTTTCTAAAACATTTTTCAAATTAAAATCAACCTTTTGGTCTCCAACAGTTAGAGACAACTTATCATTTTTAACATCGATCACAGTACCTGCAGTTGCTAAAAATGGTCTGCCTAAAATAATAGGAATCAAAGAATCTTCGTCCATTTCAAGCACAACAAAGTCCGCAGGTATAAAAAATTTTCCTACCTTAATAGGAATATCCTCTAAAATTCCTACAGGATATTTGATAGATCTATCAGCCAACTGTAAAGATATCCTAGTAGGTTTTGGTTCTCCCAATCCTAACTTTTCAGCAACAGATAATGGCATTAAACTCACACTCGCTCCCAAATCACACAATGCTCTATCTATAGCTATGCCACCAATCATACAAGGAATAGAAAAGCTACCTGGATCATGAAGTTTTGGAGGCATTTTCTTCTGAATTAGAGCGCTGCACCCCTCAGTGAGTGCCACTGTTCCATCTTCCTCAAGCTTTCTTTTGTTGGACAAAATATCCTTCAAGAACTTCGCATAGATAGGCATTTGCTGCAAAACATCTATGAAGGGAATATTGACATATAATTTCTTTAAAACATCAAGAAACTTACCAAATTGTTTGTCCAACTTTACTCTAGCCAGGTGCTGAGGAAATGGAATAGGAGGTTGATATGGCTTAACCTCTTCTTTCTTTTCTTGTGGTTTTTCTTCCTTATTCATCAGGTAAGATGGAGACTCATCCAATTTCTTTTTCTCTTCAGTCTTACCAACTGGACCATCATATTGAGTACCACTCCTAAGAGTGATAGCCATTGCATGGTTGGAAGGTCCAGCCTCAGGTTTCCCAGGAAATGTTCCTGGTGCTCTTTGAGAGTAGGAGGCTTGTTGGGCAATTTGAGTCTCCAATATTTTATTATGGGTGGCAAGGGAGTCCACCTTTGAAGCTAAGTTCTTTATTGCATCAGAGAATTCATCATTCTGCTTCTGTTGAGTAGCTACAAATGTCTCCATTAAGGACTCTAGTTTTGATTTCTGTGGATTGTAGGGTCCTTGTTGAGGGTTGTAGTTATTTTGGAATTGAGGTGGCCTATTTTGGAAGCCAAGTGGACCTTGTGGGGGTCTGTAGTTACCTTGATAATTTCCACCGTAGTTTCCAATAGCATCCACCTGATGCATTTCTTGTTCTTGATTAGGAGTCATTGCTAAATGGCAGTTTGTAGCTCCATGTCCTAAAACACCATAAACTTCACAAACAATATTAGTAGCTCCTGTTGACCCTATTTTATCAAGTTTTAATGTTAATGCTTCAACTTTGGTAGAAAGAAGGGAAAGAGCATCGACAAAATACTTACCTGGTGTTTTAGAAGGTACTCCTCTCTCAGAGTTCCACTGGTGAGTGTTTTGAGCTATTTCCTCAATCAGGTTCTCAGCTTCATCAACATTTTTACTCATGAAAGCTCCTCCAGCCGCAGCATCTAAAGAGATCTTTTGTGTGGAAGTTAGTCCATTATAGAAAATATGGATTGTCAACCACCTTTCTATCCCATGGTGAGGACATTCTCTTAGCAACTCCCTGTATCTTTCCCAGGCTTCATACAAGGATTCATCTTTTTGTGAAAAATTGATGATTTGTTTTCTCAGCACATCGGTCTTGTTTCTTGGGTACCATTTATTGATAAAAGCACTGGACAATTGTTCCCAAGTTGTGATGGATCCTTCAAGAAGAGAGTATAACCACGCTCTTGTTTATCTCTTAAGGAGAAAGGGAAAAGTCTTAAGCGAATGGCATCATTGGTTGCTCCGTTCATCTTCAGGGTGTCACAGTATTCAAGAAAGATTTGAAGGTGAAGGTTTGGAACTTCAGAGGGTAAACCTCCGAATTGGTTCTGTTGAACCATTGAGAGTAGTGAAGGCTTTAATTCAAAATTGTTAGCCTCCACTGTGGGTCTAAGGATGCTAGATCCTCTCCCATTAGTGCTTGGAGCGGCAAAATCTCTTAAGGGTCTGTGTTGGTCCGCCATTTGTTTTTCTTTTTGTTCTTTTTGTTGTTTTTGTTGTTTTCTCAAAGCTCTAAGGGTGTGTTCTATCTCAAGGTCAAATCCTAAGTTTAGATCGACACTACGGCTTCGTCGCATAAATAGAAAATAAATGACAAATAAAACAAACAATTACAAAAATAAAACAACAACAGATACACAGAATATAGAACAAAATACAAAATTACAAAGAAAATAAAAATAAAAATAAAAATAACAATAAAAATATTAACAAGTATGATCTAATCGAATTTTAATATTGCCGATATTTGAGGGACAACAGTCCCCGGCAACGGCGCCAAAAACTTGACAGGGCCCGCAAGCGCACGGGTTATGTCGCGTAATATAAAAGATTATCGTTCTCCACAGGGACTGTGTTCAAAGTACCAGCATATTGAAATTTAATTATCCACACAATTGATTTTTAATGTTTTTGTAAAATAAAACATAATTTAAAAATCTAAATTTAGAAACAAAATTTACTTGACACTAAAAAATCAGAGTTGGGAGTATCTTGAGATTTCGGGGGATCAAGACTCTATTTTATGTTAATGAATTTTAACTTTTCATAAAAGAGAATCGAATTAAGTTTTCCAAGGCGAATTTTCCAAAAGCTAATTAATATGTTCCTCTCGGAATCTTATTAATGTACCTGACCTATGGAAAGCGCTGCTTAATCCTCAGAAAGGCCCATTATCGTTTTATGAAAATCCCTTTTATTTCCTCAAAAGAATTTTGATTACTTTCACGGTTTTACCGAGGTCACAAAAAGCATCTCAAAAATCTTAGGTTTAGTTCAAAGCTTTCCGGTAAAAATAAATCTCTCGATTCTATTTATTACCTAAACTTACTAATATACCCGCAAGTATACAGTTTTATCATTTAGGTTCTTGTTAGGAATCACTAAAAGCATTGAGCACTTTTTAAACTAAATAGAAAACAGAAATTTATTTAATTCAAGTCAAAATAATATTAACAATAAAATATTATCATACCCCTTTTATCCCAAGATAATTAATTTAGCTACTCATGAAATAATTCAGATTCATATAAATAATGGAAAAATAAAACATACAAGACATGGTAAAAAATAAAGACTTACGGGTTTCTCCAAAAGCTCAGAATAATTTACCACTGTATTTCCTTGTTGTAATAATTTCTCCACCAATTACAAATTGGAATTCTCACTTTTACAGCCCTCACCACTCTTACAAAATAAAAGAAAGAAAAGAAAATAAAAGAAAGAAAAGAAAAACGAACAGAGAAAGAAAAAAAAGAAAACTAAAGAGAAAAAGAGAGAAAGGAACGAAGATGATGCTGAATTCGCTGATTGATGCTGGATGCTTGTAACTTCTTCTCCTTTTATAGGCGATAGAAAGGGGGGATCCAGCTAAGAAACGCGTTGTAATTGCAAGTGGGAGGAAACTTTTGGTACATGTGAGTTCCAACTGTCCCAAATTACATTATTTTAATATTTCCAATAATTCGGTGCTTGGATTTATTCAGCTGGACAAATTCCGAGTGGAAAGGTGCTGGAATTCCACAAGACCGAGTGACAGCTTGCTGGGAGGTTGGATGGTTTTGTGGCTTGCTGTTGGATGGAGATCTGGACGGTGTTGTGTTGAGTGGGTTACTGGGCGGTGTGGAGAGTATTGCTGGACGGTGTTGTGGATGGAAAGGAGAGGGACGGTGTGTGGTATGGATTAGAAGAAGAAGGGAGACGGTGTTTTAGGTGAGGTGGAGAGCTGTGTTGACTTGATATGTGAGGAAGGAGTACGGTGTGGGTGATGGAGAGGAAAGGGACAGCGGATAGAAGAGAGGGAATGGGACGGTGTTTAGAAGAAAGCCGGTCGGTATTGGTTTGAAGGGATGGTGTTTAGGTTGTTGGAGAGTTGGAGTTGATCCGGTGTGCATTTGATCCGGTGTTGGAGTGATCCGGTGTTGGAAGAAAACCGGTCGGTATTTGGAACAAACCGGTCGGTGTTGAGTTGCTGTGAATTCGGACAGTGTTAGTTGCTGTGAGGAGATGAGCAAAGCAACTCCGATTGCTTTATTTCTTTGAAACTGATTGAAAAGTGAATCGGAACCGAGTGAAAAGTGATTCACTCAGAACTGATTAGAAGGTGGCTCGGAACCGACTGGAAAGTCGCTCACTCAGGATTGGGAAGTCTTCTTTCACTGTTTCACTCGGCTATGTCTCTGGAATTGAACCACTCGGAGAGATCTTGCTCGGATTTCTCAGGAATTCACTCGGTCACATTCAAATGGTAAAATCACACCTTCACTCGGAAGTCCAAGTTAATTTCCACTCGGAATTTACTTCAGTCGTCAATTAAATCACTCGGAATGGCCTTCACTTTCACTCAGAAACTTTGGAATCCGGCTGATTGAATTTCTTTTATGTTCAAGCCTTGCTCTGCTCGAAAATGCGCTTTCTGCCCCAACTCACTCGGATGTGCTTTTCTTTGGAGACTTCTCACTCGGGCTCAGTGTGAAACTTGAGAGTCTACCCGAGTGTGTTTCATTTCCAGTCGGATTTTTCCCTTGCTTGCTAAGACACTACTTGGAAATGCCTTGTTCCGCTTGAGAATGCCATTTTCTCCGAATGAAACCACTCGGATTCCTCCTTATTCAACACATTCATTCAGTGGCCTCTTCTACTCGGAATCAACTCACTCGGAACAGCTTTTTGCCCAGAAAAGTTCTTGTTCCCTAGTCAGATCTGCTTCAGTCAGCATCCCTTTACTCGGAATTAGCTTTGGGCAGTTTTTATTGAAGGTCAGTCCCTTTTTTCACTCGGAATGGTTGCATTCGGACAGCTTCCACTCGGAATCACCTCTAACCGAGACTTATTCCTTTTCAGCATTGAACCTCCAACAGAGTCAGCCATTTATCACTCGGAATGTCTAAGAAAAGGAACTTTCCACTCGGATTCTAATCCAACAGTGAAGTATTCCACTCGGATTTGGTCCATTCTGAGTAATTCCACTCGGATTTGGACCTTTCTCAGTTATCCCACTCGGATTTGGTCATTTTGAGTCGGATTTTAACATTCTGAGTCGGAATTCAGCATTTCTGAGTTGGATTTTAAGATTCTGAGTCAGATTTCAACATTCTGAGTCAAAATTCAGCATAAAAAGAGAGTTCTTTCTACTTTGGGCTTGTTCTTCTTGTGTCTTTATCATTTTATGGTCGTTTTTCTCTTGTTTTTGACCCTTTATTACCTTAATTCCTGCAAAATAACATACCCAAGTAGAATAGAGTGGAAAGAAAGCAAAAATCTCAATAAATAAAGGAAATACAGTGCATAATGATTAAAATCCTAAGCAAACTAGATCTATTTTATTGTGTTATAAAGCACTTTTCAGTAATCAAACTAAGGTTGAATTGTGGTTAAACCAATAATATTAAAGAATAGACCTGGACCGGTCACCTAACCCCTTTTGTTTCTTTTTTTTCTTTCTAATACCATTTTTTTCTTTTTTTTATATAAGAATTGCTTTGTTGATTTTTCACTTTTCTTTTGCTTCTACTTTTCTTCCTTTCATTTCTTAAAATTCCCATCAATAATTAGGGTCAGAATGTGTCCTTTAATGCACACTCTTCATCCCCAAACTTAGAACTTGCTAGTCCCTAACAATAAGTTAAGACTCAGTAATCCAACAGTGGTACATCTAGGGATAATTCACTTGGTTTTTCTTAGATAAATAGGCTTGTAAAGTTAGGTACATAATCAGAATCAAAGGGTCTCAAGCTTAAACATAATTATTATGTCATAGGATAATTAATAGTGATTAGGAAGGCTAAATTTTGCCCTGGCTAATTTTCAAAGAAGGCCTTCATTATTTCCAATTGGCAAACATATAATCATTGGCAAGCACTGAAGCAAATTCTGTCTCACTAAGCAAGAATGCAGACACACTATAGGAAAAGAAAAGATAGGCTCAAAATAGGTAATCAGCCAATCATGTCGCCAAACTTAATGCAAGATTATAAATTCAAATTACTAACTAGCACGGTGACGATACAAATAATGAAGGATGAAAATAGTTATGGACAGGGATCATGAATCAAGCAATGCGAATCAATTAATGTATCCAATTGATGCCTGAGAATCAACAAGATTTAAGTAATTAAGATGGGTTCTAAATTAAGCACATTTAACACCCTTCATAAATTAAGGAGATTCAGGGATAAATTACTTCCCTTTTTACCTATATGGCAAAGATTTGGTGAGCAATGGTTGTAAGAATTGAACAATACAAAGCAGAAAAGAAATAACATTGAATAATTAACAGCGAAATATGATTTCATTACAACTGAAAAGGAAATACATTGTTCAAGAAAAGATACTACAATAAAGTTATTACAACACAAAAGTAAATTAGGATAAGTGAAAGTAAATTAAATTATTAGTCCTTCTCTTCTTCATCTTCCTCTTCAGCAGCCTCATCCATAGGCTCATCATTGCCTTGCTCAGGGTGGGATAGAAATCTAGTTGCCAATGATGTGTCTTCAGGGGGAATGGTGAACCCAATGGAAGCCAACCATAGGTCTCCATCAGTTGGAACTCCCATTTCTTCATTATGGTCCACATTCAGTGCAGTGGCAATCTTCCTTAACATGAAATTATGGTTCAGGACCAAATCATAGGTCCCTAGCTGCATCTTTTTCATGGCCTGGATCTGTTGGGGGTGGTGGTGTAGAAGATGATGGTTTGGTTTGTTTATGATGCTTTAGCTCTTGAGGAACAAAATGGTCAATATGGTCTCTCACCTAGTACTTATCCATAATTCTTTCAGGCTTCACCTTTGTCAGTTCTTCATTGTTTAACCTAACATGATTCTTTTTGTCTAGCAAAGTGACAATGAAGCAATATTGCAGTTGAAGATTTTTTTCATTGGCTTTCACCATCTCAAATAATATTAAATCCCCCAAATTAACATATAAGCCTTTCATCAAACAATGAATCAACACCAACCTTTTAATGACAACCTCAGTAGCATGAGCTACAAGTTGTAGAGATGAGAGAATGTAATGGCACCATAAGAGGGAAAGATGATTTAGACAGCTTTTCTTAACACATTTTGGTGCACCACTCACCTTGGTTTCATATACAACCCCTTGTTCACAACATTCCTTCAGTATTTCTTGCCTAAGGTTTTCATTTTTAGCCCTATGGAAGATATCCACTAGCCAAGTGTATTGACAGTCTTCATCATCTAACATGGGTATTTTTAAAATCTTGTTCAATATACTGCCAGAGAGAGAAATAGTGACTCCTCTCAAGTAAGAGGAAAAAGGCACCTCGTCCTCATCAGAATTACTCCTTAAATTAGCATAGAACTCCCTGGTGAGTTCTTGATATCCATTGCCTAAATTTTCATTGAAATACTGCCATCCCCTTGCAAATATGGCAGCCTTGACATCAAGATCAAAACACTCTTCATCATCAAGGACCAGAGCCATTCCCTTATCACTCCTCTATTTTTAAATTTTCCTTCATATTCCTGGGCAGCCTTGAGATCCCTAAATCTAAGCCAATCAAAATCCTCAGTTCTTTTGGACCACTTTTCTCTTTCATTGCTTTTACTCTTTTTGGGTGGTAGAGAAACAAGGGTACTTGAAGTAGCCACCCCCTTTCCTTTCTCTTTTTTGCGTTTTCCTCACACTCTCTATTTTAACAATCCTCTCAGTTTTCTTAATGAAATCTTTATGGTCTTGTGGTAATTGTGGATGATATGGGTGGTATTTATAGAGCCTAAAAGGTTACAAATATAGAGGCAAACATAACATGAGAAAATGAAAATGTGAGATGAATAGACATGATGGATGCAATAATTTGAAATTGAAACGGTAGGATGCCATGATTCTAGTCATTAACTGTAAGGAGGGAAGAGACGTTACCTTTCAATGGAATCCAAAGATTGTACCTTTTCCTTTAAAAACTAGAGCTTCCAATGTATAAAGGGCTGAAGTTAGGGTATGTACACTGGGGTTGGTATTTATACTGTAGAACCGCGTGTATATACGCCCTACTCCTAGCGTATGTACGCTCATATTCTGGTTGCATCAATTGGCTATTCTTGGGTCACACATATGTACGCTCACCCTGGGCATATGTACGCCCACATTCTGTTGTATTAGGTGGTAAATCATGGGTCACGCCTATGTACACTGACCCTGGGCGTATGTACACCCATATTCTGTTGTAACAAGTGGCAAATCATGGGTCACATGTATGTACGCTCACCCTGGGCGTATGTACGCCCACATTCTATTGTATCAGGTGGCAAATCGTGGGTCACATGTATGTACGCTCACCCTGGGCGTATGTATGCCCATATTCTGTTCTATCAGGTGGCAAATCATGGGTCACACGTATGTACGCTGACCCTGGGCGTATGTACGCCCACATTAACAAGTTCTTTTTATTACTTAGTTACAGAACCTTAGTATAGGAACGCTGAGCATTAGCGTATATACGCTAGATTTATTTCCATTATTGAAGCAACAGACTCACCACGCGTAGGTACGCTGGGGTCCTGGCATATGTACGCCAGCTTTTAGCCTTATTATTTTCCAAAATTGGCTCTTACACGTAGCTACGCCCAGCTGGGCGTATGTACACCAACCCTTATTTCTTTCTTTTCTGGAATTAACAGACCTTGGGCATATGTACGCTAAAATTGTGTCTAGGTACGCTAGTTTTCAAGTCCCAAACTTTTATTCTTTTATTAATACATGTATGTACGCTAAAATCCAATGTATGTACGTTCAAACCTTATTCACACATTTTTCAAGCTTTTATAATCTTTTCTTCTTCCTCCCTATTTAATTTTCTTTTGTTTTTAAAACTTACAACCAAAATAAAGTAGTTAAAATGCAGGGTTGCCTCCCTCAAGTGCTTCTTTAACGTCACTAGCTTGACGTTTTGACACCCAAGAAGATGTCTGTAAAAACATGGAAGATTTCTGCTTATCAAACTCTCCTCTATAGTAGAGCTTGAGTCTTTGGCCATTCACTTTGAAACTTCTACCAGTGTTTAGTTCTTTTACCTCAACTGCACCATGAGGGAAAACCTCTTTCACAATAAAAGGTCCAAACCATTTTGATCTTAGTTTTCCTGGAAAGAGTCTCAGCCTAAAATTAAATAATAAGACCATGTCATCCTTCTTAAACTCCTTACTATTTATCCACTTATCATGCCACCTCTTAGTTTTCTCTTTATAGATTGAGGCACTCTAATAAGCTTTGAGTCTGAACTCCCTAAATTCATGGAGTTTCAGGAGTCTCTCCTATTGAAATTTGTCAAATTCCATGTTTAACAGCTTTGTGGCCCACCATGCCTTATGCTCTAACTCCACAGGAAGATGGCAAGCCTTACAATACACCAAATGATAAGGTGACATGCCAATTTGAGTCTTAAATACTGTCCTATAGGCCCAAAATGCATCATCTAATCTCACAGACCAGTCCTTCCTAGATTTCCCTACCACTTTCTTTAGTATCCTTTTGATTTCTCTATTAGAAAGCTCAACTTGTCCACAAGTTTGTGGGTGATATAGGGTGGATACCTTATGGAGTACCTCATAATGTCTCACGGCTTTTTCCATAATTTTGTTACAAAATGTGACCCTCCATCACTAATGAGGACTCTAGGGACTCAAAAAATCTAGAGAAAATGTTATTCTTTATAAACCTCAGCACCACATGTGCCTCATTGGTTTTAGTAGGGATTGCCTCCACCCACTTGGAGACATAATCTACAGCAACAAGGATATATTCATTGGAGAATGACTTTGGGAATGGTCCCATGAAGTCAATGCCCCAAACATCAAATAACTCCATAACTAAAATATTTTTCAAAGGCATGCCAGCTTTAGCAGAGAGGCCTCCACTTCTTTGACACTTATCACACTTTTGCACATATACCCTAGGATCCTAAAAAATTGTTGGCCAATAAAAGCCACAGTGTAACACTTTTGCTACTGTTCTAGAGGCACCATGGCGTCCTTAATAATAGGAGTCATGACAGTGTCACAAGAGTTTTTCTTGCTCTGATTCAAGCACACATCTTCTGATAATTCCATCCACTCCTATCTTATACAAAAATGGATCATCCTAGAGAAAAGTCTTGCTATCATGGAGGAACTTTTTCCTCATTTGGGATGTCCATCCTTCTGTTAACACTGGGGCACTTTTAAAGTTGGCCATATCGGCATACCATGGCCCTGTGGTAATTGCCATCAACCTCTCATCTGAGAATTCCTCTGTTATCAAGATAGAGTCTGATTCACCTTCTAAATGATAGAGTTGATCGGCCACTAAGTTCTTTACTCCCTTTTTATCTCTTATTTCCAAATTAAACTCTTGGAGTAATACCACCTGATCAATCTTGGCTTTGATTCTTTTTTCGCTAGTAAGTACTTGATTACTGAATGATCTGTATACACAATGACCTTAGCACCAATCAAGTAAGCTCTGAATTTATCAAATGCATACACCACAACAAGAATTTCTTTTTCAGTAGTGGTGTAGTTTATTTGATTCTCGTTTAGCACCTTACTAGCATAATAAATAACATGTGTTAATTTTTCTTTTTTCTGTTCCAGTATAGCTCCTATAGGAAAATCACTTGCATCACACATGAGCTCAAATGGTAAAGACCAATCAGGTGCTGCAAGGATTGGAGCTGTAATTAATCTTTGTTTCAGATTTTCAAAAGCCTTGACACACTTTTCATCAAAAACAAAAGCATGATCTTTCACCAGTAAATTAGTCAAAGACTTTGCTATTTTTGAAAAATCTTTTATAAATCTCCTATAGAAGCCAGCACATCCTAAGAAACTCCTCACTTCTTTCACATTGATTGGAGGATGAAGCTTTTTAATATTATCAATCTTAGCGTTATCTACTTGGATACCCTTAGCAAAGATTTTGTGGCCAAGGACTATCCCTCCTCTAACCATAAAATGGTATTTTTCCCAATTGAGGACAAGATTAGTCTCTTGATATCTCACTAGCACCATAGATAGGTTGCTGAGGCATATATCAAAGTTGTTTCCAAACACACAGAAGTCATCCATGAAGACCTCAATGAACTTCTCTACCATGTCCCCAAAAATTACCAGCATACAACTTTGAAAGGTTGCTGGTGCATTGTACAAACCAAATGGCATGCGCCTGTATGCAAAGATTCCATATGGATAGGTGAAGGCTATCTTCTCTTGATCTTTTGGATCAACCACAATTTGGTTGTATCCAGAATATCCATCAAGGAAGCAATAATACTTTATGTCTTGATAGCCTCTCAAGCATTTGATCTACAAAAGGTAAAGGAAAGTGGTCTTTTCTAGTGGAGTCATTTAGCCTTCTATAGTCTATGCACATCCTTCAACCTGTGGTTGGTCTAGTGGCAATGACTTCACTTTTTTCATTTTTAACAGTGGTCATCCCTCCTTTCTTAGGCACCACTTGGACCGTACTAATCTAAGCGCTGTCTGAGATAGGATAGATAATCCCTGCATCAAGGAGTTTAACCACTTCTTTCCTTACAGCTTCTTTCATTATGGGGTGTAATCTTCTTTGTGGCTGAACAACTGGAGAATAGTCATCCTCCATAAGAATTTTATGTATACAAAATGATGGACTAATCCCCTTTAAATCAGAAATGTTCCAACTAATGGCAGATTCATGTTTTCTTAAAACTTCTATCAGTTTTTCTACATCCTCATCATCTAACTCACCATTAATGATTACTGGATGTGACTCCTTATTTCCCAAGAAAACATATCTCAGAAGAGAAGACAAGGGTTTCAAATCTTATTTTTCTTCAAACACCTCCTTACCCTTCTCAATTACAGCATTATTTAATTTTTTCTTTTATTTTAGCTTCTACTTCCCCTACTTCACATGATTCTATTAGGTTTAGCAGCTCAGTTTATGAGTCATCCAACTCCTCAGCCTCAGAGTCAAAATCATCCTCTAAAAAGGCTTGTAAAGCCTCTTCTTTAGCCTTTAACAACATAGGAGTCTTATAGCTTTTAATTTCTTCAAGAATAAAACAATCCATCTTTTTAGCTGGATGTTTCATAGCATTAAAAACATTAAAAGTTACTTGCTCCTCCTGAACTCTCAACATGAGTTCTCCCTTCTCTACATCAATTAAAGCTCTCCCAGTAGCTAAGAAGGGTCTCCCTAAGATTAAGGGAATCTCTTTATCAGCCTCTGTATCCAAAACTACAAAATCTGCTAGAAAGATAAACTTATCTACCTTTACCAACAAATCCTCCAGCATCCCATAAGGATATTTGATAGACCTATCAGCCAACTACAAAGACATGTAAGTTGGTTGCAGGTCATTAATTCCTAGTTTACTCATCAAAGACAAAGGCATAAGGTTAATGCTAGCCCTCAGATCACATAGAGCACTTCCAACATGAACATCCCCTATTGCACAAGGTATTGTAAAAGGTCTAGGATCTTCTAACTTTTAAGGGAGTTTCTTCTGAATAATTACACTACACTCTTGGGTGAGGGCAATCATTTCATCTCCCTTAAGCTTCCTATTCTTAGACAGAAGTTCTTTCAAAAATTTTGCATATGAAGGCATCACTTGCAATGCCTCAGCAAAGGGAATATTTATGTGAAGCTTTTTGAACACATCTAAGAACTTAGCAAACTTTTGTTCCTCTGACTGTTTCTTAAATCTATGTGGGAATGGAACATTCTTTAATTTTTCAGGAGTTAGCTTGACAGCTTCCTCCAAAATCAAATCATTCTTTTTCTATTTCTTTTGATGAACTTGATTTTCTTTCTCTTTTTCTATTTCCAATTTGTTTTTAGTTTTATCATTAACTTGCTCACTTTCCTACTCTTTTTCTTTTTCTACTTCTTTTTCTAAATTATTTTCATGACTTGGAGTAGGAAGAACTAGAGTTTTTCCACTCCTAGTGGTTATTGCTTTGCAATGTTCCCTAGGATTTACCTCTAGGAAAATTGCGTAATTGTCTCTCAGCTAACTGTTTTGATAGCTGTCCAACCTAGTTTTCTTGATTCCGGATAGACGCTTCTTGATTTTTAAAATTGGCCTGAGTGACATGGATGAACTGAGATAGAACATTCTCAAGTTTAAACTTTTCTTTAGGGGGAGGGGGAGGTGGTTGTTGTGCTTTATTTGTGGTCTGATTTTGTGGTATGTTTTGGTTCAAATATGGACCCTTCTGCCATAAAAAATTGGGGTGGTTTCTATAGTTAGGATTAAAGGAATTAGAGGATAATTCCTTTGGAATTGTTGCCCTATGTAATTAACTTGTTTAGCAGGCACATTTGGATCACACATGCCATTTTCATGGTCTCCACCACAAAAATCACAACTCATCATACAGACTTGACTAGGCTTTTGGAGTTATGAAATTTGTACACTTAATTTCTCCAAAGCCTGAGTCATCAACTTACTTTGAGCTAAATTTTCATCTTGTGCTTCTAATTCTAGATCCCTCTCCTTGGGATTTGGATCCTTTCACTAACTAGACATTCATTTGAAGTCATAACATCAATCAGTTCTATAGCCTCTTCTACAGTTCTTGTAGTTAGTGAACCTTCAGCTGAGGCATCAATCAAGACCCTAGTAGCTGGCCTTACTCCATTATAAAGTATGGTAACTTATTTCACATCAGGGATTTAATAATGAGGACATTTCTTCAAACTCTCTTTATGTCTATCACATGCTTCCATTAGAGATTCACCCTCTCTCTATTGGAAACAAGTGATTTCTGTACGTAACTTGGCATACTTAGAAGGAGGGAAATATTTAATCATAAATATTCTTTGTAAATCCTCCCAAGTAGATATGCTACCTCTTAGTTGGCTCTACAATGAGGCTTTAGCACGATCCCTTAGAGAAAAAGGAAATAATCTCAATCTTATTACCTCTTCAGGGACACCATTCATCTTAACTGTATCACAAATTTAGAGGAAGGTTGCTAGATTCAAGTTTGGATCCTCAACCTCACTTCCTCTGAATTGATTATTTCTAACCAATTGTAGCAAGGCTGGTTTAAGTTCAAAATTATTAGTTGCAATTGGAGGCCTAAGGATGCTGGATTGCGATCCTTCTTTAGTAAGCTTGGAGTAGTCACCTAGTGTAACTCTCATTTATTCCATTTCTTGCTGTTCTTTTTGCTTTTTCTCTTTTCTAAGTCTACGCTCTAACAAATCAATATCAGGATCAAAGAATAAAGGATCACCTCTGTTCCTTAATTGCATACACCAAATATTATACATAGACAATTTCAAGGGTACTGCTACTGCTAAACTCAAACTACTACAATACTAAAACAAAAATTAAACTGCTACTATATGTAAAAATAGAACTAAATGGTTCAGTCTAGTACCGGCCCAAGGATTGTTGATATTACTCAACAATCCTTAACAACGGCACCATTAACTTGATGCATAATCTCAAAGGATTATATTCTTTTGGCAAGCGTCAATCGTTAAATTTGTAATATATTTGATCATCCCATAGGGATTGAGGTAATTACCACAACCTAGGACTAGTACAAGCTGAACCAGAACAATACAGGGTAAAATTCATTCTATTGATGCTTTTCTACACTTTTTATGTTTTTTCAATTTCAGAAACAATGTAAAAGATGAAGTGTAATTAATGGAAGATAGGTTAGGATTACTTCAACTCATAATTTCATCAAGAAACATGCAATTGAGGTTCAATCAAGCTTCAGACTCAAGAGGACAACTTCACATATGGTTAATCCCTAATTCCTTAGGTGATTAACAATAATTCCTAAGCATTAAACCCTAATCCCTTAGGTGTTCAGTGACAGAGAAATCTAATGCGAAATTAGGGATTAAACCCTAGCTATTCACCTAATTGCTAGGCCTAAAGTAGCTAGGAAGCCAAAAGTTACCTAAGCTTTCAACCATGATTCCTCATTGGTGAGATGCTTCAATTAGGTCTGGATTTGTCAATCTAGCAGTGTAGATCCACTTCTCAGCTTGTTCTCCTCATGCTTCAGAAGATGATTTCCTCAATGCACATTCAAGACTCCATTGGAAGCTTCAGCAATTCCAACCCTAGGGGTTTAGCAACCCATGGAAGTGGAATCAACAGAAAAAGGAATGTAGAGAGCCATGGAAGAGAGAGTTTAGTGAGAGAAAAGGTTTAAAGAAAGATTGAAAATCAGATAATGAGAGTAGTGTTATTGCTTCTGTGTTAAGTTACAAGGAAATTACCTATATAAAGTTTTATGCCTTGAACTAGCTATCTAATAAAGCTAAATCACGCACTTTCCCCAGAAGGGCTTACAGGCAAATAAATAAAAGTTACATAACTGAACAAATAACAAAAAATCAAGTGTTTCTGGTTTCCCTCCTAGCTGCGCGTAGGAACCCCAACATACCAGCGTATATACGCTGGAATTCTGCCTGGTTGGGTATTGTGTGCCTTGGCCATAATGATTTATGCGTATGTGCTAGGGTCCAGCGTATGTACGTTGGCCTACTGACTTGGTAAATTAGACTCTGTTTCTAGGCGTATGTACACCAGGGGACCAGCGTATATAAGCTGGGGCACTGGTCTGATGGTTTTGGTTCTGTTTCTGGGTGTATGTACGCTCTCCTAACCAGCATATGTATGCCGGGCCACTGTCTTTGGCACTTTATTCTTCTTTCTTTACTCGTTAGTACGCTCCTTTCCAGCGTATATACGCTGGAATTCCGGATCTGGTCTATTTGAATGGGCGTATGATACGCTGAGTTGGGCGTACATACGCTGAACTCCTGGACTTGGATCCTATCAAACACAAATAAACAGATGCCTAGTGTATGTACGCTGGCTTTTTAGCTTATGTACGCTAAGTTACTAGATTTCTCAATAAGCTTCCTTCCTTATGTGTTTATCTTTTTATCTATTTTCTTGCACAATTCAATACATATTTTAATTAAATAAGTAAAACCCAAAGAATGACAAAATATTACTTAAACAATGCCAAACTCAACAATACTTAATAGATTAAGTTAAAGTAAAGATAAAATTATTAAGCCTTTTCAAGACTTATCACCTACGAACATGGCCATAACTAACTCGCTCTCACAATCGAGTTCGTATCCTATTTTTAATTGAGTTCATAGACCTTTTCTACACTAATGAATTTTCCTTGATGAATTCTGTTTCAAGTAAATATATAATTTTCTAATGAAATTAATCCACGCCAAGGTCAAGTAAATCTTTTAGGAAGATGTATTTGTAAAACCAGATGTCACTTGTAATTAATGATCTATTTATCTTGAAGGTGCCAATTTTAAATTGGTTGGATTTAAAATATAGATTTGACTATTGCCTTTTCCAAACGTTGATTTTCGATGTAGCATGGACAACATATTCCCTCTTATCCACTAAAGAGAGGTGGCTGATATTAACTCATGTACAGGATGTTTAATGGACTTGGAAAGTTTTTAGAAGGACAAAGTCTGGTCGTTTTAGGAGAATTTATGGTGATATATTATTGTATTTTTATATTTCTAGTATTAATTTATGAACCTTTCAAAAAATATCAAGCATCAGGGAGGGTGAAGCATATCTTGTGAGTGTGTGTTCTATTTGGCATTTGAACAACATCTAATATCAGAAAGAGTTATTCATTGAAATATTTGTGACGAATATTCTTGTCATTCTTTATAAAGTAGAAACTTAGTTTACTCATTCAATATGTTTGAGTGTGAATGATTTAGTTGGCTTCAATTATATTGCTAGTGTTAGATGCCAAGTTAAATATGTTGGATTATGAAGTTGTAATTCTAGATTTTGAAAAAATTAATGATCTAATTAATTTGTTTGATATGAGTCACTGTTGATATCAGAAAGAGTCCACCTTCAACTCTTTCTCTGATTTTGATTTTAACACCATTAGGTATAATATAGGTACTTTTCTCAACAAGATTCTTCCTATTTTCTTTCTATTTTTTTCAATATTTTTGTTTGAGATATTTCTGATACTTTTTCTACATTATTACAGGGATTTGCATGAGTATAGGTACTTTTAAAATTATTTATGTAGTTTTGTTTTATTTTTGTGTTCGAATAGATAGGAAAAGAAAGTGAATATTATATATATATATATATATATATATATATATATATATATATATATATATATATATATATATATATTGTTTGTTTGATTGATTTAGATAGGACAAGAAATTGAATGTGTGTATGCATGTCTATATATGTCCTGCCATTTAATTTACTTCAATGACATCCATCTTACCATTTTGAATTCTTGTTTTGAATATATTTATTGAATAAGTGAAACAGTAAGAATTTCCCTTGCTTATTCATGTAATACCTTCAGATGCCAGTATTATGTCAAAACTAAAATACTTGTAAGTTGATTAGTTTAGTACTTAAATGATGCAGTTTAATTGTCTATTTATATTATCTATTTATATTTATATTAATTTATGTAATTATATGTGTATAAATTTATTTTATTATGACTGCCATATCCATTATAGCGTCCACTTTAACACTGGTAACAATGTAGCATGAAGCAATAACCAACACATGAAACAAGCTGGTAGGGGGCACGTGATCTAAGTACTATAAAATAATTAGTAGCTAAACAATGAAATGGTTCATAGTTCAGGCATAATGAATGAAAGATGATATATCATAAAAATTATGTCTTCAAGATAATCTAAGCACTCATTTATATTTTTTAAAATTTGACATGATTATAATATGTAACTTTTGTTGATTGTTTGAAATTTTCAGCGGCGCCTATTCAAGGCTTCTTTGACTTAATCGACAATCTTAGAAGCATATATGGACGAGAGGTTTGTCGTGAACACTTTTTTTTTTCTGTTTTTGTTCTTTTAGGTGATAATAATGACTAAATTCTTGTCAACGTGTTTAAATATTATTCAGTGAGCTTTTGTTAAATAGATGTACTTTTAGTTACACCTAAGATAGGTAATTGGTTTACTTATTGTAGAACTGATTCAACTGTTATAGTTAAAAAATTATTAAAATTAAATAAAAAGATAATTCATAAATTTCATCATACAAATTTTATATAATAGCAGATCAACTAACTAATGTCTAATAGAAGTGATTATGATATTTTAAAGGGTAATTTAAGTTAAAATAAGCATTTTCCACTTATCCAATTTTCATAAAGATTTATATCTCCTTTCACCTTCTGCTAAAGCTGGAGAGAATATGCAACCCAACACTGACATTTCATCTCTAGCTTCTTGGCATGGAGATGATATTCTAGACACTAAAATGAAGCATGCCACCAATGATGATGAACCAAATGGAATTTTCTCTACTGAGAAAACTGTTCTTGGATCCTCTACTCCTGTTAATGAAAATCCTAGCCTTGACATAACAGAAGTTAACACCAATATGGATGTAGATGTTGGGAAGATGATTGCTGCTACATATGAATTAAGGCCATTGTTATGCATGCTTGCTGGTTCATGTCTTGAACTTGACTTAAGTTGTGGTGTAACACCCTCAATTAACTAGGACAATCCCTTCCACTAGATTATCCTGGTCAACTGAGAGGTTATGAGTTTTTAGAAAATATGGAAGTCTTTTTTTTACATAAAAATTGGTGGAATAGATACATCACCTACATAACATAGTCATATATAATACATGGTCGTAACAGTAACTATACATTCTAAAAGTAAAAGGGCACAAAAGTGTGTTTATATGTTGAAACAGGTTTTGATAATGACAAACAAAGAGCTCAAGCATGGATAACACTTAAAGACTCAAGCACAACATCAACCATCAATAAAAACAAGGATTAAATATATTGATGAACATCAAGGATGTAACATCCCGATTTAAAAATTAACTACCAAATGAGATTAGTAAATGAGTTAAGATTAATTGTAGATTAGAGAGCTAATGGTTAATTAATTAATGTTAGTGGCCAGGTTGGATTGACGAATGTGCCCCTGGAGTATATAAGAGTTTCGGCTCTTCTCTTCTCTACTCACTTCCTCATTCGCATCATTCCGCTTGCCAAGGTCGAGAGAGAACTGAGAGTTTCTCTTCAAAGGAAAACAGAGACACTGTCCGATCCTCTTCTCCTACCCACTTCCCTCTTCGTTCTCTTCGTCTTCCTCTTCATCTTCTTTTCCACCCAGAACTGCGTAGACCCGAGTGGAACGGTGTCGTTGTGAGGGAACAGCGTAGTGGCAGAAGAAACAACATGGTGCTGTGTCCTGGAGGTTGGATCCTCCTCTGTTCTTCTTCTCCTTCTCTTCTTCTTCCATCTGATGGGGCTGCATGAGTCCCGGTGTGGATGTTAACAGCGTGGGGCGTCTCAGTTTATGGGAAATGACCCACTGAGTTGAGAGCTAAGGGCCTTTCTTCGAAGGAAGCAGAGACGCTGTTCTATTCTCTTCTCCTGTACTCCTTCCTTTCCTCGTTGAGCCAGAGAGGGTGAGAGTGTGCATTCCCCTCTACATGTAACCAGTCTTCTTCTCTACTGTTCTTCGTCTCCTTCCTCGTCGTCTTCTCCTTCACCCAACTCAGCGACGTTGGGATGCCTTGGTACTGGAACCCTCTATTGTTGGCAAGATCAGACTGTTCGTGGGTGTGGAAACAGCTTCGGGTTCTCCATGCTAAGTGCTGAGTCCAGCGTCTGAACCCAGAGGTCGTGTGAGTTGGAGGGAGCGGTCAAAGGATGATTGGTCAGCACTGTTAGCTCGAGGAGCTCCTAGAATCTTTATTCCAGGTAGGGGGTATCTTATATCTTAAATGCATGGGTTATGGACGGGTTTCGGGTGTTGATGATTGCTATTTCTGTGTTCTGATTGGTGTGTTATGCTTGCATGAAAGGTGTGTGATACCCGGATGTATGATGAGTAAGAGTTGAGTGATGCATGTCTAGTTCCGTCCATGAATTACATGTTAATAGCTTTGAGAAGTGTTGAATGGTTGCATGAAAGAAATGTGCTAAAGTACTGTTGATGATTACCGAGTGACTTGTGTGTCATGCATGCTACTATGATTTTAAATGCTGACTGCATGTGAGAAAAGGTTGATTTATTAAGTTCTGATACTGTCTAATACCAATTGCATGAGATGCTCGTGTGGTTGGATTAATTTATTGAGCTCTGATACTGTCTAATACCGAATGCATGAGATGCTTATGCTGTTGGATTAATTTATTGAGTTTTGATACTGTCTAACACCGATTGCATGGGATGCATGTGTTATTGTATTAATCTATTGAGTTATGATACCGATTGTATGAGATGCATGTGTGTTGGATTAATTTATTGAGTTCTGAGAATGTCTAATACCGATTGCATGTGATGCATGTATTGTTGAGTGAAAGGTTGTGTATATGCACTCTGTGTTGTGTGATGAATCCACGTGTGGCGCATGGGATGCGTTAATGCTAGGAGCATGTAGTATGGGACACTACCATCGGTTATTAAAGTATGAGACGCTGTTAAATCCTTGAGTGGGACTCAAGGTAGCGTTTGAGTGAGACTCAGGTTTCCCGTGAACACCGCCGTTGGCATTGAGAGCATTGGTGTCACCTGTATGGGGAAACGGTTGGGTACCTGTAAAACGGCCAAGCAGCTGGGAGCTGAATAGAAGGCTGGGAGCCTACGTTGCAACGAATGAAAATCGATTACACACAAATGCGGAACCGAGTGATTGAATTCTGTGTACATGTACAGTTGATGTTGATTGAGACCTGATTGCATGCATATGTGTTAAGGTTATTGAGAATGATATGTGCGTATAGCCGAGTGATAACTAGTGGATTCTGATTGGTAAATGTTTTATGTGTGTCCTGATTCATTGGCATTATTATGTTACTGGTTGTTGCTATGTTAATGTTATTGAAATAATATGTGCATATGGCCGAGAGATAACTGGTGGATTCTGATCGGTAAATGCCTTATGTGTGTCCTGATTGATTGGTATTTTTCTGACCTTAATTGTTGCTATGTATAATTATATATATATATATATTGTTGCATAACTGAGGAACAATCCGAGTGAGTATCTATCATTTAATATTTAAGATGCTCACCCCCTACACCATTTTTCAGCATGTGCAGGTCGGACTCGGAATGGTGTGAAGGCCTCAAGTTCGAGTGATGTGCACTCCGACTGTTGAGTGTTTATATTGTATTTATTACGTGCAGTCAGTTGTAGCCTTGGTCGGTTCATAATAACAGTGTTGTATAAGAATATAAATTTTATATGTATAAGAAATCCGAGTTATCAGTATTCCGAGTGCATGTTTATATATATGTATATATGGTTTACATTGGTAACATGTATTTGAGTCGGTTAGGATATGATGATTGAATGAATAGTACTAAGTCAATGAATTCCGAGTGGAACATTGTGGTGAGAGCCATTTTTGTGTGAGGCTATGTATATATTCCGAATGGCTAAATCTTAGATAAATTCGAGTGAACCACCTCAGGGGTAAGGAATGTTGTAATGGTTGAGACTGGGATAAATTCTAAGTGTATGATCTATACATAATCTGAGTGAACGAGGATCCATATCCCGAGTGGTCAAGGTTCAAATGAGTCTGAGTGGGACTTAACTTAATGGTTTTCCCGAGTGAATAAGATAGGATACACTGAGTGGATCGGGCTGGAATATTCCGAGTGGCGAATGTGAATTACATTTTGATTATATTGAGGTTGAGATATACCGAGTGGTGTTTGATTGGGAGATATTACGAGTGAGGAAGGTTTATAGATTCCGAGCGGAATAGTTATCATTTTCCGAGTGGATAGTATATGTGACCCTTGTGGATAAAAATAAAGGACTAAGTATAATACGTTGGGGGTCAATTCCGAGTGGATGGAACCCCAGATTCTGAGTGATGGGAATTACTGAGTGTGTTACTCGCCTCAGCGACTACGTGTTCGCTCTAGCGAGTGTGAGTGCATGGAAGGCTTTTAGGTTGGCTTCGCTTAAGTGAATGGGTGTTCGCCCGAGCGAGTGGGCAGTCTCGCTCAAGCGTATTGGATCTCGCTCGAGCGAGTGGACGCTGTTTTGTGGGCTTCGCTTGAGCGTTTTGTTCTTCCGCTGTATGCCTTTCTTTGGTCGGCTTTTATTTTTACCTTGCCTTCCTTTGCCTTCTTCTGTTGTACCAGGTCCCATTGGTTTTATTTTTAGGAAAAATTTTCCCTGTTTTGGGTTTTATTTATTTATTAAAATAAGGATGTTTCATTTTGGTATCATAGCTTTTGCTCTGTTCTGCCTTATGTTGGTCTTAGAATCCTAGGTGTTACATTTTGGTATCAGAGTAGACCAAAAGGTCCATGGCCAAGGTTTGCCTACTGTTAGTGGGCGGTTGTGTGCAATATGACCGGTTGTCATCATTGCTTGTGGTATTCTGTTGGATTTGATGCATGTTTAACCATGAATTGTGTGATTGTATGCATGAGTTTTGTGGAGGACAGTAGTGAGAGGTATCACTGTAAAAATGTCAATTTGGGGGTAGAGAATTGTTACTATCCTGGTTCGGTTGTTCATTGAATAAGAGGTTGTTCTAGGTGTAGGGTTGAATGAGAGAAAATAGAATGAAGGGTGTTGAAACCCTCAGGTATGTTAAAACTGATTAATTGATTTGATCTTTTGTATGGCCCTATTAGTGGCTCGTAGTTGAGATATATTGATCGAATGGATTAGAACTCATATGTTGAGTTAGCTGAGTGAATAATATTGAAGGAATCTCCTAGTGGGTTGAATTTAAATTCTGTGATTGGTTGTGCCATTTTTAAAGGATGTTTTGTACCCTTGGCACGTGAATCCTATATGGTATATGATGTAATTAATTAGTTGCAGATTTCTAAATTTAGGAATTTGAGTATGTGATGAATGAATGATATATGATGTATACGATATATGGTATAAGCGATGTGTTGCAGTTTCCTAAGTTAAAAATCTGGGTGTGTGATAAGTGAGTAAAGGTGAAATCAGGTATATGTTAAATTGGGATTGCGTCTCGGTGATTGGCTGAAGGAACCGAGTGACTGGTGGATTAGATGCTGGACCACTAAGTGTGGTGACCCAGTTAATTGGGCATGATCATGAATGAATGAATATGAAATCGAATACCTGTTTGAGTTGGATACTGTCTTGGTTGTGGAGTGTGAAAACCGAGTGGATGGTATTAGGCTTTATAATAGATGTTGGGGTGTGACCCACAATGGATAAATAGTGACCCCTTATGAATTCTAAGTTTGATAATTTATTAATCTTATGAGTTGTTGAACCCGAGTAAAGCAATTACATAGTAACTCATTGAGGCTTGAATTATTATTGTGTGATGATTTTTATTGTGTGATGATTTAGGTTAGACACGGTGTTGTGGTTGATAACCGAGTGAATTATTGGTTGAATTGTGACCCATAAGGTGTAGAAAACCGATTGGATTTAATGTGATCTTATGTAATCAGACCTTGTGGAATTAGACACTATGGTGATCTAGGCTCGGTGATAATTAGATGTTGTGGGTGTACTAGGTAACCCCTGGAGTTCCGAGTCTGATAATCTGACTGACCTTATGGATTATTAAGCCAAGCATGTAATGGTATAATGAATTGTTGAGGCTTGAATTGTCTTAAGATGAAATGTAAATAGTAAATGGGATACCTGATTAATAGTAGTTGTAAGGTTGAAATCTGAGTACACTTTGGTGTTGAGTATGATGATGATAGAACCTATGTGATGCTGATTGTACATCCACTGGTGGATTATGCCTATGCTCGGTAAATCATTAGGCTTAAAATTGATTGGTGGTCTATGAAGTGTAATGAAATGAAGGATTAATAGGCTATCGGATTATGGTATTAAGATGGATAAGATCCAATAATGTACTATTTACTCGGTAATGATTGGAGGCCGATTGTTAGTATGTCATTTTGTAACTAGGTGAGTACCTTGTGG
Organism: Clitoria ternatea; assembly: GCA_037962975.1. NCBI lineage: Eukaryota > Viridiplantae > Streptophyta > Magnoliopsida > Fabales > Fabaceae > Clitoria > Clitoria ternatea. The sequence continues at coordinate 24,994,996 of CM075672.1, read as the reverse complement.
GGGCTGCCATTATACTGTTTTACAGTAATGGTAAATGATATTTTATGATTGTTATTGCGTGATGTGCCCTGGGTGGTGCATACTGATGATGTTGATGTAATGTATTGCTTATATATGTATGTGTGTGAATTTCCACTAATTTTTATGAATTAGTATTGGCTGAGTGAATTTGGTCGGTGTGAGTGAAAGGAGTGTAATGTATCTTGTTCCGGTATGACTCTTCATACCATAGGTATTGTGGCAGCGTACATGTTGCAGTGACTCTATGTAATTGTTGTAACCCTATAGGAATGAGACGTCATCCTATAAGTTGGATACAGTAATTCATAAGTCGGGCAGGTGAGGTAGCTGCTTATGGTGATGGTGAGTCTACCGGATTGTTCCGAGTGAAAATAAGAGTTGTAGTGAGTAAACAATAAGTGGTAGTGTATCAGAATGAGGATAGAAGGTGTTTGATCTTGATGTGTTTACCCCCGAGAGGATCAGAAGTTATTGGGTATGAATTAGCTATTAAAATAAGGATTAGTTATTGAAATAGATGGGTGATCGAGTCTGTCACTCAAAATTGAAAATTCTATAAGGCTAACCGAGTGATGCTGTGGGTTTAATGAGGAAACCAGGATCTTGAGCCAAGATAAATTATGAGGTGAGGAACTTGCTCAGAAAGGTTTAGTATATTCTGAGCGTGAGAAAGTAGAAATAATTCCGAGTGAAAACCTTCTTGGAGAAAGGACTAATGAGTGAAGTTATGGTGTTCCGAGTAAATCTCATAGAGAGAATCATTACTAAGTTAAAGGAATTGTGTCCGAGCGTGACACTCCTGAGTAGGGTAAGATTCGAGTGATGTGACTCGGAGCGTGACGTTTCTGAGTGGAATAGTACCGGATAGACGGTTCCCATCGTGTGAAATTTCTAAGTCTGTAGGATGTGCCCCTGACTAATCTTTACCAAAAGAACTTCTGGTCAGAATGTGGAGCTATAAATAGGTAAGTCTCTGAGTGAATTATCTCGAGGAAGAGTAAATACCCGAGAGGTAAATTTATCCATAGATGTGTTCGGATTGATGTTTGGAGCTGCTGAGTTTGAACTCAGATTTGTTTTTGGAATAGGCTTAAATTCCGAGTGAAAATTTGGGTAAATGGAAAGTTTTCCGGCTAAGAATTACCTTCAAACCCCGAATAACCCTTTTGATCGAGAGTTCCGAGTGACCTTCTCAGAGTGTAGGCGTGGAATTGGCCGAAGGAATGGTTAGAAATCTAAGATTTTAGAACCGAGTATGATGCCTGTAAAGGATGAATCCAGGCAGTCTGTGCTGATTAGAGCACCTCGAAACTCTGTTGGGTGTTGGTTTCGGTTTTGCCAAGATATATATTATGGGTTAGAGGAGAGATTTTGTGGTCGGACGTTGAATACCGAGAGTTTAATCCAAGATTAATCGGACATTGGTGAATATTTTGTGGGGATCGGTAATGTTGTTTACCAACTAGATTCTTCCCAACTGGATAATTAGCATCCATAATATGCCTTATATGACATAATTTTGAACTTATGCTCTGTGTGGGTACTTAAGTGTATCGAATGACTCCTTAGAATTGGGGGGAAATGACGATAGATGCACACCGATTAGTGTTATGAGTATAGGGCCGAGCAGCCAAATAACTAGAGATACCATCGTTTATAGTGAATCGGCAGAGTTGAAGGGGGTAGATTGTACGTTTTAAAATTGAAATCCCCAAATATATTGAACTATATGAAGAGGTTGTACTCAGGTAGGATCTGACTCTAGTAATTTTGCCGACTGGAATTGTGGAGCGGTCGGTAAACCGCTTGAGAGGAGAAGCTATACCGAGTAGAATTATGAACCGATCGGTGAATGCTTGGAGAACAGAGACATACAATAGTTGAGGCAGTAATATTCTGAGCCGATTGTTGAGATAAGTTCATATCGGAATTTCGGGGATGAAATTCTTTTGAGAGGGGGAGAATTGTAACATCCCAATTTAAAAATTAACTACCGAATGAGATTAGTAAATGAGTTAAGATTAATTGTAGATTAGAGAGCTAATGGTTAATTAATTAATGTTATGGCCAGGTTGAATTGACGCATGTGCCCCTAGAGTATATAAGAGTTTCGGCTCTTCTCTTCTCCACTCACTTCCTCATTCGCGTCATTCCGCTTGCCAAGGTCGAGAGAGAACTGAGAGTTTCTCTTCAAAGGAAAACAGAGACACTGTCCGATCCTCTTCTCCTACCCACTTCCCTCTTCGTTCTCTTTGTCTTCCTCTTCATCTTCTTTTCCACCCAGAACTGTGTAGACCCGAGTGGAACGGTGTGGCTGTGAGGGAACAGTATAGTGGCAGAAGAAATAGCATGGTGTTGTGTCCTGGAGGTTGGATCCTCCTCTGTTCTTCTTCTCCTTCTCTTTTTCTTCCATCTGATGGGGCTGCATGAGTCCCGGTGTGGATGTTAGCAGCGTGGGGCGTCTCAGTTTGTGGGAAATGACCCACTGAGTTAAGAGCTAAGGGCCTTTCTTCGAAGGAAGCAGAGATGCTATTCTGTTCTCTTCTCCTGTACTCCTTCCTTTCCTCGTTGAGCCAGAGAGGGTGAGAGTGTGCATTCCCCTCTACATGCAACCAGTCTTCTTCTCTACTGTTCCTCGTCTCCTTCCTCGTCGTCTTCTCCTTTACCCAACTCAGTGACGTTGGGATGTCTTGGGACTGGAACCCTCCATTGTTGGCAAGATCAGACTGTTCGTTGGTGTGGAAACAGCTTCGGGTTCTCCATGCTAAGTGCTGAGTCCAGCGTCTGAACCAAGAGGTCGTGTGAGTTGGAGGGAGCGGTCGAAGGATGATTGGTAGGCACTGTTAGCTCGAGGAGCTCCTGGAATCTTCATTCCAGGTAGGGGGTATCTTATATCTTAAATGCATGGGTTATGGACGGGTTCCGGGTGTTGATGATTGCTGTTTCTGTGTTCTGATTGGTGTGTTATGCTTGCATGAAAGGTGTGTGATACCCGGATGTATGATGAGTAAGAGTTGAGTGATGCATGTCTAGTTCCGTCCATGAATTACATGTTAATAGCTTTGAGAAGTGTTGAATGGTTGCATGAAAGGAATGTGCTAAAGTACTGTTGATGATTACCGAGTGACTTGTGTGTCATATATGCTACTATGATTTTAAATGCTGACTGCATGTGAGGAAAGGTTGATTTATTAAGTTCTGATACTGTCTAATACCGATTGCATGAGATGCTCATGTTGTTGGATTAATTTATTGAGCTCTGATACTGTCTAATACCGAATGCATGAGATGCTTATGCTGTTGGATTAATTTATTGAGTTTTGATACTGTCTAATGCCGATTGCATGGGATGCATGTGTTATTGTATTAATCTATTGAGTTATATACCGATTGCATGAGATGCATATGTGTTGGATTAATTTATTGAGTTCTGAGAATGTCTAATACCGATTGCATGTGATGCATGTATTGTTGAGTGAAAGGTTGTGTATATGCACTCTGTGTTGTGTGATGAATCCGCGTGTGGCGCATAGGATGCGTTAATGCTACGAGCATGTAGTATGGGACACTACCATCGGTTATTAAAGCATGAGACACTGTTAAATCCTTGAGTGGGACTCAAGGTAGCGTTTGAGTGAGACTCAGGCTGCCCGTGAACACCGCTGTTGGCGCTGAGAGCGTTGGTGTCACCTGTGTGGGGAAACGGTTGGGTACCTGTAAAACGGCCAAGCAGCTGGGAGTTGAATAGAAGGCTGGGAGCCTATGTTGCAACGAATGAAAACCGATTACACACGAATGCGGAACCGAGTGATTGAATTCTGTGTACATGTACAGTTGATGTTGATTAAGACCTGATTGCATGCATATGTGTTAAGGTTATTGAGAATACTATGTGCATATAGCCGAGTGATAACTGGTGGATTCTGATTGGTAAATGTTTTATTTGTGTCCTGATTCATTGGCATTATTATGTTACTGGTTGTTGCTATGTTAATGTTATTGAAATAATATGTGCATGTGGCCGAGAGATAACTGGTGGATTCTGATCGGTAAATGCCTTATGTGTGTCCTGATTGATTGGTATTGTTCTGACCTTAATTGTTGCTATGTATAATTATATATATATATATATATATATATTGTTGCATAACTGAGGAATAATCCGAGTCAGTATCTATCATTTAATATTTAAGATGCTCACCCCCTACACCATTTTTCAGCATGTGCAGGTCGGACTCGAAATGGTGTGAAGGCCTCAAGTCCGAGTGACGTGCACTCCGACTGTTGAGTGTTTATATTGTATTTATTACGTTTAGTCAGTTGTAGCCTTGGCCGGTTCATAATAACAGTGTTGTATAAGAATATAAATTTTATATGTATAAGAAATCCGAGTTATCAGTATTCCGAGTGCATGTTTATATATATGTGTATATGGTTTACATTGGTAACATGTATTTGAGTCGGTTAGGATGTGATGATTGAATGAATAGTACTAAGTCAATGAATTTCGAGTGGAACATTGTGGTGAGAGCCATTTCCATGTGAGGCTATGTATATATTCCGAATGGCTAAATCTTAGATAAATTCGAGTGAACCACCTCAGGGGTAAGGAATGTTGTAATGGTTGAGACTAGGATAAATTCTAAGTGTATGATCTATACATAATCCGAGTGAACGAGGATCCATATCCCGAGTGGTCAAGGTTCAAATGAGTCCGAGTGGGACTTAACTTAATGGTTTTCCCGAGTGAATAAGATAGGATACACCGAGTGGATCGGGCTGGAATATTCCGAGTGGCGAATGTGAATTACATTTTGATTATATTGAGGTTGAGATATACCGAGTGGTGTTTGATTGGGAGATATTCCAAGTGAGGAAGGTTTATAGATTCCGAGCGGAATAGTTATCATTTTCCGAGTGGATAGTATATGTGACCCTTGTGGATAAAAATAAAGGACTAAGTATAATACGTTGGGGGTCAATTCCGAGTGGATGGAACCCCAGATTCCGAGTGATGGGAATTACCGAGTGTGTTACTCGCCTCAGCGACTACGTGTTCGCTCCAGCGAGTGTGAGTGCATGGAAGGCTTTTAGGTTGGCTTCGCTTAAGTGAATGGGTGTTCGCCCGAGCGAGTGGGCAGTCTCGCTCAAGCGTATTGGATCTCGCTCGAGCGAGTGGACGCTGTTTTGTGGGCTTCGCTTGAGCGTTTTGTTCTTCCGTTGTATGCCTTTCTTTGGTTGGCTTTTATTTTTACCTTGCCTTCCTTTGCCTTCTTCTGTTGTACCAGGTCCCATTGGTTTTATTTTTGGGAAAAATTTTCCCTGTTTTGGGTTTTATTTATTTATCAAAATAAGGATGTTTCATTTTGGTATCAGAGCTTTTGCTCTGTTCTGGCTTATGTTGGTCTTAGAATCCTAGGTGTTACAAAGGATATATCACAAAGCAATTCCAAGGATCAAAAACAAAAGAGAAATGACCATCAAATGAGAAAGGATTAAGAGCAACAAGCCACGTGTTTAAAAAATGTCAATAATACATGGAAAATGAAGAAACAGGCTTGTGAATCGATTCCACAAAGCTCTAAATCGATTCAACCACTGCCTGAATCGATTCATACGTGAATTCAAAGCTCTGAATCGATTCAGGCACCTGTCAGGACCAAAAAAGAACCTCTAAATCAATTTATAACTAAACTGAATCAATTCATACATATTTTGAACAACAATCAGATGCTTCTGAATCAATTCATGGGAATCTTGAATATATTCATGCATCAAATTTCAAATTTGAATACAATGAATCGATTCTGAATAATTGATGAATCAAATCATTTAGTGGAAACAACACTACACAACACTACAGTTTTTAAATTGAAACACCATGCTCCACTACGCCGAAAGAAATAAATTTGAAAACAAGTTGCAATGGCCCCATGCTTTCGAAAATCAAGCATTACACTCTACTTTCTTCTTTCTTTTCTCCTCGCAGCAGCTCTCTTTATTTTTCACTTGTATATATTCTGAGAGTTATTAGAGAGGTAATATCTTGAGTGCTTAAACTTGTATATCCACTCTATTGGAGAGTTATCCTTGTAAATTATTCACAAAAATCTAAGAGTTTAGGTTGGGGTTCAACCTTGATTATTGAGAGATTATGAGATTGGATGGGTTACCTTTTTGCTTGTGAGAATTGAGCTCTTGAGTGTAAGACACTAGGAAGTTACAATTGCTCAAAGCTTTGTATCTCAAATCTTCAATAGTGGAATCCTTCAAGTGGTTTTCTTGAAGGCGAGACGTATACCGGAGTGGTGGAACTCGTACATCGGTTTGCAAGTCTCTCATCCTTAAACTCTTTTATAAGTGTGCATATAAACTACTTGCTGACTTAGTTGTGCATATAATTTGTTTGTTAAATTGCTTAAGTTGAATTCATGATTTAATTAACTTAATTCCTGTTGGACTTAATTACTGTATACCAAATGTTTGATAAATTACTGCGTGATTTACTAAGTATTATCATTACTTGTAATTATTATCATCTCTTTCATTAATTACATAATTAATAAAGAATCAATTTCAAAAGTATTTCAAAGAAAATTTTAAATACTCAATTCACCCTCCCTCTTGAGTAATTGAGGCTACTTGGTTAACAAGTGGTATCAAAGCTTGACTCTTGGTAGGTTAAGCTTAACAACTTCAAGAGAACAAGATGGCCTCTACTTCTTATAAACCTTTTCCTGAGGGTGATGCCACAAATAGACCTCCAGCCTTTAATGGTGAAGGTTATGCTTTTTGGAAAGAAAGAATGAAAATTTTTGTTCAATCTATTGATTTGAAAATTTGGAATGCTATACATGTTATTGATGGTAAACAAATTAAAAAACTCATGGATGATTCGACTAGTGATGAAGAGAGAAAAGTTTAATACAATTACAAAGCTAAAAGTCTCATCACCCTAGCTTTAGGTCCGGATTAACTTTTTACAGTTGTAACCTATAAAATTGCAAAAGAAATATCGGACACTCTTCAAATCACCCATGAGGGAACTAGTGACGTTAAAGATTCTAAAATCAGCACTTTAACTAGTCAATATGAAAGTTTTAGGATGAACTCCGGTGAAACTATTTTATAAATTCAAAAGATATTTACTTTGATTATTAATCATCTTATTACTCTTAGTAAATCTTACTCTAACAAGGAGCTCATTCATAAAGTGCTAAAAAGTCTTACTAGGGAATGACATCCTCTTGTCACTGACATAGACTATCATGGTCGATCAAATTGAAACATTAAAAATAATGTAGTACAAGGGTGTGAGCCTAGGTCGTCTCTGAATGTGGTCTTTTCTTGATCCTTAGATTCAATATGAATATGAAAATATCTAGAGAATCCATTAAGAAAATAGTAATGAGACTTATCTGCAAGACGTTCAAGCATTTGATCAATGAAGGGTAAGGAAAAATGGTCCTTCTTAGTTGCTTGGTTCATTCTCCTGTAATTAATACAAACTCTCCAACTATTTTGCACTCTGGTGGGGATCAATTCATCCTTTTCATTTTTCACAACTGTGATCCCTGTTTTCTTAGGAACCACTTGAATTGGACTCACCTAATTGCTATCAGAGATAGGGTAAATAATTCGTACTTGTAGAAGCTGAGTAATCTCTTTCTTGACAACATGAAGGATTATTGGGTTAAGTCTCCTTTGGGGATGTCTTGCTGATTTAGCATTTTTCTCCAAGAATATTTTGTGCATACACATGGATGGGCTAATTCCAAGAATGTTTGCGAATGTCCAACCCATAGCCTTCTTGTGATTTTTCAGAACCTGCAGTAATTTTTCTTCTTGATTTTCATCAAGAGAAGTAGAAATTATCACTGGAAGCTGTTCATCATTCCCCAAGTATGCATACTTGAGGTTCTCAGGTAGGGGCTTTAACTCCAATTTGGGTGCCTGCAAAATAGATGAACTAAGAAAGCAAACTTGGATTCTGTTGCTTGCACCTCAACAATTTTGTTAGAGCTTTCTTGAAATTCTGCATTCAGGTTAGTGTATTCTAGCTCCTTAGGCATAGCTAAAGACTCTGAATTAGCATATATGTATTTATCAATCTCTGCAAAAATAGCACAAGTTTTAGAATCATTGTATGCAAAACAATAGTATGAATCATCCATGCATTCAAAATTAACATTTTGAGAGATATCAAAAAGATGTTCACAAATCAATTCATCAATAATGTCAATATGAAAAATAGAATGATTTTCATATGGGTGTTTCATGGCATCAAGAATGTTAAATCTAACCCTAGTGTCACCAAATTCCATAGAGAGAGTTCCAACATGAACATCTATTTTGGTTCGGGCTATTTTCAAAAATGGTTTTCCTAAAATTATAGGAATAGGAATCTCAGACACCTTCTTCCATATCAAGTATGAAAAAGTCAGCCGGAAAAACAAGTTGATTTACTTGAACCAAAACATCCTCTAGTAACCCCAAACCAGGATTTGACATAGTTGTTTTTGTTTTTGTTTTTTTTATATTTTTTTTTATATTTTTTATTTTTAATTTATTAAAGACATGGGGTTACCTCCCCACAAGTGCTAAGTTTTAAGTCTTCAGCCAGACTTTTCTGAACTTGCTTCAGCTATACAATTCATACCTGAACACAGGTTTTAGTGGTCTGAATTCTACCTTAGGGATCAATTCTCTTTTAGCCAAAAAATCACATAAGTGTGTTTTTGAAATGCCTGAAAAGTCATAAGATAGAACAGATTCAAGTGGATCAAGAGGGAGGTTTTGGATTGCCTCTTTCTCTACAACTTGGTCAATAAAATCTATTTCAAGCACAGCAAAGTTAACAGGTACGTAAAATTTTCCTACCTTGATAGGAATAACCTCTAGAATACCTGGATCTTGAAGCTTGGGCAGTACTTTCTTTTGGATCAGTGTACTGCTCTCCTCAATTACTGGATGAGATAGAGACTCATCAAATTTCTTCTCTTCCTTAGCTTCTTCTTTAGTTATTCCAACCGGATCATCAAAATGAGTACCACTCCTAAGAGTGATGTCCATGGTGTGGTTAGATGGTCCCACCTCAGGTTTTACAGGAAATATTTCTGGTGTTATCATGGAAAAAGAGGTCTATTGGACAATTTGATTTTCCAAAATTTTGTTATGGGTGGCCAGAGAGTCCACCTTGGAAGCTAAGGTTTTTATGGCATTTGAGAACTCTTCATTTCATTTTTCTTGGGTGCTTATAAAATTTTCCATTAGTATTTCGAGTTTGGATTTTTGCGGGAGATAGTTTTGGAATACTGGTAAGCTTCTAAAATCACTACTATGGTTATAGTTCCCAATAACATCCAATTGATGAAATTCTTGTTCATGGTGGTTTAAGGATATTGCAAAATAGAAATTTGTAGCAGGATGTCCTGAATCACCATAAATACAACAATAAAAGTCAATAGCATCTGTTAAGAATTCCATAATAAACCAAGATCAAGTGTGATTCTTTGAAAATAAAAATAAAAATAAATAACTAGAAATAAAACAAATAGAAAAAATATTAACAAGTATGATCTAATCGAATTTCAATATTGCCGATATTTGAGGGATAACAGTCCCCGGCAACGGCGCCAAAAACTTGACAGGGCCCGCAAGCACACGGGTTATGTCGCGTAATATAAAAGATTATCGTTCTCCACAGGGACTGTGTTCAAAGTACCAGCATATTGAAATTTAATTATTCACACAATTGATTTTTAAGGTTTTTGTAAAATAAAGTAAAGATTTAAAAATAAATTCAGAAACAAAATTTACTTGACACTTAAAAAATCAGTTGAGAGTATCTTGGGATTTCGGGAGATCAAGACTCTATTTCATGTTAATGAATTTTAACTTTTCATAAATAAGAATCAAATTAAGTTTTCCAAGGTGGATTTTCCTTAAGCTAATTAATATGTTCCTCTCAGAATCCTATTAATGTACGTAACCTATGGAAAGTGTTGCTTAATCCTTAGAAAAGGCCCATTATCATTTTGTGAAAATCCCTTTTAAAAATTCCCCAAAAGATTTTGATTACTTTCACGGTTTTACCGAGGTCACAAAAAGTATTTCAAAAACTTAGGCTTAGTTCAAAAACTTTCCAGTAACAATAAATCTCTCGATTCTATTAATTACTTAAATTTACTAATATACCCGCAAGTATACAATTTTATCACTTAGGTTCTTGTTAGGAATTACTAAGAGCATTGAGCATTTTTTAAACTAAATAGAAAACAGAAATTTATTTAATTCCAAGTCAAAATAACATTAATATAAAATATTATCACACCCCCTTTATCCCAAGATAATTAATTTAACTACTCATGAAATAATTCAAATTCATATAAATAATGGAAAAATAAAACATACAAGACATGGCAAAAATAAAGACTTACGGGTTTCTCCAAAAGCTCAGAATAATTTACCACTGTATTTCCTTATTGCAATATTCCTCCACCAATTACAAATTTAAATACTCACTTTTACAATTCACAACTCTTAAAATCAAATAAAGAAAAAGAAAATAAAAACAGAAAGAAAACAAAAAAGAAAGAAAAAGGAACGAAGAAGAAAAATGAAAAAGAAAGAAAGAAAGAAAAGAAGGACGGAAGAAGAAAGAAAGAAAAAGAATTAAAAGTGTTGTTGTCCGTGTTTCCGTGATGCCATGTAGCTTGGATTGCTTCTCCTTTTATAGGCTAAGGAAGGGAGGAAGCCGGCTAAAAATGCGTTGCAACTTGGACACTTTCGGTGCATGTGATGGAGAAATAGCCTGGATGGTGACAGCTATAGGGAACGGTGGAGAGACAGCCTGGATGTTGTCAGCCGCTCCCCATAAGTCAAGGATCTACTTGGATAGTGGAAATCCAAGTCACCATGGGCATTCGGTGGAAATATGGGTCGGTTTGCTCCTTTTGACTCGGTTTTGGTGCCTCAGTCGGTATACACCCACAGTGGGAAACAATCCGAGTGGAAAAAGGTGTTGTTCATACAAAAGACCGAGTGAAAGCTTGCTCAGTGTTGCTTGCTGGACGGTGTTGGTAGGAAGGGAGTTGTGGATTGCTATAAGGAGACGAGCAAAGCAACTCCGATTGCTTTACTCGGTGTTGGTTTGAGGGGGCCGGTGTTGTGGCTTGAAGAGGCGGTGTTTATGGTTTGAGGGGACGGTGTTGAAGTTGCTGGATGGTGTGGAATTGATGGAGTCGGTGTTGAGTTGAGGGGTCGGTGTTTAGCGTGAAGACCCCTGATGCTAAATTTTCTCTTTATTTCGCTTCAGCGAGAGCTTCTCGCTTAAGCGAAAACACTCCAGTAGCTCACTATCCATCCTTCGCTCAAGCAAGAATTTATTTCGCTTAAGCGTTTGTTGAAGGAAACCATTTTGTGATAGTCGCGCTTAAGCAGAGAAAGGCTCGCTCAAGCGAGAAGTCTTCTTTCACTGTTTCACTCGGATATGTCTCTGGAATTGAACCACTCAGAGAAACCTTTGCTCGGATTTGCCTGATTGTCACTCAGTCGAGAATGACCCTTCCTTAACTCATTCAAATGATGCACTCGGACACCTTCATTCAAAAGTCCAAGTTGATTTTCACTAGGAATTGCCTTCAGTCGTCAATCAACTCACTCGGATATACCTTTCACTCAGAAATTTGAACTTTGAAAGACTCTGGAATCTGGCTGATAGAAGTTCTTCCATGTCCGAGCCTTGCTTTGCTCGGAAATGCAGTTTTCTGCCCAACTTACTCGGTAGTCTTCCTTGGAGACATCACACTCGGGCTTAGTGTAAAACTGTGAGTCTGCCCGAGTGTGATTCATTCCCGGTCGGATCTTTCATTACTTGAAGAGACATTTTTCCGAAACAAACTACTCGGAAAGGACCTGTTCCGCACAAGAATGCCATCTTCTCCGAATGAAACCACTCGGAGACCTCCTTATTCAACACTTATTCATTCAGTGGCTTCTTCTGCTCGGAATCAACTCACTCAGGACATCTTTGCCCAGAAAAACACTTGTTCCCTAATCAGACCTTCAGTCAGCATCCCTTCACTCAGACAATAGCTCTGAATGGTATTTACTGAAGGTCAGTCCTTTTTTTCACTCGGAATGGTTGCATTCGGATAGCTTCCACTCGGATTCACCTCTGACAGGGATATATTTCTTTTCAGCATTGAACCTCCAACACGGTTAGGCATTTATCACTTGGAATGGCTTTGACAGGGAACCTTCCACTCAGATTTACCTCCAACAGTGAAGTATTCCACTCGGCAACGCTCCATTCTGAGTTATTCCACTCGGATTTGATCAATTTTGAGTCATTCTACTCGGATTTCATTATTCTGAGTCGGAATTCAGCATAAAAAGAGAGTTCTTTCCACTTTAGGCTTGTTCTTCTTGTTTCTTTATCATTTTATGGTTGTTTTTCTCTTGTTTTTGACCCTTTATTACCTTAATTTCTACAAAATAACATACCCAAGTAGAATATAGTGGAAAGAAAGCAAAAATCACAATAAATAAAGGAAATACAGTGAATAATGATTAAAATCCTAAGCAAATTAGATCTAATTTATTGTGTTATAAAGCACTTATCAAAATACCCCAAACCAAAACATTGCTTGTCCTCAAGCAATCACCATATTCACAAGACAAGATACAGAAAACACTAAGCTTAATAAACTAAGGAATCCAAAACTGAGAAAAAGATTTATTCAAATGCCAATTTTTTTTCTATTTTTTTTATGTGAATCAATTTTCAATGTCAAGACAGAGGATACTCTTCTCTCAATTTTCACTCAAAGTGTTTCATGGTTTGTGTATAACTCAGATCATCATAGTCAAAAAATATTACCATAGGCTTGTTAATAAACCAGAAACTCCACAGCTTAGATAGAGAATATGTCAAAGTCTAAAGGTCTTTCAAAGGTTGTAACGTGGCCTTGGGTTGTATTGTCAAGGTAGGAATTTCAAGAAAAATGGAATACAAAAGGGCTTTAAGAGTCATGAATGATTCAAATTATCATCATAAATTTAACAGAGCAAATTTTTGAACTTTTATGGACTCTTTTGGAATTTATTCAATATCATCCTTTTGATTTTCTTTTTCTTGCTTTTCTTTGGATTCAATACCATATTTTTCTTAAGTCCTTTTTTATTTTTTTGCTCCACTAAATTTCCAACTTTTTCACCATTTAAGAGAATATCGGTCAATGAAAGGCTTTCAAGGAAAAAATTTTATTTTTAGGCTCAAAAGGGGCAACTAGGGGTCAAATTATGCAAAATTTCTGAGGCTTAAGAATAAGACCTAATTGTGCTTTTATCATCCTAAGACATATAATCAAAAACCATTTTGAATCGGTTGAAAAACAAGTTCTAGAATATTAATGATTATGAGATTCACTCAATCAAGAAGATATGGGTTTTGAAAATTTGTTTGATAAATAACCCATTTTAGCTCAAGTCTAACCATGGAAAGTCTTTTCAAAGAAAGTTTTAATCACATAAGATTCATTTAGACATTTATTTGACATTTAAACAATCAAATTTTGAAAATTTTACTCAAAATTTTGGGGTCCTTAGATACTATAGCCTTGTGTTCAAAGTAAATTTATCATGCAATCATGGTAAATTACAAGATTACAAACAAAACAAGGAAAACACACATGCAAAATAAAATAACAATCACACAACGTAAACAGAACAATTAAGTTTTCTTATCTACCACCCCAAACCAGAATTTGACATTGTCCTCAATGTTAAAATGGATGATAAAAGGATAAGAAAACTTAACTGTAGTAACCCCAAACCAGGATTTGACATAGTTGTTTTTGTTTTTTTTATATATATTTTTTATTTTTTTATTTTTAATTTATTAAAGACATGGGGTTACCTCCCCACAAGTGCTAAGTTTTAAGTCTTTAGCCAGACTTTTCTGAACCTGCTTCAGCTATACAATTCATACCTGAACACAGGTTTTAGTGGTCTGAATTCTACCTTAGGGATCAATTCTCTTTTAGCCAAAAAATCACAGAAGTATGTTTTTGAAATGCCTGAAAAGTCATAAGATAGAACAGATTCAAGTGGATCAAGAGGGAGGTTTTGGATTGCCTCTTTCCCTACCACTTGGTCAATAAAATCTATTTCAAGCACAGCAAAGTTAACAGGTATGTAAAATTTTCCTACCTTGATAGGAATAACCTCTAGAATACCTGGATCCTGAAGCTTGGGCAGTACTTTCTTTTGGATCAGTGTACTGCTCTCCTCAATTACTGGATGAGATTGAGACTCGTCAAATTTCTTCTCTTCCTTAGCTTCTTCTTTAGTTATTCCAACCGGATCATCAAAATGAGTACCACTCCTAAGAGTGATGTCCATGGTGTGGTTAGATGGTCCCACCTCAGGTTTTACAGGAAATATTTCTGGTGTTATCATGGAAAAAGAGGTCTGTTGGACAATTTGATTTTCTAAAATTTTGTTATGGGTGGCTAGAGAGTCCACCTTGGAAGCTAAGGTTTTTATGGCATTTGAGAACTCTTCATTTCGTTTTTCTTGGGTGCTTATAAAATTTTCCATCAGTATTTCGAGTTTGGATTTTTATGGGAGATAGTTTTGGAATACTGGTAAGCTTCTAAAATCACTGCTATGGTTATAGTTCCCAATAACATCCAACTGATGAAATTCTTGTTCATGGTGGTTTAAGGATATTGCAAAATAGCAATTTGTAGCAACATGTCCTGAATCACCACAAATACAACAATAAAAGTCAGTAGCACCTGTTAAGAATTCCATAACAAACCAAGATCAAGTGTGATTCTTTGAAAATAAAATAAAAATAAATAACTAGAAATAAAACAAATAGAAAAAATATTAACAAGTGTGATCTAATCGAATTTCAATATTGCCGATATTTGAGGGACAACAGTCCCCGGCAACAGCGCCAAAAACATGATAGGGCCCACAAGCGCATGGGTTATGTCGCGTAATATAAAAGATTATCGTTCTCCACAGGGACTGTGTTCAAAGTACCAGTATATTGAAATTTAATTATCCACACAATTGATTTTTAAGGTTTTTGTAAAATAAAGTACAGATTTAAAAATAAATTCAGAAACAAAATTTACTTGACACTTAAAAAATTAGAGTTGAGAGTATCTTGGGATTTCGGGGGATCAAGACTCTATTTCATGTTAATGAATTTTAACTTTTCATAAATAAGAATCAAATTAAGTTTTCCAAGGCGGATTTTCCTTAAGCTAATTAATATGTTCCTCTCGGAATCCTATTAATATACCTAACCTATGGAAAGCGTTGCTTAATCCTTAGAAAAGGCCCATTATGTAACACCTTATTTCTTGCAACTAATAATTCCAAAAATATAAGAAAATTTTTCACAAAAACAGGCAGGTATTATTCGATATAGAAGGAAGCAGGCAAGGGAAGAATGAAGAGCATTCATACGCATATAGCAACCTACAGAGAGGCTAAGACTGGGACCGGCTCATTGGGTTTATCGTAACACACCAACAATGGGCGGATTACACAACACCGTTTGCTCGCTCAGACGGGGTCTGACACCGTCTAGGCAGAGTAAGGTAATGCAGCAGCGGATAGAGGGAATTCCACAAGGACAACTTTCCTTCAAGCAACACTGGTCACTCAATAGGAGGAAATAGATAAGGGAAAGATGTTAATACGTTCACACGTGTAGCACTCGGTAGAAGGGCGGAGTTCGAATCATCCTACTTGGCTAGGCGGGGTATGTGTGTCCTGGGTGGACTCCATGGCGAAGGTGACCCGCTCAACCTTTGTCTCACACCGCCTAAACGACGTGTGGCAATGCAACATCAGACGTGAAACTCTTCAAGTAAACCTTACATTAGCGTCTATTCGTTCCTACGGGCTGACCCTTTCTCAGAGAACGCTGGACGTTCAGCTTCAGAGGACAGGTAAGGGAAGAAGAAGAGAGATATACATATGCAGGAGTAGTTTGTGAAGAAAAGAGGAAGTGATTACACCACCGTCCAGTTCGGCAAGGCACAACAATGCCTGGACGGACTACATCACAACATTCACTTACTCAGGCGATGTCCAACACCGCCCTACGAGACAATAATGTGACAACGGAGGAGGAAGGTACATAGGCGGAGTCTCACGTTGATATCTGCTTGCTTCAGCATGGTTCCACGCACTTGGGCGAACCGTCCTAGTTACTTGGGCGAGGTATGACACCGCCTAAGCGAGGTCAGCACAACGCCCCACAAACACAAGGGAATTTCTCAATCGGATATGGACAAGGGTTCACTCGATAAATCCTCACGCTCGCACTTCGCTCAGAAAACGGGAAGTTACAATGTACATATGTGGTAGTAGTATGAACACCTATTTCGTTCCAGTCAATTTTCACCAAGAATGGGAAATTCACAAGGGAAAAGAATTTAAAAAAAAAAAGAAGAAAAAAAAAAGAAAAAAAAAGAAAAAAAAAAGAATTTAAAAAAAAAAAAAAAGAGGGAAGGACTAAACCCGTGACCTGGGCGGCTTCATTGTCAAAGATCCAGGCTGTTTTCCAGCGCCACTATGCAAGTTGTTTGACAAATACCAAGGGCGGCTGACAAGAAGACAATGTGGAAATATTAAAAAATCCACCAATTGGCAGCAGGCTGGTCACGGGTCTGTTCAAGCAATCATCAAATGCTCTATAAATACCGCAAGCGAAGGAAGAAAGAGGGATCGCTGGAAGAGTCATTGAAGAGAACCCGAAAAACAAATTCTCTCTTTATTCAACACCGCCCATACTCCGCCCCACACCTTCCTCTCAACACCGCCCTCTCCACTCCGCCCAAAGACATCACCCCAAGACTCCGTCCTTACACCCCTTCCCAAATCTCTCCACTCCGCCCAACACCTTCTTCTCAACACTGCCCAAACCTCCTTCCCAGTCCGTTCTCCACTCCGCCCTCTCACTGTCTAACCTCCTCCTCTTAAACACCACCTCCTTCCTCATTGCCCTCTCCACACCGCCCTCACACTGTCCTCTCCACATACTGCCCTCTCCACACCGCCCACACTGTCCTCTCCACATACTGCCCTCTCCACACCGCCCAACACTGTCCTCTACACATACTGCCCTCTCAACACCGCCCAACACTGTCCTCTCCACATACTGCCCTCTCCACACTGCCCACACTGTCCTCTTCACATACCGCCCTACACACCGCCCAACACTGTCCTCTACACATACTGCCCTCTCAACACCGCCCAACACTGTCCTCTCCACATACTTCCCTCACAACACCGCCCACACTGTCCTCTCCACATACTGCCCTCTCAACACCGCCCAACACTGTCCTCTCCACATACTGCCCTCTCAACACCGCCCTACGCTGTCCTCTCCACATACTGCCCTCTCAACACCGCCCTACGCTGTCCTTTTCACATACCGCCTCACGCTACCCTAAAACACCGTCCCAATTCCCCTTCCTTCCACCACACCGCCCAGCAACCCACTAAACACGACACCGCCCAGCAACCCACTAAACACGACACCGCCCAGCAACCCACTTAACAACGCCGTCCACAACTCCTACAAACTGTCTCTTACCAAACCGACCTCCACAACTCCTTTTATCACTCCTCACCACTCAGTACCTCAATCCTCTTCACTCCACTTAATTTCAAAACCCCTTTTCTCACTGTCTCACTTGGTAAGCTCTCTATCTCACTCGGTTTTTGTTGTATTTACTCGGTTTCCCTTATTTTTACTCGTTTTTTTTCATTTCTCCCACTCGGTTTTCACTCATTTTCCCCTTGTTTTCAGAATTTATTGTTCTCCTTTCTCTTTTGTGGCTTCTACTACCTTTCTTTCGTTTCATACTATGTTTTCTTTCAAATCTAAATAAAAATCAATAAAAAGGAACAATTTTTTTTAAAACAGTGTCGTACGGGAGCACTCCCGTCTACACAACCTCTTTAGGATTCGTACACGTGCGAAGAACTTCGCCTTGTACGAGTTCCCCACCTCAGTGACATCCATCATCATCTCCCAAGTCTTTTCCTAAAAGCAAAAAAACTCAGAACTACGTAACCCTGATTTCTTGATAATTCAAGAATACGTAGGAGCAGGACTTTAACTCCTGTCGGGCCCATTTTTCTTATTTCCTTTTTGTTGAATTATTTCCTTACTCTTATGTTTCTTTAATAAATTTTTTTTTTGGTCACTTTCCTTGAAAATCAATTTAGACGTGACGTCTTATTGATTTCCCCCTAGTTTTTGTTTAAGCCTCGCCATAATTCATAGGGAAGAGATACTTGGGATGAGACGTCCCGCTTATCTCTTTCCTATCCCTGTCTTTTATTCAAGGGTGTATAATTTAGGCGTGACGCCTTATTAACATTCTCTTCCCCTCTCTGTCTCATATCGAAGTCAAGTTTAATCCGGATAAAATGCCCCATTAACCTCGCTTCGACATTCTATGTTTATACAGTTCTCTTACTCCATTCTGTCGTTTTTAAAATAAAAAATACAACAATAAAAGGGAAGAAATAAACCATCTTTTGTAAGGCTATTTATGTTGCGCATTTTCAATCTTGGTACTGTTTTTGGACAGGCGATGTAGGGTGCTAATACCTTCCCTACTCGTAACCGACTCCCGAACTTGAATCTCGATTTTTAACCAGTGCTTTACTGAACCTAGTTTTTTTCCAATGTTTTTTTTATGGATAAAAATGTTAGTGGCGACTCCCTGTTTCATTTCACACACGTATCTCTCTGTTCGCCGCGCCGTCGTGATCCAGGTTGCGACAGATGGCGACTCCGCTGGGGACACTTAAGAGAGTCAGGCCGATTTGGTTGAAAGCGCGTTTTTCATATAGCCTTTGTTTAGATTGGATTTCTTCCCCTTGTTTTTTTTTTATTTTCCGTTAATTGTTGTGAATGTCCGTTTTTGCATCTTGTTATTCGTTTTATTGTCCATGTTTTGTATGATTGTTGAACCCTAGGGTAGAGGACTATGTTATTTTCCTATAATCATTGAACCCTAGGGTAGACGACTTTGTATATTTTGTTCTGTGTTTGTTCTCTGTGCAGAATGGTGTAAGGTAAAAAGGTATTGAACGCCCTTTCACACACTACACTCACAAATTACTCGCACACACTTATGAGTGGCGCCCTATACCCGGGCCCCAAATAAAACTTAAGTTAGGAGGGGTTGGTATACGGAATCGTATAGGGTGTACTTCCTATCCGGTGATCGTGAGAACCCCAACTAGAGTTCGACCTCTTATGACATACGCACCTAGTGGTTCCCCACTGTTGCGTCCCTGTCATAGGTAGGATCTTGGCTCTGGTAACCTTCTAGAAGTCTAGTATAAGCCACCTGGTGTGAAGAGTCACTTTTAGACAAGCCCTAAAGTCCAGAGAAAACCTTCAACAAAACATGACTTAGGCCACGAAAGGGCAAACTTTACTTTACCTTATGTCATTCTCATTTTCCTGTTATTAAAAAGGGGTTATCTATCATCCAAAGATTCGCTTAGTCTTGGAAAATTTTTTGGAACTCACAAGTATTCTTTGGGTGAATAGATAATCCTCTCTTTTTTTTTTTTTGTCATGTATTTCTGAGTCTGAAGTCATAGGTTCTCCTAATCGTCAAAGGAAAAATCAAAAAAATTTTACTTCATTTCCCTCTGGTTGAAGTGGCAATGACGATTGGGAAAACCTACGACTTTTGAGCTCGCATAACTAATTCCATTCTTTGTCTTGATATTCGCAGGGGACGATTCCGAATTTGTCAATATTTCTAAAGACAGTATGGAAATTAACATGGGACATAGTAATTGTGATATTGGGGTGACTGAATTAAAGAAGATATTGCACCTCAAGGCTAGGAAGGTCAATACTGACAGTTTACAAGCATTAGGGAAAAAGCTGAGCTTGACACAAAAGATGACTTTCGCAAGGAAGTATGGGAAGATCTTGAAACTCTTGGAGGTAGATGTCCAAACAGAAGCCATCACAGCTTTGGCACAATTTTATGACCCACCTCTCCGCTGTTTCACTTTCCAAAACTTTTAACTGGCACCCTCCATAGAAGAATTTGAACAAATATTGGGGATGCCAATGGAAGGGCAAATTCCTTATCGCCATTTGGACCATCACGCGTCAATCACTTCTGTCGCTCGTATTTTGAAAGTCCATCCTGAAATGTTAAGAGGAGTGCAAATGAACAAAAACCAGATTCCCGGATTTACTAGGGAATTTCTGGAGAAACACATGCATGTACTGGCAGAGAAGGAAGATTGGGAAGCTTTCATTGATACCTTGGCTCTCACTATTTACAGAGTTGTCTTATTCCCTAACTTAGATAACTACGTAGATTATGATGCTATAGGTGTCTTCACCGCTCGCAAGCACAGAATGGAAAATCCCGTCACAGCAGTGTTGGCCAATGTCTATTGCACCTTGGATTTCTGCCATACCCAAGGAGGAAAGAGGATTATTTGTTGTTTGCCTATTCTATATGTATGGCTCACATCTCACGCTTTTCATCAACTATGCAAAGCCGAGTGTCCCGTCTCTGATTTGAAATTATGTCAGCTAACAACTAAGAATGGGCGTGAGTGGGCTAATCACCTTGTAGGCCTTACAACAGAAAAGGTGAGATGGTGTCCTCAATGGCTAGAAGTTGAGTCCATCGTTTATAGCTGTGGAGGATATCCAAATGTTCCTCTAATGGGAACACAAGGCTGCATCAATTATAATCCTGTTATTGCTAAGCGGCAATTGGCTTATCCTTTACTTGGGCCGCCAGACGAAGCACTACTTACTCCTTTCGTTCTGTACTATACGAATGGGAATTTCACCTCCACTATTCGGGACATAGCCAATGCCTGGAAGAAGGTCCATAGGATGGGCAAAGAATTGGGAGCACGAAGCCACGCTGTGAGGGTTGAATACTTGGATTGGGTGGTGAACAGAGTCTCCATTGTGAAATTGCCTTTTAAGAGCCCTTCATACCAATCTGAGGACACAGTTCCTCCGTCGTGCATTGTGGAGGATAAGGTTACCATATCACTAAAAGCCCAAGTAGAAGAGCTAAAGGCAAAGAATCAAAAATTGGAAGAAGACTTCCTAAAGTGCCAACAAGAGTGCGCCCTCCATAGGAAAGAAAATTCTGAAGGAAGGCATGCTGTGGAGGAAATGCGGAAAAAGAGAAAAATTGACGAAGGTTACAGAATAAAACAAGATCAATGCCTTCAGGCGGCCAATTCGCAACTAAAGATGAAGGGTCAGCAGAGAGATGCTGTATATGCCGAAAAACAAATTTTAAAAGACATGCTGGTACAATCCAAGGAGAAGGGAAATGAGGCTTTGATGCAAAAAGAAATGCTACAAACCCAAGTCCACAAATTGGAACAACAGCTGGATGAAACGATAGGAGCTTATGAGCAAGAAATACATGCTGAACAGAAAAAAACCCTTGACGCCGAACGACGATGCCAAGAAGCCACACGAGCTTTGGGGACAGAGTTAGCTCAACGGGATGAGGTCATTCATTTATGGATGGACCGTTTCGCCAAGTTGGCATACCTATCCAATGGAATCTTGGAAGATTTTCCCTCACTGTTAAAGTAGGCCGAAGGCATGGTCAATCCCCTATCCACCCCAAAGGAGATATCATCATTTTTAAACTATTGTCAAGAAAGGCTTTGCAAAATGAAAGTTATGATTACCCGAGCTAGGAACGGCTGAATATTGTAACCGTATCTTTCAAGTAACATTGTACTTTTACAGATGAATGGAATGATGAATCAATGTGCCTTCACAGTTGTCTCATGTTAATTTCCAATATACTGTTATACTAAGTACTTTTAAACGCGACGTTCTGGGGAAAGGTCAAGGAATACGTGTCAAATTCAGAATCGTATCCCGCGAATGCCCATTTATTTATTTCTTCTTTTATCTTCTTTAACTATTCCCTCTATTTTTCTAACCATTTGTCGTGATTCCTTAGACGCTACGGGTAAGCATCCCTACGCGACCAGGCTCAAAAAGAAACTCATGGCCGAAATAGAGCAAGAGAATGAAAAACTGCGAGCTGAGGTTAATCAATTGAAAGAACAAATGGCTGAAATGGCCAAGATGTTTGAAAGAAGGATCGCAGAAAGGGATTCTTTAGCAGAAGTTGAAAATGCTAGGCAGCAATCTCCCGTTCTCCAACCCGCTCAAGGTCATGCAGGGGAACCAAGCTCAAATCCTACGGGGCCTACTGTTACCGTTCGCCTTAGTAAGCCAAACCCTGCTCATGTTCAACAACATTCTTTTGTTGATAAAGAAGGGAATGTCATACCCTTCCCACAGTATGGGTTACCCCCAGGCTATTTCCCACCACTCCAAGAAGAGCCAGATTATTAGGAGACAATCCTTCACACGGCTCAACCAAACATCCCACCTGTCTGAAATCCTCAAGCGATTCCGGTCCATACACAGGTTGAACAACCACAAGCTGCCCAAGCCACAGCTGGACACCAAGCCTCAATTCTGAATGAGAGCCCGGCACATGTTGACCGACCAGTTAGGAGTGCTAGTCACTATGTTGTCACAGGACCAAGTACTGCCGCTGTTGCTACCCAGGAAGGAAGATTAGAGTTCTTGGAAAGGCGATTAAGGGAAATGGATGGGAGGAATCGATTTGAATTAGGCAGTGCTGCATAACTCTGCCTAATTCCTGACGTTGTTATTCCTCCCAAATTCAAAACACCTGAATTTGATAAGTATCAGGGGCTGACATGTCCGAGAAACCATCTTACCATGTACTGCCGGAAGATGGCTTCGCATGCTTCCAACGACTCTCTACTCATCCATTGTTTTCAAGATAGTTTGGCTGGAGCACCTCTAACCTGGTATAACCATCTTGAACGTTCTCGTATACGCTGTTGGGAGGATCTAGCAGATGCTTTCATGCAGCAGTATAAGTACAATTTGGACATGGCGCCGGATAGAGTACAATTGCAGAACATGTCCAAGAAAGACAACGAGACATTCAAAGAATACGCCCAATGGTGACGCGAAGTAGCAGCACAAGTTGACCCACCTTTGTCTGAGAAAGAGGTGATCTTGACATTTATTGACACACTCCAATCACCATTCTATGACAAGATGATCGGAAGTATTTCCTCCCATTTCTCTGATATCGTCACTATCGGAGAAAGAATAGAAAATGGCCTCCGGACAAAGAAGATCGCCCGAGGCCCAGCTGGGGTTAATGCAGCAAGAAGACCCTCCCAAGGAGAAGGAAAGAGAAGAGAGGGAGAGACTAATCTGATCTCCCATAATCAGGGAAGAAACCAGCCGAGGCCACCCACCCCGGTCACCTTTCCATCAACCTATCATAATACACCACATCCATATGTGGCCGCTGTTCAAACACCACGTCCACCACATTTTCGCCCACCTGTCATGCGACCGCCTGCACCACTACAGGCACCATATCAACCACCACAAGCTCTATACCAACAGCCACAAATGAACCCGCCGAATCCAAATCAGAGAAGACAAAACAATGACCGTGCCCCACCGCAATTTGATCCGATCCCCATCTCTTACACAGAGCTTCTCCCTTACCTTATCGAAAACACGATGGTAGTGCTATGCCCTCTAAAGCCACTTCAGCCGCCATATCCTAGAGGGTATGACCCGAACGCGCGGTGTGATTACCACGCCGGTGCACCGGGACATTCTACTGAGAACTGCTTGGCACTGAAGTTTAAGGTAAGGGACCTCATTCGGGCCGACTGGATAAGCTTCAAAGAAGGGAGCCCAAGCGTGACAACTAATCCCCTTCCAAATCATAAAGGATCGGATGTCAACGTAATAGACAGGGATGAAAATTGCATTTCCAAGGTAGAAGACATCCAGATGCCTTTGGAAACAATACACTCCCATATGTTGAAGATGGGATTAGTAGAGGGATCGTGGAGTGAAGAGCATAATGACCTCCAGTCCGCAAAACGAAGGGACTTCCAGGAAACCCTTCAAAGACTCATAAATGCTCGAGTCATAGAGGTCTGTAGGCGCCGTGAAGGACAAATAAATATGGTACAGAAACAGGGTAAGGCACGAGTTCCGAAACCCCTGGTAGTATACTATAACAAGGATACGCCAGCGGCTTCAGCTCCTGCCAAGACTGTCTTCACAGTAAAGGCACCAACCTCTTTCCTTTTCCAAAGTTCCCACGCTGTGCCATGGAGGTACAATACAGATGTGGTCGTCACCAATCCAGAGGCAGTCAACTCCATACCATCCTCCTCTATCACAAATATAACCGGAGTAGGAAAAATGACACGGAGTGGAAGAATATATACACCACCTGAGCCCAAGCAAGGCAAGACTACCGGAGAAGGAAAAACTGGAAAAGAAGTAGCCTCTGGCGAAACGAAGGGGGCTGTGACTGAAGAGGAAGCCCAGGAATTCCTGAAGTTTATTCGCCATAGTGACTACCAAGTGTTGGACCAATTGAACCACACCCCTGCAAAAATTTCCCTATTGTCTTTGCTAATGAGTTTTGAACCACATCGAAACACGTTGATGAAGGTGTTGAGCGAGGCGCATGTGAAGAATGATTTACCCGTCGAACAATTTGGGGGCATAGTGGGGCAGATCGTTGCCAATAATTACTTGACCTTCACAGATGAGGAAGTACCTATTGAAGGAAGGGGGCACAACAAAGCCCTCCATATTTCTGTGAAATGTCAGGATTATATCCTGGCAAAAGTACTCGTGGATAATGGATCTTCTCTAAACGTCATGCCAAAATCCACGTTGGCAAAATTGCCTTTCGACGGAACATACATGAGGCCTAGCTCTATGGTTGTGCAGGCTTTTGATGGGACACGTAGGGAAGTCATTGGAGAAATTGAATTGCCTATACGAGTCGGACCCTGTACTTTCCAGGTACTCTTCCAAGTAATGGATATTGCGCCCGCCTACAGCTGTTTATTAGGGCGACCGTGGATCCATTCGGCAGGGGTGGTCCCCTCCACGCTGCACCAAAGACTAAAATACATCATCGACAATAAGTTGGTGACTGTTTCTGGGGAGGAGGACCTTTTGGTCAGCAATCCCATATCTACTCCATACATTGAGGCCGCCGAGGAAGCCCTTGAAACATCCTTCCAAGCCTTGGAGATTGCCAATGCAACAAGCATTGTGAAAATGTCTTTCCCCAATGTACCTCTAATGGTGACGCTGAACATGTTGCGGAAAGGGTACCAACCCGGAAAAGGATTGGGGCGGGATTTAAAAGGCAGAACCCAACCGGTGAGTCTCCCGAAAAACAAAAACAGATATGGTTTGGGATATAAGCCCACGGTGATGGATAAGAAAAAGGTTGAAGAGGAAAAGAAGGGGAGGAGAGTTGCTCGCCTTATCGGTCAAGAGATCAACACTGCAAGAATCCCTATCTGCGATCTCTATCAGAGCTTTAAGAGCGCCGGAGTGATATATCCGGATCAAGTTGCCATGGTGGAGAATGAGCCTAACCTCAATGTGGAGCTGGTATATGCTTGCCAACCAGATCAAGAGCTGAGCAATTGGGAAGTCATGGAGTTCCCTACAACCATTAACGTTCTCTCAGAGTAATCACTGTTTTTCATAATTTGGTGGTCCCCTTGCTATGCCCAAGGCTCCGGGACCCATTTTGTAATAAGGGCAAAACTTGTTTGTTTTATTTTCGAAAATCAATGGACATATTTTTATTCCCCATCACCTCATCTTTGTGCATTCTATGTTTCTTAAACCTTTCACTTGCTTGCTTGCTTCTCTTTTCACTTTATAATATAACCCGATTGCAGATCCAAAAATGATTTCCCTGAGAACGATGAAAACCTGGATTTATTTCATGACCCTGTTTATCCAAATGATTGCGTCTACGAGGAAAGTGAGGAAGACTTTGGACCCTCATCTGAATTGACGAGATTATTGGAACAAGAGGATAAGGAAATCCGCCCACATCAGGAGGAAATTAAAATCATCAACCTTGGAGGTGAAGGAGAAGATAAAATGATCAAGATAGGTACCTGCCTGAGTAAGAACCAGCAAGATGAATTGATTGAATTGCTCCGGGAATTTCGAGATGTGTTCGCTTGGTCATATCAAGATATGCCAGGGTTGGATAACAGCATAGTGGAACATAGATTGCCTTAAAACCAGAGTGTCCACCAGTTAAGCAAAAGCTGCGAAGAATGAAACCAGAAATGCTTCTCAAGATCAAGGAAGAGGTCAAAAAACAGTTCGAAGCCGGTTTCTTGGCCGTAGCCAAATATCCACAATGGGTAGCCAACATAGTCCCGGTCCCGAAGAAGGATGGAAAAGTGCGGATGTGTGTGGACTATCAAGATCTAAACAGGGCCAGCCCTAAAGACGATTTTCCTCTTCCACATATTGACATGTTGGTTGATAACACAGCTCAGCACTCCATTTTCTCTTTCATGGATGGTTTCTCCGGGTACAATCAGATTAAAATGGCGCCCGAAGACATGGAAAAAACCACGTTCGTTACTTTGTGGGGTACTTTCTGTTACAAAGTAATGTCCTTTGGTTTGAAGAACGCAGGGGCAACTTATCAAAGAGCAATGGTCACTTTATTCCACGATATCATGCACAAGGAAATAGAGGTCTATGTGGATGACATCATTGCAAAATCCAGAACCGAGGAAGATCATGTCCGCGACTTAAGGAAATTGTTTGAACGGTTGAGAAAGTTTAAGCTTAGATTGAATCCTACCAAGTGCACGTTTGGCGCAAGGTCAGGCAAACTGTTAGGGTTCATTGTAAGCAAGAAAGGAATTGAAGTGGATCCTGACAAGGTCAAGGCAATCCTAGAAATGCCGCCTCCTTGCACAGAAAAAGAAGTCAGGGGGTTCTTGGGAAGATTAAACTACATCGCTCGATTTATCTCACAATTGACATCGACCTGCGAGCCGATCTTTAAGTTACTCCGCAAGAATCAACCAGGGCAATGGAATGAGGACTGCCAAACAGCTTTTGAGAAGATTAAGCAGTACTTGAAAGAACCACCAATATTGGTGCCACCAACCCCTGGGAGACCACTGGTTTTATACATGACGGTACTGGATGAGTCCATGGGCTGCGTATTGGGTCAGCACGATGAAACGGGAAAGAAAGAACATGCCATATATTACCTAAGCAAAAAGTTCACTGATTGTGAAATGCGATACTCCGCATTAGAACGAACTTGTTGCGCGTTAGCATGGGCTGCGAAGCGTTTAAGGCAATACATGTTGAGTCACACTACCTGGCTAGTCTCTAAGATGGATCCTATCAAGTACATCTTTGAGAAGCCAGCCCTGACCGGAAGGATTGCTCGATGGCAAGTGCTGCTAACTGAGTACGACATAATATATGTCACTCAAAAAGCCATAAAAGGGAGCGCTTTGGCTGACTACCTAGCCCATCAACCCATAAGTGATTACCAACCAATACCGTTCGACTTCCCAGACGAGGATATTTTGGCATTGTCCGACGAAAAAGAAGAAGGTAACAAGGACAAATGGATTTTAAGATTCGATGGAGCTTCTAATGCTTTGGGACATGGAATCGGAGCCATTTTGATTTCACCAAAGAAAGAGTTCATACCTGTCTGTGCCAGGCTATGTTTTGATTGTACCAACAATGTCGCTGAATATGAGGCGTGCTCCTTAGGGATCCAAGCGGCATTGGATATGAAAGTAAGAACACTGGAAGTCTACGGAGACTCTGCTTTAGTCGTCCACCAGTTGAAAGGAGAGTGGGAAACCAGAGATAGCAAGCTTCTCCCCTATCACACTCACATTATGGAAATGATCAGAGATTTCGAAGAGATTTCTTTTCATCATGTTCCTCGGGAAGATAATCAGATGGCTGACGCTTTGGCCACTCTCGCTTCAATGTTCAAAGTAAACAATGACTATGACGTGCCCCTCATCGAAGTAGAAAGACGTCATGAGCCCGCATACTGCCAAGTAGTCGAAGAACAGTCGGATGGGAAACCTTGGTATCACGATATCAAGAGGTATATCCAGAGGCAAGAATACCCTGACAATGCCACAGAAAATGACAAAAGAACCCTGCGACGGCTCGCCATGGGGTTTTTCTTAAATGGAGACGTGCTTTACAAAAGAAACTATGATTCTATCCTTCTTCGCTGTGTTGATACCGCTGAAGCAAATAGAATCATGAGGGATATCCACGAGGGATCTTTCGGAACCCACATCAATGGGCACGCCATGTCAAGGAAAATCTTAAGGGCTGGTTATTTTTGGATGACCATGGAAGCAGACTGCTTCGCCTATGCTCGGAGATGTCATAAGTGCCAAATATATGCTGATCATATTCACGCACCCCCGTCATCTCTAAATGTTTTGTCAGCACCATGGCCTTTTTCGATGTGGGGCATGGATGTCATTGGTCCCATTGAACCAAAGGCTTCAAATGGCCATCGTTTCATTTTGGTCGCCATTGATTACTTCACGAAATGGGTGGAAGCAGCTTCATATACTAATGTAACCAAAGGTGTTGTTGTTAAATTCGTCAAGCGTGAGTTGATATGTCGGTACGGCCTACCGAGTCAAATCATCACAGACAATGGTACAAACTTGAACAACAAAATGATGAAAGAGCTTTGTGAGAGCTTTAAGATCTCCCACCATAATTCCTCTCCATACCGCCCAAAAATGAATGGGGCAGTCGAGGCAGCAAACAAGAATATCAAGAAGATAATACAGAAAATGGTGGTAACCTATAAAGACTGGAACGAAATGGTTCCTTTTGCTCTGCACGGTTATCGTACCTCAGTCCGGACCTCGACTGGGGCAACTCCATTCTCTTTAGTTTATGGCATGGAAGCAGTCCTGCCTTTTGAAGTAGAGATCCCTTCCCTCCGAGTAATCATGGAAGCCAAACTGGTTGAAGCAGAATGGATCCAGACTCGGCATGACCAATTAAATCTGATTGATAGTAAAAGATTGACTGCCCTCTGCCATGGTCAGCTATATCAAAGGCGTATGAAGCGAGCGTTTGAAAAGAAAGTACGACCCCGGCAGTTCCAAGAGGGAGACTTGGTGCTTAAGAAGGTTTTGTCAATGCATAAAGATCACCGAGGCAAATGGACTCCTAACTATGAAGGGCCTTATGTCGTGAAGAAAGCTTTTTCCGGAGGTGCTCTCATACTCACCAACATGGATGGGGAGGATCTACCAATGCCCATAAACGCGGACGCAGTGAGAAGATACTACGCGTAAAAAAAAAAAAAAAAAAAAACGCTCGCTAGGTTGAAAACCTGAAAAGGCGACCTAGGCAAAAGTTAGAGCAATTGGTGGGGTCGAAAATCCTAAGAAAGCGGCCCAGACAAATTCACACCCTATAGATCCAACACTGCAATGCCAACTTTCCAAGTCACAGATAAGGGGATGGGTCTAGAACATCAAAGCCATTGTCAAGTCACTCCCTCGAAAACAAAATCAGAAGATAAACGGGAAATCATGGAAAAGACCGGAATTTTGTCGCTCTCAGGAAATCGATGGAGGATCTAAAAGGCCTTCCCTTCCATCCTTACCATCAATTTCTCTCATCTTGTCATATTTTTGTCGCCTGTACATATCTGTTATTCATAAATAAAAAATTCCTTTCTTCTCACATGTGTTCATGACTAGAATGAATAAACAAGTTTTGCCTAAAAAGAATTTTCTAAAAAGATGAGTTTTGAGAAGAACGAAAACACAAAGATATGGGGAACGAAGTGGACACCATTGCCAGATCTTACCTCAAGCAAGCTCAACCAGCTCTGCGAAACAACCTCAATGAAATCAGAAGTAATAATTATTTTGGCCATGAGTTACTTTAATGCCTGTCGCCAAGGGAATCCGCCTGTAAGTTTTTAATTAGTTTTGTGTCTCTGCTAACGGATGGCCAGGAACTATGATCCCCGAGATGCGTAGTCGCCCAACTCTCTCCTCAGCAGACCTTCGGCATGTCCGCAGTAAACCCCAAGTTCAATCTCTGTCACCCAAGGGGGCATTACTCTGAATCACCAAATTTTCTCCCCCAGTGGAACCATAATCGCCAAAAACTGCACTTCCCAAATCCTTCCTCAGTGGGACTACACTTCCTAGTCAACCCAAAACTGGGGCATCTCCCTAGATTTCTTTTTTTCATTCAAGGGGCAGTTCCCCAAGATTTCATCCAATCATGTCAAACTGGGGCATCTCCCCGGGTTTATTCTTCCATTCAAGGGGCAGTTCCCCAAGATTTCATCCAATCATGTCAAACTGGGGCATCTCCCCGGGTTTATTCTTCCATTCAAGGGGCAGTTCCCCAAGATTTCATCCAATTATGTCAAACTGGTGCATCTCCCCGGGTTTATTCTTCCATTCAAGGGGCAGTTCCCCAAGATTTCATCCAATTATGTCAAACTGGGGCATCTCCCCAGATTTCATTCAAGGGGCAGTCCCCCAACAACCTTCAGTTATGTCAAACTGGGGCATCTCCCCATATTTCTTTCAAGGGGCAGTCCCCCAACAACCTTCAGTTATGCCAAACTGGGGCATCTCCCCCCAGATTTCTTTCAAGGGGCAGTCCCCCAACAACCTTCAGTTATATCAAACTGGGGCATCTCCCCAGATTTCTTTTAAGGGGCAGTCCCCCAACAACCTTCAGTTATGTCAAACTGGGGCATCTCCCCAGATTTTTTTCAAGGGGCAGTCCCCCAACAACCTTCAGTTATATCAAACTGGGGCATCTCCCCAGATTTCTTTCAAAGGGCAGTCCCCCAACAATATGCAGTCATATCAAACTGGGGCATCTCCCCAGATTTCATTCTCTTTCCTTAGAAGGACAGTTCCCCGACAACCCCCAGATTACTCTGTCCCAACTCACCTAATACTTTCCCAGTGGTACCATGAAGGTCACCAGGAGGAGTTATCCTTCCCCAGTGGAGCTACACTTCCTAAACAATTCCAACAGGAGCATCACCCCAGGTTTCCCTTTAGACAAAAGGCAATGTCCCAAGAATTCTTTCAGACTACCCCCAAACTAGGGCATTACCCCCAGATTTATTCCCTTTCAATCCAGGGCCTCAGTCATGTCAATCGAGAGGCAACACCCTCATCCTTTTACTTTCCTTGTTAACCGAGAGGCAACACCCTCATCCTTTTACTTTTCCAGTCAACCGAGAGGCAACACCCTCGTCCTTTTACTTTCCAGTCAACCGAGAGGCAACACCCTCATCCTTTTATTTTCCTTGTTAACCGAGAGGCAACACCCTCATCCTTTTACTTTCCTTGTTAACCGAGAGGCAACACCCTCATCCTTTTACTTTTCCAGTCAACCGAGAGGCAACACCTTCATCCTTTTACTTTTCCAGTCAACCGAGAGGCAACACCCTCATCCTTTTACTTTTCCAGTCAACCGAGAGGCAACACCCTCATCCTTTTACTTTTCCAGTCAACCGAGAGGCAACACCCTCATCCTTTTACTTTTCCAGTCAACCGAGAGGCAACACCCTCATCCTTTTACTTTCCTTGTTAACCGAGAGGCAACACCCTCATCCTTTTACTTTTCCAGTCAACCGAGAGGCAACACCCTCATCCTTTTATTTTTCCAGTCAATCGAGAGGCAACACCCTCATCCTTTTACCTTTGCTGTCAACCTAGAGACAACATCCTCATCATTTCTGTTAATCAAGAAGTAACACCTTCACTTTCTACTTTTCCAATGGTGTTCACGTCTTTACTTCCTTTCCATTTCAAAAAAGCAAGAAGAAACTTCATGCTTTTTCCTCATGAAAAATAAGTAAAGAGGGGCATCTGTGAACACCTATTTCGTTCCAGTCAATTTTCACCAAGAATGGGAAATTCACAAGGGAAAAGAATTTAAAAAAACAAGAAGAAAAAAAAAGAAAAAAAAAGAAAAAAAAGAAAAAAAAAGAATTTAAAAAAAAAAAAGAGGGAAGGACTAAACCCGTGACCTGGGCGGCTTCATTGTCAAAGATCCAGGCTGTTTTCCAGCGCCACTATGCAAGTTGTTTGACAAATACCAAGGGCGGCTGACAAGAAAACAATGTGGAAATATTAAAAAATCCACCAATTGGCAGCAGGCTGGTCACGGGTCTGTTCAAGCAATCATCAAATGCTCTATAAATACCGCAAGCGAAGGAAGAAAGAGGGATCGCTGGAAGAGTCATTGAAGAGAACCCGAAAAACAAATTCTCTCTTTATTCAACACCGCCCATACTCCGCCCCACACCTTCCTCTCAACACCGCCCTCTCCACTCCGCCCAAAGACATCACCCCAAGACTCCGTCCTTACACCCCTTCCCAAATCTCTCCACTCCGCCCAACACCTTCTTCTCAACACCGCCCAAACCTCTTTCCCAGTCCGTTCTCCACACCGCCCTCTCACTGTCTAACCTCCTCCTCTTAAACACCACCTCCTTCCTCATTGCCCTCTCCACACCGCCCTCACACTGTCCTCTCTACATACTGCCCTCTCCACACCGCCCACACTGTCCTCTCCACATACTGCCCTCTCCACACCGCCCAACACTGTCCTCTACACATACTGCCCTCTCAACACCGCCCAACACTGTCCTCTCCACATACTGCCCTCTCCACACCGCCCACACTGTCCTCTTCACATACCGCCCTACACACCGCCCAATACTGTCCTCTACACATACTGCCCTCTCAACACCGCCCAACACTGTCCTCTCCACATACTGCCCTCACAACACCGCCCACACTGTCCTCTCCACATACTGCCCTCTCAACACCGCCCAACACTGTCCTCTCCACATACTGCCCTCTCAACACCGCCCTACGCTGTCCTCTCCACATACTGCCCTCTCAACACCGCCCTACGCTGTCCTTTTCACATACCGCCTCACGCTACCCTAAAACACCGTCCCAATTCCCCTTCCTTCCACCACACCGCCCAGCAACCCACTAAACACCACACCGCCCAGCAACCCACTAAACACGACACCGCCCAGCAACCCACTTAACAACGCCGTCCACAACTCCTACAAACTGTCTCTTACCAAACCGAGCTCCACAACTCCTTTTATCACTCCTCACCACTCAGTACCTCAATCCTCTTCACTCCACTTAATTTCAAAACCCCTTTTCTCACTGTCTCACTTGGTAAGCTCTCTGTCTCACTCGATTTTTGCTGTATTTACTCGGTTTCCCTTATTTTTACTCGTTTTTTTTTCATTTCTCCCACTCGATTTTCACTCATTTTTCCCTTGTTTTCAGAATCTATTGTTCCCCTTTCTCTTTTGTGGCTTCTACTACCTTTCTTTCGTTTCATACTATGTTTTCTTTCAAATCTAAATAAAAATCAATAAAAAGGAACAATTTTTTTTAAAACAGTGTCGTACGGGAGCACTCCCGTCTACACAACCTCTTTAGGATTCGTACACGTGCGAAGAACTTCGCCTTGTATGAGTTCCCCACCTCAGTGACATCCATCATCATCTCCCAAGTCTTTTCCTAAAAGCAAAAAAACTCAGAACTACGTAACCCTGATTTCTTGATAATTCAAGAATACGTAGGAGCAGGACTTTAACTCCTGTCGGGCCCATTTTTCTTATTTCCTTTTTGTTGAATTATTTCCTTACTCTTATGTTTCTTTAATAAATTTTTTTTTTGGTCACTTTCCGTGAAAATCAATTTAGACGTGACGTCTTATTGATTTCCCCCTAGTTTTTGTTTAAGCCTCGCCATAATTCATAGGGAAGAGATACTTGGGATGAGACGTCCCGCTTATCTCTTTCCTATCCCTGTCTTTTATTCAAGGGTGTATAATTTAGGCATGACGCCTTATTAACATTCTCTTCCCCTCTCTGTCTCATATCGAAGTCAAGTTTAATCCGGATAAAATGCCCCATTAACCTCGCTTCGACATTCTATGTTTGTACAGTTCTCTTACTCCATTCTGTCGTTTTTAAAATAAAAAATACAACAATAAAAGGGAAGAAATAAACCATCTTTTGTAAGGCTATTTATGTTGCGCATTTTCAATCTTGGTACTGTTTTTGGACAGGCGATGTAGGGTGCTAATACCTTCCCTACTCGTAACCGACTCCTGAACTTGAATCTCGATTTTTAACCAGTGCTTTACTGAACCTAGTTTTTTTCCAATGTTTTTTTTATGGATAAAAATATTGGTGGCGACTCCCTGTTTCATTTCACACACGTATCTCTCTGTTCGCCGCGCCGTCGTGATCCAGGTTGCGACAGATGGCGACTCCGCTGGGGACACTTAAGAGAGTCAGGCCGATTTGGTTGAAAGCGCGTTTTTCATATAGCCTTTGTTTAGATTGGATTTCTTCCCCTTGTTTTTTTTATTTTCCGTTAATTGTTGTGAATGTCCGTTTTTGCATCTTGTTATTCGTTTTATTGTCCATGTTCTGTATGATTG
The DNA here is from genome assembly GCA_037962975.1 of Clitoria ternatea. NCBI lineage: Eukaryota > Viridiplantae > Streptophyta > Magnoliopsida > Fabales > Fabaceae > Clitoria > Clitoria ternatea. Next base: position 24,960,471 of record CM075672.1, on the reverse strand, counting down.
TTGAACCCTAGGGTAGAGGACTATGTTATTTTCCTACAATCATTAAACCCTAGGGTAGACGACTTTGTATATTTTGTTCTGTGTTTGTTCTCTGTGCAGAATGGTGTAAGGTAAAAAGGTATTGAACGCCCTTTCACACACTACACTCACAAATTACTCGCACACACTTATGAGTGGCGCCCTATACCCGGGCCCCAAATAAAACTTAAGTTAGGAGGGGTTGGTATACGGAATCGTATAGGGTGTACTTCCTATCCGGTGATCGTGAGAACCCCAACTAGAGTTCGACCTCTTATGACATACGCACCTAGTGGTTCCCCACTGTTGCGTCCCTGTCATAGGTAGGATCTTGGCTCTGGTAACCTTCTAGAAGTCTAGTATAAGCCACCTGGTGTGAAGAGTCACTTTTAGACAAGCCCTAAAGTCCAGAGAAAACCTTCAACAAAACATGACTTAGGCCACGAAAGGGCAAACTTTACTTTACCTTATGTCATTCTCATTTTCCTGTTATTAAAAAGGGGTTATCTATCATCCAAAGATTCGCTTAGTCTTGGAAAATTTTTTGGAACTCACAAGTATTCTTTGGGTGAATAGATAATCCTCTCTTTTTTTTTTTTTGTCATGTATTTCTGAGTCTGAAGTCATAGGTTCTCCTAATCGTCAAAGGAAAAATCAAAAAAATTTTACTTCATTTCCCTCTGGTTGAAGTGGCAATGACGATTGGGAAAACCTACGACTTTTGAGCTCGCATAACTAATTCCATTCTTTGTCTTGATATTCACAGGGGACGATTCCGAATTTGTCAGTATTTCTAAAGACAGTATGGAAATTAACATGGGACATAGTAATTGTGATATTGGGGTGACTGAATTAAAGAAGATATTGCACCTCAAGGATAGGAAGGTCAATACTGACAGTTTACAAGCATTAGGGAAAAAGCTGAGCTTGACACAAAAGATGACTTTCGCAAGGAAGTATGGGAAGATCTTGAAACTCTTGGAGGTAGATGTCCAAACAGAAGCCATCACAGCTTTGGCACAATTTTATGACCCACCTCTCCGCTGTTTCACTTTCCAAAACTTTCAACTGGCACCCTCCATAGAAGAATTTGAACAAATATTGGGGATGCCAATGGAAGGGCAAATTCCTTATCGCCATTTGGACCATCACGCGTCAATCACTTCTGTCGCTCGTATTTTGAAAGTCCATCCTGAAATGTTAAGAGGAGTGCAAATGAACAGAAACCAGATTCCCGGATTTACTAGGGAATTTTTGGAGAAACACATGCATGTACTGGCAGAGAAGGAAGATTGGGAAGCTTTCATTGATACCTTGGCTCTCACTATTTACGGAGTTGTCTTATTCCCTAACTTAGATAACTACGTAGATTATGATGCTATAGGTGTCTTCACCGCTCGCAAGCACAGAATGGAAAATCCCGTCACAGCAGTGTTGGCCAATGTCTATTGCACCTTGGATTTCTGCCATACCCAAGGAGGAAAGAGGATTATTTGTTGTTTGCCTATTCTATATGTATGGCTCACATCTCACGCTTTTCATCAACTATGCAAAGCCGAGTGTCCCGTCTCTGATTTGAAATTATGTCAGCTAACAACTAAGAATGGGCGTGAGTGGGCTAATCACCTTGTAGGCCTTACAACAGAAAAGGTGAGATGGTGTCCTCAATGGCTAGAAGTTGAGTCCATCGTTTATAGCTGTGGAGGATATCCAAATGTTCCTCTAATGGGAACACAAGGCTGCATCAATTATAATCCTGTTATTGCTAAGCGGCAATTGGCTTATCCTTTACTTGGGCCGCCAGACGAAGCACTACTTACTCCTTTCGTTCTGTACTATACGAATGGGAATTTCACCTCCACTATTCGGGACATAGCCAATGCCTGGAAGAAGGTCCATAGGATGGGCAAAGAATTGGGAGCACGAAGCCACGCTGTGAGGGTTGAATACTTGGATTGGGTGGTGAACAGAGTCTCCATTATGAAATTGCCTTTTAAGAGCCCTTCATACCAATCTGAGGACACAGTTCCTCTGCCGTGCATTGTGGAGGATAAGGTTACCATATCGCTAAAAGCCCAAGTAGAAGAGCTAAAGGCAAAGAATCAAAAATTGGAAGAAGACTTCCTGAAGTGCCAACAAGAGTGCGCCCTCCATAGGAAAGAAAATTCTGAAGGAAGGCATGCTGTGGAGGAAATGCGGAAAAAGAGAAAAATTGACGAAGATTACAGAATAAAACAAGATCAATGCCTTCGGGCGGCCAATTCGCAACTAAAGATGAAGGGTCAGCAGAGAGATGCTGTATTGGCCGAAAAACAAATTTTAAAAGACATGCTGGTACAATCCAAGGAGAAGGGAAATGAGGCTTTGATGCAAAAAGAAATGCTACAAACCCAAGTCCACAAATTGGAACAACAGCTGGATGAAACGATAGGAGCTTATGAGCAAGAAATACATGCTGAACAGAAAAAAACCCTTGACGCCGAACGACGATGCCAAGAAGCCACACGAGCTTTGGGGACAGAGTTAGCTCAACGGGATGAGGTCATTCATTTATGGATGGACCGTTTCGCCAAGTTGGCATACCTATCCAATAGAATCTTGGAAGATTTTCCCTCACTGTTAAAGTAGGCCGAAGGCATGGTCAATCCCCTATCCACCCCAAAGGAGATATCATCATTTTTAAACTATTGTCAAGAAAGGCTTTGCAAAATGAAAGTTATGATTGCCCGAGCTAGGAACGGCTGAATATTGTAACCGTATCTTTCAAGTAACATTGTACTTTTACAGATGAATGGAATGATGAATCAATGTGCCTTCACAGTTGTCTCATGTTAATTTCCAATATACTGTTATACTAAGTACTTTTAAACGCGACGTTCTGGGGAAAGGTCAAGGAATACGTGTCAAATTCAGAATCGTATCCCGCGAATGCCCATTTATTTATTTCTTCTTTTATCTTCTTTAACTATTCCCTCTATTTTTCTAACCATTTGTCGTGATTCCTTAGACGCTACGGGTAAGCATCCCTACGCGACCAGGCTCAAAAAGAAACTCATGGCCGAAATAGAGCAAGAGAATGAAAAACTGCGAGCTGAGGTTAATCAATTGAAAGAACAAATGGCTGAAATGGCCAAGATGTTTGAAAGAAGGATCGCAGAAAGGGATTCTTTAGCAGAAGTTAAAAATGCTAGGCAGCAATCTCCCGTTCTCCAACCCGCTCAAGGTCATGCAGGGGAACCAAGCTCAAATCCTACGGGGCCTACTGTTACCGTTCGCCTTAGTAAGCCAAACCCTGCTCATGTTCAACAACATTCTTTTGTTGATAAAGAAGGGAATGTCATACCCTTCCCACAGTATGGGTTACCCCCAGGCTATTTCCCACCACTCCAAGAAGAGCCAGATTATCAGGAGACAATCCTTCACACGGCTCAACCAAACATCCCACCTGTCTGAAATCCTCAAGCGATTCCGGTCCATACACAGGTTGAACAACCACAAGCTGCCCAAGCCACAGCTGGACACCAAGCCTCAATTCTGAATGAGAGCCCGACACATGTTGACCGACCAGTTAGGAGTGCTAGTCACTATGTTGTCACAGGACCAAGTACTGCCGCTGTTGCTACCCAGGAAGGAAGATTAGAGTTCTTGGAAAGGCGATTAAGGGAAATGGATGGGAGGAATCGATTTGAATTAGGCAGTGCTACATAACTCTGCCTAATTCCTGACGTTGTTATTCCTCCCAAATTCAAAACACCTGAATTTGATAAGTATCAGGGGCTGACATGTCTGAGAAACCATCTTACCATGTACTGCCGGAAGATGGCTTCGTATGCTTCCAACGACTCTCTACTCATCCATTATTTTCAAGATAGTTTGGCTGGAGCATCTCTAACCTGGTATAACCATCTTGAACGTTCTCGTATACGCTGTTGGGAGGATCTAGCAGATGCTTTCATGCAGCAGTATAAGTACAATTTGGACATGGCGCCGGATAGAGTACAATTGCAGAACATGTCCAAGAAAGACAATGAGACATTCAAAGAATACGCCCAACGGTGGCGCGAAGTAGCAGTACAAGTTCACCCACCTTTGTCTGAGAAAGAGGTGATCTCGACATTTATTGACACACTCCAATCACCATTCTATGACAAGATGATCGGAAGTATTTCCTCCCATTTCTCTGATATCGTCACTATCGGAGAAAGAATAGAAAATGGCCTCCGGACAGGGAAGATCGCCCGAGGCCCAGCTGGGGTTAATGCAGCAAGAAGACCCTCCCAAGGAGAAGGAAAGAGAAGAGAGGGAGAGACTAATCTGATCTCCCATAATCAGGGAAGAAACCAGCCGAGGCCACCCACCCCGGTCACCTTTCCATCAACCTATCATAATACACCACATCCATATGTGGCCGCTGTTCAAACACCACGTCCACCACATTTTCGCCCACCTGTCATGCGACCGCCTGCACCACTACAGGCACCATATCAACCACCACAAGCTCTATACCAACAGCCACAAATGAACCCGCTGAATCCAAATCAGAGAAGACAAAACAATGACCGTGCCCCACCGCAATTTGATCCGATCCCCATCTCTTACACAGAGCTTCTCCCTTACCTTATCGAAAACACGATGGTAGTGCCATGCCCTCTAAAGCCACTTCAGCCGCCATATCCTAGAGGGTATGACCCGAACGCGCGGTGTGATTACCACGCCGGTGCACCGGGACATTCTACTGAGAACTGCTTGGCACTGAAGTTTAAGGTAAGGGACCTCATTCGGGCCGACTGGATAAGCTTCAAAGAAGGGAGCCCAAGCGTGACAACTAATCCCCTTCCAAATCATAAAGGATCGGATGTCAACGTAATAGACAGGGATGAAAATTGCATTTCCAAGGTAGAAGACATCCAGATGCCTTTGGAAACAATACACTCCCATATGTTGAAGATGGGATTAGTAGAGGGATCGTGGAGTGAAGAGCATAATGACCTCCAGTCCGCAAAACGAAGGGACTTCCAGGAAACCCTTCAAAGACTCATAAATGCTCGAGTCATAGAGGTCTGTAGGCGCCGTGAAGGACAAATAAATATGGTACAGGAACAGGGTAAGGCACGAGTTCCGAAACCCCTGGTAGTATACTATAACAAGGATACGCCAGCGGCTTCAGCTCCTGCCAAGACTGTCTTCACAGTAAAGGCACCAACCTCTTTCCTTTTCCAAAGTTCCCACGCTGTGCCATGGAGGTACAATACAGATGTGGTCGTCACCAATCCAGAGGTAGTCAACTCCATACCATCCTCCTCTATCACAAATATAACCGGAGTGGGAAAAATGACACAGAGTGGAAGAATATATACACCACCTGAGCCCAAGCAAGGCAAGACTACCGGAGAAGGAAAAACTGGAAAAGAAGTAGCCTCTGGCGAAACGAAGGGGGCTGTGACTGAAGAGGAAGCCCAGGAATTCCTGAAGTTTATTCGCCATAGTGACTACCAGGTGTTGGACCAATTGAACCACACCCCTGCAAAAATTTCCCTATTGTCTTTGCTAATGAGTTCTGAACCACATCGAAACACGTTGATGAAGGTGTTGAGCGAGGCGCATGTGAAGAATGATTTACCCGTCGAACAATTTGGGGGCATAGTGGGGCAGATCGTTGCCAATAATTACTTGACCTTCATAGATGAGGAAGTACCTATTGAAGGAAGGGGGCACAACAAAGCCCTCCATATTTCTGTGAAATGTCGGGATTATATCCTGGCAAAAGTACTCGTGGATAATGGATCTTCTCTAAACGTCATGCCAAAATCCATGTTGGCAAAATTGCCTTTCGACGGAACATACATGAGGCCTAGCTCTATGGTTGTGCGGGCTTTTGATGGGACACGTAGGGAAGTCATTGGAGAAATTGAATTACCTATACGAGTCAGACCCTGTACTTTCCAGGTACTCTTCCAAGTAATGGATATTGCGCCCGCCTACAGCTGTTTATTAGGGCGACCGTGGATCCATTCGGCAGGGGTGGTCCCCTCCACGCTGCACCAAAGACTAAAATACATCATCAATAATAAGTTGGTGACTGTTTCTGGGGAGGAGGACCTTTTGGTCAGCAAACCCATATCTACTCCATACATTGAGGCCGCCGAGGAAGCCCTTGAAACATCCTTCCAAGCCTTGGAGATTGCCAATGCAACAAGCATTATGAAAATGTCTTTCCCCAATATACCTCTAATGGTGACGCTGAACATGTTGCGGAAAGGGTACCAACCCGGAAAAGGATTGGGGCGGGATTTAAAAGGCAGAACCCAACCGGTGAGTCTCCCGGAAAACAAAAACAGATATGGTTTGGGATATAAGCCCACGGTGATGGATAAGAAAAAGGTTGAAGAGGAAAAGAAGGGGAGGAGAGTTGCTCGCCTTATCGGTCAAGAGATCAACACTGTAAGAATCCCTATCTGCGATCTCTATCAGAGCTTTAAGAACGCCGGAGTGATATATCCGGATCAAGTTGCCATGGTGGAGAATGAGCCTAACCTCAATATGGAGCTGGTATATGCTTGCCAACCAGATCAAGAGCTGAGCAATTGGGAAGTCATGGAGTTCCCTACAACCATTAACGTTCTCTCAGAGTAATCACTGTTTTTCATAATTTGGTGGTCCCCTTGCTATGCCCAAGGCTCCGGGACCCATTTTGTAATAAGGGCAAAACTTGTTTGTTTTATTTTCGAAAATCAATGGACATATTTTTATTCCCCATCACCTCATCTTTGTGCATTCTATGTTTCTTAAACCTTTCACTTGCTTGCTTGCTTCTCTTTTCACTTTATAATATAACCCGATTGCAGATCCAAAAATGATTTCCCTGAGAACGATGAAAACCTGGATTTATTTCATGACCCTGTTTATCCAAATGATTGCGTCTACGAGGAAAGTGAGGAAGACTTTGGACCCTCATCTGAATTGACGAGACTAGTGGAACAAGAGGATAAGGAAATCCGCCCACATCAGGAGGAAATTAAAATCATCAACCTTGGAGGTGAAGGAGAAGATAAAATGATCAAGATAGGCCCCTGCCTGAGTAAGAACCAGCAAGATGAATTGATTGAATTGCTCCGGGAATTTCGAGATGTGTTCGCTTGGTCATATCAAGATATGCCAGGGTTGGATAACAGCATAGTGGAACATAGATTGCCTTAAAACCAGAGTGTCCACCAGTTAAGCAAAAGCTGCGAAGAATGAAACCAGAAATGCTTCTCAAGATCAAGGAAGAGGTCAAAAAACAGTTCGAAGCCGGTTTCTTGGCCGTAGCCAAATATCCACAATGGGTAGCCAACATAGTCCCGGTCCCGAAGAAGGATGGAAAAGTGCGGATGTGTGTGGACTATCGAGATCTAAACAGGGCCAGCCCTAAAGACGATTTTCCTCTTCCACATATTGACATGTTGGTTGATAACACAGCTCAGCACTCCATTTTCTCTTTCATGGATGGTTTCTCCGGGTACAATCAGATTAAAATGGCGCCCGAAGACATGGAAAAAACCACGTTCGTTACTTTGTGGGGTACTTTCTGTTACAAAGTAATGTCCTTTGGTTTGAAGAACGCAGGGGCAACTTATCAAAGAGCAATGGTCACTTTATTCCACGATATCATGCACAAGGAAATAGAGGTCTATGTGGATGACATCATTGCAAAATCCAGAACCGAGGAAGATCATGTCCGCGACTTAAGGAAATTGTTTGAACGGTTGAGAAAGTTTAAGCTTAGATTGAATCCTACCAAGTGCACGTTTGGTGCAAGGTCAGGCAAACTGTTAGGGTTCATTGTAAGCAAGAAAGGAATTGAAGTGGATCCTGACAAGGTCAAGGCAATCCTAGAAATGCCGCCTCCTTGCACAGAAAAAGAAGTCAGGGGGTTCTTGGGAAGATTAAACTACATCGCTCGATTTATCTCACAATTGACATCGACCTGCGAGCCGATCTTTAAGTTACTCCGCAAGAATCAACCAGGGCAATGGAATGAGGACTGCCAAATAGCTTTTGAGAAGATTAAGCAGTACTTGAAAGAACCACCAATATTGGTGCCACCAACCCCTGGGAGACCACTGGTTTTATACATGACGGTACTGGATGAGTCCATGGGCTGCGTATTGGGTCAGCACGATGAAACGGGAAAGAAAGAACATGCCATATATTACCTAAGCAAAAAGTTCACTGATTGTGAAATACGATACTCCGCATTAGAACGAACTTGTTGCGCGTTAGCATGGGCTGCGAAGCGTTTAAGGCAATACATGTTGAGTCACACTACCTGGCTAGTCTCTAAGATGGATCCTATCAAGTACATCTTTGAGAAGCCAGCCCTGACCGGAAGGATTGCTCGATGGCAAGTGCTGCTAACTGAGTACGACATAATATATGTCACTCAAAAAGCCATAAAAGGGAGGGCTTTGGCTGACTACCTAGCCCATCAACCCATAAGTGATTACCAACCAATACCGTTCGACTTCCCAGACGAGGATATTTTGGCATTGTCCGACGAAAAAGAAGAAGGTAACAAGGACAAATGGATTTTAAGATTCAATGGAGCTTCTAATGCTTTGGGACATGGAATCGGAGCCATTTTGATTTCACCAAAGAAAGAGTTCATACCTGTCTGTGCCAAGCTATGTTTTGATTGTACCAACAATGTCGCTGAATATGAGGCGTGCTCCTTAGGGATCCAAGCGGCATTGGATACAAAAGTAAGAACACTGGAAGTCTACGGAGACTCTGCTTTAGTCGTCCACCAGTTGAAAGGAGAGTGGGAAACCAGAGATAGCAAGCTTCTCCCCTATCACACTCACATTATGGAAATGATCAGAGATTTCGAAGAGATTTCTTTTCATCATGTTCCTCGGGAAGATAATCAGATGGCTGACGCTTTGGCCACTCTCGCTTCAATGTTCAAAGTAAACAATGACTATGACGTGCCCCTCATCGAAGTAGAAAGACGTCATGAGCCCGCATACTGCCAAGTAGTCGAAGAACAGTCGGATGGGAAACCTTGGTATCACGATATCAAGAGGTATATCCAGAGGCAAGAATACCCTGACAATGCCACAGAAAATGACAAAAGAACCCTGCGACGGCTCGCCATGGGGTTTTTCTTAAATGGAGACGTGCTTTACAAAAGAAACTATGATTCTATCCTTCTTCGCTGTGTTGATACCGCTGAAGCAAATAGAATCATGAGGGATATCCACGAGGGATCTTTCGGAACCCACATCAATGGGCACGCCATGTCAAGGAAAATCTTAAGGGCTGGTTATTTTTGGATGACCATGGAAGCAGACTGCTTCGCCTATGCTCGGAGATGTCATAAGTGCCAAATATATGCTGATCATATTCACGCACCCCCGTCATCTCTAAATGTTTTGTCAGCACCATGGCCTTTTTCGATGTGGGGCATGGATGTCATTGGTCCCATTGAACCAAAGGCTTCAAATGGCCATCGTTTTATTTTGGTCGCCATTGATTACTTCATGAAATGGGTGGAAGCAGCTTCATATACTAATGTAACCAAAGGTGTTGTTGTTAAATTCGTCAAGCGTGAGTTGATATATCGGTACGGCCTACCGAGTCAAATCATCACAGACAATGGTACAAACTTGAACAACAAAATGATGAAAGGGCTTTGTGAGAGCTTTAAGATCTCCCACCATAATTCCTCTCCATACCGCCCAAAAATGAATGGGGCAGTCGAGGCAGCAAACAAGAATATCAAGAAGATAATACAGAAAATGGTGGTAACCTATAAATACTGGAACGAAATGCTTCCTTTTGCTCTGCACGGTTATCGTACCTCAGTCCGGACCTCGACTGGGGCAACTCCATTCTCTTTAGTTTATGGCATGGAAGCAGTCCTGCCTTTTGAAGTAGAGATCCCTTCCCTCCGAGTAATCATGGAAGCCAAACTGGTTGAAGCAGAATGGATCCAGACTCGGCATGACCAATTAAATCTGATTGATAGTAAAAGATTGACTGCCCTCTGCCATGGTCAGCTATATCAAAGGCGTATGAAGCGAGCGTTTGAAAAGAAAGTACGACCCCGGCAGTTCCAAGAGGGAGACTTGGTGCTTAAGAAGGTTTTGTCAATGCATAAAGATCACCGAGGCAAATGGACTCCTAACTATGAAGGGCCTTATGTCGTGAAGAAAGCTTTTTCCGGAGGTGCTCTCATACTCACCAACATGGATGGGGAGGATCTACCAATGCCCATAAACGCGGACGCAGTGAGAAGATACTACGCGTAAAAAAAAAAAAAAAAAAACGCTCGCTAGGTTGAAAACCTGTAAAGGCGACCTAGGCAAAAGTTAGAGCAATTGGTGGGGTCGAAAATCCTAAGAAAGCGGCCCAGACAAATTCACACCCTATAGATCCAACACTGCAATGCCAACTTTCCAAGTCACAGATAAGGGGATGGGTCTAGAACATCAAAGCCATTGTCAAGTCACTCCCTCGAAAACAAAATCAGAAGATAAACGGGAAATCATGGAAAAGACCGGAATTTTGTCGCTCTCAGGAAATCGATGGAGGATCTAAAAGGCCTTCCCTTCCATCCTTACCATCAATTTCTCTCATCTTGTCATATTTTTGTCGCCTGTACATATCTGTTATTCATAAATAAAAAATTCCTTTCTTCTCACATGTGTTCATGACTAGAATGAATAAACAAGTTTTGCCTAAAAAGAATTTTCTAAAAAGATGAGTTTTGAGAAGAACGAAAACACAAAGATATGGGGAACGAAGTGGACACCATTGCCAGATCTTACCTCAAGCAAGCTCAACCAGCTCTGCGAAACAACCTCAATGAAATCAAAAGTAATAATTATTTTGGCCATGAGTTACTTCAATGCCTGTCGCCAAGGGAATCCGCCTGTAAGTTTTTAATTAGTTTTGTGTCTCTGCTAACGGATGGCCAGGAACTATGATCCCCGAGATGCGTAGTCGCCCAACTCTCTCCTCAGCAGACCTTCGGCATGTCCGCAGTAAACCCCAAGTTCAATCTCTGTCACCCAAGGGGGCATTACTCCGAATCACCAAATTTTCTCCCCCAGTGGAACCATAATCGCCAAAAACTGCACTTCCCAAATCCTTCCTCAGTGGGACTACACTTCCTAGTCAACCCAAAACTGGGGCATCTCCGTAGATTTCTTTTTTTCATTCAAGGGGCAGTTCCCCAAGATTTCATCCAATCATGTCAAATTGGGGTATCTCCCCGGGTTTATTCTTCCATTCAAGGGGCAGTTCCCCAAGATTTCATCCAATGATGTCAAACTGGGGCATCTCCCCGGGTTTATTCTTCCATTCAAGGGGCAGTTCCCCAAGATTTCATCCAATTATGTCAAACTGGTGCATCTCCCCGGGTTTATTCTTCCATTCAAGGGGCAGTTCCCCAAGATTTCATCCAATTATGTCAAACTGGGGCATCTCCCCAGATTTCATTCAAGGGGCAGTCCCCCAACAACCTTCAGTTATGTCAAACTGGGGCATGTCCCCAGATTTCTTTCAAGGGGCAGTCCCCCAACAACCTTCAGTTATATCAAACTGGGGCATCTCCCCAGATTTCTTTCAAGGGGCAGTCCCCCAACAACCTTCAGTTATGCCAAACTGGGGCATCTCCCCAGATTTCTTTCAAGGGGCAGTCCCCCAACAACCTTCAGTTATGTCAAACTGGGGCATCTCCCCAGATTTCTTTCAAGGGCAGTCCCCCAACAACCTTCAGTTATATCAAACTGGGGCATCTCCCCAGATTTCTTTCAAGGGGCAGTCCCCCAACAACCTTCAGTTATGTCAAACTGGGGCATCTCCCCAGATTTCTTTCAAGGGGCAGTCCCCCAACAACCTTCAGTTATATCAAACTGGGGCATCTCCCCAGATTTCTTTCAAAGGGCAGTCCCCCAACAACATGCAGTCATATCAAACTGGGGCATCTCCCCAGATTTCATTCTCTTTCCTTAGAAGGACAGTTCCCCGACAACCCCCAGATTACTCTGTCCCAACTCACCTAATACTTTCCCAGTGGTACCATGAAGGTCACCAGGAGGAGTTATCCTTCCCCAGTGGAGCTACACTTCCTAAACAATTCCAACAGGAGCATCACCCCAGGTTTCCCTTTAGATAAAAGGCAATGTCCCAAGAATTCTTTCAGACTACCCCCAAACTAGGGCATTACCCCCAGATTTATTCCCTTTCAATCCAGGGCCTCAGTCATGTCAATCGAGAGGCAACACCCTCATCCTTTTACTTTCCTTGTTAACCGAGAGGCAACACCCTCATCCTTTTACTTTTCCAGTCAACCGAGAGGCAACACCCTCGTCCTTTTACTTTCCAGTCAACCGAGAGGCAACACCCTCATCCTTTTATTTTCCTTGTTAACCGAGAGGCAACACCCTCATCCTTTTACTTTCCTTGTTAACCGAGAGGCAACACCCTCATCTTTTTACTTTTCCAGTCAACCGAGAGGCAACACCCTCATCCTTTTACTTTTCCAGTCAACCGAGAGGCAACACCCTCATCCTTTTACTTTTCCAGTCAACCGAGAGGCAACACCCTCATCCTTTTACTTTTCCAGTCAACCGAGAGGCAACACCCTCATCCTTTTACTTTTCCAGTCAACCGAGAGGCAACGCCCTCATCCTTTTACTTTTCCAGTCAACCGAGAGGCAACACCCTCATCCTTTTACTTTCCTTGTTAACCGAGAGGCAACACCCTCATCCTTTTACTTTTCCAGTCAACCGAGAGGCAACACCCTCATCCTTTTATTTTTCCAGTCAATCGAGAGGCAACACCCTCATCCTTTTACCTTTGCTGTCAACCTAGAGACAACATCCTCATCATTTCTGTTAATCAAGAAGTAACACCTTCACTTTCTACTTTTCCAATGGTGTTCACGTCCTTACTTCCTTTCCATTTCAAAAAAGCAAGAAGAAACTTCATGCTTTTTCCTCATGAAAAAGAAGTAAAGAGGGGCATCTGTGAACACCTATTTCGTTCCAGTCAATTTTCACCAAGAATGGGAAATTCACAAGGGAAAAGAATTTTAAAAAAAAAAGAAGAAAAAAAAGAAAAAAAAAGAAAAAAAAAAGAAAAAAAAAGAATTTAAAAAAAAAAAAAGAGGGAAGGACTAAACCCGTGACCTGGGCGGCTTCATTGTCAAAGATCCAGGCTGTTTTCCAGCGCCACTATGCAAGTTGTTTGACAAATACCAAGGGCGGCTGACAAGAAGACAATGTGGAAATATTAAAAAATCCACCAATTGGCAGCAGGCTGGTCACGGGTCTGTTCTAGCAATCATCAAATGCTCTATAAATACGGCAAGCGAAGGAAGAAAGAGGGATCGCTGGAAGAGTCATTGAAGAGAACCCAAAAAACAAATTCTCTCTTTATTCAACACCGCCCATACTCCGCCCCACACCTTCCTCTCAACACCGCCCTCTCCACTCCGCCCAAAGACATCACCCCAAGACTCCGTCCTTACACCCCTTCCCAAATCTCTCCACTCCGCCCAACACCTTCTTCTCAACACCGCCCAAACCTCCTTCCCAGTCCATTCTCCACACCGCCCTCTCACTGTCTAACCTCCTTCTCTTAAACACCACCTCCTTCCTCATTGCCCTCTCCACACCGCCCTCACACTGTCCTCTCCACATACTGCCCTCTCCACACCGCCCACACTGTCCTCTCCACATACTGCCCTCTCCACACCGCCCAACACTGTCCTCTACACATACTGCCCTCTCAACACCGCCCAACACTGTCCTCTCCACATACTGCCCTCATAACACCGCCCACACTGTCCTCTCTACATACTGCCCTCTCAACACCGCCCAACACTGTCCTCTCCACATACTGCCCTCTCAACACCGCCCTACGCTGTCCTCTCCACATACTGCCCTCTCAACACCGCCCTACGCTGTCCTTTTCACATACCGCCTCACGCTACCCTAAAACACCGTCCCAATTCCCCTTCCTTCCACCACACCGCCCAGCAACCCACTAAACACCACACCGCCCAGCAACCCACTAAACACGACACCGCCCAGCAACCCACTTAACAACGCCGTCCACAACTCCTACAAACTGTCTCTTACCAAACCGACCTCCACAACTCCTTTTATCACTCCTCACCACTCAGTACCTCAATCCTCTTCACTCCACTTAATTTCAAAACCCCTTTTCTCACTGTCTCACTTGGTAAGCTCTCTGTCTCACTCGGTTTTTGCTGTATTTACTCGGTTTCCCTTATTTTTACTCATTTTTTTTTCATTTCTCCCACTCGGTTTTCACTTATTTTTTCCTTGTTTTCAGAATTTATTGTTCCCCTTTCTCTTTTGTGGCTTCTACTACCTTTCTTTCGTTTCATACTATGTTTTCTTTCAAATCTAAATAAAAATCAATAAAAAGGAACAATTTTTTTTAAAACAGTGTCGTACGGGAGCACTCCCGTCTACACAACCTCTTTAGGATTCGTACAGGTGCGAAGAACTTCGCCTTGTATGAGTTCCCCACCTCAGTGACATCCATCATCATCTCCCAAGTCTTTTCCTAAAAGCAAAAAAACTCAGAACTACGTAACCCTGATTTCTTGATAATTCAAGAATACGTAGGAGCAGGACTTTAACTCCTGTCGGGCCCATTTTTCTTATTTCCTTTTTGTTGAATTATTTCCTTACTCTTATGTTTCTTTAATAAATTTTTTTTTTGGTCACTCTCCGTGAAAATCAATTTAGACGTGACGTCTTGTTGATTTACCCCTAGTTTTTGTTTAAGCCTCGCCATAATTCATAGGGAAGAGATACTTGGGATGAGACGTCCCGCTTATCTCTTTCCTATCCCTGTCTTTTATTCAAGGGTGTATAATTTAGGCGTAACGCCTTATTAACATTCTCTTCCCCTCTCTGTCTCATATCGAAGTCAAGTTTAATCCGGATAAAATGCCCCATTAACCTCGCTTCGACATTCTATGTTTGTACAGTTCTCTTACTCCATTCTGTCGTTTTTAAAATAAAAAATACAACAATAAAAGGGAAGAAATAAACCATCTTTTGTAAGGCTATTTATGTTGCGCATTTTCAATCTTGGTACTGTTTTTGGACAGGCGATGTAGGGTGCTAATACCTTCCCTACTCGTAACCGACTCCCGAACTTGAATCTCGATTTTTAACCAGTGCTTTACTGAACCTAGTTTTTTTCCAATGTTTTTTTTATGGATAAAAATGTTGGTGGCGACTCCCTGTTTCATTTCACACACGTATCTCTCTGTTCGCCGCGCCGTCGCGATCCATGTTGCGACAAGTAGGTTGTCTAGGAAAGAGGAGTCTGAACCTATTCCGCCCAACTCAACTAATTATGACAATGCCTGGGCGAACTCAACCACAACGCCCAAATCAGGGGTCAACACCGGTGTCTGGATTGCATTAACATCACAACGGAGAGGAAAGGTAATTGAACGGTGTCCCATTCTAACAACTACATCGCTATAGCGCGAGTCCTCACGCTTGGGTGAATTGCTCCCATACTTCGGGCGGGGTAAGACTCCGCCCAACGTATCCGACATAAGTTTTCCTAAGACAATTCTCAATTCACTCTGACTTGGCTATAGCCTGCTCAATCATACTGTCCCTGCGTATCCATTAAAGCACAATTATGAAACGAGGTAGCACATAGCATCACACACACAAAACCATACATCCATATATATACAAGAATGTATGTCAATATTTACAACACAAAAATCGGATTTCTCCTTGTCCATAAGGTTCTATTCATCTCAGAACACTAACATCCGACATGAACCAGTCAAGGCTTAATCTAACATCGCATTAATTAAGCCTTCCAGATGCATTAACACTTCGCTCATCGTTCCAGCTCTGCTTCTGGTCCTCTTCTCGAGAGACATTAACTGAAAAATGGCCACTGCAGGGGTGAGCATCTTAAATTTTAAATGATAGATACCGACTCAGGTTATCTGCCAATTACACAACCATACATATACGTACAACACGATTAAAAACCAATTTCAACAACATTAACAGTAGTAGTAATATTAACAATGATAAGCACAGAAGGTTTCACTCAGTTCCGCATCGTGTGTGTCGGTCAGACGTTGCAACGTAGGCATCTCAGCCTTTTATACATAGCTCTCAGCTATCAGATCAGCTCCCAGCTGCTTGGCCGTTTTACAGGTACCCAACCGTTTGTCAAAAGGTGACACCAACGCTCTCAGCGCCAACGGCGGTGTTCACAGACAGCCCGAGTCCACTCAAGGGCTACCCCGAGTCCCACTCAAGGATTTTACAGCGTCCCACGCTGGATGACCGAAGGTAGTTTCTCACACTACGTGCTCCCAGCATAACGCATCCCATGCGCCACACGCGGATTCAACGTACAACATTTATTTCTCGCATGCATTCTCGCATTCAAGCACACACACACACCATGCAATCAGTAGTACACATTATCTGGACTCAATATATAGCTTCCATGCAATCAGTTATCATTCCATATTCAGATATCCACAACATTTCGTTCGATCAAGACATGCAATCGGTTTACAGCTTCATTCAACGCATGCATCATTCTAGAAATCACAAGTTCAGTCAGGCATTTCAAGTTATCACAACCTATCATGCAATCGATGTAAGACAGTGTCAAAATCCATTTAAAGAAGGCATTTCCTACATACAAACAATTTATTAGCAGTCATATCAACATATGCATTTCTATAACCTGGGTAGCTTCAGTCAGACATTCATATCAACACAACTCAACATGCAAACTGAGATCCTGCAACACATACATCTGTGAGAAAGGTGCTAACATGCAACACTCGTCTTTCACTCATCATGCAACTGGATTGTACACATTCACATGCAACACAATACACAATCAGAGCACGGGTACAGCAAGCATTATCATTCGGAACCTGTTCATAACCCATGCACTTAAAATAGAAGATACTCCCCCTACCACTCGCAAAACTCCAAGGAACTTTTCTGCTTGAGGGGTGGTTCTTCTTCCTGCTGCGTCATTTGATGATCGTCCCTTCTCGTGTGGGGGTTCCACTCCACTGTAGCACCGTCACTCGACTCTTCTAAGCAGGAATGGACTGGAGGGCAGAGAAGGAAAGAGAGGAAACAAGAGAAAAGAAGAACGAAGAAGGAAGCTCGCTGGGTTCTCTGCGTGAAGAGCATGACCATCACCCGAATATATATACTCGCGCGGAGTACAGTATGGTGGGATGGGGAAACGCGATAATCCTGCCTATGCCACCATGCTTTCACGTTAATTATCCTGTTACATCATAGTTAATTAAATTAAGGGAGGTGTTGACTTGTTGACTTTTATTTAGTTCCATTGCCTATAATTAAAATGGGGATGTTACAGTTCTCCCCCACTTGAAAAGAATTTCATCCCCGAAATTCGGTCGGTGACTCACCTAAATGAACAACTCGGGGTACTGCTGTCTTATGGCATCTTCGCGTTCCCACGTGCAGGAGGTGGTTTTGCCTTGCTGCCACTCCACCTTAACTAGTCTCACGTTTCTGTTTCTCAAGCGTTTTACCGATCGGTCCACGATTCCAATCGGTGTAGTCACAGTGGTCAGGTCTTCTTTGATCTCTACTTCATCGTCAGGCATCGTGTGGCTGGGGTCATGTAAATACTTTCTTAGTTGGGACACATGAAATACGTCGTCCAATCGGGACAAGTGGGTTGGTAATGCGATGCGGTATGCCACGGGGCCAACTCGTTCTAACACCTCATAAGGTCCAATGTATCGAGGGCTTAACTTCCCACTTTTTAAGGCTCGTCCAACTCCTTTACTCGGTGAAGTTCTCAAAAACACTCGGTCTCCGACTGAAAATTCTAATGGTTTGGTGCGCTTGTCATGGTAGCTCTTTTGCCTGTCTTGTGATGCTTTCATCCTTTCCTGTATCACTCGGATCTGCTCTGTGGTTTGCTTCACGATATCTGGTCCCAATAGTAGACTTTCACCTGCTTCTGACCAGCAGAGTGGGGTTCGGCATCTGCGCCCATATAATGCCTCGTAAGGTGCCATGCCAATGTTGTGATGATGGCTGTTGTTGTACGTAAACTCGATCAAGGGAAGGTACTGCTCCCAGTCCCCACCGTGCTCTAACACACACGCTCTCAATAAATCTTCTAGACTCTGAATTGTTCGCTCGGATTGTCCATCCGATTGGGGGTGGTAGGCAGAACTAAGCCAAAGCTTCGTCCCCAATTCTTGATGCATGTTGGTCCAAAACCTGGACGTAAACCTAGGGTCCCTATCTGATACGATGGAAGTAGGTATGCCATGCAGTCGGATAACTTCTTGAATATAAATCCGAGCCAACTTATGCAATGGGTACTTCATATTTACAGGTAAGAAGTGTGCACTCTTCGTCAGTCGGTCAACAATGACCCAAATTGCATCATGGCCCGCTCAGTTTTTGGGTAATCCCATGATAAAATCCATCGCAATCGAGTCCCATTTCCACACGGGGATCTTTAGGGGCTGCATTGCACCGTACGGTTTTTGGTGCTCTACTTTCGATTTCTGACAAGTGATACACCGGGCCACGTACTCCGCCACATCCTTCTTTAGTCCGGGCCACCAGAACTGTCTTCTCAAGTTGTGGTACATTTTCGTGGTTCCTGGGTGAATGCTGAGTAGGCTTTTGTGGGCTTCGTCAAGCACCATTCTTCTCAATCTTCCTTCATTCGGTATGTATATTCTGTTTCTCACCCGGAAGATCCCATCTGACCCCTCGGCCAAGGATAAATCCTTTCCTTTGGCCTGAATTTCCTTCATTTCAGCTAGGTAAGAGTCCGCTTGTTGCTGTTCGTACACGGATTTTAAGAATTCATTGGCAATCCTCAACGTACCTATTGTCATTTTCTGAGAGGAAGGGGTGTCAACATGCAAGTTCATGTCTCGGAACCGCTCCAACAACTCTACTTCTTTTGCCATCATGGCTGCCATGTGGAGGGATTTCCGACTCAATGCGTCGGCCACGACATTTGCCTTACCTGGGTGGTATTTTAACTCGAAATCATAGTCCTTTAAAAACTCAATCCATCTTCTCTGCCTCATGTTCAGCTCCTTTTGGTCGAATAGGTATTTGAGGCTCTTATGATCGCTGTACACTTTAAATTTGGACCCGTACAAGTAATGTCTCCAGCTTTTCAATGCAAAAACTACTGCTGCCAGCTCCAAGTCATGGGTCGGGTAATGCTGCTCGTGAGGTCTCAATTGTCGAGAGGCATATGCTATCACTCGGTCTTTCTGCATGAGTACACACCCTAATCCGAGTCCTGACGCGTCACAATAGACCACGAAGCTTTCTCGTAACTCAGGTAATGCCAACACCGGAGCAGTCGTCAACTTATTCTTCAGCTCTTGGAAGCTGTGCTCACACTCGGGACTCCACACGAAAGGAACGTTTTTCCGAGTCAGTTTAGTCAGGGGTAATGCCAGTTTAGAAAAACCTTCGATGAATCTTCTATAATAACCTGCCAAGCCCATAAAACTTCTTATTTCCGAGACCGACCTGGGCCTCTCCCATGCTATTACAGCGGCTATCTTCGCAGGATCCACCGAGACGCCTCGCTCGGAGATCACATGCCCGAGGAAGTGGATCTCATCCATCCAGAATTCGCACTTCGAAAGCTTTGCAAACAATTGTTTCTCCTTCAATACTTGGAGTACCGCTCGGAGATGTCCCTCATGCTCCTCAGACGTCTTAGAATAAACTAGGATGTCATCGATGAAAACAACAACAAACCGATCTAAGAAGGAGTGGAATATGCTGTTCATGTAATTCATGAAAACAGCAGGGGCGTTTGTCACACCGAACGGCATCACTACATACTCGTAGTGACCATACCGAGTCCTAAAAGCAGTTTTAGGAATGTTCGAGTCCTTCACTCGGATTTGGTGATATCTCGATCGTAGATCAATTTTCGAGAAGACTGAGGCTCCACGCAGCTAGTCAATTAAATCATCAATTCTGGGCAGTGGGTACCGATTCTTGATTGTGAGTTTGTTTAGTTGTCGGTAGTCTATACAAAGCCTCATGCTGCCATCCTTCTTCTTAACAAGTAGCACAGGTGTGCCCCATGGTGACACGCTCGGTCTAATGAACTGCTTTTCGAGTAACTCATCCACTTGTTTCTTTAACTCAGCTAATTCAGTTGAGGACATTCTATAGGGTGCGTTGGAGACCGGTTTGGCTCTAGGGATCAAGTCTATAGAGAATTCGACTTCTCTATTGGGAGGCACACTCGGAACGTCTTCAGGGAACACTTCTGTGAATTCACAGACAATCGGAATTTCGTTCACTCGGGTCTCACTCTCATCCTTGGTTAGACAAAGCATCATAAATAGTTGGGTTATACCTGGTGCCATGTCATTCTCAGTGGGCTGTTTCGGAAAAACTATCTCTCTGCTTCTACAATCTACTAACACCTTATTGGCTGAAAGCCAATCTATTCCGAGCACGATGTCAAGACCCTTTAAGGGCATGCAAATCAGATCGAAGGTGAAACTCCGATCATACAACTCAAATGCTACATCTTTGCATACTAACGATGTGAACACATTAGCGCCAGTAGGGCTGGTCACCTCCAAAGTCCGATTCATAGACACAGTCGGCAACTTCAACCGCTTCACGCACTCGTCAGCT
This sequence comes from Clitoria ternatea, assembly GCA_037962975.1. Classification (NCBI taxonomy): domain Eukaryota; kingdom Viridiplantae; phylum Streptophyta; class Magnoliopsida; order Fabales; family Fabaceae; genus Clitoria; species Clitoria ternatea. The sequence continues at coordinate 24,939,723 of CM075672.1, read as the reverse complement.
ATAAAAGAATGGGTGGCTCCCGAATCGAAAACAACATTAAGCGTATTCATTCCAAGTAAGCACTTACATTGTACTAGGTCGTTTGCTGGTGCAACATCCTCTGCGTTGATGGTGTAGATCCTTCCTGTCGCTGTTGGGCCGGTATTCCTCCCTCGCATCCCGTCTCCTCTGGCTCCGTTGCCTCTGCCACCAGGACGTTGGTCATCGTTCACTCGGTTCCTTTCTTGAAATCTTCCTTGACGCACATTAACGTCTGCTTGGTGTAGTTGGGGGCAGTCGGGGCGGATGTGTCCCCTCTTGTTGCAGTGAAAGCACACTACATCACCATCATCCTTGCAGTCTCTGGCAAAGTGATTTCCTCCACACTTGAAACACCTTCCGTCTCCTACCACTGGTCGTCTTCCAGGTTGACTCCGACCCCCATATCTGGAAAAAGGCTTGTTCCTATTGGCATTGCTTGGCTTTTTGAAATGAGGTCGTTGGGGCCTCAGGGAATAGGGGTTTCTGCTGCTCTGGCTCGAATGGGCCTTGTCATCCTCCTCAAATATTCTACATTTGTTCACTAGTGCAGGGAAACTCTGTATCTCGTGGTATCTGCAGGCCCTCTTAATATCCGATCTCAATCCGTTCTCAAACTTAAGGCACTTCGAGTTCTCCGTCCCAGGCTGCTGGAAGGGCGGATAGAATAGGCATAATTCCTCGAATCTGGCCGCGTATTCTTCCACAGTCATGGAGCCCTGTTTTAACTCCATAAACTCCAGCTCTTTCTGACTCCTCACTGTGTCGGGAAAGTATTTCTCTAAGAAGCAGGCCTTGAAATCGTTCCACGTCAGTTGATTATCATCTTCGGGGAATCGGCTTCTGGCTATTTTCCACCAGTTCTCCGCTTCGTCTCGTAGCATGTACACTGCACATTCTACCTTCTGGGCCTCGGTACAGCGAAGACCCCCAAAAATCCTTTCTAATTCCTGAGTCCACCTAAACGCCGCCTCAGGGTTCCGTCCTCCTAAGAATTCACTCGGCTTCCTCTTTAAGAAGCGGTCCATTACTTGGCCCTCCTCAGCTCGAGGCTGGCCCTGCCTTTCAAACACGTCTGCAAAGCGTTGGAATGCCGTAGCTATAGTCTCCATGCTTTGGCGATGTGCCATCCCTTATCCTGAAATCAACATTCAAGGATAAGTATTCCTAGTTACTTAATCCCAATCGGAATTTAGTCTAACATTTAGTAACTTGGCCCATTATGTGTTCTCGTATGTCACACAATTAGTCGGGTCAGGAGGAACAACTCCTCCCACCCATGAGTCAGTAACAGAGTACCAGTCAAGTTAAATTCACACCACAACAATCATGATCATACACACAACCACTTACACTTGGTAGGCTTACCTTGGCCTTGGACCTTTCGGTCCGCTCTGATACCAAAATGTAACACCTTATTTCTTGCAACTAATAATTCCAAAAATATAAGAAAATTTTTCACAAAAACAGGCACGTATTATTCGATATAGAAGGAAGCAGGCAAGGGAAGAATGAAGAGCATTCATACGCATATAGCAACCTACAGAGAGGCTAAGACTGGGATCGGCTCATTGGGTTTATCGTAACACACCAACAATGGGCGGATTACACAACACCGTTTGCTCGCTCAGACAGGGTCTGACACCGTCTAGGCGGAGTAAGGTAATGCAGCAGCGGATAGAGGGAATTCCACAAGGACAACTTTCCTTCAAGCAACACTGGTCACTCAATAGGAGGAAATAGATAAGGGAAAGATGTTAATACGTTCACACGTGTAGCACTCGGTAGAAGGGCGGAGTTCGAATCATCCTACTTGGCTAGGCGGGGTATGTGTGTCCTGGGCGGACTCCATGGCGAAGGTGACCCGTTCAACCTTTGTCTCACACCGCCTAAACGACGTGTGGCAATGCAACATCAGACGTGAAACTCTTCAAGTAAACCTTACATTAGCGTCTATTCGTTCCTACGGGCTGACCCTTTCTCAGAGAACGCTGGACGTTCAGCTTCAGAGGACAGGTAAGGGAAGAAGAAGAGAGATATACATATGCAGGAGTAGTTTGTGAAGAAAAGAGGAAGTGATTACACCGCCGTCCAGTTCGGCAAGGCACAACAACGCCTGGACGGACTACATCACAACATTCACTTACTCAGGCGATGTCCAACACCGCCCTGCGAGACAATAATGCGACAACGGAGGAGGAAGGTACATAGGCGGAGTCTCACGTTGATATCTGCTTGCTTCAGCATGGTTCCACGCACTTGGGCGAACCGTCCTAGTTACTTGGGCGAGGTATGACACCGCCTAAGCGAGGTCAGCACAACGCCCCACAAACACAAGGGAATTTCTCAATCGGATATGGACAAGGGTTCACTCGATAAATCCTCACGCTTGCACTTCGCTCAGAAAACGGGAAGTTACAATGTACATATGTGGTAGTAGGTTGTGGAGGAAAGAGGAGTCTGAACCTATTCCTCCCAACTCAACTAATTATGACAACGCCTGGGCGAACTCAACCACAACGCCCAAATCAGGGGTCAACACCGGTGTCTGGATTGCATTAACATCACAACGGAGAGGAAAGGTAATTGAACGGTGTCCCATTCTAACAACTACATCGCTATAGCGCGAGTCCTCACGCTTGGGCGAATTGCTCCCATACTTCGGGCGGGGTAAGACTCCGCCCAACGTATCCGACATAAGTTTTCCTAAGACAATTCTCAATTCACTCTGACTTGGCTATAGCCTGCTCAATCATACTGTCCCTGCGTATCCATTAAAGCACAATTATAAAACGAGGTAGCACATAGCATCACACACACAAAACCATACATCCATATATATACAAGAATGTATGTCAATATTTACAACACAAAAATCGGATTTCTCCTTGTCCATAAGGTTCTATTCATCTCAGAACACTAACATCCGACATGAACCAGTCAAGGCTTAATCTAACATCGCATTAATTAAGCCTTCCAGATGCATTAACACTTCGCTCATCGTTCCAGCTCTGCTTCTGGTCCTCTGCTCGAGAGATATTCACTGAAAAATGGCCACTGCAGGGGTGAGCATCTTAAATTTTAAATGATAGATACCGACTCAGGTTATCTGCCAATTACACAACCATACATATACGTACAACACGATTAAAAACCAATTTCAACAACATTAACAGTAGTAGTAATATTAACAATGATAAGCACAGAAGGTTTCACTCAGTTCTGCATCGTGTGTGTCAGTCAGACGTTGCAACGTAGGCATCTCAGCCTTTTATACATAGCTCTCAGCTATCAGATCAGCTCCCAGCTGCTTGGCCGTTTTACAGGTACCCAACCGTTTGTCCAAAGGTGACACCAACGCTCTCAGCGCCAACGGCGGTGTTCACAGACAGCCCGAGTCCACTCAAGGGCTACCCCGAGTCCCACTCAAGGATTTTACAGCGTCCCACGCTGGATGACCGAAGGTAGTTTCTCACACTACGTGCTCCCAGCACAACGCATCCCATGCGCCACACACAGATTCAACGTACAACATTTATTTCTCGCATGCATTCTCGCATTCAAGCACACACACACACCATGCAATCAGTAGTACACATTATCCGGACTCAATATATAGCTTCCATGCAATCAGTTATCATTCCATATTCAGACATCCACAACATTTCGTTCGATCAAGACATGCAATCGGTTTACAGCTTCATTCAACGCATGCATCATTCTAGAAATCACAAGTTCAGTCAGGCATTTCAAGTTATCACAACCTATCATGCAATCGATGTAAGACAGTGTCAAAATCCATTTAAAGAAGGCATTTCCTACATGCAAACAATTTATTAGCAGTCATATCAACATATGCATTTCTATAACCTGGGTAGCTTCAGTCAGACATTCATATCAACACAACTCAACATGCAAACTGAGATCCTGCAACACATACATCTGTGAGAAAGGTGCTAACATGCAACACTCGTCTTTCACTCATCATGCAACTGGATTGTACACATTCACATACAACACAATACACAATCAGAGCACGGGTACAGTAAGCATTATCATTCGGAACCTGTTCATAACCCATGCACTTAAAATAGAAGATACTCCCCCTACCACTCGCAAAACTCCAAGGAACTTTTCTGCTTGAGGGGTGGTTCTTCTCCCCGCTGCGTCACTTGACGATCGTCCCTTCTCGTGTGGGGGTTCCACTCCACTGTAGCACCGTCACTCGACTCTTCGAAGCAGGAATGGACTGGAGGGCAGAGAAGGAAAGAGAGGAAACAAGAGAAAAGAAGAACGAAGAAGGAAGCTCGCTGGGTTCTCTGCGTGAAGAGCATGACCATCACCCGAATATATATACTCGCGCGGAGTGCAGTATGGTGGGATGGGGAAACGCGATAATCCTGCCCATGCCACCATGCTTTCACGTTAATTATCCTGTTACATCATAGTTAATTAAATTAAGGGAGGTGTTGACTTGTTGACTTTTATTTAGTTCCATTGCCTATAATTAAAATGGGGATGTTACACATTATCATTTTGTGAAAATCCCTTTTAAAAATTCCCCAAAAGATTTTGATTACTTTCACAGTTTTACCGAGGTCACAAAAAGTATTTCAAAAACTTAGGCTTAGTTCAAAAACTTTCCAGTAACAATAAATCTCTCGATTCTATCAATTACTTAAATTTACTAATATACCCGCAAGTATACAGTTTTATCACTTAGGTTCTTGTTAGGAATTACTAAGAGCATTGAGCATTTTTTAAACTAAATGGAAAACAAAAATTTATTTAATTCCAAGTCAAAATAACATTAATATAAAATATTATCACACCCCCTTTATCCCAAGATAATTAATTTAACTACTCATGAAATAATTCAAATTCATATAAATAATGGAAAAATAAAACATACAAGACATGGCAAAAATAAAGACTTACAAGTTTCTCCAAAAGCTCAGAATAATTTACCACTGTATTTCCTTATTGCAATATTCCTCCACCAATTACAAATTTAAATACTCACTTTTACAATTCACAACTCTTAAAATAAAATAAAGAAAAAGAAAATAAAAAGAGAAAGAAAACGAAAAAGAAAGAAAAAGGAACGAAGAAGAAAAATGAAAAAGAAAGAAAGAAAGAAACGAAGGACGGAAGAAGAAAGAAAGAAAAAGAATTAAAAGTGTTGTTGTCTGTGTTTCCGTGATTCCATGTAGCTTGGATTGCTTCTCCTTTTATAGGCTAAGGAAGGGAGGAAGCCAGCTAAAAATGTGTTGCAACTTGGACACTTTCGGTGCATATGATGGAGAAACAACCTGGATGGTGACAGCTATAGGGAACGGTGGAGAGACAGCCTGGATGTTGTCAGCCGCTCCCCATAAGTCAAGGATCTACTTGGATAGTGGAAATCCAAGTCACCATGGGCATTCGGTGGAAATATAGGTCGGTTTGCTCCTTTTGACTCGGTTTTGGTGCCCCAGTCGGTATACACCCACAGTGGGAAACAGTCCGAGTGGAAAAAGGTGCTGTTCATACAAAAGACCAAGTGAAATCTTGCTTGGTGTTGCTTGCTGGACGGTGTTGGTAGGAAGGGAGTTGTGGATTGCTGTGAGGAGACGAGCAAAGCAACTCTGATTGCTTTACTCGGTGTTGGTTTGAGGGGGCCGGTGTTGTGGCTTGAAGAGGCGGTGTTTATGGTTTGAGGGGATGGTGTTTAAGTTGCTGGACGGTGTGGAATTGATGGAGTTTATGTTGAGTTGAGGGGTCGGTGTTTAGCGTAAAGACCCCTAATGCTAAATTTTCTCTTCATTTCGCTTGAGCGAGAGCTTCTCACTTAAGCGAAAACACTCCAGTAGCTCACTGTCCATCCTTTGCTCAAGCGAGAATTTATTTCGCTTAAGCATTTGTTGAAGGAAACCATTTTGTGATAGTCGCGCTCAAGCGGAGAAAGGCTCGCTCAAGCGAGAAGTCTTCTTTCACTGTTTCACTCGGATATGTCTCTGGAATTGAACCACTCGGAGAAACCTTTGCTCGAATTTGGTTGATTGTCACTCAGTCGAGAATGACCCTTCCTTAACTCATTCAAATGATGCACTCGGACACCTTCATTCGGAAGTCTGAGTTGATTTTCACTAGGAATTGCCTTCAGTCGTCAATCAACTCACTCAGATATACCTTTCACTCAGAAATTTGAACTTTGAAAGACTCTGGAATCTGGCTGATAGAAGGTCTTCCATGTCCGAGCCTTGCTTTGCTCGGAAATGCAGCTTTCTGCCCCAACTCACTCGGTAGTCTTCCTTGGAGACATCACACTCGGGCTTAGTGTAAAACTGTGAGTCTGCCCGAGTGTGATTCATTCCCGGTCGGATCTTTCATTACTTGAAGAGACATTTTTCCGAAACAAACTACTTGGAAAGGACCTGTTCCGCATAAGAATGCCATCTTCTCCGAATGAAACCACTCGGAGACCTCCTTATTCAACACTTATTCATTCAGTGGCTTCTTCTGCTCGGAATCAACTCACTCGGGACAACTTTGCCCAGAAAAACACTTGTTCCCCAATCAGACCTTCAGTCAGCATCCCTTCACTCGAACAATAGCTCTGAACGGTATTTATTGAAGGTCAATCCCTTTTTCACTCGGAATGGTTGTATTCGGACAGCTTCCACTCGGATTCACCTCTGACAGGGACATATTTCTTTTCAGCATTGAACCTCTAACAGGGTCAGGCATTTATCACTCGGAATGGCTTTGACTGGGAACCTTCCACTCGGATTTACCTCCAACAGTGAAGTATTCCACTCGGAAACGCTCCATTCTGAGTTATTCCACTCGGATTTGATCATTTTTGAGTCATTCTACTCGGATTTCATCATTTTGAGTCGGAATTCAGCATAAAAAGAGAGTTCTTTCCACTTTGGGCGTGTTCTTCTTGTTTCTTTATCATTTTATGGTCGTTTTTCTCTTATTTTTGACCCTTTATTACCTTAATTTCTGCAAAATAACATACCTAAGTAGAATATAGTAGAAAGAAAGCAAAAATCACAATAAATAAAGGAAATACAGTGCATAATGATTAAAATCCTAAGCAAACTAGATCCAATTTATTGTGTTATAAAGCACTTATCATCCTCTATGACCCCAGCAAGGTGAGCAGTACTTCTATTTTCTAACTAAATCACTACACCAATTGGTTGTTAAGTTTCAAGGGACAGAGATTCGTAAACAAACATAGGCATAACATTTATTGAAGCTCCTAAATCTAACATGGTATTTTCGAATTTGTTATTGCCTATGATGCAAGGTATAGTGGACATACCTGGATCTTTATATTTTTCAAGAATGTTGGGAACTTCCTTACCAAGAAGTGCCAATGCATTTCTTCCCATGCTTATCCTCTTGTAACAACCCTAGTTCTTAAAGTAAGAGCTTAGACTCTCATGATCTCTGAGATTGCTTTGATAAGTTTTTTAAGGAAGTTGAGGCTTTGGTCTGATTCCCTAAATGACTATGAGAAAGAAGAAATAATGAGGAAAGAAGTCCTTAAGGTATTAATAAAATGTTAGGTATGAGAAAGAAAGAAGATATAGTAGAAAATAGAGATCTGTGAGAAGGATAAAAGAGTAATAGAAAGATAATGATGCGTAATGAGTACTATAAGAAAATAAGAAATGAGTGATTGAGAGTGATAGTAGAATAAAGGAATAAAAAAAACTATAGGTAATAGTAAGTAATCGATGATTAATTTATCTTAAACTGTAATTAATTGCTTAATTACCCTTTAATGATTTATGTTTAGATTAATAGATTAATTAGGGGTAATTAGTGAACATTTAAATAAACTATATAACTATAAGTAATATTTAATAATTATTCAAAATATATATATATATATATAATATTAAAATAATATTTTATTAAGTTTTTAATTAATTTATAAATAGGTAATAATATTTAAATAATAAAATATTAAGGGTTTTCTCGGTATTATACTATAGGACCCAGTTATCGAACGTTTCTGGTAACTCAACCTGAGACTAGTGACTCCGTAAAGGAGGTTAGTCACAGTAGGGTTTCCTTATAACGAATTAAAGATAACTGATTGGGTTTAATCTAACCAATCAGAACCTTAGATGTCGCCTAAGTTTGATTGCGTATATACCTTATAGTATCCGATGGTGACACGGTCAGTCCCCGGTGACTCGTTTTGAGGCTTTAGGAACGTTTCCTGAAGAGTCTAAGACTTGATTTGGACTCTATCAACCTCATTTCCATGCTACCTTGTTTCTTTAGAAATTCAATCTGTGCATCTTTAGAAATTTGGACCTAACTTTTTCAAATGATGCTTGATTGGAATGATTCTAGTCTCGCTCACTTCATTTCAAAGAGATCTTTAGTCTCTATTTTTGGTCTCGATCCCAAATTCTTACTCTGACATGCTCAAATTCAAGGATTAAGTAAACTCATATTAAAACCATGTTATTCGTATTTTTACTCTGCACATGGTTCATTCAAAAAATCATAACTTTCTCATACAACCTTTGATTTGCGCAAACTTGGTGTCAAAATCTCTGTAACCAAATTATCTACATTTTTCATGAGGACTTTGAAAGCCAAATCCTCATAGATTGGTATAGTTTTTAGGATCTTTACCAATCTCTACTCATCACATCACTATACTAAATGGTTCTAGAAAAATAGGCATATCACCCCCTTCCAGAAATAGAATCACTTTATTCTTTTTGTTGTGGATCCGTATCAAAGATATCTACAAGTATTATGAAGGGAATGAAGCCTAATTATCAAAGTAAAAATTTCTCAAAATTTATCTTTATAGCCCTATCTGATTCAGGAATGAATAGAGCATCCTGTCTCATTTCGATCATATCTCGGGCTACCGATATTGGATTGATGCAAATGATATATCAAATCAAAGAGAAAAAGAAGATCTATAAGTTTTATGTTAGGAATTTTCTAGATTTTGTTCCCACAAATTGTTCTATATAACGTCTCTAATTTCTGGTTCCTAAAAATCCTGCGTACCTAAAACTGTCGGGTAACAATTTAAACTTTCGGCCACTAGCTTCCGTCAACCACCACCACCCGCCACCTCTTAAGATAGGTGTCACCACCAGGAGGGTTCTACCCATGCATGCCACCACCTCACGTTCCAGCTGCACTCCACTTAGCATTCAATTCTAAACAAACTCATGATTTTATTCCTTTGCATAATATGATTTTAGCATTACATTTCATTACTTCATCTCTTCATTCACAGACAGAAACAACAAGCTAATCATCATCCATGCTATCATCATGAATATGCCATCATTACCATGACATCCTATGCTAACCATACCATACATATGCCTATATATATATCTTCACGTTACTGCTCTAAATTTTTCTAATTGGCAAAGCAAATTCCATCTCCCTTACATATATGTAATGCCTATATATTTGCAATCTTAGCACTACATCACCGTATGTGCCAATTCCAATTTCAATTCACCAAATCATTCCACCTTCTACATGCACATTGCCTTTTTCCACTTGATGCATCTTTCTTTCATTTTAATGTATCAACACCATGTCATCATACCATAAAAAAATTCCATGCCATACCATGAATATATGTCACGTTACTTCATCTAGCAAGCAAGGTTCCAAATTTAATTCAATTTCACCAATCAGGTACCAAATTCATGTTGCTTTTTCTTTTACAATTACTATCTTTCTCTCTCTCTCTCTCTCTCTCTCTATATATATATATATATATACATCTACCTCTTCCCAAATTCATGGCTACACTTCCTGTTCAATAGAATTCACTAAATTTCTCTACCTAGATTTTGTAAATTCATCAATATTTTATTTCAATTCATGACAATGCTTTCTTTTCTCTATTTAACTCATCAATTATCAACTACATTCCATAACACCATCATAATCTTTCAAGGCTGCCCCTATCATTTCTTCAAGATTGTGGTCCTCTTTCTCGAACTGATCCCAGGAACGATCGACACACAATATCGAGCGACTAGTGAATTTTGACGATCCATCTCTTTTTCCATCTCAAAAACATGATTGCCCTATGAGGTAAGGGGAGTCTCACTTTGTTACCTCTCATTTTAAATTCTACCATAATGTTCATTTGGCACCGGGGGTAACCCTTTTAAATTCCATTATGATCCGACAATTAGAGCTAAAGTTACGTAACTTTTCGTTATCGTTATAAACTATAACTTTCTGTCTTTATTTAAATTTTTGTTAATTAATGAATATAATGGTCGGCATTGCCGCCTTAATCCCTAATATTTCTTTGTTTAACTCTTCTTATTTTATTGAGCTTAACAGTCGGCTATACTGCTTTATAATTACTAATATTATTGGACTAAACACCCCAGTTAGTCCCTCACTCCAACAGAGTTGGACACTTAAGTCCTCCAATTAATAAGTGAGTCCCGTTAGTCCTCCACGTCCGTCATCATCAGACAAATAGATCCCCGCCGTTAATGAAGTGTTAACGTCCGTCAGAGTCAGCTGACATGGATCATTAAATTCTAACAGGGATGCCACGTCAGAGTCAGAGAGGATCTATTTGTCCGACAATGACGGAAGTGGAGGACTAACAAGACTCATTAACTAGAGGACCTAAATGCCCAACTCTATTGGGGTCAGGGACTAAGTGAGGGTGTTTACTCAAAATATTTTACCTTCCATATAACTATAATATATGTTCTTTAAAAATTATTTAACACAAATTATGTAAGTTTTGTCAAACTCTTCTATTTCAATAACTATCAAGGCTATCAGAGTCAGGGCCAAGCATCACACTTTCCAACTCTCTTATCTTGTGCTTGAAGCTGTTTAAATTATCGGTTATGCAGGATCCACTCATTAGGAAGCCATAGTTATTTTCAAGGGAGTGATAATGGTCAGTTGGATATGACTGTGAATCTTGTTACGACACAGGGCTACCATTAGGTGAGAAACTAACAGTTAAAGAGGAGTTATAAACAATGAAACTTCCAACTGTAGAGGAAGACTCCAATGTGAAGTAAAGTTCAGAACTTGGATTAGAGAAGTGAGTTCCATGGCCTCCATCATTGTAGTATAGCTGATGATTTAGAGTCTGATGCCTGCATTATAGAACTAACAATGAAAAATCCAATCAGTGTGTCAAGTGCAATATAGTAGTCTCCCTGGTTTCTTTCAACAGATTATATTTAGATGATGAACAACTGATGATCAAAGTGATAATTTCTTATAGAATAGTGCCAATATATTTAAAGCCCTTGAATCTAGTCAAACAGTTGACCCAACCCACACCTGTAGCCTTCCCACAACCACAACCGAAACCTAAACCACCACCAACACCTACACTCCAACACCTAAACCCCACCACCCTTAACTCAATAAAACACAAAACCCATACAAAATAGAGAACCACCAAATAGAAGAAACTTAAAGAATAGAAAATCAAAGATATAAAAACAAGGAGAGAAATGTTACCTACGAGATCGACCCTTCAAAGCTCATTTCTTCCTACGATATGGACCCTCTTAACTGGCGAAGCTCTTTCATTTCCGTGGAATAGACGCTTTCTCAGTGTGAAGCTTCCACAGTTGGGTGTGTGGGGCTCGTGCTTTAGCCTTAATCGTAGGGGCATACAAGACTTTTACCCCAAACCGCATTGGCAGGCAGCACAAGGGAGCAACCTCTACGAAACCTCCAACGGAGCTTCGATGGACGAAACGGAGAAGGAAGCCAACCAAACGCAACCACTTAGTAGTTGTTGAGAGGGAGAAGAGAACAGAGACAAGAGAAGAAGCTAGTGGGGGAAGATGAAGAAAACCAAAAAACACGAAAAGACAAGAAGAAGAAGGAGAACGATGAAAATACTTAGGGTTACCATCAAAACGAAGTCGTATTGTTTTTATTTGTGTGACATGGCTTGCAAAGATGAAATATTTTAAGTAAACACCCCCACTTAGTCCCTGACCCTAACAGAGTTAGACACTTAGGTCCTCCAGTTAATAACTCTCGTTAGTCCTCCACGTCCGTCATCGTCAGACAAATAGATCCTCGTCGACTCTGACGTGGTATCCCTATTGGAATTTAACGATCAACGTTAGCTGACTCTGACAGATGTTAACACTTCATTAACGATAGGGATCTATTTGTCTGACGATGATAGACGTGGAGGACTAACGAGACTCACTTATTAATTGGAGGACCTAAGTGTCCGACTGTGTTGGCGTGAGGGACTAACTGGGGTGTTTAGTATATTGTTATTATTTATGTTATCACTCTTATTAGTATTTTTACTATTGTTATTATTATTACCATTATATTATTATTATTATTATTATTATTGTTACCATTATATTATTATTATTATTATTGAGCATAATGGCTGGCATTAAATATTTTCTTTATTAAATTATGTTATTATACTATCAAGCATAATGGTTGGCTCTACCGCCGCTCTTAAATATTTCTGTATTAATTTATGTTACTTTCGAGCATAATAGTTGGCTTTGCCGCCGCTCTTAAATATTTTCTTAGGTCACTGATAAGTCTTGAAAAGACTTAATTATTTCACCTTTTATTTAACATAATTCATTAAATATTGTTTAGTTTGGCATTATTATTTAATAAATTAGTTTGGCGTTATTATTTAACATGATTGAAGATCTATTAGTTAAGGTAGATAAGTTTATATTCCCAGCAGATTTTGTAGTTTTGGATATGGAAGCTGATAGAGAAATCCCATTGATTTTAGGAAGACCCTTTTTAGCTACAGGTAAAGCTTTAATTGATGTAGAAAAGGGTGAGCTCATGCTGAGAGTTCAGGAGGAGTAGGTAACTTTTAATGTCTTCAATGCTATGAAACATCCAGCTGAGAAGATGGATTGTTTTATGATTGAAGAAATTAAAAGTTATAAGACTCCTATGCTATTAAAAACTGAAGAAGAGGTCTTACAAGCCTTCTTGGAGGATAATTTTGACTCTGAGACTGAGGAGTTTAATGACTCACATTCTGAATTGCTGAACCTACTTGAAGCATGTGAAGTAGGTGATTTTGAAAATGAAAAGAAAAAAAATTTGAATAATACTGAACTTGAGAGAGGTAAGGAAGTGTCTGAAGAAAAACATGAATTAAAACCTTTGCCTTCTTATTTGAAATATGTTTTCTTAGGAGATGATGAATCACATCTTGTAATCATTAATGCTGATTTAAAAGATGAGGATGTAGAAAAATTGATAGGGGTTTTAAGGAAACATGAGTCTGCCATAGGCTGGAACATTTCTGATTTAAAGGGAATTAGTCCATCCTTTTGTATGCATAAAATCTTAATGGAAGATGACTACTCCCCTGTTGTTCAGCCACAAAGAAGATTAAACCCCATAATGAAAAAAGCTGTAAGGAAAGAGGTGGTTAAACTTCTTGATGCAGGAATTATCTATCCTATCTCGGACAACGCTTGGATCAGTCCAGTCCAAGTGGTGCCTAAGAAAGGAGGGATGACCACTGTTAAAAATGAAAAAGGTGAAGTCATTGCTACTAGACCAACTATAGGTTGGAGAATGTGTATAGGTTATAGAAGGCTTAATGACTCCACTAGAAAAGACCACTTTCCTTTGCCATTTGTAGACCAAATACTTGAGAGACTGCCAGGTCATGAGTATTACTGCTTTCTTGATGGATATTCTGGTTACAACCAAATTGTGGTTGATCCAAAAGATCAGGAGAAGACAGCCTTCACCTGTCCCTATGGAATCTTTGCATATAGGCGCATGCCATTTGGTTTGTGCAATGCACCAGCAACCTTTCAAAGGTGTATGGTGGTAATTTTTGGGGACATGGTAGAGAAGTTCATTGAAGTATTCATGGATGACTTCTCTGTGTTTAGAAATAGTTTTGATATATGCCTCAGCAACCTATCTAAGGTGCTGGTGAGATGTCATGAGACTAATCTTGTCCTTAACTGGGAAAGTGTCATTTTATGGTTAAAGGAGGGATAGTCCTTGGCCACAAAATTTCTGCTGAGGGCATTCAGCTAGATAGAGCCAAGATTGATATCATTGAAAAACTTCCTCCTCCAATCAATGTGAAAAGAGTGAGGAGTTTCCTAGGATGTGCTGGCTTTTATAGGAGATTTATAAAAGATTTTTCAAAAATAGCTAAGCCTTTGACTGATTTACTTGTGAAAGATCATGCTTTTGTTTTTGATGAAAAATGTGTCAAGGCTTTTAAAAAATTGAAACAGAGATTGATTTCAGCTCTAATCCTTGCAGCACCTGATTGGTCTTTACCATTTGAACTAATGTGTAATGCAAGTGATTTTGCTGTAGGAGCTGTGCTGGGTCAAAAGAAAAAAAAATTAACACATGTGATTTATTATGCTAGCAAAGTATTGAGTGAGAATCAAATAAATTATACCACTACTGAAAAAGAAATTCTTGTTGTGGTGTATGCATTTGATAAATTTAGAGCTTACTTGATTGGTGCTAAGGTCATTGTGTATACAGATCATTCAGCAATTAAGTACTTGCTAGCTAAAAAAGAATCTAAGCCAAGGTTGATCAGGTGGGTTCTTTTACTCCAGGAGTTTGATTTAGAAATAAGAGATAAAAAGGGAGTAGAGAACTCAGTTGCTAATCAATTTTCTCGTCTGGAAGGTGAATCTGATTCTATTTTAATTAAAGAAGAATTTCCAGATGAGAGGTTGATGGAAATTATCACAGGGCCATGGTATGCTGATATGGCCAACTTTAAAAGTGTCTCTGTGATACCTGAAGGTTGGACATCTCAAATAAAGAAAAAATTCTTTCATGACAGTAAAACCTTTCGTTAGGATGATTTATTTCTTTATAAGATAGGAGTAGATGGAGTTATCAGGAAGTGTGTGCCTGAATATGAGCAGGAAAGGCTCTTGTGGCATTGCCATGACTCCTATTATGGAGGACACCATGGTGCCTCCAGAACAGCAGCAAAAGTTTTACAAAGTGGCTTTTATTGGCCAACTATTTTTCAGGATGCTAAAATATATGTTCAAAGGTGTGATAAGTGTCAAAGAAGTGAAGGTCTCTCTGCTAAAGCTGGCATGCCTTTGACAAATATTTTAGTTGTGGAGTTATTTGATGTTTGGGGCATTGACTTCATGGGACCATTCCCAAAGTCATTCTCTAATGAATATATTCTTGTTGCTCTGGATTATGTCTCCAAGTGGGTGGAGGCAATCCCTACCAGAACCAATGATGCACACGTGGTGCTTAGGTTCATAAAGAAGAACATTTTTTCTAGATTTGGAGTCCCTAGAGTCCTCATTAACGATGGAGGGTCGCATTTCTGTAATAAAATTATGGAAAAAGCCCTGAGGCACTATAAGGTACTGAATAAGGTATCTACTCCATATCATCCATAAACTTGTGGACAAGTTGAGCTTTCTAATAGAGAAATTAAAAGAATTTTAGTGAAAGTGGTAGGGAAGTCTAGAAAGGATTGGTCTGTGAGGTTGAATGATGCATTGTGGGCCTATAGGACAGCATTTAAAACTCCAATTGGCATGTCTCCTTATCAGTTAGTTTATGGTAAGGCCCGTCATCTTCCTGTGGAATTAGAACATAAGGCATGGTGGGCCACAAAGCTGTTAAATATGGATTTTGACCAATCTCAAGAGGAAAGAGTCCTAAAACTCCATGAACTTAAGGAGTTTAGACTCAATGCTTATCAGAGTGCCTCCATTTATAAAGAGAAAACTAAGAGGTGGCATGATAAGTGGATAAATAAAAAAGAGTTTCAAAAGGATGATAAGGTCTTGTTATTCAATTCTAGACTGAGACTTTTTCTAGGAAAGCTTAGATCAAAGTGGTCTGGACCTTTTATTGTGAATGAGGTTTTTCCTCATGGTGCAATTGAATTGAAAGACCCAACCACTGATAGAACTTTTAAGGTGAATGGCCAAAGACTCAAACTCTACTTTGGAGGAGAGTTTGATAGGCAGAAAACCTCCATGTTGCTGCAGGCATCTTTTTAGGTGCTAGAAGGTCAAGCTAGTGACCTTAAAGAAGCGCTTTAGGGAGGCAACCCTACATTTTGTTCTTACATTTTGTGTTTTTATGTTTGAATTAATAAAAGAAAACTAAAATGTTTATGAATAAAGTGTGAATAAATTTGTGAATTCTTGAATAAGGTTTCAGTGTTCATACTCATTCATTCCTTAGTTAGAATTAGAATCAGGTACCTTGTTCGCTTAAGCAAATCTATTGCGCTTAAGCATGACTTCCTGATTGTCATGGTGCTTGAGCGAAGTTTATTGGCGGCTGAGCGTGACTAGTTATATACTGTGGCGCTTGAGCGTGATCCTTTCTCGCTTAAGCGTGAATGGTGTCTGATGCTAATTCCTTCTGTTCACTCAAGTGAGTACACTGTGAGCTTAAGCGAGTGCATCCATTTCTTTTATTTTGCTCGAGCGAAACACTTTGCGCTTAAGCAAATTTAATACAGAATGCAAATTACTAAAGAGTTATCTGCTCGCTCAAGCGAAAACCATTTAAGCTTAAGCAAGAAGCTCGTGTTGTTACTCCACGCTTAAGCGGAAGCTTACCACGCTTTAGCGGTATTAATTTGTTCCTCCTTGTGCTTGAGCGCATACTACCCTTGCCTGAGTGTGAGCTTGTTTGTAAGTGCCTGATGCTCGTGCTTGAACCTTGTAGTGTCACGCGTAAGCGCCTCAAACTCTCGCTTGAGCACGATCGGGGCTGAGGATCTACTGTTCATTTTATCGCTCAAGCGTGCTACTATAAGCTTGAGCGAGAGTGCCATATTCAAGCCACTAATACTCACACTTGACCCTTACCGACCGGAAAATTCTAACATCTCTCCCCAAACTTTGATGTTGGACCGAATGGAGGACTTTAAGAAATGGTTTCAGGCTGTTGATATAACGAACGGGTCAGATGATGAAGGGTGACTTGTTTAACTGGTTATATGTAATGGAGGGCATGCATGTCATTTGGCAATTCCTCACTCGGCCACTCCATCACTCGGCCCTTCAATCACTCAGCCCTTCATTCACTCGGTCACTCTCTCACTCTTCCGTTTGTCACTTCTATCACTCGGCCCTTCATTCATTCGGTCTTCCACTCTCGTTCTTTCACTCTTTAGTTCCTCACCCGATCTTCTTTTCGGTCTTTCATCCACTCGGTATCTTTTCTTTCCATCACTCGGTCTCTCATCCACTAGGTATCTCTTTCACTCGTCTCTCCCTTTAGGTCTCTCCCTCTCACTCGGTCTCTCACTCCATCACTCGGCCCTTTAATCACTCGGCCCTTCATTCACTCGGTCACTCTCACACTCTTCCACTCGTCACTAGCTCACTCAGCCCTTCATTCATTCGGTCTTCTACTCTCGTTCTTTCACTCTTTCGTTCCTCACCCGATTTCATTCACTCGTTCTTTCATTCACTCGGCCTTTCACTTCATCACTAGGTCCTTCATCCACTCGGTATCTCTTTCACTCGTTGTTTCATTCACTCGTTCTTTTTCTCGATCTTTCAGCGTATACAGAGATTTAGCATACTACCCACGCTTGAGCGTGAGTGCCAATATTGAAGGCACCTGATGCTATTTGTTTGGCGCTTGAGCGTAGTATGACACGCTTGAGCGAATATCATACCTGATGCCTTCTATGTGATTTAAATTGGGCATTGGTACGCCAATATTTTAGCGTACTTACGCGTATCTCAGGTAGTGGGTTCAACATTATAAAACCCCCTCAGTGTACAAACCCTAAATTCCTACGCTGAAACTTCTGATTCCTGAGAAAGGTACCATCTTTTCATTTCTTTCTTTCAATTCTTAGTTACATAGTTAATATTTTACTGTTTCATTGTCAAAATTCTTTCATTGTTCATAGCCATTCATCTTATATTTTTCGGTTTGCTGTGATTGTTTGGTTTTTGTACTTATTTTCATTTAGGCTTTTTAACCAACATTTTTACCACTCACAATGAGAAGAAGATCACAAAGATTTTTGAAAAAACTTAAAGAAATTATGGAAGTGGAAAATGTAAAGAAAACCCCAAAAGATAAAGGAAAGGGGGTGGTTACTGTCAGTATTTCTGATTCTCCACCACCTAAACCAACTCAAAGTCTGAGTGAGAGAAATAAATCCCAGGCAGCTGAAAGTTTTAATGGGCATAGGTTTAGAGATTTTTAGGCTGCCCAAGAGTGTGAGAAAAAGTTTAAAACTAGAGGAGTAATCAGGGACAGAGCTCTGATCCTTGATGGTGAAAAATGTGCTGATGTTACTGTGCAAGCTGCTATGATTGAAAGGGAATGGAAGTTCTTTAATGAGAATTTAGGCAATGGTTACCAGGAACTCACTAGAGAGTTTTATGCCAATTTGAGGACTCATTCTATGGAGGATAAGTTTTCTTTTTCTTCCTTCCTAAGAGGAGTCACCATTCCTCTAACTGGTAACATTTTGAATAAGCTGTTGCATATACCTATATTGGAGGAAGAAGGCTGTCACTACACATTGAAGGTAGATATTTTTCATAGGGCTGAAAATGAAAATCTTAGGAAAGAAATATTAGAGGAATGCTGTGAACAGGGAGCTGCATACTTGACAAGGGTTACTGGTGTACCAAAAAGTGTCAGGAAGAATTGTTTGAATCACCTTCCACTTCTATGGTGCCACTATATCCTATCATCTTTGCAACCTGTGTTACATGCTATTGAGATTACCATTAAGAGGTTGGTCTTGATTTACTGCCTGATGAAAGGTTTGTATGTAAATCTGGGTGAGTTAATACTGGAGGAGATGATGAAAAACCTTGAAAAGAATCTTTAACTACCATATTGCTCTGTTATCACCCTGTTGGCCCACAAGAATTAGGCTATGGTGAATTATGCTGAACTGACAAAGGTAAAGCCTGAAAGGATTATGGATAAGCAATGGGTGATAAACTACATTGACAATTTTATGCCTCAAGAGCCCAAGCATCCAAGCCAACCTCAATCAACATCTTTTGCACCACCACCTCCAACAGGAGCAGGTCCTTCTTTTGATATTTCCATGATAATGCAGGAACTGTAGGTTATGAAGAAAATGCAGCTAGGAACCTATGATCTGGTCCTGAACCATGATCTCATGCTGAGAAAGATTACCACCAAAGTGAATGTGGATCATGCTGAAGAAATGGGAGTTCCACCTGATAGAGATTCATGGTTGGCTTCCATAGGATTCACCATTCCCCCTGATGACACACCTTTAGCAGCTGAAATTCCACCCTCTCCTGAGCAAGATGATGATGAGTCCATGAGTGAAGACAATGAAGAAGAGGATGACTAATCTTTTACTCTGTGTTTATGTTATGATGCTTCTTTGTAATGACTGGGCGTAAATATTTCCTTGAACAATGTATTTCCCTTTTCAGTTGTAATGGAACTTTATTTCTATGTTAAATTGTTTGTTATTATTTCTTTTGTATTATTAAATCCATGCACTCCATTCCAAACAATTTCCTACCAGACACTGCCATTCAGGTAAAAAGGGAACTAATCTATCCTTTCATCTCATTAATTGATAAACTATGTTAATTATGTTTAATTTAGAATCCATCTTAATAATTTAAAGTTTTCTAATTCTCAGGCTTTAATTGGATAATTAATTGATTGGCATTGCTTGATTCATGATCCCTGTCCATAACTATTTCAATCCTATATTATTTGTTTATTCAGCATGCTAGTTAGCAATCTGAGTTATAATCTTGCATTAAGTTTGGGGACATGATTGACTGATTACCTGTTATTTTTTTAGCTTTTGAGCCTATATTAATTCTTTTCTGAGTGAGCCTGTATTCTTGTTTAGTGAGACAGAATTTGCTTCAGTGCTTGCTAAATGATTCTATGTGTGCCAATTGGAAATGATGAAGGCCTTCTTTATTAAATTAGCTAGGGCCAAATTTAGCCATCCTAATTTTATTAATTATCCTTTGACCCAATAATTATATTTGAGCCTGAGACCCTTTCATTCTTATTTTATACCTAATTTTACAAGCCTACTTATCTGAGAAAAACCAAGTGAATTATCCCTGGATGTTCTACTGATTGATTGCTGAGTCTTATCTTATTGCTAGGGACTAGCAAATTCTAAGTTTGGGGATGAAGAGTGTGCCTAACAGCAATTAAAGACACACTCTAACCTTAATTATAGATGAAGATTTTGAAAAAAAAATGAAATGAAGAACAACAAAAGCAAAAGAAAAAGGAAAAAATCAGCAAAGAAAGAAGGTGCAAAGCACCACAAGAAAAAAAATGGTATTGAAAAAAAATATAGAAGAAAAGAAAGAGTCCAAAGGACTGAAAGAAAAAAAGGGAGAGCAAAGCACCACAAATTATTGAGTTACCATTCATATGAAAAATAATGAAAGCAAGAGAGCTAGTTAGTAAAGGTAATTAAGTTAAGATTGAGGCAATGCATCAGTGGCCACATCTTTTAACCCAACATTGACTAGAAAAACAAAAATAGAGCCTGTAGCCTAACCCCCTTACAAGCTTAAAAAGCCCTTACTGATCCAATTTTGCTAGCATTTGTCATGATGTTTAGAACTGTTGCAAGCCTATGTTGATCTAACAATTAAACAGGTGATGAGTGCATATTATTGAACCTTATACACTGAGAGAAAAGTGAAACACCAATCCAGTGAGGAAAGTATCACCAACTTGTTTCCCAGAGGAGGTGTGAGTAATTATATTTTCAGAATTTGCGAAAGGAAAGCATGATTGGTATTCAATAATTATGGTATGAACTAAGTTAAGGAAAGGTTGATTGTTTTGAGTAAGTGTTGTTGATTTAATTGATCTGAGTCTTTGCTTGAGGACAAGCAAGTTTTAAGTTTGGGGATGTGATAAGTCTTGAAAAGACTTAATTATTTCACCTTTTATTTAACATAATTCATTAAATATTGTTTAGTTTGGCGTTATTATTTTATAAATTGTTAATAATTCTTATTTTATTTATTTATTTCAAAAGTGTTTAATTTATGCAAGAAAATAATTAAAAATAATAATTAATTAAGAAATTATGTTTATTTATAATTTCACTAACCCAGCGTACAAACGCTAGACAATTATTTGTTTATTGGTGCAGGAACAAGTCACGCTCAAGCTTGAAGGCTGCAAGCTCAAGCGAGAGCCATGCAAAGAACGTGAAAAGAGAAGAAAGGAAACCACGAGCTCACTTAAGCGAGAAAGCTCACGCTTAAGCATGAGTCCAAATTACCATCCACGCTCAAAGCTTCCACGCTCACGCTCAAGCATGACTCACACAGTGCATTGAATAATCCGAGCTCGTACAAGCGAGAGCCCTTCATGCTCAAGCGTGAAGGCAGTTATTTAAATGCTGTTGTTCCCTCCAAAAGATGCTCTGCACCATTTCTGTTCCTGTTGCCTGATCTTTTGCTTTTATACATTAGTAATTTAAGTTCTGAGATGTAATTATTTATTTATTTGTAATTATGTAATTAGTTTAGTTAGTTTAATTATTAATTAAGCTTTCTTAGTAATTAGTTAAGTTAGTTAGTTAGTTATTTACCTATATATACTTGCACATACTCTATAAAGACACGAACAGAGCATAGTAGATACAATACGATTCATTTTTCCATTTTCAATCTCTCTCTAATTCCTTTCTCTCTCTAAATTCTCTCATCCATGTCTCTCCATATTCCTTTGATAGAATCCATTTCCAGGGTTTCTAAGTCCCTAAGGTTGGGATTGCGAAGGTTTGCAATGAATTCTTGAAAGTGTGTTGAGGAAATCAACTTCTAAACCATGAGGAGAACAAGCTGAGGAGTGGATCTATTTTGCTGGATTGACAAACTCAGATCTGATGAAGAAACTCACCAGTGAGGAATCATGGTTGAGGCTTAGGTAACTTCTCGCTTCCTAACTAATTCAGGCCTAGCAATTAGGTGAATAGTTAGGGTTCAACCCCCAATTTCGCATTAGATTTCTCTGTTAATTGAGCACCTAAGGGATTAGGGTTTAATGCTTAGGAATCAGTGTTATTTCACCTAAGGAATTAGGGAGTAACCATTTGTGGATTGTCCTCTTGAGTCTGAAGCTTGATTGAACCTCAAATGCATGTTTCTTGATGAAATTGTAAACTGAAGCAATCCTAACCTATCTTCCATTAATCACATTTCATCTTCCATACTATCTTTGAAAATACAAAAACATTAGAAATATAAAACAACAAAAACAGAATGAAATCTATCTGCACTGCGTTGGTTCAGCTTGTATCGGTCTAAGATTGTGGTAATTACCACAATCCCTATGTGAACGATCAAATATATTACAAATTTAACGATTGGTGCGCTTGCCAAAAGAATAAATCCTTTGAGAATTTAGCATCAAGTTAATGGCTTAGGATTTACACACCAGTCACTATATTATTGAACATAACGGCTGGTTTTGCCGCCGCTCCTAGTATTTTCTTGTTTAATTCTGTCATTTATATCATCAGACATAATGGTCGGCCCTGCTGCCTTATAATTATTACTACTGTTATTATTAAAACTATCATTCTCGTTACTAGCATTATTATTAATTTTTAATTAATAAATGAGTATCTTTCTAAATTAAAGTGACACCACTTAATATTTCTACTCTATTTACCAATTTCAAAACTCAATATATTATTATCTTTGAAGCTGAACATTACTTAAACTAAAGAATAGCCGTTATATTTTCTGAATAAATATGAAAATAACCTACATTGTCCGAAAATCAAGTAGGACCTAACAACCCACCAATAAATAATTGGGATAAGGGGAACATATAATACTTGGGAATTGGAAAGAATAGTAATAATAATATTACGGTAAGGATCAAGAATTTAAGTAAAGATTGTGAATATTAGTAGATCCCAACAAATAACAATAGCGATAAACTATTAAGTAGACTAAGGAGTAACTTAGTATAAATGGAATTGATGAGGATTGATGGACTTAACAAATATCCAGGATAAGTTTCTATCTACATTAACTTAAGTACACAATTCAATCAGTAAGTAGATCCTTAAGTAGTATCTAGACACTAAGAAGGAGAATATGACTTATATTAAGAACAATAGTAAGAAGGATAAATAGTTAACAAAAGAAAAGAATAGTCTAAGCATAGTGGCTAAAGATGTAAAATTCAATAATGAGTATTTCTTAAGTGAAAATGAACTGGACTTGAATAATTGATTATTGGGAATAATAGTAAATTTAGAATAAGGTAATTGAGAACCGGCAAACTTGATAAGATAAAGTTTTAGTGTAATTAAAGTTAGGCATCCACACTAGACCCTCGAATAAAAACTAGATCATAGAAAGTTAGAAACTAAAGAGAGTAATGATATACCTAAATAATAACTAAGTACTCGACAAATTGGTTGGGCTAGATAGGCTTAAGCGAATAAGAATAAGTACTTCAATAAAATCTATATAAGGTCGGTATGTAAAAAGGGAAAAATATACAGTTGACAGGGATGGTAATCTAATTAAATATGATAATAATTAGATATAAAGTAACTAGAAAGTACACTTACAAATATAACTTATAAATATAACCAGACTGCGCAGAAGAGTATACCTGGAACTATAGATACTCATGGTTGTTATATAAAACAAATTCATAAGAAATTCTTAAGTGTGGAGGCGGTAGTTATAGAAGACAATAATATTTTATGATTAGTCTTAAGAGAATAAAACGTAATATAGGATCATTTAGATAAAGTAATCAGTGTCTGTTCGATGGATGAATTGTTTGATTGACTCATGTGGATTACTTGTTGGTTGTGATATGAATGCCTGTATAAAATATGATGGATTGAATGAGCATGATGAGATATATGTTTGGTGAATGTGTTCATTGAATGAGTGATATATACTTGGGATACACTGAGATACAAGTTCGTACCCGAGAATCAATGAATATGTATACTCAACTTCCCTTTCATTCTTAATTATCGGAGGGAACATACTATGATAAGCGTTAAAGAGAAACAATGACAATAACTAAAGATAGTGTTGGTAAATGAATTAGACGGTCAGTCAACCATTAGTAGAAACTAAGTATACACTTACACAGCCAAAAAACCCATACCTCTAGAATAATCCTACCCAATAGTGATAAGATTATACCACAATTAACTTAGAGTAACCCATGGCTAGTATTATTTCCTCTAAAAAATGATCAAAAGAAATTTAAAGAACAGTATGAAATAAACCCGATGTTAAGAATGAAAGTGGTCGTTGAGGGGACCCTATCGATGACGAGCATAATGGAAAATGAAAGAATATGTATAAGACATGCATCATTTTCATATGACTTAATATGGACTAGAGCCAGCAGCGAAGGGTACACTGAAGGATATGAGGGTTCGATCCCTAAGGTTGGATCTTGGGAATGACGGGAGGGACCCCCAATGGCTCGGTGGTAGCTCCCCGATGCCAGGCGAACCATGCAATCCTGGTGCACTTCAACTCAGACTGGTATCACTAAGACCGTGGAGAGCCAAGTCCCATTATAATATGATAATATGTGTTGGATCCATGATATTAGGACTGTGAGTCCATGTATACCCTATGTTGTGATATGGGGACTTGGTGGGCTTCGGTCGGTCTAGTACATAAACGTTGTGTTCAGGGGCAGCCTGAATAGGACAGATTCTGATGATGATGATAAAAAGTATAAGATTGATGAGATGGAATTGGGCCCACATGCATTCATGATAAACAATGAAAAGATTAACTAAAAGTACTGGAATCCATACATTGCATTACATGATTCTGATATATTGTATATGATTTGATGGTTATGTAGTATATGGACTATTCTATAATTATTAGCATAGAGTAAAGAATGAGAAAAGAAGAATGAGGAATGATAGGTAGGTTCGACTGGTAGCAGATAACTTAGAGAAATTAGGAACCCGAGACGAGAAAGGATTATGTGAATACTTGTTTAAATGTTATGAGAGGACGTCAGAAATGACGAACCTCCAATTGTATGGAAGAGAGGCTCACCCTTACAGTTTATTTTTATAAACCTCTGTTTGGACCACACTCGACACGACAAGGATTAGCACAGACTTCGCATTGAGGAACAGATGGACTCTCCTTGGACCAAGGTTGATTATCATAGCTGATTTTCTTTTCCTATTGTCTGGGAGCCTGCGTGCCCCTGATTTTTCAGTATGTACAATGTATTGAATATGACCACGTGTTGTATATGATTAAGGTATATATACAACATCTGTTCCACCAAATTTATTGTACAAAAAAAAACTTCCATATTTTTCTAAAACTCGTAACCTCTTAGTTAAGTAGAATGATCTAGTGGAAGAGATTGTTCTAGTTAACCGAGGGTGTTACACCTCTCATTACCTTTGAGTCTCCTTTTTTGAGTACATAGCTCCTTCAGAAATTTGGCATACTTAGGTATTTGTTTGATGGCATCAAGAAGAGGTATATTCACTTCCACTCTCCTAAAAGTGTCCAGAATTTCCTTATCCACTTCTTCCATCTTCTTACTTGGAATTGCTTTTGTGGAAATGGAAGAGGAATTGGAGGTAGTTGTGTCTCACTATTTAGAGAATGTGCTTAATCTCCAACTGTTGCAAGCTCAGCTTCTTGCACAGGAGCTTGTTTCTCAGGTTCCTTAGGTATGGGTACTTCCAGGTTTTTACCTGATCTTAATTGAATTTCACTCACATTTCTTAGATTTACAACTGGTTGAGATGGTAATTTGTCAGAATTTTGAGACTGCAATTGGTTCAATGATGAAGCCAGTTGCCCAATTTGATTGCTTAAGTTCTGGATGGTTACATCATTTCTCTGTTGGTATTCCATTATTCTTTATTGATGCTCTAAATTTTACACAGCTATTTGTTTCACCAGATCCTCTAGGGAAATGTTACTTGTGGATGGTGGAGGTGTTGGTCTTTGGAAGAATGGCACTTGGCTTTGAAATGGGGGTTGAGTATTTTGTTATGATAGGTTACCCCATCTCAGATATGGATAGTCCTCCAACTTAGGTTGTATCTATTGGAGGAAAAATCATGGTTTTGTTGTTGCTGTTGTGGAGGTCTATTATGCTATATGTTGGCTACATAGGCTTGGGGATTATTATCATCCTTCTCTTGTAGAGAAGGACAATAACCAGTAGGATGTTCTTGTGAAGTGCAAATGGCACACACTTTGGCAGTCATGGATTTTTGATTAACTGCCAATTGTGTGACCAAAGTGATGAGAGCGTCAAGTTTGTTCTCCAATTTAATTCCAGATGCACTAGAATTTGAATCATACATGCTTATAAAAGCATCATTTCTTTCACTGAATTGTTGGGAATTGGATGCCATCTTCTCAATCAAGTTCCTTTTTACAGTAGCAGTCATGTCTCCCAAAGCTCCTCCACTCGCCTCATCTAACATGTTGCGATCGACGTGGTGTAAACCTTCATAAAAGTATTGAAGCAAAAGTTGTTCAGAAATTTGATGGTGAGGGCAACTTGCATAGAGTTTCTTGAATCTCTCCCAATACTCATAAAGGCTTTCCCTAGAGAGTTACCTGATTCCATATATATCCTTTCGGATTACAGTAGTTCTAGAGGCAGGAAATAATTTTTCTAAGAACATTTTCTTCAAGTCATCCCAACTTGTGATTGATCTCGGAGCAAGGTAGTAGAGCCATTCCTTAGCAAACCCCCTCTAGAAAACGAGGAAACGCTTTTAGATACACATGATGCTCTTGAACATTTTGAGGCTTCATTGTGAAACACACAATATGGAACTCTTTGAGATATTTATGTGGATCTTCACCCGTAAGGCCATAAAATTTTAGCAACAAGTGTATAAATTCGATTTTAGGCACAAAAGGGACATCCTCTTCAGGATATTGAATACACAAACTTTCGTAAGTGAATTCAGGTGCAGCTAGTTCCCTAAGAGTTCTTTCACGAGGTACTTGTCCAATCATATCAGAAAAATTTATAGTAATATTTTTGGCTTTTCTAACTAATCTATGAAACGTCTTATCTATTTCAAGATCAAATGAATGTAAATGCCCAAAAATTATTCTAGTCATACATAGTATACAACAATGTATTTCATGATCATGAGCAATGCATGATAAGAATCCCAAATCATGCAATAAAATAAAACAGATAAATAAATTTTTAATTTTATTTTTTAATTTTATTTTTTATTTTTTATTTTTTAAAAAAATTATTTTAAAACAAGAATTTTCCTAAAGATCGTTGATCCCCGACAGCGGCACTAGAATTTGACGTGGACTATCGTAGTCGGTCAAATTGAAAAATTAAAAATAAT
The DNA here is from genome assembly GCA_037962975.1 of Clitoria ternatea. NCBI lineage: Eukaryota > Viridiplantae > Streptophyta > Magnoliopsida > Fabales > Fabaceae > Clitoria > Clitoria ternatea. Next base: position 24,912,314 of record CM075672.1, on the reverse strand, counting down.
GTAGTACTAGGGTGTGAGCCTAGGTCATCTCTCAAGGATCAACACAAAAATTTAGAAAAATCAAGTTCTAAAAATTATAACAAACAAAAATTCAACAACATAGAAAGTTATTTAGGGAGGGGGTTTAGTTTGTTGTCATAATAAAAATTAAAACAAGAAAAATACAAGATTAAAATAAATAAATAACAAGCGACTGATTTTCTTGGAGTATTGTAATTGGATTTATCCTTGGTTCACAAAAGATGATTCATATACTTTTATTATTGTTGATTTCTTAGCTCAATTTGAATTAATCAACTAAGCGTCTTTTTCAATTCACAATTCCTTACTTACACTCAAACTGAATGAGCATATTAATCAAGTATCCTAATTAAGCAAAAGGGGTCAAGATCATAAAATCTAGGAATCATTGAGCATACATAAGAACATTGTCTATATACATAATCTATTTTTCCTATTATGGAATTAAGCAAACCATAATAATTAAAAGTAATTATGAAAATATTCATTAAGCATGCATACTTCCTTAATCCATTTTAGTGAAGATCTTATTCTATTCCCTTTGTATAATTAAATCGATTAAGCATACAATTCAATTAAACAAAATGGAATTCAAACAAGTAGAGTAAGATTATGAAGAACTCAACAACAGCAAAAGAGTACTATGTTAAAAATAGAAACCTCAAAATCATATTATAATAATCTCCAAGAAAATCAATATAGGGGTTTTAGCACTCCATAATTAAAATAACTAAAAATAATAATGATCAAACCTGGAAAGAAGAAGAGAGCTTTCCAAGAGGCCTTGAAAACCCTTATATTGATGCTACACTAAATGATGCTCAGAAGAAGGTGTGAAGAATGCTTCAATTCTTCCTCTATTTATAGGCCATGAAAACCAAGGACCGAGCATGGAGCATTGCAAGTGGATTCCCTTTCTGCGTAGTGGAGTATAATGCTTTCAATTTAAAATCCTCAATGTGATTCAAGGCTGTTTCCACTAAAAGATTTGATTCATAATTGATATGAACATTGAACTAAAATTTGAATTTTAAAATGTATGAATCAATTCAATAGTGATATAAATTGATTTAGAAGCTTATTTTGGCCTTCCAATTTCACATGAATCGATTCAGCCTGCATGTGAGTCAATTCAGGGCCTCTAATTCATGATCCTAGACTTACAAAAACGTATGAATCAATTCATCCTTGCTTTGAATTGTATTTGCATATTGATAACAGGTTTTTGATAATGACAAGGAAACAAGCATTATAAGCTCTTCATGAATCAAAAACAAATGAAACAAATCAAAGGTGTTATATAAAATCAAGAATCGGGAAGAAAACGGTTCCACAAGTTCAAGAAATCAAGAAACCAATAAACCAAGACAAAGGAAATCAACCATGGATCACAACATATCAATGGAAGACCTACAGGCATGGAAAAACATCAAAATGCAAAGCTTGAATCGATTCAAGCATGAAGTAATCGATTCACAGCCCTGTAAGTCACCAAAAATAAGAAACAGAATGGGTTGAATCAATTCACCATGACCCTGAATCGATTCATTCGAAGCTGGCAACCCAGGAACCCCAAACAGAACACTCTGAATCGATTCAACAAAGCTCGAATCGATTCATTCGACACTGGAACTCCAAAATGCATAAAACAGAACGCTCTGAATCGATTCATGAGATCTAGGAATCGATTCACATAGTGGGAAACACAACTAAATAGACAGAATTAAGTGGGAAAGAAGCACTCAAACCCCACTATACACGGAGCCAATAAAATTGCAATGGCCAGGAGGACTTTTTGAAGCTCAACCATGGCTCTATAAATGCAAGAGGAACTCAAGCACAAGACACACAACAAGAAGCAATCAATCCTTCATTCCTTTCCTGTGCTTAGTGTGTTATCACTCTTGTATATTCTGAGATTTCATTTGTATATCCTCTCTCGTTGAGAGTTAGATTTTGTGTGAGCTATCATTTGCTTATCCACTCTATTAAGAGAGTTACTTTCTTGTAAACACTACACCAAACACCAAAGTTCACTCTAGGTTGAGTGGTTATAAAGGTTGGGGTTCAACATTTGGGATATTGTGAGATTGAGAGATTGGGTGGGGTGCCCTTGTACTTGTGAGGATTGGGTTCTTGAGTGTAGGACACTAGGAAGCCGCAATTGCTCAAAGTTGTATCTCTAGTCGACAATAGTGGAAATCCTCTAAGTGGGTTACTTAGAGGCGAGACATACACCGGATTGGTGGAACTCATTAAATTGGTTTACAAGCTCTTCTCCCTTACTATTTTACATTCATATACTACACTTAATTGATTTGTGTTGATTCATTGTGGTTTGGATACTTAAAGCTTGCTTGACTTAGTTAACTTTGAACATTGCATACCAAGTGTTTGATAAATTGTCTTAGCTACATTTACCTCTTGTTTTGCATTATCTTTTGCATTATACTTAACCTCACTTGCATTATTTCTAAACTTGTGATAAAAGAACTAATTTCAAAGGCATTCCAAGTAAAGTCTTAAAAACTCAATTCACCCCCCCTCTTGAGTATTGAGGCCACTTGAATAACAAGTGGTATCAGAGCTTGACTCTTGGTAGAATAAGCTTAACAGCTTCAAGAGAACAAATGGCCTCAAGTTCTCAAAACCTCTTTCCCGAGGGTGGTGCTATAAACAGACCTCCCGCTTTCAATGGAGAAGGCTATACCTTTTGGAAAGAGAGAATGAAAATATTTATTCAATATATTGATTTTAAAATTTGGAATGCCATTGAAAATGGTCCTTATACACCCATGCATATTGTCAATGATAAAAGTGTTGAAAAACCTATGGAGGAATGGACTAGTGATGAAGAAAAGAAAGTGAAATATGGCTATAAGGCTAAAAATCTCATCACTATGGCATTAGGTAAAGATGAATTTTTTAGAATAATGAATTGTAAATCCGCCAAGGAAATATGGGATACTCTTCAAGTAACCCATGAAGGTACAAATGATGTTAAAGACTCTAAAATTAGTACACTAACTAGTCAATATGAGTGCTTTAGATTAAACTCTCATGAATCAATTGTTGATATGCAAAAACGGTTCACTCTCATCATTAATCAACTTATTACACTTGGAAAGACTTACACTAACAAAGAACTCATTCATAAAGGGTTGAAAAGTCTTAACAGAGAATGGCAACCGCTAGTTACCGCCATCAAACAATCTCCCAGCATAAACGAAATGTCTCTTGCCACATTATTTGGTAAGTTGCAGGAACAGGAACAAGAGCTGAAAGAATTGAAGATGACGGAAGAGGAAGAAAAATCTTCCAAGAAAAAGGGACTCGCTCTCAAGACCACTTCCATAAATGAAGAAGAATCCGGAAGTGAACTTGATGAAGAAGAAGAGTTTGGACTATTTGTGAAACGCTTTGGGAAATTCATGAAAAGCAAACACTTCCAAAGAAGCTTCAAAAACCTAAGTAAGAAACCTATCACTAAAGAAAATTCTTCCTCACCCAATTGCTTTGAATGTGGCAAGGAGGGGAACTTCAAAGCGGACTGCCCAAATCTCAAGAAAAAAGGCAAAGAGAAAAGAGGAAGAATGAGAGCATATATAGCCTGGGATGAAAACAAGATAAGTAACTCGGATGACTCGAAAAATGAAGAAGCAAACCTTTGCCTCATGGCCAACCACCAAGAAAAAAATGATGAGGTAAATTTCCATGACTTAGATAAGGATGAATTACTTGATGCTCTAGAGGAATTGTATGATAAATTTGTAAAAGTATCCAATAGACTGAAGATGTCTAGAAAAACTAGTGACACTCTAGAGATGCACCTTATGGAGGTTTGTAAAGAAAATGAATGCTTAAAGGAAGAATTGGAAAATGCTCAAACATGCTCCAAGAGTAAACCGTGTGATTTTGCTAAGAAATGTGTTTATCTAGAAAACAAAGTCCTAGATCTAAACAAAACCTTAGAGAAGTTTACAAACGGTAGAGATAATCTGAACGTACTACTTGGAAATCAAAGATGCATGTTTGACAAAACTGGTTTAGGGTACAATTCTGTTAAAAAGGAAAAGCATTACAAAAACTTTTTTGTATCTCCTATGAGATCATCTTCGCCCTTTATGAAATGCAACTATTGTGGATTCAAAGGTCATAACTCTTTAAATTGCAATGTTAGAAAATTAGGGCCAAAGGTTATAAGAAAGGTATGGGTTCCCAAAGGGACATTACCACAAGTTAACCTTAAAGGACCCAACATAAAATGGGTACCTAGTTCTCTAAACTGATTTTGTTTTATAGGTATGCTTCAAGGCAAGCAACACCAATTGGTATTTGGATAGTGGGTGTTCAAAGCATATGACAGGAGACATAAGCAAGTTTACATCATTCACTCCCAAAAGAAAAGGAAGTGTTACCTATGGAGACAACACCAAAGGAAGGATTCTAGGCATTGGAAACATTGGTAAGAATTCTTCTACCTCTATTAGTGATGTGTTGTATGTTGAAGGTCTTAAACACAACTTACTTAGCATTAGTCAATTATGTGACAAAGGATATAGAGTTTTGTTTGAATCAAATTGTTACATAATTGAGCATAAGACTAATAAGGAAGTTAAGTTTGTAGGCCAACGAATTGATAATATTTACATGATTGATATGGATAGTTTGTCTTCAAATGATGTACAATGCTTCATGACTAGAGAGGATGAAACTTGGCTATGGCATAGAAGAATAGCTCATATACATGTAGACCACTTGAATAAACTTGTTTCTAAAGAATTAGTAATCGGTTTACTAAAGCTTAAATTTGAAAACAAATTTTGTGATGCATGTCAAAAGGGAAAACAAGTAAAGGCATCCTTTCAATCTAAAAACATTGTTTCCACCCAAAAGCCTTTACAACTTTTGCACATGGATCTTTTTGGACCTTCCAAAATCAAAAGGTTTGGTGGTAATTACTATGGTCTAGTAATTGTAGATGACTACTCTAGATATACATGGACCTTGTTTCTTGCTCATAAGAATGAAGCATATCATGCATTTAAGAAACTTGCTAAGATTATCCAAAATGAGCAAAATTCAAAAATTACATCCATTAGAACTGATCATGGGGGAGAATTCGAAAATCAATCTTTTGAAAAGTTTTGTGAAAAACATGGTATAAATCATAACTTTTCAGCTCCTAGAACTCCACAACAAAATGGAGTAGTAGAAAGGAAAAATAGATCATTGGTGGAGCTTGCAAGAACCATATTAAATGAAAACAATATTGCAAAACATTTTTGGGCCGATGCGATAAACACCGCTTGTCATGTTATGAATAGATGTTTAATAAGGCCTATCTTAAAGAAAACTCCCTATGAACTTTACAAGGGTAGAAAACCCAACATTTCATACTTTCATATATTTGGATGTAAATGTTTTGTGCTCAATAATGGAAAAGATAATCTAGGTAAGTTTGATGCTAAAGCTGATGAAGAAATCTTCCTAGGGTACTCTCAATCTAGTAAATCTTATCGAATCTTCAACAAATTCACAAATACCATTGAAGAATCTATTCATGTTAAATTTGATGAAAATAGCCATAACCCTCTGAGAAAGGAAGATATTGATGATCTTGCAGGTGAACTTCAAGAAATGCGCTTAAATGAAGAGGAGGAAATCAACAAGAAAGAAGAAACAACACAAAATGAGGAACCATATAAATGGATCACATTGAAAGATCACCCATTAGACAAAGTCATAGGAGAAATGACTAAAGGTGTAAGTACTCGAAATGCTATTAGAAATACATGTAATCACCTAGCGTTTGTATCATAAATAGAACCCAAAAACATTGATGAAGCTATTATTGATGAACATTAGATGTTGGCCATGCAAGAAGAGTTAAATCAATTTGAAAGAAATGAAGTTTGGAAACTTGTGCCAAAACCCAATGATCACCAAATAATAGGAACAAAATGGGTCTTTAGAAATAAGCTAGATGAGAATGGCAAAATAACAAGAAACAAAGCTAGATTAGTTGCTAAAGGATATAATCAAGAAGAAGGGATAGACTATGAAGAAACGTATGCTCCCGTAGCTAGATTAGAAGCCATAAGATTACTATTAGCTTTTGCTTGCTGTATGGATTTTAAGCTTTATCAAATGGATGTCAAAAGCGCCTTTTTAAATGGCTATATTCAAGAAGAAGTCTATGTAGATCAACCTCCCGGTTTTGAAAATCACAAATTTCCAAACCATGTTTTTAAATTGAGAAAAGCTTTATATGGTTTGAAACAAGCTCCAAGAGCTTGGTATGAAAGACTTAGCAAATTTCTTTTAGAAAATAGTTTTGAAAGAGGTAAGGTTGACACTACCCTTTTTATAAAACGCAAAAACAATGACATTATTTTGGTACAAGTTTATGTTGATGACATAATATTTGGTGCTACTAATGAAATTCTTTGTCAAGAGTTTGCCAAGATCATGCAAGATGAATTTGAAATGTCCATGATGGGAGAACTCACCTTTTTTCTTGGATTACAAATCAAACAAACTAATGAGGGAACGTTCATTAGTCAAACAAAATATTGTAAAGAGCTACTCAAAAGGTTTGAAATGGATAAAGCAAACGAAATAGCTACACCCATGAGTACATCTTGCTACCTAGACAAAGATGAGAAGGGTAAGGATGTTGAAATAACTAAATACCGAGGTATGATTGGCTCCTTACTTTACTTAACAGCTAGTAGGCCTGATATTATGTTTGCTGTGTGCATGTGTGCTAGATATCAAGCATGTCCTAAAGAATCACATCTCACTACTGTGAAAAGAATTTTGAAATATCTTGTGGGTACTCAAAATGTTGGTCTATGGTACCCCAAAGGGGTTGAATGCACCTTAATTGGTTACTCTGATTCAGATTTTGCAGGATGTAAACTTGATAGAAAAAGCACTAGTGGAACATGTCACTTGCTTGGTAGCTCTCTTGTTTCTTGGCATAGCAAGAAACAAGTCAGTGTCGCACTATCTACAGCTGAGGCAGAATACGTTACAGCTGGTAATTATTGTGCTCAAATCCTTTGGATGAGACAACAACTTCTGGACTATGGTGTCATGTTAGACCATGTGCCTCTTAAGTGTGATAACACAAGTGCCATTAACATTTCAAAGAATCCTGTAATGCATTCTAGGACTAAACATATTGAAATAAGACACCATTTTATAAGAGACCATGTTTTAAAGGGTGATTGTGTGCTTGAACATGTTGATACATCTAAGCAATTAGCAGATATCTTCACCAAACCACTGGCAAAAGAACAATTCATTCATATTAGAAGAGAATTAGGAATTTTAGACATATCCAATTGTGTCTGTATGATAAATTCTTAAATGATCGTTTCTCAATATGATACTATTCAATATTTGATTGATAACTATTAAGAATATCGTGTTGATCCTTATTGTTTGTAAGAATAAGAAGACAAAAAGATCTTCATGAAAATGAAGCCTTGATGATCCAAAAACCTTTTTATGCCTTGAATCAATTCAGATAGAGAAAAATACAATCTGAAGTGAAACAGAATCGAGTAAATCGATTCACCATCCCCCAGAATCGATTCAAACACCTGATTGCTCAATTTTTCCAAAACCGAGACGTTCGAATCGATTCAGGACCCCTTCAAATCGATTCACAGCGCTGAGTCTTCAGTTTCTTTAAAAACAAAGACGTTCGAATCAATTCACCTATTTCTTCAAATCGATTCACGCGACAGTTACAAACTTGGTTACGCTGTCTTAAGGCATTCTTTCGTTCTTCTCCTCATTTCTTTCCCCTTCTCTTTCCTAAAACCATCCAACTTCCTCTCTAGAACTACCTCTCCACTTCTCTACTATCAATGGCTTCCTCTTCCTAACCTCGTAAGAAGTAAAGAGCAAATGTTTTCGCTGCTTCAATCCCTCAACATTCAGATCTCTCAAGGTTCTTCTCCACCCAAAAAGAGTTGGAAAGGTACCAATCCTCTTTTTATGAAAAACACCTAATTTCCCCTCATTGGCTTGATGTCCCCTTCTTTGAAATTTTTGGCCTTCCTCTTCTAAGTACTCTTCATCAACAAGAGCTAGTAGGATTTATGGCTCTTGAGGAAGTAGCCATCTACCCAGAGTTGATTCGGGTTTTCTATTCAACTTTGCGCCTCCAAGATGCTCGATATATTGCCAAAGTGAAGGGCAAAACCATTCTTCTTGACAATGAAGTGCTGAACAAAGTAGGATTGCTCCCTCTCAGCAATATTTCTTTCCATGGCAAAGAACCACCTCTTGCATAGAACTACAACCCTTTGGAGGCCAGAACCTTCTTCAATCTTGCCGCCCCCTCTAGCACTGTTGGCACACTAAGCCTCGACCACGGCCTCCTGCATTATGCCTTATTGAAAATTCTCCTCCCTTCCGGTGGAAATTATGCAAGACTGAATGAGGCACAAATTTTGTTGCTATGGGCCATTATTAATCAGAAGGAAATTAATTGGATTAATGTTGTAAGACATCATATGATCGAGGCTCAAAATCTTGTACATCTTCCCTATGCCATCCTAATCACAAAACTACTCCGCCACTATAAGGTAGACTTGAAGAATGAAGTGAAAGAAATTGTAGGCCCCAAAGCACCAATCAGAAAAACTCATCTCACAAAGATGAATATAGTTGAATATCATGGGCGATGGCAATTTCTTCGACGCCCTCGACATGATGCTGAAGATGCTGCTCCTCCTCCTCCACCCGCTCCTACTGATGATTTATTTGCCAGGATCACTACCCACATGGATCGACGCTTAGACATCATGGAAGCCAACTTCAACGCTCGTCTGGACAAGCTTGAAGCTAACATGGAAGAGCGATACACAGAGCTTGCCACTCAAATCTCCAGCATCCATTTTCTTCAGCCTTGATTGGCTTTTTGCACTTTATGTCTTCTATCTTCTGCACTCATTTACTTCTATGTTCAGACTTGGTTGTCCCTATGAAACATTTACCTTATTTACTTTGGTTGATTAAATGGTTATCTTCTTAAATGTTTGGATGATTATATCAATTGCTTGGATGTCATATTTGAGTAGTCTTATGCGCCATGTGATTATTACTCGCTTGATTAAATACTCTCTAAATTTGTTTTTGATAATGACAAAGGGGGAGAGATATTTGAAAGATACTAGAAAGATACTTGAAAGAAATAATTGGTTGATTGAAAAACAAAGGGGGAGACATACTACATACTCTAATTTTCAAATGACTCATTATCACAGCTTCTTTGAAATTATTGGTTATTAACACCCCAAGAGATGGCCATTGGTTGTCATCATCAAAAAGGGGGAGAACGTATTTGCATATTGATAACAGGTTTTTGATAATGACAAGGAAACAAGCATTACAAGCTCTTCATGAATCAAAAACAAATGAAATAAATCAAAGGTGTTATATAAAATCAAGAACCGGGAAGAAAACAGTTCCACAAGTTCAAGAAATCAAGAAACCAATAAAACAAGACAAAGGAAAGCAACCATGGATCACAACATATCAATGGAAGACCTACAGGCATGGAAAAACATCAAAATGCAAAGCTTGAATCGATTCAACCACGAAGGAATTGATTCACAGCCCTGTAAGTCACCAAAAATAAGAAACAGAATGGGTTGAATTGATTCATCATGACCCTGAATCGATTCATTCGAAGCTGGCAACCCAGGAACCCCAAACAGAACACTCTGAATCGATTCAACAAAGCTCGAATCGATTCATTCGACACTGGAACTCCAAAATGCATAAAACAGAACGCTCTGAATCGATTCAAGAGATCTAGGAATCGATTCACATAGTGGGAAACACCACTAAATAGACAGGATTAAGTGGGAAACAAGCACTCAAACCCCACTATACAGGGAGCCAAAAAAATTGCAATGGCCAAGAGGACTTTTTGAAGCTCAACCATGGCTCTATAAATGCAAGAGGAACTCAAGCACAAGACACACAACAAGAAGCAATCAATCCTTCATTCCTTTCCTGTGATTAGTGTGTTATCACTCTTGTATATTCTGAGATTTCATTTGTATATCCTCTCTCGTTGAGAGTTAGATTTTGTGTGAGCTATCATTTGCTTATCCACTCTATTAAGAGAGTTACTTGCTTGTAAACACTACACCAAACACCAAAGTTCACTCTAGGTTGAGTGGTTACAAAGGTTGGGGTTCAACCTTTGGGATATTATGAGATTGAGAGATTGGGTAGGGTGCCCTTGTACTTGTGAGGATTAGGTTCTTGAGTGTGGGACACTAGGAAGCCGCAATTGCTCAAAGTTGTATCTCTAGTCGACAATAGTGGAAATTCTCTAAGTGGGTTACTTAGAGGCGAGACGTACACCAGATTGGTGGAACTCATTAAATTGGTTTGCAAACTCTTCTCCCTTACTCTTTTACATTCATATACTGCACTTAATTGATTTGTGTTGATTGATTATGGTTTGGATACTTAAAGCTTGCTTGACTTAGTTAACTTTGAACATTGCATACCAAGTGTTTGATAAATTGTCTTAGCCACATTTACCTCTTGTTTTGCATTATCTTTTGCATTATACTTGACCTCACTTGCATTATTTCTAAACTTGTGATAAAAGAACTAATTTCAAAGGCATTCCAAGTAAAGTCTTAAAAACTCAATTCACCCCCCTCTTGAGTGTTGAGGCCACTTGAATAACATGAATCAATTTAAAGGCTTCAATTTTCCAATTCTAGGCATTTTACCACGAAGGAATCTATTCAGGGCTTCTTTGAATCTAGTCAAGGCTTCTTTGAATCTATTCAGGGAAAGCTTCTTTGAATCTATTCATATGATTGTTCTTCTTCATCCTTATGCATTACATGATTATTTTTTTCTTTTATTTTTAATCCTTGTAATGGCTTTTAAATGTATTCATCAATTTGCTTGTCATCAAACACATTTAATCCTTGTCCTTGTTGATGGTTGATGTTGTGCTTGAGTCCTTAAATTCATTTTAAGATCAAATATCAAATAAAGCTCAAATTTTGAAAACGTGTTAAAATTTAGTATATTACACAATAGTTGGTGGTAAATTATACATATTTAAAGTAAGGAATTAAGGATAAAATATACATTATCAGTCACCTCCATCAAACAGTCCCCCAACATAAATGAGATATGTCTTGCCACATTATTCGGTAAGCTTTAAGAACAAGAGCAAGAATTAAAAGACTTACAAAATACAGAAGAAGAAGAGAGAACGTCCAAGAAAAAGGGGTTATCTCTTAAAGCAACATCCATTGATGAAGATGAGTTAGAAAGTCACCTTGATGAGGATGAAGAACTAACCTTATTTGTGAGGCGCTTTGGAAAGTTCATGAGAAACAAAAGATTTCAAAAGGGCTTCAAAAATCAAGGTAAGAAATCTATTACCAAAGAAAATAATTCCTCACCTACTTGTTTTGAATATGGTAAGGAAAGACACTTCAAGGCAGATTGCCCAAATCTCAAGAAGAAAAACAAGGAACAAAAAGGGAAGAGAAGAGCTTACATAGCTTGGGATGAGAATGATGTAAGCAGTTTCGATGACTCGGACAATGAGGAAGCCAACCTATTTTTAATGGCTAATCATCAAGAAGAACAAAATGAGGTAAATATTCATGACTTAGACAAGGATGAATTATTTGATGCTTTTGAGGAACTATATGATAAATTCATTAAAGTATCCAATAAGTATATATTGTATAGGAAAACTATTGATACTCTTGAAAAAGATCTTAGTGAACTTGACAAAGAAAATGAAACATTGAAAAAGGAAATTGACAATGTTCAAAACTGCTCTAAAACTAGACCATGTGAATTTGCTAAGAGATGTGAAAATTTAGAAATAAAAGTCTTGGACTTAAATAAGACCCTTGAGAAGTTCACATGTGGAAGAGATAACTTAAATGCTTTACTTGGAAAACAACGATGCATGTTTGATAAAACCAGACTAGATTTAATGCTTCTAGAAAAGAAAAATATTACAAAAATTTCTTTGTAACTCCTAGAAAGTCATCATCACCTTTCTTGAAATGCAATCATTGTGGTCTTAAAGGTCATAGTTCCTCTAATTGTAATGTTAGAAGATTAAGACCAAAAGTTGTGAGGAAAGTATAGGTTCCCAAGGGAACATTACCACAAACTAACCTACATGGACCCAACATAAAATGGGTACCAAAGTCCCTAACTTGATTTGTTTTGTAGGTATGTTTCAAAGCAAGTAACACCTATTGGTACTTGGATAGTGGGTGTTCTAAGCACATAATGGGAGACAAGAGTAAATTCATATCAATCACTCCCCAAAGAAAAGGTTATGTCACATATGGAGATAATACCAAGGGAAGAATATTTGGTATCAAAAATATTGGTAAAAATTCCTCCACCTCTATCAATAATGTATTATATGTTGAAGGACTCAAACATAACTTACTTAGCATTAGTCAATTATGTGACAAAGGATATAAAATTGTATTTGAATCAAATTGTTGTATAATTGAAAATAGACTAGACAAAAAGGTAAAGTTCATTGGTCACAGAGTTGATAATATTTACATGATTAATCTTGATTGTCTTACTTCAAATGATGTACAATGCTTCATGACTAAAGAGGATGAATGATGGCTATGGTAGAAAAGAATTGCTCATATTCATATAGACTATTTGAATGAACTTGTTTCTAAAGATTTAGTAATTGGTTTGCCAAAATTAAAATTTGAAAATAAATTTTGTAATGCATGTAAAAAGGGAAAACAAGTAAAGGTATCTTTTCAAGCTAAAAATATTGTTTCAACAAATAGACCTTTACAACTTTTACACATGGATTTATTTGGACCTTCTAAGGTTAAAAGTTTTGGTGGAAATTACTATGGTCTTGTGATTATGGATGATTATTCTAGATATACTTGGACATTATTTCTATCTCATAAAAATGAGGCATATCATGCATTTAAGAAACTTGCTAAGATTATCCAAAATGAACAAAATTTGAAAATTGTATCAATTAGAACTGATCATGGGGGAGAATTTGAAAACCATCCTTTTGAAAAATTTTGTGAAAAATTTGGCATTGAACATAATTTTTTGGCTCCTAGAACTCCACAACAAAATGAAGTAGTTGAAAGGAAAATCATTCTTTAGCGGAGGTAGCAAGAATTATGTTGAATGAAAATAATATGGCAAAACATTTTTGGGCCGATACAGTAAGCACCGCTTGTTATGTTATGAATAGATGTTTAATTAGGCCTATTTTCAAGAAAACCCTTATGACCTTTACAAAGGAAGAAAACCAAACATATCTTATTTTTATGTGTTTGGATGCAAATATTTTGTGTTGAATAATGGAAAAGATAATCTAGGAAAGTTTGATGTAAAATCTAATGAGGCAATCTTTCTTGGTTATTCATCATCTACTAAAGCTTATAGACTCTTTAATAAGCGAACTTGTATGATAGAAGAGTCCATTCACATAAAATTTGATGAGATTAACCAAAAGTCTTCGAGAAAGGAAGATATTGATGATCTTATAGGTACTCTTCAAGAATTAACATTGGAAAACAAAGGAGAAAAAAGAATCAACAATGAATGAGAAGCGACACCAAATGAAGAATCACAAACAAATACTCAAAAGGAGTGGATCACACTAGTGCATTTTGGGCCTATAAGCACGGTTATTTTGGACTTTTAAGCACGGTTCTGGAACCGTGCTTGTTGCCAGTGTTTGTATGTAAAAACCTTTAAGCACGATTTTGAACCGTGGTTAAATAGGACTTTTAAGCACGGTTATTTTGAACCGTGCTTAAATATCGGTTATCCCTTTTTACAATAGGTTCTAGCTTCACGGTCCTTGGAGGAATCCAACTTCAGTTTCTCCTTTTGATCTATTTCTTGAGTCCACTAACATGTTCCATAGGTTCCCAAATCTACCAACCCAAACCCCATATACGCATTAACCATCTCTGTCCAAGTTATAACATTCCACAACTGAAACAACATAGAAGCAACATCATTTTCTAATTACTAATAAGCCTAAACATTATCAATTAAACAAATTCCTAACCAACAACCAATAATGAAAATAAGGGGTTTTAGGAAAGAAACTGTATGCGCACGTAAAGCTTTAGTTCGTGGTAAGCTTGGTGGAGATAAAGAGAATACCTTCAATGTAGAGAGAAGAACCATGGTAAGGAGAAAAGGAGAAGAAAAGAAAAATATGTTATATGAAATAAATGGAAGAAAATGAGAAGAAGAGCATGAACCAATGGAAAAAAAGGTGAAGAAGAACATAAAGCAATGAGGTCTTGAGGGAGGAGAGAAGGACGGAACTTCACTATTCTGAGGGAGGGAAGATTGGTGAGGGGTGGAAGATGAAATGGAGAAGATGGGTCTCGTGAATCGTAAAGGAGGGAAGACAAAAAGGTTCGGAGGGAAAATGAAAGAGGAACAGCATGAAAATGGCACTCTCATTCAGTCAAAATTTTTAAAAAATAGAACCTATAAGCACGGTTCCCCAAAGAACTGTGTTCGTAAGTTGATCCTTTAAGCACGGTTCCCTTCGAACCGTGTTCTTATATACCTTTTAAGCACAGTTTATTTTTAACCGTCTTCGTATATGCAGAATTAAAAAATTTAAAAAAAAAATTATGATACTCTTTAAGCATGGTTCCTTTCAAACCGTGTTCGTATATACCTTTTAAGCATGGTTTATTTTTAACCATCTTCGTATATGTGGAATTAAAAATTTTTTAAAAAAATTATGATATTCTTTAAGCACGGTTCCTTTCGAACCGTGTTCGTATATACCTTTTAAGCACAGTTTATTTTTAACCGTCTTCGTATATGCGTTCTAAAATTTTTTAATTCTCCTGGTATTTACAAAACTACCACCGTGTCATTTTTAAACACGGTTTTGGGATAACCGTGTTCGTATCCCGTGCTTATAGCTCCTTTTTGTACTAGTGTCACTTCAAGACATCATCCAATTGACAACATCATAGGTGATATATCAAAAGGTGTAAGTACCTGCAATGCCATTAGAAATACATGCAATCACTTAGCTTTTGTCTCACAAATCAAACCTAAAACCATAAATGAGGCTATTATTGATGAACACTGGATGTTAGCAATGTGAGAAGAATTAAATCTATTTGAAAGAAATCAAGTTTAGGAACTTATGCTAAGACCCAATAACCATTAAGTAATTAGAACTAAATGTGTATTTAGGAACAAGCATGATGAAAATGGAGTAATAACTAGGAATAAGGCAAGAATAGTAGCCAAGGGATATAATCAAGAAGAAGGAATAGACTATGAAGAAACATATGCTCCCGTAGCTAGATTGGAAGCTATTAGATTGTTATTAGCATTTGCATGTTGCATGGATTTTAAACTTTACCAAATGGATGTCAAAAGTGCTTTCTTAAATGGTTACATTCAAGAAGAAGTATATGTAGATCAACCTCCTGGTTTTGAAAATTATAAATTTCTAAATCATATTTTTAAACTTAGAAAAGCTTTGTATGGTTTAAAGCAAGCTCCAAGAGCTTGGTATGAAAGACTAAGTAAATTTCTTCTAGAAAATGATTTTGAAAGAGGAAAGGTTGATACTACACTATTTATAAAGCACAAAAAGAAAGACATACTTTTGGTTCAAGTTATGTTTATGATATCATATTTGGTGCTACTAATGAAATGCTTTACAAAGAGTTTGCCAAGATTATGCAGGATGAATTTGAAATGCCTATGATGGAAAAACTCATATTCTTCCTTGAACTACAAATTAAGTAAACAAAAGAAGGAACCTTCATTGATTTGCTTAAGAAATTTGACATAGACAAGGCTAATAAAATGGCTACACCCGTGAGCACATCATGCTATTTGGACAGAAGGATGTTGAAATCACAAAAATCAAGGTATCATCGGATCCTTACTGCTGTTTGTATGTATGTGTGCAAGATATCAAGCATGTCCCAAAAAATCTCACCTTACTGCTGTTAAAAGAATAATGAAATATCTTTTTGGAACTTAAAATGTTGGTTTATGGTATCCTAAAGGTTCTGAATGTATTCTTGTAGGATACTCTAACTCTGATTTTATAGGATGTAAACTTGATAGGAAAAGTACTAGTGGTACTTGTCACTTGCTTGGTAGTTCTCTTATATCTTAGCATAGCAAGAAACAAGTAAGTGTTGTTTTATCCACACTGAGGTAGAATATGTTATAGCTGGGAGTTATTGTACTCAAATCCTTTGGATGAAGCAACAACTTCTAGACTTTGTTGTTGTTTTAGATCATGTGCCTCTTAAGTGTGATAATGCAAGTGCTATTAATATCTCCAAGAATCCTGTAATGCATTCAAGAACCAAACATATTGAGATTAGACATTATTTAATTAGAGATCATGTTTTAAAGGGTGATTGTGGGCTTGAACATGTTGAAACATCTAAGCAATTAGCTGACATTTTAACTAAACCCCTTGGAAAAGAATAATTTATAAATATTAGAAGAGAATTAGAAATTTTAGAAATCTCTAATTGTGTTTAAGAATTCATTGATCTTGATAAATTTTGAGTGCAAAGTTTTAATTATGCATAATTTTGGTTGAAAAGAACTTAAAAATTTAAGTAAGCTTGAAAGACTCAATGAATGGTTTTTATAATTTAACCATACCTGATGCAAGATTTCAAAATTCAATCATAATTTCAATCATGTCTTGCAAAATTCACATGTGCCCAAAGGCTTGAAAGCTTTTAAAATTTTGAAAATTTGATCATTCAAATTGATTCTTTCACATGTGAATGATTTCTGTCATTATTCTATGAAATGTTATGTCTATGTTTCTTGAACTTTTCTATGTTTTTACCTTGTTCCATGAAATGTTAATTTGTTGCTCTCTTACTCTATAAATTTTCTTATGTAGATACGTGTTTTTGATGATGCCAAAGGGGGAGAGAAATTAGAGACATGAAAATTTCCTATTTTATTTTTGATGATGCCAAAAGGGGAGAGAATATTACAAATTATTTAGCCAAAGAGGGGGAGAATAGCACTCGAAAAGAATAATATTAAAAATAGACAATGCATGATTATAATGATTAAATATATATTAAGTCAAAGAAACTACTTTTATGCTACTACTATGCTCTGATGGTTTACTCTTTTTTCAAACAATTGATTTAACAAGTGGTATCTAAATTTTTGATTTTATATCCACATGCGGTATCTAAATAATTTTCTTTCTACTAGTAATCAACAAGTTATATTCCATATTAACAAAAGCCATATTATATAGTAGTATGAAATTGTATTAGCAAGGGGGATTTGTTTGTCAAAAGTATTGAATTATAACTGTTATGAAACTAACACCCCAAGAGATGCATATTAGTTATCATCATAAAAAAGGGGGACAATGTGTTTATATGTTGAAACAGGTTTTGATAATGACAAACAAAGAGCTCAAGCATGGATAACATTTAAAGGACTCAAGCACAACATCAACCATCAATAAAAACAAGGATTAAATATATTGATGAACATCAAGGATATATCACAAAGCAATTCCAAAAATCAAAAACAAAATAGAAATGACCATAAAATGAAAAAGGATCAAGAGCAACAAGCCACATGTTCAAAAAATGTCAACAATACATGGAAAATGAAGAAACAGGCTTCTGAATTAATTCCACAAAGCTCTGAATCGATTCACACGTGCAACAAAGGCTCTGAGTCGATTCAACCACTTACTAAATTGATTCACACGTGAATTCAAAGCTCTAAATCGATTCATGCACCTGTCATGACCAAAAATGAACCTTTGAATCGATTCATAACTAAACTGAATCAATTCATATGTATTTTGAACAGTAATCAGAGGCTTCTGAATTAATTCATGGAAATCTTGAATCTATTCATGCATTAGAAATTTCAAATTTGAATACAATGAATCGATTCTGAATAATTGATGAATCAAATCTTTTAGTGGAAACAACACTACACAGCACTATAGTTTTTAAATTGAAAAGCCATGCTCCACTATGCCGAAAGGAATAAATTTAAAAACAAGTTGCAATGGCCCCATGCTTTCGAAAGGCTATAAATAGAGGAAGGATTGAAGCAGTGAAACACAACAACAGAAATAGAAAATTAAGCATTACACTATGCTTTCTTCTTTCTTTTCTCCTCGCAGCAGCTCTCTTTATTTTTCACTTGTATATATTCTAAGAGTTATTAGAGAGGTAATATCTTGAGTGCTTAAACTTGTATATCCCTCTATTGGAGAGTTATCCTTGTAAATTATTCACCAAAATCTGAGATTTTAGGTTAGGGTTCAACCTTGATTATTGAGAGATTATGAGATTGGGTGGGTTGTCCTTTTGCTTGTGAGAATTGAGTTCTTGAGTGTGAGACACTAGGAAGCTGTAACTGCTCAAAGCCTTGTATCCCAAATCTTCAATAGTGGAATCCTTCAAGTGCTTTTCTCAAAGGTGAGATGTACACCAGAGTGGTGGAACTTGTACATCAGTTTGCAAGTCTCTCTTCCTTAAACTCTTTTATAAGTGTGCATATAAACTGCTTGCTGACTTAATTATGCATATAATTTGTTTGTTAAATTGCTTAAGGTGAATTCAGGATTTAATTAACTTAATTCCTGTTGGACTTAATTACTGTATACCAAACGTTTAATAAATTACTGCATGATTAATTTAGTATTGTCATTAGTTGTAATTATTATCATCTCTTTCATTAATTACATAATTGATAAAGAATCAATTTCAAAAGCATTCTAAAGAAAATTTTAAATACTTAATTCACCCCCTCTCTTGAGTAATCGAGGCCACTTGGTTAACAACAGGCTCCTATAAATGCAAATAAAATTAACGTATTCTATATGTCCTCAGTCTAAGAATAGCCTGGTTGATCCTTGATGTGAAGTCTATATCCATCCTCACAATGTTTGGAAAAATGTAGCGTAAAGGAGACTCTTCACCTGCATAACAATCAGGAAGGTCTCTCATCAATACCTGCCCAACACACAACAGAAACAATCTAGGATCGGGTCCCTCCCACTCTCTTTAGGGTCCCTAAGTTACATTCTAAGTTATCTTACCCCTCTGCTAACCATTCCCATTCTCCTATTCAACTCTTAGGATTTTGAGGTTCTATAAAGTCAAATAGTCAATATCTTAGTACAATGATGCAATGGATGAGTTCATTTTGTTATTTCCATTCTCTTTATTAGTCATCATGATGTATGTGGGCCCATCTCCTCCTCATCAATCTCATATACCAATATCCATGTGCACAACAATCTCGCCTTATTCTTCCTGCCCAACTAGAGCAACCGGAGCTCTCCTTGTTCTAGTTTTCATAAATGGGAAAGGACACGCAGGGCAATCATCATAATGGCTAATCATAATCTCTATAAAATGACCACTCCACAGTCATAGTAAACTCCTGCCTTTGTCAAAGTATATATGAGTTTGCCATGGGCTGTCTGGCGTCAAGCGTGAATCCGAGCCATTGGAGGTCTACCTCCGGTATAATCCCTACACTACCCTTGGGTGTCGAGGCGCGACGGCTTCTTCAATGTACCCATCACTGTATGCGCTAGTGGAATATTCCAACATCTCTTCTTAACTCCAAATATGATGCATAATTCAACAATTCTTTTTTATTCATTAGTCCTTGACAGCGTCTCCTAAATGACTTCTTTCCATTCCCAATGTCGAGTTCTTTTTCTTTATTCAGCTTAACCAAATTTTCTCTTTTTCTTTATTTTAGAAATTTTACTCGACACTTAGGAATAAAATGAGATTTTGTACTTTCTCAATAATTACGGGTACATTGGTACTACAACGCCCATAATTCATCTCAGATCCAAATTCCTTACATTATCACAATTTAATCATTTTGGAATCCTACTGATACCACCTCCCATATTTCTTATTTATGAATTTCCCTATTTAGCTATCCATGCATCATACAAAACCCATCAGCATATCATGTTTATGAAAATATTTCACTCAATTAACACATTCATAATCATATATCAACAATCATTTAATAGCACTTCATCATCCAAGACAACAGATATTTCTAATGTTTACCCAAACAACACACTCATGAGAAACTTTACTTAAACATTCATCAGCATATCATATCAATAATTATACAGTGACACCACGATATATACAACTACGCATGCCTCGAATTTTACTATTGATGGGTATGATCTGAACGACATATTTATTGATATTAATTTGATGTGCTAGCCTTTATGTTAGGTTATTACTAGATGTTTTAAGTTATACATCAGGTCAGGTTGTTTTTCCTAATAATTAGGTTCTTTTAAACCATTTATGTTCCTATTAATTTAATTGGGTAGGATTAATTTATTTTGTTATTTAATTCCCTAGTGTCCAATTATGAATTCTTAGGCCATCTTTAAGTGATCTTATCGTCAATTTTATTTCATCAATCTAATTGAGCTTTATTTGTTGGATAACTTATTTTCTTGGTCACTAAATGGGTCATTAATCCTTTATGTTCCAGTAACACTTTAGCAATGTTTTTCTTCAACTTAGGATTACCAATTTTGTAGCTTTTATTTTATTTCTATTATCCTTAACTACTTTAGCTAAATTATTCCCTTAACTGCATTCTTTTGATTAACTAAATTTATTTCCTCTATGAGTGTCCATTAGTTTTTTAGAAACCTAGGTATACCTTGACCTTGATATCACGGATTTAGTCTGCCATTACTAAAAGACATCGTTCAATTAATGGGTCTTGTTTCTTTTTATTATAATTTTAAGATCTAAGTCTTAAAATCCTTCCTTATTCAATTAATGTTTCTAGATATAAAAACTCTTTTAATTCTTCTCTCCTTTTAATGGTTATCTAAATTTCTAACCTTATTTTCTTTTATTAGGATCCCAAATTCTAGATCTATTAGATGAATAACTCTGTTCCCTAATTTATTAGGATCCTTCTCTTTGCCTTACTTCAAATTAATATCTAATTGTCCATTTCTTTTTGTTCTTGGCCTTTTTAGTTTATTAAAATATTTAAATCTAAACTTTATTTTCTAGTTAATTTTCTTTAGTTCATTTTATTGCACTTACCTAAGTTCCTAAAGTTATTATTCCTTTCTACTTCAAGTGGTCATAAAAGTGGTTGCTAAAATTGTCACCAAAGATTTTCTTCTATCTTTTAATATTCATTACTCTAATCTCTACTTATTATTATTAATATTATTATTTTTCTCCTTACTTAATTTATAAAACCTTATTGAGCCTAAGTTATAAAAATATTTTAATAAAGTTCTTTTGAGTAATTTTTCTAACAAAATATGAATTTATTTGATGAACTTATTTATTATATTTCTCTTTGAAAGATAATATCACTTTTTATAAAAGAAATCATTTTTAACCGTCCGATCTATAATTCTTGTCGATATGCATGATATTTCTAAAACAACTTCGGTGATGTATAAATGATCAATTAAATTCCTAATAGCAAGGCTTACCGGAAAATAATTTTACAAATTACATAATAGCATTACAAAATTAAAATTTATTAATACAACCATATCGAATAAAACTGTAACATCCCAAATTTTATATAAATGATTAAATAAGAGGAATAAATATTAAATAATTATACGTGGATTAATAAATGTCCCAAAATGTTGAAAATAATTAAATTGTTTTGAAGATTATTCATAATTTATTGAGGCTTTAAGAACTAAAATTATACCCGGTTAAAATATAGGTGTCAGACCAAGTATCTCTATTGAGGTACTGTTAGTCAGGGTTGTGAAGAATATTATAGGGAATCCAAATATATTCAGAATAATTTTTGGATAAAGTATTGAGCCCTAACATAGATCCTGTATGTTGTAAAATGGTAAAATTTTAATGAAGGGATAAAAAATTAAAACACAAACCCTACTTTCCCTTCTTTTTCTCACTTTGGGTTCCCCTAAGGCAAACACACTTGCTTTCTTCTCTTCTCATATCCTCACTCTCTTCTTCATCATCTTCTTCTTCCTCTCAAACCGTAAGTGTGATGGTATGCCTTTTTTCTTCCTTTATTTTCATTTTCTCTATGGAGCTTGAAGGAGATGATGTTGGTTGGAAGCTCTCCTCTTCTCCTTTAATTTTCATGTTCATGCTAGGGAGTGGGATTGCTTGGAACTTGGGGTAAGCTCCTCTATTCTTTTGATATTTTGAGCCCTAGTTTATGACTTTATTTGTTGGGAGAGTGTTAAATGTGTATGTGTTATGGATTGGAAACCATTTTTATGCAAAACCCAAAGGTGGGGTGAAATAAATATGTGTTTTCAAATGGGTGTATAGAGGTACACAAAAATGGCACTAAATAAGGTGAAAGATGATAAGTGTTAATAGTGATTGTTGGGTTTTGATGGAACCCTAACTCTAGGAATTGGGGGAAATGAGTAATGATGTTATGAGAAATGGTTTTAAGTGCAAACAAATGATGATTTGTGTTTAGGTGTTGTTAATGATGATGGTTGATGATTATTAGTAATGGTTATTGGGTTTTTGATGAAAACCCTAGCCCTAAGACTTTAGAAGAATGTATATATTGTGACTTGGAGGGTTGAATTAAAAGTGAATAAATGATAGTTAATGTGAGTGATGTTATTTATGATGATGAATAATAATAGTAATGATGAATCATTGAGGATGAAACTGATGGATGATTGTTGTTAAGAAAAGTGTAGAAATGAATGTGAACACCAAGATCATAGTGATTGTGATGGATTAATAAGATAAGCATTATGATTTGATGAGATCCTAGACCATGATAAAGGCTATTTGGAATTTATTGATTGTCGATGGTTTAAAAGAGGCTAAGTTGGCTCATGTTAAATTTTGGATGACAATGATGACATTTGGATGATTTATATAAT
Organism: Clitoria ternatea; assembly: GCA_037962975.1. Lineage (NCBI taxonomy): Eukaryota > Viridiplantae > Streptophyta > Magnoliopsida > Fabales > Fabaceae > Clitoria > Clitoria ternatea. The sequence goes on along the minus strand of CM075672.1, from coordinate 24,889,303 downwards.
ATTGGATGCCTTTTGATGAAGGGTGTCATATTGTTAATGTTAGGTGTGGCTTACCATTAAGACTTAGAAAATCTTAGTTTTAGGAAAGGAATTCCTGAAACCTAACATAAGTATATGAATTAATTTTTTGACAAGTTTAGAACTTGTTACCAAGCCTTAAGATATGTTTACAATTATTTGAAATAGTGATTATTTCCTTGTGATGGCTTGTTGATTGAATGCATATATGTGCGTATTGGTGTAGATTATGTTTTAGATGATGCAACAGAACAATCGGTGCATCCAAATCACTGTTTTTCTCTCGAGGTAGAAGAGGAGTTTACATTTCAAATGCATGAATTAAATAATTGATAACTAATGTATGTGTTGTGGCCCATGTTTACCTTACTATGGTTATGATTAGAATGATATGATAATTGATATTTTGATGAATGAAATGCTTAGCAAATTGTTAGCCTTTGAGAATTATATATGTGCTCGATGACAATGAAAGTTTCCAAGTCCCTTTTGATGGGCATGATTTATACTTAATGGAAATCCATGAATGGATGAATTGTTCAAAATCTGGAATTGTGTTTATGATGTTCATGCAAAATTAAGGAACTGGTAAGGCTGTATTGAGTTTTAGTATGTTTGGATGCCACAGAATAGTCCCAATAATGCCTATGCATGATTTAGAACTTGTAGAAACTAGAATGGGCCAATTCCATTAGAATTCACCCTTGTGTTGCACAAAAATGCCTTAAAATGAGCTAAACACATTTATACGCATAAGTCCCTCATTTTTGGAAATTTTTGAGTACGACCAGTGGCTACACGTCATAAATGATGTATATTAGGTGGAGTTAAAATTTAATGGCCATTGGATTTCATATGAAAGAGATAGGGTGGTTAGAAGTTGAATTTTTTAGCTTTGTTAGGCAAATTCTGCATAATTGGTGTCATGAATCAATTTATGAGAGGTGTGAATCGACTCATGAGCTGTTGTTTTCCCCTGGGTATGTTCCAACAGTGTGGGAATCGATTCACAGGTCATGGGAATCAATTCATGGTCCTCTCGAAATGTAGGAATCGATTCCCAGGATGTGGGAATCGATTCATGGCCCTGTTTTGTCCACTGTTAGGATTTTTCCAACTGTTGCTTTTCCCTTGCTATTTTTGGCTCCTTTGGGTATCTTAATGACATTTTTGGCCTCTGACTTCTGTATAAAAGTTGTAGATAACTATGTTACAGAGGTATAAAAATTGGTCTTACCTTAATTGGAATTTTCCAATTCTTATTAGGCATAAAACACCGAATCCATTGCATTGTAAAACTCAAATTTAAGAGGGTTTTGAACCCAACTTTTTATGATTGTCAATTTGGGACTAATAGGTGATATTTGTGACATGTCCCACTATTTTTAAGACTAAAAAGGAACCTTTCTCATATCACTTCTCATATCTTCATATACGGAAGTGCGACTAATCAAAGGTTTGGGGCACGATGTTAAATGATTTCCTTTAATTTGTGGTGTCTCTTAAGCAAGGTGAAGAACTTCAAAATGCGAAATACATGTGTGTGCCTATGTCATGTTATGAAAACATGTATGCCCCACCACTATTGTTATGTTATGATGAATGGGGATAGAAGTTAAATGATGTGGTTGTATGACACGCCCTTGATTAATGATGAGACTAATGAGGGGATAATTGAATGATAATGCGTTGCTATAAGCAATGAATTGGGATTGATGCAAGATGACTTGCAAATGTAATTTGAAATTATACTTGGTGTAAAATGTTGATGATGAATAAAGACAAGTGTTATTGTAGATGTATGTAAGTTACCACACATATTGAGAAATGAATATTGATGATTGAATAAAAGGGATACTACTATTGAGCATACCCTTGATTAAATGGTGATTGTTTTTATTGATGATTGTGATGCCATCATGGTTGATACAAGTGTGATCTTGTATGTGTAATTTGAATTGTATTGGCAAATGTATGGTATTATAAATTTGAAATATATGTAATAATATGACTTGTTGGTTTCCATGTGTGGATTAATGTCATGAGGATTGACATGCTTTTTAATTACCATGCATGGATTGATGTCAATGTGATTTCTTAGCCACTGTAATGCAAATTATGTGAATCCTATGCCTTAAGGGGCTTTGAAGTTGGTTACATACCCTTAATTGTGTTGCCAAATGCAAAATATATATATGTAACCTAAGTGAGTGGGTGAAAGAATCCTTGCGAGGTTAAGATTTGACATATGCATTATTGCATTATTACATTCATGGCATGCATAACATAACATTGAATATATGGTTATCATCACAATGAAACATCCTGTGGGATTCTATGAGAATGAGTACCCTATGCGTGGGGAATGAGTCTGTGGTTGCGATCATATGATAGACTGAAATGAATGAACGTGGTTGCGATCACGAGAATATTGAATTGAAAAGTCTTGCGGGACTATATGAGGGGAGTACCCTATGCGTGGTGGAAACCATGATGAGAATGACGAATGTGGTTGCGATCATAATGATAAAGATTCTGCGGGATTCTGTGAAATGGACCTTTATGTGGGGGACATATGTTTAATTGATTATAAGTGATTGCGATCACTTAAGAAACCATGTGCGCATGGGTGATGTGAAATGGATCCATTGCATATGCATTAGCCATAGGTACATGGCATTGGAGATGGAGATGACCCCAAGAGAGATGATAACCTCTTGAGAGTAATAAGTGATTAAAGATGTAAAGAATTAATGATGAACAATTATGATAGCCCATGATGATGAGGGCAATGTGAATGTGTATGTGTTTGTGTATGTGCTTGCTATGAGATGAGGCTTGTATGCCTAAGATGATATCTTGATGATGTTTATTTAATAAATTGAAAATTTTATTGCAAAGCACACATGTTGTTTGTATGCATGTACATATGATCACAATATATTTAAATTCATCATTTTGAATGTATAACTCACTCTCCCATGTTTCCTTTTTAGCATTGTGATGCAGGATATTCATGGGATGAGATTGTATCTTAAAACGAAAGCTTTGGAGGAGGTAAATAATTGTAATGGAATTCTTTGGCTGGCAACGAATGTTAATTATAGTGTAATGACTGAAATGCATATGATGATAGTTGACAATTATTGAATAGATGAATACCGTGTAAATGGCAATATAAGTGAATGATGATGTTGATGTAATTTTGAGGACTTCATCTTTAGTCATTTGGTAATATGTATTAGCCATTCTTTATTGTCAAGTATTATGTGATGCTTGGATAAATGCATTTGGATGTCACGGTGTTGGTGATGATGATACTTATGTCAATGAGGAATTTTGAATTACGATCATTGTGATGATTAAAGATCTTATATATGATTTATGATTGAATTGAAATGGTAGATTCATGTGGTGAATTTGCATGATTGGTTGAGCCTTTTCTCATATCTTCACATATAGGACTAGGTGTATGCCATGTATACATATCCTTCTTCCGATGTAATCTCGATTATTATGTATACATATATGGGCGTTTTATCTACCGATCTAGTTTGAGAATTTTTAAACCTCACTCTTCGGTTTCTTATGGTTTGGATCTTGATGTAATGCTGAGGTGTTTTAGAAATATTCTACACGTGAAAAATTTACTCGTATTTTTATTAATTATTTATCTTGATTACATTGGGATTCGGGTCTGGGAAATCGGGGTATGACAAAAACCGAGCCCGCCTAACGCTAAATTTTCTAAATTTCCTTTTTGTTTGTCTGATCACAATAAAATCCTTTCGGGTATGTGGATGTCGAGTTACTCCAAATAAATTTTAAAAATATCTACAAATTTAAAAACGTAAAATTTTTAGCCGTCGGTTACGAAAATTTTTACAGTTTAAGATCTAACCATTGGATCGTAACAAAATTTAAAATGGAGGTCCCCGAATACAGAAGCAATATTATAGAACAACCAAAAATACAATGCAATGAGGAAAAGACCCTACCACATGGAACAGCTACTGCCTGGAGGAATGAAAATGATCCGCTTGCCAAAAATTTTATCGGGTACTCTGAAACGTTTGTCAATTGTCGTCGATCATCCTTACGTTGCTAAAAACATGACATGAAAAAATTTTAAGAATTTTGGAAGCCATGGACAGTCACCAAACAACAAGAGTTTTGCTAAGAAAAGTGGAAGATTTCACTTTTTTAAAGTGCTAATAACCTTCGAGTCCTTCGTCGTTCATCGTCGATTGTCGCCTATGGTTCCCAATCTTAAGGAAAAGTAACACATGCACACAAAATTGAAGGAAGAGTGTCATGGATTTGGACTTTAAAATAGAGAAAAGTTGTAACAAAATTTATGGATACAAGCTTATTTTAACAAGGAGAAAAGAATGGGCAAGATTAATGACCAAAATTGCAAAATCTTACCTTGTCCTTGCTAGTGGAGTTTATGATCAAGAATGGCCATGGTAGAAAGAGGATAGCTACAAAATTGTAAACTTTAAGTAGTAGAAATAAAGTAAAAGAGGGTTGGAGGCAAAAGAGCCTTCACCGGTTGGTAGGGAGAGGTGAGTGAAGAAATTGAAATTTTATGGTATGGTGGTCTAGAATGGTGCTATCGAGAGAAGGAAGGAGTTATGGTGAGTATGGTTGGCGGAGGATGGTTGTGAAAAGGGAAGCCTGTTGCTGGAATAGAGAGGAAGTGGCTGCTGGAAATTTAGAAAGAGAGTAAGTGATGGTTGTTGTGAGAAGGGAGGAGAGTTAGTGGGAAGTATGTTGGATGCAATGAAGGTATCATGTGCATGGAATAAGGCATGGTGTAATAAAAGAATGGAGTATGTTGAAGTCTTGACTTTTAACTTGAAATTCTAGACGTGAATGGGCAAGAGAAGCATGACAATTCTTAATGAATGTGTGGCATAATACATGGTATGGCATAATACATGTACACTCTTCATGGATGTATATTATGGTGCATGGCATGGTGACAACTTGTCAAACAAGTTATAAATCCTTGCAAGAGAAGGAGTTGGGGAGAGGAAGACATGTGGTATTCTGGCTGAGCAAGGAGTTAGGGTGAAGAAGACAAGTTTCCATTAGTGTTGCAAGCTAATTGGCTCATGATGCATGAAGGCTGGCGTGGCACAATCAAGGACATCCATTTTTTCAGGTTTTTAAGGGATAATGTAGGCTGACTTTGAAAAAGATCCCAACATAAGAATTGTAGGCCTTTTTCTTATCTTTAAATTGATATATGGAAAAAAATTCATTAAGAAATGAGAGAGTTATGGCCCAAATACGAAAGTAGTGTATAGTTGTGATAGGATTATTCTTTCTTGTAAAGATTAATTTTCTGGGCAAAATTGGTGAAGAATTTGACTTTGTGCCTGAAGCATAAATCCTGAGCCATTAAGTTATTGTGAAAATCATGAATTATTATCGACTTATGGTGTGACTCTTGGAGGATTTATTTTCTTTTGGCAAGCGCACCAATCGTTAAATTTGTAATATATTTAATCGTTCCCACAGGGATTGGGGTAATTACTACAATCTTAGACTAGTACAAGCTGAACCAACACAAGCAGATAGAATTCATTCTGTTTTTGTTGTTTTAAACTTTCTATGTTTTTGTATTTTCAAAAACAATATAGAAGATGAAATATGATTAATGGAAGATAGGTTAGGATTACTTCAGCTTACAATTTTATCAAGAAACATGCAATTAAGGCTCAATCAAGCTTCAAACTCAAGAGGACAATTCACAGATGGTTAATCCCTAATTCCTTAGGTGAATAACACTAATTCCTAAGCATTAAAACCTAATCCCTTAGGTGCTCAATAACAGAGAAATCTAATGCGAAATTGGGGGTTGAACCCTAACTATTCACCTAATTACTAGGCCTGAATTAGTTAGGAAGCTGGAAGTTACCTAAGCCTCAACCATGATTCCTCATTGGTGAGATTCTTCATTTGGATCTGAATTTGTCAATTCAGCATTGGAACTCCACTCCTCAGCTTGTTCTCCTCATGAATCAGAAGTTGACTTCCTCAATACACCTTCAAGAATTCATTACAAGCATTTGCAATCCCAACCCTAGGGGTTTAGAAACCCATGGAAATGGATTCTGATGAAGGAATGTGAAGAGACATGGATGAGAGAATTTAGAGAGAGAAAGGAATTAGAGAGTGTAACATCCCTGATGTTTTAATGAGAATTATAAGAAATGGGAGATGTTAGTAAATATTTTAGAAGTTTTATTTAATATTTGTTCTGTGCGAGCCAAAGATTGGAAAAGCCGGTGTCGAGGTCGGTATCTGAAACGCGAGCAGGCGGAGTTAAAGAACGGAAGTGTGGGAGAAGAGCGGGCAGGGCTAGGCAGTTTGGTCCTACCGTTGTGGGGAGAGCGCCTCACACGGGGTCACAGCCCGGATTAACCTCATAATGATGGAGACAACGGATATAAGTAATCAAGAGGTGAGCACGGATAAAGTATCCGATCTCTCAGGTTGTAGCTCGGATTTCCGAGGTATGAACATTAAGTAAGGACGGCGGGGCCGATATTTATATCGGACCTATACTCTTGCAAATTATTAGAGGATTATGACTACTTGGACGTTGAAGGGATAAACACGTGTAATTGAGTTGATAACCATGCAATAGTTTAAAATAGTGAAATTGATTAAATTTAGTAAGAATACAAATAAAATAAAGGAAAAGACGATCTTGCCATGAGCCACATATATATAAGAAGATTCTCTTCCTTCCCTCTGGATTATTCACAAGTTACCTTTGCTATCAGTTTGTTCCTTCTCTTCCGTTTTTCTTTTCTCTCTTAACGCTGATCTGCATGCACTGGAGTGAGACTCCATTTGTGTCTGAACTTCAATTTAACCTCATTCCTGTGATCGGGACTTCAAGGTGAGTTTACTGATCCAACCCAATTGTGATTCCCTTATTTCTTTTATTCTTTAGCTGTTAAGGGCCATGCATGGCTATATTCGTGGCTGTTCTCCACTCCTCTAGTGAGTGTGAGTCCAGATGTTGTCCATGAACTAGGGGCGTGGAGGTGATGAGCTATACATTATGATTCGTAGGTAGTAGGCTAAACAGCAGAAGACTGAGTGAAGGAGTTGAGACTGCGAAACCAGTGCTCGGAGGAAAGAATCGACACAAAGAACAGATCATCGAAGCGTGGAATCAGAGTAAGGGGGGTGTTCGGGTTATAATTAATTAGAATAGGAATCGCTTCTAATTCAGGTCCTTGGGTTGCGTAAACGGGTTAAGGAAAATGTTACTAAACGTGGTGTGTGTTTATACTTGTGCATGTGTGATAGTGTACATTGATGAGTTGAGAATTGGGTGTGTGGTTGAGTTATCATGCATGATCTTGAAATATTTAATATTGATGTAATCAGTGTTATGCGACTCCGGGTTAGCAAGCAGGCTACCCGAGGGATGAGAAAATTGATGTCTAATGTGAAATGATCAGTGTTATGCGACTCTGGGTTAGCAAGCAGGCTACCCGAGGGATGAGAAAATTGATATCATTATGAAAGGTAAATTGTTAAATGATTATGTGGTATGGGATGGCCGACGGTATATGATAGCCCCTCATTTTTGGCTCCCGTGGTTTTCGTGCCCAGTTGAGCTACCCAGTGGTCAAGTAGGACCCAGTGGTCGAGGTGGAGAGTCAAGCAGGACTCAGTGAACCAAGCAGGGTTCACGGGGTGTCAAGTAGGACCCCCAACTGAAGGCCAATCCTTTAGTATCCGGATACTAGGAGTCAGATTGCATGAGAGTCAGTTGTGATCATGATGTATGTAATGTGATGTATGTAATGAATGTGATGCATGTAATGAATGCGATGAATGTGAGGAAATAGATGGAATTGTGTGTTTGGTTTAATACAGTTACTGCCTGAAATACTCTATGTTTCGGTTTATTTATTTAGAAGTAATGATTGATGTGTATGTATAGATATGCATGCGTATTTGTTAAGATCCGTTCTAGATTAATTATTATGCCAAACACTCACCCTTGCATATTTTTTTTAGTAACCAGAGGCAGGGAGGGGGAAGAAGCCGTGGAGCTGGGCCAAGGGGGAGAACGGTGCCAGGGTCCGGATGAATTTGAGTGACTCTTTATAGAGTCTTATTTGTGTATAAAAATACTTCTTATTATAATTACTGTTGTGTTTAATTAAGACCGGATCATATGTAAAACTATATTTTAAAATATATCACTGTTATTTGCATTTGTTTTCATGGTAACTCTTTGGGTTCACAGAACCATTTTTAGAGTAAAGTTTTGTGAGACCGGTTGTATGTTGTATATTCCGATGTGTGAAAGGTGTTCGTTCAACGAACAGCACCTCGTCTAAGTGAGAGTCCAGAATCTCGCTTAGACGAGTAGGGGCCTCGCGTAAGCGAGACGCCCTGATTTCCTTTCTCTCATCCGTTGTGTTCATATTAAATTGTTTTTATCTAAATATCGATTAATTTTCAAGGAAAAAGGAGAATTTACTGTAAAATGTAATTGTTTGAATAAAAATAAATGTAAAAACAATCTAGGACGTTACACTTGGTATCAGAGCGGTTCTTTCTAGAGTTGTGTGGGCCGATCTAGTGAATGTGATAGTTTTATGAAAATTAATTGTATTTTGTTGTGTTAAGATTGTGTGTGGTCTGGCACCGTTCCCTTGGCACTCCACTGGCGTAGTATTCTATGAATATAAGGTAAGTTTACAATCCCCTGACTAATCTTGGTTATTAATGGTGATGTGTTTGCTCATTGTAGAATTACAATGGCCGGAGAGACCAGTTCTGGGGGAAGAGATGATTTCTTCTCTAGATTTACTCAGCTGATGAGTAGGACCGAGTTCGGTCCCACTCTGGATAAATTCCTGAAAAGGAATCCTCCGACTTACAAGGGGGGACACGACTACGATGGGGCATATATCTGGATTAGGGATATCGAGCAAGTTTTTGAATATTTTAAGTGTACTGAGGAGCAAAAGGTTTTATTTGCTACATATCAATTGAAAGATGAGGCTAGAGTATGGTGGTCTCGCGTGAAGGTGCAAATGAACGCAGCCAATGAGCCGTTAGTATGGGCGAATTTTCGAAGGAGATTCCTTGTTAAATACTTCCCGGACAACTACAAAATCCGGAAAGAAATGGAATTCCTGAAGTTAGAGCAAGACCGGATGTCTGTAGCTGAGTACACCAGCAAGTTTGATGAGCTGTGTGATTTTTACCACCCTTTCTCGTTAGAAGGGACTGAAGGCAGCAAGTGTGCTAAATACGAAGCTGGACTACGGATTGAGCTCCGTAGTGTAATCGTACCGATGGAGATCAGGGACTATCCGACCTTGGTGAACAAAGCAAGGCTGACAGAAGAAGTGCAGTTGCAAAGGATGTCTCAGCCAAGAGATAAAAAGCCATTGAAGGCAAAAGGTTTCAGCTTTAAGAGGATGGGTCAATTCTTCCAGGGCGGCAAGTCTTCTGCTACCTCCTCATCATCCTCTGGCCGTGGTTCCACTGGTCGATCGGGTAATCCCCCTGGGAATCGTACATGCTATAATTGTGGTCAAGAAGGACACATTGCCAAACATTGCCAAGCTAATCAGATTGTGTGCTTCCAGTGCGGACGACCAGGGCACCTCAGGCCCGATTGCCTTCAGAGGCAGCAGCAGGGCAGGACGGATAACCGAACTAACTCTTCTGGGAACCGGGGTTCCAACTTCATGAGAGGAGGTCGGAATGGAGCTGGTAGAGGGAATCCATAAGCGGGAAGATATGACGCCCAATCTAGCGGTGCCCAGAACGCCATGACTGGGCGTGTATTTGCGTTTGATGCTTCAGAGGCTACGAGGAATGACAATCTGGTGCAGGGTAAGTGCCTCATCTGTGGTTATCTGGTTGATGTGATTTACGATTCAGGTGCCACCCATTCCTTTATTTCGGAAAGCTGTGTGCGACGGCTTAGTCTGCCAATCAGTTTAATGGAGAACGCTCTTATTGTTTCCACTCCAACTGGTTCTACCTTCCGTGCAACTACAGTGTGTAGGGAACTACCGATGCAAATTGAAGCCCGTACTTTTCGAGTAAATCTTATCTGTATGCCATTGAAGGACTTAGACGTTATTCTAGGTCTTGATTGGCTTGCTGCTAATCATGTGTTGGTCGACTGTTATCGGAAGAATATTGTTTTCTCCTAAGAACTTAACGTGAAGAACGGGGTGAGCGACGTCCTAACCACGTATGTTGTTTTATTCGCTTCGGAGGGTCGACATAACCTCCTGCTAGGTGATATTCCGATTTTTTGTGAATTTCCTGATGTTTTTCCGGAAGAAATTTCGGAACTACCTCCCAGTCGAGAGATTGATTTCTCTATCGACTTGATTCCCGGGGCAGAACCGGTGTCCCGAACGCCATATAGAATGTCTTAGGTGGAATTAACCGAAGTGAAGAAACAAGTGAACGAATTACTAGAAAAGGGCTTTATCCGACCTAGTGCCTCACCTTGGGGCGCTCCGGTGTTATTGGTAAAGAAGAAAGACGGTAGTATGCGCATGTGTATTGATTATCGACAGCTGAGCAAACTGACCATCAAAAATAAATATCCACTACCCCGGATTGATGATTTACTGGACCAGTTACGAGGCGCCGCTGTGTTCTCTAAGATTGACTTGAGATCGGGATACCACCAAATCTGAGTGAGGCCGGAGGATATCCCAAAGACAGCATTCCGGACTCGTTATGGGCACTTCGAGTACGTGGTAATGCCCTTTGGAGTAACAAACGCTCCTGCCATTTTTATGGATTATATGAATCGGACCTTTCAACCGTACTTGGATCAGTTTGTGGTGGTATTCATTGATGATATTTTGGTATACTCGAGGTCGGACGAGGAGCATGCTCAACATCTTCGACTTGTTTTACAAGCACTCCGCGAGAAGAAGTTGTACGCTAAATTATCTAAGTGTGAGTTCTGGAAGAGTAGTGTACAATTCTTAGGGCATGTAATTTCCCAGGAAGGAGTCTCAGTTGATCCGACAAAAATTGAAGCGGTTATGACTTGGGAGACACCGAAGTCAGTAACTGAAATCCGGAGTTTCCTTGGATTAGCTGGATACTATCGACATTTCATTGAGGGGTTCTCTCGGATAGCACTCCCTCTGACTCGATTGACTAGGAAAGGAAACCCTTTCGTGTGGTCGGAGAAATGTGAATTAAGTTTCCAAACTCTGAAGCAGTGTTTAACTACTGCGCCCGTGCTTGCACTGCCCGATGTGACCAAAGAATTTGAAGTATATTGTGATGTGTCCAAATTTGGAGTGGGGTGTGTGTTGATGCAAGCGGATCGAGCAATTGCCTATGCTTCAAGGCAATTGAGGCCACATGAGGAGAATTACCCGACCCATGACCTGGAACTCACAGCAGTAGTGTACGCACTGAAGATTTGGCGCCATTACCTGTATGGAGCTCACTTTGTAGTATTCAGTGACCACAAGAGTTTAAAGTATTTATTTGATCAAAAGGAGCTAAATATGAGACAGAGGAGATGGATGGAGTATTTGAAAGATTATGACTTCGATTTGAAGTACCACCCGGGAAAAGCAAATGTTGTGGCAGATGCATTAAGCAGGAAGGTATTACACGTGGCTTACTTAATGGGCAGAGAACAAGAATTGCTAGAAAGCTTTAGGGATTTGAATATTGGAGTGGTCATGAGTGCGCCAAATCGAATGACGATTGGAATGTTAAAAATCTCCAATGAATTTCTGGAGTCTGTAATGGCCGCGCAGAAAGACGATGAAGAGTTACTGAAGTTGATTGACACTCAGGCCCAAGGTAAATTTGAGGAGATAACTCGAGGAGAGGATGGCGTATGGAGATTCAGGGATCGAGTTGTGGTGCCTGCACATGGAGGCTTCAGGCAGGCGGTGTTAACAGAAGCACACAAGAGCTCTCTGAGTATACATCCAGGAGTGACGAAAATGTATCATGACTTAAGAAAGGAATTTTGGTGGCCAAACATGAAGAAGGCAATAATCGAGTACGTGAAATCCTGTGTTATATGTCAGAAGTGCAAGGTTGAGCACCAACGACCTCCAGGTTTGCTTCAACCTCCAGAAATTCCGATCTGGAAGTGGGAAAGTATCACCATGGACTTCGTGTCCGGACTACCTCGTACTCAAGCCGGATACAACGCGATTTGGGTAATTGTTGATCGACTAACTAAATGTGCGCATTTTCTGGCAATAAATATGAAGTGGTCGTTAGATCGATTAACTAAGTTGTACATTGCTGAGGTCGTACGACTGCATGGTGTGCCCTCAAGCATTATCTCCGATCGGGATCCCTGATTTACTTCAAGGTTTTGGGGGAGTTTGCAACAACAGTTGGGTACTGAGCTTAAATTGAGTTCGGCTTACCATCCCCAGACCGATGGCCAATCAGAACGGACTATACAAACTCTTGAAGATATGTTAAGGGCATGTGTACTGGAACAGGGCGGATCATGGGAAAAATACTTGCCCTTGGTGGAATTTGCATATAATAACAGTTACCACAGCAGCATTGGGATGGCTCCGTATGAAGCTCTTTATGGTCGGAAATGTCGTACCCCATTATGTTGGAATGAGAACGGCGATGCCCTTCATCTGGGACCTGAGATGATTCAAGAGATGAACGAACAAATCACTTTAATCCGAGAGAAGATAAAAATTGCTCAAGACCGGCAAAAGAGCTATTATGACAATCGGCATAGACCCCTTGAATTCCAAGTGGGTGATTGGGTGTTCCTAAGAATTTCACCAACCAAGGGTGTAGGTCGAATCTTGAACAGTAAAAAGCTTAATCCGAAGTATATTGGACCATACCAGATACTAAAGCGGATTGGTGAAGTCGTATATCGGCTGGATCTTCCCCAATCATTGACTAATATCCACAACGTGTTCCACGTATCACAACTGCGAGCCTACATTCCATGTGATACAATGATTGTACCGAGTGACTCCATTGAAGTGAAGGAAAACCTGACAGTGGAGGCTGTACCGGTTAGCATTGAAGAGCACCAAACCAAACGCTTAAGGAACAAGGATGTACCGCTGGTGAAAGTGAAGTGGCAGAATTTACATTGGATGAACTACACTTGGGAGTTAGAATCCGATATGAGGCGGATGTACCCTCATCTTTTTCAACCGGAGCACTGATTTCGGGGACGAAATCTCCTTTTAGGGGGGGTGAGTGTAACATCCCTGATGTTTTAATGAGAATTATAAGAAATGGGAGATGTTAGTAAATATTTTAGAAGTTTTATTTAATATTTGTTCTGTGCGAGCCAAAGATTGGAAAAGCCGGTGTCGAGGTCGGTATCTGAAACGCGAGCAGGCAGAGTTAAAGAACGGAAGTGTGGGAGAAGAGCGGGCAGGGCTAGGCAGTTTAGTCCTACCGTTGTGGGGAGAGCGCCTCACACGGGGTCACAGCCCGGATTAACCTCATAATGATGGAGACAACGGATATAAGTAATCAAGAGGTGAGCACGGATAAAGTATCCGATCTCTCAGGTTGTAGCTCGGATTTCCAAGGTATGAACATTAAGTAAGGACGGCGGGGCCGATATTTATATCGGACCTATACTCTTGGGAATTATTAGAGGATTATGACTACTTGGACGTTGAAGGGATAAACACGTGTAATTGAGTTGATAACCATGCAATAGTTTAAAATAGTGAAATTGATTAAATTTAGTAAGAATACAAATAAAATAAAGGAAAAGACGATCTTGCCACGAGCCATATATATATAAGAAGATTCTCTTCCTTCCCTCTGGATTATTCACAAGTTACCTTTGCTATCAGTTTGTTCCTTCTCTTCCGTTTTTCTTTTCTCTCTTAACGCTAATCTGCATGCACTGGAGTGAGACTCCATTTGTGTCTGAACTTCAATTTAACCTCATTCCTGTGATCGGGACTTCAAGGTGAGTCTACTGATCCAACCCAATTGTGATTCCCTTATTTCTTTTATTCTTTAGCTGTTAAGGGCCATGCATGGCTATATTCGTGGCTGTTCTCCACTCCTCTGGTGAGTGTGAGTCCAGATGTTGTCCATGAACTAGGGGCGTGGAGGTGATGAGCTATACATTATGATTCATAGGTAGTAGGCTAAACAGCAGAAGACTGAGTGAAGGAGTTGAGACTGCGAAACCAGTGCTCGGAGGAAAGAATCGACACAAAGAACAGATCATCGAAGCGTGGAATCAGAGTAAGGGGGGTGTTCGGGTTATAATTAATTAGAATAGGAATCGCTTCTAATTCAGGTCCTTGGGTTGCGTAAACGGGTTAAGGAAAATGTTACTAAACGTGGTGTGTGTTTATACTTGTGCATGTGTGATAGTGTACATTGATGAGTTGAGAATTGGGTGTGTGGTTGAGTTATCATGCATGATCTTGAAATATTTAATATTGATGTAATCAGTGTTATGCGACTCCGGGTTAGCAAGCAGGCTACCCGAGGGATGAGAAAATTGATGTCTAATGTGAAATGATCAGTGTTATGCGACTCTGGGTTAGCAAGCAGGCTACCCGAGGGATGAGAAAATTGATATCATTATGAAAGGTAAATTGTTAAATGATTATGTGGTATGGGATGGCCGACGGTATATGATAGCCCCTCATTTCCGGCTCCCATGGTTTTCGTGCCCAGTTGAGCTACCCAGTGGTCAAGTAGGACCCAGTGGTCGAGGTGGAGAGTCAAGCAGGACTCAGTGAACCAAGCAGGGTTCACGGGGTGTCAAGTAGGACCCCCAGCTGAAGGCCAATCCTTTAGTATCCGGATACTAGGAGTCAGATTGCATGAGAGTCAGTTGTGATCATGATGTATGTAATGTGATGTATGTAATGAATGTGATGCATGTAATGAATGCGATGAATGTGAGGAAATAGATGGAATTGTGTGTTTGGTTTAATACAGTTACTGCCTGAAATACTCTATGTTTCGGTTTGTTTATTTAGAAGTAATGATTGATGTGTATGTATAGATATGCATGCGTATTTGTTAAGATCCGTTCTAGATTAATTATTATGCCAAACACTCACCCTTGCATATTTTTTTTAGTAACCAGAGGCAGGGAGGGGGAAGAAGCCGTGGAGCTGGGCCAAGGGGGAGAACGGTGCCAGGGTCCGGATGAATTTGAGTGACTCTTTATAGAGTCTTATTTGTGTATAAAAATACTTCTTATTATAATTACTGTTGTGTTTAATTAAGACCGGATCATATGTAAAACTATATTTTAAAATATATCACTGTTATTTGCATTTGTTTTCATGGTAACTCTTTGGGTTCACAGAACCATTTTTAGAGTAAAGTTTTGTGAGACCGGTTGTATGTTGTATATTCCGATGTGTGAAAGGTGTTCGTTCAACGAACAGCACCTCGTCTAAGTGAGAGTCCGGAATCTCGCTTAGTCGAGTAGGGGCCTCGCGTAAGCGAGACGCCCTGATTTCCTTTCTCTCATCCTTTGTGTTCATATTAAATTGTTTTTATCTAAATATTGATTAATTTTCAAGGAAAAAGGAGAATTTACTGTAAAATGTAATCGTTTGAATAAAAATAAATGTAAAAACAATCTAGGACGTTACAGAGAGAGATTGGAAATGGAAAAATGAATCATGTTCTTATTCTGTACTCTGCCTCTCCACTCTTTACAGAGTATGTACAAATATATATATATATATATAGAGGCATCTAAATAACTAACTAACTAAATGAATTACAAAGGAAACTTAATTAACAATTAAACTGACTAATCTGAATACATAATTATAAATAAATAATTAATTACAACGCAATACTTAAGTTACTACAGTACAACAGAAAAAAAATAGAAACAGCAACGGTGCAGCGCTTCAATTGGAGGGAAAACAGCAGGTTAATTAACCACCTTCACGCTTGAGCGTAAAGGGCTCACGCTTAAGCACGCTTGAGATTATTACTGCATTGTGTCTTCACGCTTGAGCATGAATATAGGACACTTGGGTGTGGGTGTTGTGGTGAAGTCACGCTTGAGCGTGAGTGATACTCGCTTGAGCGTGATCGTGTTTTCGTGCTGCATGCTTTGGTTTCCTTTCTTTGTACGTGATTTGCATGTTGCCTCACGCTTGAGCATGGAACCTTCAAGCTTGAGCGTGAAGAACATTTTACTGCACCTTCACATGCAAACAAATAATTGCCTAGCGTTTGTACGCTGGCTGTCCAGCGTATGTACGCTGGGTAAATGAATTTATAAATAAACAAATTTCCTTAACTAATTATTATTTTTAATCATTTTCTTACATAAATTAAACACTTTTGAAATAAATAAATAAAATAAGAATTATTGACAATTTATTAAATAATAGTGCCAAACTAAACAATATTTAATGGATTAAGTTAAATTAAAGGTGAAATTATTAAGTCTTTTCAAGACTTATCATATCCCCAAACTTAAAACTTGCTTGTCCTCAAGTAAATACTCAGATTAATTAATCAACAACACTTACTCAAAACAATCAACCTTTCCTTAACTTAAATCATACCACAATTATTGAATATCATTCATGCTTTCTTTTCGCAAGTTCTGAAAATATAATAACTCACACCTCCTTTGGAAACAAGTTGGTGATACTTCCTCACTGGATTAGTGTTTCACTCTTTTCTCAGTGTATAGGTTCAATAATATGCACTCATCACCTGCATAATTGTTAGATCAACATAGGCTTACAACAGTTCTAAACATCATGACATATGCTAGTATAATTGGATCAGTAAGGGCTTTTTAAGCTTGTAATGGGGTTAGGCTACAGGCTCTATTTTTGTTTTTCTAGTCATTGTTGGGTTAAAATATGTGCCTATTGATGCTTGCCTCAATCTTAACTTAAATGCCTTTACTAACTAGCTCTTTTTACTTTCATTATTTTCAGATGAAGGATACTCACTTACTCGTGGTGCTTTGCACCTTCTTCTAGTCCTTTGGACTCTTTCTTTCTTTATTTTCTTCCATCTTTTTCATTTTTTTTTCAATACCATTTTTCTTCTATATAGGAATTGCTTTGCTGATTTTTCACTTTCTTTTGCTTTTGTTGTTCTTCCTTTCATTTTTTTCTTTTTTTTATTTTTCAAAATCCTCATCTATAATTAAGGTCAGAGTGTGTCTTTAATTGTTGTTAGGCACACTCTTCATCCCCAAACTTAGAACTTGCTAGACCCTAGCAATAAGATAAGACTTAACAGTTCATCAGTGGTACATCCAAGGATAATTCACTTGGTTTTTCTCAGATAAATTGACTTGTAAAGTTAGGTACATAAGTAGAATGAAAGGGTCTCAGGCTCAAAATATAATTGTTAGGTCAAAGGATAATTAATAATAATTAGGGTGGCTAAATTTGTCCCTGGCTAAATTAACAAAGAAGGCCTTCATCATTTCCAATTGGCAAACATATAATCATTTAGCAAGTATCGAAGCAAATTTTGTCTCACTAAGCAATAATGCAGGCACACTCAAAAGAATTAATAAAGGCTCAAAAGCTAATAACTAACAGGTAATCAGCCAATCATGTCCCCAAACTTAATGTAAGATTATAACTCAGATTGCTAACTAGCATAATAAATAACAAATAATACAGGATTGAAAATAGTTATGGACAAGGATCATGAATCAAGCAATGCGAATCAATTAATTTATCCAATTTATGCCTGAGAGTCAGCAAAATTTAAATTATTGAGATGGATTCTAAATTAAACATAATTAACATAGTTTATTAATCGATGAGACAAAAGGATAGATTAGTTCCCTTTTTACCTGAATGGCAGTGAATGGTGAGGAATGGTGTGCATGAATTTAACAATACAATTCAGAAAAGAAATAACAACAAACAACTTAAAATAGAAATAAAGTTCCATTACACTGAAAAGAAAATACATTGCTCAAGAGAATATTTAAACAAAGTCATTACAACTTGAAAATAGCAAAATAACACATAAACAAAGTAAAAGATCAGTCATCCTCTTCTTCATTTTCTTCATTCATAGGCTCATTATTATCTTGCTCAGGGTAGGGTGGAAATTCAGCTACTAAGGGTGTGTCATCAGGCGGAATGGTGAATCCAATGGAAGACAACCATAAATCTCTGTCAGGTGGAACTCCCATTTCTTCAGTGTGATCCACATTCAATGTGGTGGCAATCTTTCTCAGCATGAGATCATGGTTCAGGACCAGATCATAGGTTCCTAGCTGTATTTTCTTCATAACCTGAAGTTCCTGCATTACCATGGAAATATCAGAAGAAGTATCTGCTCCTGTTGGGGGTGGTGGTGCAAAAGATGTTGGTTTAGGTTCTCTGGGACGCTTTGACTCTTGAGGCATAAAATGGTCAATGTGGTCTGTCACCCAACACTTGTCCATAATCCTTTCAGGCTTTACCTTTGTCAATTCTTCATAATTCAACCTAACCTGATTCTTTTTGGCCAACAAAGTGATAATAGAGCAATATGGCAATTGGAGATTTTTTTCAAGGTTTTTCATCATCTCCTCCAGTATTAACTCACCCAGATTAACATACAGGCCTCTCATTAAACAGTAAATCAACACCAACCTCTTAATGGTAATCTCAGTAGAATGAGCCACAGGTTGCAAGGATGAAAGGACATAGTGGCACCATAAAAGGGAAAGATGATTCAAATAATTCTTCCTGACACTTTTTGGTGCACCATTAACCTTTGTTATATATGCAGCTCCTTGTTCACAACATTCTTCTAAAATTTCTTTCCTAAGATTTTCATTTTCAGCCCTATGAAAGATATCTACTTTCCATGTGTAGTGACATCCTTCCTCATCCAATATAAGTACTTTCAACAGCTTATTCAATATGTGACCAGTTAGAGGAATGGTGACTCCTTTCATGAAGGAAGAAAAAGGAAACTTATCTTCCATAGAATGAGTCCTCAGATTGGCATAGAATTCTCAAGTGAGTTCCTGGTAACCATTGCCTAAATTCTTATTAAAGAACTGCCATCCCTTTTCAATCATAGCAGCTTTTACATTAAAATCAGAACAATTTTCTTCATCAAGGACCAGAGCTCTATCCCTTATTACTCCCCTATGTTTGAACTTATTCTTATAATCTTAGACGGTGTTGGAATCTCTAAACCTATACCCATCAAAACTCTCAACTGTCTGAGACTTCTTTCCTTCTTCAAGACTTTTACCCCTTTCAGTTGATGGAGAATCAGGGATATTGATAGTAGCCACCCCTTTTCCTTTCTCTTTTCGAGCTTCTTTCACATTTTCTAATTCAACACTTTTTTCAGGTTTTCTACAAAGTCTTTGTGATCTTTTGATCATGGTGAGTGTTAACGGTGGTATTTATAATGCCTAAATAGATACATATATACAAACAACAAAACCACAACAAAATGAAAATGTAAGATGAACAGATATGATGGATGAAAGAAATTTGAAATTGAAATAGTGATCTACAACAATTCTAACTATAAAGTGAAAGTAAGGACTGAAAAAATGGTACCTTTCAAAGAAATCAGAGACTGTGCATTTTCCTCTTCAAAACCCAAGGTTCCAGTGTAAAGAGTTAGGGTTTGTACACTGAGAGGATTTTATACTATTGAGCCCAATACCTGAGGTATGCGTAGGTACATTGAACCTTGAGTGTATAAATGCCTAAATTAAAACACACAAGTAACATCAGGTATGAATCACGCTCCAAGCGTACCATTCTTCACTTAAGCGAATTGTATGCAAGGGAATGTCACACTCAAGCATGAGAAACTACGCTCAAGCGACGAACTAATAGGTATCAGATTGCTTTAATGTGGCACTCACGCTTAAGGTTACAGCATCACGCTTAAGTGAAAAAATTTAGAATAGAAGTTTTCCAACTGCCTCAGCCCGATCACGCTCAAGCGTGAGCTAGGGGCGCTTAAGCATGGCAGTAATACACAAGTGACGCTCAAAGCGTGAAATTTTAAGCCCAAGCGTGGGTTTCATATCAGGCACCAGTGACGATCATGCTCAAGCATGGATTTGGGCGCTCAAGCGAGGGACTTATACAAAAGAGCTCATGCTCAAAGCGTGGGAATCAGTAGAAGGCACAAAAAGCTCACGCTCAAGCGTGAGTAATGTACGCTCAAGCGCCAAACGTGAAATAGTGAGAGTTTTGGTGCAGGCTCGTTCACGTTTAAATGAGAATTTACTCGCTCAAGCGCAAGGCCTATTACATGAATCACGCTCAAGCGTAAAGTAGTCATGCTTAAGCGCAAGGCCAAATCAGAGCATATATTTCTCTATCACGCTTAAGCGTGATGGGCCAAGCTCGAGCGCAATATTTTCCATCAGGCACAAGAAATCACACTTAAAGCATGTATGCTTACGCTCAAGCATGCAAAGAAAATAGAGCCACTCACTTAAGATTGCCATATGATGCTTAAGCGTCAAGATCAGTAAGGAGGATCACGCTCAGGCGTGAGAGCACACGCTCAAGCGCCTAACACTTAGCTTAGATCACCCTTGAGCGCATCAAAGCTCGCTCAAGCGTCAGGGTACCTCATTCAAATTCTAGCCAATGGATTTACATGTAGGTACACTGGAAATTGAGGATATGAACTCTCAAACCTTATTCAAAAAAATTACAAGTTTATTCATACTTTATCAAAAAATTTTAGTTTTCTTTTATTGTTTCCAACACAAAACACAAAATGCAACAAACAAAATGTAGGGTTGCCTCCCTAAAGCGCTTCTTTAAGGTCACTAGCTTGACCTTCTGACATCTAAGAAGATGCCTGCAACAGCATGGGGGTTTTCTACCCATCAAACTCTCCTCTAAGGTAGAGTTTGAGTCTCTAGCCATTCACCTTAAAAGTTCTATCAGTGGCTAGTTCTTTTAACTCAATCGCACCATGAGGGAAAACCTTATTCATAATAAAAGGTCTAGACAATTTAGATCTAAGTTTTCCTGGAAAGAGTCTTGGCCTAGAATTAAACAATAAGACCTTATCATCTTTTTGAAACTCATTCCTATTTATCCACTTATAATGCCACCTCTTAGTTTTCTCTTTATAAATTGAGGCACTCTGATAAGCATTGAGTTTGAACTCCTCAAGTTCATGGAGTTTTATGACTCCCTCCTCTTGAGATTGATCAAAGTCTATATTTAATAGCTTTGTGGCCCACCATGCCTTATGTTCTAACTCCACAGGGAGATGGCAAGCCTTACCATATACCAACTGATAAGGAGACATGCCAATTGGAGTTTTAAATGCTGTCCTATAGACCCACAATGCATCATCTATTCTCACAAACCAATCCTTCCTAGACTTCCTTACCATTTTCTCTAATATTCTCTAAATTTCTCTATTAGACAACTCAATTTATCAATAAGTTTATGGATGATATGGAGTAGATACCTTATGCAGTACCTCATAGTGTCTCAGGGCTTTTTCCATGATTCTATTATAGAAATATGACCCTCCATCACTAATGAGGACTCTAGGGACTCCAAATCTAGAGAAAATGTTCTTCTTTATAAACCTAAGCACCACATGTGCATCATTGGTTCTGGTAGGGATTGCCTCCACCCACTTGGAGACATAATCCACAGTAATAAGAATATACTCATTGGAGAATGACTTTGGGAATGGTCCCATTAAGTCAATGCCCCAAACATCAAATAACTCCACAACTAAAATATTTGTTAAAGGCATGCCAGCTTTAGTAGAGAGGCCTCCACTTCTTTGACACTTTTCACACCTTTGCACATATACTTTAGCATCCTAAAAATTGTTGGCCAATAAAAGCCACATTGCAAAACTTTTGCTGTTGTTCTGGAGGCACCATGGTATCCTCCATAATAGGAGTCATGGCAGTTCCATAAGAGTCTTTCTTGCTCTGATTCAGGCACATATCTCCTGATAATTCCATCTACTCCTATCTTATAAAGAAATGGATCATCCCATAGAAAAGTTTTACTGTCATGAAAGAATTTTTTCTTCATTTGGGTTATCCAACCTTCCGGTACCACAGAGGCACTTTTAAAGTTAGCCATATCAGCATACCATGGCCTTATGATAATTACCATCAGCCTCTTATCTGGGAATTCCTCTTTAATCAAGTTGGAATCAGATTCACCATCCAGACGAGAGAGTTGATCAGCCACTGAGTTCTCCACTCCCTTTTTATCTCTTATTTCCAAATAAACTCTTGGAGTAAAAGAACCCATCTGATCAATCTTGGCTTTGATGCTTTTTTAGCTAACAAGTACTTGATTGCTGAATGATCTGTATACACAATGACCTTAGCACCAATCAAATAAGCTCTAAATTTATCAAATGCATACACCACAACAAGCATTTCTTTTTCAGTAGTGGTGTAATTTATTTGATTCTCATTTAATACTTTGCTAGTAAAATAAATGACATGTGTTAATTTTTCTTTCTTTTGTCCTAGCACAGCTCCTATATCAAAGTCACTTGCATCACACATGAGTTCAAATGGTAAAGACCAATCAGGTGCTACAAGGATTGGAGCTGTTACTAATCTTTGTTTCAGATTTTCAAAAGCCTTAACACATTTTTCATCAAAAACAAAAGCATGATCTTTCACAAGTAAATTAGTCAAAGGCTTTGCTATTTTTGAAAAATCCTTAATAAATCTCCTATAAAAGCCAACACATCCTAAGAAACTCCTCAATGATATTAATCTTGGCTCTATCTACCTGAATGCCCTCAGCAAAGATTTTGTGGCCAAGGACTATCCCTCCTCTAACCATAAAGTGACATTTTTCCCAGTTAAGGACAAGATTAGTCTCCTGACATCTCACGAGCACCATAGATAGGTTGCTGAGGCATATATCAAAACTATTTCCAAACACAGAGAAGTCATCCATAAACACCTCAATGAACTTCTCTACCATGTCCCCAAAAATTGCCAGCATACACCTTTGAAAGGTTGCTGGTGCATTGCACAAACTAAATGGCATGCGCCTATATGCAAAGATTCCATAGGGACAGGTGAAGGCTGTCTTCTCCTAATCTTTTGGATCAACCACAATTTGGTTGTAACCAGAATATCCATCAAGGAAGCAATAATAATCATTACCTGACAGCCTCTCAAGCATTTGGTCTACAAATAGTAAAGGAAAGTGGTCTTTTCTAGTGGAGTCATTAAGCCTTCTATAATCTATGTAATTCTCTAACCTGTAGTTGGTCTATAGCAATGACTTCACCTTTTTCATTTTTAACAGTGGTCATCCCTCCTTTCTTAGGCACCACTTAGACTGGACTAATCCAAGCGTTGTCCGAGATAGGATAGATAATCCCAGCATCAAGAAGTTTAACTACCTCTTTCCTTACAGCTTTTTTCATTATAGGGTTTAATCTTCTTTGTGGCTGAACAACAGGGGAATAGTCATCCTCCATCAAAATTTTATGCATACAAAATGATGGACTAATTCCCTTTAAATCGGAAATGTTCCAGTCAATAGCAGATTCATGTTTCCTTAGCACCCCTATCAGTTTTTCTACATCCTCATCATTTAATTCAGCATTAATGATTACAGGATGTGATTAATTATCTCCTAAGAAAACATATTTCAAATGATAAGGCAAAGGTTTTAAATCAAGCTTTTCTTCAAACACTTCCTTACCTTTCCCAAGTCCAGTATTATTCAAATTTCCTTTCTTTTCATTTTCTAATTCACCCACTTCATATGCTTCTAGTAGGTTCAGCAACTCATTATGTGAGTCATTTAACTCCTCAGTCTCAGAGTCAAAATCATCCTCTAAAAAGGCTTGTAAAACCTCTTCTTCAGTTCTCAATAGCATAGGAGTCTTATAACTTTTAATTTCTTCAATCATAAAACAATCCATCTTCTCAGCTGGATGTTTTATAACATTGAAAACATTAAAAGTTACCTGCTCCTCTTGAACTCTCAGCATGAGTTCTCCCTTCTCTACATCAATTAAAGCTCTACCTGTAGCTAAGAAGGGTCTTCCTAAAATCAAAGGAATTTCTCTATCAACCTCCATATCCAAAACTATAAAGTCTGCTAGAAAGATAAACTTATCTACCTTAACTAACAGATCTTCCAACATCCCATGAGGATATTTGATAGACCTATCAGCCAACTGCAAAGACATGCGAGTTGGTTGCAGGTCATTAATTCTTAATTTCCTCATTAAGGACAAAGGCATGAGGTTTATGCTAGCCCCTAGATCACATAAAGCACTTCCTACATGAACATCCCTTATTGTACAAGGTATTGTAAAAGATCCAGGATCTTCTAGCTTTTGAAGGAGTTTCTTTTGAATAATTGCACTGTACTCTTGAGTGAGAGCAATCATCTCATCTCCCTTAAGCTTTCTCTTCTTAGACAAAGGCTCTTTCAAGAATTTAGCATATGAAGGCATCTTTTACAATGCCTCAGCAAAGGGAATATTTACGTGAAGCTTTTTAAACACATCCAAGAACTTAGCAAACTTTTACTTCTCTATTTGTTTCTTAAATCTATGTGGAAATGGAGCATTCTTTAATTTCTCTAGAGTTAGCTTGACAGCTTCCTCCAAGATTAAATCAATCTTTTTCTTTTTCTTTTGATGGACTTAATTTTCTTTTTCTTTTTCTAATTCCTTTTTGTTTTCAGTTTTATCAACATCTTGCTCACTTTCCTGCTCTATTTCTTTGGTTGGTTCTTTTTCTAAACTCACTTCATGACTTGGAGGTGGGAGAAGAGTTTTCCCACTCCTAGTAGTTATCGCTTTGCAATGTTCCCTAGGATTTACCTCAGTATCTCCAAGAAAATTACCTGATTGTCTCTCAGCTAATTGTTTTGACAGCTGTCCAACCTGATTTTCTAAATTTTGAATGAACGCTTCTTGATTTTTAAAGCTGGCCTGAGTGACCTGAATGAACTGAGACAACACATTTTCAAGTTCAGATTTTTCTTTAGAAGGAGGGGGAGAAGGTTGTTGTGGTCTATTTGTGATTTGATTTTGTGGCATGTTTTGATTCAAATATGGACCTTTCTGCCATGAAAAATTAGGGTGATTCCTATAGTTAGGATTAAAGGAATTAGAGGAATAATTCCTTTGAAATTGTTATTGCCCCATGTAATTCACTTGCTCAGCAGGCATATTTGGATCACACATGCCATTTTCATGATCTCCACCACAAAAATCACAACTCATCATACAAACTTGACTAGGCTTTTGAAGTTCTAAAATTTGTACACTTAATCTCTCCAAAGCTTGAGTCATCAACTTACTTTGAGCCAAATAAGCATCTTGTGCTTCTAATTCTAATATCCCTCTCTTAGGGATTTGGCTCCTTTCACTAACTAAACATTCATTTGAAGCCATTACATCAATCAATTCTATAGCCTCTTCAACTATTTTAGTGGTCAGTGAACCTCCAGCTGAGGCATCAATCAAGACCCTAGTTGCTGGTCTTACACCATTATAGAATATGGTAACTTGCTGCACATCAGGAATCCTATGGTGAGGACATTTCCTTAAACTCTCTTTATACCTATCCCATGCTTCCATTAGAGATTGACCCTCTCTCTGTTGGAAACAAGTGATTTCAGTGTACAATTTGGCATACTTGGAAGGAGGAAAATATTTAATCTGAAATTTTCTTTGTAAATCCTCCCAAGTAAATATACTACCTCTTCGTTGGCTTTGCAAATAACCCTTAGCCCTGTCCCTTAAAAAATAGGAAATAATCTCAGTCTTATTGACTCTTCAGGGACACCATTCATTTTCAGAGTATCACAGATTTGGAGGAAGGTTGCTAGATGCAAATTTGGATCCTCAACCTTACTTTCTCTGAATTGATCACTTCTAACCAACTACAGCAAAGCTGGTTTGAGTTCAAAGTTATTAGCTGCAACTGGAGGCCTAAGGATGCTAGATTACGATCCTTCTTCAGTAGGCCTAGAGTAGTCACCTAGTATAACTCTCCTCTGTTCCATTTCTTGCTGTTCTTTTTGATTTTTCTCCTTTCTAAGCTTACGCTCTAACAAATCAATATCAGGATCAAAGAAGGAAGGCTCTCCTCTGTTCCTTGACTGCATACACCAATTATTTCACACAAACAATTCAAAGCTACGGCTACTGCTACACAAAAACTACTACTATACTAAAAACAAGAATTAAACCACTTACTAAAGGCAAAAACAAAATTAAATGGTTCAGTCTAGTACCGGTCCAAGGATTGTTGATATTACTCAACAATCCCCGGCAATGGCGCCATTAACTTGATGCATAAATCCTGAGCCATTAACTTAGTGTGAAAATCATGAATTATTATCGACTTATGGTGTGACTCTTAGAGGATTTATTTACTTTTGGCAAGCGCACCAATCGTTAAATTTATAATATATTTATTCGTTCTGATAAATGCTTATTTTATGATTAAATTCATGACTCAATTAGACCCATTTTCTGAATAACTTAACTAAACTGATAAATAATTGAGCATGATTTTGATTATAAAGAAAGTATTAAGAAAAGAAGCTTGAAATGTAAAAATCAGTAAAGAAATTGTCAAAAGCCTTGAAGAAACAAAGAAACACCAGAGCATCAAGCAAGGACGCTTGAGCGTGGTACACTGCACGCTTGAGCGTGACAGATTTAGCTTGGGCGAAGATGAAAGAGTATCAGGAAATGTCTCACGCTTGAGCGAGACAAGGAGGCGCTCAAGCGTGAACCTGAGTACGCCTGAGCGTGAAGTAAGCGTGGATCAAGCGTATGCTAAACAGAAGAACCACGCTTAAGCGTGGTTAAGGAAGCTCGAGCGCGAGACAACCAGTGAACACCAGTACCCTTCACGCTTGAGCGTGACCACTAAGCTCAAGCGTGACTCATGCAGTATGGGATTTCTAATTTAATATTCACCAATGGTGCGATGCCAACTCACCCACTTTCTTGTGTTTCTACAAGTCTTTGAAAGATGCTGCATGGGTTCTACGCAAGTGGGCAAAGGGAGCTAAACCAGAATCCCTATAAATCAGGCTGCAAACAACATCAGGAATAATATATCCATCATCCCTGTAATCCCTTGTATTTTCCCTCACAATCCAACCTTTTCCATTTATATTTTGAGGGTGAAAATGCAAAGCATGAGTAACTAAACTCCCTTATGGGATTGGCTGTAATCCATTCAACACTGAAGTAATGCTGTTGTAAGTTTTTATTTAGTAATGAGATTTGATAAGTTCTGTATTTCCTTCTGCGTTTAATGCCTGAAAGTACTTGATCACTATTTTCTTGTTTTAAGTTTTCTCAAGTATGCTGGGAAGTGACTTTTGAAAGCTGATCCGAAAGAAATACTTGTTGTGACTAGGTAGCCAGGGATGGCGTCTAACGCAATAAACGTCAAAACAATCGATCGATAGTGCTGGGATGATTTCAAAGTGACTGAGGGATCAGCGGTTTAAAATCATTCTTATGAATTTTGTAGTCGAGGGATCGATACAAATGACTTTGATTGTGACGTAGAAATTATCTTTTTGATTTACTTATATAAAAACTTATGCAGCTTACAGAAGGTGAAGATGTGATGAAGCCAATCCCTATTTTACAAAACTGATTTTCCCAATACCATTTACTGTTATCCTTTGCAAATTTTATTCTCTGTTATTTATTACTTTTTCATTCAACAGCATTCACAACAAAACAAACTAAAAACCTTCTGTCTAATCAATTCAAAACTAAGATCTTCATTCTAACACCTCCTCAGTGGAACGACAACTATACTATATTACAACTTCTGTGTTTAAACTTGGCACATCCACTGCATTGAGCTCATATTATACAAACTTGATTCTCTTTCATTTGAACTCTTCATTACAATATCTCAGAAATATACCAACAAGTTTTGGCGCCGCAGCCGGGGAGGTGATTTAAGTTTGAATATTTTAGCATTGAATTGACAAGACAGTGTAAATAAATTTGTTTTCAATTTTGTTTTTATTTTTTTTAGTAACCTTGCTACTTTGAGTACTTGATTTATGATCTTGAGAGGACAGGGTACAAAAGAACAACTTGCATTTGATCCAGAGATAGACAGGTTCCTCAAGAAAATCAAGAAAGTCAAGCAGAACTTCCACGTAGGATAAACTTCCTCTGATACAATGGATGTCAACAGCAACAATCAAAACCCACCAAGGAGAACACTTGGAGACTATGCTTTACAACAAGGGCCAAGACATTTCTCAAGCATTGCAGTTCCAAACACTGTCAGAGCACTAGAAATGAAACCAGCATTTCTTAGTTTGATTAGTTCACACCAATTTACTGGAATGTCAAGTGAAGATCCATATACTCACTTAGCCACATTCTATGAATTGGTTGGAACCATGGGATTTAACCAAGATGTTATTGATGCTGCATATTTAAGACTATTTCCTTTCTCTTTAGCAGGAAAAGCAAAGGAGTGGTTACAATCTCATCCAAATCAAAGTTTGAATAGCTGGAATATAGTTGAAGAAAAATTTCTACAAAGGTTCTTTCCTCCATCTAGATTCATCAAGGCCAAATCAGATATTACAACATTTAGACAAGGCCAAGATGAACCTTTTTGTGAGGCATGGGAACGCTTTAAATCACTGCTCAGAAAATGCCCAAACCATGGACTTGAAGATATTGCACAACTTAATATTTTTTATAGTGGTTTAAGGGTTGACACTAAAATGATTTTAGATGCAGCAGCAGGAGGAACAATGATGACAGTGGATGCTGACCAAGCCACAAGGATAATAGAAGCTTTATCCTCAACAGACTACCAAGCTCAACACGATCGTCAGCAAGTTCAAAGGAAAGGAGTCCTTGACTTAAACACCACAGATGCCATTTTAGCACAGAACAAAATTCTAACCCAATAATTAGAAGCATTGACCAAAAAGATATCCAATCTTCCTCAACAGTTACATGCAGTACAATCATCACAACCAGGGCAACAATAAATGCCTGTAACATGTAACTTTTGTGGAGGAGATCATCTCAATAAGAACTGTGGCTCACAAGAAGCAACTGTATACTTCATGAACAACCAAGGAAGGTCTGGTAATTTCAATTCAAATTTTTCTAACCAACCATTTCAGGGATGGAGAAGTAACCAAAACCAAGGCCAAGGATGGAAGCAAGAGCCTAGCTCTTCTAAACCATATCAAAATAATGGTCCTTCTTTGGTGGAGAGAACTTCTAGATTAGAGGACACCTTGGAAAAATTTATGCAAACTTCTTTAGCAAGTCAAAAGAACAATGAGGCATCACTTAGGAACTTGGAAACACAATTGGGACAACTAGCCCGACAACTTGCTGAGAAACAGAAAGCCTCAGTATGGAGCAAACACTGAAACAAACCCAATAGAGCATTGCAAGGCTGTGACCACACTGACTGAGGAAATAACCGAGGAAGAAGATGGACATGATACTATCATCTCTGAAGCAGTACCTCATAACACCAAAGATCCAGGGAGTTTTTCTATTCTTGTTACTATTGGAAATCTTTCAAAAAGTAAAGCTTTATTAGATCTTGGTGCTAGTGTAAATTTGATGCCATTATCCACACTTAAAAGTATAGGGGATTTTTCAGTAAAGCCAACAAACATGACTTTAAAAATGGCAGATCAATCAATAAAAACCCCTTATGGTATTGCTGAAAATGTTGAGGTCAAAGTTAATCAATTTGAATTTCATGAGAATTTTGTTGTCATAGATATGGAGGAAGATCCTGAAGTCCCCCTAATACTGGGGAGACCATTCTTGAAAGCAGCCAAAGTCATTATAGATGTGGATGACAGAAAAGTAAAAATTCGAGTGCAGAAAGAAGAAGCCAACTTTGTTATTGATGAAACAAATAAATACTCAGAATGTGCACTTGAAAATCTGAATGGAAAAAAGTTAAGGCCTGACTTAGGCAAGAAGGTGGAAAAACTCAACACTCTCCTCCACCAACTCCATGATCCATTTTGAAAAATCTATCAGGCGTCAAGCTGATGACGTTAAACAAGCGCTTATTGGGAGGCAACCCAATCCTTTATGTTTTCCTTTTTCATCCTATTGAATTTACATTGCGCACACTTTATTTTTATGTTTTCCTTTTCAAGTCTCATAATTGAAGTTCTTTTTTTTTCGTAGGTCACTCATCAACCCATTCCAAGTGTCAAACACTAATAGAAGCAAGCCAAAAAGTTCAAAAACTATGTTTTCTTCTACATTGAGGTTTCTCATTGGAAGCAAGTTTGCAGCCCACATTGCTGGGCCTGGGGACAGGCCTTCTTTCTTAGGAGGGGTGAGACTTCATAGGCTAGACCAGGACCCTCCTCACAAGGGCCTCCAGCAAGGAAACATGAGACAGAGGATGACTCTTCTGAGGATGAGTGATGAGTTTACTGCTTTAGTTTTTATTGCTTTAGTTTACTTTGAGTTAGTTTTGTCTAACATTACTGCAGCATACTTTGAAAATTTTTAAAATTTTTCATGCTTTTGGTTGATTGTTTGGATATACCATTACATGCTTGCAGTTGTACCATTTTGGAAAAACCCAACCAAAGATTTTACTTTTTGAACAAGAAAAGTTTCTAAGCAGCAGAATATTTTTAGGCAATAACACTGATTTTTTTTTAGGCAAAATGACTAAATTAAGAACCAAGGAACTAGAATGCATGTACTTTTGATTGTTTACATGACTTGAACCCTTTTCTGTTAGAATAAGGAAGTAAGCCTTATATCTTGATGAGAAGTGAGAAATCTAAACACTGAGAGCCTCATTTGAATTTGTTAAATTGGCATTGACTGATTTTCTAATTAACCTTTTTCTTAAGAAATAAGCAAGGAAATGATAAGGCAATTTTGAAAACATAGTTAGCCGAGAGCCAAAAAGCTACCCTGATTAAAATATCCGATTTTTTGGTAGCCCATCTTTGAGCCATAAAATTTTTTTTCTCTACCCTGAGCTAAGCATAAAAGCAAAAATCCTACCTTACCTGCATGTTCATCTTGAAAAAGAGCATAAAATATTTTTTTTCTCAAAAGGAGATGAAACAAATGGAGGCAGAAAAAGAAAATGCAAAAAGAAAAATAGTAAGCTCTCCAAAAAATGTATAAAAGAGCTGGAGGAAAACAAAGGAAAAATTCTAAAGTCTAAATTCAAAGAAGAAGCCTTCTAAATTGTTAAATAAATTAACTAAAAGCACTTATGCTCTTCTTTGTACATGCGATCTGAATCCAAGAAAAACCAAAAATTCTTGTTAACCCAGCCTCATTACAACCTTAAAAGACCTTTTGATCCTTGCTGTTCATTTGAATTTTGGTTTTACTAGAAATGACGGGCAATGTTAACTGAGCAGTTCTAATGATGGATGAGTGAAACAGACACCTGGTAAGAAATAATGAGAGTTCTATATTCTTACAGCAATGGGTTACATGATTTATGAACAAGGTAATGGTGCATTACATTTTAAGGAATTGGTATTAAGAAAATCATTTGCCTAGACATCAACTCAGATTA
The DNA here is from genome assembly GCA_037962975.1 of Clitoria ternatea. Lineage (NCBI taxonomy): Eukaryota > Viridiplantae > Streptophyta > Magnoliopsida > Fabales > Fabaceae > Clitoria > Clitoria ternatea. The sequence goes on along the minus strand of CM075672.1, from coordinate 24,857,718 downwards.
TTGTCTTTTAAACTTTTTGTCTGCAACAGAAACTCAGATTTTTGAACGCTTGATTCCCTTTCCAAAACTTCTTTTTACTTGAGGACAAGCAAAAATCTAGGTTGGGGAGAGTTTGATAAATGCTTATTTTATGATTAAATTCATGACTCAATTAGACCCATTTTCTGAATAACTTAACTAAATTGATAAATAATTGAGCATGATTTTGATTATAAAGAAAGTATTAAGAAAAGAAGCTTGAAATGTAAAAATCAGTAAAGAAATTGTCAAAAGCCTTGAAGAAACAAAAAAACACCAGAGCATCAAGCAAGGACGCTTGAGCGTGGTACACTGTACGCTTGAGCGTGGAAGAAACAAAAGCTTACGCTGCCCATGCGCCCAAGCGAAATAATGAAGAACACACCAACAGCCTCTCACGCTTGAGCGTGAGCCTGAGCTCGCTCAAGCGTGACTCCATGCATGACTGGCGCTCAAGCGTGACTATATGGAGCTCAAGCGTGACTCAATTGAAAGAGGAACAGCATCAGGATCATCTCACGCTTAAGCGTGGGAAGGAGCCGCTTGGGCGTGAACCCGACCCCGCTTGAGCGTGGCTTGAGCGTGGAATATATCTGTTGAGATAGAAGAGCTCGCTTAAGCGTGACAGATTTAGCTTGGGCGAAGATGAAAGAGTATCAGGAAATGTCTCACGCTTGAGCGAGACAAGGAGGCGCTCAAGCGTGAACCCGAGTGCGCCTGAGCGTGAAGTAAGCGTGGATCAAGCGTGTGCTAAACAGAAGAACCACGCTTAAGCGTGGTTAAGGAAGCTCGAGCGCGAGACAACCAGTGAACACCAGTACCCTTCACGCTTGAGCGTGACCACTAAGCTCAAGCGTGACTCATGCAGTATGGGATTTCTAATTTAATATTCACCAATGGTGCGATGCCAACTCACCCACTTTCTTGTGTTTCTACAAGTCTTTGAAAGATGCTGCATGGGTTCTACGCAAGTGGGCAAAGGGAGCTGAACCAGAATCCCTATAAATCAGGCTGCAAACAACATCAGGAATAATATATCCATCATCCCTGTAATCCCCTGTATTTTCCCTCACAATCCAACCTTTTCCATTTATATTTTGAGGGTGAAAATGCAAAGCATGAGTAACTAAACTCCCTTATGGGATTGGCTGTAATCCATTCAACACTGAAGTAATGCTGTTGTAAGTTTTTATTTAGTAATGAGATTTGATAAGTTCTGTATTTCCTTCTGCGTTTAATACCTGAAAGTACTTGATCACTATTTTCTTGTTTTAAGTTTTCTCAAGTATGCTGGGAAGTGACTTTTGAAAGCTGATCCGAAAGAAATACTTGTTGTGAGTAGGTAGCCAGGGATGGCGTCTAACGCAATAAACGTCAAAACAATCGATCGATAGTGCTGGGATGATTTCAAAGTGACTGAGGGATCAGCGGTTTAAAATCATTCTTATGAATTTTGTAGTCGAGGGATCGATACAAATGACTTTGATTGTGACGTAGAAATTATCTTTTTGATTTACTTATATAAAAACTTATGCAGCTTACAGAAGGTGAAGATGTGATGAAGCCAATCCCTGTTTTACAAAACTGATTTTCCCAATACCATTTACTGTTATCCTTTGCAAATTTTATTCTCTGTTATTTATTACTTTTTCACTCAACAGCATTCACAACAAAACAAACTAAAAACCTTCTGTCTAATCAATTCAAAACTAAGATCTTCATTCTAACACCTCCTCAGTGGAACGACAACTATACTATATTACAACTTCTGTGTTTAAACTTGGCACATCCACTGCATTGAGTTCATATTATACAAACTTGATTCTCTTTCATTTGAACTCTTCATTACAATATCTCAGAAATATATCAACACGTTCCAACAGGGATTGTGGTAATTACCGCAATCTTAGACTAGTACAAGCTGAACCAACACAAGCAGATAGAATTCATTCTGTTTTTGTTGTTTTAAACTTTCTATGTTTTTGTATTTTCAAAAACAATATAGAAGATGAAATGTGATTAATGGAAGATAGCTTAGGATTACTTTAGCTTACGATTTCATCAAGAAACATGCAATTAAGGCTCAATCAAGCTTCAGACTCAAAAGGACAATTCACAGATGGTTAATCCCTAATTCCTTAGGTGAATAACACTAATTCCTAAGCATTAAAACCTAATCCCTTAGGTGCTCAATAACAGAGAAATCTAATGTGAAAGTTAAACCCTAACTATTCATCTAATTACTAGGCCTGAATTAGTTAGGAAGCTAGAAGTTACCTAAGCCTCAACCATGATTCCTCACTGGTGAGATTCTTCATTTGGATCTAAATTTGTTAATTCAGCAATGGAACTCCACTCCTCAGCTTGTTCTCCTCATGAATCAGAAGTTGACTTCCTCAATACACCTTCAAGAATTCATTACAAGCATTTACAATCCCAACCCTAGGGGTTTAGAAACCCATGGAAATGGATTCTAACGAAGGAATGCGAAGAGAGATAGATGAGAGAATTTAGAGAGAAAAAGGAATTAGAGAGAGATTGGAAATGGAAAAATGAATCGTGTTCTTATTCTGTACTTTGCCTCTCCATTCTTTACAGAGTATATACAAATATATATATATATAGGCATCTAACTAACTAACTAACTTAATGAATTACAAAGGAAACTTAATTAACAATTAAACTGACTAATCTAAATACATAATTACAAATAAATAATTAATTACAATGCAATACTTAAGTTACTACAGTACAACAGAAAAAAAATAGAAATAGCAATGGTGCAACGCTTCAATTGGAGGGAAAACAGCAGGTTAATTAACCACCTTCACGCTTGAGCGTGAAGGGCTCCCGCTTAAGCGCACTCGAGATTATTACTGCATTGTGTCTTCACGCTTGAGCGTGAATGTGGGACGCTTGGGTGTGGGTGTTGTGGTGAAGTCACGCTTGAGCGTGAGTGATACTCACTTGAGCATGATCGTGTTTTCATGCTGCATGCTTTGGTTTCCTTTCTTTGTACGTGATTTGCATGTTGCCTCACGCTTGAGCGTGGAACCTTCAAGCTTGAGTGTGAAGAACATTTTACTGCACCTGCACATGCAAACAAATAATTGCCTAGCGTTTGTACGCTGGGTTAGTGAATTTATAAATAAACAAATTTCCTTAACTAATTATTATTTTTAATCATTTTCTTACATAAATTAAACACTTTTGAAATAAATAAATATAATAAGAATTATTGACAATGTTTTAAATAATAGTACCAAACTAAACAATATTTAATGGATTAAGTTAAATTAAAGGTAAAATTATTAAGTCTTTTCAAGACTTATCAGTGCCCTTCATCAAAGTTGTAATTAATTGAGTTAAGAAAATTTTGGCAAAATAATCGTTCAATTTTATGCTCATACGAGGGAGAAACGTGAAAAATATTGAACATAGTGCAAGCTGCCACTAGGAAAATGTGAATTAGTGTGGTATTTTAAATTCTGAGATTTATGGAATAAGAATTGGTTTTAAATCCCTTCATGAAGTTTGTATATCTTCCACTTTTCTTTAATTTTATATATTATTTGCAACAATCTGAGTTCGGTAGCTTGAGATATACCCAATTTACTACAGGGTGCTCCTGGAGCTTCTAGGATCAGCTATGTCTTTGGAAATAAATTCACCATTAATTTTCCCTTGAGAATTGGGTTTTGTGCCCTTCATAAACATTATACAAGTCTACAATACGGATCCATAGCAAAAGGTATGGAGTGATTCAAGCATTGGACAAAGGAGATATGCAAAATTAATGAAGGCTGCCAACAGGATGATGAAACAGCTAAGGGGTTGCAAAGATTTATTAAACTGTACCAATCTGGAGAGAATTAGCCTTTAATGTCTTCATAGAAAACGTAGATAATTTTGTTACAAATATTTTGACACCAAGTTTGCATGAATCAAAGTTCATATGAAAGAGTTATGAATTGTTTGTTAACCATGTACAGGGTAAAATGTATAAACATTGGAATTTTAAGATGAATATACTTTGGGGTGACAGAATGGGAATCGGAGCTCGGGGCTAGAAACGAAGATTAAAGATCTTTTCAAAACGAATAGATTAAGACCAAAATCGTTTGATTCCAAGGTCGTATGCAAAAGTTGGGTCCAAAACACTGAAAGTGCTCAGGTCGAGTTTTAAAGCGGTTTCTGAGGAAACCAATTTAGGGAAAACATGGATGATAGAGTCCAAATCTAGCTTCGACCTCCTCAAGAAAAGTTCCTAAAATATTGAAACGAGTCACCAGAGACTGACTATACCACCATCAGATATCCTGAGGCATATGAACGGTCAAACGTAGGAGGCATTAAGGGTTCTGATTGGGCCGGTCAAGCTAAGTTAGACACCCTTAATCCTTTAGGAAATGATCGTAACAAGACTAGTTTCCCTACTGGATGACTAGTCTCGGGTCGAACGGTCAGATTCTGACCTTAAGCTGGGTCCTACAGTTCAAATCCAAGGCTTTCTTTTCAATAAAAACTTTCTTTATCAATTATAATGATCCAAATAAATGCACATTAAGAATTCTTGTCTATTTTCTTACAAATAACCTAATTACCATTTTCTTATTCCCTTTTACATAAAATAAATTACAGATCTGAAACTGACCCCCCAATGAATGAAAAATTACATTTTCACATCATGATTTTGAATATTCAAATAGAGAGGATGAAGAAGATAATGAACCATCACCTGAATTATTAAGAATGTTAGATCAGGAAGCTCAAGAAATTTCTCCCCATCTAGAAATCATTGAAGTCATAAATTGGGGGAGTGAAGAAAGCAAAAGAGAACTCAAGATCGACACTTCTCTAAGCATCGAGCAAAGGAAAATCCTGGTAGAGATGTTAATTGAGTTTAATGATGTGTTTGCCTGGTCATACCAAGACATGCCAGGATTGGATGCTAGTATTGTTGAGCATAAGTTACCATTGAAACCAGAATGTTCCCTTGTAAAACAAAAGCTAAGAAGGATGAAACCTAAAATGCTTTTAAAGATCAAAGAAGAGGTTATAAATATAGTTTGATGCAGGTTTCCTAGTTGTTGCAAAATATCCTCAATCGATAGCCAACATTGTCCCAGTTCTTAAGAAACATGGGAAAGGGCGAATGTACGTAGACTATCGAGATCTGAATAGGGCTAGCCCCAAAGATGATTTCCCACTACCATATATTGATATTTTGGTTGACAACACATCTTAACACTCCATCTTCTCATTCATGGATGGATTTTCTGGATATAATTAGATTAAAATGGCACCCAAGGACATGGTTAAAATAACATTTATCACTTTATAGGGAACTTTTTATTATAAAGTGATGTCCTTTGGTCTGAAGAATGTTAGGGCAATATATCAAAGAGCTATGATAACGTTGTTTCATGATATGATGCATAAGGAATTAGAGGTTTATGTGGATGACATAATTACTAAATCTAAAATAGTAGAAGGCCACATCAATGACCTAAGAAAGCTTTTCGAATGCTTTAGAAAGTTCAAACTCAGATTAAATTTGGCCAAATGCACTTTTGGTGCTAGATCTAGAAAGTTACTCGGGTTCATAGTCAATGAAAGGGGGATTGAAGTATACCCTGATAAAGTAAAGGCAATCATGGAAATGCCTGCTCCTAGAACTAAAAAAGAAGTACGAGGATGCCTTGGAAGATTGAATTATATAGCTCGTTTCATTTCTCAACTAATGCCTGTATATAATCTAATCTTTAAGTTGCTTCGTAAGAATCAACTAGTACAATGGAATGATGACTGCCAAGAGGCCTTTGAGAAAATAAAGCAATAGCTACAATCCCCACCGATCTTGGTTCCTCCAACTTCCGGAAGACCACTCCTGTTGTATTCAACAGTGACAGATGAATCTATGGGTTTTGTGCTTGGACACATGATGAGTCTGGGAGAAAAGAGCATGCCATTTACTATTTGAGCAAAAAGTTCACTGAATGTGAAGCGCGAGATTCCACTGTGGAACGAACTGGTTGTGCATTAGCATGGGCCGCTTGTCGCCTAAGGGTGTACATGTTATCTCATACTACATGGTTGATATCTAAGGTGGATCCAATTAAGTATATCTTTGAAAAACTAGCTTTAACGGGAAGAATAGCTCGTTGACAGGTTCTTTTGACTAAGTATGATATCATTCGTGTCACCTAGAAGGCTGTAAGAGGAAGTGCTTTAGTTGATCACTTGGCACACCATCCCTTGAATGATTACCAACCTATGTCATTTGAATTCCCTGATGAGGACATCACAATGTTGTTAGAAGAGAAAAAAGTTTTCAAAAGAAACTTGGATTCTGATGTTCGACGGGGCATCAAATGCATTAGGGCATGGGATTAGAGCCATTCTAATCTCCCCAGATGATAAACTTTTCCCATTCACTGTTAGACTCTGCTTTGATTGCACCAATAATATTATAGAATATGAAGCTTGTGTTTTGGGAATTCAAGCAGCAGTTGAAGCAAGGATGAAATCTTTACAAATATATGAGATTCCGCTTTAGTGATTCACCAGTTGAAAGAAGAATGTGATACTAGGGACAACAAATTGATTCCTTATCAAGCTCACATCATGGAATTAATCAAAGGGTTTGATGAAGTTTCTTTCCATCATATTCCTCGGGATGATAACCAGTTGGCTGATGCTTTGGCCACGTTGGCTTTCATGTTCAACATGAGTAAAGAATGTGATATGCCCCTTATTGAGGTAGAAAGATGTTCCAGGACTACTTATTTCCATGTGGTTAAAGATGAACCAGATAGAAAGCCCTGGTTTTACGATATCAAGAGATACATTCAAAATTAAGAGTATCCTCTAAATGCTTCTAAAAATGATAAGAGAACTCTAAGACGTTTAGCTATAGGGTTCTTTCTGAATGGGGATGTACTGTATAAAAGAAATCATGATTTAGTCCTCCTCAGATGTGTTGATGCCATAGAAGCTAATGAAATTAGAAGGAGTATTCATGAAGGATCTTTTGGAACTCATGCAAACGGGCATTCAATGGCAAGAAACATATTGAGGGCTGGATATTAGTGGATGACTATAGAGACAGACTGTTTCAACTATATCAAGAAATGTCATAAATGTCAAACATATCGGATAATATCCATGTACCCCTATCATCCCTCAATGTCCTAGCAGCCCTCTTGCCCTTTGCAATGTGGGGCATCGATGTTATTGGTCCCATTGAACCAAAAGCATCAAATGGGCATTAGTTTATTTTAATCGCCATTGATTACTTCACAAAGTGGGTAGAAGTAGCTTCTTATGCCAATGTAACCAAAAATGTGTTAGTCAAGTTTGTCAAGAAAGAATTAATATACAGATTTAGTTTGCCAAGTCAAATCATAACTAATAATGGTACAAACTTAAATAACAAAATGATGAAGGAGATTTGTGAAGATTTCAAAATCAAGCACCTTAATTCATCTTCATACAAGCCAAAGATGAATGGAGTGGTCAAAGCTGCCAACAAGAACATAAAGAAAATCATACAGAAGATGGTTGAAACTTACAAGGACTGGAGTGAATTACTTCCTTTTGGTTTACATGGATACCGTATTTTTGTTCGAACTTCGACAGGGGCAACACCATTTTCTTTGGTGTATGGAATAGAGGCGGTACTACCAATCGAAGTGGAAATCCCGTCTTTGAGAGTGATCATGGATGCCAAATTGGAGGAAGCCGAATGGGTACAATCCCAGTATGACTAGTTAAACTTGATAGAGGGAAAAAGGTTAAGTGTTCTCTGTCATGGGCAATTATACCAGAGACGTATGAAGAAAGCATACAAGAAGAAAGTACACCTTTATCAGTTTCAAGAAGAAGAACTAGTCTTAAAAAAGATTTTACCAAATCAGACTGACAATCAGGGAAAATGGTTGCCCAATTACGAGGGACCATTCATAGTCAAGAAGGCCTTTTCAGGAGGAGCTATAATTTTGACCAATATGGATGGAGATGACTTACCTCTCTCGGTGTATTCAGATGTTGTTAAGAAGTATTATACCTGATAAGGAAAATTCAAATTTTAAGAGCAGTATAGATGTCAAAGCAGATACTGGCGTCCTTTGTAAATTTGACTCATGATATGAAACTTGTAAAAAAAATCCAAAAATGTAGAATTTTGCCAAATAACATTTTTATGTTAATCATTGTTTTTGTCATAATCTCATCATATTTTCTTCCTTGCATTTCTCTGGATCATTTAATTGATGCTTTACGGGAAACATTTTCAAACAAAATAAATAATAATAATAATAATAATAATAATAATAATAATAATAATAATAATAATAATAATAATAATAATGGAAAACATAAATGGATCAAAGTGACTTCGATCTTGGAAAATTCGATACTCCTTAAGTATACAGTGGTTGATAGTATTCTGCTTTGCCATGACTGATATGGATTCCTATGAAGATCGCAAATGTTACCCAGGGAAACAAGATCATTAACATTTGGTTTTCCACTTGATTATTTTTCATGCAGGATTGAGGCATGCCCCTAGTTTCTTTTCCCATAATCCTTAAAGGATTCAAAATATAGTAGAACATACGATAAGAAAGTCAGCCAAACAATATTCTCATATCTGCTCAAGCTGATAAGCTATAACAAGAACAAATGTTTCCCATGAAGAGTCAAAATAATAGTTCAAGTCCATCACCTAATCCTAGTAAAGGTGATTTACTGAGATAAATGTTCAAGATAAGATTCCTTGTATTCACTTGGAATCCCCAGTGAGTCATATGACTAAAAAGTCAGTATCTTTTAAATCTCAGTTCTTTAAAAGGTCTCAACCTTAAATTTTATACCATTTGATTTCCCCTTGCAAAAGTCAAACATATATCCTTCACTATAAGTCACAGTATCAGAGACATTTCCCCTAAGTCTTACTTCATGTCCAAGCCTCAGGCATCCATTCCTAGGCTATTTAAAAAATATCAAGGCACCCCTTGTGTCATTTATTTTCCCTTAAAACTTCAGGTACCCATTCCTAGGCTGTATCGTCTGATCAAAATATGTCAAGGCAATACCCTTGTGTCATTTATTTTCCATCAAAGCTTTAGGTACCAATTCCTAGGTTGTGTCATTCGATCAAAACATATCAAGGCAATCCCTTTGTGTCATTTATTTTCCTTCAAAGCTTTAGGTACCCATTCCTAAGCTGTGTCATCCGATCAAAACATGTCGAGGTAACCCCCGTGTCATTTAGTTTCCTTCAAAGCTTTAGGTACCCATTCCTAGGCTGTGTCGTCTGATTAAAATATGTCAAAACAATCCCTTGTGTCATTTATTTTCTTTCAAAGCTTTAGGTACTCATCCCTAGGCTATTCATTTTCAAAGGAAAATATTAGGGCAACACCCTTAAACTGTAACACCTCAGGTACATGCCCTAGGCAACTTAATTCCCAATGAAAAACATTGGAGTATTATCAAAGCCTCAAACATATACTCTGGGTTACCTTACCTCTAGTAGAAAACATAGGCATGTTCTTGAATTTTTACGTACTGGGTAGAACCTCAAATATCATTTGTCCCTAAAGAAAAGTCTGAAGTATTACCCAAATGTCCTTCAAAGCCTTTGGCAATACCCTTTGACTGTTTACTTCTTGTCAAAAGTTTTTTAGCATCACCTTTAAATTGTTTATTGTCAAAGTTCTTTCAACTCAAGAGGGGGCTCAGGTTATTTATTTTCTGTCAGAAGCTTCCGCACTTTCCTTGAATTCTAAACGGTGTTCACGTCTTTACTTTCTTTTCACATCAATAATATGAATAAATTTCATATTCTTTCATGAAAAGAAGTAAAGAGGGGCAGCTGTGAACACCTATTTTTGTCCGGCAAAAAAATTGACTAAAAAAATTGAAAAATAAAATGAAATAATAATAATAATAATTGTATAGTGACCGTTGTATAGTGACCGTTAGAATAGTAACCTTCCTCATTTCTATAAATACTCAATCTCTCCTCACTTCCTACCACACTCTCAAAATCATTCTCCCTCTTTCATCAACCTTTTTCCATAATTTTCCTCAAGCAATGGCCAATAGGTGACGAAGCCAAGAGGAAAGAATAAGGGAGGAAAACTAATGTTTGGTGACTACCTTCTTATTCCTTGTAGCATGGGTAATACTTGCCCTCTTTTGTGTATTTTATTTATGGTCACATATGTAAAAAATAATTTTAGGATTTTAAAATATTTTATATTTCTATAAGAGTAAGTGATTACTCATTTGTACTCAAAATAAATTTTTTTAAAAAGAATTAAAAAAATGAAAAAATGAAAAATGGGTCAAAAAATAAAAAAATGGCCAAAAAGATTACAAAAACGGCCCAAAAATTAAAAAAAGAAAATGGGCCCAAACAAAAAGGTTCTAGAAAAAAAAAGACGTTTTTGGTATTTTTTAGGTAGGACCTAGTTTGATTGCATAATTAGAAAAAATGGGGAAAGTTGGTATTAAATTTTGACAATTTGGAAAAGGAGGAAAGTGATGGCATCTCATGAGGGATCCAAAGCCAAATTTCTTCTATAAATAAGGCATGATGCAAAGGGAAAAAGGAAGAGAAGAAGGAGGAAGAGAGAAAAGAGTGGTAGTTTTTTTATGTAATTTTTAGAAAATCTTGTTTTCAAAAATAGAGATATGAAAATGTTGTTGGGAGAATGTGTGTTACTCTAGTATGTTTTTGTATGTGAGTTTTGTGACTCAAATTACCATAAAAGTCTTGTAACTAGTTCCCAAACATCGTAGAATTGACCAAATGAAGCCAAAAACAAGAGAAATCTACAAAAAATCGATCTCCCAAATTTTGTTATTATTCTTCATTAATTGTTACTGTGCTAAGGTATTTTTAAAAAATATGAGAATATTTATTTATCTGTTTAATGTATTTTTATTTTATTAATATTGTAATTTTTTTCTTGTGGAATTTTACTTATAATTTGATTGTCATAATTAGGATCATAATTTCATTTAATTATTTTTAGTTTTTTTATTTCGTATATCTTATTTGGTGTTTGTTATCATTGTTATCATTATTATTATTATTTATTATTTTATTTTGTGATATTTTGTTGTGACATCATATTCTGTTCCATTTATTTTTCTTTATTTATTTTTCTATAGTTATTTATTTATTCATTTATTTTTCTACAATTTTATTTTTTATTTATTTTTCTGTACTTTTATTTTTTTCTATTTATATTTTTTACTTTATTTTTCCACACTTGATTTTCCTACAGTTATTTATTTATTTATTTATTTTTTTGTACTTTTATTCTTCTTTATTTCTTTTTCTGTACTTTTATTTTCCTTTATTTATTTTTTTGCACTTTATTTTTATTTATTTATTTTTCTGCATATTATTTTTCCGTACTTTATTTTTTTGTAGTTAATTATTTATTCATTTATTTTTTGCACTTTTATTTTTATTTATTTATTTTTCTACACTTTATTTTTCTACACTTTATCTTTCTGCTGTAACATTCTGTATTCACTAAAATTAGTTACTTGTGAATTAATTGATTAATTAGGTGTGAGTGGGGAATTACTATTATTCCCTTAAAATTTCAAATGCTAATTTATCTTACCATCTCTTGCTACTCACGTGAAATTGGAAAAGAAACAGAGGCAAACACAATTGACTTTTATCCTTCTCTTCTTCGTGAGATGCATGCTGTGAAAATTATGGATGCCATCTTCTTCTTCTTCTCTGTGGGTTGCTTCCTTTTTCTTGATCTCTTCCATTGAAGCTTTGAATTGGTGGCCTTCTTCTCATTCTACTTCTCGGCAGCCATGGTTAGGGAGAGAAGAGCTTGAATCTTTTCAATTCAAGGTAAGTAATGGAACGCACTTTCGAATTTGAGTTGTTTGTGGAGCTCAATCACTAATTATCCCAATTTCTTGAATTTTAGAGCATTGTGAGGCCTGGTTGATTAGGGCAGCTTTGGGGATCCTTGGAATCCTTGGAGTTTTGATTTCTCCAAGCTAAAGTAAGTTAAAATTGGCACCCATGACTTTTAGATTATCATTCCCATGAGCTTGGACCTTAACAGTGGTTGTTTCCATTAAATTAGGTGTTTTGGAGTATATTCAGAACCCGAGCAGCCTTGGATATATTTTGGAGTATAGTTTTGGTGACCGTTGGAGTAATTTAGAATCATTTTAGAGTGGTCGAAAGTGACAGACAACTTGGGGTCCCCAGAATTGAGTTTTAGAGGTCGATGACTTGACTCGGTAAGTCATTGGATATAATTCTTAGAGGGTTGTTTTGACTCCGTTCTATGAAGTTTTGGGTATTGATTGCATTAATTATAATTTAGGAAATATTTTGGAAGTGTTTCAGAGTTTGGGTGTTGATTGGAAACAAGTATTGGAAGTGGATAACATTCATCGATAAGTTATAACTACCAAATAATACATATAATGTTAGTTACAAGCTTCAAAGTACAAGATTAATAGTGTACGGGTTATTAAAAATTAATTATCTATTTTTTAGGGTTTTTCAAGGCTTGTGGTTAAGTGATCATATAGCTTCAGATAGCGTTTGGATAGCTCAGGGAGCTTCAAGACTATTTATTTCCAGGTAGGGGAGCTTTACATTTTAAATGTATGGTTTATAGACGGGTTCGAGGTGTATTGATTGTGTGTAATGTGATGATTGAATTGTTTATTGTGAAATGTTTAAGAATATGATGATTGAATTGTTGATTGTGAAATGTGATGATTTAATCGACATTAAATTAACCACGAAAACTTTTTCCTTGTATTTTTAATTATTAATTAAAGGTTAGGATGTTTCATCTACAACTATTTATTTATTCATTTATTTTTCTATACTTTTATTTATTTATATATTTATTTTTCTACACTTTTATTTTTTTTATTTTTCTACACTTTATTTTTCTACACTTTATCTTTCGGCATTTATTTATTTATTTTGTTCTATTTTTTTCTCAATAATTTTGTAGTTATCTTTTACATAATCATTTGTCTATCAGTTTATTTGGTATATATAATTTCTTAAGTTATTTTTATAGGTAATAATTTATTTCCTATTATTATTATTTGTTTTATGTTCTCCTCTCTTATCTATTTATTTATCCATATTATTTTATTTATTTATTTATTTATTCATTTATTTTTTCCTCATGATAATATTCAAATTGTTTTTGATTTATCCATACATAATTGTTTATTTTATTTATTTATTGTCATGGCTTTTTATTATTTTCTCTTAACAACCTTTTCGATAATTAAGGATCAATTATTATCATATGCATAAAGAAAAGAACAAAACTAATAAATTGTTCATTATTTATTTATCCACTTATCTTTCTTTTAAGTTTGAAATGAGATTAATTTGGCTGAGATATTTTATTAATCTTATTTTCTTAAAAAATGATTGATTAACATTCACTTGTTAGTCCTAATTAATTAAGTATACATATTTCTTTATTTTCACATCGATGTATTTAATTTTATTTCTATCTATTTTTACCTTTTCATTTATTTATTTGTTTGTTTATTTTTTAGAAAAAAATTGTGAACCATGTATTTCTCAGTAAAATCAATGGATTGTCTTTTAATTACTAAAAAAATAATTTAGACGAGACATCTTATTATTTTCTGGTTATCTTTTAAGTACTTATCTGTGTATTTCCTTTCAAACTCAGAATAAAAATAATTTAGATGAGACGTCTGATGCATAATTCCTGATGTATTATATTCTTTGGCAAGCGCACCAATAATTAAATTTGTAATATATTTGATCGTTCCCACAGGGATTGCGGTAACTACCTCAATCTTAGACTAGTACAAGCTGAACCAACGCAATGCAGATAGAATTCATTCTGTTTTTGTTGTTTTTATACTTTCTATATTTTTGTGTTTTCAGAAGCAGTACAAAATGTGAAATGTGATTAATGGAAGATAGGTTAGGATTGCTTCAGCTTACAATTTCATCAAGAAACATGCAATTAAGGTTCAATCAAGCTTCATACTCATAAGGACAATTCACAGATGGTTAATCCCTAATTCCTTAGTAACTAACACTAATTCCTAAGCATTAAACCCTAAACCCTTAGGTACTTAATTAATAGAGAAATCTAATGCAAAATTGGGGGTTGAACCCTAATTATTCGCCTAATTACTAGGCCTGAATTAGTTAGGAAGCTGAAAGTTACCTAAGCCTCAACCATGATTCCTCACTGGTGAGTTTCTTCTTCAGATCTAGATTTGTCAATCCAGCAAAGTAGATCCACTCCTCAGCTTGTTCTCCTCATGATTTAGAAGTTGACTTCCTCAATACACTTTCAAGAATTCATTGCAAACCTTCACAATCCCAAACCTAGGGATTTAGAAACCCATGGACATGGATTCTGTCGAAGGTATGTAGAGAGACATGGATGAGAGAATTTAGAGAGAGAAAGAAACTAGAAAGAGATTAGAAATGAGCAAATGAATCTTGTTACCTTCTATAGTCTGCTTCCCCACACACTTTACAGAGTATATGCAAGTATATATAGGCAACTAACTAACTAGCTTAATTAATTACAAAGAATACTTAATTAATAATTAAACTAACTAAACTAATTACCTAATTAGAAATAAATAAATAATTACAACTTGATACTTTAATTATTAATGTACAGCAACAACACATCAGAAACGGTGCAGAGCTTCTTTTAGAGGGAAAAATAACTAACTACGAAATAGAATCACGCTTGAGCGTGATGTACTCGCGCTTGAGCGAGCTCGAAATATGCACTGCACTATAGGAGTTCACGCTTGAGCGTGATGAAGAAGCTTGAGCGTGAAGAGCTGTTTTGGAGTCACGCTGGAGTGTGAGCTTGCTCGCTTGAGCGAGGTCGTGCTCGTTTGAGCGAGGTCGTGCTTTCCTTTCTTTCTTTCCACGTACTTTGCATGGATCTCTCGCTTGAGCTTGCAGCCTTCAAGCTTGAACGTGAACGGCTCTTTACTGCACCTGCACATACAAACAAATAATTTCCTGGTGTTCGTACGCTAGCTGTCCAGTGTTTGTACGCTGGATTAGTGAATTTATAAATGACCAAAATTCCTTAACTAATTATTGTTTTTAATCATTTTCTTACATAAATTAAACACTTTTGAAATAAATAACTAAAATAAGAATTATTGACAATTTATTAAATAATAAAGCCAAACCAAACAAAATTTAATGGATTGAGTTAAATAAAAGATGACATAATTAAGTCTTTTCAAGACTTATCACATCCCCAAACTTAAAACTTCTTTGTCCTCAAGCAAATACTCAGATTAATTAAACAACCGCACTTACTCAAGACAATCAACCTTGCCTTAACTTAATTCATACCATAATTATTGAATACCAATCATGCTTTCTTTCACAAATTCTAAAAATATAATTACTCACACATCCTTTGGGAAACAAGCTGGTGATACTTTCCTCACTGGATTAGTGTTTCACTCTTCTCCCAGTGTATAAGGTTCAACACATGCACTCATCACCTGCATAATTGTTAGCTCAACATAGGCTCGCAACAGTTCTAAACATCATGACAAATGCTAGCACAATTGGATCAGTAAGGGCTTTTTAAGCTTGTAATGGGGTTAGGCTACAGGCTCCATTTTTGTTTTTCTAGTCAATGTTGGGTTAAAAGATGTGCCCACTGATGCCTTGCCTTAATCTTAACTTAAATGCCTTTACTAACTAGTTCTTTTGCTTTCATTATTTTTCAAATAAAGGGGTACTCAATTACTTGTGGTGCTTTGCATCTTCTTCTCTTTCAGTCCTTTGGACTCTTTCTTTCTTTCTTTCTTTTCCATCTTTTTCAAATTTTTTTCAATACCATTTTTCTTGTTGTGGTGCTTTGCATCTTTGCTTTGCTGGTTTTTTTACTTTTCTTTAACTTTTGCTGCTATTCCTTTCATTTCTCAAAATCCTCATCTATAACTAAGGTCAGAGTGTGTCCTTTATTTGCTGTTAGGCATACTCTTCATCCCTAAACTTAGAACTTGCTAGTCCCTAGCAATAAGATAAGACTTAGCAATTCATCAGTGGAACATCCAGGGATAATTCACTTGGTTTTTCTCAGATAAATAGGTTTGTAAAGTTAGGTACATAATCCAAATGAACGTGTCTCAGGCTCGAAATATAATTATTGGGTCAAAGGATAATTAATAATATTTAGGATGGCTAAATTTGGCCCTGGCTAAATTAACAAAGAAGGCCTTCATCATTTCCAATTCGCAAACAAATAATCATTTAGCAAGTACTGAAGCAAATTCTGTCTCACTAACAAGAATGCAGGCATACTCAAAAGAATTAATAAAGGCTCAAAAACTAATAATTAATAGGTAATCAGCCAATCATATCCCCAAACTTAATGCAAGATTATAAACTTAGATTGCTAACTAGCATGTTGGGTAAACAATTAATATAAGATTGAAATAATTATGGACAGGGATCATGAATTAAGAAATGCAAATTAATTAATTTATCCAATTAAAGCCTGAGAATCAGCAAACTTTAAACTATTAAGATGGATTCTAAATTAAACATAGTTAACATAATTTATCAATCAATGAGACAAAAGGATAGAATACTTCCCTTTTTACCTGAATGGCAGTGAATGATGAGGAATGGTGTGCATGAATTTAACAATACAATTTAGAAAAGAAATAACAACAAACAACTTATCATAGAAATAAACTTCGTTACACCGAAAAGGAAATACATTGTTCAATAAAATATTGAACAAAGTCATTACACCTTGAAAGTAGCAACATAACACATAAACAAAGCAAAAGATCAGTCATCATCTTCTTCATTTTCTTCATTCATAGACTCATCATCATCTTGTTCAGGGTAGGGTGGAAATTCAGCTGCTAAGGGTGTGTCATCAGGGTGAATAGTGAATCCAATGGAAGCCAACCATAAATCTCTGCCAGGTGGAACTCCCATTTCTTCAGTGTGATCCACATTTAATTTGGTGACAATCTTTCTCAGCATGAGATCATGGTTCAGGACCAGATCATAGGTTCCTAGCTGTATCTTCTTCATAACCTGTAGTTCCTGCATTATCATGGAAATATCAGAAGAAGGACCTGCTCTAGGTGGTGGTGCAAAAGATGTTGGTCTAGGTTGCCTTGGACGCTTAGACGCTTGAGGCATAAAATTGTCAATATGGTTTATCACCTATTGCTTATCCATAATCCTCTTAGGCTTCACCTTTGTCAGCTGAGCATAATTCACCATAACTTGATTCTTTTGGCCCAACAAAGTGATAACAGAACAATATGGCAGTTGGAGATTCTTTTCAAGGTTTTTTATCATCTCCTCTAGTATCAACTCACCCAGATTAACATACAAGCCTCTCATTAGACAATAAATCAATACCAATCTCTTAATGGTAATCTCAGTAGCATGAAGCATAGGTTGCAGGGATGATAGGACATAGTGGCACCATAAAAGGGGAAGGTGATTCAAACAATTTTTCCTGACACCTTTTGGTGCACCATTAGCCCTTGTCAAATATGCAGCTCCTTGTTCACAGCATTCTTCTAATATTTCTTTCCTAAGATTTTCATTTTCAGACCTATGAAAAATATCCACTTTCCATATATAGTGACATCTTTCCTCCTCCAATATAGGTATTTTCAATAGCTTGTTAAAATTATTACCAGTTAGGGGAATGGTGACTCCTCTCAAGAAGGAAGAAAAATGAAACTTATCCTCCATAGAATAGGTCCTCAGATTGGCATAAAATTCTCTAGTGAGTTCCTGGTAACCATTGCCTAAGTTCTCATTAAAGAACTACCATCCCCTTTCAATCATAGCAGCTTGCACATTAAAATCAGCACACTTTTCTCCATCAAGAACCAGAGCTCTATCCCTTATTACTCCTCTAGTTTTAAACGTTTGCTCATAATCCTGGGCAGCTTTAAGATCTCTAAACCTATGCCCATCAAAACTCTCAACTGTCTGGGATTTATTTTTTTCACTAAGACTTTTACTTATTTTGGGTGGTGGAGAATCAGAGATACTGACAGTAACCACCCCCTTTCCTTTATCTTTTGGGGTTTTCTTCATATTTTCCACTTCAACAATTTCTTCATGGTTTTTCAAAAATCTTTGTGATCTTGTTATCATTGTGAGTGTTAAAGATGGTGGTTAAAAAGCCTAAATGGAAACAAGTACAAAAACCAAACCATCATAGTAAACCAAAAAAAAAATGTAAGATGAATAGATATGATGAATGGAAGAAATTTGAACTTGAAACAGTGAAATATTGAATTTGTAACTAAAAATTGAAAGTATGCAGTGTAAAAATGGTACCTTTCTAAGGAATCAGAAGTGGTGCCTTTTCCTCTTCAAAACCCAAGAGTTTCCAGCGTAGAAAATTAGGGTTTGTACACTGAGAGGGTTTTATACTGTTGAACCCACTACCTGAGGTAAGCGTAACTACGCTGCAATCTTGGCGTATCAACGCCCAAATTAAATCATGACAAGTAGCATCAGGTATGATATTCACTCAAGCATGCTAAATCACGCTCAAGCGCCAAACAACAGTATCAGGTATCTTCAATATTGGCACTCACACTCAAGCTTACAGCAGCACGCTTAAGTAAGAACTTGGAACAATACTGCCACAGCCCCGATCACACTCAAGCGTGAGCTTGGGGTGCTTAAGCGTGGCACTTAACTATAAGGCACGCTCAAAGCATGGTCAGCAAGGGTCAAGCGTGGATATTTTCTTTCAGGTACCAGTGGTCACGGTCAGAGCATGTTGAATCACGCTCAGGCGTGAAATACAACCAGAAGTCATGCATCACGATCACGCTTAGAGCGTGCGGAATGACGCTCAAGCGCGTAATTCATTAAAGGGAAAAAGAGCTCGCGCTCAGGCGTGATTGAAGGATACTCAAGTGAGGGACAGACACTGATTTGCACGAGAGCTCACGCTCAAGCGTGGGTAATGTTCGCTCAAGCGTGTGGTGCAAAAGGACGATCACATCATGAGCTCGCTCAAACTTGACAAGTCCTCGCTTGAGCGTGAAAAAGAGACTTTGAGAATTTTCATTTTGTATGAAATTCACTTAAGCGAAAGGTGCTTCGCTCGAGCAAAATAAAAGAAATAGATGCACTCGCTTAAGCGACAACATATTCGCTTAAGCGAACAAAAGGAATTAAAACCAAGCACCATTCACGCTTAAGCGTGGGAGAATCACGCTTAAGAGTAAGAAGCAACAAGTCCCACGCTCGCTCAAGCGGTAAGATGTCACGCTTAAGCGCCACAGCATATAACAAGTCACGCTCAGGCGCCAATAGGCTTCGCTCAAGCGTGAGAATCATATAGGAGGTCGTGCTCAAGCGCGAGAGAGTTACGCTCAAGCGCCAAGGGTACCTGATTCTAATTCTAACTAATGGATTTACATGTATGTACACAGGGAAATGAGTGTATGAACGCTCAAACCTTATTCAAAAATTTACAAGTTTATTCACACTTCATTCACACTTTAAAAAAAAATTAGTTTTGTTTTAATGTTTCAAACACAAAACATAAAATACAATAATCAAAATATAGGGTTGCCTCCCTCAAGCGCTTCTTTAAGGTTACTAGCTTGACCTTCTGACATCTAAGAAGATGCCTGCAATAGCATGGAGGTTTTTTGCCTATCAAACTCTCCTCCAAAATAGAGTTTGAGTCTTTGGCCATTCACTTTAAATGTTCTATCAGTGGCTGGATCTTTCAACTCAATTGCACCATGAGGGGAGACCTCATTCACAATAAAAGGTCCAGACCACTTAGATCTAAGTTTTCTTGGAAAGTGTCTCAGCCTAGAATTGAATAACAGAACCTTATCATCCTTGTGAAACTCTTTTCTATTTATCCACTTATCATGCCACCTCTTAGTTTTCTCTTTATAAATTGAGGCACTCTGATAAGCATTTAGTCTGAACTCCTCAAGTTCATGGAGTTTTAGGACTCTCTCCTCCTGAGATTGGTCAAAATCCTTATTTAACAGCTTTGTGGCCCACCATGCCTTATGTTCTAACTCCACAGGAAGATGGCAGGCCTTACCATAAACCAACTGATAAGGAGACATACCAATGGGAGTTTTAAATGTTGTCCTATAGGCCCATAATGCATCATTCAATCTCACAGACCAATCCTTCCTAGACTTCCCTACCACTTTCTCTAATATTCTTTTAATTTCTCTATTAGACAGCTCAACTTTTCCACACGTTTATGGATGATATGGATTGGATACCTTATGCAGTACATCATAGTGTCTCAGGGCTTTTTCCATGATTTTATTTCAGAAATGTGACCCTCCATCACTAATGAGGACTCTAGGGACTCTAAATCTAGAGAAAATGTTCTTCTTTATAAACCTAAGCACCACATGTGCATCATTGGTTCTAGTAGGGATTGCCTCCACCCACTTGAAGACATAATCCACAACAACAAGGATATATTCATTGGAGAATGACTTTGGGAATGGTCCTATGAAGTTAATGCCCCAAACATCAAATAATTCCACAACTAAAATATTTGTCAAAGGCATGCCAGCTTTAGCAGAGACCTCCACTTCTTTAACACTTATCACACCTTTGAACATATACTTTAGCATCCTAAAAAATTATTGGCCAATAAAAGCCACATTGCAAAACTTTTGCTGCTGTTCTGGAGGCACCATAGTGTCCTCTATAATAGGAGTCATGGCAATGCCATAAGAGTCTTTCCTGCTCAGATTCAGGCACACATCTCCTGATAATTCCATCTACTCCTATCTTATAAAGAAATAGATCATCCCAAAGAAAGGTTTTACTATCATGAAAGAATTTTTTCTTCATTTGGGATGTCCAACCTTCAGGTACCACAGAGGCACTTTTACAGTTGGCCATATCAGCATACCATGGCCCTATGATAATTGCCATCAGTTTTTCATCTGGAAATTCTTCTTTAATCAAAATGGAATCGGATTCACCCTCCAGACGAGAGAGTTGATCAGCCACTAAGTTCTCTACTCCCTTTTTATCTCTTATTTCTAAATCAAACTCTTGGAGCAATAAAACCTATCTGATCAATCTTGGCTTTGATTCTTTTTTAGATAGCAAGTACTTAATTGCTGAATGATCTGTATACACAATGACCTTAGCACCAATCAAGTAAGCTCTGAATTTATCAAATGCATACACCACAACAAGCATTTCTTTTTCAGTAGTGGTGTAATTTAGTTGATTCTCATTTAATACTTTGCTAGCATAATAAATGACATGTGTTAATTTTTCTTTCTTTTGTCCTAACATAGCTCCTACAGCAAAATCACTTGCATCACACATTAATTCAAATGGTAAAGACCAATCAGGTGCTGCAAGGATTGGAGCTGTTACTAATCTTTGTTTCAGATTTTCAAAAGCCTTGACACATTTTCCATCAAAAACAAAAGCATGATCTTTCACAAGTAAATCAGTCAAAGGCTTAGCTATTTTCAAAAAATCCTTAATAAATCTCCTATAAAAGCCAGTACATCCTAAGAAACTCCTCGCTCCTTTCATATTGATTGGAGGAAGAAGTTTTTCAATGATATCAATCTTGGCTCTATCTACCTGATTACCCTCAGCAGAGATTTTGTGGCCAAGGACTATCCCTCCTTTAACCATAAAATGACACTTTTCCCAGTTAAGGACAAGATTAGTCTCCTGACATCTCACCAACACCTTAGATAGGTTGCTGAGGCATATATCAAAACTATTTCCAAACACAGAGAAGTCATCCATGAACACTTCAATGAACTTCTCTACCATGTCCCCAAAAATTGCCAGCATACACCTTTGAAAGGTTGTTGGTGCATTGCGAGACGCCCCAAACCCCCCAAATAAAATAGGGGAAAATTTTTCGCGTCTTTGAAAATATTAATAAATTCAATAATTAAAGTAGTGAAGTATTTTTCACCAAACCCCTGGATCTAAAATGAACCACTCCCATATATGAAGATATGAGAGGGTGAAACTAAATGTAAATTTTTCAATCAGAATCAGCGGAAGAATTATTTAGTTTGGTTTAATTAGTGGCTAAATGATTTTCAAGAGGAGTCCATTCATAAAAATATGGGATACAATTTATATAATCTAGAAGGCCTAAATATACTCCTCAATACCTTTAAAATAATATCTAAAGAAGAAATAATGCATAACATTTTAAAATTTAATTTAAAATAACAAAATGAGAATCAGGGCATACTCGCTCAAGCGTGACTCAAGTCGCTTGAGCGAGCCAGCGTACCCACGCTTGGGCGAACGCTGAGCGACCTTGAGCGAGGGAGGGAAATAGGTATCAGGGCTCAACTCGCTTGAGCGAGCCCTGCCTCGCTTGAGCGAGACACGAAGGAATGCTTGAGCGAAGGAAGCGAGACGCTTGAGCGAAGAAGGAAAGGAGTATCAGGGGTCGATCTTGCTTGAGCGGCCCAAGGCTCGCTTGAGCGAGATTGGTCCAGAAACGTTGAGGACTCTCTGGCCAATTTTCGCTTGGGCGAGGCACCACTCGCCTGGGCGAAAATCGTCCAGAATCCATTCTCCTTCTCCCTCGCTTGAGCGCTGCCCTTCACGCCTGGGTGAAAATTGTCCAGAATCAAAACACTGATTCTATGGCAATCTCGCTTGGGCGAAATACACGTCCGCTTGAGCGACTTTGGGGTAGCAACGAATCCCCTGTTCCACAACAATCTCGCTCGAGCGAGATTTCTACTCGCTTGAGCGAATTCTGCAGAAACTTAGCAGAAACGAAAATTTACTTGAACAAAACACATGCAACATCAATTCCTTCTAATTTGGCCTCACCTAAGACCCTATCTTAATTCATTATACATGTACCACTTCATATGATGCTACAATCCAAAACTACATGATTCTTTCATATAATTAAATACCAACAACATCATCATGCTAAGATTAATTCATGCATATGATCCAAATTCAACATTATGCCACATACACTCCCTACATACATTTGGATCCAACATCATTTCACAACTCCAAAGCATGACATAAAATCACAGCATACATTCATTAGTCAAGGACAAGTATCAAGATTCATTCTTTACAACTTTTGGGTCATGAATGAAAATTGTCATTACACAAACATGTCCAATTTTCTCCCATGACCTCCAAAATTATCAACATTACAAAATTAAGTATATAAACCTCATACACTCTACCAAAACAGATTTTCATGCCGGCCAAGGCGCACACATTCCTATCCATATTTACCTCCTTCAAACTCGGCCTCCAAAAGCTGTAGGATTTAAGTCATACCTACATCAACCTTAAAAATGACAACGGGGAGGTGAGTAACATAATCCAAATGAATTAAAGTCATACATTATGATGAAATACATGTATACTTGCACAATTAGCAATCATTTCACCACATCATACATTATACACAATACATCTTATAATTTCAAGTATACATTCACAATATCAATCATTTGGATTGCCAAACACACACTTCGGGTTAGTATTCAACTCTTTCCCCTTTCAATTCTCATTCATCCGTTGCCACCAAGGGCTTTCACCTAGGCATATCTCCAGCTATATGCAAATGCTCATAAAGCTAATGCATATGCACAAGAATTTCTTATCAAACAATGCGGATCCGGCTGTGGGAAAATATATCATTAAATCAATTGTGGGACAAGCATAGGTGTACTACTATGCCCTTACTGCAGTAGAAAAATTGTGTACACATATATCTCATTTTAAGCATGCTCACATTTTTATAATTTTACTGGTACCAAACCGCTATCGCCTATCTGTAGCACTAGTCACCCTGTGACTTGCGGATCAATAGCGTGGCCTCAACTACCACAAGTACTACGGGCCCCTCCCGAACACACATCGAGAGAGCCGTGCCCCGTCGGACACCGAGGTAAACTCGCTCACCAATAAAGCCGCCCGCCCACTGGGGCCGCCACATAGGGTGCCTCATCACCAAACTATGGACAGCTTCGTGACTCATACACCAAATCACAGGGGAAAGTCACAATACGCTCGTGCACTGAGCCACCCTCCCACTGGGCCCGCCTAGTGGAACCCCCTAATATTCCACATAGACAGCTATGATATGCCATGGATGCAATGCAAATGCAAATCAAGTGCATCCTCACACTATGCATCCTAGATGCCACTCCACATTTAATCATTCACCACCACCACTTGGCGGATTTCAATATTCTCATTATTCTTATCCAATCCCAATTCTCTTTGAACTTATTCTCATCAATAGTTAGTGGCATACATATTCCATAACTCATACACACATATTTGGGACATTCACATCACAATCTCAATTTACATATGGTTTCAAACCATCATCATACTTCATTAATATAATATTACCACATCATTAATTTTATCCCAAACACAATGCCACATAACAATCATCATTCTAAATGCATTCAAATCACACCTATCATATCATCCATTCAAACAACCATTAACATAATCACATATACATATTTTCACATCACCAATGGATGAAATCATGCATTTAGAAAAGTTACCCCCTCCTACCTCAAGGGAAGTAGTGATCAACACGGTTTGATGGTCCCGCTTCGTCAATGGGGTCACTTCCTACATCACAATACATTATACAATCAATTTTCTACTTACTCATTAAGGTTCAAATACTTATATATCAATAAATACTTGCTGTTTTTATTATTATAACTCTCAAAACTCTTTTATTTCATTTTATCCACCATAACCACCATGGGTTAGGTGCCACCATTTATTATTATGTACTCAACAACCAACCCTTTCATGGGTTTCTCCATTAATGACTTCCACCAACAAATTACCTTCACCAATGACCTTTATTCATCATACCTCACATTTATTACCAACAATAAATGTTCATCAACCTCCATTATACATTTCCCCCAAATTTATAAAGTTAGGGTTTCATAAAATTCCAACAACCATCATAAATACTCTTCTCTTTTCAACCATAAATGCATCCACTTTATTACTTCTCAAAGAAACCTCATTCTCATACAAACCCACATTAAACTCTTGCATTAAATACTCTCCTCAAGAACATCCATACACATGCATGGTTTCAAAACTCATATTATCATACACCCATGGCAAAAACCCAAGTAAATGGTGAGTATTCCTTACCTCACACCCAAAAACGAAAATGGGTTCAATAGGGGGAGAGGAAGCTGCGAAAATGGAGAGAAAGAGGGAGAATACAGCAGCTCTACAAGCCTCCTTCAAGCTCCACCAACGAAAATGAGGAGATACGGAAGATGAACTCAAACTTGCTAGGGTTTGGATGAAGAAAAGAGAGGAAAATGGAGAAGATGGTGATGAAGAGGAGAAGAAATGAAATGCAAATGAAATGTCTACCTTCAGCAGTGTACGTGAATAGGAGGAGAAGAAAATTGGGTTTTCGATTTATTTTAATTCCCCTTCATTAAAACTTTACCGTTTTATAACCAACAGGTTCTCCGTTCGGGCTCAATACATCATCTGAAAATTATTCAGAATACATATTCGGATTCCCAATATTATTCTCTACAGCCCTGACCAATATCATCTCATTCCGAGATACTTGGTCCGACACCCATATCTCAACCGGGCTTAGTTTCAGCTTAACCGGTCTCCATAATTTTCTAACAGTTCCCAAAATTATCAATTTAATTATTCTCAATAGTTTGGGACATTAAATACTCCATATACCAATTCCTAATATTTATTTCGGTAATTAATTCTCTCATTTTAAAATTCGGGATGTTACACATTGCACAAACTAAAAGGCATGCGCCTATATGCAAAAATTCCATAAGGACAGGTGAAAGTTGTCTTCTCTTGATCTTTTGGATTAACCACAATTTGGTTGTAACTAAAATACCCATCAAGGAAGCAGTAATAGTCATGACCTGATAGCCTCTCAAGCATTTGACCTACAAATGGTAAAGGAAAGTGGTCTTTTCTAGTGAAGTCATTAAGCCTTCTATAATCTATGCACATCCTCCAACCTGTAGTTGGTCTAGTGGTAATGACTTCACCTTTTTCATTTTTAGTAGTGGTCATCCCTCCTTTCTTAGGCACCACTTGGACTGGACTAATCCAAGCGCTGTCCGAGATAGGATAGATAATTCCTGCATCAAGAAGTTTAACCACCTTTTTCCTTACAGCTTCTTATGGGGTTTAATCTTCTTTGTGGCTGAACAACAAGGGAATAATTATCCTCCATCAAAATTTTATGCATATAGAATGATGGACTAATTCCCTTTAAATCAGCGATGTTCCAACCAATAGCAGATTCATGTTTTCTTAAAACCCCTATCAATTTTTCTACATCCTCATCTTTTAAATCAACATTAATGATTACAGGATGTGATTCATTATCTCCTAAGAAAACATATTTCAAATAAGAAGCCAAAGGTTTTAAATCATGTTTTTCTTCAAACACTTCCTTACCTTTCTCAAGTTCAGTATTATTCAACTTTTCTTTATTTTTATTTTCAAAATCACCTACTTCACACGCTTCAAGTAAGTTCAACAATTCATTATGTAAGTCATTTAACTCCTCAGTCTCACAGTCAAAATCATCCTCCAAAAAGGCTAGTAAAACCTCTTCTTCAGTCTTTAACAGCATAGGAGTCTTATAACTTTTAATTTCTTCAATCATAAAATAATCCATCTTCTCAGTTGGATGTTTCATAGCATTGAAAACATTAAAAGTTACTTGCTCCTCTTGAACTCTCAGCATGAGTTCTCCCTTCTCTACATCAATTAAAGCTCTACCTGTAGCTAAGAAGGGTCTCCCTAAAATTAAAGGAATTTCTCTATCAGCTTCCATATCCAAAACTATAAAATTTGCTGGGAAGATGAACTTATCTACCTTAACTAACAGATCTTCCAGCATCCCATGAGGATATTTGATAGACCTGTTAGCCAACTGCAAAGACATACGAGTTGGTTGCAAGTCATTAATTCCTAACTTCTTCATTAAAGATAAAGGCATCAAGTTTATGCTAGCTCCTAGATCACATAAAGCACTCACTAGTGCAAAAATTGGATATAACAACGGGATATATTCACAGGTTTAAGTGGATCAGTGATAAAAACATGCGCGGTGGCATTTTTGAAATTATAAGGTGAACGATATAATTAGAGAAAACTATATATCCACGGTTAACATCATAACCGTGAACGTACCCATCAATATATATTCACGGTTGGGGAGTCAACCGTGGATATATAGTACCTGAAATATATATCCACGGTTGTGTGCACAACCGTGACTATATATTCATGGGTATGTTCACAGTTATGATGTTAACCGTGGATATATATTGATGTCTATAATCACTGTTGTATTTCCAACCGTGGATATATAGTTCAGGGTTTAGGGTTTAATCACTGGGTATTGTATGTCCATGGTTGTTTCTATAACTGTGATTATAGATTTAATATTTATCCACGGTTGGGCTCGTAACCGTGGTGATATACTTAACATCTATCCACAGTTTTTTGTTCAACCGTGAATATACATATATTCACGGTTTCAAGCGGAACTGTGAATATACATCCTTTCTAAAACTTCAAAAGCCACGCCTTTCAGCCTTTTTTCACTTTCTCTTCTTCTTTCGTGCTGATTGTCGTCTTCTTCCTCGTCGTCCTTTTTGCTGGTCGTAGGCTTCTCCGTTCACTTCCTTCTTCTTTCGTGTGCCCTTCTTCTTCTTCATTCACATTGTCTGGTAAGTGCTCCCTTGCC
Source organism: Clitoria ternatea (assembly GCA_037962975.1). Classification (NCBI taxonomy): domain Eukaryota; kingdom Viridiplantae; phylum Streptophyta; class Magnoliopsida; order Fabales; family Fabaceae; genus Clitoria; species Clitoria ternatea. The sequence continues at coordinate 24,829,840 of CM075672.1, read as the reverse complement.
CTTCTTCTTTCGCTCACTTTTTAGCCCTGCTTCGTTGTTATGCTTTATCACCATTGTCTGGAAAGCTTGTCTCTCTGTTTGTGTGTAGTCAAACATGAACGAATATAGGTCTCTGAGTTTGTGTTTTCATTGTTGAAGCTGAACTCTGTCTCTGCTTATTTGACATTGCCTGTGACATTGCCTCTGTTTTCATGTGTTTTCATTGTTGTGGTAAATTTTTTTTTCAATTTATTTAATGAAAAATTGTAAAAAGGGAGCAGCAAGATATCTGATTAGACATGTGTTTTCATTTTTTTTCAATCTCATTGTGTTTTCATTGCCTGTGACATTACCTGTGACATTGCCTGTGACATTCCCTGTAGTATAGATATTATATATGTATAAGATATCTGATTAGATAATATCTGTGTAACAATTAAAGCAAGCTTGCTGGTTCTGTGTATTCCTCTTAATTAATCATTTTTACAAATTTTGGATGTTACATATAATACACATAATCATCTATTTAATATACTAAGGATACCTTTTAAATGTATATCCACATGCAAGAAAAAAGTTATATCCCTAAAATACGCAACACTGTGTGGAGTTGGAAATCCTAAGCATCTTAGCAACGTCTTGTGGTTGTGGGCCATTTCACTTTGACACATCCCTTGTGTGAAATAAAATTAATTATAGTCTATATGGGACCTAAAAAATCTTTTTTGAAGACTTCATTTCCTTCAAACTTACATTCAATGGTCTTTATGGAAACTAAGTAAAGGATGTATAGAATAAGAAGCTTTAGGCTATCAAATTAGAAATTAATCACCTTAGTGTATAGGGAAACAAACTATTGAATAATCTTTGTATCCCCTTCAGATTTAAAAAAATATGGCGAGTTCAGTCCTACATAAAAAAATAAATAAATACTATTGGATCAGAATTAAACATTAGAAAAGAAAATCATCAAACACATATAGATGTAGTTATACACGTTTGAAGTATGAATATCTACAAATTATGTAAACGGGAAAGCTTAACATGATCCATAATTCATATCTCATAATCCATGATCCATAATTCATAATCCATAATCCATAAATCCATACTTCATCATTGTTAGATATGAACATAACGTATTCCTAGGTTCAAGTTAGATATTTTTAAATGGAAAATTTTCACTTCATCATTGTTAACCATTCCCTTTAAAACATTTTCCATTTATGAATTTTGTTCTGTTGAAGTTTAGTTTAAAATTTTGATATTTCATTATTAGATTTTTGAGTTGAGTTGTAATCAAAAGTTACATTTCACTTATATAATGTTATTGCTATTGTTGTTGGTTACTCGTATATAATGTTATTTCTGTCTATTATATGTATGTGGTTTTCAATCTTGCAAACTCGTAGGCTCATAAAGTTGTTGTGCATATGAGTGAACCGTAGTTCCCCATTTGAGATTCAACACAAATGGTCATTAAATTAATTAATTTCATCATTTGTGTTGAATCTTGAATTGTCTGTTTGGACAGTTTGGGATGAACAATTATTTTTTATACGTCATTGTTAGTATGTACAAGTTAGGAGTTATTTTAAAATTTGATAAACTTTCGGTAACTTGCATTTTGTGTTGTTCTTTGGGTGCATATTTGGTTGTGGTTGAATTTGATTTGACCATTCTCATTTTGTGTACTTAGAGACCAATGCGAAATGCTGCCGAAATTTCATCAAATTTTAAAATAAGTCCTAACCTGTATATATGAATGACGTATAAAAACAATTGTCATCTTGAATGGGTATAGGACCACCACCTTTATAGAAAAAGTGAGGTTGATCATAGCACCTTGTAAACAGTTGGTATGGATCGGAGTTGGATAACTGCATCACGCCTAAGTTTGGAGTATGAGGGGAGAGTTGAATCATTTATAGAATTCGTAGCGAGGAATGCAGTGGAGGTGAATGGAAAGTATTTTTGCCCTTGTGTTACATGCTTGAACCTGCGTCGGGTAGACTTGGAAGAGGTACGAGAACATCTACTGTGTGACGGTTTTCTGCGTAGTTATACGCGTTGGATATGGCATGGTGAAGATGTGGTGGTGCCAAGTAACAGCTCTCAAACTAACAATCGAAGCTCGATGCATGAGACCGATGTTGACATGGATGACCGACTCGAGGATATGATCCGTGATATGAGGGTAGAAGGTTTTAAGAAAGCTCATGTATATACGACTCTGTGTAAGGACTCTGAGCAGCCGTTGTATCCAAACTGCGTCAATTTCACGAGGTTATCAGCAGTTTTGCGATTGTTTAATTTGAAGGCAATAAACGGGTGGACGGATAAAAGTTTCACTGACTTACTGAAGTTGTTGAAAGAAATGCACCCAGCTGGAAACACCTTGCTGAATCGTAACTATAAGGCCAAAAAGGTGTTATGTCCTATGGGTTTAGAGTATGAGAAAATACATGCATGCCCAAATGATTGTGTATTATTCCGGGGTGAGTTAGAAATACTACATCAATGTCCTAGGTATGAGGTGTCACGGTATAGGAAGAAAGAGGCGGATTCTGATAAGGTATGCACTAAAGGGTCTCCTGCAAAGGTGTTATGGTATCTGCCTATAGTTCCAAGACTAAAGCGTCTGTTTGCCAATGCAGATGATGCAAAACTTATGAGATGGCATGCTGATGAAAGGGTTGTTGACAGACTACTAAGGCATCCGGCCGATGGATCACAATGGAAGAAAATGGATACGATTTTTCCAGAATTTGCCCATGAACCAAGAAATGTTAGGCTTGCACTAGCCACAGACGGCATGAACCCATTTGGGAACCTGAGCACAAACCATAGTTCGTGGCCTGTTTTGTTGTTTGTTTATAACTTGCCGCCCTGGTTGTGCATGAAGCGGAAATATGTCATGTTATCGATGATGATTTCTGGTCCACGACAACCGGGGAACGACATTGAATGACTGTCCCCACACACTCTCACGTGGGGGTTACCGTAGGTTGGAGGAGCGGCTAGCCCAGGAGAGGCTAAGTCAGTGTCAGACTAGTCAGCCTGACACTGGTATTGTGGATCCCTCTTCCCCACCTACACGCCACGACAAATGAAAGCGGGCCAGGATCAAGAAGACTGGGGAATACACTTCCTCACAAGCTCAGGAGGTCGCCTCACAGATAGTAAGTATTCCCCTTGTATCAGTGTCTATTTTTTGGTTTACGTGAAGGAAGTGAATACTAACTTGTTTGGTTTCAGGATTCCTTGGTTGAGCAATCAACCCAAGGGTCTTTCGTAGCCCATGGTAGGCAGGATATTTTGACTACCGCCATCGGCAGGCCAGAGCACCCAGGAAGAGTGCGTCCTGTTGGTTGAGGTGTAGGAAAGATGTAAATAACTGTATCCTTTAATTTTGTTATCTGTTAAACAATTATGGGTTAATCATTCACATTTCACAGGCCTCCACAGCTATTACAGTGCTCCCGACCCTGCCCCTTCCTTTGAGAAGTTGGTGGAGCAGAAGGTTGCTATTGTGAAGGCTGAGTATCAGAAGGAGATATCTAGGCTCCACCAGGAGATGGCCCAATTCAGGGAGGAGATGAAGGCCTCACTCAGCCACCACTAGGAGACTACCGCACCAGCTAGCGACCCACAGGTTAGATTCCTTATTCAATTTCCTCGGTTTTATTATTTGTAATCACTTTCTTTCATTGTTGAATAACTTCTACTTGATGTGTAAATATGTAGGTACGGAGGGTTAGCACTAAGGGGTCATGCGCTACGGCTGACCCTGACGATGATGGGGTTGAGCCACCAGATACCCGTCCATGTGACCTATTCATTGATGGGTCAGAGAAGCCAGTTGCCACTGGCATGGTCTACAACTTAGGCCCTGTGGTTCACCATCAGACATTACCTGATGGTATGTCCAGGGTCTCTGTTGTGCTCATCCTCGAGGAGGATGCTGTTGTGCCAGTGGTAACTCCAGAGGTGAAGACCGTCGATCAGGCGGTGGGCCACTTTCTGATATGGCCCAACAGACTTCTGACGGTTGCCCCTGGACAGGTAAACACCTTAAACACTAACTAATTTTTTTATATTGTCAATTATGGTACAAACTGTGATGGTTGTCAATTGTTCAATAGGAACAGCCATTGAAGAGGCCAGACCCGGCCGACGATCCCATCTGGATGCTATGGCACATCGGGTATGAGCAAGGAGAGGAGACTGTTTAGGTCCCATAGGAGCCACTAGTGTTCGGCCGTCCAAGTGCAGTACCACTTTACATTACACATTCTGACATGTGTGAGATTATTTCAGGGACGTCGATGCTGAACATCTCTATCATTCAGCTGTGGGAGCTATAAGTATATCGTTTTTTGTCCAATTTTTTCATTATACAAGTTATTTGTCGCTAACCATGTCTCAACTTGTTTAGATTTCTGACAAAACTCTGTGTGGACTTGGGTTTCCAAGGAACTTATGGTTTCTTAGAGCCCTCTCTCATACAGAAGCAAGGAAACACCACGCAGGACACCCTGGCATACATCTAGAATTGGATGTTTGAGTCTAGGAAGGCTGTATACATGGGCCCCTATCATAAGGGTAATATTCTATTCTATAATTATTGTCATTAATTTTTGCATTTTGAAGTCTCACTTATCACTGGTAACTGCAGCGCTTACTGGACGCTTGTGGTGATCTGTCCCCAGGCTTATTTTGCTCTGTACTTTGATACTATGCATCGGCCAGTTCCACAAGACCTGGAAAGTATAGTAGACGGGTAAGTTAATCCCTAAAAAATAAGTACAAATTCGATTACATCATTTTTGGACCTATACGATTCTAACTTATCTTGTGTTTTATTTGATGTAGGGCGGTGGTTGGATACCATCGACGCTTGGAGTTAAGTCCAGCGGAAGAAAAATTGTGTGGGTGCACCCAAAAGTAAGTCAATCGTATTCATTCAAATCTTCAATATATATTTTTTAAGTTGTGAATTCACTTAGTCTATATTTTATGTCCATTGTAGTCTTACAGGCAGGAGGGTACTGTTGAGTATGGCTATTACGTCATGCATACCATGCTGACCATCGTCCAACAACATTTAGTAGATGGATAGACAGATGTAAGTCTCATCATTTGGACTACTTTTCTAACAATTTCATCAATTTCATGTAATAAATATAACTTTTGTTCTAATTATTTTGTGCATTGTTTGCAGTACTTCTAGGACCGGTCATACTTCTTTAAGACACTTGTAGATAATGTTAGAAAGCAATGGGCCTCATACTTCATTGAAATCAGCAAAAGAACTTAGCTAGATATAGGATCTTTATTCTCTTAAATATGTATCTAGTGTAGGATTTAGGGTTTACATTTTATTAGGTTATATTCATCTGAATTGTATAAAGTTTCATTTTTTAGGTTGTTATGAATTCATATCAAATTAATTGTTATATATATACCATTCTTTTAATATATGGTTTGTTGCTGGATATGCTGGGATACTGTATATTGTGCTGGTTGTCTGAATGCAGGTTTGGGAAACAATAAAACAAAAACCATATTAAAAAAAAATAGAGTATTTATTCACGGTTATGGTAACAACCGTGATTATAGACCCTATTTATCCACGGTTACTACCATAACCGTGATTATAAATAGTCTGTAAGTGAATTTTTTTTACTACTTATATTCACGGTTGTGCTAAATAACCGTGAATATAGATTCTCTTTATCCATGGTTTCTACTATAACCGTGAATATAAATAGTCTGTAAGTGAATTTTTTTACTACTTATATTCACGGTTGTGGTAAACAACCGTGAATATAGATTTTCTTTATCCACGGTTTCTACTATAACTGTGAATATAAATTGTCTGTTATATTCATGGTTATAATCGACAACCGTGGTTAGATGTGATTTATTACCACGGTTGTTAACCATGGTTAAAGGCCCTCATCTACTACCACGGCTGCAATAACCACGGTTCTTTAACCATGATTAAAGGCCATTTTTAACCGTGACTATATCCATTTTTTCCACTAGTGACTTCCTACATGAAAATCCCCTATTGCATAAGGTATTGTAAAAGATCCAGGATCTTTTAGCTTTTGAGGGAGTTTCTTTTGAATAATTGCACTACACTCTTGAGTGAGAGCAATCATCTCATCTCCTTTAAGCTTTCTCTTCTTAGACAGAAGTTCTTTCAAAAATATAGCATATAAAGGCATCTCTTGCAATGCCTCAACAAAGGGAATATTTATGTGAAGCTTTTTAAACACATCCAAGAACTTAGCAAACCTTTGCTCCTCTATTTGTTTTTAAATCTATGAGGAAATGGAGCATTCTTTAATTTTTCAGGAGTTAGCTTAGAAGCTTCCTCCAAGATCAAATCAATCTTTTTCTTTTTCTTTTGATGAACTTGTTTTTCTTTAACTTTATTTTCTTTTTCTGCTTCTATTTCTACTTCATTTTCAATTCTATTATTATCTTGCTCATTTTCCTGCTCTATTTCTTTGGTTGTTTCTTTTTCTAAGCTTACTTCATGACTTGGAGGTGGGAGAAGAATTTTCCCACTCCTAGTAGTTATTGCTTTGCAATGTTCCCTTGGATTTACCTCGGTATCTCCAGGAAAATTGCCTGATTGTCTCTCAGCTAATTATTTTGACAGCTGTCCAACCTGATTTTCTAAATTTCTAATGGATGCTTCTTGATTTTTAAAGCTGGCCTGAGTGGCCTGAATGAACTAAGACAACACATTCTCAAGTTCAGACTTTTCTTTAGAAGGCGGGGATTGTTGTGGTCTATTTATGGTTTGATTTTGTGGCATATTTTGATTCAAATGTGGACCTTTCTACCATGAAAAATTAGAGTGATTCCTATAGTTAGGATTAAAGGAATTAGAGGGATAATTCATTTGAAATTGTTGCTGCCCCATATAATTCACTTGCTCAGCAGTCACATTTGGATCACACATGCCATTTTTGTGGTCTCCACCATAAAAATCACAACTTATTATACAAACTTGATTAGGCTTTTGAAGTTCTGAAATCTATACACTTAATTTCTCTAAGGCCCGAGTCATCAATTTACTTTGAGCTAAATAAGCATCTTGTGCTTCCAATTCTAGTATCCCTCTCTTAGGGATTTGGCTCCTTTCACTAACTAGATATTCATTAGAAGCTATGACATCAATCAACTCTATAGCTTATTCTACAGTTTTAGTAGTCAATGAACCTCCAGCTGAGGCATCAATCAAGACCCTAGTAGCTGATCTCACACCATTATAGAATATAGTAACTTGCTGCACATCAGGAATCCTATGGTTTAAGTTCAAAGTTATTGGCTGCAATTGGAGGCCTAAGGATACTAGATTACGATCCTTCTTCATTAGGCCTAGAGTAGTCACCTAGTGTAACTCTCCTCTGTTCCATTTCTTGCTGTTCTTTTCGCTTTTTATCCTTTCTAAGCTTACGTTCTAACAAATCAATATCAGGATCAAAGAAGAAAGGCTCTCCTCTGTTTCTTAACTGTATACACCAAATATTTCACACAACAGAATTAAAGCTACTGCTAACCAAACACTACAGTTATATAAAACGAAATTCAACTACTGCTATACTAAAAATGAAGATTAAATTGCTAATGAATGCAAAAACAAAATTAAACAGTTCAGTCTAGTATCGGTCCAAGGATTGTTAATATTACTCAACAATCCCCGACAACAGCGCCATTAACTTGATGCATAATTCCTAATGGATTATTGATAGATGTCCAATTTATATATATTTTGCATGGATAATGAAGCATAAATTGGATATAATGTGCAATGTTTGTCAATTTTGTAAGCTATATAGAACATAAATTATGATATGAACATTGTACAGGTTGATTGGTTAATTTTGTTGCAATTCCAAAAACAAATTGAAGAAGAAAGAAGAAAAGAAGAAAATTCACCAAGTTTTGAGCAAACAAGTGATATTCGCTCAAGCGGAGGCTATATCGCTTGAGCGAATCAAGGTCGCTGAGGCTAGACTGAAGAGCTCGCTTGGGCGAGCAAGGAATTTAACAAATACAAGTATCAGGTCAAGACTCGCTTGAGCGAGGAGTCATTCACCCAAGCGAAATCAAGCCAGTAGAGAATGATGAAGCATTCGCCCGAGCGAACCTAGTTCGCTTAAGTGACATTGGTACAGAATGGAATAACATAAGCATCGCTCAAGCATTTGAATTAAAACACCAAGCGAAATTCCTTCAGTGAGTCACAATGTAAAACTCGCTTGATCGACATGCTTTCGCTCAAGTGAAATTAGTCCAGAGCCTAAACTCAAAGGATTCGCTGCAGTGGATAAAGGAATAGCTTAAGCAAAAAGGAATAAAAGATCAGATATGAAGCTTTACTCAAGCAAACTTAAATCGCTTGAGCGAGTAAACATGCAGATGAAGCAGGACCAAAAGCTTTCTTCACGTTGAAGTAGTCTAGTCGCTTGAGTGAAACTTTAACTCGCTTAAGCGAGTATTCCTTTATATAAGCATACAAAAGGGTTACTTCAGGCGCGGCTAGGTAGTTAGGAGAAGCACTTTGTACTCTCTTTTCTTCATCTTTCTAAGTTTGTAATGACCACCATGAGTGGCTAAACATCTCATTTAGGATTGGAGGTAACCAATCAAACTTGATGTACATTTGGATAATGTTTATGTGATTCATGTATTGTTTTATGCTTCTTTGTATTCCATTTTATGTTCACTGCCTGAATCTACTTGATCACTAGTTTCTTGATTCAAGTTTACGGTTGTTGTTGGAAAACGACTTTCGAAAACGAATCTAAATGGAACACTCATTGTGAGTAGATAACCAGGGATGGTATCTAACGCAATGGACGTCTAAACAATCGTTCTTAATGCTGGAATAGATTTAAAACGATCAAGGGATTGACGTTATTAAACCTATTCTTATGAATTTCATAGTCAATGAATTGATATGAATGACTGTGATTATGACGTAAAGAATCATATTGCAAATATTGATTATGTGAATATTAACGGTGTATCGGAAAGTGAGAAAGGTGAATCCAATTCCCAAACTCTATACTCTGTTATTTTACTCATATTTCTTATATTGCTTTCGTAGACTTTTAGATTTATGAAAAGTTGTTTACTTCATTATCATGAAAACTACAAGTTACTTCTGCCGTAATAGTTTGAAATCGATTTAATCCAATCCGTAGTGGGAACGACAATTGTTTTTCGGAACATATACTATAACTGACAAGTCGTGCACTTGCCACAAGTCAATTTAAAACTGACAACTGAGTGTCTTGTGAATATATCATACCCAGACAACCAGCAAGTTTTTGGCGTCATTGCCGGGGATTAAGTTTAAATAAATTTCAATTATTTCGGTTCGTGAATATAGTTGTATAGCAATTTTGTGCTTGTATATCTTTTTCTTTGCTAACCTCTTTGTTGGAAGCTTTGTTTATGATACTAAGAAGTCAGGGATTCAAAGAACAGGCTGAAATAGATCCTGAAATTGAGAAGACTTTGAAGAAAATCAAAGCCAAAGCTAAAGCACAACAAGAGGAGGGACAATCTTCTTCTCCAACTTTACCACCATTATCAACTCCAAAACTTGAAAACATGGAAAGACAACACCAATAATTGTTTGAAATCGATTTAATCCAATCCGTAGTGGGAACGACAATTGTTCTCCGGAATATATACTACAACTGACAAGTGGTGCACTTGCCACAAGTCAATTTAAAACTGACAACTGAGTGTCTTGTGAATATATCATACCCAGACAACCAGTAATTATATTCTTTGGCAAATGCACCAATCGTTAAATTTGTAATATATTTGATCGTTCCCATAGGGATTGCGGTAACTACCTCAATCATAGACTAGTGCAAGCTGAACCAACATAATGCATATAGAATTCATTCTGTTTTTGTTGTTTTTATACTTTCTATGTTTTTGTGTTTTCAGAAGCAGTACAAAATGTGAAATGTGATTAATGGAAGATAGGTTAGGATTGCTTCAGCTTATAATTTCATCAAGAAACATACAATTAAGGTTCAATCAAGCTTCATACTTATGAGGACAATTCACAGATGGTTAATCCCTAATTCCTTAGGTAACTAACACTAATTCCTAAGCATTAAACCCTAATCCCTTAAGTGCTTAATTAACAGAGAAATCTAATGCGAAATTGGGGGTTGAACCCTAACTATTCACCTAATTACTAGGCCTGAATTAGTTAGGAAGCTGGAAGTTACCTAAGCCTCAACCATGATTCCTCACTAGTGAGTTTCTTCATCAGATCTGGATTTGTCAATCCAGCAAAGTAGATCCACTCCTCAGCTTGTTCTCCTCATGATTTAGAAGTTGACTTCCTCAATACACTTTTAAGAATTCATTGCAAACCTTCGCAATCCCAACCCTAGGGATTTAGAAACCCATGGACATGGATTCTGTCGAAGGAATGTAGAGAGACATGGATGAGAGAATTTAGAGAGAGAAAGAAACTAGAGAGAGACTAGAAATGAGTAAATGAATCGTGTTATCTTCTATAGTCTGCTTCCCCACACACTTTACAGAGTATATGCAAGTATATATAGGCAACTAACTAACTAGCTTAATTAATTACAAAGAAGACTTAATTAATAATTAAACTAACTAAACTAATTACCTAATTACAAATAAATAAATAATTACAACTTGATACTTAAATTATTAATGTACAACAGTAACACATCAGAAACAGTGCAGAGCTTCTTTTAGAGGGAAAAATAACTAACTGCGCAACAGAATCACGCTTGAGCGTGATGTACTCGCGCTTGAGTGAGCTCGAAATATGCACTGCACTATGGGTGTTCACGCTTGAGCGTGATGAAGAAGCTTGAGCGTGAAGAGCTGTTTTGGAGTCACGCTTGAGCGTGAGCTTGCGCGCTTGAGCGAGGTCGTGCTTTCCTTTCTTTCTTTCCATGTACTTTGCATGGATCTCTCACTTGAGCTTGCAACCTTCAAGCTTGAGCGTGAACTTCTCTTTACTGCACATGCATATGCAAACAAATAATTTCCTGGCATTCGTACGCTGGCTGTCCAGTGTTTGTACGCTGGATTAGTGAAATTATAAATAACCAAAATTCCTTAACTAATTATTGTTTTTAATCATTTTCTTACATAAATTAAACACTTTTGAAATAAATGAATAAAATAAGAATTATTGACAATTTATTAAATAATAAAGCCAAACTAAACAAAATTTAATGGATTGAGTTAAATAAAAGATGACATAATTAAGTCTTTTCAAGACTTATCAACGTCTTATTGTTTTTATTTTATTTTATTTTATTTTTTTATTGTCTTCTAATCACTTGTTTGTTTATTTTTTTTGAACTCAAAAATGAAAAATTTAGATGATACGTCCTATTATTTAATTTTATTTTATTTTTATTTATATTTTTTAAAATGTCCTTATTATCATTTTGTTCAGGTTTATATTTTCTATAAATAACATCTATCATTGTTGTATTTTTTCTGAAGGATGAAATATTTAATAATCATTTTTAAAATTATACATAATCAATTTGGGTAATCATTTTAGGACGAACAGTGTGGGATGCTAATACCTTCCCTACCTGTAATTCGACTCTAGGACCAAACAGAATCTCATTTTAAAAACCAGTGCCATTTAAAGGTTTTGTTGATATTTTCCTTAATAAATATTTGTGGCGATTCCCTGAACCCTTTAATTTTTAGGCCTCCCAAGGGCTTTGTTCTAATACGGTTTTCTTTTTTTATTGCATTCTCCCATTCTGCGTCATGACTCGAGACCCCGGTCGTGACAGTCACTTAACCCTTATCGTGAATTTTTTTTGAGACTTAAAACCCCTCTTCGTGGAAGGCTTGTAACTCAAAACCTTCATCACCTCAAATTTATGGAACTAAAAACTCCACCATAATTCTCTGCCATATGAACCTAATCCTCTAACTCTTTCTTCATCTCTATGTGAATTTGTGCACCTCCACTTTCAAAAACCCATCGAGCTCTCTCTTCTACTTTGCCACCCTTTTCCTATTATGACCCATTGTTCTTACTCGACCACACTACATTCTTTATTGTATCACTTCGTCCTTGTCAAAGGAACTCCCCTGTTCTTCTTACTCCATTACACCACATTCTTGATTGTATCACTTTTTTCTTATCAAAGGTATTTTCTTTGTTCTTGTTGTCAATCATAGGTTTTGTATATTTAAGGATGAGGGTTTTTTTATAATTAAGGTTTAGGGATTGAATTGCGCTTCTTCCACCTTCGTGACTAGTTAATGAGTGATGACTTGTTGCATCCCTCTACACCAAATTAGACATGTTTTATGATTATGTGGTTTTTAGTTTTTGTCAATTTTTTAGAAGCATGGAACAAAGTCTGTTAATAGTATTTCAGCTAGCTTCAAATGTGAGTTGTAAGAGTTGTGTGGAAATTGGATTGGAATAATCTTGAATTTAGTCTCTAGTTTGTCATTTGATATAGAATTCAACATGGTGTTCAGGGTAAAGTGATTTTTTCAAGTTGTTGTGCTTCTAATTTATAAGAATACTACTTTATATAATACTAAATTTGGTCATCTTAATTCTAATGTTTGGTTCTGGGATGAGCTGTTATTTCTTATTTGGGAGGTTATATTTGAATTAGGTTTAGTTACACGTTGGATACTCATAAAAAGAATTGTACAAAAATGGATATGCAATTTAGATATGATTCTAGCTAGAGTTGGTTAGCTTAGTGTTTGGTTAGATTTGCCGTATATACTATTTAGATCTCTATTTAGATCACCCCCCAATTAGGCCTTTTCCTTATTTCTCTCAATTATCTCATTTTTGTTTCATACTCTATCAAATTTGTTAATCCTTACTTGTGGGAGGTGAATCTATTAATTTCTTTTATTATAGATGTTTTGTTAATGTACCTTTTCTTTTAATTTTTAGAAGTTATTGTATCTCATACCTATATCTTCACTGGGTACCAAAAACGTACCTGTATCCATGTGACATAGAGAATTGTCACTTCTTAATTTCCTTTCCTCTAAAAGTTTGAATAGAAGTTATAGAGAAGGAACCTTGTTGGCAACCTGGCATCAACTGATTATTTTTCGTATTTGACATTACAGACTTCATGATTTTACTAGAATATGATGGATATTTGCTTTAGCTTATGAGTATAGTAGCATTGGTAGCATGTGTATTTGTAAGAGATGACAACTAATTTCTATTAGGCTCTATATAATATGTTGCTACTTGGTTGGTATTAGGTTTCAATCATCTTTCATTCAGTCTTCCACACTTCTGGAGACTTTTCTCCTCTTTTAATAGGAAAAAAGTGAATTTCAATATGAATTCATCCAGTGACTTTATTTCTTAAAAGGAACTAAAATATATTCTAGTAAGCATCATTTTCTTTCATGATGAAATAATCCTTTTTTTTCTTTATTTCATGGGAGGACAATTATCAATTCATCTACTATTATTGAGTATAGGAGCAAATAGAAGGCACAAGATCAACTGTATTTGGCACAAGCTGCCAATCAATGGTGGAAAACAATTTGAAAATGTTATGTATATATCTTCTGATGGAAACAACCATGCTCCCAAGGTTGCTTCACTTTATATATTGATGAAGAACTTCCTTTTTGTTCCATTATAGTGTTTTGGTTCTTGGAACTTATTTCAATTTTCATAAAGTGAAGAACCTTATACCATTACTAAATAAAAGGAGAAGTGGACTGAAGAAGAGCACCAAAAGTTCCTTGAAGCTTTGAAATTGTATGGTCGTGGCTAGTGTCAAATTGAAGGTAACCTTTATATCTTGATTTAATATTCTATAATAAATGATCTTGCATTTGTCTTCAAGTTAGATGAAGTCATTTTCTCTCCATGCAAAGCATATAGGTACCAAACTACAGTTCAGATTCAAAGCCATGCTCAAAAGTTTTTCTCTCAGGTTATCATTATTTTATTTAAATTTTGGTGTGTAATTGTTGTTGGTAACTAACATCGAAGCTATAATCATAGAATTGGATTTTGGTTGATCTATAGGCCTATTTGAACTATAAGGGATTTTGATCATTTTTTGTTTTAATAGCATTAGAGTTAGATATGACTATTGGGTCACTTTTGTGTTCTTATCTCAAGTATCATAATTTGGTTTTCGGTTGTGAGGGAATCTGATGGCAGTGCTGAGAATTCAATACAACCAATTAATATACCTCCTCCTTGGCCAAAGAGGAAACCTTTCCATCCATATCCTTATAAATCAGTCAACTCTTTCAAAGGACACACCATACCAAATGAGAAAGAAATATCTCCATCTATAAATATGTTAGCTACTGAGAAAGACATCCCATCTCTAACCTTTGTGCTATTTGTAGTTAGTTCTAATGCATTCAGATCTACATTCTTAGAGTAAAATAACAGATGCCTTTCACCTAACTCTTGCACCATTGATATTCACTCAGTCAACTTGTCACTTGGTGAAAAGGAAAATGATTGCATCCAAACTATCTTAAGAGGAAGATAAAGGATCACTAGCTTTAGTTCCCACTATTTCTAATCCAAACATGTGCGTGGTATGATAAATTTCATGATATTCTATGGTTAGGCTTCAGAAACAAATTGATATTTTCTTAGAAATCTATTGTGTTTACTAATTTAATTCTTTGGTATTATCATAAAAGTCCGAGTTTAGTTCTAAGGAAATTGAATGTGTTAAAGATGCTGCTAATATGACAAACACCGCTAACATTAAGCTTTCTGGAAGAATAATCTCCTATAGTAGGTGATCAAAAGTCACTGAAGATAGATTATGAGAATGTCAAACCCATAACTGTTAAGTCTTGTGAAATGGATGACGTCGAGAATGAAAAGCTTGTCCAAACAGGTGAATCTAAACAAGTAGATACACAATTATCACTAGGCATGTGTAGTGGTAACTGGCACATAAAACTTGATGCTGATATAGTCAAATGATAATTTCAAACTTTAAAAAGAACATTGTTGAAGACCCTTGATAATCTTCTATAGAAACAAAAAATAAAATTC
This sequence comes from Clitoria ternatea, assembly GCA_037962975.1. NCBI lineage: Eukaryota > Viridiplantae > Streptophyta > Magnoliopsida > Fabales > Fabaceae > Clitoria > Clitoria ternatea. Next base: position 24,814,755 of record CM075672.1, on the reverse strand, counting down.
AAATCTTTAGGATTTGAATCACATTGTTCCAATTCTCATCATATGAATGCATGATTCTCTCTCTCTCTCTCTAGTTGATTTTCATATGTAACTTCATTATAATTAGCTGTTGAGCATACCTTTTGGTGCATTCATATTTTCTATTATTTAGCTTTATGTCTTTGGCCTTAAACTTTTAGACTTGTTTATACCGAATCCTTTGGTAATTGTTAGTGCCTAAATATTGTTGGCTTTTTGGCAAGCGCACCAATGTATTATTGTAGTTTTCAAAATAGATATCGTTCCCTCAAGGATTGCATGTTTTTAGTATATAACAGTAATTTTTAAAGTGTCAACACTTATTAACAAAAGAATGATTCATATGTTATTCAAATGGCCTCAATACTCAAGAGGGGGGTAAATTGAGTTTTTAAAACATTGCTTGGAATGCCTTTGAACTTGATTCTTTTATCATAAGTTTAAAGATTATGCAAGTGAAGGCAAGTATAGTACAAGAAATAAAGCAAAACAAGATGTGAATATTGCTGAAACAATTTGTCAAACACTTGGTGTGCAGCGCTTTAAAGTAACTAATTCAAGCAAGCTCAAATAAGCAAATCACAATCAATCAACAACAATTCAATCAAATACAATATATCAATGTAAAAGAGTGAGGGAGAAGAGCTTGCAAACTGATTTAACGAGTTCCACCAACCCTGGTGTACGTCTCACCTTCAAGCAACCCACTTGAAGGATTTCCACTATTAAAGTTTAGAGATTACAAGCTATGAGCAATTATAGCTTCCTAGTGTCCCACACTCAAGAACTCAATCCTCACTAGCACAAGGGCAACCCACCCAATCTCTCAAACTCTCAATACCCAAAGGTTGAACCCCAACCTTTGTGACCACTCAACCTAGAGTGAAAAACCTTTGTGTTTTGTAGTGTTTACAAGATAATGACTCTCTAAATAGAGTAGATATACAAGTGAATGCTCTCTTAAATTCTAACCCTTAACAAGAGAGGATATACAAGTTAAAGCTCAAGGATTTTAGAATATACAAAAGAATGAACTCACTAAGCACAAAATGAAGGTAAGGGATGATTGCCTCTTATTTCTTGTTTTGTACTTGAGTTAGAGAGCAATTTATAGAGCCTTGAAGCTGTCCCAAAGTCCATCTAGCCGTTGCAAATAATGGTTTCAGCTTGTCTCTATGTATAGTGGGTTCTTGGTGCTTGGTTCCCACTTAAATCTGTCTTTTTAGTGATGTTTCCCACTTCTTGAATCGATTCACATCTTCTCGAATCAATTCAGGACATTCTGACTTGGATATTTTAGACTTCCAGGTTTGTATGAATCGATTCAGGCCTTGGTGAATCGATTCAGACTGTTCTGTTTTGTGTTCCTGGGCTGTCAGCTTCGTATGAATCGATTCAGGCTGTTGGTGAATCGATTCAGCTTGTTCTGTTTTCAAATTTTGTGACTTCCAGGGCTCTGAATCGATTCATATGTGTGTGAATCAATTCAGGCAATGCTTTTTGGTGTTTTTCCATGCCTGATGATGTTTCCTTGATGCGTTTTGATCCATGGTTCCTTTTCTTTATCTTTATACATTGCTTTCTTGATTCCTTGGTCTTGTAGGAGCGTTTTCTTCATGATTTCTTGAATCTCTTGATTTGATACATCAATTGAAATCATTTCATTTGTTTTTGATTCATGAAGTTCTTCTTATTATTGTGCCTTTGTCATTATCAAAACCTATTAACAACATGCAAACACATTCTCCCCCTTTTTGATGATGACAACCAATGGCCATCTCTTGAGGTGTTAATATATTTAAAGGAGTAATGATAGGGAACCACTTGAAAAGTCAAAGTATATCTTCCTTAGTTTTTTATATCTCCCCCTTTGTTTTTCAATTAGACATTTATTTGATTCTTAAACATATGTAATATAATATCTAGTATCTATTTAACCATATCTAGTATCTCTCCCCCTTTGTCATTATCAGAAACAATATAAGCTCAGGGAAAAAGAAATACACAATATAAAAATAAGGATTAACAACCAAACAAATAACCATAACATCCAAGCAAAATGATATGTATAATCACGAGACATAAAGAAGTGGCAAATAAAATCCAAAAGAAATGCCTCAGAAGGGAAACAGAGTTTAACATCCTTACCTTTCTTATCCTTATCCAAATAGCATGAAGTGCCCATAGGTGTGGTAATATCATTTGCCTTGTCCATGTTAAATTTCCTAAGCAACTCCTTGCAATATTTTTATTGACCAATGAAAGTGCCTTCTTTTGTTTGCTTAATTTGTAGTCCTAGGAAGAATGTGAGTTCTCCCATCATAGACATTTCAAATTCTTCCTGCATTAACTTAGCAAACTCCTTGCAAAGTGATTCATTAGTAGCACCAAAAATGATATCATCAACATATACTTGAACCAATAGTATATCATTCTTTTTGTGCTTAATGAATAATGTTGTGTCAACCTTTCCTCTTTCAAAATTGTTTTCTAAAAGAAATTTACTTAATCTTTCATACCAAGCTCTTAGAGCTTGTTTTAAACCATATAAAGCTTTCTTTAGTTTGAAAACATGATTTGGAAATTGGTAGTTTTCAAAACCTCGAGGTTGATCAACATATACTTCTTCTTGAATGTATCTATTCAAGAAAGAACTTTTGACATCCATTTGGTACAATTTGAAATCCTTACAACATAAAAAGGCTAACAATAATCTAATGGCTTCTAGCCTAGCTACAGGAGCATATGTTTCTTCATAGTCTATTCCTTCTTCTTGATTATACCCCTTAGCAACTAATCTAGCCTTATTTCTAGTGATTATACCATTTTCATCTAATTTATTCCTAAAAACCCATTTAGTACCTATTATTTGATGATCATTGGGTCTTGACACTAATTCCCAAACTTGATTTCTTTCAAATTGATTTAGTTCTTCTTGCATAACCAACATCTAATGCTCATCAATAATAGCCTCATTTATGGTTTTAGGTTCAATTTGAGAGACAAAAGCCAAATGATTGCAAGTATTAAAAGAGCGACGGGTACTTACACCTTTTGTGATATCATCTATGATGTTATCCAAAGGATGGTCTTTTGAGATGATCTATTCCTTTTGTTGAGTTTCCACTTCTTGTGTTGTGTCCTTGTCTTTGATATCTTCTTCTTTATTATCCAATGTTAATTCTTGGAAGGTACCTATAATGTCATCAACATCTTTCTTCCTCGGGGAGTTATGGCCATTTTCATCAAATTTCACATGAATTGATTCCTCAATAGTGTTAGTTTTTTTTTAAAATACTCGATATGATTTACTAAATGATGATTATCCTAGAAAGATTGCCTCATCAGATTTTGCATCAAACTTTCCTAGATTATCCTTTCCGTTGTTGAGAACAAAACATTTGCATCCAAAAATATGAAAATAAGAAATATTAGGTTTTCTTCCCTTGTAAAGTTCATAGGGGGTTTTCTTTAGAATAGGCCCTATTAAACATCTATTCATAATGTAACACCCTAATCATTTGCAACTAATAATTCCAAAAATATGAGAAAATTTTTCACAAAACAGTCACGCAACATTTGATATAGAGGGGAGCAGGCAGGGAGGAAACGAGGAGCATTCACTCACATATAACAACCTACAGAGAAGCTAAAACTGGGGCTGGCTCAATGGGTTTATCGCAACACATCAACACTAGGGCGGATTACACTACACCGTTGTTCGCTTAGACGGGGTATAAGACCGTCCAGGCGGAGTATGGGAATGCAGCAGCGGATAGAGGAGAGTTCGCACTGAGGCTTCCCTTCGAGAAATACTGGTCACTCAACAGGAGGAATAGATAAGGGAAATACGTTAATACATTCACACGCGTAGCTTTCGGTGAAAGGCGGAGTTAGAATCATCCTACTTGGCTAGACGGGGTATATTTATCTTGGGCGGGCTGTCCTAGTTACTTGGGCGAGGTATGACGCCGCCTAAACGAAATCTACATAACGCCTCTTTAACACAACTACAGGGTAATTTCCTCCATCGGTTATGGACAAGGGTTCATTAAGTAAATCCTCACACTCGCCTTTCACTCAGAAAATGAGAAGTTACAGGGTACATATACGTTAGTAAGTTGTGGAGAAAGGAGGGATCTGAACCTATTCCACCCAGCTCAACTAAGTATGACGACGCCTGGGCGGACTTAGCCATAACGACCAATACGGGGTCAACATCGGGGTCCGGATTGCGTTAGTATCACGACGGATAGGAAGGATAATTGGACGGTGTCCCACTCTAACAACTACATCGCTCCAACGCGAGTCCACTCGCTTGGGCGGATTGCTCCCATACTTCAGGCGGGGTACGACTCCGCCCAACGTATCCAACATAAGTTTTCCTAAGACAATTCTCAATTAACTCTGACTTGGCTATAGCCTGCTCAAATCATACTGTCCCTGCGTATCTATTAAAGCACAATTATAGAGCAAGGCAGCACATAGCATCACACTCACAAAACCATACATCCATGTGTACATAAGAGTGTATATTAATATTTACAATGCAAAATCAGACTTCTACTTGTTCATAAAGTTCTATTCATCACAAAACATTAACATCCGGTATGAACCAGTCCGGGCTTCATCTAACAACGCCTTAATTAAACCTTCGAAATGCATCAGCACTCCGCCCAGCATTCCAGCTCTGCCTCTGATCCTCCTCACGAGAGACATTCACTGAAAATGGCCACTGCAGGGGTGAGCTTTTACATGTAAAATGATACTCACAGACTCGGTATCAGCGTCAGTACACGCTCCTGCTATCATTCAACCTTTCTCAAGTGACCAAATTCATACAATTCAAACAACATTCATGACACACATGATTCACAGAATTTATTCCACATCTAAACATATATTCATGCATTCAGGATCATACACATGCACATACATAGATTTATACATCACCACAATCAGCCTTATTTCTATATGCATGCCTGCGGATCCGACTCGGGAAAAGACTCTCAGTTACGGCCCCCTTTCTTTTGGCCCCTCGTCCCTCAGCTCTTACCAGGTGGCACCGGCCTCCCCACGGCGTCTCGAGACTCACTTCTCTAGCTCCAACGGCTACCACGAGCCCTATTGGGATCTAGCCAGGGTTGGTAACTGGAAGTCATTTCCCTTGGGGTTCTTGACCTTCCATGGGTCACCCCACTCTTACTCATGCAACTAACACATTCATTATTACACATCATCGCGTCATGAATACATTACCGTAGTCATTAAGTAAGAACGAATATCCTCCACTACTCGTCATCATTCAGTCAGTCACACCAGCGCATGTTACAATCGGTCATCAGACTAACAACATTGAGCAATCCAATTAAGAACATGCACATACATACTTTTCATAGTGACAACAAAATAGATCCATCATTATCATCCACGAGCAGACTACGCCATAGCCACGAAGATCACTATCAGAATCTCAAATCATGCATCAGTTCTAATGATTATAAAAACATGCACACACACACCCACGCTCAGCAGCATGTTCATCCGGTACCGTTCTTAGACCATGCATTCGACATGCAAGCGCCCCCTACCTTTAGAAGAATCCTCAGAAACCTTTTTCGTTCTTGTTGTCGGGTCCGATGTCCTTCTCCTGGTTCGTCCGGTCTTCCTTGGCTTTGTCGTATCCTGCGCCTGATTCTGGGATGAAGTGTGGTCCGTTCTTCAGTACTGGAATCAAGATCTCCAGGAGCGAAGAGTAAGATGGAAGAAGAAGAAAAATGGAGACGAAGAGAGGAAGTAGAGGATGAAGTGACGGAGGAGAGAGTCTGAAGAAAGAGTAAGTGTGTTCCTCACTAAAGGCTCACGATATATATATATATATATATGTGTACATGCGCATGAACAAGAGAAGAGTGGGATGGGAGAGTGTGTGCTGCAGCAGCCACGTGCACTCCACTCCATCCCTGACCATCACCATTTTTTTTATACTTTAATGGCTTAATCCTACTTAGTTAAATGCAATTAACAGTTATTTTCTGGTTGGAATCAAGTCTTAATGGTTTATTCTTCATTCAACATTTAATTTTAAAACGGGGATGTTACAGTTCTCCCCCACTGAAAAAGAATTTTGTCCCCGAAATTCAGTCGGTACTTACGTAGGTAAACAATTCGGGGTACTGCTGTCGCATGGCGTCTTCGCGTTCCCACGTGCAGGAGGTGATCTTGCCTTGCTGCCACTCCACCTTAACCAGCCTTACGTTCTTGTTCCTTAAGCGTTTTACCGATTGATCCACGATTCCAACCGGTGTAGTCACAGTGGTTAGGTCTTCCTTAATTTCTACCTCGTCGTCAGGCATCGTGTGGCTGGGGTCATGCAAATACTTCCTTAGCTGAGACACATGAAAAACGTTGTGTAATCGGGACAAGTGAGTTGGTAACGCGAGGTGGTATGCCACGGAGCCAATCCGTTCTACTACCTCATAAGGTCCGATGTAGCGAGGGCTTAACTTCCTACTTTTTAAGGCTCGTCCAACTCCTTTACTCGGAGAGGTTCTCAGAAACACTCGATCTCCGACTTGAAATTCCACTGGCTTGATGCGTTTGTCATGGTAGCTCTTCTGCCTGTCTTGTGATGCTTTCATCTTCTCCCTTATTACTCGAATCTGTTCTGTGGTTTGCTTCACGATGTCTGGTCCCAGTAATAGACTTTCACCCGCTTCCGACCAACAGAGTGGGGTTCGGCATCTACGCCCATATAATGCCTCGTAAGGTGCCATGCCAATGCTGTGATGATGGCTGTTGTTGTACGTAAACTCGATCAAGGGAAGGTACTGCTCCCAGTCCCCACCGTACTCTAACACACACGCTCTCAATAAGTCTTCTAGACTCTGAATCGTTCGCTCGGATTGTCCATCCGATTGGGGGTGGTAGGCAGAACTAAGCCAAAGCTTCGTCCCCAGTTCTTGATGCATGGTGGTCCAAAACCTGGACGTAAATCTAGGGTCCCTATCTGAGACGATGGAAGTAGGTATGCCATGCAGTCGAATAACTTCTTGAATGTAGATTCGAGCCAATTTATGCAATGGGTACTTCATATTTACAGGTAAGAAGTGTGCACTCTTCGTCAATCTGTCAACAATGACCCAAATGGCATCATGGCCCGCTCGGTTTTTGGGTAATCCCATGATAAAATCCATCGCAATTGAGTCCCATTTCCACACGGGGATTTCTAGAGGCTGCATTGCACCGTACGGTTTTTGGTGCTCTACCTTCGATTTCTGACAAGTGATACACCGGGCCACGTACTCCGCCACATCCTTCTTTAGTCCGGGCCACCAAAACTGTTTCCTCAAATCGTGGTACATCTTCGTGGTTCCTGGGTGAATGCTGAGTAGGCTTTTGTGGGCTTCATCAAGCACCATTCTTCTCAATCTTCCTTCACTTGGTATGTATATTCTGTTCCTCACCCGGAAGATTCCATCTGACCCTTCTGCCAAGGATAAATCCTTTCCTTTAGCCTGAATTTCCTTCATTTCAGCTAGGTAAGAGTCCGCCTGTTGCTGTTCGTACACGGATTTTAAGAATTCGTTGGCAATCCTCAACGTACCGATTGTCATCTTCTGAGAGGAAGGGGCGTCAACATGCAAGTTCATGTCTCGGAACCGCTCTAACAACTCAACTTCTTTTGCCATCATGGCTGCTATGTGGAGGGATTTTCGACTCAATGCGTCTGCTACGACATTTGCCTTACCTGGGTGGTATTTCAACTTGAAATCATAGTCCTTCAAAAACTCAATCCATCTTCTCTGCCTCATGTTCAGCTCCTTTTGGTCGAATAGGTATTTAAGGCTCTTATGATCGCTGTACACTTCAAACTTGGATCCGTACAAGTAATGCCTCCAGATTTTCAATGTAAAAACTACTGCTGCCAACTCCAAGTCATGGGTCGGATAATGTTGTTCGTGGGGTCTCAATTGCCGAGAGGCATATGCTATCACTCGATCCTTCTGCATGAGCACACATCCTAATCCGAGTCCGGACGCATCACAATAGACCACAAAGCTTTCTCGTAACTCAGGTAATGCCAACACCGGAGCAGTTGTCAACTTATTCTTCAGTTCTTGGAAGCTGCTCTCACACTCCGGACTCCATACAAAAGGAACGTTCTTCCGAGTCAATTTAGTCAGGGGTAATGCCAACTTAGAGAAACCTTCTATGAACCTTCTATAATAACCTGCCAAGCCCATAAAACTCCTTATTTCCGAGATCGACCTGGGCCTCTCCCATGCCATTACAGCAGCTACCTTCGCAGGATCCACCGAGACGCCTCGCTTGGAGATCACATGCCCGAGGAAGTGGATCTCATCCATCCAAAATTTGCACTTTGAAAGCTTTGCAAACAATTGCTTCTCCTTCAACACTTGGAGTACCGCCCTGAGATGTCCTTCATGCTCCTCAGATGTCTTAGAATAAACTAGAATATCATCGATAAAGACAACAACAAACCGATCTAAGAAGGAATGGAATATGTTGTTCATGTAATTCATGAAAACAGCAGGGGCGTTTGTCACACCGAACGGCATCACTACATACTCATAGTGACCATACCTAGTCCTAAAGGCAGTTTTAGGAATGTCCGAGTCCTTCACTCGGATTTGGTGATATCCTGATCGTAAGTCGATTTTCGAGAAGACTGAGGCTCCACGCAGCTGGTCAATTAAATCATCAATTCTAGGCAGTGGGTATCGATTCTTGATTGTGAGTTTGTTAAGCTGTCGATAATCTATACAAAGTCTCATGCTGCCATCCTTCTTCTTAACAAGTAGCACAGGTGCGCCCCATGGTGACACGCTTGGTCTAATGAACTGCTTCTCAAGTAACTCATCCACTTGTTTTTTCAACTCTACCAATTCAGTTGAGGACATTCTGTAGGGTGCACTGGAGACCGGTTCGGCTCCAGGGATCAAGTCTATAGAGAATTCAACTTCTCTATGGGGAGGTACACTCGGGACGTCCTCTGGGAACACTTCTGGGAATTCGCAGACAACCGGAATTTCATTCGCTAGGGTCTCATTCTCATCTTTGGTTAGACAAAGCATCATAAATAGTTGAGTTATACCTAGTGCCGTGCCGTCTTCAGTGGGTTGTTTTGGGAAAACTATCTCTCGGTTTCTACAATCTACTAATACCTTATTGGCTGAAAGCCAGTCTATTCCAAGCACAATATCAAGACCCTTTAAGGGCATGCAAATCAGATCGAAGGTGAAACTCCGATCATACAACTCAAATGCTACATTTTTACATATTGACGATGTGAACACACTAGGGCCAGTGGGGCTGGCCACTTCTAAAGTCCGGTTCATAGACACAGTTGGTAGCTTCAACCGTTCCACGCACTCATCAGCTATAAAAGAATGGGTTGCCCCCGAATCGAAAACAACATTAAGCATATTCGTTCCAAGTGAGCACTTACATTGTACTAGATCGTTTGCTGGTGCAACATCCTCTGCATTGATGGTGTAGATCCTTCCTGTCGCTGTTGGGCCGGTGTTCCTCTCTCGACTGTTCGGGGCATGCATCATATTTCCTCTGGTTCCGTTGCCTCTGCCTCCATGTCGTTGGTTATCATTCACTCTGGTTCGATCTTGAAATCCTCCTTGACGCACATTGGTGTTCGCCTGGCGGAGTTGGGGGCAGTCCGGGCGAACGTGTCCCTTCTCTCCGCAGTGGTAGCATTTAACATTTGTATCATTGTATTCCTTAGCAAAATGATCACCGCCACATTTAAAGCATCCGCCATACCTTGGTCGCCCACTCATCTGTCTCCCTTGGTCATTACGGTTCTGATATCTGGTGAAGGGTTCATTCCTCCTCACGTTCCCTGGCCTCTTGAAACGTGATTGCTGAGGCCTCAGGTGCTGGTTAGCTCTGCTGCACTGGCCCAAATGGGCCCTGTCATCCTCTTCGAATATTCTACACTTGTTCACTAAGGCAGGGAAACTCCGGATTTCATGGTATCTGCAGGCCCTCTTGATATCCGATCTCAGTCCGTTCTCAAACTTAAGACACTTGGAGTGCTCCGTTCCCGGCTGCTGGAAGGGCGGATAGAATAGGCACAATTCTTCAAATCTAGTCGCGTATTCTTCCACAGTCATGGAGCCCTGTTTTAACTCCATAAACTCCAGCTCTTTCCGACTCCTCACTGTGTCGGGAAAGTATTTGTCTAGGAAGCAGGCCTTGAAATCGTTCCACGTCAGTTGATTGTCATCTTCGGGGAATCGGCTCCTGACTATCTTCCACCAATTCTCCGCTTCATCTCGCAGCATATACACTGCGCATTCCACCTTCTGGGCTTCGGTACAGCGAAGACCCCTAAAAATTCTCTCTAATTCCTGAGTCCACTTGAACGCCGCCTCAGGGTTCCGTCCTCCTAAGAATTCACTCGGCTTCCTCTTCAGGAAGCGGTCCAGCACATGGCCATCCTCAGGTTGAGTTTGGCCTTGCCTTTCAAACACATCAGCAAAGCGTTGGAATGCTGTGGCTATAGCCTCCATACTTTGACGATGCGCCATTCCTTATCCTGAAATTGACATTTAAGGATAAGTATACGGAGCCACTTACTACCGATCTAATTATTAGTCCAACAATTAATAACTTAGCACATTATGTCATTCGCCTAAGTCATACACACAATCGGACCAGGGGGAAAATAACCCCTCGTCCTCAAGACAATCATCAATCAGGTCAACCAGCATCAGAACAAATTCAATCATTCAATCAAAAGACACAAACACCACCGCTTACACTTGGTAAGCATACTTTGGCCTTGGACTTTTCGGTCCGCTCTGATACCAAAATGTAACACCCTAATCATTTGCAACTAATAATTCCAAAAATATGAGAAAATTTTTCACAAAACAGTCACGCAACATTTGATATAGAGGGGAGCAGGCAGGGAGGAAACGAGGAGCATTCACTCACATATAACAACCTACAGAGAAGCTAAAACTGGGGCTGGCTCAATGGGTTTATCGCAACACATCAACACTAGGGCGGATTACACTACACCGTTGTTCGCTTAGACGGGGTATAAGACCGTCCAGGCGGAGTATGGGAATGCAGCAGCGGATAGAGGAGAGTTCGCACTGAGGCTTCCCTTCGAGAAATACTGGTCACTCAACAGGAGGAATAGATAAGGGAAATACGTTAATACATTCACACGCGTAGCTTTCGGTGAAAGGCGGAGTTAGAATCATCCTACTTGGCTAGACGGGGTATATTTATCTTGGGCGGGCTGTCCTAGTTACTTGGGCGAGGTATGACGCCGCCTAAACGAAATCTACATAACGCCTCTTTAACACAACTACAGGGTAATTTCCTCCATCGGTTATGGACAAGGGTTCATTAAGTAAATCCTCACACTCGCCTTTCACTCAGAAAATGAGAAGTTACAGGGTACATATACGTTAGTAAGTTGTGGAGAAAGGAGGGATCTGAACCTATTCCACCCAGCTCAACTAAGTATGACGACGCCTGGGCGGACTTAGCCATAACGACCAATACGGGGTCAACATCGGGGTCCGGATTGCGTTAGTATCACGACGGATAGGAAGGATAATTGGACGGTGTCCCACTCTAACAACTACATCGCTCCAACGCGAGTCCACTCGCTTGGGCGGATTGCTCCCATACTTCAGGCGGGGTACGACTCCGCCCAACGTATCCAACATAAGTTTTCCTAAGACAATTCTCAATTAACTCTGACTTGGCTATAGCCTGCTCAAATCATACTGTCCCTGCGTATCTATTAAAGCACAATTATAGAGCAAGGCAGCACATAGCATCACACTCACAAAACCATACATCCATGTGTACATAAGAGTGTATATTAATATTTACAATGCAAAATCAGACTTCTACTTGTTCATAAAGTTCTATTCATCACAAAACATTAACATCTGGTATGAACCAGTCCGGGCTTCATCTAACAACGCCTTAATTAAACCTTCGAAATGCATCAGCACTCCGCCCAGCATTCCAGCTCTGCCTCTGATCCTCCTCACGAGAGACATTCACTGAAAATGGCCACTGCAGGGGTGAGCTTTTACATGTAAAATGATACTCACAGACTCGGTATCAGCGTCAGTACACGCTCCTGCTATCATTCAACCTTTCTCAAGTGACCAAATTCATACAATTCAAACAACATTCATGACACACATGATTCACAGAATTTATTCCACATCTAAACATATATTCATGCATTCAGGATCATACACATGCACATACGTAGATTTATACATCACCACAATCAGCCTTATTTCTATATGCATGCCTGCGGATCCGACTCGGGAAAAGACTCTCAGTTACGGCCCCCTTTCTTTTGGCCCCTCGTCCCTCAGCTCTTACCAGGTGGCACAGGCCTCCCCACGGCGTCTCGAGACTCACTTCTCTAGCTCCAACGGCTACCACGAGCCCTATTGGGATCTAGCCAGGGTTGGTAACTGGAAGTCATTTCCCTTGGGGTTCTTGACCTTCCATGGGTCACCCCACTCTTACTCATGCAACTAACACATTCATTATTACACATCATCGCGTCATGAACACATTACCGTAGTCATTAAGTAAGAACGAATATCCTCCACTACTCATCATCATTCAGTCAGTCACACCAGCGCATGTTACAATCGGTCATCAGACTAACAACATTGAGCAATCCAATTAAGAACATGCACATACATACTTTTCATAGTGACAACAAAATAGATCCATCATTATCATCCACGAGCAGACTACGCCATAGCCACGAAGATCACTATCAGAATCTCAAATCATGCATCAGTTCTAATGATTATAAAAACATGCACACACACACCCATGCTCAGCAGCATGTTCATCCGGTACCGTTCTTAGACCATGCATTCGACATGCAAGCGCCCCCTACCTTTAGAAGAATCCTCAGAAACCTTTTTCGTTCTTGTTGTCGGGTCCGATGTCCTTCTCCTGGTTCGTCCGGTCTTCCTTGGCTTTGTCGTATCCTGCGCCTGATTCTGGGATGAAGTGTGGTCCGTTCTTCAGTACTGGAATCAAGATCTCCAGGAGCGAAGAGTAAGATGGAAGAAGAAGAAAAATGGAGACGAAGAGAGGAAGTAGAGGATGAAGTGACGGAGGAGAGAGTCTGAAGAAAGAGTAAGTGTGTTCCTCACTAAAGGCTCACGATATATATATATATATATATGTGTACATGCGCATGAACAAGAGAAGAGTGGGATGGGAGAGTGTGTGCTGCAGCAGCCACGTGCACTCCACTCCATCCCTGACCATCACCATTTTTTTTATACTTTAATGGCTTAATCCTACTTAGTTAAATGCAATTAACAGTTATTTTCTGGTTGGAATCAAGTCTTAATGGTTTATTCTTCATTCAACATTTAATTTTAAAACGGGGATGTTACACATAACATGACACGCGGTATTTACCACATCGGCCCAAAAATATTTCGCAATATTATTTTCATTTAACATGGTTCTTGCAAGCTCCACTAAAGATCTATTTTTCCTTTCAACCACTCCATTTTGTTATGGAGTTCTAGGAGCTGAAAATTTGTGATTGATACCATGTTTTTCACAAAATTTTTCAAATGATTGGTTTTCAAATTCTCCCCTATGATCGGTTCTTATGGATGTAATCTTTGAATTTTGTTCATTTTGGATAACCTTGGCGAGTTTCTTAAATGCATTATATGCTTCATTTTTGTGAGTGTAACATCCCGAATTTTAAAATAGAGAATTAATTACCGGAATAAATATTAGAAATTGGTATATGGAGTATTTAATGTCCCAAACTATTGAGAATAATTAAATTGATAATTTTGGGAATTTTTGGTAAATTTTAGAGATCGGTTAAGCTGAAATTAAGCCCGGTTGAAATATGGGTGTCGGACCAAGTATCTCGGAATGAGATGATATTGGTCAGGGCTGAAGAGAATATTATTGGGAATCTGAATATGTATTCGGAATAATTTTTAGATGATGTTTGAGCCCGAACGGAGAACCTGTTGGTTATAAAACAATGAAGTTTTAATGAATTGGATTAAAAGAAAAATTGAAAATCCTATTTTTCCCTCTCTATTCACGTAGGCGTGCTGGAGGTGTGAACATTTCACTTACACTTCATTTTTCTCCTTCTCTCCATTATCATCTTCTCCATTCTCTTCCTTTCCTCCCCCAAACCCTAACACATTGAGTTCATCTTCCATATCTCCTTCCCATTTTCGTTGGTGGAGCTTGAAGGAGGCTTGTGAGCTGCTGTTCTTCCTCCTTCTCTTCCTCATTTTCGTTGGTGTTCTCCTCCCTCCTAGAACCCATTTTCGTTTTTGGGCTTTGAGGTAAGTATATCCATTTTTGCTAAGGTTTTGGTTATGGGTATATGGTATTTATGAGTTTGGAAGCCATGCATGTGTATGAATGTTTTGAGGAGAACATTTAATGCAAAAGTTTAATGTGGGTTTTGTATGAGAATGAGGTCTCTTTGAGAAGTAATGAAGTGGATGTAATTATGGTTGGAGGGAGAAGAATATTTATGATGGTTGTTGGAAATTTTATGGAACCCTAACTTCATAAATTTGGGGGAAAATGTATAATGGAGGTTGATGAACATTTATTGTTGGTAATAAATGTGAGTTATGATGCATAAGGGTCAATGGTGATGGTATTTGGTTGATGGAAGTCATTAATGGGGAAACCCATGAAAGGGTTGGTTGTTGAGTACATAATAATAAATGGTGGCACCTAACCCATGGTGGTTATGGTGGATAAAATGAAATAAAAGAGTTTTGAGAGTTATAATAATAAAAACAGCAAGTATTTATTGATATATAAGTATTTGAACCTTAATGAGTAAGTAGAAAATTGATTGTATAATGTATTGTGATGTAGGAAGTGACCCCATTGACGAAGCGGGACCATCGAACCGCGTTGATCACTACTTCACTTGAGGTAGGAGGGGGTAACTTTTCTAAATGCATGATTTCATCCATTGGTGATGTGAAAATATGTATATGTGATTATGTTAATGGTTGTTTGAATGGATGATATGATACGTTTGATTTGAATGCATTTAGAATGATGATTGTTATGTGGCATTGTGTTTGGGATAAAATTAATGATATGATAATATTATATTAATGAAGTATGATGATGGTTTGCAACCATATGTGGATTGAGATTGTGATGTGAATATCCCAAATATGTGTGTATGATTTATTGAATGTGTATGCCACTAACTATTGATGAGAATAAGTCAAAGAAAATTGGGATTGGATAAAAATGATGAGAATATTGAAATCCACCAAGTGGTGGTGATGAATGATTAAATGTGGAGTGGCATCTAGGATGCATAGTGTGAGGATGCACTTTATTTGCATTTGCATTGCATCCATGGCATATCATAGCTGTTTATGTGGAATATTAGGGGGTTCCACTAGGCAGGCCCAGTGGGAGGACGGCTCAGTGCACGAGCGTATTATGACTTTTCCCTGTGACTCGGTGTATGAGTCACGAAGCTGTCCATAGTTTGGTGACGAGGCACCCTATGTGGCAGGCCCAGTGGGCGGGCGGCTCTATGGTGAGCGAGTTTACCTCGGTGTCCAATGGGGCACGGCTCTCTCGATGTGTGTTCGGGAGGGGCCCGTAGCACTTGTGGTAGTTGAGGCCACGATGTTGATCCGCAAGTCATAGGGTGACTAGTGCTACAGATGGGCGATAGCGATTTGGTACCAGTAAAATTATGATGATGATGTAAGCATGCATAAATTGAGATATATGTGTACACAATTTTTCTACTGCAGTAGAGGCATAGAAGCACACCTATGCTTGTCCCACAATTGATTTAATGATATATTTTCCCACAGCCGGATCCGCATTGTTTGATAAGAAATTCTTGTGCATATGCATTAGCTTTAAGAGCATTTGCATATAGCTGGAGATATGCCTAGGTGAAAGCCCTTGGTGGCAACGAATGAATGAGAATTGAAAGGGGAAAGAGTTGAATACTAACCCGATGTGTGTGTTTGGCAATCCAAATGATTGATATTGTGAATGTATACTTGAAATTATAAGATGTATTGTGTATAATGTATGATGTGGTGTAATGATTGCTAATTGTGCAAGTATACATGTATTTCATCATAATGTATGACTTTAATTCATTTGGATTATATTACTCACCTCCCCGTTGCCATTTTTAAAGTTGATGTAGGTATGACTTAAATCCTACAACTTTTGGAGGCCGAGTATGAAGAAGGTAAAATATGGATAGGAATGCGTAAGCCTTGGCCGGCATGAAAATCTGTTTTGGTAGAGTATATGAGGTTTATGTACTCAATTTTGTGATGTTGATGATTTTGGGAGGTCATGGGAGAAAATTGGACATGTTTGTGTAAGGCCAATTTTCCTGCATGACCCAAAAGATGTAAAGAATGAATCTGAATACTTGACTTTGTTAAATGAATGGATGTTGTGTTTTCATGCTATCTTATGGAGCTTGTGGAATGATGTGGAATATAGATGTATGTAGGGAGTGCATGTGGTTTAATGATGAATTTAAATTATATGCATGAGCTAATGTTAGCATGATGATGGTTAATGGTGAATGAGGTAGGTTCCAAGAGTGTTATATGATGTATAAATTTTGTAGGAACTGAAAGAATTGCCATAGATTGAGTTTTAGTATGGTAGGTTGAGTGTTATCAATGTAAGTTCATGTTTTCTGCTGAGTTTCTGCAGAACTCGCTCAAGCGAGTAGTAATCTCGCCCGAGCGAGATTGTTGTGGAACGGGGGATTCATTTCTGCCCCAAATTCGCTCAAGCGGACGTGCATTTCGCCCAAGCGAGATTGCCACAGAATCAGTGTTTTGATTCTGGACAATTTTCGCCCAGGCGTGAAGGGCAGCGCTCAAGCGAGGGAGAAGGAGAATGGATTCTGGACGATTTTTGCCCAGGTGAGTGGTGCCTCGCCCAAGTGAAAATCGGCCAGAGAGTCCTCAACGTTTCTGGACCAATCTCGCTCAAGCGAGCCTTGGGCCGCTCAAGCGAGATAGACCCCTGATGCCCCTTTCCTTCTTCGCTCAAGCGTCTCGCTTTCTTCGCTCAAGCATTCCTTCATGTCTCGCTCAAGCGAGATAGGGCTCGCTCAAGCGAGCTGGGCCCTGATGCTCATTCCTTCATTTCGCTCAGCATCGCCCAACGCCCGCTCAAGCAAGGGTACGCTGGCTCGCTCAAGCGACTTGAGTCACGCTTGAGCGAGTATGCCCCTGATTCTCATTTTGTTATTTTAAATTAAATTTTAAAATGTTATGCATTATTTCTTCTTTAGATATTATTTTAAATGGTATTGAGGAGTATATTTAGGCCTTCTAGATTATATAAGTTGTATCCCATATTTTTATGAATGGACTCCTCTTGAAAATCAATTAGCCACTAATTAAACCAAATTAAATAATTCTTCCGCTGCTTCTGATTGAAAAATATATAGTTAGTTTCACCCTCTCATATCTTCATATATGGGAGTGGTTCATTTTAGATCCAGGGGTTTGGTGAAAAATGTTTCACCACTTTAATTATTTGGATTATTAATATTCTCAAAAACGTGAAAAAAAAATTTCCCTATTTTATTTGGGGGTTTGGGGCGTCTCAACCTGGTATCAGAGCAATGGTTGCTCTTGATACAATTAAAATGGATGATATTTATATGTTTGTTGCTTATGGTTGATTGATTTATGAATTATATGGGTGAATTATGATAGTGGTTATTGAAATGGGATTATTACATGAATATTGTTAAGCCCGGCTAGGCAATTCCTTTCTCATATTTACCTTCTAATTATGAAATACATTATGATGATACTTGTGCCAATGAAGTTAATGATGAATGATATGTATGCACATTGGGTGAAGAGACTTTAAGTTTCTAATTATGTTTATGTTGTTGTGTATAGATTGAGTGATGACGTATAGGCGCAATTCTGATGCAGCCGCTATGGCTGAAGCCTTTAATCGCTTTGCCGACATACTTGAACGGCAACAACAACCTATTGGTCAGCCGAATCAAGGTCTTGACCAATTTCTTAAGCGGAAGCCTTCTGAATTTCATGGAGGCTATAAGCCAGAAGATGCTCATGTTTGGATCCGTGACTTGGAACGGATATTTGCTAGCATGGAATGTACCGAAATGCAGAAGGTGGAATATGCGGTGTTCATAGTTCGGAATGAGGCCGAATCTTGGTGGATCCTTACCCATGGGCGTATGATTGCTGCCCACACTCCTCTAAATTGGGAGAATTTCAAGGCTGAATTTCTTAAGAAGTACTTTCCTGCGAGTTACAAAAATAAGAAAGAGCTTGAATTCATGGAACTCAAGCAAGGTGGCATGTCGGTTGAAGAGTATGCTTTGAAATTTGAAGAGCTATGTGTGTTTTATCCTCCCTTTCAGCAAGAGGGCACGAAAGTTTCAAAGTGTGTTAAATTTGAGAATGGACTACGCCAAGAGATCAAGAAGGCGATTTGTCACCAAGAGATTAGGAGTTTTCCTACTCTTGTGGATAAGTGTAGAATTTTTGAAGAAAATGATATTGCTCCAAGGAACTACTCGGGGCATGATTATAAGTTGAAGGGCCAATCTTCTAGCTTCAAGAAGAAAGGCAACTTTAAAAACAACAGACGATTTGTACGTGGGTCCTCTTCTTTCAGAGGTGGACGAGGTGGTGGAAGGCATGGTGCCGATGGTGGCCGAGGTAATGGCCAAGGACTCCGTTGTTACAGATATGGTGGAAATCACTTAGCCAGGGAGTGCAATCAAGAAGAAATAGTGGTGTGCTATAGATGTAACCAACCGGGGCATATCCGCCCTGATTGTCCTTTGAATGCTGCAGATGTTGTGCCACGTGATAATGCAAACCGTGGAGGCTATGGTGCTTTTAGAGGCCGTGGTCGTGGAAACGGTAATGGTGGAAGAAATGGAAACCGAAATGGTGGTAACGGTCGTGGTAATGGAAACGGCCGAGGTAATGCTAATGGTGGTCGGAATGGCCCAAATCGTGGTGTTAATCAACAAATGGTTGGAAGAGTCTTTGCCGTGACCGGTGAAGAAGCTGCACAAGCTGAAGACCTTGTCCAAAGTGAGTGCCAGATATATGGTAATGTTGTTAATGTGATATTTGATTCGGGTGCTACGCACTCTTTTATTTCTGAAGAATGTGTGAGGCGCCTGCGAGTGCCTGTGAGTATGATGAAAGGTGCAATATTGGTGACTACACTGACTGGTGCTTGCTTAATATCGGTGACTTGATATGATAATGTCGAGATGGTCTTGGAGGGTAGAAAATTTGTTGTATCCTTCATGTGTTTACCTATGAAAGACCTGGATGTTATTCTAGGCATGGATTGGTTGTCCGCCAACAAGGTTTTGGTGGATTGTCATAGCAAGACAGTGATTTTCCCAACCTCTAATAATGAAGACTTTGATGTGCGAGGTATATCTCAACTTCTTATGATGTTCTGCTTGGTTGATGGGAATGGTGTTTCCCAATCTGGTGGGATTCCTATTGTTTCAGAATTTCCCGATGTGTTTCCGGAAGAAATTCCCGGATTACCTCCTCCACGAGAAGTGGAATTTGCTATCGATCTTATTCCGGGTGCAGAACCTGTTTCCTGAGCTCCTTATAGGATGTCTCCTATGGAGTTAGCTGAATTGAAAAAGCAAGTGGAAGAATTACTTGAACGGGAGTTTATTCGCCTAAGTGTGTCTCCTTGGGGTGCTCCTGTGTTGTTAGTAAAGAAGAAAGATGGGAGCATGAGATTGTGCGTTGATTATCGCCAGCTCAACAAACTAACCATTAAAAATAAATATCCTCTTCCACGCATTGATGATCTATTGGATCAATTGAAGGGTGCTGTTGTGTTTTTAAAGATTGATTTGCGTTCTGGATATCACCAAATTCGGGTGAAGGCCGAAGATATTCCGAAGACTGCTTTCCGAACGCGATACGGATACTATGAGTACGTAGTGATGCCATTTGGTGTGACTAATGCCCCTGCGATTTTCATGAGCTACATGAATCGCATCTTCCATGAATATCTTGACCAATTCGTCGTAGTGTTTATCGATGATATTTTGGTGTATTCCAAGAGTCATGAAGAGCATGAAAGACATCTTCGTCTTGTGTTGACTATTCTACGAGAAAAGGAGTTGTATGCGAAGCTCTCTAAATGTGAATTTTGGCTGTCTGAGGTCCAATTCCTTGGACATGTTATTTCAAATGATGGAGTTGCTATGGATAGATCTAAAGTTGAAGCTGTGATAGCTTGGGAAAGACCAACGTCAGTGACGGAGATAAGGAGTTTTCTTGGTCTTGCCGGTTACTACCGGAGATTTATTGAAGGGTTTTCCCATTTGGCTTTACCACTAACGAAGTTGACTCGGAAAAATCACTCTTTTGTGTGGACTCGTGAATGTGAAGAGAGTTTTCAAGAGTTGAAGTTAAGGCTTACTACCGCACCGGTGTTAGCATTGCCCGACTTAACGAATGAATTTGTGGTATATTACGATGCATCTAAGCTTGGTCTTGGGTGTGTATTGATGCAAAAGGAGCGTGTGATAGCCTATGCGTCGAGGCAGTTGCGACCGCATGAGGTTAACTACCCTACACATGATCTTGAACTGGCGGCGGTGGTGTTTGCATTGAAGTTGTGGCGACACTACTTATATGGCTCTAAGTTTGTGGTCTTTAGTGATCACAAAAGCCTTAAATACTTGTTTGACCAGAAGGAGTTGAATATGCGCCAAAGACGGTGGATGGAGTTCCTAAAAGACTACGAATTTGAATTGAAGTATCACCCCGGCAAGGCAAATGTAGTTGCCGATGCATTGAGTAGAAAGTCATTGCATGTCTCCATGATGATGGCAAAGGAAATGGAGTTGATAGAACAATTTAGAGATTTGAATGTGGGCGTGGAGACTTACACTTCCAAGAAAATGGTGTTGGAAATGTTGAAGGTTGCAAATGAATTTCTTGAATATGTGAAGACGCAACAACCCAATGATGAGTATTTGATTGAGATGAAAAAGACCCAAGAAAAGGGGAAGAATCTGTTCTTAGTTGAGGGTCGAGATGGTATTTGGCGTGTCAAAGGTCGAATTTATGTTCCCTCAAGCGATGATGTGCGGAAACGTGTACTTGAGGAAGCTCATAAAAGCATATTGAGTATTCATCCTGGTTCCACTAAGATGTATCAAGATTTGAAGAAGAATTTCTGGTGGCCTGGTATGAAGCGTGATGTGGCAAATTTTGTAGCATCTTGCCTTGTTTGTCAGAAGGCGAAGGTTGAGCATCAGAGACCATCTGGTTATTTGAGACCATTGGAGATCCCTATTTGGAAATGGGATAGTATAGCTATGGATTTTGTTTCTGGACTACCCAGAACCCGTGCTGGAAACAATGCTATATGGGTGATTGTTGATAGATTGACAAAATGTGCTCACTTCTTGCCCATTAATAT
Organism: Clitoria ternatea; assembly: GCA_037962975.1. Taxonomy (NCBI): domain Eukaryota; kingdom Viridiplantae; phylum Streptophyta; class Magnoliopsida; order Fabales; family Fabaceae; genus Clitoria; species Clitoria ternatea. The sequence goes on along the minus strand of CM075672.1, from coordinate 24,793,182 downwards.
GAAGAGTCCTTTGGAGAAATTGGCACAAATATACATTAAGGAGATTGTTAGACTGCATGGCGTTCCGTCCAGCATCATATCCGACCGTGATCCTCGTTTTACTTCTCGGTTTTGGGGACGTTTGCATGATGAGTTGGGTTCTAAGTTGAAGCTTAGTTCCGCTTATCACCCTCAAACCGATGGGCAATCGGAGAGAACCATACAAAGCTTGGAGGATCTATTGAGAGCTTATGTCCTTGAGCACGGTGGATGTTGGGAGAGATTCCTCCCATTGATCGAATTCACATACAATAACAGCTTCCATTCCAGTATTGGTATGGCACCTTACGAAGCGTTGTATGGAAGGAAGTGTAGAACCCCCTTGTGCTGGCTGGAAGTTGGTGAAAACTTGGCCTTAGGGCCGGAGATTATTCAAGAAACTACCGAACAGATTAAAAAGATACAAGAGAATATGAAGATTGCTCAAGATAGGCAGAAGAGTTATTATGACAAGAGGCATAAACCCCTTGAGTTTCAAGTGGGTGACCATGTATTTTTGAAGGTCTCGCGTGACAAAGGCATTGGAAGGGCGTTGAAGAGTGGGAAGTTGAGCCCTAGATTTATCGGACCTTACGAGGTGTTGGAGCGGATTGGTGAGGTTGCTTATAGGATAGCACTCCCTCCGCATCTTGCTAATCTACACAACGTGTTTCACGTGTCGCAGTTAAGGAAATATGTTTATGATCCTTTACACGTGATCCCGATGGACGAGATTGAGGTGCGAGATGATCTATCTATTTCTCCTGTTTCTGTTCGCATTGTCGGACATTCCGTGAAGAAATTGCGGAACAAGTTGGTACCTTTGGTGGAGGTCGCTTGGAAACATGGAAATACTGAAACGTTCATATGGGAACGCGAAGACGACATCAGAGAACGGTATCCCGACGCATTCGAATCCGGTATGTGAAATTTCGAGGACGAAATTTTCTTTTTGGTGGGGTGGATTGTAACATCCCGAATTTTAAAATAGAGAATTAATTACCAGAATAAATATTAGAAATTGGTATATGGAGTATTTAATGTCCCAAACTATTGAGAATAATTAAATTGATAATTTTGGGAATTTTTGGTAAATTTTAGAGACCGGTTAAGCTGAAATTAAGCCCGGTTGAAATATGGGTGTCGGATCAAGTATCTCGGAATGAGATGATATTGGTCAGGGCTGAAGAGAATATTATTGGGAATCCGAATATGTATTTAGAATAATTTTTAGATGATGTTTGAGCCCGAACAGAGAACCTGTTGGTTATAAAACGATGAAGTTTTAATGAATTGGATTAAAAGAAAAATTGAAAATCCTATTTTTCCCTCTCTATTCACGTAGGCGTGCTGGAGGTGTGAACATTTCACTTACACTTCATTTTTCTCCTTCTCTCCATTATCATCTTCTCTATTCTCTTCCTTTCCTCCCCCAAACCCTAACACATTGAGTTCATCTTCCACATCTCCTTCCCATTTTCGTTGGTGGAGCTTGAAGGAGGCTTGTGAGCTGCTGTTCTTCCTCCTTCTCTTCCTCATTTTCGTTGGTGTTCTCCTCCCTCCTAGAACCCATTTTCGTTTTTGGGCTTTGAGGTAAGTATATCCATTTTTGCTAAGGTTTTGGTTATGGGTAAATGGTATTTATGAGTTTGGAAGCCATACATGTGTATGAATGTTTTGAGGAGAGCATTTAATGCAAAAGTTTAATGTGGGTTTTATATGAGAATGAGGTCTCTTTGAGAAGTAATGAAGTGGATGAAATTATGGTTAGAGGGAGAAGAATATTTATGATGGTTGTTGGAAATTTTATGGAACCCTAACTTCATAAATTTGGGGGAAAATGTATAATGGAGGTTGATGAACATTTATTGTTGGTAATAAATGTGAGTTATGATGCATAAGGGTCAATGGTGATGGTATTTGGTTGATGGAAGTCATTAATGGGGAAACCCATGAAAGGGTTGGTTGTTGAGTACATAATAATAAATGGTGGCACCTAACCCATGGTGGTTATGGTGGATAAAATGAAATAAAAGAGTTTTGAGAGTTATAATAATAAAAACAGCAAGTATTTATTGATATATAAGTATTTGAACCTTAATGAGTAAGTAGAAAATTGATTGTATAATGTATTGTGATGTAGGAAGTGACCCCATTGACGAAGCGGGACCATCGAACCGCGTTGATCACTACTTCACTTGAGGTAGGAGGGGGTAACTTTTCTAAATGCATGATTTCATCCATTGGTGATGTGAAAATATGTATATGTGATTATGTTAATGGTTGTTTGAATGGATGATATGATACGTTTGATTTGAATGCATTTAGAATGATGATTGTTATGTGGCATTGTGATTGGGATAAAATTAATGATGTGATAATATTATATTAATGAAGTATGATGATGGTTTGCAACCATATGTGGATTGAGATTGTGATGTGATTATCCCAAATATGTGTGTATGATTTATTGAATGTGTATGCCACTAACTATTGATGAGAATAAGTCAAAGAAAATTGGGATTGGATAAGAATGATGAGAATATTGAAATCCACCAAGTGGTGGTGATGAATGATTAAATGTGGAGTGGCATCTAGGATGCATAGTGTGAGGATGCACTTGATTTGCATTTGCATTGCATCCATGGCATATCATAGCTGTTTATGTGGAATATTAGGGGGTTCCACTAGGCAGGCCCAGTGGGAAGGCGGCTCAGTGCACGAGCGTATTATGACTTTCCCCTGTGACTCGGTGTATGAGTCACGAAGCTGTCCATAGTTTGGTGACGAGGCACCCTATGTGGCAGGCACAGTGGGCGGGTGGCTCTATGGTGAGCGAGTTTACCTCGGTGTCCGATGGGGCACGGCTCTCTCGATGTGTGTTCGGGAGGTGATGGGTGTTTTGCTTATATTGAGTTTGCTGAAAGAGAATCAAGTTTGTATAATATGAACTCAATGAAATGGATGTGCCAAGTTTAAACACAGAAGTTGTAATATAGTATAGTTGTCGTTCCACTGAGGAGGTGCTAGAATGAAGACTTTAGTTTGAATTGATTTGGCAGAAAGTTTTTGTTTGGGTTTGTTGTGAACGTTGTTGAATGAAAAACAGCAAGTATTTCAGAATAACAGAGAATAATATTGTGTAAAAGATGACAGTAAATGAGGTTGGAAAAATCAGTTTTGTAAAACAGGGATTGGCTTCATCACATCTTCACCTCTGTAAGCTGCATAAGTTTCCATATAAGTAAATCGAAAAGATAAGTTCTACGTCACAATCAAAGTCATTTGCATCGATCCCTCGACTACAAAATTCATAAGAATGATTTCCAAACCGCTGATCCCTCAGTCACTTTGGAAACCATTCCAGCATTATCGATCGATTGTTTTGACGTTTGTTGCGTTAGACGCCATCCCTGGCTACCTACTCACAACAAGCATTTCTTTCAGGGTCTGCTTTCAAAAGTCACTTCCCAGCATACTCAAGAAAACTTAGAACAAGAAAATAGTGATCAAGTACTTTCAGGCATTAAACGCAGAAGGAAATACAGAAACTTTATCAAATCTCATTACTCAATGAAAACTTACGACAGCATTACTTCAGTGTTGAATGGATTACAGCCAATCCCATAAGGGAAATTAGTTACTCATGCCTTGCATTTTCACCATCAAAGAAATAAATACAGAAAATGGAAAGTGTGAAATGAAAAATACAGAGGATGAAATGATGTATGATGTTAGGAGATTGATCGATGATGATGATGTTGTTTGCAGCTTGATTTATAGGAGTTTAGGTTCAGCTTCTCTTGCCCACTTGCGTAGAACCCATGCAGCATCTTTCAGAGACTGGTGGAAACAGAAGAAAGTGGATGAGTTTGCATCGCATTGTTGGTGAATAAAGAATTAAGAAATCCCATACTGTCTGAGTCACGCTTGAGCTTGATGGTCACGCTCAAGCGTGAAGAGTTCTGATGCTTATTGATGATCTCACGCTCAAGCTGAAGTAATTCACGCTCAAGCGTGGCTTCCTTGCCTTCTCACGCTTGCTCCTCGCTTAGCCTCACTCAGTTACGCTCAGGCGAGGCCTTAATATCCATTCCTCACGCTCAAGCAGCTTATTCCCACGCTTGAGCGTGAGAGGGGTCCTGATGCCTCTGTTTCTTTTAATTCATGCTGGCCATGCTTAATCCATGCTTAGGCTTCCATTTTTATCATTCCACGCTTAAGCTCCTAGTGTTCACGCTCAAGCGTGAGAGGTCCTGATGCTTTCCAACTTGTTCAAGCTTAAGCTTGCTTGCTCAAGCTTAAGCTTGGTTGTTCAAGCTTGAGCTTGCTGTCTTCAAATGCCCCCGATCACGCTTGAGCTTGCTCTTTCACGCTTGAGCTTGATGCTTTCACGCTTGAGCTTGCTACTTTCACGCTTAAGCTTGCCTGCTTCAAGCTTGAGCTTGATCTTTCACGCTTGAGCTTGATGCTTTCACGCTTGAGCTTGATGCTTTTACGCTTGAGCTTGCTACTTTCACGCTTAAGCTTGCCTGCTTCAAGCTTAAGCTTGATTTTTCTCGCTTGAGCTTGATGCTTTCACGCTTGAGCTTGCCACTTTCACGCTTAAGCTTGCCTGCTTCAAGCTTGAGCTTGATCTTTCACGCTTGAGCTTGCCTGCTTCAAGCTTAAGCTTGATTTTTCACGCTTAAGCTTGCTTGCTCGAGCTTAAGCTTGCCCTGCTTTCCTGTTGAATTTCCTGCAACTTTCCAAGAGTTTTAACACAATATTTCTTTTATACACCTATCCATCACTACTTAAAAGATTCATGCTCACTTCCTTCAATAATTCATCAATTTAGCTCAAGTTCTTTACAAAATTAATTCGAATGAGTCATGAAATCAATGCTTAATCAACACTTATCAAACTCTCCCCAACCTAGATTTTTGCTTGTCCTCAAGTAAAAAGAAGTTTAGGAAAGGGAATCAAGCGTTCAAAAATCTAAGTTTCTGTCGCAAACAAAAAGTTTAAAAGACAATAATCTGAGTTGATGTCTAGGCAAATGATTTTCTTAATACCAATTCCTTGAAATGTAATACACCATTACCTTGTTCATAAAGCATGTAACCCATTGCTGTAAGAATATAGAACTCTCATTATTTCTTACCATGTGTCTGTTTCACTCATCCATCATTAGAACTGCTCCGTTAACATTGGCCGTCATTTCTAGTAAAACCAAAATTCAAATGAATAGCAAGGATCAAAAGGTCTTTTAAGGATGTAATGAGGCTGGGCTAACAAGAATCTTTGGTTTTTCTTGGTTTCAAAACGCATGTTTAAAGAAGAGCATAAGTGTTTTTGGTTAGTTTATTTAACAAATTAGAAGGCTCCTTCTTTGCATTGAAACTTCAGAATTTTCTTTTTTTTTTTTTTTTTTTTTTTTTTTTCCAGCTCTTTTATACATTTTTGGAGAGCTTACTATTCTTTTTGCATTTTCTTCTACTGCCTCCATTTGTTTCATCTCCTTTTGAGAAAAATATTTTATGCTCTTTTTCAAGATGAACATGCAGGTAAGATAGAATTTTTGCTTTTATGCTTAGCTCAGGGCAGCGAAAAATTTTCATGCTTTTATGGCTCAAAGATGGGCTGCGAAAAAAATTGGATCTTTTTATCGAGGTAGCTTTTTGGCTCTTGGCTAACTATGTTTTCAAAATTGCCTAATCATTTCCTTGCTTGTTTCTTAAGAAAAAGGTTTAATTAGAAAATCAGTCAATGCCAATTTAACAAATTCAAATGAGGCTCTCAAGTGTTTAGATTTTCTCACTTCTCATCAAGATATCAGGCTTACTTCCTTATTCTAACAGAAAAGGGTTCACGTCATGTAATCAAGCAACAATACATGCATTCCAGTTCCTTGGTTCTTAATTAAGTCATTTTGCCAAAAAAAAAGAATCAGTGTTATTGCCTAAAAATATTCTGTTGCTTAGAAACTTTTCTTGTTCAAAAAGTAAAATCTTTGGTTGGGGTTTTCAAAATTGGTACAACTGCAAGCATGTAATGGTATATCCAAACAATCAACCAAAAGCATCAAAATTTAAAAATTTTCAAAGCATGCTGTAGTAATGTTAGACAAAACTAACTGAAAATAAACTAAAGCAATAAAAACTAAGGCAGTAAACTCATCACTCATCCTTAGAAGAGTCATCCCCTGTCTCATGTTTCCTTGCTGGAGGCCCTTGTGAGGAGGGTCCTGATCTAGCCTATGAAGTCTCACCCCTCCTAAGAAAGAAGGCCTGTCCCCAGGCTAAACAATGTGGGATGCAAACTTACTTTCGGATAATGAGTGGGATGAAATTGATGAGCTGCCTGCAAAATAAAAGGAAAATTCAATCTTAGGATAAAATTTACTTAAAATAAAATCAACAGGATGAAAAGAGAACATAAAAGATTGGGTTGCCTCCCAATAAGCGCTTGTTTAACGTCATTAGCTTGACGCCTGATAGATTTTTCAATATGGATCATGGAGTTGGTGGATAAGAGTATTGAGTTTTTCCACCTCCTTTCCTAGGTCAGGCCTGGACTTTTTTTCATTCGGATTTTCAAGTGCACCTTCTGAGTATTTATTTGTTTCACCAATAACAAAGTTGGCTTCTTCTTTCTGCACTCGAATTTTGACTCTTCTGTCATCCATATCTATGATGACTTTGGCTGCTTTCAAGAATGGTCTCCCCAGTATTAGGGGAACTTCAGGATCTTCCTTCATATCTATGATAACAAAATTCTCATGAAATTCAAATTGATCAACTTTGACCTCAACATTTTCAGCAATACCATAAGGGATTTTTATTGATTGATCTGCCATTTTTAAAGTCATGTTTGTTGGTTTTACTGAAAAATCCCCTATACTTTTCAGTGTGGATAATGGCATCAAATTTACACTAGCACCAAGATCTAACAAAGCTTTACTTTTTGAAAGTTTTCCAACAGTAACGGGAATAGAAAAACTCCCTGGATCTTTGGTGTTATGCGGTACTGCTTCAGAGATGATAGTGTCATATCCATCTTCTTCCTCAGTTATTTCCTCAGTCAGTGTGGTCACAGCCTTGCAATGCTCTATTGGGTTTGTTTCAGTGTTTGCTCCATACTGAGGCTTCTGTTTCTCAGCAAGTTGTTGGGCTAGTTGTCCCAATTGTGTTTCTAAGTTCTTGAGTGATGCCTCATTGTTCTTTTGACTTGCTAAAGAAGTTTGCATAAATTTTTCCAAGGTGTCCTCCAATCTAGAAGTTCTCTCCACCAAAGAAGGACCATTATTTTGATATGGTTTATTTGAAGAGCTGGGCTCTTGCTTCCATCCTTGGCCTTGGTTTTGGTTACTTCTCCATCCCTGAAATGGTTGGTTAGAAAAATTTGAATTGAAATTACCAGACCTTCCTTGGTTGTTCATGAAATATACAGTTGCTTCTTGTGATCCACAGTTCTCATTGAGATGATCTCCTCCACAAAAGTTACATCTGGCAGGCATTTGTTGTTGCCCTGGTTGTGATGATTGTATAGCATGTAATTGTTGTGGAAGATTGGCTATCTTTTTGGTCAATGCTTCTAGTTGTTGGGTCAGAATTTTGTTCTGTGCTAAAATGGCATCTGTGGTGTTTAAGTCAAGGACTCCTTTCCTTTGAACTTGCTGACGATCATGTTGAGCTTGGTAGTCTGTTGAGGATAAAGCTTCTATTATCCTTGTGGCTTGGTCAGCATCCACTGTCATCATTGTTCCTCCTGCTGCTGCATCTAAAATCATTTTAGTGTCAGCCCTTAAACCACTGTAAAAAATATTAAGTTGTGCAATATCTTCAAGTCCATGGTTTGGGCATTTTCTGAGCAGTGTTTTAAAGCGTTCCCATGCCTCACAAAAAGGTTCATCTTGGCCTTGTCTAAATGTTGTAATATCTGATTTGGCCTTGATGAATCTAGATGGAGGAAAGAACCTTTGTAGAAATTTTTCTTCAACTGTCTCCCAGCTGTTCAAGCTTTGATTTGGATGAGACTGTAGCCACTCCTTTGCTTTTCCTGCTAAAGAGAAAGGAAATAGTCTTAAGTATGCAACATCAATAACATCTTGGTCAAATCCCATGGTTCCAACCAATTCATAGAATGTGGCCAAGTGAGTGTACGGATCTTCACTAGACATTCCATGGAATTGATGTGAACTAATCAAACTCAAAGATGCTGGTTTCATTTCTAGTGCTCTGACAGTGTTTGGAATTGCAATGCTTGAGAAATGTCTTGGCCCTTGCTGTAAAGCATAGTCTCCAAGTGTTCTCCTTGGTGGGTTTTGATTATTGTTGTTGTTCTCCATTGTAAGAGAGGAAGTTTGTCCTACGTGGAAGTTCTTCTTGACTTTCTTGATTTTCTTGAGGAATCTGTCTATCTCAGGATCAAATGCAAGTTGTTCTTTTGTACCCTGTCCTCTCAAGATCATGAATCAAGAATTCAAAGTAGCAAGGTAAAAATAAAAACAAATTGAAAACAAATTTATTTACACTGTCTTATCAATTCAATGCTAAAATATTCAAGCTCAAATCACCTCCCCGGCAACGGCGCCAAAACTTGATGGGTGTTTTGCTTATATTGAGTTTGCTGAAAGAGAATCAAGTTTGTATAATATGAACTCAATGAAATGGATGTGCCAAGTTTAAACACAGAAGTTGTAATATAGTATAGTTGTCGTTCCACTGAGGAGGTGCTAGAATGAAGACTTTAGTTTGAATTGATTTGGCAGAAAGTTTTTGTTTGGGTTTGTTGTGAACGTTGTTAAATGAAAAACAGCAAGTATTTCAGAATAACAGAGAATAATATTGTGTAAAAGATGACAGTAAATGAGGTTGGAAAAATCAGTTTTGTAAAACAGGGATTGGCTTCATCACATCTTCACCTCTGTAAGCTGCATAAGTTTCCATATAAGTAAATCGAAAAGATAAGTTCTACGTCACAATCAAAGTCATTTGCATCGATCCCTCGACTACAAAATTCATAAGAATGATTTCCAAACCGCTGATCCCTCAGTCACTTTGGAAACCATTCCAGCATTATCGATCGATTGTTTTGACGTTTGTTGCGTTAGACGCCATCCCTGGCTACCTACTCACAACAAGCATTTCTTTCAGGGTCTGCTTTCAAAAGTCACTTCCCAGCATACTCAAGAAAACTTAGAACAAGAAAATAGTGATCAAGTACTTTCAGGCATTAAACGCAGAAGGAAATACAGAAACTTTATCAAATCTCATTACTCAATGAAAACTTACGACAGCATTACTTCAGTGTTGAATGGATTACAGCCAATCCCATAAGGGAAATTAGTTACTCATGCCTTGCATTTTCACCATCAAAGAAATAAATACAGAAAATGGAAAGTGTGAAATGAAAAATACAGAGGATGAAATGATGTATGATGTTAGGAGATTGATCGATGATGATGATGTTGTTTGCAGCTTGATTTATAGGAGTTTAGGTTCAGCTTCTCTTGCCCACTTGCGTAGAACCCATGCAGCATCTTTCAGAGACTGGTGGAAACAGAAGAAAGTGGATGAGTTTGCATCGCATTGTTGGTGAATAAAGAATTAAGAAATCCTATACTGTCTGAGTCACGCTTGAGCTTGATGGTCACGCTCAAGCGTGAAGAGTTCTGATGCTTATTGATGATCTCACGCTCAAGCTGAAGTAATTCACGCTCAAGCGTGGCTTCCTTGCCTTCTCACGCTTGCTCCTCGCTTAGCCTCACTCAGTTACGCTCAGGCGAGGCCTTAATATCCATTCCTCACGCTCAAGCGGCTTATTCCCACGCTTGAGCGTGAGAGGGGTCCTGATGCCTCTGTTTCCTTTAATTCATGCTGGCCATGCTTAATCCATGCTTAGGCTTCCATTTTTATCATTCCACGCTTAAGCTCCTAGTGTTCACGCTCAAGCGTGAGAGGTCCTGATGCTTTCCAACTTGTTCAAGCTTAAGCTTGCTTGCTCAAGCTTAAGCTTGGTTGTTCAAGCTTGAGCTTGCTGTCTTCAAATGCCCCCGATCACGCTTGAGCTTGCTCTTTCACGCTTGAGCTTGATGCTTTCACGCTTGAGCTTGCTACTTTCACGCTTAAGCTTGCCTGCTTCAAGCTTGAGCTTGATCTTTCACGCTTGAGCTTGATGCTTTCACGCTTGAGCTTGATGCTTTTACGCTTGAGCTTGCTACTTTCACGCTTAAGCTTGCCTGCTTCAAGCTTAAGCTTGATTTTTCTCGCTTGAGCTTGATGCTTTCACGCTTGAGCTTGCCACTTTCACGCTTAAGCTTGCCTGCTTCAAGCTTGAGCTTGATCTTTCACGCTTGAGCTTGCCTGCTTCAAGCTTAAGCTTGATTTTTCACGCTTAAGCTTGCTTGCTCGAGCTTAAGCTTGCCCTGCTTTCCTGTTGAATTTCCTGCAACTTTCCAAGAGTTTTAACACAATATTTCTTTTATACACCTATCCATCACTACTTAAAAGATTCATGCTCACTTCCTTCAATAATTCATCAATTTAGCTCAAGTTCTTTACAAAATTAATTCGAATGAGTCATGAAATCAATGCTTAATCAACACTTATCAGGAGGGGCCCGTAGCACTTGTGGTAGTTGAGGCCACGATGTTGATCCGCAAGTCACAGGGTGACTAGTGCTACAGATGGGCGATAGCGGTTTGGTACCAGTAAAATTATGATGATGATGTAAGCATGCATAAATTGAGATATATGTGTACACAATTTTTCTACTGCAGTAGAGGCATAGAAGCACACCTATGCTTGTCCCACAATTGATTTAATGATATATTTTCCCACAGCCCGATCCGCATTGTTTGATAAGAAATTCTTGTGCATATGCATTAGCTTTAAGAGCATTTGCATATAGCTGGAGATATGCCTAGGTGAAAGCCCTTGGTGGCAACGGATGAATGAGAATTGAAAGGGGAAAGAGTTGAATACTAACCCGATGTGTGTATTTGGCAATCCAAATGATTGATATTGTGAATGTATACTTGAAATTATAAGATGTATTGTGTATAATGTATGATGTGGTGTAATGATTGCTAATTGTGCAAGTATACATGTATTTCATCATAATGTATGACTTTAATTCATTTGGATTATGTTACTCACCTCCCCGTTGCCATTTTTAAAGTTGATGTAGGTATGACTTAAATCCTATAACTTTTGGAGGCCGAGTATGAAGAAGGTAAAATATGGATAGGAATGCGTAAGCCTTGGCCGGCATGAAAATCTGTTTTGGTAGAGTATATGAGGTTTATGTACTCAATTTTGTGATGTTGATGATTTTGGGAGGTCATGGGAGAAAATTGGACATGTTTGTGTAAGGCCAATTTTCCTACATGACCCAAAAGATGTAAAGAATGAATCTGAATACTTGACTTTGTTAAATGAATGGATGTTGTGTTTTCATGCTATCTTATGGAGCTTGTGGAATGATGTGGAATATAGATGTATGTAGGGAGTGCATGTGGTTTGATGATGAATTTAAATTATATGCATGAGTTAATGTTAGCATGATGATGGTTAATGGTGAATGAGGTAGGTTCCAAGAGTGTTATATGATGTATAAATTTTGTAGGAACTGAAAGAATTGCCATAGATTGAGTTTTAGTATGGTAGGTTGAGTGTTATCAATGTAAGTTCATGTTTTCTGCTGAGTTTCTGCAGAACTCGCTCAAGCGAGTAGTAATCTCGCCCGAGCGAGATTGTTGTGGAACGGGGGATTCGTTTCTACCCCAAATTCGCTCAAGCAGACGTGCATTTCGCCCAAGCGAGATTGCCACAGAATCAGTGTTTTGATTCTGGACAATTTTCGCCCAGGCGTGAAGGGCAGCGCTCAAGCGAGGGAGAAAGAGAATGGATTCTGGACGATTTTTGTCCAGGCGAGTGGTGCCTCGCCCAAGCGAAAATCGGCCAGAGAGTCCTCAACGTTTCTGGACCAATCTCGCTCAAGCGAGCCTTGGGCCGCTCAAGCGAGATAGACCCCTGATGCCCCTTTCCTTCTTCGCTCAAGCGTCTCGCTTTCTTCGCTCAAGCATTCCTTCATGTCTCGCTCAAGCGAGATAGGGCTCGCTCAAGCGAGCTGGGCCCTGATGCTCATTCCTTCATTTCGCTCAGCATCGCCCAACGCCCGCTCAAGCGAGGGTACGCTGGCTCGCTCAAGCGACTTGAGTCACGCTTGAGCGAGTATGCCCCTGATTCTCATTTTGTTATTTTAAATTAAATTTTAAAATGTTATGCATTATTTCTTCTTTAGATATTATTTTAAATGGTATTGAGGAGTATATTTAGGCCTTCTAGATTATATAAGTTGTATCCCATATTTTTATGAATGGACTCCTCTTGAAAATCAATTAGCCACTAATTAAACCAAATTAAATAATTCTTCCGCTGCTTCTGATTGAAAAATATATAGTTAGTTTCACCCTCTCATATCTTCATATATGGGAGTGGTTCATTTTAGATCCAGGGGTTTGGTGAAAAATGTTTCACCACTTTAATTATTTGGATTATTAATATTCTCAAAAACGTGAAAAAAAAAATTTTCCCTATTTTATTTGGGGGTTTGGGGCGTCTCAGTGAGCAAGAAACAAGGTCCATGTATATCTTGAATAGTCATCTACAATTACTAGACCATAGTAATTACCACCAAAGCTTTTAATTTTAGAAGGTCCAAATAGACCCATGTGTAAAAGTTGTAAAGGCCTTTGAGTGGAAACAATATTTTTAGCTTGAAAGGATGCCTTTACTTGTTTTCCCTTTTGACATGCATCACAAAATTTGTTTTAAAATTTAAGCTTTGGTAAACCAATTACTAATTCCTTAGAAACGAGTTTGTTCAAATGGTCTACATGTATATAAGTTATTCTTCTATGCCATAACCAAGTCTCATCCTCTCTAGTCATGAAACATTGCACATCATTTAAGGACAAACTATCAACATCAATCATGTAAATATTATCAATTCTTTTACCAACAAACCTGACTTCCTTGTTTAGCTTATGTTCAATTATGCAACAATTTGATTCAAACAATACTCTATATCCTTTATCACATAATTGACTAATGCTAAGCAAGTTGTGTTTGAGGCCTTCAACATACAATACATCACTAATTGAATTAGAGGAATTCTTACCAATGTTTCCAATACCTAGTATTCTTCCTTTGGTGTTATCACCATATGTGACGTTTCCTTTTCTTTTGGGAGTGAATGTTGTGAATTTAGTTATATCTCCCATCATGCGCTTTGAACACCCACTATCAAAATACCAATGGGTGTTGCTTGCCTCAGAATCTTCCTCTTGATGATTTGCTATCAAGCAAAGGTTTGCTTCTTCATTTTCGGACTCATCGGAGCTACTTACATGATTTTTATCCTAAGCGATGTAAGCTCTTCTTCCTCCTCTTTTCTCCTTGTTCTTCTACTTAAGATTTGGGCAGTCTACCTTGAAGTGCCCTTCCTTGCCACATTCGAAACAGTTTGGTGAGGAAGAGGTTTCATTAGAAATTGGTTTCTTACCTTGTGGTTTGAAGTTCTTTTGGAATCGTTTGTTTCTCATGAACTTCCCGAATTGCTTTATAAACAATCCAAATTCTTCTTCTTTGTCAAGATCACTACATGATTCTTCTTCATGTTTAGAAGTGGCCTTGAGAGCTAGGCCTTTCTTCTTGGAGGATTTTTCTTCCTCTTCTGCCATCTTTAATTCTTTCAGCTCTTGTTCTTGTTCCTGCAACTTACCAAATAGTGTGGCAAGAGACATTTCATTAATGCTAGGCGATTGTTTGATGGTGGTGACTAGCGGTTGCCATTCCCTGTTAAGACTTTTCAACACTTTGTGAATGAGCTCTTTGTTAGTGTATGTCTTTCTAAGGGTAATAAGTTGATTAATAATGATAGTGAACCTTTTTTGCATATCAACTATTGATTCACCAGGGTTTAATCTAAAGCACTCATATTGACTAGTTAATGTACTGATCTTAGAGTCTTTAACATCATTAGTGCCTTCATGGGTTACTTGTAAAGTATCCCACATCTCCTTGGCGGTTTTACATGTGATTATTCAAAAAACTTCATCTTGTCCTAGTGCAAGAGTGATGAGATTTTTAGCCTAGTAATTATACTATACCTTTTTCTCTTCGTCACTTGTCCAATCATCCATTGGTTTTTCAATATTTTTGCCATTAACAATGTGCATGGGAATAAAGGGACCATTTTCAATGGCATTTCAAACTCTTAGATCAATAGATTGAATACAAATTTTTATTCTCTCTTTCCAAAAGGTATACCCCTCACCATTGAAGGCGGGAGGTCTAATTGTTGCACTGCCCTCGGGGAAAAGATTTTGAGAAGTTGAGGCCATTTTTCTCTTGAAGCTGTTAAGCTCGATCTACAAGAGTCAAGCTCTGATACCACTTGTTATTCAAGTGGCCTCAATACTCAAGAGGGGGGGTGAATTGAGTTTTTAAAACTTTGCTTGGAATACCTTTGAACTTGATTCTTTTATCACAAGTTTAAAGATTATGCAAGTGAAGGCAAGTATAGTACAAGAAATAAAGCAAAACAAGATGTGAATATTGCTGAAACAATTTGTCAAACACTTGGTGTGCAGCGCTTTAAAGTAACTAATTCAAGCAAGCTCAAATAAGCAAATCACAATCAATCAACAACAATTCAATCAAATGCATATCAATGTAAAAGAGTGAGGGAGAAGAGCTTGCAAACCGATTTAACGAGTTCCACCAACCCCGATGTACGTCTCGCCTTCAAGCAACCCACTTGAAGGATTTCCACTATTAAAGTTTAGAGATTACAAGCTATGAGCAATTGCAGCTTCCTAGTGTCCCGCACTTAAGAACTCAATCCTCACTAGCACAAGGGCAACCCACCCAATCTCTTAAACTCTCAATACCTAAAGGTTGAACCCCAACCTTTATGACCACTCAACCTAGAGTGAAAAACCTTTGTGTTTTGTAGTGTTTACAAGATAATGACTCTCTAAATAGAGTAGATATACAAGTGAATACTCTCTCAAATTCTAACCCTCGACAAGAGAGGATATACAAGTTAAAGCTCAAGGATTTCAGAATATATAAAAGAATGAACTCACTAAGCATAAAATGAAGGTAAGGGATGATTGCCTCTTGTTTCTTCTTTTGTGCTTGAGTTGGAGCCCAAAGTCCTTCTAGCTGTTGCAAATAATGGTTCCAGCTTGTCTCTATGTGTAGTGGGTTTTGGGTGCTTGGTTCCCACTTAAATCTATCTTTTTAGTGATGTTTCCCACTTCTTGAATCGATTCACATCTTCTCGAATCGATTCAGGACATTCAGACTTGGATATTTTAGACTTCCAGGTTCGTATGAATCGATTCAGGCCTTGGTGAATTAATTCAGACTGTTTTACTTTGTGTTCCTGGGCTGTCAGCTTCATGTGAATCGATTCAGGCTGTTGGTGAATGGATTCAGGTTGTTTTGTTTTCAAATTTTATGACTTCCAGGGCTCTGAATCGATTCATTCGTGTGTGAATTGATTCAGGCAATGCTTTTTGGTGTTTTTCCATGCATGATGATGTTTCCTTGAAGAGGTTTGATCCATGGTTCCTTTCCTTTATCTTTATACATTGCTTTCTTGGTTCCTTGGTCTTGTGGGAGCGTTTTCTTCATGATTTCTTGAATCTCTTGATTTGATACATCAATTAAAATCATTTCATTTGTTTTTGATTCATGAAGTTCTTCTTATTCTTGTGCCTTTGTCATTATCAAAACCTATTAACAACATACAAACACATTCTCCCCTTTTTGATAATGACAACCAATGGCCATCTCTTGAGGTGTTAATATATTTAAAGGAGTAATGATAGGGAACCACTTGAAAAGTCAGAGTATATCTTCCTTAGTTTTTCATATCTCCCCCTTTGTTTTTCAATTAGACATTTATTTGATTCTTAAACATATGTAATAAAATATCTAGTATCTATTTAACCATATCTAGTATCTCTCCCCCTTTGTCATTATCAAAAATAATATAAGCTCAGGGAAAAAGAAATAAACAATGTAAAAATAAGGATTAACAACCAAACAAATAATCATAACATCCAAGCAAAATGATATGTATAATCATGAGACATAAAGCAGTGGCAAATAAAATCCAAAAGAAATGCCTTAGAAGGGAAACAAAGTTTAAACAAAAAGCAGAACAATCTCAAGTAACATATAAAAGAAAGGCCAACTAAGGTTAAGGAAAATGGAGGCTGGAGATCTGAGTGGCAAGCTCTGTGTAACGTTCTTCCATATTTGCTTCAAACTTGTCAAGTCGAGTGTTGAGATTTGCTTCTATAACATCAAGACAGCGATCCATGTGAGCAATGAGTCGAGCAAATAAGTCATCAATAGGAGCGGGTGGAGGAGGTGGAGGAGCAGCATGTTCATCATCATCACGAGGACGACGGAGATATTGCCATCGCCCATGATACTCAATGATATTCATCTTAGTAAGATGAGTTCTTCCAATAGGTCCTTTGGGTCCGAGTAGTTCCTTGACTTCATTCTTCAAATCCACCTTGTAGTGACGCAGCAGCTTGGTAATAAGGATGGCGTATGGGAGGCGAGTAAGGTTTTGAGCATCGATCATGTGATTCCTCACAACATCAATCCAATTAACTTCCTTTTGATGGAGGATAGCCCAAAGCTGCATAATCTGAGCCTCACTTAGTCTCGCATAGTTTCCACCTGAATGAAGGAGGATTTTGACTAGGACATAGTGCAAAAGACAGTGGTCAATGCTAAGAGTTCCAACGGTGCTAGCGGGAGCAGCAAGATTGGAGAATGTTCTTGTCTCTAGGGGATTATAGTTCCAAGAAGTAGAGGGTTCTTTCCCATGGAAATGAGCATTGCTTAGTGGAAGCTTTCCTACTTGGTTCATCACTTCATTATCAAGGAGGATGGTCTTGCCTTTCACTTTGGCATAATATCGAGCATCTTCAAGGCGCAAAGTGGAGTAAAAGACACGAATTAATTCTGGATAAATAGTAACTTCCTCAAGAGCCATGAATCCAACAATCTCTTGTTGGTGAAGGGTAGAAAGGAGGGAAAGGCCAGAGGATTCAAAGAACTCAATATCAAGCCAATATGGGGAGATTATATGTTTCTCAGAAAAAGTGTTTTGGTACCTTTCTAACTCTTTTTGAGTGGTGAAGAACCTTGATAGATCAGAGTGTTAAGGAACGGCAGCACCAGCGATATTTGCCCTTTATTTCTTTCTAGGTTAAGATGAGGAAGCCATGGGTAATGGAGATTTGGAGGGGAAGTTTGTAGAGTGAGAAAGAGGTGGTTTTAGAGAGAAAAAGGAGGAAATTTGAAATAAGATAAAGAAGTGAGCCCAAATCAGCATACAATAGGCTAATTTTGTCGCGTGAATCGATTCCGGAGGTGCGTGAATCGATTCAGACATTACTGTTTTTGAAGTTCAAGGGGCATCAGGGGTTTGAATAGATTCGAACTTTGCTTGAATCGATTCAGAACTCACTGTTTGTGAAAATTGGGGACAATCAGGTCTGTGAATCGATTCAGAGAGGGAGTGAATCAATTCATTCGATTCTGTTTCTTCTTGAATTGCATTTTTGAGCTACTAAATCGATTCAAGGCATAGGGAAACTCTTTTGGATCATCAAAAACTTCAATTTTATGAGACTTTTTGCCTCTTAACTCAATTAACCACTTATGAGCAACATTATATGCATTATTCAGACACAATGTGTTATATCTAGGATTCCTAATTCCCTTCTAATATGAATAAATTATTCCTTTGCGAGTGGTTTGGTGAATATGTCAGCAAGTTGTTTAGTAGTTTCAACATGTTCAAGCACACAATCACCCTTTAATACATGATCCCTAATGAAATGATGTCAAATTTCAATATGTTTGGTTCTAGAATGCATTACAGGATTCTTTGAAATATTAACGGCACTTGTGTTATCATATTTTAGAGGCACATGATTTAGCATAACACCAAAATCTAGGAGTTGTTGTCTCATCCAAAGGATTTGAGCACAACAACTACCAGCTGCAACATATTCCACCTCAGCTGTTGATAATGCAACACTCACTTGTTTCTTGCTATGCCAAGATACAAGAGAACTACCAAGTAAGTGACAAGTACCACTAGTACTTTTTCTATCAAGCTTACATCCTGCAAAATTAGAGTCAGAATATCCAACTAGAGTGCATTCAACCCCTTTGGTGTACCATAAACCAACATTTTAAGTTCCAACTAGATATTTCATTATTCTTTTTACCACAGTAAGGTGTGATTCTTTTGGGCATGTTTGGTATCTTGCACACATACAGACATCAAACATGATATCTGGTCTACTAGCGGTTAAGTAAAGTAAGGATCCAATCATACCTCTATATTTTGTGAGTTTAACATCCTTACCTTTCTCATCCTTATCCAAATAACATGAAGTGCCCATAGGCGTGGCAATATCATTTGCCTTGTCCATATTAAATTTCCTAAGCAACTTCTTGCAATATTTTGATTGACTAATGAAAGTGCCTTCTTTTGTTTGCTTAATTTGTAGTCCTAGGAAGAATGTGAGTTCTCCCATCATAGACATTTCAAATTCTTCCTGCATTAACTTAGCAAACTCCTTGCAAAATGATTCATTAGTAGCACTAAAAATGATATCATCAACATATACTTGAACCAATAGTATATCATTCTTTTTGTGCTTAATGAATAATGTTGTGTCAACCTTTCCTCTTTCAAAATTGTTTTCTAAAAGAAATTTACTTAATCTTTCATACCAAGCTCTTAGAGCTTGTTTTAAACCATATAAAGCTTTCTTTAGTTTGAAAACATGATTTGGAAATTGGTAGCTTTCAAAACCTGGAGGTTGATCAACATATACTTCTTCTTGAATGTATCCATTCAAGAAAGCACTTTTGACATCCATTTGGTACAATTTGAAATCCTTACAACATGCAAAGGCTAACAATAATCTAATGGCTTCTAACCTAGCTACGGGAGCATATGTTTCTTCATAGTCTATTCCTTCTTCTTGATTATACCCCTTAGCAACTAATCTAGCCTTATTTCTAGTGATTATACCATTTTCATCTAATTTTTTCATAAAAACCCATTTAGTACCTATTATTTGATGATCATTGGGTCTTGACACTAATTCCCAAACTTGATTTCTTTCAAATTGATTTAGTTCTTCTTGCATAGCCAACATCCAATGCTCATCAATAATAGCCTTATTTATGGTTTTAGGTTCAATTTGAGAGACAAAAGCCAAATGATTGCAAGTATTAAAAGAGCGACGGGTACTTACACCTTTTGTGATATCATCTATGATGTTATCCAAAGGATGGTCTTTTGAGATGATCCATTCCTTTTGTTGAGTTTCCACTTCTTGTGTTGTGTCCTTGTCTTTGATATCTTCTTCTTTATTATCCAATGTTAATTATTGGAAGGTACCTACAATGTCATCAACATCTTCCTTCCTCGGGGAGTTATGGCCATTTTCATCAAATTTCACATGAATTGATTCCTCCATAGTGTTAGTTTTTTTGTTAAAGACTCGATATGATTTACTAAATGATGAATATCCTAGAAAGATTGCCTCATCAGATTTTGTATCAAACTTTCCTTGATTATCCTTTCCATTGCTGAGCACAAAACATTTGCATCCAAAAATATGAAAATAAGAAATATTAGGTTTTCTTCCCTTGTAAAGTTCATAGGGGGTTTTCTTTAGAATAGGCCTTATTAAACATCTATTCATAACATGACACGCGGTATTTACCGCATTGGCCCAAAAATGTTTCGCAATGTTATTTTCATTTAACATGGTTCTTGCAAGCTCCACTAAAGATCTATTTTTCCTTTCAACCATTCCATTTTGTTGTAGAGTTCTAGGAGCTGAAAAATTGTGATTGATACCATGTTTTTCACAAAACTTTTCAAAGGATTGGTTTTCAAATTTCCCCCATGATCGGTTCTTATGAATGCAATTTTTGAATTTTGCTTATTTTGGACAATCTTGGCTAGTTCCTTAAATGCATGATATGCTTCATTTTTATGAGCAAGAAATAAGGTCCATGTATATCTTGAATAATCATCTACAATCACTAGACCATAGTAATTACCACCAAAGCTTTTAATTATAGAAGGTCCAAATAGATCCATGTGCAAAAGTTGTAAAGTCCTTTGAGTGGAAACAATATTTTTAGCTTGAAAGGATGCCTTTACTTGTTTTCCCTTTTGACATGCATCACAAAATTTGTTTGAAAACTTAAGCTTTGCTAAACCAATTACTAATTCCTTAGAAACAAGTTTGTTCAAATGGTCTACATGTATATGAGCTATTCTTCTATGCCATAACCAAGTCTCATCCTCTCTAGTCATGAAACATTGCACATCATTTGAGGACAAACTATCAACATCAATCATGTAAATATTATCAATTCTTTTACTAACAAACTTGACTTCCTTGTTTAGCTTATGTTCAATTATGCAATAATTTGATTCAAACAATACTCTATATCCTTTATCACATAATTGACTAATGCTAAGCAAGTTGTGTTTGAGGCCTTCAACATACAATACATCACTAATTGAATTAGAGGAATTCTTACCAATGTTTCCAATACCTAGTATTCTTCCTTTAGTGTTATCACCATATGTGACGTTTCCTTTTCTTTTGGGAGTGAATATTGTGAATTTGGTTATATCTCCCGTCATGTGCTTTGAACACCCACTATCTAAATACCAATGGGTGTTGCTTGCCTCATCATCTTCCTCTTAATGATTTGCCATCAAGCAAAGGTTTGCTTCTTCATTTTCAGACTCATCGGAGCTACTTACACCATTTTCATCCCAAGCGATGTAAGCTCTTCTTCTTCCTCTTTTCTCCTTGTTCTTCTTCTTAAGATTTGGGCAGTCTACCTTAAAGTGCCCTTCCTTGCCACATTCGAAACTGTTTGGTGAGGAAGAGGTTTCATTAGAAATTGGTTTCTTACCTTGTGGTTTAAAGTTCTTTTGGAATCGTTTGTTTCTCATGAACTTCCCGAATCACTTTATAAACAATCCAAATTCTTCTTCTTTGTCAAGATCACTACATGATTCTTCTTCATGTTTAGAAGTGGCCTTGAGAGCTAGGCCTTTCTTCTTGGAGGATTTTTCTTCCTCTTCTGCCATCTTTAATTCTTTCAGCTCTTGTTCTTTTTCCTGCAACTTACCAAATAGTGTGGCAAGAGACATTTCATTAATGCTAGGCGATTGTTTGATGGTGGTGACTAGCGGTTGCCATTCCCTGTTAAGACTTTTCAACACTTTGTGAATGAGCTCTTTGTTAGTGTATGTTTTTCCAAGGGTAATAAGTTGATTAATAATGATAGTGAACCTTTTTTGCATATCAACTATTGATTCACCAGGGTTTAATCTAAAGCACTCATATTGACTAGTTAATGTACTGATCTTAGAGTCTTTAACATCATTAGTGTATTCATGGGTTACTTGTAAAGTATCCCACATCTCCTTGGTGGTTTTACATATGATTATTCGAAAAAATTCATCTGGTCCTAGTGCAAGAGTGATGAGATTTTTAGCCCTATAATTATACTATACCTTTTTCTCTTCGTCACTTGTCCAATCATCCATTGGTTTTTCAACATTTTTGCCATTAACAATGTGCATGGGCATAAAGGGACCATTTTCAATGGCATTCCAAACTCTTAGATCAATAGATTGAATAAAAATTTTCATTCTCTCTTTCTAAAAGGTATACCCCTCACCATTGAAGGCGAGAGGTCTATTTGTTGCACCGCCCTCAGGGAAAAGATTTTGAGAAGTTGAGGCCATTTTTCTCTTGAAGCTGTTAAGCTCGATCTACAAGAGTCAAGCTCTGATACCACTTGTTATTCAAGTGGCCTCAATACTCAAGAGGGGAGGTGAATTGAGTTTTTAAAACTTTGCTTGGAATGCCTTTGAACTTGATTCTTTTATCACAAGTTTAAAGATTATGCAAGTGAAGGCAAGTATAGTACAAGAAATAAAGCAAAACAAGATGTGAATATTGCTGAAACAATTTGTCAAACACTTGCTGTGCAGCACTTTAAAGTAACTAATTCAAGCAAGCTCAAATAAGCAAATCACAATCAATCAATAACAATTCAATCAAATGTATATCAATGTAAAAGAGTGAGGGAGAAGAGCTTGCAAACCGATTTAACGAGTTCCACCAACCCCGGTGCATGTCTCGCCTTCAAGCAACCCACTTGAAGGATTTCCACTATTAAAGTTTAAAGATTACAAGCTATGAGCAATTGCAGCTTCCTAGTGTTCCACACTCAAGAACTCAATCCTCACTAGCACAAGGGCAACCCACCCAATCTCTTAAACTCTCAATACCTAAAGGTTGAACCCCAACCTTTGTGACCACTCAACCTAGAGTGAAAAACCTTTGTGTTTTGTAGTGTTTACAAGATAATGACTCTCTAAATAGAGTAGATATACAAGTAAATGCTCTCTCAAATTCTAATCCTCAACAAGAGAGGATATACAAGTTAAAGCTCAAGGATTTCAAAATATACAAAAGAATGAACTCACTAAGCACAAAATGAAGGTAAGGGATGATTGCCTCTTGTTTCTTCTTTTGTGCTTGAGTTGGAGCCCAAAGTCCTTCTAGCCGTTGCAAATAATGGTTCCAGCTTGTCTCTGTGTATAGTGGGTTTTGGGTGCTTGGTTCCCACTTAAATCTATCTTTTTAGTGATGTTTCCCACTTCTTGAATCGATTCACATCTTCTCGAATTGATTTAGGACATTTTGACTTGGATATTTTGGACTTCCAGGGTCGTATGAATCGATTCAGGCCTTGGTGAATCGATTCAGACTGTTCTGCTTTGTGTTCCTGGGCTGTCAGCTTCGTGTGAATCGATTCAGGCTGTTGGTGAATCGATTTAGGTTGTTCTGTTTTCAAATTTTATGACTTCCAGGGCTCTGAATCGATTCATTCGTGTGTGAATCGATTCAGGCAATGCTTTTTGGTGTTTTTCCATGCCTGATGATTGACAGGGCCCGCAAGCGCACGGGTTATGTCGCGTAATATAAAAGATTATCATTCTCCACAGGGACTGTGTTCAAAGTACCAGCATATTGAAATTTAATTATCCACACAATTGATTTTTAATATTTTTATAAAATAAAACACAAATTAAAGTTGCATAGAATACGAATAAATATAAAAATAAAGTTTACTTGACACTAAAAAATCAGAGTTGAGAGTATCTTGGGATTTTGGGGGATTAAGACTCTATTTTATATTTAATGAATTTTAACTTTTCATAAATAAGAATCGAATTAAGTTTTCCAAGGCGAATTTTCCAAAAGCTAATTAATATGTTCCTTTCGGAATCCTATTAATGTACCTAACCTATGGAAAGCGCTGCTTAATCCTCAGAAAGGCCCATTATCGTTTTATGAAAATCCCTTTTATTTCCTCAAAAGAATTTTGATTACTTTCACGGTTTTACCGAGGTCACAAAAAGCATCTCAAAAATCTTAGGTTTAGTTCAAAGCTTTCCGGTAAAAATAAATCTCTCGATTCTATTTATTACCTAAACTTACTAATATACCCGTAAGTATACAGTTTTATCATTTAGGTTCTTGTTGGGAATTACTAAAAGCATTAAGCATAATTGAACTAAATGGAAAACAGAAATTTATTTAATTCCAAGTCAAAATAACATTAAAATAAAATATTATCATACCCCCTTTATCCCAAGATAATTAATTTAGCTACTCATGAAATAATTTAAATTCATGTAAATAATGGAAAAATAAAACATACAAGACATGGTAAAAATAAAGACTTACGGGTTTCTCCAAAAGCTCAGAATAATTTACCACTGTAATTCCTTGTTGCAATAATTTCTCCACCAATTACAAATTTAAAATTTCACTTTTACAGCCCTCACACTCTTACAAAATAAAAGAAAGAAAAGAAAATAAAAAGAAAGAGAAGAACAACGAACAGAGAAAGAAAAAATGGAAAATAATAGAACTAAGAGAAAAAAAAGAAAAAGGAACGAAGAAATGAAACTTGAGTGTTTTAGACTGGGAAGAAGTTGTTTTTTGCTGATGGGTTGCTGCTGCTTTTATAGGCAAATGGATTGAGGATTCCAGCAATGAAAACGCGTTCAATTTGCAAGTGGAAGAAACTTTCGGTGCATGTGAATTCCAACTGTCCCAAATTGCATCATTTTAATATTTCCAATAATTCGGTGCTTGGATTTATTCAGCTGGGCAAATTCTGAATGGAAAAGTACTGGAATTCTACAAGACCGAGTGAAAGCTTGCTGTTTGGTATTAGTTGCTGGGCGTGGCTCAATTGATCTGGTGTTGGGCTTGTGAAGAGAGTCTGGGCGGTGTGGAGAGTACTGCTGGACGGTGTTGTGGTTTAGATTAGAAGGGGACAGCGGATAGAAGAGAGGAATGTGGGTCGGATTTCTGGATTGAGGACGGTGTAGAGAGTGATCCGATGTTTGGAGTTTGTGGAGTGTAGGTCGGTTTTGAAAGGAGAAGGGACGGTATAGTTTAGGGAGTATTGGGACGGTGTGGATTGGGAGATGTTGGATTCCAGGTCAGCACGCATAAGCATCCGGGCTCATTCCATCCGTTGTCAAATTTGTGACATCGGTTAGCAAAGACATCGGTTGGACGGAGTTTCCACTGATCCGATGTGGTGTCTCAAGAACCTTTACCTGTGTCTTCACACCGGTTGAGTCTTTCAATGTAATCATCGGGGCGATGTTCTCCCTCCTAGTCCGGATCTACTACCAGCCGGTGTTCCTATTTTTGATCTGAGATTCCTTTCCTTAGGGCCGGACTGGCCTGTTACTCCTTTGTCAGGCGCACGACATCGGTCCGGTGTTAATTTGGGCCTTGTCCGGTGTTGCCAGTTTTAAGGCCGGGTCTGGAGTTATAACAATTTACGCCGGACTGAAAGAGGTGTTCACACGGGCGGTGTTAGGTTGAGTGTTTGTTGAAGGAGACCGTCTCGCTCAAGCGGAGAAAGGTTCGCTCAAGCGAGAGGTCTTGTTTCACTCGGTGCGGTTAAAACTCTGCTCGGATTTTGCATTGGAATTCTTCAGTCGGCCTTCATGCTTTTTACTCAGAATGGCCTTCAGTCTTTAATCAATTTACTCGGAATGGCTTTCTCTTTTACTCAGGAACTTGCACTTGAAGAGTTGGAATTTGACTGATTGAATTTCTTCTTATGTTCGAGCTTTGCTTTGCTCGGAAATGCATTTTTCTGACCCAACTCACTCGGAATTCCTTTCCTTGGAGACTTCTCACTCGGGCTCAGTGTGAAACTTGAGAGTCTGCCCGAGTGTGATTCATTTCTGGTCAGATTTTTCCTTGTTTTTGACCCTTTATTACCTTAATTCCTGCAAAATAACATACCCAAGTAGAATAGAGTGGAAAGAGAGCAAACATCGCAATAAATAAAGGAAATACAGTGGACAATGACTAAAATCCTAAGCAAACTAGATCTTATTTATTATATTAAAAAGCACTTATCAAAATACCCCAAACCAAAACATTGCTTGTCCTCAAGCAATCACCATATTCACAAGATAAAATATAGAAAACACTAAGCTTAATAGACTAAGGAATCCAAAATAGAGAAACAGATTTATTCAAATGCCAGTTTTATTTTTCTTATGTGAATCAATTTTCAATGTCAAGACTTGAGATACTCTTCTCACAATTTTCACTCAAGTGTTTCAAGGTTTGTGTATCTCTCAAATCATCATAGTCAAAAAAAAACATTACCATAAGCTTGTTAATAAACCAGAAACTCCATAGTTTATATAGAAAATACGTCAAAGTCTAAAGGTCTTTCAAAGGTTGTAATGTGGCCTTGGGTTGTTAAGGTAGGAATTTCAAGAAAAATAGAATACAAAAGGGCTTTAACAGTCATGAATGATTCAAATCATCATTATAAATTTAACAGAGCAAATTTTTGAACTCTTATGGACTTTTTGGAATTCATTCAATATCATCCTTTTGATTTTCTTTTTCTTTTTCTTGCTTTTCTTTGCATCCAATAACATATTTTTCTTAAGTCCTTTTTTATTTCTTTGCTCCACTAAATTTCCAACTTTTTCACCATTATAAGAATATCATTCAATGAAAGGTTTCAAGGAAAAATTTTCACTTTTAGGCTCAAAAGGGGCAACTAGGGGTCAAATTATACAAAATTCTGAGGCTTAAGAATAAGACCTAATTGTGCCTTTTTCATCCTAAGACATATAATCAAAAACCATTTTGAATCGGTTGAAAAACAAGTTCTAGAATATCAATGACTATGAGATTCACTCAATCAAGAAAATATATGGGTTTTGAAAATTTATTTGATAGATAACCCATTTTGGCTCAAGTCTCACCATGGAAAGTCCTTTCAAAGAAAATTTTAATCACATAAGATTCATTTAGACATTGATTTGGCATTTAAACAATCAAATTTTGAAAATTTTACTCAAAATTTTGGGGTCCTTAGATACTTTAGCCTTGTGTTCAAAGTAAATTTGTCATGCAATCATGGTAAATTACAAGATTACAAACAAATCAAAGAAAACACACATGCATAATAAAATGACAATCACACAACGTAAACAAAACAGTTAAGTTTTCTTACCTACCACCCCAAACCAGAATTTGACATTGTCCTCAATGTTAAAATGGATGATAAAAGGATAAGAAAACTTACCTGTAATAACCCCAAACCAGCATCTGACATAGTTGGTTTTTTTTTATTATTATTAAAGACATGGGGTTACCTCCCCACAAGTGCTAAGTTTTAAGTCTTCAGCCAGACTTTTTACCGTTTGGATTTACTCATCAGGAGCATCAAACAAGTCCAAGTCACTTACTTGTTGTATTGGTTGACCTGTGAAGTAATGCTTTACTCTCTGTCCATTTACTCTAAATGTACCAGATTTCTCGCTCCATAGTTCGACAGCTCCAAAGGGAAAGACTTTTGTCACCTTGAATGGTCCCGACCATCGGGATCTCAGTTTACCTGGAAAAAGCTTCAGTCTGGAATTAAACAGTAAAACCATATCACCTGGATTAAATGTTCTCCGTTGGATGTGACGATCATGCCATTGTTTGGTTTTTTTCTTTATAAATTCTGGCATTTTCGTATGCATCTAGACGGAGTTCTTCAAGCTCATTTAATTCCAACAATCTTTGTTCACCTGCAGCCTTATGATCAAAGTTAAGAGTTTTAACAGCCCAAAAAGATTTATATTCTAGTTCAACAGGTAAATGACAGGGCTTCCCATATACTAGCTTAAAAGGTGTGGTTCCAATGGGAGTTTTATATGCGGTCCGATACGCCCATAAGGAATCATTTAACTTAATAGACCAATCCTTACGTGATGTATTCACCACTTTTTGAAGAATATTTTTAATTTCCCGATTGGATACCTCAACTTGTCCACTAGTTTGTGGGTGATAAGGTGTAGCAACCTTATGCTTAACTCCATATTTCTTTAGAAGGGTCTGAAAAGTTTTTTCAATAAAATGAGACCCTCCATCACTTATAACACATTTTGGGACCCCAAACCTTGGAAATATTATTTTCTTGAAAAGTTTAATAACAGTCTTAGCATCAGAATGAGGTGAAGCAATGGCTTCCACCCATTTTGACACATAGTCAACTGCCACTAATATGAACTAATTTCCAAAAGAAGAGGGAAAGGGACCCATAAAATCAACACCCCATACATCAAACAATTCAACTTCTAAAATTGTATTCAATGGCATTTCTTGTCTCTTACCAATGTTACCTGTTCTCTGGCAAGCATCACAAGTTAGAACATACTTACGTACATCATTAAAAATATTTGGCCAATAGAACCCAACTTGCAATATTTTAGCAGCTGTCTTGGAGGTGCTCATGTGCCCTCCACAGGAAAGAGAATGGCAATGATCCAAGATAGCATGGACATCATCTTGTGAAACACATCTCCGAATCATACCATCTGCACATTGCTTGAAAAGGAGTGGTTCATCCCAATAATAATGCTTGACATCTGCATAAAACTTTTTCCTTTGCTGAAAGCTAAGATCAGGAGGTAAGATACCACATGCAAGAAAATTTACAAAATCAGCATACCAAGGAACACGTTGGATACTAAGGTTCAAGAGTTGTTCATCTGGAAAAGATTCATTGATGGGAATATTATCTGTTTCTTCTTTTTCAGATGTCAACCTAGATAGGTGGTCAGCGACCAAGTTCTCGGTACCCTTCTTGTCCTTAATTTCCAAGTCAAATTCTTGCAATATTAGAATCCACCTAATTAATCTAGGCTTTGCTTCCTTTTTATTCAATAGATACTTAATGGTAGAGTGGTCAGTGTAAACAATAACATGTGAACCTACCAAATAAGACCTAAATTTATCAAAAGCAAAGACAATAGCTAACAGTTCTTTTTCAGTTGTGGCATAATTTACCTGAGCATCATCTAGCGTCCGGCTGGCATAATGAATTACATGGAGCTTTTTATCCTTTCTTTGCCCCAACACAGCTCCTACTGCGTAATCACTCGCATCGCACATCAGCTCAAATGGAAGTTTCCAATCAGGTGGTTGTACGATGGGGGCAGAGATTAGAGCTTGCTTAATCCTGCAAAAAGCTTCCATACAAGATGAATCAAAATTGAAAGGCACATCCTTACCCAGAAGAGTTGTAAGAGGCTTTGTGATTTTGGAGAAATCTTTAATGAACCTGCGATAAAACCCTACATGTCCAAGAAAACTCCGGATACCTTTCACATTCATGGGTGGAGGTAATTTTTCAATTACTTCCACTTTAGCCTTATCAACTTCTATACCTCTCTCAGACACCAGGTGTCCAAGAACTATGCCTTCTCTTACCATAAAATGGCATTTTTCCCAGTTTAGAACCAAATTAGTTTCTTCACAACGCTGCAAGACTTGGCACAAATTTGTTAAACAATTATCAAAATCCAAACCATGCACTGAAAAATCATCCATAAAGACTTCCATCACATTTTCAATAAGATCAGAAAAAATTGCTTGCATACACCTTTGAAAAGTCGCAGGTGCATTACATAAACCAAAAGGCATACATCTGTAAGCATAAGTCCCATAAGGGCAAGTGAAGGTAGTCTTTTCTTGATCAGATGGATGAATGGGAATTTGATGAAAACTTGAATACCCATCCAAATAACAGAAATAAGAGTGTTTTGCAAGTCTTTCAAGCATCTGATCAATAAAAGGGAGGGGAAAATGATCTTTTTTCGTGGCGCTATTTAACTTCCTATAATCAATACACATGCGCCAACCAGAGACAATCCTAGTAGGAATCAAGTTATGTTTATCATTTTCAATCACAGTTATTCCCCCTTTTTTAGGCACCACATGGACAGGACTTACCCATTTACTACTATCAACAGGATATATGACTCCAGCATCAAGTAATTTCAAAATTTCCTTTTTAACCACTTCTTGCATTTTAGGATTTAATCTCCTAAGTGGTTCTACTGTGGGCCTACTTTCATCTTCTACAGTAATCCTGTGCATACAAAGAGAAGGGCTAATCCCTTTGATATCATCCATTGTATAACCTATTACCTTTCTATACAACCTAAGTTGTTTCAAAAGTTTTTCAGTTTCAGATGGATTCAATTCAGCATTGATAATCACAGGATATGTGGAATTAGGACCAAGAAATTCATACCTTAATGAAGCTGGTAAAGGTTTTAATTCCATATTGGGGCTTACCATTTTTTCACACATGACCTCAGTATCATGTGGGGCCTCAGAGCAATAAGATGTTTTTGTCGGCTCAATCATGAAAATAGTTTCAAGTGGGTCATTAGGAAGGGTTGATTCCTTTACCACTTGTTTGACAAAATCCACAGTACAGCAAACATCATTATAAGGTTTTTCTAAAACATTTTTCAAGTTGAAATCAACCTTTTGGTCTCCAACAGTTAGAGACAACTTACCATTCTTGACATCGATCACAGCACCTGCAGTTGCTAAAAATGGTCTGCCTAAAATAATAGGAATCAAAGAATCTTCGTCCATTTCAAGCACAACAAAGTCAGCAGGTATAAAAAATTTTCCTATCTTAATAGGAACATCCTCTAAAATTCCTACAGGATATTTTACAGATCTATCAGCCAATTGTAAAGACATCCTAGTAGGTTTTAGTTCACCCAATCCTAACTTTTCAGCAACAGATAATGGCATTAAACTCACACTCGCTCCTAAATCACACAATGCTTTATCTATATTCATGTCACCAATCATGCAAGGAATAGAGAAACTACCTGGATCTTGGAGCTTGGGTGGAAGTTTCTTTTGAATTAGAGCACTGCACTCTTCAGTAAGTGCAACTGTACCATCTTCCTCCAGTCTTCTTTTATTGGACAGAATGTCCTTCAAGAACTTTGCATATGTAGGCATTTGCTGCAAAGCATCTGTAAAAGAAATATTAATATACAATTTCTTTAAAACATCAAGGAACTTACCAAATTGTTTGTCCAACTTTGCTTTGGCTAAGCGCTGAGGAAATGGAATGGGAGGCTGATATGGCTTAACTTCCTCCTTCTTTTCTTGTGGTTTCTCTTCTTCAATTACTGGATGAGATGAAGATTCATCGATTTTCTTTTCCTCCTTTGCTGTCTTGTCAACTGGCCCATCGTATTGAGTACCACTCCTAAGAGTGACAGCCATGGTTTGGTTAGACGGTCCAGCCTCTGGTTTCCCAGGAAATGTTCCCGGTGCTTTTTGAGAATAGGAGGCTTGTTGGGCAATTTGATTTTCCAGTATTTTGTTGTGAGTGGCAAGAGAGTCCACTTTTGAAGCCAAGTTTTTTATTGCATCAGAGAATTCATCATTTTGTTTAAGTTGAGTAGCTACAAATGTTTCCATCAAGGATTCTAGCTTTGATTTTTGTGGAATATAGGTTCCTTGTTGAGGTTTGTAGTTACTTTGGAATTGAGGTGGCCTATTTTGGAAGCCAGGTGGACCTTGTGGAGGTCTGTAGTTACCTTGATAGTTTCCACCATAGTTTCCAATAGCGTCTACCTGATGCATTTCTTGTTCTTGATTAGGGGTCATGGCTAAGTTACAGTTTGTAGCTCCATGTCCTGAAACACCACAAACTTCACAAACAATATTAGTAGCACCTGTTGACCCTATTTTATCAAGTTTTAATGTTAATGCTTCAACTTTGGCAGAAAGTAAGGAAAGAGCATCAACAGAGTACTTACCTGGTGTTTTAGAACCTCTCTCAGAGTTCCATTGGTGAGTGTTTTGAGCTATTTCCTCGATCAGGTTCTCAGCTTCATTAACATTTTTACTCATGAAGGCTCCTCCAGCTGCAGCATCTAAAGAGATCTTTTGTGTGGAAGTTAGTCCATTATAGAAAATATGGATTGTCAACCACCTTTCTATCCCATGGTGAGGACATTCTCTTAGCAACTCTCTGTATCTTTCCTAGGCTTCATACAAGGATTCATCATCTTTTTGTGAAAAATTGATGATTTGTTTTCTCAGCACATCAGTCTTGTTCTTGGGTACCATTTATTGATAAAAGCACTGGACAATTGTTCCCAAGTCGTGATGGATCCTTCAGGAAGAGAGTATAACCACGCCCTTGCTTTATCTCTTAAGGAGAAAGGGAAAAGTCTTAAGCGAATGGCATCATTGGTGGCTCCGTTCATCTTCAGGGTGTCACAGTATTCAAGAAAGATTTGAAGGTGAAGGTTTGGATCTTCAGAGGGTAAACCTCCGAATTGGT
The DNA here is from genome assembly GCA_037962975.1 of Clitoria ternatea. Lineage (NCBI taxonomy): Eukaryota > Viridiplantae > Streptophyta > Magnoliopsida > Fabales > Fabaceae > Clitoria > Clitoria ternatea. Next base: position 24,761,281 of record CM075672.1, on the reverse strand, counting down.
TCTGTTGAACCATTGAGAGTAGTGAAGGCTTCAATTCAAAATTGTTAGCCTCCACTGTGGGTCTAAGGATGCTAGATCCTCTCCCATTAGTGCTTGGAGCGGCAAAATCTCTTAAGGGTCTGTGTTGGTCTGCCATTTGTTTTTCTTTTTGTTCTTTTTGTTGTTTTTGTTGTTTTCTCAAAGCTCTAAGGGTACGTTCTATCTCAGGGTCAAATCCTAAGTTTAGATCCACACTACGGCTTCGTCGCATAAATAGAAAATAAATGACAAATAAAACAAACAATTACAAAAATAAAACAGATACACAGAATATAGAACAAAATACAAAATTACAAAGAAAATAAAAATAAAAATAAAAAATAACAATAAAAATATTAACAAGTATGATCTAATCGAATTTCAATATTGCCGATATTTGAGGGACAACAGTCCCCGGCAACGGCGCCAAAAACTTGACAGGGCCCGCAAGCGCACGGGTTATGTCGCGTAATATAAAAGATTATCGTTCTCCACAGGGACTGTGTTCAAAGTACCAGCATATTGAAATTTAATTATCCACACAATTGATTTTTAATATTTTTATAAAATAAAACACAAATTAAAGTTGCATAGAATACGAATAAATATAAAAATAAAGTTTACTTGACACTAAAAAATCAGAGTTGAGAGTATCTTGGGATTTTGGGGGATTAAGACTCTATTTTATATTTAATGAATTTTAACTTTTCATAAATAAGAATCGAATTAAGTTTTCCAAGGCGAATTTTCCAAAAGCTAATTAATATGTTCCTCTCGGAATCCTATTAATGTACCTAACCTATGGAAAACGCTGCTTAATCCTCAGAAAGGCCCATTATCGTTTTATGAAAATCCCTTTTATTTCCTCAAAAGAATTTTGATTACTTTCACGGTTTTACCGAGGTCACAAAAAGCATCTCAAAAATCTTAGGTTTAGTTCAAAGCTTTCCGGTAAAAATAAATCTCTCGATTCTATTTATTACCTAAACTTACTAATATACCCGTAAGTATACAGTTTTATCATTTAGGTTCTTGTTGGGAATTACTAAAAGCATTAAGCATAATTGAACTAAATGGAAAACAGAAATTTATTTAATTCCAAGTCAAAATAACATTAAAATAAAATATTATCATACCCCCTTTATCCCAAGATAATTAATTTAGCTACTCATGAAATAATTTAAATTCATGTAAATAATGGAAAAATAAAACATACAAGACATGGTAAAAATAAAGACTTACGGGTTTCTCCAAAAGCTCAGAATAATTTACCACTGTAATTCCTTGTTGCAATAATTTCTCCACCAATTACAAATTTAAAATTTCACTTTTACAGCCCTCACACTCTTACAAAATAAAAGAAAGAAAAGAAAATAAAAAGAAAGAGAAGAACAACGAACAGAGAAAGAAAAAATGGAAAATAATAGAACTAAGAGAAAAAAAAAAGAAAAAGGAACGAAGAAATGAAACTTGAGTGTTTTAGACTGGGAAGAAGTTGTTTTTTGCTGATGGGTTGCTGTTGCTTTTATAGGCAAATGGATTGAGGATTCCAGCAATGAAAACGCGTTCAATTTGCAAGTGGAAGAAACTTTCGGTGCATGTGAATTCCAACTGTCCCAAATTGCATTATTTTAATATTTCCAATAATTCGGTGCTTGGATTTATTCAGCTGGGCAAATTCTGAATGGAAAAGTACTGGAATTCCACAAGACCGAGTAAAAGCTTGCTGTTTGGTATTAGTTGCTGGGCATGGCTCAATTGATCTGGTGTTGGGCTTGTGAAGAGAGTCTGGGCGGTGTGGAGAGTACTGCTGGACGGTGTTGTGGTTTAGATTAGAAGGGGACAGCGGATAGAAGAGAGGAATGTGGGTCGGATTTCTGGATTGAGGACGGTGTAGAGAGTGATCCGATGTTTGGAGTTTGTGGAGTGTAGGTCAGTTTTGAAAGGAGAAGGGACGGTATAGTTTAGGGAGTATTGGGACAGTGTGGATTGGGAGATGTTGGATTCCAGGTCAGCACGCATAAGCATCCGGGCTCATTCCATCCGTTGTCAAATTTGTGACATCGGTTAGCAAAGACATCGGTTGGACGGAGTTTCCACTGATCCGATGTGGTGTCTCAAGAACCTTTACCTGTGTCTTCACACCGGTTGAGTCTTTCAATGTAATCATCGGGGCGATGTTCTCCCTCCTAGTCCGGATCTACTACCAGCCGGTGTTCCTATTTTTGATCTGAGATTCCTTTCCTTAGGGCCGGACTGGCGTGTTACTCCTTTGTCAGGCGCACGACATCGGTCCGGTGTTAATTTGGGCCTTGTCCGGTGTTGCCAGTTTTAAGGCCGGGTCCGGAGTTATAACAATTTAGGCCGGACTGAAAGAGGTGTTCACACGGGCGGTGTTAGGTTGAGTGTTTGTTGAAGGAGACCGTCTCGCTCAAGCGGAGAAAGGTTCGCTCAAGCGAGAGGTCTTGTTTCACTCGGTGCGGTTAAAACTCTGCTCGGATTTTGCATTGGAATTCTTCAGTCGGCCTTCATGCTTTTTACTCAGAAGGGCCTTCAGTCTTTAATCAATTTACTCGGAATGGCTTTCTCTTTTACTCAGGAACTTGCACTTGAAGAGTTGGAATTTGACTGATTGAATTTCTTCTTATGTCCGAGCTTTGCTTTGCTTGGAAATGCATTTTTCTGACCCAACTCACTCGGAATTCCTTTCCTTGGAGACTTCTCACTCGGGCTCAGTGTGAAACTTGAGAGTCTGCCCGAGTGTGATTCATTTCTGGTCAGATTTTTCCTTGTTTTTGACCCTTTATTACCTTAATTCCTGCAAAATAACATACCCAAGTAGAATAGAGTGGAAAGAGAGCAAACATCGCAATAAATAAAGGAAATACAGTGGACAATGACTAAAATCCTAAGCAAACTAGATCTTATTTATTATATTAAAAAGCACTTATCAATGATGTTTCCTTGATGCGTTTTGATCCATAGTTCCTTTCCTTTATCTTTATACATTGCTTTCTTGATTCCTTGGTCTTGTGGGAGCGTTTTCTTCATGATTTCTTGAATCTCTTGATTTGATACATTAATTAAAATCATTTCATTTGTTTTTTGATTCATGAAGTTCTTCTTATTCTTGTGCCTTTGTCATTATCAAAACCTATTAACAACATGCAAACACATCATATACAAAGTATACAATATTCACAAATTAAGAGATTGATTAATTCATTAAGAAAAAGATGACGAAAATAGTACTAAAGAATAATTCCAATACTTTAGATTTAAACACAATATAACAAACTATGTTGAAATTTGTATCCCCGCACTAGAATATAACATAACAATTATAAACATGCATATTTAATCATCAAGTTCATATTATTGCAACTTAAAATCATTAAACTCGATCTCTCGGTGAATAAATTCTAAATAGTTAATGTAAAGTCTAATATCTCAGATGCTTTCTTAGTAAAAACTTGCTTTAAGTGCTGGCCTTATCACAACAATAATTACCAACGCTATCTTAGTAATTGATATATTAAGGGTATTTTAACTTTTACTTCCGTTAAAGTGATTTAACACGCATGAAAATCATTCTCTCGTTTAAAGTTCATACTAATAAAGGTTGAAATACTAATATGAAACTTGAATCATAAACATGCATAATTCATAATCAAAACATCGTATTCATAGATTGGTTCACCAATTCCAACATAAACAGATTAGTTACACATGGTGAAAGTAAAAACAAAACTTACAATTGAAGACATCACGAATACTTGATCACACTTCACAACACGAAAGGAAACAACACTAAACAATACTCTTAAGTATATGGAAGCTATTCTACAATACAACTCAGAAATAAAGGTTTTGGAATCGAAGAAAGGAGTAATTAGAATGTAGAATAGGATGCTAAAACCCTTGGCAATGGCCTATTTATAGGGCTGAGTCAAGGTCTTGATGCTACGCGTGGCTCTGGCGCTACGCGTCACCCTCCTGACTCAGCCTCCATTAATTTCCTAATTTTCAACCACTTAATCCTATTTTTGTCCCAATAATGTATAGACAAGTTCCCCACTACGAGTTGGCCTCTTGTCTGGAGTGGATTGGCCATTATTTGGCCTTTTTACAGAGTGCAAACCCACCTGTCAGTGGGCTATATGTAGCATCTAACGCTATGCGTGGGTCTGACGCGTAGCGTCAACACCAAAAATCTGACGTTGAGCGTGGGGTTGATGCTACGCGTCAGCCCTTCTGTCTTGAATAATTTTTCACTTTAAATCCTCAGCTTTTCATTACAAAAATGGGAAAAATGGGTCATGCCATGTTAAATTCAATAACTTCTATTTATTTAAAATAAAGCCTAAATTTCTTTATTTTTAAACTAATTTTTATTAATTTCACACACTTTTAAACATAAAAATAACAATATATCAAGGACTAACAAACTACCCCCAACTTAGGAAGTTGCTCGCCCTCGATAAAATTCTAAATCAATTTTTGGAAAATTTGGAAACTTACCCCAAGAAGTAATTAATAAGTTGTCATTTGAATTGATCAATATTGATGACTTGTGCAAAAGAGATGTAAAGATAAAACTAATACAATGTCATGTTAATAAATCAAGCTTATTTCAAAGCTTACCTCACAAGTGTTTCTCTCTATTAAAAGGTATCCTGTTTCACTCAATTAATCATAACATGCAACAAATTTAATTTTGATTTTCATCTTATCAATTGTCATTCATACAAAATCAAACAAGAGTCACAAGGTCTTTTCAAGGGTTGTAATAAGGCTTGGTTACAAGAATTCATGGTTTTTCTTGGAAAGTAAATATCTGAAATCATAAAAGAGCATTTCACGTGAGATTTTAAGGTGTTTTTCTTGATCGAAAACTCACTTCCCTTTTTGATGGATACCCCCAACTTAATTCTTTTCATTATTTCTTTTTCTGAATTTGCATATATACATATATTTTTCTTTTACTTTTCATATATGCTTACTTTGATACAATTTTTGAAAATAACTGAGTTCGTAATTTCACTGCCCAATTTGATAAGAACACTCAAAATATTTTCATGTTGATTTAAAATGCTCTTTTACTTAATCAGATAAAAGGGAATGACTGAAAATATTTTTCGGTAAGAGGTGTCAAAGAAATTATTTTTAAGGCTCAAAATGGCTATCAAAGGATAAATACATTTTACCATGGTAAGCTCTTTGGCCCTAAGTTCATGTGTTTAATAATAAAATGCCTTGATCATGATATTGGATCCTCTGTACAACAGCACAAATCAAAGATTTAAGCAAAATCAATTCATAAGAAATTATATCGATACCCTCAAAGTGTTTAAAGAACTCTCAACTCACAAGGTTTTTGAAATTAGCTTGATTATTAATATAAACATTGTAATTTGTTTTATCAAAATGCCTTAGTTGCAAAAGAATCGATATTTGATTATTTAAAACGGCTTATTATTTAAAACTTCAAGCGCATAAAGATTCAAATTTCAAAAATTTGATTTGATTTTATTTTAAGAAAATCATACTTATTTTTTGTTTTTAATTAAAGAAATCACACCAATAAACATTATGTAATCAATAAAATCACACAACAAAATATAAATACCAAATCAAACTAGTAATAACTAACATCCCACAGAAAATACCGAAGTAAATCAATGTAATGATGTAAGAGTAAAAGAAGTCATAAAAGATACAGAAAATAAATAAAGTCCTCAATCATCGTCCTCCTGTATCTCTTTATCCTTATCAGCATCACCCTTAGAATCAACAGTGTTAGCCTGAGCTTCAAATGTCCCCTCTACCTCAAGATATGTCAGCTGGTCACCTGGCCAAGCTACATGAGATATGTACTCAGCCGGTGTCATGTATAGTGCATCTACCCCCTGGAACCTGTATTGATAAAAGGAATCATGTATGTGCACGTAAGCTCGATGAGAAGTAGCCATCATCTGTATCATATGCTGATGATCTATCCTTATCCTAGCAAACTCTCGGGTCATAACATCAGTAGGGGCTGCCTATGATGTACGTCTCCTCCTAGGTCTCGGTTGGGCCTCCTGCTCAAGAGGAGCAAGCTCGCACTATTGAACAAAATAAGCTCTATTCACTAGAATATTGGGTACTCGCCCCGATGAACTAGTGAACTCTATAGAAGATAGTGGTACTCCCTGCCTCCTCAGTAAGGCGGATATGATAAGTGGAAAGGGTATTGGCGATTCACCTTATACCCAAGGGCATAATAGTGATTTGCTCAGAAATGAGAGCAGCGATGTCGATGGTATGTCCCTGTAGGATGGAAAATAGTAAACGGCATTGGTCAATAGGTAAGGTGGAGAGGTGAGACACCGGTGTGATGTTGTGGAGCATAAGATACATCTACGCCTGAGCTATCAGGGTCAGCTGCGTCTTCAGTAGGTTGGAAGGAGCTCTGTTAACCCTGCTAAGGTTAAAATAGACTCCATCCTTGCTCAAAGATTGAGCAACCTATTCCAGAAAATATCCTAAATGACCATCCTCAGTAGCAATCTTGTTTCTGTTCTCCTGCCAGAAACAAGTATCACCCTTAGGAGTGGGCTCCCAAGGGTTACCCAGAAGGGTACTGATGGTATCTTTATCGTAGACAATATGCCTACCCCTAACCCAGCTACTCCTCATCTGCTCAATGTTGGGCGAATCCTGTCGAGTCCTGTAGCCATTAGCATAAAACTCCATCACCTAGATGGGATTTCCCTCAGTGGGTACGGAAAATAGTGTTCCCCACCTCCTCCTCTGAATCTCTCCAAGAACCTCTAGGTAATCAGCTACTCCCAGATCAAGAACTCTATCCCAAATTAACCTCTGTCCTTTAATATGATGGAACCTAGCCCATTTTGTATAGGTCTTGAACCTGGTAGGATCACGTAGTCTAAGCTGCTCCTCTTCTATCTGAATGTCAGGGTCCTCAAAGGAGGTAGTATCAGTCCTCTTCCTCCTTTTTGGACCAGAAGCAGGAATGGATTTCTTCGGGGCCATCTGCAAGAAAATTTAAAATAATACAATTTAAACAAACATTTCAAGAAGATAAATATTTCAAATATATATAAACCCTAGAAAATAATATTAAAAAACACACAAATTTAAAACACAAAAAACCAAAAATTTTAACACACAAAATCAAAGAAACCTTACAACAAAATACATAAAATATAATTTAAAATACAAAAAATAGAAAATACAAAATAAAAACTAAAAACAGACTATACATGGCACATAAATAAAATTAAAAATAAAAAACATTACAAAAATAGAAAAATCCAGAAAAGGGATCTAACGCGTAGCGGCAGCCCTGTTTCCTCACGCTACGCGTCAGGGTGTAGTTTTGAAACCCAAAAATTGGGGGTTGCACACCAGCAACCCCTCTTTTACAATTTTCAATCATAAACAGCAAAAGCACAATTCCTAGGGGTCTCTAATCATTCCTAAACTAGCCTATCCACATGCATTCTAAGATTGAAATATAAAAATTAAAAAGAAAATGTGCAGAGAAAATGAGAATGTGAGGATTTGAGAGGTTTGAGGATTGAGATATTAGTTTTTAGAGTGAGAGGCAAGGAGGGAAGCTTTTAGGTTTAAAAATCTTTGGAATGGGCCTCCATTCTGAGTGGGTTCAGCTTTTAAAAACTAAACGCTTGACCTGGCGCTACACGTTAGTGGGTCGCTACGCGTCAGGTTTGGGATTTTGATCCCACGTTACGCGTGGGAGTCAGAATTTCAATTTTTTTCAATTTTTGATTTTAAAACCTAATTTCATGTACTTTTAACCCCTTTTATTTCTATAATTCTAAAATTGACCAAAATTTAAATAAAATCATTTTTTATAAATTTACTAAAATTAAAAATAAACCAATGAGAAAAAATAATGGGTTGTCTCCCATTGAGCGCTTGGTTTATTATCTCTAGCCTAACATCCTGCAAATCACAAATCTGTTAAGTAACAAATTGTAGTGAGTCTATCAATCTCGCCACCCAGATAAGGCTTTAACCTGTGTCCATTCACCATCCAATTTCTTTTAGAAGTTGGATCTTTAATTTCCACCACTTTGTATGGTTTCACTTCTTTGATCACAAATGGGCCTGACTAATTTGATTTCAATTTACCAGGAAATAATTTAAATCTTGAATTGAACAATAAGACTTACTGACCTGGTATGAAATTTCTTTTCTTTAATTTCTTATCATGGGAAGCTTTCACCTTGTTCTTGTAGCACCTAGATGATTCATAAACATGATTCCACATTTCCTCTAGCTTAAATAATTACAACTTTCTTTTGTCTACTATAGCAGTTTGATCAAAGTTAAGGAATTTCAATGCCCAGTATGATTCATATTCCATTTCTACTAGGAGATGACAAGTTTTTCCATAAACCATCTGAAAAGAAGAAAGGCAAATTAGAGTTTACATGCAGTTCTATAAGCCCAGAGTGCATCATCAAGTTTCTGTGACCAATCTTTTCTTAAAGAAGACACAGTCTTTTCCAAGATTCTTTTCAATTCCTTATTTGAAATTTTAGCTTGACCATTGGTTTGTGGATGATATGTTGTGGCCACCTTATGTTTTACACCGTAATTCTGTAACACCCTTTGAAGAACTTTATTACAGAAGTGTGAACCTCCATCACTAATCAGAGTCCTTGGTGTTCCAAACCTATAAAAAAATATTTTTTTAAGAAATTCACCATAGCATTAGGTGAAGCAACTGCTTCTACCTATTTAGAAATGAGTAGGCATCTTTAAAAATGGAAGGCCAGTACAAACCTGATTGGAGAACCTTTACAGCAGTCCCCTCTCCATTAAATGACCACCATAAGGGGATTTATGGCAGTGCCATAACACATCATTAATTTCCTAATCAGGTACATAATGTCGTAATAAATTACCCACACCAATTTTAAATAGATAAGGGTCATCCTAGATAAAATATTTAGCATCAGTATAAAACTATTTTTCTTTGCTGCCAGGTTAAATCATTTGGAAGAATTCCCGCTGCTTTAAAATTGGCCATGAAACATCCTAACTAAATTAAATAGAATCCGGGAAAAAGGGAAAAAATTTTCCAAAAATTCCAATCGGCTAACAGGGGAAATCGGAACAGGAATCCAACCAAAAAAGAAAGAAGGAATCGGGTCAGGGTGCCCCCAGGTTAGCACGACCCAATACCGATTAATTATTAGCCAGCGGAAGAAGGCGCCTAAGCGAACCATGATCGCTGGGGCGAGACCTTACTCGCCCAAGCGAACAAGACATTCGGATAATTCGACCACTCGGAATCTAACCTCAAGTCCACTCGGTATTCTCATCACTCGGAATCAGAGCCTAAGTTCACTCGGGAATTATTCCCACGTACATACTTCACTTAGTGAACTCTCAGCCAGATCCTTATCTTATTCCTGAAAGGTGATATTCGTAATTCGCTCGTAACATTTGGATCTCCACTCGGGAAATAATTCCCTCAGCTATTTCACTCGGAATCTCTGACTTTACCTCATTCAGAATTATTTTCCTCGGACGAATCTCACTCGGATGTGCTTCACACAGTTTTTACTCGGTATATGTAATCTTTTTCACTCTGAGAACTTTTTACAAAGTCAGGTCTCACCTAAGGATTTTAAAGCTCTATTCACTCGGAAATACTCTAGCTCCTTTCCACTCGGGGAATTTCTAATAAGTTATTACTCGGGAAGTTTTAAGTCAATCCCTACTCGGAATTACATGACTTCACTCACTCGGGATATCATGACCTTATCCACTCGGGATAGGCTTACCAGTGGGATTTCTCACATAACACCCTTCGATTGATCCTCCTAGGGAAATAGTCCTTGAATGAGCCTAACTCACTCAGAATTAGCCCAACCCTTCTTCATTCGAGAGAGGGTCTCTTATCTCACCTCACTCGGATTTACCTTAGCTCTCCCTTACTCGGAATCACGCAAGCATTATTCATTTGGTAGAGTATAGATATACACAACTTAGACATTCACCCACATCGTTACCCACTGAACAAGATAAAAACACATAGCATTATATATATATATATATATTGAAATATGTTTAGTTCTACTCTCAATATCGAGAGAGTTCAAATCCTACACATTAAAGTAGGTTGTTAAGCTAAGAGCCGACCAAGGCTATACAAAAACCATCTATACAATATATGTATATACATGTACACTTTCACTGTACAATGCACTTCCCAGCAATCGGTGCTCTCCCATCATTCCACATTCCGAGTAACATCCATTGAAATATGGCCAAAATAGGGGTGAGCTTATACATATAAAATGACAGTAATGACTCAGAAAATCCTTTAGTTTTCCAGTACACAGCATTATCTCATCAATCAATCTATCAAATGCACTGTCATTTGATATATCCACACACGGTATCATTCAATCGGAGTTTATTCAAATAACACACAGCCATATTAGTCAGTAATACACAGTCATATTTCTTATATTGATATTCCCCATACATGTGTATATAAACATTGAGCTCATCAAAAGTATAAGTGTGCACACACATTAATTTCAGTCAGATCCGATCAGTTTTATTAAGTTTTATGTTGAGCGTATTTTGCTCTGAATTAGGGTTCTTGATTATTGTCAATGTATGGTTGCTTGGTATTAAAGTTGATGTTATGGATCTTTGGAGGAGGAGAAGAAAAGTGAACATGGATGATGAAGAAGAAGAAAGTGTACGATTGGGAAATATTCTGATGATCATTGTAATGTGGTTGTTTGCCTAGAGGTCTAGAGGATAATGATATTATGTTTGATTGCCCTACATGGACATATGATGGACTAAGTGTCTAGGAATTATGAATTGATTATAAGGGCATACTTGCTTATTGAGGAATTATTGTGAATCATTAATATTGAGTTGTGAGTGATGCTATTTGAGGACTTTTATGAGATTGTGATTCAAAAGACGTGGATGTTGACTATTGGGAACTATACCCTTTTCATTGAGGTCGTATGATGTACTTGTGGAGCATAGTTGCTCAATTGGAAAACTTGATGAATCATGAGATTGAATATATTTATGGATGAATCCCTCAATGTGATTGATATGGTTGTTTGTGTAAGACCGGCCAAGTTCCTTACACTATTTCCTTCGAATGACGAATACATTGATATTATGTATTTGAATATTGATATTTGAGTATGACTTTAAATGATGATGAAATTGAACCATGTGTGATCATGGATATGATATATTAAATATGAATTGATTTAATGATGAACCTATGCCGTATATGAATCACGGATATGAGATGTTAGATGTGAAAGATTCATGTGTTAAAATTAAATTGTGTGAATGATGGTGATGAAATTCCCTAGTGTGGTTATTCATAAAATTAAGATGATTGAATAGAGAAATTGTGTTGGCACATGATTGGGGTTGGACTCAGTTTCACGTTTATGAACCGAGTGAACGATTGATTTAGTTGTGACCCACTGAGTGTGGTAACCCCAGATGACTCAAAATGATCTCAAACGATCGAACCTTATTGAATTTGACCCTATGGTGGTCTAGGCTTTATGATGTTTCTAAGAGCTATGTTAAATAAATTTATTTGTGGTGGAAGTATTCCACAATGGGTACTCCGTGACCCTTGAACTTTTGAGCCTCATGAGAGATTGAATCTTGTGAACGATTAGATCATAGTGAAATAAACTGTGGAATAAGTTGTTGAGGCTAGAGTCGATGTGTGATTGGATTAGAAATGAAAACGTAAACCCCTATGTACTTGGTGAATAATGATGATGAATTTAGGGTATGACTTAGCATTAGCTATAATAAATAAGGAAACCCACCAGTGTGGGAGATTTTTATGTGAATTTGGTGATTTGTTTAGGCTTAAATCGAATTATAACCGACAATGTTCGGATTAGACAAATGAATTCTAAGTTATTTTACTATGACTTCGAGATGGGTGAAGTCCAATGGTGGGGTGATTACCCTATGATGATTAGAAATCTATGGTTAGTGTATCCATATATGGTTATAATGGATGACAATTGGTGAATTGCATGGCATGATTTACGTCGGATTACGGTTAAATGACAATATGATGCGAGTATATTACTCGTAGGTTTGTGTGACTTCTTAGGAAGTCTCGTGCGTGAAGGAATATTATTTGAATTGACATGAATAATATGAGCGACATGACGTGGAAGTACTTATCCTGATATGTCTCTACATGCCATAGGCATTGTGGCAACGTGCATTCTGCAGCAATCTCATGTGTTTGTGGTAACCACTACGGGATTGGGATACCTTCCTGTATGTCAGATGCAGCAACACATAGACCGGGCAAGTGTAGTGTTGTAACTGCTTATGGTAAATGTATTGAACCTATCTGGTGGTACTGGATATGAATGTGAGGGTAATGATGAACAAACTTGAGAATTGATGAGTGGTGACTGGTTTTGATATATATGAAGTTTTATATTTGGTTAAAGGAGTAACGATGATCATATCCTGTGGACTTTGGGAAGTCCAATATTATTTCTTGGTGTCATTAGACTCTATTGATGTGTGGCCGAAGTGTGGCCTTATGATATATACCGAGGTTAAACTTCGAGGACGAAGTTTTTTGTTGGTGGGGTGGATTGTAACATCCCAGATTTTAAGGAAAATAAATTTATTGGATGATGATAATTGATTGTTTATGGTCAAATAATTATGGGATATGTTGTTAGACATTAGAGGTGAGTTATCGGTAAATTTAGATTTATCAAAACCGGATGAATTAACTGGTGAGGTGGGACCCACGTGATTTAATTAGATGTTTGACGGGTCTATAATATTCAAAAAATTATCATAGTTAAGATGGTATATTTAAAATGATTTTGGTACCTTGGAATGATGTTATACATAGAAATGAATATTTGAAGGATCGGAGTTGAATATTGATGTGATAAAATGGTGAACTAAGTCATGAGTTGCAAATGAAGATATATGCATGTATATAGGTATGTTGATTTGAGGGATTAATTTTAAGTGTTGATGTTGTTGGATTTGTTTAACCCTTAAGATTTGGAGAATCTTAGCTTTGGGGAAAGGAATTCTCGAAGCCTAACATAGGCATATGAATTTGGGGTATAGACAAGTCTAGGACTTGATCATAAGTTAAGAGAAGTGATGTTTTGTGATGATTTATTAATTACACGTGTATGTGTAATTGTGGATAGGGTTGCATTCCGGACGATGATGCGGAATGATCGATGCAATCGCGTGGCGGTTCTTCTCTCAAGGTAGGAGAGGAGTTTGCATTTCAAATCGCATGAGTGAATTCATTTTTAATTATGTATATGTTAAACTCATGCAATGCCTTGCCATGAATGTTTTATATGATTAATTTGATGAAGTGATGAATGATGGCTTGGCTTATGTTGAATGTTATAAAAATGTATGTATTTATATCATATTGATGATAAGTGGTTGATGGTCCCTTGGTTGGACGTGAACTAATGATGGTGAAAATTTATGAATGAACGAGTTAAAATATAGAGGATTATTTTGAGATGAGTGATTATAGCTGATGGATTAGAATTTAAAGGAGTAATTGATGAGTTGGAATGAGAATTCCTAAGTATGAATGGTCAGAGCGAGTTTTATATGCCTCATGTGATGAGTGTAATGTATTAGTGGTGAATCAGTTGGCCTAGAGTGAGATTTCAGGTGTTAAGTTGTAAGAATTGCTGATTCTGCTTATGTCTGAGTGGTCTCGCTCAAGTGAGAAGGGATCTCGCTTAGGCGAGAATCCCCTATATTGGTATAATGGTCTCTGGACCAATTTCACCTAGGCGGGTGAGGTTTCCGCTCAAGCGAGCTGCATATTATGCAATCAAGGGAGTTACTGGACGAATCTCGCTCAAGCGGGCATGGCCGCGCTTGAGCGAGCTAGTGAGGAAATGGTTACTGTACATTTTTTGCCCAAGCGTGTGTGAGTGGCTTGAGCGAAAGTGTGAAGTCTGATGCTGGGATGGTGCTCCCTCAAGTGAGTGACTGGTATGGTTGTGTCTTAACCGAGCGAGCTATGTCCGAGACAGGACCCCCTGAGTGGAATATTATGTGAGCCGTTCTGAGTGAGGCTATAGCCATTGGGCCTTTTTCCGAGTAGTGAAGGCTTAAAAGGAATCCGAGAGAAATGTGTTTTGAGAGAAGTCCGTTTTAATAAACCTATTCTGAGTGGGATCTTAGCGAGAGATTTCCCTGAGTAATGATAGGTCTAATTATTTCCGAGTGGAAAATCCCGAATGAACCTCTCCCGAGGGGAGTGTCATTGTGATGGTTCTGATTGAGGTATTCTAAGAGCTCTCTTCCGAGTGAATAAAGTTATATATTCTGAGTGGACAAGATTTAAATAGGTCCGAGTGAGACAGCTTGGTGAATTCCTCCGAGTGAGGGAAGGTCAGAGTAATTCCGAATGGAACTTGAGGGTGGAGTCTGAGTGTGATACTCCAGGTGTGTAATTCCGAGTGGGGATTGGCACCGATGGGGACATACTGTGAGTCTGTCCAGATGTATTCTGGAATAGCTTCACCCGAGTGAAGGTTGAGTGCTAGGAAATCTAGCCCGAGAGAAAGAAAAAGGAGTTGCTTTAGAGATAATTCCACCGAGTGAAACTGAGTAAGAGATAAGTTATTTTTTTGAAATGATTATGCCGAGTGAAAACTAGGCGAAAGATGGGTCGGCTTTGTAAGTTTACCGAGTGAAAGACTGATTGAGATGACTCGGTTTTGGAATGAGATTGTCGAGTGAAAGACTGATTGAGAGATAACTCAAATTTAGAATTAATTGGCTGAGTGAATGATGGGTCGGTTAGGATTATCTTGCTGAGTGGAAAACCTGAGTGCTTTGAGCCGGTTTCAGGGAAATTATGTCGAGTGGAAACCTGAATATTGGGAGTCAGTTTTGATTGATTTTACCGAGTGGACAACCGAGTGAGATGAGTCAGTTTTGAATGAATTACAGAGTAAAAACCGAGTATTGGTGAGAACGACCTCTGGTCGGATTTCGCTTAAGCGACCTGGTGCGTCGCTCAAGCGAGTGTTAAAGGAATTGGTTACTGCATAGTTCTCGCTTGAGCGAGTGACCGAGTGTGATGGTGCTTTGCTCGAGCGAGTGAGCATGAAAACGCTACTGGATGTTTTTCGCTTACGCGAAAAGGAGTCGCCCAAGCGAACCTGGCCTATCTCGCTCAAGCGGATGTGAATCTCGCTTGAGCGAGTTTTCCCCAGAATTGAGTCGTTCTGTTTTATTTATGGTGGCAGGCTTAGTTTAGACCCTTCTTCTTGACATTATGAGGTAAATATGAGACAGATATGGGGATGTATGAGAAATAATGCGATGATGATAAAACATGGTGGTGATTAAGGTTGATTAGTGCATGGGAATTAATTAATTATGTATTTACCACCTAAATTAAAATAATGAATTATGATGTATTTGCCACCTGAAATAGAATAGTGAAAGGGTGATAATGAGATTATGATGATGGGATTATGAGATATATCCTAGAGCGAATTTAAAATTGATGAAGGGATAATTGAATGACATGACATACAATATAAATTGATGAATTGGAGAATATGTGATATTAAATAATGTTAGATGATGGGGTTGAGCACTCTCTTTTACAAAGAGGTGCATATTGATATTGATAAATCGTTGTGTGCCATTGTATGTTACACAAGCATAGTCTTGTATGTGTGGTATGAATTATGAAATTGAAAATGTTGTAAATACCACATATATTTATATATACATATAAAAGTATACATGAGACAATGGTAATGAATCATGAGATGAAAATCCACTAAATGAAAGTGTGATAATATTGATGAATATTGTGTGTTATTGTGATGCCATTATGGTTGACTGTAAGTATTGACTTGCGTGTATGATGTGAAATATTTATGAAATATGTTGAGATGAAAATGCCACATTAAAACTTGAAAACAATGACTAAGAAACCAACAATGTTGAAATCCACTAAGGTGTATGGTGGTGTTGGTGATCATGATGATGATGTTTAATGAGTGGCATTTAGGATGCACAGAGTGAGAATGCATTTGATTTGCATTGCATTGCATCCATGGCATATCACAGCCACCGATGTTGGAATATTAGGGGAGTTCCATCGGCCGAACCAGTGGGAGGGTGGCTCAATGCACAAGCAATTTGTTGTATCCCCTGTGATTCGATGTGTAAGTCACGAAGCCGCCCATGTGTTGCTACGGGGAGCTACATGTGGCTGACCCTTGTGGGGGGTGGCTCTTTATGAGCAGGTGCCCTGGTGGTCCTTGGGATCACAACCGCCATGATTTGATCTCTGGCCGGCCCGCAACACCATATGTTGAATATGTTGTATACTGCGGTCATGGTGAAAATGACCAGGTGTTGCAAAATGGGCGATGCGGTTTGGTACCAGTAAAAATATAATGAATATGCATGCATTATGATATATGTGTACACATTTTACTACTGCAGTAGGGGCATGGTATGTGATCATGCTTGAACCCACACTTGGTGTTTATTTCCCACAGTCGGATCCATATTTGTTGTTGATTATTCCATTATGCATATGCATTAGCCATAAGAGCATTTGCATATAGCATGGAGATATACCAGAATATGATGATGATTGATGATGATTGAGATAATGGTATTGGTGTTGATGAGATGAGAAGTTAATATAATGAAAGACCACATAAAAGTAATAAATGATATGAATATATGAAATGATGTTGTATATGACGATATGTATGATATGGCCCAATGTAATGAAGGGCGTATTTGTTTATGGTTGGAAATGATGATGTTAGCCCATGGTGGCTCGATGAAGGACCAGAATGATCTATGTTGATGATGTTGGCCCATTGTGGCGATGTGATAGATACGTGTTGGCCCATTGTGGCGGTGTTATAAATGTGTATATGCTTGCTTTGCTATGATTTGATGAATAAGCATAAAATGAATATATATTGTTGAATTAATAATCTATGATGATTGTTGATGTGTTTAGCAAAGCATACATGATGTTGATATGCATATGCACATAATTTCAATTGTATTCATATCGTCATTTGAAATGTATAACTCACTCTCCCATGTGGTCTACTTTTTAGTATTAATGTAGGAATGCCATGGGAAGAGGATGTTTTTAAAAAGTAAAGCTTTTGGGAAGGTAAATAGTTGTAACAGAATGCCTTGGCCGGTAGCTTTGTAATGTAATGTGTTATGTATATGATGGATAACCTGATGTTGTAATTATTGATATTGATGGACGAATTGTGAATACAATTATACATTTGGATGATGTACTAATAGTGGAGATATATGAATTGAGGTTGGACTGGTTATGGTCTATTATGAATATGAACATTGATGATGTATGACGCATGACCATATAGATAAGTATATACTTATATCTTAGGCATTGCATGATTATGTGATTATGTGAAATGATGATGGTTGTCTATTAGACTTATGATACGCCATTGCATGCTTTGCAGAGCCTTTTCTCATATCTTCATATATGGGGCTAGGCGTGTGCCTGGTATACACATTTTTCTTCCGCTGTAGACTCTGTTATTTTTGTATACCGAATAGGCAAACTATTTATCGATCCAGTTATAGGTTATTTAATCTCACTCTTTGGTTTTCTGTGATTTGGGTCTTGATGTGGTCATGGTGGTGTTTTGGAAATGTTTTCCAACGCAAAAATTTATTCGCATTTTTATTTATTATGTCGATCACATCGGGATTCAAGTACAGAAAATCAGGGGTGTTATAAGCATCTGTGACTCGATGTGTAAGTCACGAAGCCGCCCATGTATTGCTACGGGGAGCTACATGTGGCCGACCCTTGTGGGGGGTGGCTCTTTATGAGTAGGTGACCCCGGTGGTCCTTGGGATCACAGCCGCCATGATTTGATATCTGGCCGGCCCGCAACACCATATGTTGAATATGTTGTATACCGCGGTCATGGTGAAAATGACCAGGTGTTGCAAAATGGGCGATACGGTTTGGTACCAGTAAAAATATGGTGAATATACATGCATTATGATATATGTGTACACATTTTACTACTGCAATAGGGGCATGGTATGTGATCATGCTTGAACCCACACTTGGTGTTTATTTCCCACAGTCAGATCCGTATTTGTTGTTGATTATTCCATTGTGCATATGCATTAGCCATAAGAGCATTTGCATATAGCATGGAGATATGCCAGAATATGATGATGATTGATGATGATTGAGATGATGGTATTGGTGTTGATGAGATGAGAAGTTAATATAATGAAAGACCATATACAAGTAATAAATGATATGAATATATGAAATGATGTTGAATATGACGATATGTATGATATGGCCCAATGTAATGAACGGCGTATTTGTTTATGGTTGGAAATGATGATGTTAGCCCATGGTGGCTCGATGAAGGACCAGAATGATCTATGTTGATGATGTTGGCCCATTGTGGCGATGTGATAGATACGTGTTGGCCCATTGTGGCAGTGTTATAAATGTGTATATGCTTGCTTTGCTATGATTTGATGAATAAGCATAAAATGAATATATATTGTTGAATTAATAATCTATGATGATTGTTGATGTGTTTAGCAAAGCATACATGATGTTGATATGCATATGCACATAATTTCAATTGTATTCATATCGTCATTTGAAATGTATAACTCACTCTCCCATGTGGTCTACTTTTTTGTATTAATGTAGGAATGCCATGGGAAGAGGATGTTTTTAAAAAGTAAAGCTTTTGGGAAGGTAAATAGTTGTAACAGAATGCCTTGGCCGGTAGCTTTGTAATGTAATGTGTTATGTATATGATGGATAACCTGATGTTGTAATTATTGATATTGATGGACGAATTGTGAATACAATTATACATTTGGATGATGTACTAATAGTGGAGATATATGAATTGAGGTTGGACTGGTTATGGTCTATTATGAATATGAACATTGATGATGTATGACGCATGACCATATAGATAAGTATATACTTATATCTTAGGCATTGCATGATTATGTGATTATGTGAAATGATGATGGTTGTCTATTAGACTTATGATACGCCATTGCATGCTTTGTAGAGCCTTTTCTCATATCTTCATATATGGGGCTAGGCGTGTGCCTGGTATACACATTTTTCTTCCGCTGTAGACTCTGTTATTTTTGTATACCGAATAGGCAAACTATTTATCGATCCAGTTATAGGTTATTTAATCTCACTCTTTAGTTTTCTGTGATTTGGGTCTTGATGTGGTCATGGTGGTGTTTTGGAAATGTTTTCCAACGCGAAAAATTTATTCGCATTTTTATTTATTATGTCGATCACATCGGGATTCAAGTACAGAAAATCAGGGGTGTTATAAGCATCTGTGACTCGATGTGTAAGTCATGAAGCCGCCCAGGTATTGCTACGGGGAGCTACATGTGGCCGACCCTTGTGGGGGGTGGGTCTTTATGAGTAGGTGACCTTAGTGGTCCTTGGGATCATAGCCGCCATGATTTGATATCTGGCCGGCCCGCAACACCATATGTTGAATATGTTGTATACCGCGGTCATGGTGAAAATGACCAGGTGTTGCAAAATGGGCAATGCGGTTTGGTACCAGTAAAAATATGGTGAATATGCATGCATTATGATATATGTGTACACATTTTACTACTGCAGTAGGGGCATGGTATGTGATCATGCTTGAACCCACACTTGGTGTTTATTTCCCACAGTCGGATCCGCATTTGTTGTTGATTATTCCATTATGCATATGCATTAGCCATAAGAGCATTTGCATATAGCATGGAGATATGCCAGAATATAATGATGATTGATGATGATTGATGATGATTGAGATAATGGTATTGGTGTTGATGAGATGAGAAGTTAATATAATGAAAGACCACATAAAAGTAATAAATGATATGAATATATGAAATGATGTTGAATATGACGATATGTATGATATGGCCCAATGTAATGAAGGGCGTATTTGTTTATGGTTGGAAATGATGATGTTAGCCCATGGTGGCTCGATGAAGGACCAGAATGGTCTATGTTGATGATGTTGGCCCATTGTGGCGATGTGATAGATACGTGTTGGCCCATTGTGGCGGTGTTATAAATGTGTATATGCTTGCTTTGCTATGATTTGATGAATAAGCATGAAATGAATATATATTGTTGAATTAATAATCTATGATGATTGTTGATGTGTTTAGCAAAGCATACATGATGTTAATATGCATATGCACATAATTTCAATTGTATTTATATCGTCATTTGAAATGTATAACTCACTCTCCCATGTGGTCTACTTTTTAGTATTAATGCAGGAATGCCGTGGGAAGAGGATGTTTTTAAAAAGTAAAGCTTTTGGGAAGGTAAATAGTTATAACGGAATGCCTTGGCCGGCAGCTTTATAATGTAATGTGTTATGTATATGATGGATAACCTGATGTTGTAATTATTGATATTGATGGACGAATTGTGAATACAATTATACATTTGGATGATGTACTAATAGTGGAGATATATGAATTGAGGTTGGACTGGTTATGGTCTATTATGAATATGAACATTGATGATGTATGACGCATGACCATATAGATAAGTATATACTTATATCTTAGGCATTGCATGATTATGTGATTATGTGAAATGATGATGGTTGTCTATTAGGCTTATGATACGCCATTGCATGCTTTGCCGAGCCTTTTCTCATATCTTCATATATGGGACTAGGCGTGTGCCCGGTATACACATTTTTCTTCCGCTGTAAACTCTGTTATTTTTGTATACCGAATGGGCAAACTATTTATCGATCCAGTTATAGGTTATTTAATCTCACTCTTTGGTTTTCTGTGATTTGGGTCTTGATGTGGTCATGGTGGTGTTTTGGAAATGTTTTCTAACGCAAAAAATTTATTCGTATTTTTATTTATTATGTCGATCACATCGGGATTCGAGTACAGAAAATCAGGGGTGTTATAAGCTGGTATCAGAGCGGACTTAAAAGGTCCAAGGCCAAGGTATGCTTACTCTTAGTAAGCGGTTGTGTGCATTATGACTGAGTGTAGTAATTATTTGCAGCATCTGATAGATTTGATCCATGGTTAAGCACAATTTGAGTGGCCGTGTACCTATGAGGTGTTGTCTTGTGGGGTACAAGATTATTCCTACCCTGGTCCGATTAATTATATGATACTTAAGGATTGTATAGTAATGTGTTATAATTGTTGAATGTTGGGTTGAAGTCCGATCGGTAGTGAGTAATTCTGTAAACTTATCCTTGAAAGGGGTGTTAATTTCAGGATAAGTCAGGGGAAATTGTCAGAGCATGGAAGCCATAGCCACGGCATTTCAGCGTTTTGCTGACATATTTGAGAGGCAAGGCCAGCCTTGAACTGATGATGACCAAGGGTTGGACCGCTTCCTAAAGAGGAAGCCGAGTGAATTTGAAGGAGGATTCAATCCGAATCGGCTTATGCATGGATTCAGGAATTAGAAAGGATCTTTGGTGGCCTTCAATGTACTGAGGCCCAGAAAGTGGACTATGCTGTATATATGCTGTGAGCTGAAGCCGAGTGTTGGTGGAAGATCACTAAGGCCCGATTGACTGATGTAGGTACCCAGTTGATCTGGGAGAATTTTAAAGCAAGTTTTCTGGAGAAATACTTTCCTGACACAGTGAGGAGTCAGAAAGAATTGGAATTCATGGAATTAAAGCAGGGTTCCATGACTGTTGAGGAATACGCTGCTAAATTCGAAGCACTGTGCCTGTTTTATCCTCTATTTCAGCAACCCGGAACCGAGGGTTCCAAGTGCATTAAGTTCGAAAGCGGATTGAGGCCCAAGATTAAGAGAGCTTTCAGACACTAGGAGATTTGGAATTTCCCAGTGTTGGTGAACAAGTGTAGAATTTTTGAGGAAGATGAGAATGTCCACCCGGGACAGAGCAGCAGAACCGACACGTCCTTGAAGCCTCAACAGCCTCGCTTTAAGAAGCCGGGCAATGTTGGAAGAGGCGGATCCTCCTCTAAATATCGAGGACGGGGAAATCGTGGAGGACGTTTTGGAGGTCATCCTGGGAATGGTAAGTGCTTTAGATGTGGTGGGCCCATAACCTACAGGTCCCTGGATCGAAACCAGGCTCTGATACCAAAATGAAACATCCTAACTAAATTAAATAGAATCCGGGAAAAAGGGAAAAATTTTTCCAAAAATTCCAATCGGCTAACAGGGGAAATCGGAACAGGAATCCGACCAAGAAAGAAAGAAGGAACCAGGTCATGGTGCCCCCACGTTAGCACGACCCAATACCGATTAATTATTAGCCAGCGAAAGAAGGCGCCTAAGCGAACCATGATCGCTGGGGCGAGACCTTACTCGCCCAAGCGAACAAGACACTCGGATAATTTGACCACTCGGAATCTAACCTCAAGTCCACTCGGTATTCTCATCACTCAGAATCGGAGCCTAAGTTCACTCGGGAATTATTCCCACGTACATACTTCACTCAGTGAACTCTCAGCCAGATCCTTACCTTATTCCTAAAAAGTCATATTCGTAATTCGCACGTAACATTTGGATCTCTACTCGGAAATGATTCCCTCGGCTGTTTCACTCAGAATCTTTGACTTTACCTCACTCAGAATTATTTTCCTTGGACGAATCTCATTCGGATGTGCTTCACACAGTTTTCACTTGGTATATGTAATCTTTTTCACTCCGAGAACTTTTTACAAAGTCAGGTCTCACCTAAGGATTTTAAAGCTCTATTCACTCGGAAATACTCTAGCTCCTTTCCACTCGGGGAATTTCTAATAAGTTCTTACTCGGGAAGTTTTAAGTCAATCCCCACTCGGAATTACATGACTTCACTCACTCGGGATATTATGACCTTATCCACTCGGGATAGGCTTACCAAAGGGATTTCTCACATAATACCCTTCGATTGATCCTCCTAGGGAAATAGTCCTTGAATAAGCCTAACTCACTCGGAATTAGCCCAACCCTTCTTCATTCGGGAGAGGGTCTCATATCTCACCTCTTTTGGATTTACCTTAGCTCTCCCTTACTCGGAATCACGCAAGCATTATTCATTTGGTAGAGGAGATATAAACAACTTAGACATTCACCCAAATCGTTACCCACTGAACAAGATAAAAACACATAGCATTATATATATATATATATATATATATATTGAAATATGTTTAGTTCTACTCTCAATACCGAGAGAGTTCAAATCCTACACATTAAAGTAGAATGTTAAGCTAAGAGCCGACCAAGGCTATACAAAAACCATCTATACAATATATGTATATACATGTACACTTCCACTATACAATGCACTTCCGAGCAATCGGTGCTCTCCCATCATTCCACATTCTGAGCAACATCCACTGAAATATGGCCACAATAGGGGTGATCTTATACATATAAAATGACAGTAATGACTCGAAAAATCCTCTAGTTTTCCAGTACACAGCATTATCTCATCAATCAATCTATCACATGCACTGTCATTTGATATATCCACACACAGTATCATTCAATCGGAGTTTATTCAAATAACACACAGCCATATTAGTCAGTAATACACAGTCATATTTCTCATATTGATATTCCCCATACATGCGCATATAACTACATTGAGCTCATCAAAAGTATAAGTGTGCACACACATTAATTTCAGTCAGATCTGATCAATTTTATTAAGTTTTATGTTGCAACATAGGCTCCAAGCCTTTTTCTCAGCTCCAAGCTGATCCGGCCGTTTTACTTGTACCAAACTGTTTGCCCTCACACGTAACACAATCGCTCCAAGCGACAACGAGAGCGTTACGGGTAGCCCCGAGCCCAACTCAGTAAGCTTGCCTTGAGTCCAACCCAAGGTCTTTAAGCGTCCAACGCTTAGTGCACTCGGCACTACTTTCACCAAGCGTCCAACGCTGGTACACGAGTGTTTCACTCGGTATTGCCTTGAGTCCAACCCAAGGTCTTTCATTATTTTTCCATACATATTCATAAGCACAACAGAGGCATTTCACTCGGTAAAACCATATATCACATGCATCTCATGTATTCATGCTTTCATATATGAAAATCTACACAGGAATTAACCAACAGTCCCACAATATACACTCGGTATTAGTAATATCATTAACATATACCACATGCTGTTAAGTGTTTAACCATACACGTGACACAGCATAACAATAACCTCCTAATGCATGCACTCGGCCAATACAGATCCAGTACATTTTCATGCATTCTCATGTTTATTAACACACATCTCATGGATGAAGAAAGATATAACCTTACTTGACTCAGTTAGCACACACACACAAAAGTTATCATCATATGATTCACACAACCAACATATTCACAACCATAAACACAACATACAGTACTTTCACCCGAATCCATCCATAACTATGCATTTGAGATGTAAAGCGCCCCTACCTTCTGAAAAGACGTAAGAAGCTCCTATGTTTTCAGTGTTAACCCGTACTCTGTTTTTCAATGCTGATTCCGTTGCTCTCTCGCTTCCACAATCACTCTCTCCTGCTCAGTAACCGTCGAACCCAGTCGAACACCACACACACAGCTTAGAGAAACTGGGAGCTGCTCCTCCTCCGAATGATCTCACCTTGCCAACAGTGGGGAACTTCGAGTCCTCCACAACACCACAGTCATAACTGACGAAGAAGACGAAGAACGAAGAAGAAGGAGAAGAAGAAGTACAGAGGAAGAGGAAGAGTCTCGAGGGGATTTGAGAGAATGGAGAAGCGGTTCACCTTCAGTACATGGGCCAAGAGAAAAGCAGAGAGTGAGCGGGTGGGAGAACGTGCAAATGGCAGCAAGTCCACTCCATTGCCATATGTCACAATCAATCAATCACAATCAATGGTCAAGCTTAACTTATAATTAATCTCAATTAACAATTAATCCTAATTGTAATTAATCTTAATTTTAATCTGGTCATTAATTTAATAATTAGGATGTTACAGGCCATATCAACAAACCATGGCCGTTTATTATTTCAAACAATTTCTCATCAAGAAATTCTTCCAAAATTTCATTTTCCTTAGCAGTGACCTCATTATTTATTAATCTAGACATATGATCAGCAACCACATTTTACTACCCTTTTTATCTTTGATTTCAAGATCATATTCCTATAGGAGTAAAATCCATCGGATTAACTGATGTTTAGAATTTGTTTTACTCAAAAGATATTTAATGGCATCATGATCAGTAAAAATAATTATTTTTGAGTCAATCAAATATGATCTAAATTTTTCCAAGGCATACACTATGGCTAGTAATTCTTTCTCAGTATTGGCATAATTCACTTGATTTTCATTCAAAACCTTACTAGCATAATGTATAACCCTAAAAATATTTTCATGCCTTTATCCTAAAACAGCTCCTACAGCACAATCACTTACATCACACATAAGCTCAAAGGGTAAATTCCAGTCAGGGGTAACAATAACTAGAGCAGAAATCAATTTTTCTTTTAAAGAATTAAAAGCTTTAAGACATGCTTCATCAAATTTGAATTCAACATCTTTGTTCAAGAGGTTTGTTAAAGGTTTAGCAATTTTTGAAAAATCTTTAACGAACCTTCTAGAAAAACTAGCATGTCCTAGAAAACTTCTAATCCCTTTCACATTTACAGGGGGTGGGAGTTTAGATATCACCTCAATTTTTTCTTTGTCTACTTCAATACCTTTTGTAGAAATTTTTTAGCCAAGTACAATCCCTTCTGTTACCATGAAGTGACACTTCTACCAATTCAAGACCAGATTTGTATCAATACACAGCTTTAGTACAGTGTCCAAGTTTGATAGACATGTATTAAAGGAGTTCCCAAAGACTGAGAAGTCATCCATGAAAATTTCTATGCTCTTTTAAACTAAATCTGTAAAAATAGCAAACATACATCGTTGAAAAGTAGCGGGTGCATTGCACAATCCAAATGATATTTTTTATAAGCAAAGATACAAAAAGGACATGTAAAAGCAGTCTTTTCTTGGTCAAAAGGATCCATAACAATTTGGTTATATCCAGAATAACCATCAAGAAAGCAATAGTAAGCCTGTCCAGACAATCTTTTAAGCATTTGGTCCATAAAGGGGAGGGGAAAATGATATTTTCTTGTTGCTTGGTTCAATTTTCTATAATCAATACATATTGTCCAGCTTACGATAGTTCTTGTTTGAATTAATTCATTTTTATCATTTACAATTACTGTCATACCTCCCTTTTACGGTACCATTTGGATCAGACTTGTCGATGCACTATCAGAAATAGGATAGATGATACTAACTTTCAACAATTTTAGAACCTCCTTTTTTGTTACCTCTTTCATTATGGGATTGAAGCGTCTTTGAGGATGGGTTATAGGGTTAAAATCATCTTCTAATAAAATCCTATGCATGCAATAAGATAAGCTTATACCTTTCAGATCTTCAAGTGTCTATCCAATTGCTTCTTGAGCACCTCTACTAGTCTTTCTTCTTCTGTTTCAGTTAGTAAATTACTAATAATAACTGGTTTAAGTTTACCTTCTTTTAGAAAGATATACTTGAGGTGTAAAGGCAAAACTTTGTGCTCTAGTCTCTATACTTTTTTAACAGGTGTTTCTTAGAGTTCCTCAATCTTTCTAGATTTGGGGGAAATGTCTTTCCCTCTTTCAAGATCTTCCGAACACTTGTCTATCTGTCTTTCCTCTGGCTCATTTAAACATTCTATAAAATCAATTAATAATTTATTGAGGGTCAGAAATAGACATACCTTTTGATACAAGAGGTAAATGTGACACCCTTGATTAACTAGGACAAATTCCACACTGGAACGTCCTACTTAATTAAGGAGTCACTAAAAATAGGAGTATTTTTTTATGGTGATCATCAGCACATGATTTTAAATAAGTTTAATACATAGATCGATTCTTAAAACATAAATATACTTAAAAGAGTACGGGGCTCATAGGCTTCTAACAGCTACTGCAAAATAACAACAGAAATAAAACATCGAGTCTATAACGATCTCGACACAAACTGAAAATATACGAAGTCGCCGCTTCCAAACTCGCGTCTTATACTATAGGTAGTCCAAGTCCTGCCCACGTTCACCTTGACCTTTAGCTGATGATCACAGAAAGGGAAAACAACACATAACAACAAAAAGGGGTGAGTACAAAGCTCTCAACCCATAACTTATGCATACATGGGTGGCTTAATATTTTAAACTATAGAAAAGATTACACATAACATACCTTAGAATAAACATATAAAACTTCATATACACAAATATCAACGACAATCAGAGGGTTAGTCATATAATGATGGTGTGTTATGCATGTGTTAGATTCAATTATTCAATACCAATATGCAATGGGGCCCAACTTCTGCTAATCAATCTCATATACCAATTAATCATGTGCATAGTCAGCCACCCTTATCTCCCTTACCAAACTAGAGCTAGCAGAGCTCTCATCATTTGGGTTTTTAATAAATAGGTAAGGACTCACAGTCCCAACATCAAAATGGCCAATCACACATCACCACAGAACGGGCACTCCACTGATAAGTCTTGAAAAGACTTAATTATTTCACCATTAATTTAACTTAATCCATTTAATTTTTTTTAGTTTGGCATTATTATTTAATCAATTTTCAATAATTTTGGTT
This sequence comes from Clitoria ternatea, assembly GCA_037962975.1. Taxonomy (NCBI): domain Eukaryota; kingdom Viridiplantae; phylum Streptophyta; class Magnoliopsida; order Fabales; family Fabaceae; genus Clitoria; species Clitoria ternatea. The sequence goes on along the minus strand of CM075672.1, from coordinate 24,733,450 downwards.
TTATTTATTTATTTCAAAAGTGTTTAAATTATGCAAGAAAATTATTAAAAAGAGAAAGTAGTTAAGGAAATTTGTTTATTTGTAAATTCACTAACCCAGCGTACATACGCTGGACAGCCAGCGTACATACGCTAGGCATTTATTTGTTTGCATGTGCAGGTGCAGTAAAATATTCTTCACGCTCAAGCTTGAAAACTTCATGCTCAAGCGTGGATCCATGCAATTCACGTAAAAGAAAAGAAAGGAAAACACGACCATGCTCAAGCGTGATCATTCACGCTCAAGTGTGAAGACCAAATGCAATCACGCTCAAGAGAATATTCAACAGAATGCATGAAATAAAGCTCGCGCTTAAGCGCAAGTCCTTCATGCTCAAGCATGAGGGTGGTTATTTAATTTGTTGTTTTTCCCTCCAAGTGAAGTGCTGCACCGTTGCCGTTTTCTGCTGTACCTTAGTAACTAAAGTAATGTTTTGTAATTAATTATTTCCCTGTAATTATGTATTTAGTTTAGTTAGTTAATTATTAATTAAGTATTCCTTTGTAATTAATTAAGTTAGTTAGTTAGTTAGATGTCTATATATACTTGTACATACTTTGTAAGAAAAGAAGAGAGAACACACAGAAGCAATAACATGATTCATTTTCTCATTTCCAATCTCTCTAATTCTTTTCTCTCTCTAAATTCTCTCGTCCATGTCTCTCCATATTCCTTCGACTGAATCCATTTCCATGGGTTTCTAAACCCCTAGGGTTGGGATTGCTGAAGCTTCTGATGGAATCTTGAAGCTGTACTGAGGAAATTATCTTCTGAAACAAGAGGAGGACAAGCTAAGAAGTGGATCTACTCTGCTGAATTGACAAATTCAGATCCAAATGAAGAATCTCAATAGTGAGGAATCATGGTTGAGGCTTAAGTAACTTCTAGCTTCCTAACTAATTTAGGCCTAGTAATTAGGTGAATAGTTAGGGTTCAACCCTCAATTTCACATTAGATTTCTCTATAATTGAACACCTAAGGGATTAGGGTTTAATGGTTAGGAATTAGTGTTATTCACCTAAGGAATTAGGGATTAACCAACTATGAATTGTCCTCTTGCATCTGAAGCTTAATTGAATCTCGATTGCATGTTCCTTGATGAAGTTGTAAGCTGAAGTAATCCTAACCTATCTTTTATTCATTACATTTCATCTCTTATATTGTTTCTGAAAATACAAAAAAATAGAAAGTATAAAACAATAAAAACAAAATAAATATTATACTAAATTCTATTGTTGGTTCAGCTTGTGCTATTCCAAGATTGAGGTAATCACCATAATCCCTGTGGGAACGATCAAGTATATTACAAATTTAACGATTGGTGCGCTTGCCAAAGAATATAAATCCTCTGAGAGTTAAGCATCAAGTTAATAGCTCAGGATTTTTACACCAAGTTAATGGCACCGTTTTCGGGGATTGTTGAGTAATATCAACAATCCTTGGACCGGTACTAGACTGAACCGTTTAATTTTGTTGTTGTATTTAGTAGTAGTTTAATTCTCGTTTGTAGTATAACAATAGTTTGTGTGTAGCAGTAGCTTTGAATTGTTCATGTTTAATAGTTGATGTATACAGTCAAGGAACAGAGGAGAGCCTTTCTTCTTTGATCCTGATATTGATTTGTTAGAGCGTAAGCTTAGAAAGGAGAAAAAGCAAAAAAAACAGTAAGAAATGGAATAGAGGAGAGTTACACTAGGTGACTACTCTAGGCCTACTGAAGAAGGATCGTAATCTAGTATCCTTAGGCCTCCAATTGCAGCTAATAACTTTGCACTAAAACCGGCTTTGTTGTAGTTGGTTAGAAATGATCAATTCGGAGGAAGTGAGGTTGTGGATCCAAATTTGTATCTAGCAACCTTCCTCCAAATCTATGATACTGTAAAAATGAATGGAGTCCCTGATGAGGTAATAAGACTGAGATTCTTTCCTTTTTCTTTAAGGGACAGGGCTAAGGCTTGGTTGCAAAGCCAACCAAGAGGTAGTATCTCTACTTAGGAGGATTTACAAAGAAAATTTTTGATTAAATATTTCCCTCTTTCCAAGTATGCCAAATTGCGCACTGAAATCACTTGTTTCTAGCAGAGAGGGCGAATCTCTGATAGAAGCATGGGATAGGTATAAAGAGAGTTTAAGGAAATGTCCTCAGCATAGGATTCCTGATGTGCAGCAAGTTACCATATTCTATAATGGTGTAAGACCAACAACTAGGGTCTTGATTGATGCCTCAGCTGGAGGTTCATTGACCACTAAAATAGATGAAGAGGCTATAGAATTGATTGATGTAATGGCTTCAAATGAATGTTTAGTTAGTGAAAGGAGCCAAATCCCTAAGAGAGAGATATTAGAATTAGAAGCACAAGATGCTTATTTGTCTCAAAGTAAGTTGATGACTCAAGCTTTGGAGAAATTAAGTGTACAGATTTCAGAACTTCAAAAGCCTAGTCAAGTTTGTATGATGAGTTGTGATTTTTATGGTGGAGATCATGAAAATGGCATGTGTGATCCAAATGTACTTGCTGAGCAAGTGAATTACATGGGGCAGCAACAATTTCAAAGGAATTATTCCTCTAATTCCTTTAATCTTAACTATAGGAATCACCCCAATTTTCATGGCAGAAAGGTCCACATTTGAATAAAAACATGCCACAAAATCAAACTACAAATAGACAACAATCTCTTCCCCCTTCCTCTAAGGAAAAGTCTGAACTTGAGAATGTTCTATCTCAATTCATTCAAGCCACTCAAGCCAGCTTTAAAAGTCAAGAAGCGTCTATTTGAAATTTAGAAAATCAGGTTGGATAGCTGTTAAAACAATTAGCTGAGAGACAATCAGGCAATTTTCCTGGAGATACTGAGGTAAATCCTAGGGAACATTGAAAATCGATAACTACTAGGAGTGGGAAAACTCTTCTCCCACCTCTAAGTCATGAAGTGAGTTTAGAAAAAGAAACAACCAAAGAAATAGAGCAGGAAAGTGAGCAAGCTGTTAATAAAACTGAAAATAAAGTAGAAATAGAAATAGAAAAAGAAAAAGATTGATTTGATCTTGGAGGAAGCTGTTAAGCTAACTTCTGAAAAATTAAAGAATGCTCCATTTCCACATAGATTTAAGAAACAAATAAAGGAGCAAAAGTTTGCTAAGTTCTTGGATATGTTTAAAAAGCTTCACATAAATATTCATTTTGCTGAGGGATTGCAAGAGATGCCTTCATATGCTAAATTTTTGAAAGAACTTCTGTCTAAGAAGAGATAACTTAAGGGAGATGAGATAATTGCTCTTACTCAAGAGTGCAGTGTAATTATTCAAAAGAAACTCCCTCAAAAGCTGGAAGATCCTGGATCTTTTATAATACCTTGTGCAATAGGGGATTTTCATGTAGGAAGTGCCTTATGTGATCTAGGGGCTAGCATAAACCTCATTCCTATGTCCTTAATGAGTGAATTAGGAATTAATGACCTACAACCAACTCGCATGTCTTTGCAGTTGGCTGATAGGTCTATTATGTTGGTGTATGCACTACGAGCTATTAATGTATCAATTTTAACTTATTAATAAAATTAGTATTTTCAGTTTCAGACAAATGCTATTTATCCTGGAATAATAGGTTATATGAGAATTATTCCTAAAACATCCCTAATCAAGTATTTACATGGGGACATGTAAATACATTAAGATTAGTGTGTGAATGTACTGATGGTTTGATCTCACAAATCATGGATATATGATATCAAGACTTTACACGGGTACACATTAAGAGTAATGTTGTACTGGACAGACCCACCATGAGAACGTTGCATGGATCGTTACATGAGTGTCATAAACGGTTCTCAATGTGATAATGGTATGTAGTCCTTCGACCTAAAGTCACTACGATTCCTACATAAGGAGTTTATTGTTTTAATACAATCAAACGTTATCTGTAATAAGATGACCATAAAGATTGTGATTAGGCAATAGATAAATTATGCAGAGGGATGTGAGTGATGTAGATGGAATTTCTCTCTCCTATGTGACAGGAGTGATATCTATAGGCCACTTGATGGAGTGAGACTAATAAAATGCATGGCCATGCTAGGACGAATAAATATTAGATATTTATTCTATAAAGTCTACTCTAGTATCAAGTAAAATGAATTGGGCCATACAAGGATGACGACGACCATGCCTTGGGCCCAATTAGATATCGTGACAAAAGGAATAGATATATAAAATAATTATCACTTATAGGTCATGTCGATGATAAATAATATTCGGACATAATGATGTATTGCTAGATACCGCTCTTATTTTATATTAATAATAAAATAGTTTATTATTAATATAACCGAATATTTTACCTATAGGGTCACACACATAGAGTAAGCCCACCAGAGGATAGTTTTATTTTAGTTGGACTGAAAATAAAACTATTTGGGCCTAACTCATTTAGAATGAGTCAGGAGCCCAATGTTTAATGATAGCTCAGGTCAAGACCTAAGCCTATATATAGAGCATGAGATGCTCATTGGCCGGGGCTCAAAAATTAGATTACACTAAAATTCCGTACTAGCATTCGGATCATTAGTTTTCTGGTGGGAGTGCTCGTGTGGACTCCTAAGGGCGAAGCTACAATTGCTTCGATCGAGGATCTTGTTCTGCGTCTACAAGAGGTAAACCCTAATTAAAATTTTAATTTAGCATAATGCTTTGAGACATACGTGTTTGCAATCTTTTCTTGGGAATCCTTTGTGTTTCCGCTGCCTGACCCTAATAGGATTCCTAACAGTGGTATCAGAGCCTGGTTGCAAAGCTATGTTTTGGGCATTTGTTTTATGTTTCATGATGGCATGTTTTTCATTCTGCAAAAGCTTTTAAAAATTTCGATTTATGAAATCGTTTTCTTGTTATAAGCTTTATGTTCTGTTTCGCGAAATTGTTTGCGAAACTTGTTTTGAAAAACATTCAAGCATGTTATGTATGATATAATATCATGATTCGTATGCTCATATGTTTTTTGTAAATTGTATGAGATACTGTTTATAGACTTTCTCATTTGATGTATGTGTTTATGTTATTTTAGAGGCTTGTATGATATTTGCGTTTTCAATTTTTGTATGTGATACATGTGTTGAATTCGTTAATATTCTTTGTTGTCATACAAACTGTGTTTTGATAATGCGTTCATCTCCGAGCATGAAAAGTTCATGTTGTGGGGCGTCAAGTGATAAGGTTTAAGTGTTAAACCTTGGCCGTTCCTTAACCTAGGGTTCAAACGTTGAAACCTAGGCAGCCATCATGAGAAAGGTGCAATTTGAATTCTAGGTTTTGAAACCCTAGACGGCACTGCCTACATGTGCCTTGACGGCTGCGTTGTGAAGTGTTCGCAACAAGGAATTAGGGTTTCAAAGTGGTTGAAACCCTAGCCAAAATTTTAGAGCTGTTAATGGTCAGTGGGACGTTCTGGCTAGGAAAGATTTGGTACTTAAGCGGTCACACCGGACCCACCTCTCTTTCCTGGGAACCAACCTGACTACAGTACTAAATTTTTGGGACCCCCGTACATTCTCTGCGTAGCGCCTTATTACCGACCCACGTGTTTAATGGCCCGTTTAAAAATTTATTTTTTTTAAATTATTTCAAATGGGTTATAATTAATTAATTAACACGTTGCATGGTGAATGGTTATGGTCTTAGTTATTTTATTTAAATACAGCCTGCGTGTTGTGCCTCTCTTCATTCTGTTGTATTTCTTTTCTCAACCCTTCACTCGTATGTAAAGCGAGTTTCTTTAAAAAATCTTGTAATCTTGATCAAGGCAACAAAGTAGAGATCTTGAAGAAAACTAGAGTGGTGACTCTAAGCGCTTTTGTCTTTGAAAGGAACCAAGGAGTGGTGACTCCAAGAGGATGGTGGGTTCAAGAAGTAGGACTTCATGAAGCCTTGGCATATAGTTTCTTTAGGTTTATTTATCTATTCTTCTAGGAAGACCATAACCATCTCACAATTTCGTTTGCATGCTTTGGGGATAATTTTATTGTGTTAAAGCGTTTAACAAAGACGGTAATTTAAAATAAATTAAAATCCCTCAAAATAATAAGTTATAAACGCCTTCCAATAAGTACACTCGTCAATACTAATGTCAATGAGTAGTGGGTCTGCCAAAGCAGGGCACTATCATTTATATTAGTAAGACGCGATGGGATAATTGTAATATCCAAAATGTTTTATTGGGTTTTAACTTACTAAGTTATCAATTCGATTGAATAAACTTAGAGGCGTATACATTGGGCTAAACTTTCATAAGATGAATGATCGGTAATGGTTACCTAACCCAATGTCTAAGAGTTGTATAAGATACAATTGGAAAGGAGTTTCCTACCTAAATAACCAAATGTTAAGTGATCAGCCAAAGCTGACTTAACGTTAGGCCAAATATGGATCTTTGCCCACTAGAAAATCTTCCAACGGGATTTTCTGATTCGTAGAGGGTAATTTTATTTTGAATCAAAATAGTAGGAGACGTGTTTAATTTTAAGACCAAAAATTAAATATGTTTTTAATTGATACTTACTACATATCTTTCTGTTTTAGATAACCATGACATCAAACACGCCTTCAAACCTTTCATTGCGATCGATCCTAGACAAAGAAAAATTGTCTGGACCCAACTTTCTGGACTGGTATAGGAATTTGAGGATTGTCCTCAAACAAGAGAAAAAACAGTATGTCCTGGAAAATCCGATTCCAGAACCACCCGCAAACAATGCCTCTAAAGCTGACAAGGATGCTTACAAGAAGCATCAGGATGACGCTTTAGATGTCCAATGCCTTATGCTGGCAACCATGTCTCCTGAGCTTCAGAAGCAACATGAGCATATGGAGGCTTTCGATATGATCAAAAACCTAAGGAAACTATATCAAGGTCAAGCTGACCAAGAAAGATATGAAGTTTCTTCAGCCCTATTTAGCTGCAGACTTGAGGAGGGAGGTTCTGTAGGACCTCATGTGCTCAAAATGATTGGGTACCTGGAGAATCTAGCTAGGCTAGGATTCCCCTTCCCTCAAAAGCTAGCTACTGATCTCATTTTGAAGTCATTACCTGACAGTTTTAAGCCAGTCATCATGAATTATAACATGAATGCATTGGATAAAACATTGCTAGAGCTACTCAATATGTTGAGGACTGCTGAACCCAATATTTCTAAAGGAAAGGGCAAGGCCATACTGATGGTCAATTCTGGCAAAGGTAAAGGAAAGGGCATGTATAAAGGCAAAGGAAAGGCTGTTATGGGAAAAGGCAAGACAATTTGGAAAGGCAAGGATAAGCCAGGTACATCAGCCTTAAAACCTGTGGGTGGGGTGGCTAAGGAAGGAAATTGTCACCATTGTGGACAGAAGGGACACTGGAAGAGAAACTGTCCAAAGTACCTGGAAGAGCTTAAGAAGAAGGGAAGTGAGACTTCCACTTCAGGTATTTTTGTTATAGAAATTAACTTGTCAACTTCAACATCATGGGTATTAGATACTGGATGTGGATCTCACATTTGTCTTAATGTGCAGGATCTAAAAAGGAGTAGGCAGTTGATGAAGGGCGAGGTGGACCTACGCGTTGGAAATGGAGCAAGAGTTGCTACATTAGCTGTAGGGACTTATTTTTTATCCTTGCCCTCAGGGCTTGTTCTTGAACTAGAAAATTGTTTTTATGTTCCGGCAATAAGAAGAAACATTATTTCTGTTTCTTGTCTAGATAGGAAAGGGTTTTCCTTCATAATAAAGAATAATAGTTGTTCTGTTTATTTGAATGACATGTTTTATTGCTGTGCAAATTTGAGTAATGGACTTTATGTTCTTGATCTCGAAACCCCTATCTATAACGTTAATACTAAAAGGGTTAAACCAAATGATTTAAACCCAACTTATCTTTGGCATTGTCGCCTAGGACATATAAATGAGAAACGTATTTCTAAACTCCATAAAGATGGATATTTAGACTCTTTTGATTTTGAATCAATAGATACATGCGAGTCTTGTTTATTAGGGAAGATGACTAAGACCCCATTTACTGGAATGGGTGAAAGGGCGAGTGATCTTCTAAGCTTGATACATAATGATGTATGTGGGCCAATAGGGATAATGGCTAGGGGAGGTTTTAGCTACTTTATCACTTTTACTGATGATTTCAGTAGATATGGATTTGTGTTTCTAATGAAGCATAAATCAGAATCCTTTGAAAAGTTCAAAGAATTCAAACATGAAGTAGAGAACCAACTTGGCAAGAAAATTAAAGTACTTCGATCTGATCGAGGTGGCGAATACTTAAGCCTGGAGTTTGATGAATATCTTAAAGAATGTGGGATTGTCTCTCAACTCACTCCTCCTGGAACACCACAATCGAATGGTGTTTCTGAGCAGAGAAATAGAACCTTGTTAGACATGGTTCGATCAATGATGAGTCAAACTGACCTCCCTAACTCCTTCTGGGGACATGCTTTGATGACAGCAGCTTTCACACTTAACCGTGTTCCATCTAAGGTTGTCATAAAGACACCATATGAGATATGGACTGGGAAACAACCCAGTATGCCTTTTCTTAAGATTTGGGCCTGTGAAGCTTATGTAAAGCGTCAGATTTCTGACAAACTTGGACCCAAATCAGATAAATGTCTTTTTGTGGGATACCCAAAGGAAACTAAGGGTTATTACTTCTACAATCCTACCGAGGGCAAAGTGTTTGTTGCTCAAAATGCTGTATTCTTAGAAAGGGAATTCATCTCTAAAAGAATCAGTGGGAGGAAAGTAGAACTTAAAGAAGTTCAAGACCTACAAGGCATTGAAGAGCCAATGGTGGAAATAGAGCCGGGACCACAAAATGTTGTGATAACTCCAACTCCAGTAGAACAAGACTTGTGTAGATCAGGTAGAATACGTCAACAACTTGAAAGATATAGATTTCTTGTAACTCAGGAAGGAGATGTGTTGCTAATGGATCAAAATGAGCCAACATCTTATGAAGAGGCCATTGCAAGTCCAGAATCTGAGAAATGGCTTGAAGCCATGGAATCTGAAATGGACTTCATGTACACTAATCAAGTTTGGTCTTTGGTTGATGCACCCGAAGGGGTAAAACCTATAGGATGCAAGTGGGTTTTCAAAAAGAAAACTGACATGGATGGAAATATAAGTACCTATAAGGCAAGATTGGTAGCGAAAGGTTTCAAGCAAATTCATGGTATAGACTATGATGAAACCTTTTCTCCAGTCGCTATGCTAAAGTCTATTCGGATTCTGCTTGCTATTGCTGCATACCATGATTATGAGATATGGCAAATGGATGTCAAGACTGCTTTCCTTAATGGAAATCTTCTTGAGGAAGTGTACATGACACAACCCGAAGGCTTTGTTAAGCCTGAAGCATCTAGGAAGGTGTGCAAACTACAACGTTCCATATATGGACTTAAGCAAGCTTCCAGAAGCTGGAATCTTCGTTTTGATGAAGCCGTTAAACAATTTGGCTTTACTAAAAATGAGGATGAACCTTGTGTCTACAAGAAGGTTAGTGACTGCACAATTGTTTTTCTGGTCCTGTATGTTGATGACATACTACTCATTGGAAATGACATTCCTACCCTTCAGTCTGTGAAGACTTTGTTGGGAAGCTGTTTTTCTATGAAGGACTTAGGTGAAGCAACCTATGTGTTGGGAATTAAGATCTATAGAGATAGATCAAGAAAACTTCTCGGCCTAAGTCAGAATACATACATAGACAAAGTGTTAAAAATGTTTAACATGCAAGATTCCAAAAAGGGAACTTTACCTATGGCTCATGGCATAAGCCTATCAAAGGCTCAATCTCCTTCCACTAAAGAAGAGAGAGAACGGATGAATAAGATTCCATATGCATCTGCTATTGGATCAATCATGTATGCCATGATATGTACCCGACCAGATGTCTCGTATGCTTTAAGCATGACGAGCAGATACCAGTCTGATCCCGGTGAAAGTCACTGGACTGCTGTCAAGAATATCCTAAAGTACTTGAGAAAAACTAAAGATTCATTCTTGATATATGGAGGGGAAGAAGAGCTCATTGTAAAGGGTTACACTGATGCTAGCTTCCAAACTGATAAGGATGACTCAAGATCGTAATCAGGGTATGTGTTTTGTTTAAATAGTGGCGCTGTAAGCTGGAAAAGTTCGAAGCAAGAGACAGTTGCTGATTCTACTACAGAATCTGAGTATATTGCTGCCTCAAATGCTGCAAAAGAGGCAGTATGGATCAAGAAGTTCATAACAGAACTTGAGGTAGTTCCTAGCATTGTGGACCCTATAAGTCTCTACTGTGATAATAGTGGAGCAATTGCACAAGCCAAGGAACCTAGGTCACATCAACAATCCAAGCATATACTTAGGCGTTATCATCTCATCCGAGAAATACTTGAACGAGGAGATGTTAAGATATGTAAAGTGCACACTGATGAGAACATTGCCGACCCACTCACCAAACCTCTTGCACATCAAAAGCATGAGGGACACATTAGATCATTAGGCATTAGGCAAATGTCTGATTGGCTCTAGTGTAAGTGGGAGATTGTTGGTGTATGCACTACGAGCTATTAATGTATCAATTTTAACTTATTAATAAAATTAGTATTTTCAGTTTTAGACAAATGCTATTTATCCTGGAATAATAGGTCATATGAGAATTATTCCTAAAACGTCCCTAATCAAGTATTTACATGGGGACATGTAAATACATTAAGATTAGTGTGTGAATGTACTGATGATTTGATCTCACAAATCATGGATATATGATATCAAGACTTTACACGGGTACACATTAAGAGTAATGTTGTACTGGACAGACCCACCATGAGAACGTTGCATGGATCGTTACATGAGTGTCATAAACGGTTCTCAATGTGATAATGGTATGTAGTCCTTCGACCTGAAGTCACTACGATTCCTACATAAGGAGTTTATTTTTTTAATACAATCAAACGTTATCTGTAATAAGATGACCATAAAGATTGTGATTAGGCAATAGATAAATTATGCAGAGGGATGTGAGTGATGTAGATGGAATTTGTCTCTCCTATGTGACAGGAGTGATATCTATGGGCCACTTGATGGAGTGAGACTAATAAAATGCATGGCCATGCTAGGACGAATAAATATTAGATATTTATTCTATAAAGTCTACTCTGGTATCAAGTAAAATGAATTGGGCCATACAAGGATAACGACGACTATGCCTTGGGCCCAATTATATATCGTGACAAAAGGAATAGATATATAAAATAATTATCACTTATAGGTCATGTCGATGATAAATAATATTCGGACATAATGATGTATTGCTAGATACCGCTCTTATTTTATATTAATAATAAAATAGTTTATTATTAATATAACCGAATATTTTACCTATAGGGTCACACACATAGAGTAAGCCCACCAGAGGATAGTTTTATTTTAGCTGGACTAAAAATAAAACTATTTGGGCCTAACTCATTAGAATGAGTCAGGAGTCCAATGTTTAATGAGAGCTCAGGTCAAGACCTAAGCCTATATATAAAGCATGAGATGCTCATAGGCTGGGGCTCAGAAATTAGATTACACTAAAATTTCGTACTAGCATTCGGATCATTAGTTTTCTGGTGGGAGTGCTCGTGTGGACTCCTAAGGGCGAAGCAACAATTGCTTCGATCGAGGATCTTGTTCTGCGTCTACAAGAGGTAAACCCTAATTAAAATTTTAATTTAGCATAATGCTTTGAGACATACGTGTTTGCAATCTTTTCTTGGGAATCCTTTGTGTTTCCACTGCCTGACCCTAATAGGATTCCTAACATATTAAATATCCTCACGGGATGCTGGAAGATCTATTAGTTAAGGTAGATAAGTTTATCTTTCTAGCAAACTCAATAGTTTTGGATATGGAAGCTGATAAAGAAATTCCTTTAATTTTAGGAAGACCCTTCTTAGCTACATATAGAGCTTTAATTGATGTAGAGAAGGGAGAACTCATGCTGAGAGTTCAAGAGGAGCAGGTAACTTTTAATGTTTTCAATGCTATGAAACATCTAGCTGAGAAGATGGATTGTTTTATGATTGAAGAAATTAAAAGTTATAAGACTCCTATGTTGTTAAAAACCGAAGAAGAGGTTTTACAAGCCTTTTTGGAGGATGATTTTGACTCTAAGATTGAGGAGTTGAATGACTCATATAATGAGTTGCTGAACCTACTTGAAGAATTTGAAGTAGGTGATTTTGAAAATGAAAATAAAGAAAATTTGAATAATACTGAACTTGAGAAACGTAAGGAAGTGTTTGAAGAAAAACTTGATTTAAAACCTTTGCCTTGTCATTTGAAATATGTTTTCTTAGGAGATAATGAATCACATCCTATAATCATTAATGCTGAATTAAAAGATGAGGATGTAGAAAAATTGATAGGGGTTTTAAGAAAACATGAATCTATTATTGGTTGGAACATTTCTGATTTAAAGGGAATTAGTCCATCATTCTTATGCATAAAATTTTGATGGAGGATGACTATTCCCCTATTGTTCACCACAAAGAAAATTAAACCCCATAATTGTAACACCCTAATTAATTGCAACTAAAAAAAAATCCAACAAAATATCAGAAAATTTCTCACGAAACAGTCCCGCATTATTCGATATATGAGGGAGCAGGCAAGGGAAGAACGAAAAAGCCTTCACTCGCACATAGCAACCTACAGGGAAAACTAAAACTGAGACCGGCTCGATGGGTTTATCGTAACGTACTAACACTAGGGCGGATTGCGCAACACCGTTCATTCGCTTAGACGGGGTCTCACACCGTCCAGGCGGAGTATGGTAATACAGCAGCGGATAGAAGAAATTTCGCACTGAGGCTTCCCTTCGAGAATTACTGGTCACTCAACAGGAGGAATAGATAAGGGAAATATGTTATTACATTCATACGCATAGCATTTGGTGGAAAGGCTAAGTTAGAATCATCCTACTTGGCTAGACGGGGTATATTTATCTTGGGCGGGCTGTCCTAGTTACTTGGGCGAGGTATGACGCCGCCTAAACGAAATCTACATAACGCCTCTTTAACACAACTACAGGGTAATTTCCTCCATCGGTTATGGACAAGGGTTCATTAAGTAAATCCTCACACTCGCCTTTCACTCAGAAAATGAGAAGTTACAGGGTACATATACGTTAGTAAGTTGTGGAGAAAGGAGGGATCTAAACCTGTTCCACCCAGCTCAACTAATTATGACAACGCCTGGGCGGACTTAGCCATAACGCCCAAATCCGGGGTTCAACACCGGGGTCCGGATTGCGTTAGTATCACAACGGATAGGAAAGGATAATGGTCGATATCTCGCTCTGGTAATTACTCGCTTCAGTGTGAGTCCTCACGCTTGGGCGAATTGCTCCCATACTTCAAGCGGGGTACGACTCCGCCCAACGTATCCAACATAAGTTTTCCTAAGACAATTCTCAATTAACTCTGACTTGGCTATAGCCTGCTCAAATCATACTGTCCCTGCGTATCTATTAAAGCATAATTATAGAGCAAGGCAGCACATAGCATCACACTCACAAAACCATACATCCATGTGTACATAAGAGCGTATATTAATATTTACAATGCAAAATCCGACTTCTACTTGTTCATAAAGTTCTATTCATCACAAAACATTAACATCCGGTATGAACCAGTCCGGGCTTCATCTAACAACGCCTTAATTAAACCTTCGAAATGCATCAGCACTCCGCCCAGCATTCCAGCTCTGCCTCTGATCCTCCTCACGAGAGACATTCACTGAAAATGGCCACTGCAGGGGTGAGCTTTTACATGTAAAATGATACTCACAGACTCGGTATCAGCGTCAGTACACGCTCCTGCTATACCTCAACCTTTCTCCAGTAACCAAAATCATACAATTCAACAATGTTCATGACACACATAATTCACCGAGTTTATTCCACATCCAAATATATAATCATGCATTCAAAATCATACACTTGCACATACATAGATTTATACATCACCACAATCAGCCTTATTTCTATATGCATGCCTGCGGATCCGACTCGGGAAAAGACTCTCAGTTACGGCCCCCTTTCTTTTGGCCCCTCGTCCCTCAGCTCTTACCAGGTGGCACCGGCCTCCCCACGGCGTCTCGAGACTCACTTCTCTAGCTCCAACGGCTACCACGAGCCCTATTGGGATCTAGCCAGGGTTGGTAACTGGAAGTCATTTCCCTTGGGGTTCTTGACCTTCCATGGGTCACCCCACTCTTACTCATGCAACTAACACATTCATTATTACACATCATCGCGTCATGAACACATTACCGTAGTCATTAAGTAAGAACGAATATCCTCCACTACTCGTCATCATTCAGTCAGTCACACCAGCGCATGTTACAATCGGTCATCAGACTAACAACATTGAGCAATCCAATTAATGAACATGCACATACATACTTTTCATAGTGACAACAAAATAGATCCATCATTATCATCCACGAGCAGACTACGCCATAGCCACGAAGATCACTATCAGAATCTCAAATCATGCATCAGTTTTTAGTAATTGTGAATACATGCACACATGCACAGCATCAGTTCTAATGATTATAAAAACATGCACACACACACACCCGCATTCAGCAATGCATTCACCCGGTACCGTTCTTAGACCATGCATTCGACATGCAAGCGCCCCCTACCTTTAGAAGAATCCTCAGAAACCTTTTCCGTTCTTGTTGTTGGGTCCGATGTCCTTCTCCTGGTTCGTCCGGTCTCCCTTAGCTTTGTCGTATTCTGCGCCTGATTCTGGGATGAAGTGTGGTTCGTTCTTCAGTACTGGAATCAAGATCTCCAGGAGCGAAGAGTAAGATGGAAGAAGAAGAAAAATGGAGACGAAGAGAGGAAGTAGAGGATGAAGTGACGGAGGAGAGAGTCTGAAGAAAGAGTAAGTGTGTTCCTCCCTAAAGGCTCACGATATATATATATATATATGTGCATGCGCATGAACAAGAGAAGAGTGGGATGGGAGAGTGTGTGCTGCAGCAGCCACGTGCACTCCACTCCATCCCCTGACCATCACCATTTTCATATTTTAGTGGCTTAAATCTACTTAGTTAAATACAATTAACAGTTATTTTCTGGTTGGAATCAAGTCTTAATGGTTTATTCTTCATTCAACATTTAATTTTAAAACGGGGATGTTACAGTTCTCCCCCACTGAAAAAGAATTTCGTCCCCGAAATTCAGTCGGTACTTACGTAGGTAAACAATTCGGGGTACTGCTGTCGCATGGCGTCTTCGCGTTCCCACGTGCAGGAGGTGATCTTGCCTTGCTGCCACTCCACCTTAACCAGCCTTACGTTCTTGTTCCTTAAGCGTTTTACCGATTGATCCACGATTCCAACCGGTGTAGTCACAGTGGTTAGGTCTTCCTTAATTTCTACCTCGTCGTCAGGCATCGTGTGGCTGGGGTCATGCAAATACTTCCTTAGCTGAGACACATGAAAAACGTTGTGTAATCGGGACAAGTGAGTTGGTAACGCGAGGCGGTATGCCACGGAGCCAATCCGTTCTACTACCTCATAAGGTCCGATGTAGCGAGGGCTTAACTTCCTACTTTTTAAGGCTCGTCCAACTCCTTTACTCGGAGAGGTTCTCAGAAACACTCGATCTCCGACTTGAAATTCCACTGGCTTGATGCGTTTGTCATGGTAGCTCTTCTGCCTGTCTTGTGATGCTTTCATCTTCTCCCTTATTACTCGAATCTGTTCTGTGGTTTGCTTCACGATGTCTGGTCCCAGTAATAGACTTTCACCCGCTTCCGACCAACAGAGTGGGGTTCGGCATCTACGCCCATATAATGCCTCGTAAGGTGCCATGCCAATGCTGTGATGATGGCTGTTGTTGTACGTAAACTCGATCAAGGGAAGGTACTGCTCCCAGTCCCCACCGTACTCTAACACACACGCTCTCAATAAGTCTTCTAGACTCTGAATCGTTCGCTCGGATTGTCCATCCGATTGGGGGTGGTAGGCAGAACTAAGCCAAAGCTTCGTCCCCAGTTCTTGATGCATGGTGGTCCAAAACCTGGACGTAAATCTAGGGTCCCTATCTGAGACGATGGAAGTAGGTATGCCATGCAGTCGAATAACTTCTTGAATGTAGATTCGAGCCAATTTATGCAATGGGTACTTCATATTTACAGGTAAGAAGTGTGCACTCTTCGTCAATCTGTCAACAATGACCCAAATGGCATCATGGCCCGCTCGGTTTTTGGGTAATCCCATGATAAAATCCATCGCAATTGAGTCCCATTTCCACACGGGGATTTCTAGAGGCTGCATTGCACCGTATGGTTTTTGGTGCTCTACCTTCGATTTCTGACAAGTGATACACCGGGCCACGTACTCCGCCACATCCTTCTTTAGTCCGGGCCACCAAAACTGTCTCCTCAAGTCGTGGTACATCTTCGTGGTTCCTGGGTGAATGCTGAGTAGGCTTTTGTGGGCTTCATCAAGCACCATTCTTCTCAATCTTCCTTCACTTGGTATGTATATTCTGTTCCTCACCCGGAAGATCCCATCTGACCCTTCTGCCAAGGATAAATCCTTCCCTCTAGCCTGAATTTCCTTCATTTCAGCTAGGTAAGAGTCCGCCTGTTGCTGTTCGTACACGGATTTTAAGAATTCGTTGGCAATCCTCAACGTACCGATTGTCATCTTCTGAGAGGAAGGGGCATCAACATGCAAGTTCATGTCTCGGAACCGCTCCAACAACTCAACTTCTTTCGCCATCATGGCTGCTATGTGGAGGGATTTTCGACTCAATGCGTCTGCTACGACATTTGCCTTACCTGGGTGGTATTTCAACTCGAAATCATAGTCCTTCAAAAACTCAATCCATCTTCTCTGCCTCATGTTCAGCTCCTTTTGGTCGAATAGGTATTTAAGGCTCTTATGATCGCTGTACACTTCAAATTTGGATCCGTACAAGTAATGCCTCCAGATTTTCAATGCAAAAACTACTGCTGCCAACTCCAAGTCATGGGTCGGATAATGTTGTTCGTGGGGTCTCAATTGCCGAGAGGCATATGCTATCACTCGATCCTTCTGCATGAGCACACATCCTAATCCGAGTCCGGACGCGTCACAATAGACCACGAAGCTTTCTCGTAACTCAGGTAGTGCCAACACCGGAGCAGTTGTCAACTTATTCTTCAGTTCTTGGAAGCTGCTCTCACACTCCGGACTCCATACAAAAGGAACGTTCTTCCGAGTCAATTTAGTCAGGGGTAATGCCAACTTAGAGAAACCTTCTATGAACCTTCTATAATATCCTGCCAAGCCCATAAAACTCCTTATTTCCGAGATCGATCTGGGCCTCTCCCACGCTATTACAGCAGCTACCTTCGCAGGATCCACCGAGACGCCTCGCTTGGAGATCACATGCCCGAGGAAGTGGATCTCATCCATCCAAAATTCGCACTTTGAAAGCTTTGCAAACAATTGCTTCTCCCTCAACACTTGGAGTACCGCCCTGAGATGTCCTTCATGCTCCTCAGATGTCTTAGAATAAACTAGAATATCATCGATGAAGACAACAACAAACCGATCTAAGAAGGAATGGAATATGCTGTTCATGTAATTCATGAAAACAGCAGGGGCGTTTGTCACACCGAACGGCATCACTACATACTCATAGTGACCATACCTAGTCCTAAAGGCAGTTTTAGGAATGTCCGAGTCCTTCACTCGGATTTGGTGATATCCTGATCGTAAGTCGATTTTCGAGAAGACTGAGGCTCCACGCAGCTGGTCAATTAAATCATCAATTCTAGGCAGTGGGTATCGATTCTTGATTGTGAGTTTGTTAAGCTGTCGATAATCTATACAAAGTCTCATGCTGCCATCCTTCTTCTTAACAAGTAGCACAGGCGCGCCCCATGGTGACACGCTTGGTCTAATGAACTGCTTCTCAAGTAACTCATCCACTTGTTTCTTCAACTCTACCAATTCAGTTGAGGACATTCTGTAGGGTGTACTGGAGACCGGTTCGGCTCCAGGGATCAAGTCTATAGAGAATTCAACTTCTCTATGGGGAGGTACACTCGGGACGTCCTCTGGGAACACTTCTGGGAATTCGCAGACAACCGGAATTTCATTCGCTAGGGTCTCATTCTCATCTTTGGTTAGACAAAGCATCATAAATAGTTGAGTTATACCTAGTGCCGTGCCGTCTTCAGTGGGTTGTTTCGGGAAAACTATCTCTCGGTTTCTACAATCTACTAATACCTTATTGGCTGAAAGCCAGTCTATTCCAAGCACAATATCAAGACCCTTTAAGGGCATGCAAATCAGATCGAAGGTGAAACTCCGATCATACAACTCAAATGCTACATTTTTACATATTGACGATGTGAACACACTAGGGCCAGTGGGGCTGGCCACTTCTAAAGTCCGGTTCATAGACACAGTTGGTAGCTTCAACCGTTCCACGCACTCATCAGCTATAAAAGAATGGGTTGCCCCCGAATCGAAAACAACATTAAGCATATTCGTTCCAAGTGAGCACTTACATTGTACTAGATCGTTTGCTGGTGCAACATCCTCTGCATTGATGGTGTAGATCCTTCCTGTCGCTGTTGGGCCGGTGTTCCTCTCTCGACTGTTCGGGGCATGCATCATATTTCCTCTGGTTCCGTTGCCTCTGCCTCCATGTCGTTGGTTATCATTCACTCTGGTTCGATCTTGAAATCCTCCTTGACGCACATTGGTGTTCGCCTGGCGGAGTTGGGGGCAGTCCGGGCGAACGTGTCCCTTCTCTCCGCAGTGGTAGCATTTAACATTTGTATCATTGCATTCCTTAGCAAAATGATCACCGCCACATTTAAAGCATCCGCCATACCTTGGTCGCCCACTCATCTGTCTCCCTTGGTCATTACGGTTCTGATATCTGGTGAAGGGTTCATTCCTCCTCACGTTCCCTGGCCTCTTGAAACGTGATTGCTGAGGCCTCAGGTGCTGGTTAGCTCTGCTGCACTGGCCCGAATGGGCCCTGTCATCCTCTTCGAATATTCTACACTTGTTCACTAAGGCAGGGAAACTCCGGATTTCATGGTATCTGTAGGCCCTCTTGATATCCGATCTCAGTCCGTTCTCAAACTTAAGACACTTGGAGTGCTCCGTTCCCGGCTGCTGGAAGGGCGGATAGAATAGGCACAATTCTTCAAATCTAGTCGCGTATTCTTCCACAGTCATGGAGCCCTGTTTTAACTCCATAAACTCCAGCTCTTTCCGACTCCTCACTGTGTCGGGAAAGTATTTGTCTAGGAAGCAGGCCTTGAAATCGTTCCACGTCAGCTGATTGTCATCTTCGGGGAATCGGCTCCTGACTATCTTCCACCAATTCTCCGCTTCATCTCGCAGCATATACACTGCGCATTCCACCTTCTGGGCTTCGGTACAGCGAAGACCCCTAAAAATTCTCTCTAATTCCTGAGTCCACTTGAACGCCGCCTCAGGGTTCCGTCCTCCTAAGAACTCACTCGGCTTCCTCTTCAGGAAGCGGTCCAGCACATGGCCATCCTCAGGTTGAGTTTGGCCTTGCCTTTCAAACACATCAGCAAAGCGTTGGAATGCTGTGGCTATAGCCTCCATACTTTGACGATGCGCCATTCCTTATCCTGAAATTGACATTTAAGGATAAGTATACGGAGCCACTTACTACCGATCTAATTATTAGTCCAACAATTAATAACTTAGCACATTATGTCATTCGCCTAAGTCATACACACAATCGGACCAGGGGGAAAATAACCCCTCGTCCTCAAGACAATCATCAATCAGGTCAACCAGCATCAGTACAAATTCAATCATTCAATCAAAAGACACAAACACCACCGCTTACACTTGGTAAGCATACTTTGGCCTTGGACTTTTCGGTCCGCTCTGATACCAAAATGTAACACCCTAATTAATTGCAACTAAAAAAAAATCCAACAAAATATCAGAAAATTTCTCACGAAACAGTCCCGCATTATTCGATATATGAGGGAGCAGGCAAGGGAAGAACGAAAAAGCCTTCACTCGCACATAGCAACCTACAGGGAAAACTAAAACTGAGACCGGCTCGATGGGTTTATCGTAACGTACTAACACTAGGGCGGATTGCGCAACACCGTTCATTCGCTTAGACGGGGTCTCACACCGTCCAGGCGGAGTATGGTAATACAGCAGCGGATAGAAGAAATTTCGCACTGAGGCTTCCCTTCGAGAATTACTGGTCACTCAACAGGAGGAATAGATAAGGGAAATATGTTATTACATTCATACGCATAGCATTTGGTGGAAAGGCTAAGTTAGAATCATCCTACTTGGCTAGACGGGGTATATTTATCTTGGGCGGGCTGTCCTAGTTACTTGGGCGAGGTATGACGCCGCCTAAACGAAATCTACATAACGCCTCTTTAACACAACTACAGGGTAATTTCCTCCATCGGTTATGGACAAGGGTTCATTAAGTAAATCCTCACACTCGCCTTTCACTCAGAAAATGAGAAGTTACAGGGTACATATACGTTAGTAAGTTGTGGAGAAAGGAGGGATCTAAACCTGTTCCACCCAGCTCAACTAATTATGACAACGCCTGGGCGGACTTAGCCATAACGCCCAAATCCGGGGTTCAACACCGGGGTCCGGATTGCGTTAGTATCACAACGGATAGGAAAGGATAATGGTCGATATCTCGCTCTGGTAATTACTCGCTTCAGTGTGAGTCCTCACGCTTGGGCGAATTGCTCCCATACTTCAAGCGGGGTACGACTCCGCCCAACGTATCCAACATAAGTTTTCCTAAGACAATTCTCAATTAACTCTGACTTGGCTATAGCCTGCTCAAATCATACTGTCCCTGCGTATCTATTAAAGCATAATTATAGAGCAAGGCAGCACATAGCATCACACTCACAAAACCATACATCCATGTGTACATAAGAGCGTATATTAATATTTACAATGCAAAATCCGACTTCTACTTGTTCATAAAGTTCTATTCATCACAAAACATTAACATCCGGTATGAACCAGTCCGGGCTTCATCTAACAACGCCTTAATTAAACCTTCGAAATGCATCAGCACTCCGCCCAGCATTCCAGCTCTGCCTCTGATCCTCCTCACGAGAGACATTCACTGAAAATGGCCACTGCAGGGGTGAGCTTTTACATGTAAAATGATACTCACAGACTCGGTATCAGCGTCAGTACACGCTCCTGCTATACCTCAACCTTTCTCCAGTAACCAAAATCATACAATTCAACAATGTTCATGACACACATAATTCACCGAGTTTATTCCACATCCAAATATATAATCATGCATTCAAAATCATACACTTGCACATACATAGATTTATACATCACCACAATCAGCCTTATTTCTATATGCATGCCTGCGGATCCGACTCGGGAAAAGACTCTCAGTTACGGCCCCCTTTCTTTTGGCCCCTCGTCCCTCAGCTCTTACCAGGTGGCACCGGCCTCCCCACGGCGTCTCGAGACTCACTTCTCTAGCTCCAACGGCTACCACGAGCCCTATTGGGATCTAGCCAGGGTTGGTAACTGGAAGTCATTTCCCTTGGGGTTCTTGACCTTCCATGGGTCACCCCACTCTTACTCATGCAACTAACACATTCATTATTACACATCATCGCGTCATGAACACATTACCGTAGTCATTAAGTAAGAACGAATATCCTCCACTACTCGTCATCATTCAGTCAGTCACACCAGCGCATGTTACAATCGGTCATCAGACTAACAACATTGAGCAATCCAATTAATGAACATGCACATACATACTTTTCATAGTGACAACAAAATAGATCCATCATTATCATCCACGAGCAGACTACGCCATAGCCACGAAGATCACTATCAGAATCTCAAATCATGCATCAGTTTTTAGTAATTGTGAATACATGCACACATGCACAGCATCAGTTCTAATGATTATAAAAACATGCACACACACACACCCGCATTCAGCAATGCATTCACCCGGTACCGTTCTTAGACCATGCATTCGACATGCAAGCGCCCCCTACCTTTAGAAGAATCCTCAGAAACCTTTTCCGTTCTTGTTGTTGGGTCCGATGTCCTTCTCCTGGTTCGTCCGGTCTCCCTTAGCTTTGTCGTATTCTGCGCCTGATTCTGGGATGAAGTGTGGTTCGTTCTTCAGTACTGGAATCAAGATCTCCAGGAGCGAAGAGTAAGATGGAAGAAGAAGAAAAATGGAGACGAAGAGAGGAAGTAGAGGATGAAGTGACGGAGGAGAGAGTCTGAAGAAAGAGTAAGTGTGTTCCTCCCTAAAGGCTCACGATATATATATATATATATGTGCATGCGCATGAACAAGAGAAGAGTGGGATGGGAGAGTGTGTGCTGCAGCAGCCACGTGCACTCCACTCCATCCCCTGACCATCACCATTTTCATATTTTAGTGGCTTAAATCTACTTAGTTAAATACAATTAACAGTTATTTTCTGGTTGGAATCAAGTCTTAATGGTTTATTCTTCATTCAACATTTAATTTTAAAACGGGGATGTTACAATAATGAAAGAAGCTGTAAGGAAAAATATGGTTAAACTTCTTGATGCAGGGATTATCTATCCTATCTCAGACGGCTCTTGGATAAGTCCAGTCCAAGTAGTGCCTAAGAAAGGAGGGATGACCACTGTTAAAAATGAAAAAGGTGAAGTCATTGCCACTAGACCAACTACAGGTTGGAGAATATGCATAGATTATAGAAGGCTTAATAACTCCACTAGAAAAGACCACTTTCCTTTACTATTTGTAGACCAAATGCTTAAGAGGATATCAAGTCATGAGTATTATTTCTTCCTTGATGGATATTCTGGTTACAACCAAATTATGGTTGATCCAAAAGATCAAGAGAAGACAGCCTTTACCTGTCCTTATGGAATCTTTGCATATAGGCGCATGCCATTTGGTTTGTGTAATGCACCAACAACCTTTCAAAGGTGTATGCTGGCATTTTTTGGGGACATGGTAGAGAAGTTCATTGTGGTGTTTATGGATGACTTCTCTGTGTTTGGAAATAGTTTTGATATATGCCTTAGCAACTTATCTAAGATGCTGGTGAGATGTCAGGAGACTAATCTTATCCTTAACGGGGAAATATGTCATTTTATGGTTAGAGGAGGGATAGTCCTTGGCCACAAAATCTCTGCTGAGGGCATTCAAGTAGATAGAGCCAAGATTGATATCATTGAAAAACTTCCTCCCCCAATCAATGTGAAAGGAATGAGGAAGTTCTTAGGATGTGCTGGGTTTTATAGGTGATTTATTAAGGATTTTTCAAAAATAGCTGAGCCTTTGACTGCTTTACTTGTGAAAGATCATGCTTTTGTTTTTGATGAAAAATGTGTCAAGGCTTTTGAAAATCTGAAACAAAGATTAGTAACAACTCTAATCCTTACAACACCTGATTGGTCTTTACCATTTGAACTAATGTGTGATGCAAGTGACTTTGCTATAGGAGCTGTGCTAGGACAAAAGAAAGAAAAATTAACACATGTGATCTATTATGCTAGTAAAATGCTGAATGAGAATCAAATAAATTACACCACCACTGAAAAAGAAATGCTTGCTGTGGTGTATGCATTTGATAAATTCAGAGCTTGCTTGATTGGTGCTAAGGTCATTGTGTATACAGATCATTCAGCAATCAAGTATTTGCTAGCTAAAAAAGAATCAAAGCCAAGATTGATCAGATGGGTTCTTTTAATCCAAGAGTTTGATTTGGAAATAAGAGATAAAAAGGGAGTGGAGAACTCAGTGGCTGATCAACTCTCTCGTCTGGAGGGTGAATCTGATTCTATCTTGATTAAAGAGGAATTCCCAGATGAGAGGCTGATGGCAATTATCATAGGGGCATGGTATGCCGATATGGATAACTTTAAAAGTGCCTCTATGGTACCTGAAGGGTGGACATCCCAAATGAAAAAAATTCTTTCATGACAGTAAAACTTTTCTATGGGATGATCCATTTCTTTATAAGATAGGAGTAGATGGAATTATCAGGAGATGTGTGCCTGAATCAGAGCAGGAAAGAATTTTATGGCACTACCATGACTCCTATTATGGAGGACACCATGGTGCCTCCAGAACAGCAGCAAGAGTGTTACAATGTTGCTTTTATTGGCCAACAATTTTTCAGGATGCTAGAGCATATGTGCAAAGGTATAATAAGTGTCAAAGAAGTCGAGGCCTCTCTGCTAAAGCTGGCATGCCTTTGACAAATATTTTAGTTATGGAGTTACTTGATTTTTGGGGCATCGACTTCATGGGACCATTCCCAACGTCATTATCCAATGAGTATATCCTTGTTGCTTGGATTATGTCTCCAAGTGGGTGGAGGCAATCCCTACTATGAAGAATTGACAAAGGTGAAGCCTGAAAGGATTATGGATAAGTACTGGGTAATAGACCAGATTGATTATTTTATGCCTCAAGAGTCAAAACATCCTAGATAACCTAAACCAACATCTTTTGCACCACTACCCCCAACAGGAGCAGGTACTTCTTCTGATATTTCCATGGTAATGCAGGAACTTCAGGCTGTGAAGAAGATGTAGCTAGGAACCTATGATCTGGTCATGAACCATGATCTCATGTTGAAGAAGATTGCCACTGCAATGAATGTGGATCACACTGAAGAAATGGGAGTTCCACCTGACAGAGACCTATGGTTGGCTTCTATTGGATTCACCATTCCCCCTGATGACATACCTTTAGCAACTAAATTTCCACCCCATCCTGAGCAGGACAAGGATGAGCCTATGGATAAAAAAAATAAAGAAAAGGATGACTGATCTTTTACTTTGTTTATAGTTCTGTTAAGTTAATTATGGGTTGTAATAACTTTCTTTTAATGTTTTCTTTTCCCTAAATAATGTATTTCCTTTTCAGTTGTAATGAAATTATATTTCCCTGTTTAGTTGTTTGTTGTTCTTTCTCATCTGAATTATATTATTCCTGTATCCATCACTCACCAATCACTGCCATATAGGTAAAAGGGGAAGTAATCTATTCATTAACCTTTTTAATTTATGAAAGGTATTAACTGTATTTAATTTAGAATCCATCTTAATTATTTAAAGTTTGCTTATTCTCAGGCATCAATTGGATAAATTAATTGATTTGCATTGCTTGATTCATGATCCCTCTCCATAACTACTTTTCATCATTAATTATTTGTTTACTCATCATGCTAGTTAGCAATATGAATTTATAATCTTACATTAAGTTTGGGGACATGATTGGCTGATCACCTATAATTTATTAGCTTTTGAGCCTTTATTTTCTTTTCCGAGTGTGCCTGCATTATTGCTTAATGAGACAGAATTTGCTTCAGTGCTTGCTAAATGATTATATGTTTGCCAATTGGAAATGATGAAGTCCTTCTTTGGAAATTAGCCAGGGCCAAATTTAGCCATCCATATTATTAATTATCCTTTGACCTAACAATTATATTTTGAGCCTGAGACCCGTTCATTCTACTTATGTACCTAACTTTACAAGCCAATTTATCTGAGAAAAACCCAAAGAATTATCCCTGGATGTTCCACTGATGAACTGCTGAGTCTTATCTTATTGCTAGGGACTAGCAAGTTCTAAGTTTGGGGATAAAGAGTGTGCCTAACAACAAAGCGAAGGACGCACTCTAACCTTAATTATAGATGAGGGTTTTGAAAAAAAGAGAAGAGAAAAAAAAATAATAAGAAAGAACAGCAGAAGCAAAAGAAAAGTGAAAAATCAACAAAGAAGAAGGTACAAAGCACCACAAGAAAAAAAATGGTATTGAAATTTTTTTGAAAAAGATGGAAGAAAAGAAAGAAAGAAAGAGTCCAAAGGACTAAAAGAGAAGGAAGTACAAAGCACCCCTTCATCTAAAAAATAATAAAAGCACAAGAACTGGTTAGAAAAGGCATTTAAGTTAAGATTGAGGCAAGGCATCAGTGGGCACATCTTTTAACCCAACATTGACTAGAAAAACAAAAATAGAGCCTGTAGCCTAACCCCATTACAAGCTTAAAAAGCCCTTACTGATCCAATTATGCTAGCATATGTCATGATGTTTAGAACTGTTGTAAGCCTATGTTGATCTGACAATTATGCAGGTGATGAGTGCATGCAATTGAACCTATACACTGAGAGAAGAGTGAAACACCAATCCAGTGAGGAAAGCATCAGCAACTTGTTTCCAAAGGAAGTATGAGTAGTTATATTTTTAGAATTTGCGAAAAGAAAGCATGAATGGTATTCAATTATTACGGTATGAATTAAGTTAAGGAAAGGTTGATTGCTTTGAGTACGTGCAATTAATTTAATTAATTTGAGTCCTTGCTTGAGGATAAGCAAGTTTTAAGTTTGGGGATGTGATAAGTCTTGAAAACACTTAATTATTTCACCTTTAATTTAACTTAATCTATTTAATTTTGTTTAGTTTGGCATTATTATTTAATAAATTTTCAATAATTTAGTTTGATTTATTTATTTCAAAAGTGTTTAAATTATGCAAGAAAATGATTAAAAAGAGAAAGTAGTTAAGGAAATTTGTTTATTTGTAAATTCACTAACCCAGCGTACATACGCTGGACAGCCAGCGTACATACGCTAGGCATTTATTTGTTTGCATGTGCAGGTGCAGTAAAATATTCTTCACGCTCAAGCTTGAAAACTTCACGTTCAAGCGTGAAATCCATGCAATTCACATAAAAGGAAAGAAAGGAAAACACAACCACGCTCAAGCGTGATCATTAATGCTTAAGCGTGAAAACCAAATGCAATCATGCTCAAGAGAATATTCAAAAGAATGCATGAAATAAAGCTCGTGCTTAAGCGCGAGTCCGTCACGCTCAAGCGTGCAGGTGGTTATTTAATTTGCTGTTTTTCCCTCCAAGTGAAGTGCTGCACCATTGCTATTTTCTGCTGTACCTTAGTAACTTAAAGTAATGTTTTGTAATTAATTATTTCCCTGTAATTATGTATTTAGTGTAGTTAGTTAATTATTAATTAAGTATTCCTTTGTAATTAATTAAGTTAGTTAGTTAGTTAGTTAGATGTCTATATATACTTGTACATACTCTGTAAGAAAAGGAGAGAGAACACACAGAAGCAATAACACGATTCATTTTCTCATTTCTAATCTCTCTTTAATTCTTTTCTCTCTCTAAATTCTCTCATCCATGTCTCTCCATATTCCTTCGACTGAATCCATTTCCATGGGTTTCTAAAGCCCTAGGGTTGGGATTGTTGAAGCTTCCGATGGAATCTTGAAGCTGCATTGAGGAAATTATCTTCTGAAACAAGAGGAGCACAAGCTAAGAAGTGGATCTACTCTGTTGAATTGACAAATTCAAATCCAAATGAAGAATCTCACCAGTGAGGAATCATGGTTGAGGCTTAGGTAACTTCTGGCTTCCTAACTAATTCAGGCCTAGTAATTAGGTGAATAGTTAGGGTTCAACCCTCAATTTCGCATTAGATTTCTCTATAATTGGACAGCTAGGGGATTAGGGTTTAATGCTTAGGAATTAGTGTTATTCACCTAAGGAATTAGGGATTAACCAACTGTGAATTGTCCTCTTGCATTTGAAGCTTAATTGAACCTCGATTGCATGTTCCTTGATGAGGTTGTAAGCTGAAGTAATCCTAACCTATCTTTTATTCATTACATTTCATCTCTTATATTGTTTCTAAAAATACAAAAACATAGAAAGTATAAAACAACAAAAATAGAATGAATATTATACTGAATTCTATTGTTGGTTCAACTTGTGCTAGTCCAAGATTAAGGTAATTACCACAATCCCTGTGGGAACTATCAAATATATTACAAATTTAATGATTGGTGTGCTTGCCAAAGAATATAAATCCTCTGAGAGTTATGCATCAAGTTAATAGCTCAGGATTTTCACACCACAGTCATAGAAAATCCTGCCTCTTGTCGAAGTACACAAGAGTTTGCTATGGGTTGTCCGGCGACGGGCACGAATCCGATGCCACTTGGAATTCCCGCCTTCGGTTATACTCCCTAGAATGCCCTCAGGTATCGAAGCGCTGGCAGATTGTTCAGTGTACTATCATTGTATTCTCTAGGGGATTATACTAACATCCCTCGTCAACTCCGAATGCAAAATGCCATGTGCTTATTTTATTACTAGGGTGCCCGAGTTCTAGAAGGAATCTAACTCAATAGCCTATTTGTCCTTAAAATGTGTAAAGTATCTCTGTTATAAAACTTTTTGTGTAGTAGGTGCTATGGCCCAAAGATTCAATACTACCTAAAAATTCATTTCATTAGAAATATCAAAGTTATTTCCTAAACGAATCTTGTAGGTAATTTTCTAGTATTGGTAAGTCATAATAGATATCTAAGTAAAAATAACATATCTCAATTCTGTTTCTTAAAATATGACTTAAGAAAATCATGTTTTTCTACTAAGAGAAAATTAAGGATTGTTTTAGATTTAATCACTTACTAAGGTTGTTTACTTATAATGAACAAATTAATTTGATTTTATCTTTCTAGAATTTCTCATAAATTATTAGATAAAATATTTTCTTATTTATAAGGTAATCCTCCAAATTTTATATTGAAAATAAAAGAATTCTCTTTTTTAAAGTAAAGATACAAAGTAGTAAATTTTTCATTTCTTTGTTAAAATATTATTTTCGTCGTATTTTATCTAAAAATTCCGATTTGGGTAATTCCAAAGCCAAAAGTTTTTAACTTTAAAAATACTAATTAAATATAGTAAATTTAAAAATGAATTCTATCCAGAAAATAGCCCCTACATGAAAATTTGTTTAGTGCTAAAGTTCATCATTCTAACGTTCATAAAAATGCATTTTAAGGACAAATTACGCGTCAAAAATTCTCCCAATCAATTTTTCTTCTTTGGGTATTTTTCTCATGCTCAAAATTCATTTCTCATGCCACAAAATATTCCTCCAAAATAGTTTTACTAATTTCCTCCATTTGCCCACAAAAATGCTTTTTATACCGTTTCTAACGTTCGGTTCATGCTAAACTCGGGTCCCTTTTAATTCTTTTATTAATCATCACATTCATAACATTTTTATGACCATGTATAATACTCAAATATATCAAAATACAACAGCACTAGTCATCCTAAATTTTTGCCAAGAAATACTTTCCAAAATCCTTGTAAATTATGTTTGTAATGTTGTAAATGTATCATTTAATTTCTACAAACAAAATCACTTATTCTTAATTTAATAAAAATTTATAGAATTTAGTAAATATTCAAAAATACATTTTTAATATATAAATTTAAAATTTTGAAGTCATGAAATCAAATCTCAATCATTAAGCTCATTTTACTCTAATTTTATACGTTAGGATCAAATTCTTCAACCAACTAAAAAAAATCCAGTAGCAACATTAGTTCACTATTTGTTATAAAACATTTTAAGGGATTTCATATTTTCTAAAAATACCACTAACATCACAAGTCACCAATTAAATCAAGAAATATATAATTTAACAAGTTTATCACATGCATGTAGATTCAACCAAAAATTCTGCAGCAATAAAATTCACAAGTTAGTAATCTTCATATTTAAAATTTTAAGATTTAAAGGACTTAACAAAAACCATAGTGTGGCCATAATGCTCCTTAAAGATCTCATTTTTCTTAAAGAATTTTTCAAGATTTGAACTCCAAAAACCAAGATCTTCAAGAGAGCATTAAGATATAAATGTTAGAGGACACTTATATCTCTCATGCATGCATGATTTTATGTATGTAAAGTAAGCCAAGTACTTCCTCATTACCACCCAAAATTTTTCCCTTCAAGAGAAAGACCAAGGATTCCAAGATTTGCGTCTAGATCATCACCATATGTCCCTTCAAGGAGAAAGAAAATGGAGGCTTGGAGGATGGTGGTTTGAACATGATTTTGGTTGTCGAATGGTGGAGTAAACGTTGTTGTTTTGTGGAAAAGAAGAAGAAGATTTAATCTTGGGAGGTGGTAACTTGTATGAAGGGTGGTGTGGTTGATTTTGGGATAGATGATGATGAGCGGATGATGATGTTTTGATGGAAGAAGACTTGAGAAAATGAAGGAGAATATGGCTGGGTATTTTTCTCTAAGTTAGAAGAATGGAGAAACAAGAGAACAAGCATTGGTTTTTCCAAAATGAAAAGTTTGCATGGAATTCCTTGGTGGGCAAGGAGTTCCCACAGCCAAGAGATGAGTGGGGGAGGTGTCACAATTGTTCCATGCAAGTGAAAGATGTCTAATTCAGCTGATGGTGAGGTGGTGGAAGGCTTTGCATGGTCTAAACAAGTGGAAAGGTGATGGAGTGATTTAATTGGTTAATGGTGCATGCAAGCTGAGGTATCAAGTACAAGGATAACATATTTCTCATGGGTTTAAGGGGTCTTCTGGGCTAAATTTGAAAATGAGCCAAAGACAAAAGTTGTAGAAATTTTTGTTATATATCTTTAATTTGATATATGGCACAAAAAAATCCATTAAGAAATGAGAATGTTATGACCCAAATACAAAAGGGATGCAGGGCTGTGATGAGATTTTTGTCCCTTTCATAGATTATTTTTCTGGGATAAACTGGTAGGGATTTGGGCTTCATGTTCTCATCAAAATTATGGAAACTTGAGTTAAGAAAAATTTGGTGAGGGAATGATCCAATTTCATGATCATGTGAGAGAGATATATGGAAAATACTGCACCTAGTGCAAGCTATTGCTGGAAAAACGTGATTTAATGTAGTATTTTAATTTCTGGGACTTATGGGATGAGAATTGGCCTTCTTGGTCAATAAAGAAGTTGTATATAAGTTTGATATGGAGATTTTGGGACATGAAAGACTTAAATCCAATATCAGGAGAGAAAATTATGTCTAAAATATGTACAGATGCGCATTTTGGCCCACCCAGGTAACTTAAAATTAACGTTTTTAGGCTCGGTGGTTGGGAATGGGCATCGGGCCCTTCACAAAAGTTGTTAGGAATGACGTGAGGGATGTTTTGGAGTAAAAATAATTGACCCAAGTTTCTCAGAAAACTTCTTGGTCAAAACCGGGGGAGTTACACAATTTAAATAACTTAAAATAAATGTTTAAATATTTTTATTAGATTACTAACGTTCTAATTGATAAATTTCTATTATTATGAGTCTCTTATATTATTATTATTATTATTTTGATCATCTCCATTTTCTAATATAATTAAAGTAGATATATTCATCTCATACTCATAAAATCTTTTAAAATACAATTTAGTTATCACACATACGACAATCGGCCGTAGCCCAGACAGTAGTACATGTTACTAATTCATGAAATTAATACAATTGGCCACGAGGGCCCAACACACAAAATGAGGGCTATTATAGCAAACTTAATCAAGGGCATCCACTTTGAAACAATCTTGTTTTGCACTAAGATGTTTAAGAGCTTTGAACATATCAAACTTTAACTCGTCATCATGTACTCTGACTACAAGTTTTCCATTATCCACATCAATCAACACTCTAGCAGTCTTCATGAATTGTCCTCCAAGGATTAAGGGGACTTCAATATCTTCCTCCATATCTAATACCATAAAATCAATAGGGAAGTAGAACTTGTCCACCTTCATAAGATTATCTTCCACAATTCCTTAGGGCCTTTTGATTGAGTGGTCTACCAGTTGTAGAGTCATCTTTGTCCTTTGAGGATCAAGATCACCAATGCGCTTCATCATACTTAAGGGCATTAAATTGATGCTATCCCCTAAATCTTATAAAGTCTTCCCAATATTTACACCTCCAATGGAGACAGGAATGGTGAAACTTCTGAGATCTTTTGATTTTTCTGGCATGTTGTATTGCAAGATGGCATTATAACCTGCTTCAAGCTCTATAATTTCTTCATTATGTTGGCATTTGTTCTAATGCCTTAAAGAATGGAATGTTTATTTGTAACTACTTAAAAATTTCATGAATCTTTTATAGAGAAATTCTTGGATACCTTTTCTCAATTGAGGGTTTCAATACCTCTAACCATGTGTCATGCCACATGTGAAAATTGTGTGTGATTTAAATAATTATAATTGATACCCTTAGCCACGTGTCATACCACATGTCGAAATCATGTGTGATTTAAGCAACTAGAATGGATGGACATGATCGTGTCAAGTAATTGATCACTTGTAAATAGTCAACGCATTAAAATATTTTATATGCTAAAATTTGAATGTAATAAGGCTTGATCCCGCAACTCATTGGAGAGAAATGAAGAGTCTTACCACTAAACTATCTGACACATTTATAAAATATGACGCAACTATATATAGTTATATTATATTTATAGAATGTATATCCATTAATAAAATCTATCTATGAAATAAACATTTTTATCTTTGTTTCATTTTGTATAAAAATTAAAATTAATGAACAAAAAAGGGTGGGAATATTTATTAATAGATATACATTCTATAAATATAATATAACAATATATGGTTATATTACATATCTTAAATGTAACTTACTGGTGAGGATTTTCTTCCATCTCGTACTCAAATCTAACGCTTCAGATGTTATCTTAGAATCTAAACAAAAATAATGATTTAGAAAAATATGTGACAGAGATAGAGCTGACATGTGGCTAGAGACTAATACATATGGTTAAATTTAGTTGACACGTGGCTAGGAGCATCCATTCTAGTTGCTTAAATCACACACGTGACTGTGGGCATCCATTCCTAAAAAAACTCATGATATACGCCTTTAATTTGTTGAGGCTCATATTCCATCTCCTATATATACGTTAAGGGATCAAACCTTATTATATTTAAATTTTGAAATATAAATATTTTAACATGTTGACTAGTTATAAGTGACTAGTTTGACCGGTTGCTAAGCGCATTAATTGAGGGCTCTAATGCACCTAACCCCCTAGTCATGTGTCAATTGAATTTTATGCCACATGTATTAGTCTCTAGCCACGTGTCAGCTCAATCTATGCTACATATTTTCCAAATCATCATTTTTGTGTAGATTCTATGATAGCATATGAAACATTCGATTTGAGTAGGAGATGGAAGAGGAGCCTCACCACTAGGTTACGTTTAGGAGATGTAATATAACTATATATTATTATATTATATTCATAAAATGTATATCCATTAATAAAATTTATTTGCAAAATAAATATTCTCACATTTTTTCATTCATTAATTTTAGTTTTAATTTTTATACTAAATAAAAAAGACAAAAATGTTTATTTTGTAAATCAGTTTTATTAATAGATATATATTCTACAGATATAATATAACCATATACAGTTGCATCATAATTTTTAAACGTGTTAAGTAGTTTAGTGGTAAGTGTAACATCCCAATTTTAAATTAACTATGGTCGAGATTAAGCCATTAATTAAAGGTTAATTAGAGAATTAGGATTAATGGTTAATTAGAGTAAATTGCTGACTGGTCAGGGATAATTGAATAAATAATAATGATCATAATGCCGTGAAAGGACGCATGTGCCCCTGGTAGTATAAGACAACTTCAGCTCTCTCTCTTACCTTCATGAATTCACGCTGTCAGCCTCCTTGTGCGTGCATATGATCTCTTCTCCCCTGTTTTCTGTTCTTCCCTCTCAATCGCGTTAAACAGCGAGAGAGTCGAGAGCTTCTGGAGGAACACCAACGCGGCTTTGTTGCACTCCCTGCCTTCTCCTTCCTCCCCATTGCCTTCTTCCTCCCCTTCTTCTTCTACCTGGAGCTGTTAGTATTCCAGTGGGAAGGCTGGGCTGGAAGTACCTTGGAGCTGTGGGAGAGACGAACCCGTGAAGGAAAGGAGCAACTCTGGCCCAAGATCAACGCTGAGCTCGAGGGCTGTTGGAGGAGGAGTAACGAAAGGACGATCGGTCAGCCTTGCAACTCGAGAAGCCTCTGAACTCTGACAGCAGGTAGGGGGCGCTTGCATGTCAAATGCATGGTCCGCGAACGGTACCAGATGAATGTACTGCTTGAGTGTGTGTGTGCATGTGTTTACAATGATTAAAGCTTATGTATGATTTAAGATTCTGGATCTCGCGTGTTTTATAGTGGGTATACAGCAATTGCATGGGGGTGACATAGTCTGTTAGTAATTAATAATGACGAATGAAATGCATGGCTCTATCTTTCTTATCACTGTGAAGATATGTGTACGTGCTCTCTAGTTGATTTGTTCGATGCTGTTATTTTGATTGCCGATCGTGGTGTGTATTGGTGTGACTGATGAAACAAATATAAATGCTGTGTTGAATCTGGTCTTACCTAGTGGCTACGAAGGAAGTATCCGTGGTGTGGTGATACGTATTGGTAAATGCATTAGTTGCATGTGCAAAAGTGGGGTGACCCATGGAAGGTCATGAACCCCGAGGGAATGACTTCCAGCTACAGACCTTGGCTAGATCCTGATAGTGCTCGTGGTAGCCGTAGGAGCTAGAGAAGAGTCTCAAGACGCCCATGAGAGGCCGGTACCACCTGGTAAGAGCTGAAGGACGAGGGGCCGAAAAAAGGGGGAAACTGTAACTGAAAGTCATTACCCGAGTCAGATCCACAGGCATACATATAGATGTGAGGCTGATTGTGGTAGTGCACATAGTATGCGTGGAGTGTGTGTATGATTTCCGAGTGCGTGGTTGCATGTGTGTGTATGTGTGGAAATGAAATATACGTAGTATGTATGTTATAGATGTTATCTTGAATTGCATAAATTTAGTTAACCTGATAACGCTTGAATGAAGGTAAGTGTGCGTACTGGCACTGATACCGAGTCCCTGATTGTCATTTTACATGTAGAAGCTCACCCCTACACCATTTTTCAGTGTGTGTGCAGGTTGGACTCTGAAGTGATGATAAGGTTTCAAGTCCGAGTTTGGTGCACTCCGACTGTTGAGCATTTGTATTGCATTATTATGTTTTGTCTGCGTAGACTTGGCCGGCTCTTATATAAAATGACGATTAAATACACTCACCTATAAAGATTGAATAGTCATGGTGTCACTTGTATGGTATTCGTAAGCCTTAGTAAATGCATGTATTCATATGTATGTGGTTCATACTGATTGGATGCGTTTTCCGACTGGGAAGTGTTACTAAATGTCTCGAGGGCCGTTGAGGAGTGAAATTATGTTAAGTTAGTGGTTCTGAGTGAAGATTTCTGGGTGGATTTTCCGAGTGATATGATATGCGACTCCGAGTGAAAATCATAAATAAATCCTGAGTGAGGAAGAGTTTGTATTTCCCCGAGTGAAAACATCAGATGATT
This sequence comes from Clitoria ternatea, assembly GCA_037962975.1. Classification (NCBI taxonomy): domain Eukaryota; kingdom Viridiplantae; phylum Streptophyta; class Magnoliopsida; order Fabales; family Fabaceae; genus Clitoria; species Clitoria ternatea. The sequence continues at coordinate 24,698,019 of CM075672.1, read as the reverse complement.
CCTCACTGAGAGAGGAGTTCGAATAGTGGTTCAGAGTGGATTGGATCCTAAGTATAAGGTATTGGAAATCCGAGTGGAAGATGTAAAGTCTGAGTGAGTAAGAAATTGTGTCCCGAGTGGTGGGGTTTCGAATAAGTCCGAGTGGGACTTAACTACCTGATTTCCTGAGTGAAGGGCGAGCGTGAGGATTTGCCGAGTGAACCCTTGTCCATATCCGATTGAGAAATTACCTTGTATCTGTGTTTGGTGGGGCCCTTGTGTTGGCCTCGCTTAGGCGGAGTCATACCTCGCCCGAGCGACTGGGACGGCTCGCCCAAGCGTGTGGAATCATGCTGAAGCGAGTAGGTGTCAGTGTGGAACTCTACCCAAATATCTTCCTCTTCCGTTGTTGCATTATCATGTCTCGCTGGGCGGTGTTGGACCTCGCCTGAACGAGTGGACGTTGTGGTTGGATCCGCTCATGCGTTGTCGTGCTTTGCTGAACTGGATGGGCGGTGTGGACATTTCCTCCTTCCGTGGTTGCATCGTTGTGCTTCGCTCAGGCGGCGTCGGGCTTCGCTTGAGCGAGCTAGCGTTATCTTAGTTTCGCCCAGGCGCTGCTGTGTCTTGCTGGACCGAACGGGTCGGTCCCAACCTTGTTTCCTCCGCTGATTACCATACGCACAAATATTCTTTTATTTCCCTTGCCTTCTTCTTTCTTTTCTATGCCGATTGGCCAGTGGTTGGTTTTTGTGAAAAATTTCTCCCTGTTTTTGGAATTATTATTTATAAAAAAATTAGGGTGTTACATTTTGGTATAAGAGCAGACCAAAAGGTCCATGGCCAAGGTTCGCCTACTGTTTGTGGGCGGTTGAGTATATTATGCCAACTTGTCCTAGATTGCTTATGATATTCTATTGTGTGTTGATACATGTTCAATCATGACCTGGATGATGATATGTGCTCATGTACTTCTATCGAATTTGGTATATGTTGATTATGAATGGTGTGGTTGCACGCCTGTGCCTTGTTGAGGAATTTGATTGTGGGAACAATGAATGGTACATGATGTATGTGATTTGCAGTATAAAGGATGGGTTGTAATTCCTAGGTTGAAAATCTGGGTGTGTAATAAGTGAGTAAAGGTGAGGTCAGATATATGTTAAAATAGGGGTTGGGTCTCGGTGGCGATTGAGGAAACCAAGTGAGTGATGCACTAGATGCTGGACCAATAGGAGTAGTGACCCAGTTGACTAGGCATGACCATGAACGAGTGAATGTGAAATAGAACATCTGTCCGACTTGGATACTGTCTTGGTCGGGTGTGTGAAAAACCGAGTGAATGGTACTAGACTTTATAACAATATTTGAATATTGAGGGGTACCCATCGTGGGATACTGGGTAAATAGTGACCCCTTAGGGATTCTAAGTCTAGTAATTTATTAACTTCGTGAGCTGTTGAGCCGAACAGGACAATTGCGTAGTAACTCATTGAGGCTTGGATGATTATCATGTAATGTGTTATGTGTGAGATGTGTTGGTAGCTGTACTGAGATGGAGTAGTTGTGCATGCAACCCCTAGATTGTGGTATTTGTGAACTGTTTAGTAATGGTGTGACTCTGTCCGTGAATGCATGTTAATGATTCTACGAATACTGACTGAATACTTGTAAAATAGGAGTGTTACCATTACTGCCGAAGTGCTATTTGTGACAGATGTTTTATAACCCAGCCCATGAACTCTATGTAATATATATATATATATATATATGATATAGGTGATTGAGGGAGAACTGCTTTTATGTATTGCTCTATAATTGAAACATGGCAATTGTCTGATAATTAAAATACGTGATCTGCGTGTGATTAATTATTGATGCATGCAACACCCGGATATTGTGATAGATATTGATTGAGAACCATTGTGATGGATACCCTGTCTGAAAGATATGCATATATATATATATGTTAATGAGAAGGTCGAGTGGCTTATGCTGTGAGTCAGCGAATAAGAGCTGTGTGTGATTGTAGTGAAGTGTATCAGCATTGAACGTTTTTCAGAGTGGGCAATCAGATGAATGCTTGTGTGATGACACTGATGCCGAGTGAATTAAGGTAGGAGGCAGAGCATAAATCCATGTAGTGTTAAAATACTTGAATGGCATATGAATATTGTGGTTACCGAGTGCATGCAACGCTGTGTGGATTTCGTGTGAATGGAAATGCCATGATAATTTCCGAATGCTTGGTATGTGAATTGATATGTTGGTTTCCATTCGGAATGTTGCGTTGGGATGCATGCTGACTTCATTATAAAGTACTGAGAGGATGTGATGTGGTATTGGTACCCTGTTTGCTTGTTGTATGACAAACGCCTGTGATGCTTGATGAAACTGTGAGATTCCGAGTGAATCTGTATGCTGTGTTGAAACGGTAATGACTTATTAATGACTACGTGAAACGCACCTGGTAGCTTGGTTGCCTGTAAGGAATTACATGAGAATTGCATGAGGTGAAATCACTGTTTAAATCAGGTCTGCATGCATGTGTGTAAGAGTATTATTATTGAGACTAGCATAATTCGCATGCACACGCATGATTTGAGTTAATTCCGACTTGATAATGTTGTATGAATGAGCCCTGACTGAATGAGTGTACATGTGATGATGCTGTTGCCAAGTGTAATGTGATGTTATGATTGAGAATGCATGTTATTGTGCAATTTCTGATTGAATATGATATTGTGAATGAAATCCTTAATATAGTTGGAATTGATCTAAGTAAATCTGATTGAATGAGCGCATGTATGTTGATGCTATTGTTGAGTACAGTGTGTGTTATGGTTAGGATGTATGTTGTAGTGAGCAATGATATAACCATGAATAATTGGGTGACATCCGATTGAATGCCTGCATGTGCATTAGTGCCGTTGCCGCGTCCGTAGTATGTTATGACAGCATGTGACGGTGAATTACTTAAACCTGATTGAATTACATGAACCTGAGTGATTTCATTATCTAGCTGGGGATTGAGAATTTAATTCGAACCATGATTTTGTGTTGAATAGGATTTAGAGGGAATATCTACTCGGTATTGGCTAAAAACCGATTGTGGTATTGCCATCAACGGTTTCACAGGAATGATAAATAACTTTCATGCTGCTTGTTGCGTGATGTACCCTATGTGATGCATAATGTTGATGTGGATGTATTGCTTCTAAGTTGTATGTGAACTGCCATTAACTTCCGTGTGAATTAGTATTAGTTGGGTGAGTCTAGTCCGTGTGAGGCATACTGCTCTGAGAGGACTCTCCCTGCCATAGGTAATGTGGTAGCATACACGTTGCAGTGACTATGTAATTGCTGTAACCCTATAGAAATGAGACGTCATCCTATAAGTTGGATGCAGCAATTCATGAGTCGGGCAGGTGAAGCTGTAACTGCTTATGGTGATGGTGAGTCTTTCAGACGTTTCCGAGTGGTAACGAGGGTTATATTGAATGAGTGTTATGCGATTGTTTATCAAAATGAGGAAAGAGGGTTTATTTGACCTGGGCGTGTCTGCTACCGAGAGAATTAGAGGTTACTGAGTACGGATTGGCTACTAAAAGGATGATCGGTATTGGGATAAGAAGGGTGATCAAACTGTCACTGAAGTTGGAGTCTTGAAAGGTTAACCGAGTGATACTGTAAGCCTAATGAGGAAACCAGGATTGGAGCCAATCTAAATTGTAAGGTTAGGAATTGCTCGGGAAAGGTTGGTAAATTCTGAGTGTGTAAGAGTGGAGACAATTCCGAGTGAAGTCCTTGTGGGAAGAACTGTTGAGTGAAAATTTTGGGGGTTCCAAGTAGAACCTTGTTGAGAGGATCATTACTAAGGGAATGGTATCTGAGCGTGACCTTCTGGGTAAGGCAAGATTCGAGTGACGTAACTCGGAGTGTATCACCTCCGAGAGGAATGGACATCCGAGTGAAGGACTTAAATGAAGTTGTACTCAGGACACTGATTGGAGCTGCTGAGCTTGAACTCAGGTTTAGTTTCGAGGAAGACTCGAAGTACGAATGAATTTCTGGTAAGAGGAAGGAATTCCGGGTAAGAACTACCCCTGAACCCCGAATGATGATTTGTGTGAGAAGGACCGAGTGGAATTCTCAGGATGGAAGCATGGAATTAGCCGAAAGCATAGGCAGGAATCAAAAATTTCAGAATTTAATGTAGTGCATATGAGAAATAAATCCAGACGAATTGTGCTAATCGAAACACATGGGAATTCATTTGAGTATTCATTTTGATCAAGGAAGAGCTTCTATGGTCGAATTCTGAAAACCAGAGAGCTAAATCCGAAATGAATCGGTAAGTAGTGGGTATTCTAGGGAATCGGTAATGTTGTTTACCGACTGGATTCTCCCCAAATGGTCGAATAACGTCTAGAATGTGTCCCACGTGACCCAATGCCAAGCCTTTGCCTTGTGTGAACGCATGGTCGTGCCAAGTGGCACATTGATGTCAGGAGACCCGATGGTGTGAATACCCTGATCGGTGTTGAGAATGTAAGGCCAAGCGGCCAAAGAACTGGAAGGTGCCAATGGCTAGGGTGAACTGGCAGAGTTGAATGGGGTAGCTACGCAGGAAATGGAGTCCCGAGTGTAATGAAGGCTATGAGGAGTTGTTGTATGCTGATTAGAAATTGCGAGCCAGTCGAGAATGTGGAGGAGCGAAGAGCTGTAGTCGAAGCGTGACCATAGTATCCCGATCTAATGGTTGGAGGTAAGTCTAAGCGGAAGAAGGGAAGGATATTCCGAGTCAATCGTGCCACTTCCGAGTGGAAATGTGTTAAGCATAATGTCTCGGTTTTCTGGGTGGAGAGGTCGGTAAATTGCTTTGGAAGCAAATTATACCGACTAGAATTTAAGCGATGGATGAATACATGAGGAACATAGAGGTGTAATTGCTTATTGTGGTATGGCAGTAATTTCCGAGCGGTTCATTGAGGCTAAATATGCGTTGAATTTCGAGGACGAAATTCTTTTGAGTGGGGGAGAACTGTAACATCCCAATTTTAAATTAACTATGGTCGAGATTAAGCCATTAATTAAAGGTTAATTAGAGAATTAGGATTAATGGTTAATTAGAGTAAATTGCTGACTGGTCAGGGATAATTGAATAAATAATAATGATCATAATGCCGTGAAAGGACGCATGTGCCCCTGGTAGTATAAGACAACTTCAGCTCCCTCTCTTACCTTCATGAATTCACGCTGTCAGCCTCCTTGTGCGTGCATATGATCTCTTCTCCTCTGTTTTCTCTTCTTCCCTCTCAATCGCGTTAAACAGCGAGAGAGTCGAGAGCTTCTGGAGGAACACCAACGCGGCTCTGTTCCACTCCCTGCCTTCTCCTTCCTCCCCATTGCCTTCTTCCTCCCCTTCTTCTTCTACCTGGAGCTGTTAGTATTCCAGTGGGAAGGCTGGGCTGGAAGTACCTTGGAGCTGTGGGAGAGACGAACCCGTGAAGGAAAGGAGCAACTCTGGCCCAAGATCAACGCTGAGCTCGAGGGCTGTTGGAGGAGGAGTAACGAAAGGACGATCGGTCAGCCTTGCAACTCGAGAAGCCTCTAAACTCTGACAGTAGGTAGGGGGCGCTTGCATGTCAAATGCATGGTCTGTGAACGGTACCGGATGAATGTACTGCTTGAGTGTGTGTGTGCATGTGTTTACAATGATTAAAGCTTATGCATGATTTAAGATTCTGGATCTCGCGTGTTTTATAGTGGGTATACAGCAATTGCATGGGGGTGACATAGTCTGTTAGTAATTAATAATGACGAATGAAATGCATGGCTCTATCTTTCTTATCACTGTGAAGATATGTGTACGTGCTCTCTAGTTGATTTGTTCAATGCTGTTATTTTGATTGCCGATCGTGGTGTGTATTGGTGTGACTGATGAAACAAATATAAATGCTGTGTTGAATCTGGTCTTACCTAGTGGCTATGAAGGAAGTATCCATGGTGTGGTGATACGTACTGGTAAATGCATTAGTTGCATGTGCAAAAGTGGGGTGACCCATGGAAGGTCATGAACCCCGAGGGAATGACTTCCAGCTACAGACCTTGGCTAGATCCTGATAGTGCTCGTGGTAGCCGTAGGAGCTAGAGAAGAGTCTCGAGACGCCCATGAGAGGCCGGTACCACCTGGTAAGAGCTGAAGGACGAGGGGCCGGAAAAAGGGGGAAACTGTAACTGAAAGTCATTACCCGAGTCGGATCCGCAGGCATGCATATAGATATGATGCTGATTGTGGTAGTGCACATAGTATACGTGGAGTGTGTGTATGATTTCCGAGTGCGTGGTTGCATGTGTGTGTATGTGTGGAAATGAAATATACGTAGTATGTATGTTATAGATGTTATCTTGAATTGCATAAATTTAGTTAACCTGATAACGCTTGAATGAAGGTAAGTGTGCGTACTGGCACTGATACCGAGTCCCTAATTGTCATTTTACATGTAGAACCTCACCCCTACACCATTTTTCAGTGTGTGTGCAGGTTGGACTCTGAAGTGATGATAAGGTTTCAAGTCCGAGTGTGGTGCACTCCGACTGTTGAGCATTTGTATTGCATTATTATGTTTTGTCCGCGTAGACTTGGCCGGCTCTTATGTAAAATGAGGATTAAATACACTCACCTATAAAGATTGAATAGTCATGGTGTCACTTGTATGGTATTCGTAAGCCTTAGTAAATGCATGTATTCATATGTATGTGGTTCGTACTAATTGGATGCGTTTTCCGACTGGGAAGTGTTACTAAATGTCTCGAGGGCCGTTGAGGAGTGAAATTATGTTAAGTTAGTGGTTCTGAGTGAAGATTTCTGGGTGGATTTTCTGAGTGATATGTTATGCGACTCCGAGTGAAAATCATAAATAAATCCCGAGTGAGGAAGAGTTTGTATTTCCCCGAGTGAAAACATCAGATGATTCCTCACTGAGAGAGGAGTTCAAATAGTGGTTCAGAGTGGATTGGATCCTAAGTATAAGGTATTGGAAATCCGAGTGGAAGATGTAAAGTCCGAGTGAGTAAGAAATTGTGTCCCGAGTGGTGGGGTTTCGAATAAGTCCGAGTGGGACTTAACTACCTGATTTCCCGAGTGAAGGGCGAGCGTGAGGATTTGCCGAGTGAACCCTTGTCCATATCCGATTGAGAAATTACCTTGTATCTGTGTTTGGTGGGGCCCTTGTGTTGGCCTCGCTTAGGCGGAGTCATACCTCGCCCGAGCGACTGGGACGGCTCGCCCAAGCGTGTGGAATCGCGCTGAAGCGAGTAGGTGTCAGTGTGGAACTCTACCCAAATACCTTCCTCTTCCGTTGTTGCATTATCATGTCTCGCTGGGCGGTGTTGGACCTCGCCTGAACGAGTGGACGTTGTGGTTGGATCCGCTCAGGCGTTGTCGTGCTTTGCTGAACTGGATGGGCGGCGTGGACATTTCCTCCTTCCGTGGTTGCATCGTTGTGCTTCGCTCAGGCGGCGTCGGGCTTCACTTGAGCGAGCCAGCGTTATCTTAGTTTCGCCCAGGCGCTGCTGTGTCTCGCTGGACCGAACGGGTCGGTCCCAACCTTGTTTCCTCCGCTGATTACCATACGCACAAATATTCTTTTATTTCCCTTGCCTTCTTCTTTCTTTTCTATGCCGATTGGCCAGTGGTTGGTTTTTGTGAAAAATTTCTCCCTGTTTTTGGAATTATTATTTATAATAAAATTAGGGTGTTACAGTAAGACTCTTTGTTTATTTCCCATGTGTTGCGGGATCAAGTCTTGTTACATTCAAATTTTGACATTTAAAGGTTTTAATGCGTACTATTTATTTCGACACGTGGCTAAGGGCATCAATTCTAGTTACTTAAATTACACATAATTTTCACATATGACATAACATGTGGCTAGGGTATTAAAGCCCTCAATTTAGAGAGGGTACCCAAGCAAAACCCTCTTTTATATTCTCTTTCCTTATCCCTTCTTGATGGTTCATGAGGATAAGGCAGACCCTTGACAGGAGGAGTTTGACCTAAGTACCGATTCTTTTCTTTTTTGGTTTTTTGATTTTTTTGTTTTTGTTTTTGTTTTTCTTCTTCTTTTTCTTGTTTCTTCTTTTATTTCTTTATTTTCTTTTTCATCACATTCTTTTTCCTTGTTTTCTTCTTCACTCTTTTCTTTGTCATTCTCTTTTTTTCATTCTTTTCTTTTTTACTCTCTTAACTCTCTTTACAAGTTTCTTTAAAATCAGTCCCGATAAGTTTACCACTTCTAGTAAAAATAGCTTTATATTGTTCCCTTAGGTTCTGGGTATTGGCAGAAGAACTAGAACTTTTCATTTTAGCTACTTCTTTTGCTAGCTGTCCCAATTGCAAATCCGACGTTTTTTGTGTAGTTTCATTCATTTACATATATTGCGGCAATTGTTGGATAGAGTCTTTTATCCTTGTCAGTCTAACATTCTGATCAGATTGTGGTCGTTTTAAAACTAGTTGTTGGGAAGTCTGTTGGAAGGTCTAATATTTTGTTTCCATTTAAAATTCTGATTCTTCCAACCCTGATGAAAATTGTTGAGGAAAAAAGGAATATTACCTAAAGGTAATATTTGGTTGTTTAGAAAATTAGCTTGCTCATGTTCAATTCCATCGGGTGCATAGTAACCACAAGGTTGTTCACTCATGCAATGCATACACTGTTTCAACTGAGTAGGGGGCGGTGATGACAATTGAGCAATCTAAAGTTTCTTCAATTGCTTACTCATTGCTTCAATTTGTTGTGTCAATAATTTTTGTTGAGCTAGGACTGCATCATTGACTCCTAACTCGAGCGTACATGGTTTTCTGGAAACATTACCTCTTTCATGTTTTGCTTATCTGTCACTGGTAGACATGGACTCCATTATAGCTATTGCCTCCTCTACTATTTTGTTCATTAATGAGCCACCCGCACAGGCATCTAACATTATCTTAAACTGAGGCAATAAACCATGATAGACGATTCTTACCTTTCCACCATCATCCAAATTATGATTTGGACACTTTCTTAACAATGCTTTGAATTGTTCCCATGCTTCTCCTAATGACTCATCATTATCTTATGAAAATGAGTGAATGACTGTCATAGCTTCAAAATATTTAGAAGGGGAATAAAACCTTTCCAAAAATTTTTTTTCGACATCGGACCAGTTTGTAAAACTACCAGGAAGACAAGATTTAAACCATTCTTTTGCCTTCCTAACCAAAGAAAAAGGAAATAATCTCATGTACATAGATTCTTCTTGATTGGGTTCAAAACCAATAGTGCTGCATAATTCATAAAAAATAGTTAGATGTTCATACGGTTCTTCATGATTTAAACCAACAAACTGATTATTTTGAATTATATTCAATGTGGCAGGTTTAATTTCCACCGCAGCAATGGATCCTTGAAACATTCCCGATACACGGGGTGGTCTATTAATAGCAGCAAACTGTCCCAATGTTCGTCTTGGTTGTTCCCTAGCCATTTTAGAATTTTCAAAGTTTTGAAAAGAAGATAAAGTTGAAGAAGAAGAAGAAGAAGAAAAAGAAGAAGAAGAAGAAGAAATAGTTTGTGTTTTGGATTTCAAAGATTTAAGTCTTTTTGCAAATTTTTCGATCTCAGGGTCAAAGTAAATTCTTCGTGCAGAAGATCGAGTTTGCATAAACAAACTAAACAGAGAAAGTTGGTGTAACAAGAGTAATTAAAGAAGAAGTAAAAGTGAACAAATAAATGAATGAGTAAAAAAATGAAAATTTACCCAAGTTAAAAAGTAAAGAAATTTACCATGGTAATTAAAAATTTACTGTTTTACTGAAATCAATCCAATCGTCGGCGACGGTGCCAAAAAAGATCTTAGTGCCTGAATGTTGTTGGCTTTTTGGTAAGCACACCAATGTATTGTTGTAGTTTTCAAAATAGATATCGTTCACTCAAGAATTGAATGTTTTCAGTGTGTAACAGTAATTTTTATTTACAATAAAGTGTCAACACTTATTAACAAAAGAATGATTCATATACAAAGTATACAATATTCATAGATTTAGAGATTGATTGATTCATTAAGAAAAAGATGATGAAAATAAATTATAAATTTATCTAGAAATTGACTTGAAAAAATACTACTTAAGAATAATTCCAATACTTGAGATTTAAACACAGTATAACAAACTATGTTGGAATTTGGATCCCCGCACTTGAATATAACTTAACAATTATAAACATGCATATTTAATCATCAAGTTCATGTTATTACAACTTAAAATCATTAAACCCGATCCATCGATGAATAAATTCTAAATAGTTACCGTAAAGTCTGATCCCTCATATGTTTTCTGTAACATCCTTGATTAACTAGGACAATCCTTTCCATTAGATTATCTTGGTCAACTAAGAGGTTATGAGTTTTAGAAAAATATGGAAGTTCTTTTTTTGTACAAGAAAGCTTGGTGGAACAGATACACTTTATATACAACATAATCATATATAATACATGGTCGTAACAGTAGCTGTACATGATGAAAGTAAAAGGGGCACACAGGCTCCCCTAAATGAAAATAAAATTTAACCTATTCTATCCATCCAAGGTCCAAGTAGAGTCTAGCTGCTCCTCGATGCGAAGTCTGTCTCCATCCCCATGATGTCTGGAATAATTTAGCATAAGTGTGAGTCTTTACCTCCATAACAACCGGAAAGGTATCTCTGATAAGGGTTGATTAAGCATTGATTTCATGACTCATTTGAACTAATTTTGTAAAGACTTTGAGCTAAATTAATGAATTATTGAAGGAAGTGAGCATGAATCTTTTAATTAGCGATGGATAAATGTATAAAAGAAATATTGTGTTAAAGCTCTTGGAAAGTTGCAGGAAATTCAACAGGAAGGCAAGACAAGGTAAGCAAGCTTGAGCTTGAACAAGTTGGAGATTATAAGCACCTCTCACACTTGAGCGTGAACACTAGACGCTTAAGCGTGGATTAAGCATGGGCAGGCATAAATTAAAGGAGACAAAGAGGCATCAGGACCCCTCTCACGCTCAAGCGTGGGAATGAGCCGCTTGAGCGTGAGCTCGAGAGCGCCCAAGCGAGGAGTAAGTGTGAGCGTGACCCAGGCACGAATGGCGCTTGAGCGTAACTATATGGAGCTCAAGCGTGACCCTACACATGAAGAACGCTTGAGCGTAGGCATTACACACTTGAGCGTGACTAATGGATAACAAAGCATAAGCCGAGCGCGCCTGAGCGTGGAACAAACATACTGAACAAAAGAAAACCACGCTTAAGCGTGATTAAGATGGTTTGAGCGTGGAACATTTAATGAGTATCAGGACCCTTCACGCTTGAGCGTGACCATCAAGCTCAAGCGTGACTCATGCAGTATGGGATTTTTCAATTTAATATTCACCAATGGTGCGATGCCAACTCACCCACTTTCTTGTGTTTCTACAAGTCTCTGAAAGATGCTGCATGGGTTCTACGCAAGTGGGAAAGGGAAGCTGAACCTTGACTCCTATAAATCAAGTGGCAAACAACATTATCCATCATCCCTGTAATCCCCTGTATTTTCCCTCACAATCCAACCTTTTCCATTATCTTTTGTATTTATATTCTGAGGGTGAAAATGCAAAGCATGAGTAACTAAACTCCCTTATGGGTTGGCTGTAATCCATTCAACACTGATGTAATGCTGTTGTAAGTTTTTATTTAGTAATGAGATTTGATAAGTTTCTGTATTTCCTTCTGCGTTTAATGCCTGAAAGTACTTGATCACTATTTTCTTGTTTTAAGTTTTCTCAAGTATGCTGGGAAGTGACTTTTGAAAGCAGATCCGAAAGAAATACTTGTTGTGAGTAGGTAGCCAGGGATGGCGTCTAACGCAATAAACGTCAAAACAATCGATCGATAATGCTGGGATGATTTCAAAGTGACTGAGGGATCAGTGGTTTGAAATCATTCTTATGAATTTTGTAGTCGAGGGATCGATACAAATGACTTTGATTGTGACGTAGAAATTATCTTTTTGATTTACTTATATAAAAACTTATGCAGCTTACAGAAGGTGAAGATGTGATGAAGCCAATCCCTATTTTACAAAACTGATTTTTCCAACACCATTTACTGTCATCTTTTGCAGAATTTCACTCTCTGTTATTTATTACTTTTTCATTCAACATCATTCACCACAAAACAAACTAAAAACCTTCTGCCTAATCAATTCAAAACTAAGATCTTCATTCTAACACCTCCCTAGTGGAACGACAACTATACTGTATTACAACTTCTGTGTTTAAACTTGGCACAAGCATTACATTGAGTTCATATTCTACAAACCTGATTCTCTTTCATTGAACTCTTCATTCCAATATTTCAAAAACACATCAACAAGTTTTGGCACCGCAGCCGGGGAGGGGATTTAAGTTTGAATATTTTAGCATTGAATTGACAAGACAGTGTAAATAAATTTGTTTTCAATTTTGTTTTTATTTTTTTAGTAACCTTGCTACTTGAGTACTTGATTTATGATCTTGAGAGGACAGGGTACAAAAGAACAACTTGCATTTGATCCAGAGATAGACAGGTTCCTCAAGAAAATCAAGAAAGCCAAGCAGAACTTCCACGTAGGACAAACTTCCTCTGATACAATGGATGTCAACAGCAACAATCAAAACCCACCAAGGAGAACACTTGGAGACTATGCTTTACAACAAGGGCCAAGACATTTCTCAAGCATTGCAGTTCCAAACACTATCAGAGCACTAGAAATGAAACCAGCATTTCTTAGTTTGATTAGTTCACACCAATTTACTGGAATGTCAAGTGAAGATCCGTATACTCACTTGGCCACATTCTATGAATTGGTTGGAACCATGGGATTTAACCAAGATGTTATTGATGCTGCATATTTAAGAGTATTTCCTTTCTCTTTAGCAGGAAAAGCAAAGGAGTGGTTACAATCTCATCCAAATCAAAGTTTGAATAGCTGGAACATAGTTGAAGAAAAATTTCTACAAAGGTTCTTTCCTCCATCTAGATTCATCAAGGCCAAATCAGATATTACAACATTTAGACAAGGCCAAGATGAACCTTTTTGTGAGGCATGGGAACGCTTTAAATCACTCCTCAGAAAATGCCCAAACCATGGACTTGAAGATATTGCACAACTTAATATTTTTTACAGTGGTTTAAGGGCTGACACTAAAATGATTTTAGATGCAGCAGCAGGAGGAACAATGATGACAGTGGATGCTGACCAAGCCACACGGATAATAGAAGCTTTATCCTCAACAGACTACCAAGCTCAACATGATCGTCAGCAAGTTCAAAGGAAAGGAGTCCTTGACTTAAACACCACAGATGCCATTTTAGCACAGAACAAAATTCTGACCCAACAATTAGAAGCATTGACCAAAAAGATATCCAATCTTCCACAACAGTTACATGCAGTACAATCATCACAACCAGGGCAACAACAAATGCCTGTAACATGTAACTTTTATGGAGGAGATCATCTCAATGAGAACTGTGGCTCACAAGAAGCAACTGTATACTTCATGAACAACCAAGGAAGGTCTGGTAATTTCAATTCAAATTTTTCTAACCAACCATTTCAGGGATGGAGAAGTAACCAAAACCAAGGCCAAGGATGGAAGCAAGAGCCCAGCTCTTCTAAACCATATCAAAATAATGGTCCTTCTTTGGTGGAGAGAACTTCTAGATTAGAGGACACCTTGGAAAAATTTATGCAAACTTCTTTAGCAAGTCAAAAGAACAATGAGGCATCACTTAGGAACTTGGAAACACAATTGGGACAACTAGCCCGACAACTTGCTGAGAAACAGAAGCCTCAGTATGGAGCAAACACTGAAACAAATCCAATAGAGCATTGCAAGGTTGTGACCACACTGACTGAGGAAATAACTGAGGAAGAAGATGGACATGATGCTATCACACCTGAAGCAGTACCTTATAACACCAAAGATCCAGGGAGTTTTTCTATTCCTATTACTATTGGAAATCTTCCAAAAAGTAAAGCTTTATTAGATCTTGGTGCTAGTGTAAATTTGATGCCATTATCCACACTTAAAAGTATAGGGGATTTTCAGTAAAGCCAACAAACATGACTTTAAAAATGGCAGATCAATCAATAAAAACCCCTTATGATATTGCTGAAAATATTGAGGTCAAAGTTGATAAATTTGAATTTTATGAGAACTTTGTTGTCATAGATATGGAGGAAGATTCTGAAGTCCCTCTAATACTGGGGAGACCATTCTTGAAAGCAGCCAAAGTCATCGTAGATGTGGATGACAGAAGAGTAAAAATTCGAGTGCAGAAAGAAGAAGCCAACTTTGTTATTGATGAAACAAATAAATACTCAGAAGGCGCACTTGAAAATCCGAATGGAAAAAAGTCAAGGCCTGACTTAGGAAAGGAGGTGGAAAAACTCAATACTCTTATCCACCAACTCCATGACCCAACTTGAAAAAATTAGGCGTCAAGCTAAAGACGATAAACAAGCGCTTATTGGGAGGCAACCCAATCTTTTATGTTTTCTTTCCATAAAAATTTTATTTCTTTTAATATTAGTAAAGTTTCTGTTTATTTTGAAGGTCACTCATCAAGAGAAGTCCAAATAAAAGTTTCAAACAAAGACAAACAAAACTGGAGCTGAAAATTGAATTAGGAAAGCAACAAGGAAAGATTCGTCTCGCCCAAGCGTGAAGACCCCCGCTTAAGCGAGGCAAAGAAAGTCATGTCTAATATGATTCATGCTCAAGCGCTGGATATACTCGCCCAAGCGAGCCAAGGTGAGTCATACACTATCCACATCAAGCTTAAGCGAAGGAATCAAGCCTTGAGCGTGGCACCACTGCAAAAGAAATTTTCAAAAATAAACCCGATCACGCTTAAGCGTGATCTTTTGCGCTTAAGCGAGAGGACATGGAAAATCAAACAGAGGCTGCCACGCTTAAAGCAAGAATCCTCCTCACTTAAGCGAGAAGTTGATTAAAGCATCAGGTATCAAAATTTGTGTATCACGCTCAAGCATGACAGATACACGCTTAGGCGAGCAGCAATTGAATTGCCTCTGATTGAGATTCGCTTGGGCGAATGATGATGCGTTTAAGCGCTTACGTTTTATTCACTCATGCTTAAGCGTGATTTATCCCAGCACCAAGCGACAGTTTCATTTCCAAAAGGGAAACTCCACAAATCAACCACGCCCAAGCGACATCTCCGCACGCCTGAGCGAGAAAATTTAAAATTGCCCTGATGCTAATAAATATAATATTTTAAAACTTCCCACTAAGTCTCTCACTCAAATAACCGTCCATTAATCTCCTGACTCTCCAAGTTTTGTAACCGCCAAATTCTTCTCAAATAATTGTCTCTTCACTCTCATCTCATAAGTCACACTTTCCTGCATTTCATTGAAAGTCATTATCCTCTCTTCTCTCTATCACTCTCGGATCCTTCCAGGTAACTACTACACTATCCTCTTTTGAATTACAGCATATGGTTATTGTGTTAGGGAGAATTGATACCTTTCTGTTTGCATACATTGAAGTCTTTAACCACCTTCTTCCTGTTTCTAATGAATGCCATGATCTATGCTTGGTTGTTTTCTGGATTGTTTAGAAAAAGGGGGTCAATGCTCTGCTCTTATGTTTCACCTTCTTAAATGCATGTCGCCCTTATGTTTCACATTCTTTTAACGCATGCTGAATGTTTGACAAAAGTCCTGAAAGAAAGTATTTTGAGTGCAAAGTGGCTCTTAACCTTCTTGCAGATGGCTAGAACAAAGCAAATTGCACCAAACCCCCTGTCACTACTTCCCCAGCAAGGAGTTCCCGAAGAAATAAAGGCAAAAGACCACGCACAGATGAACAAGACAATGCTCCAAGATTCAGGAATAAAGATAAGAGCAAGCGTTATGAGGACATCTCCAACTGGACATTTATACCAGAAAGAAAAGTAGATTTGGCCTTGGGAGATTGTGATACCTTTCTGTAAATCATAAGGAGGAGAAATTGGTTAAAGATATGTTACCCAAGGGAGAAGTATGACCCAGAAGTTGTGAGAGAGTTCTATGCGAATGCTTGGACAAGAGATGAAGGAGGAGAAAGAAAAACTTATGTGAGGGGAACCTGGCTCTCCTATGATAGAGACACAATCAATTTTTACTTGGGGAACATTATGACCCTAGGAGAGGGAGAAATATGCGAATATGCTGCCATGGTTGCAAGGAACCAATTCATTGCCACCAATGACCTTGAAGCAGCCATATGTGTTCCAGGACACCACTTTCAAATGGGGCAAGGAGAGAACCCATTGAGAATTTTAAGAAAAGACATGACTTCTATCTCTCAAGTTTGGACTTCTTTTTTATTAGCTAACATAGCACCTAACACTCATGTCTCTGATTTAATTTTTAGTAGGTGTTATTTGCTATACTGCATTCTAAGAGAGGACATTTCCATTGATCTAGCCCAAATACTCTCTGATGAAATTCACAAGTTTGTGATTTCTGACCAGAAGTATTCCCAGGCAGGACAGAAGGTAAAAGGGAGTCTTGATTTTCCTACCTTTATCACTGATTTTTGTGCAGCTCATGGTGTTGAGGTACAAGAACTCAAACCAATTAGGCCTTCCATAGACAAACGCTTCATTGAGCGTTACTGCAGTAATCCAGTACCTCCTGCAACTGATGTACACCCTCCACCGGCCTCTCAAGCAGCACAGCAAGCATCCAACACAACACCTGCTCATCCTCCTCTCAGCACAGAAGCCACCCTGATTTTACAAGGCATTCACCTCGTGAAAATTCAAAATAGCCACATCCTGGCACAGCAAACGCTAATCATAGAGGTTTGTTGCATATTCACAGTGGCCTTTATCACAGCATTCCTGTAGGTCAACACAATCCTTGGATGCACCCTGCCCAGTTTGAGGCTCTAATTGCTTGGCCTGGGGACAGACCTCCTTTTGTGGGAGGAGGTGAGACTACACAGGATAGGCCAGGAACTTCAACACAGGGACCTCCAGAAAGAGACCAGGGAACAGAAGAGGATTTATCTGAGGATGAGTGACAAATTTTAATGCTTTCATTTTTATCTTAAGTTTAAATTGCTACTTTAAGTTTTATTTCAAATTGACAATTTATAGCTTTACTTTATTTTTAGTGCAGCATACTTTGGAATTGCTTGTGATTATTCTTGTTTTGATTAAAGCTGGGAACATTTTTGAAAAACCCAACCAAAGATTTTACTTTTTGAACAAGAAGAATTTCTAAGCAGTAAAATACTTTTAGACAATAACACTGATTGTTAAAAGGATAAAATGGCTGAATTAAGAACCAAGGAATTGGAATGAATGTACTTTTTATTGTTTACATGCTTTAACCCTTTTCTGTTAGAATAAGGAAGTAAGCCTTATATCCTGGTGAGAAGTGAGAAATCTAAACACTGAGAGTCTCATGAGAATTCGTCAAATAAGCATTGCCTGATTTTCTGATTAACATTTCTTTTAGAGATTAAGCAAGGAAATGATAAAGGCAAATTTTGAAAATGAAACAAACTCAGAGCCAAAAAGCTACCCTTAAGAATATGACCTAATTGTGTTTATATGTTGTTATAGGTTTTGATAATGACAAACAAGCAAAGCAAACGTTCAAGACTCAAAATTCAATCATGAAAATATCAAGGCATTTACTTCAGTGGTTAAATCAAGTGACAAATAGTCTTGTTAAATGCCAAAGGAACAAAGGTTGAAAATCTTGATGATACTGGCACGCTTGAGCGAAGGACCAAGCGTGAATTATGAGAATCAGGTGCCTGGCACGCCCAAGCGTGGAGGAAGCACGCTTGAGCGTAAGGAGCGCACGCTTGAGCGCAAGGAGCGCTCGCTTAAGCACGAGTAAAGACACGCTTGAGCGTGGACGAGGAACTTGGCGCTTAAGCGCTGGATAAGTCACGCTTGAGCGTGAAGCAATGGAACTTAAGCGCGAGTGTGAGCGTGATACATCAGGAGTCCAAAAACTATAAGTCGCGCCTGAGCGTGAGTTAGGCTCGCTTGAGCGTGGAACAAAGCGTAACAGCACGCTTAAGCGTGGATTTGAGCGTGAGCAAGCGTGGAGGAAAAATCAAAGGAAATATGCCTGTTCGCTTAAGCATGATTACACTCACTTGAGCGAGGTTGCTACAGAATTAATTAAAGCATATGTTTATGATGTGCAGTTGAATATTAGAAGTTCCAAAGAGGCAAATTCAAACATCATGCTACTCTCAAATGATCAAACTATGTCACCATGAGTCAGATAAGTTTATTTAATTCAAATGAATTATATGAATTTGAATTTTTGAATCTCTGTTGAACATATGACAGCCTTGCATCGCACTTGGACAAACTGAAACACACTATGAATACAAACATTCCAACATTCTCTGAGCAGATTGCACTCTCCATTCTCCACAACGAAAGTTGGAATTTAATATGTATTTCTTGGCAACAACACCTTGATGAAGGAATTAACAATTTACATAAGTCATGCTCCACTATACTCAAGTCATGCTGAAGGAATTTTTTAATTGCCAACGACATACCAAGCTTTGCCTATAAATAGGAAGCTGAGGAAGGATGCAAAACACACCACAGGGAAGCATTTCCTCTGTTCTTCTTCCTCCATCTCATTGTAATTCTCTCTGTGTTTAATTAATTGGCATATTCCTCTTGATAGTTTTTTTAAGAGTTAGAGAGAAAATATTTTGAGTGAGCTAAATTTGTATATCCTCTCTTTGAGAGTTATTATTTTGTGAGAGCTTCAAATTGTGTATCTACTCTAGTGAGAGAGTTATTTGATTGTAAATCAAACACCATAAACACCAAGGTATTCACTCTAGATTGAGTGGTCACAAAGGTTGGGGTTCAACCTTTGGGTATTGAGAGATTGTGAGATTGGGTGGGTTGCCCTTTGCTTGTGAGGATTGGGTTCTTGAGTGTGGGACACTAGGAGACAATTGCTCAAAGCTTGTAATCTCAAATTCTCAATAGTGGAAATCCTTCAAGTGGGTTTCTTGAAGGCGAGACGTACACCGGGGTGGTGGAACTCGTTATATCGGTTTGTAAATTCTCTCTTCCCTAAACTCATTTAATTTGTGCACTTAAATTGCTCACTTGATTCATTATATCATTCCTAATTAAATTGGACTAAGTGCATGCTACAAGTTGCAAACTATATTGGTTAACATTGTTGAAGTTAGATTAAATTAAATCCTCGAATCAATTGACTTAAACATTGTTGGATTTAATTATTGAGGAGGAAAAATATTGGTGTTAAACAAATTGGTAAAACTATCATGCTTAATTAATTTGTTAGAAGTTGTTCAAGTTATACTTATATTGAAATTAATTATTGTATGCTAAGTGTTTCAAGAATTGCCTAAACTAATAATTTGCTTTACTTATCAAAATCAATTCTTGAATATGGTCTATTCAACTCAAGATATTTTAGTATGAAATGTGCTTCATAATTATCATATCTTTTATCTTGCATCATTTGTGTACTACTAACCATTTTGAAAGGGATTCCGCATGAAAATTTGAAATACTCAATTCACCCCCCCTCTTGAGTATCGAGGCCTTGGCTAACAAGTGGTATCAGAGCTTGACTCTTGGTAGATCAAGCTTAACGGCTTCAAGAGATCAAGATGGCCTCTATATCCTATGATGCATTTCCGGAAAATGGGACAACAAATAGACCACCAATCTTCAATGGTAAAGACTATGTTATTTGGAAAGAAAGGATGAAAATCTTTATCCAAGCCTATGATATCAAGGTATGGAATGCTATTCAAGTTGGTCCTTTTATTCCTAAATACATAATTGATAATATAGAATGTATGAAGCCCATGAACTTATGGACTAAGGAAGAAGAAAGAAAGGTACAATTTAATCTAAAAGCTAAAATTCTTATCACATTAGCATTAGAACCTAATGATGTTTCTAGAGTTATTACTTGTAACAATGCTAAAGAAATGTGGGAAACTCTTGAAACAATTTATGGAAATACTAATGATGATCAAGATGCAAGAATTAGTACTCTTTCTAGTCAAGGTGAAAAATTTGAAAGAAGTATAGAGAAAGAGACCAACGAAATGGAAGAAGAAATTGCATGCCTAATGACAAAGCACTCCCAAGATGATGAGGTATGCTCTTTAAATGATTTTAGTAATGATGATAATGATGAAATTGATAAAGATGAATTATTAGAAGCTCTTGAAGAATTGCATGAAAAATTTGTCTTGTTATCAAAGAAATATGCATGCTCAAAACAAACCATTTTGAAGCTTGAAAATGAATTGCATAATGTTCATATAGAAAAGGAAAATCTTAGAATTCAAAATGATGAATTAGTAGCATCTCCTATGACTTGTAATGGTAATAATGATTGTATGCTTATTGATAAATGTATACTTCTTGAAAATGAGAATAAAGAACTAAAAGAAGCACTTAAGAAGCTTACAAGTAGTCAAAAGAATTTAAGTGCATCTCTTGAAAATCAAAAGCATACACTTGATAGAAGGAAAATAGATCATTACAAGAACCCTTTTGCACTACACAAGGAAAAACCTAAACCCATTCTAAGATGCACAAACCATGAAAGAAAAAGGAACTCATTGTCTAATTGGAATCATATAGAACATAATAGGAACCATTATAATCATACTATGAATTACTCTTTGAATGCAACATGTTTCTATTGTGGAATATATGGTCATACATCTTCTAATTATTTTATAAAGAAATCCCGTCAAAAGTATACAAGAAAGGTATGGATTCCAAAAACAACTTTGAAGTCCTAAACTAACAAGGAAGGACCCAACTCTCAAAGGGTACCATAAAAACCTTAAACTTTGTAGGGATACTTCAATCGGCAATTTCTCATTGACGAATTACCAAAGAATCAAGATTCATAATCTTCACTTCAAAGAACAAAGAATGATAAGGATATTGGATTCATAAAACTCCAAGGTATGTTTGATCCTTACTCTAGTTGATCAAATATCATGTTTGCTATATGTTTGTATGCTCGATCATGTTAAAACATCTATGGACTTGATTGACAATTCATTGAGAATCTTTTTAGAAATGTCTAAATAATTTTGTAAAGCCAAATTCCATACTTGCTCATAATGAATCTTGATTCAATGTGATATTTGAGCTTGAGCATAAAAGATGTTAAGTTTTTGAGATGAACGAATAATCTTTTAAGTCATTAAATCCTTACATATATGTGTATATCCTTATGATTTTGGTTGGCGATGAGTTTAATGAATGATTACTTGCATAACATTCTATGAAAAACTTGAGATGTGTATATCCATGTGTATTAGGAAGGATTGAAACATCAAAATGCTAAAATACTAAATCTTGTTGTTTAGATTCAAACTCTTAAATGATGCATGAATTCTTGATGATGCATGATATATGAAGTCTTGATGATGTATCATTTATTGAACAAGAAATATGTTGGTTAGCTAGTGGTATCTAAATAACAAACATATTCCTTTAACAATGGTATCAATTGAATTAGTAAAAGGAAGAGATCATGAGGACATAATCTTGATTATATACTTGCCACTATACTTTGATGATAAATACATATGTTGTGTACAAGTGGTACCCATGCTTTGATAATTTATGCATAATTTGTTTTAACAAGTGATATGTCATTTTCCTAACAAGCAAGTATATTTTCATAACAAGTGGCATTGAACTTCATATCAAGAAAATGTTATGACAAGTTGATTATGAACAAGCTTTAAAGTTGCTTCTAGTTAAAAACTATGTTATGACTTACTTCTATGATGTCCATCTTAGGCAAAATATTTTCTATGCAATTATATGTTGGTTTTGATAATGCCTAAGGAGAAAGTATGTATGCTCTATGCCTAGACTTTAATTTCATGACTAGTAATATGTTAAATGACAATGTATGACTTTGATGACATGTAAATAATAATGCATGATATGTAACAATACTTGGAATATTAAAAGACAATGCATTGTAATGCATGACATGATCTTCTTTAATACACCATGCTTGAGCAAATTGGCATCTATCTTGAGTAACATCTACAACATGTGTTAGATGATGCATGATCTTGAATCTTGAATAGATATTTGAAAATATACATCATTGAGATTGAAAAGAATTTTTGAACAACATTATGATGTATGCTTAAATATCAACAATCTTGTGATAATATGCTTAAATGTTTATAATTGATATCAAGAGCTTAAATTGGCAAATCTTCTTGTGATATCATGCCTAGATACTAGCAACAAGTGGTTTAGACAATGAATAAGAAATAAATGATGTTGATTAAGAAAGATTATCATTGTCTATATTGAAATTAGTGTTTATCTTAAGTGGTATGACATATATGTTATGGCAATAAGTATATGACTTACACACGATGACCATGATATGCTTTTGTGATTTGTCTATATGTGTTGATTATTTATGCAAAATACTTTTTCTTACATATTTGACAAAAAGGTCATATGAAAAAGGATAGATATATTAGCATATGTTATAATACAAATGCATGAGTAAGTCAACAAGTTATATTAATATTTCCACCATTGCTCTGATACCTACATTTAAGTGTACATTGTTGAAAAATCTTCTATGATTACTACTTTGATACCCAGAAATGCATCAAATACTATTAATGGATGATTAACAAGTGATTTTCATATGCAAGTGGTATCTATTTATATTGTGATATCTGTTGTTTCAATAAGTGGTATCTATTAAGAAGGAGATCATGTGCTTAAGAAATAGACTTGATTGAATTAACTCATAAAGTGGTATTAGACTTGATCAAATTGGTGTAATTGGTCTCACATGATTTTAAGTGGTATATTTTTTTCAATATGATATCAATTACAATAGTAAGTGGGAGCACACACATGAATAATGATTATCCTTGATTTCACCTCTCCATTATAGCACTTATGTTTTTGTTTCTACTCTCCTATACGCTTACTTAGAAGAATATACTTGTGTGTTTTGATAATGCCAAAATGGGAGAAAACTATGTGCTTATCTGAGATGAGTATGTGCCTACTTGTCTATCATAATTGAAGAAATTACTTGCTTACTTATATTTGACCTATTTACAAATGTGCAAGTAATGATATATGTGCTTACTTGAAATGATATGTGTGCTTATTTGGAAAGAATCATGTGACGCGTACCATACTTGTGACATCAATTACATGATTAAAAATAAGTTAGCAATCAATCATATGCTTACTTGATGAATGAATTATGTGAATTGATTATTGACTCTAGATATAACAAAACGGTATATATCATTGATCATGTTTTAAGCCTTGATTTGAAATTCATATGAAATACTTGCTCTCTTATTCAAATATATGAGCTTATATGTTGATGGCATAGAATAGATGATAATCTTTTTGATGTTGCCAAAGGGGAGAGATTAGTAAAAGGATTAATAAAAAGAGTAGAATATCATTTGTGCCAAAAAGGGAGAATTATAAGTATTGTTTCGTGTTTTGATGATATCAAAAGGGAAGTTTTTGATGATGCCAAAGGGGGAGAAGATATATACACTCTAAGTGGCATAAAGTATTTTACAAAGGGGGAGAGATATAAAAGAAGAAAATATCATGCTAGAATCATTATGCTTGCTTACACTACCACTATGCTCTAAAATTGGATAAACTACTTTGTGGTATCTATTGTATGATTAAGGAAGTATTTTTGATGATGCCAAAGGGGGAGAGAAATACATATATAAGAAAGGGGGAGAAGATATATACACTATCTAAATGGCATAAAAATATCTTGTAAAAAGGTGAGATTGATTAAGGGGGAGATAATTAAGAGGAAGAGAATATATATTAAGGGGGAGAGACCTTTTATCCTTAAATACTCTCTTGATAACTTGTGCCTATAATGTCGTAAATATATGGTATCAAACTACATGTGATAGGGGGAGTTATTCTTGCAATATCTTTGAACTATTATGATACTAACACCCCAAGAGACAAGCATTGTTGTCATCATCAAAAAGGGGGAGAATGTGTTTATATGTTGTTATAGGTTTTGATAATGACAAACAAGCAAAGCAAACGTTCAAGACTCAAAATTCAATCATGAAAATATCAAGGCATTTACTTCAGTGGTTAAATCAAGTGACAAATAGTCTTGTTAAATGCCAAAGGAACAAAGGTTGAAAATCTTGATGATACTGGCACGCTTGAGCGAAGGACCAAGCGTGAATTATGAGAATCAGGTGCCTGGCACGCCCAAGCGTGGAGGAAGCACGCTTGAGCGTAAGGAGTGCTCGCTTAAGTGCGAGTAAAGACACGCTTGAGCGTGGACGAGGAACTTGGCGCTTAAGCGCTGGATAAGTCACGCTTGAGCGTGAAGCAATGGAACTTAAGCGAGAGTGTGAGCGTGATGCATCAGGAGTCCAAAAACTATAAGTCGCGCCTGAGCGTGAGTTAGGCTCGCTTGAGCGTGGAACAAAGCGTAACAGCACGCTTAAGCGTGGATTTGAGCGTGAGCAAGCGTGGAGGAAAAATCAAAGGAAATATGCCTGTTCGCTTAAGCGTGATTACACTCGCTTGAGCGAGGTTGCTACAGAATTAATTAAAGCATATGTTTATGATGTGCAGTTGAATATTAGAAGTTCCAAAGAGGCAAATTCAAACATCATGCTACTCTCAAATGATCAAACTATGTCACCATGAGTCAGATAAGTTTATTTAATTCAAATGAATTATATGAATTTGAATTTTTGAATCTCTGTTGAACATATGACAGCCTTGCATCGCACTTGGACAAACTGAAACACACTATGAATACAAACATTCCAACATTCTCTGAGCAGATTGCACTCTCCATTCTCCACAATGAAAGTTGCAATTTAATATGTATTTCTTGGCAACGACACCTTGATGAAGGAATTACCAATTTACATAAGTCATGCTCCACTATACTCAAGTCATGCTGAAGTAATTTTTTAATTGCCAACGACATACCAAGCTTTGCCTATAAATAGGAAGCTGAGGAAGGATGCAAAACACACCACAGGGAAGCATTTCCTCTGTTCTTCTTCCTCCATCTCGTTGTAATTCTCTCTGTGTTTAATTAATTGGCATATTCCTCTTGATAGTTTATTTAAGAGTTAGAGAGAAAATATTTTGAGTGAGCTAAATTTGTATATCCTCTCTTTGAGAGTTATTATTTTGTGAGAGCTTCAAATTGTGTATCTACTCTAGTGAGAGAGTTATTTGATTGTAAATCAAACACCATAAACACCAAGGTATTCACTCTAGATTGAGTGATCACAAAGGTTGGGGTTCAACCTTTGGGTATTGAGAGATTGTGAGATTGGATGGGTTGCCCTTTGCTTATGAGGATTGGGTTCTTGAGTGTGGGACACTAGGAGACAATTGCTCAAAGCTTGTAATCTCAAATTCTCAATAGTGGAAATCCTTCAAGTGGGTTTCTTGAAGGCGAGACGTACACCGGGGTGGTGGAACTCGTTATATCGGTTTGCAAATTCTCTCTTCCCTAAACTCATTTAATTTGTGCACTTAAATTGCTCACTTGATTCATTATATCATTCCTAATTAAATTGGACTAAGTGCATGCTACAAGTTGCAAACTATATTGGTTAACATTGTTGAAGTTAGATTAAATTAAATCCTCGAATCAATTGACTTAAACATTGTTGGATTTAATTATTGAGGAGGAAAAATATTGGTGTTAAACAAATTGGTAAAACTATCATGCTTAATTAATTTGTTAGAAGTTGTTCAAGTTATACTTATATTGAAATTAATTATTGCATGCTAAGTGTTTCAAGAATTGCCTAAACTAATAATTTGCTTTACTTATCAAAATCAATTCTTGAATATGGTCTATTCAACTCAAGATATTTTAGTATGAAATGTGCTTCATAATTATCATATCTTTTATCTTGCATCATTTGTGTACTACTAACCATTTTGAAAGGGATTCCGCATGAAAATTTGAAATACTCAATTCACCCCCCCTCTTGAGTATTGAGGCCTTGGCTAACACTAATTTTTGTAGCCCATTTTTGAGCCAAAATTTTATTCAAACACCCTAAACCAAGCATGAGACATAAAATCCTACCTTACTAGCATGCTTAAAAATTTTTATAAGAGCATAAAACACTTGTCCAAAAAGGGTGATAAAAGAAACTGAGGCTGAAAAAGAAATAAAGTTCTCCAACATTTAACAAAAATAGAGAACTAGAAAAAGAAAAATGAAGAATTCAGTAGCATAAAAGAAGAAGCCTCATAAAAGTTTGAAAAATTTCAGAACATATGCTCTTCTTATTCATGCATGCACTTTGAACTCAAGAAAAACCAAGAATTCTTGATAGCCCAGCCTCATTACAACCTTGAAAAGACCTTTTGATCCTTACTTATCTTATGAATTGATTTTGATTAGAAATGACCGGCAATGTTAATTAGGCAGTTCTCATGATGAATGTGCAACACACTGATAAATCAATTTTAATACACTTATTATAGTTTTACACTTGGGGTTTATTATATAATTACTATGTTTAATAATAGTATTTTAATTAAGTTTTATGTTGTTTAGTTAAATTGAAGTATTATGTATATATGTTTCAATTTTCATTTTTTGTATGTATCTTGAGTATCTTGCCTTATTTTGGCCATAACTTGGGCTTTTATAATCCAAATGGGCTAATCTTGGAGCCCATGGAAAGCTAAGACAGAGGGCTACATCATGATGATCAAATTTGGTTATTTTACATCTGGAAAAAATAAAGAAATGGAGCTTGAATCAATCAGCCCTCATATGTCCCACCAGCATTGACATAGTTCACCAAAATACACATATCTGGAGCTCTAGGTGTCCAAATGACCTCATTCTTGTGCCAAATTCTCAATAAGACAGAGATCTACAACTTTCATGTTGAAGGTTTTTCAAAATTCGGCCATCTAGAAGGTCATATTGGACTCGCAAGGTGGAGAAGATAAAGAGGAGAATGCATTTCAACACCTACCATTATCTTCTTTTGAATTATTGTAATTTCAAGCCCACCAATGTTGAAAAAATGCATTAATAATCAGAAAATGAATGTATAGTATCATCATATCTTGCCTATAAATAGATGCTTGAAGTTGTAAGGAAGATACACAAGAAATACATAAGAAATACATGCTTTAGTTTCCATTATAATTCTATATCTTTGTTTTAGCTTCTTAAGTTTTAGTTCTTTCTTTTGCTTTATCTCCTTGTTCTATATTCCATCCTTCAAGTTATGGTTTTCATTTCCCTTCCTCAATATCAAGTAAGTTAATTTTATTATTTGTTATTTACTTTTATAATCAAAGTTTTAGTAAATTTAATATTAGCTTTCATTGTTAAAAATTATCATGGAAGCTTAATCTTTTAAAATCAACTCAAGGAATTTAATTTTTCTTTATGTTAACTTTGAGTTCTTGCTCTTAATATTTTGATTAAAGATAATTACTTTTCTTTGTTTCTCAAGCACTTATAATGGTAGATTATTTAAGTGTATAACCGATTGGTATATAATTAAACAATCTATAATCTAAACTGATGTTGGTTGGTTAATCAATAATCAATTTGAGAACAAAGATTAAGTTACTAAATAAGAGATTTCTATTTAGTTTCTTAACTCAATCAAATTATGGTCTTAAAGTTATTTTAGTAATTAATAAGAATATATCGATTGATTATTCTTATTAGTTCATTAATTCAATTCTAGAAGATTTTCTAGAATATAATCATTTAGGGATTCCAAATGATTCAAGATTGAGAAATTAATTATATTTAATCATATTTGTGAACAATGATTAGTTAACTAAAGATTTATTAATTCCTTGGGTTGGTTGTTTCTAAATTTGATTATTCCTACTCATAAATTTACTTTTTGCACTATCATATAATCACTTAATTTTCCTTTCAAGCTCAACACAAACCCCCCCTTTATTATAACTAAATTGAGTGTAACTAATTGAACTAAGGTCCTCGAGAGACGACTAAGGTTGTTCACCTTATACTATATTAATTTAACTTTTTATTTGACCCGACAACGACAGCGTGTCAAATTTGGCGCCGTTGCCGGGGACCTTTGGTCCTAATTATTTACATTCAATTATCTAATCTATTTTACATTTTTTTTTTGTAGGTATATCGAAGATATTAAGGTTTGGTTGAATGTGAGCATATAAAAAATAATAAAAAAAAATCCACTTTATTATAGTCGTATTCATTTTCTAGTAATCTCATTTTCAACCATTGAAAAAAAAATATAAATATAAAAAAAATCTTTGAATTTTTAAATATATGTTCTAAGCGTTTCATAATTAAAATGATAACTTTTTCCTTTTATTACATAGTTACAGTATTTTGTTACAATATATGTAGATGTATTGTGCATGACTAGATCTAATCCCGAGACACTATATTCTTTTGATCCTGAAATAGATAGAACATTTCATCAATTAGTTAGATCATCTAAAAAACTATTAGACAATAATAATAATAATAATAATAATAATAATAATAATAATAATAATATTCTAGCTAATAGCATAAATAGTGAAACTAAACCTTCAACTTCTGAATATTTGCATAACATGGCTGAAAAGACATTAAAAGAACTAGCTACACCAGATGTCACTAATCAAACATCATGCATCTTATATCCTGAGGAAGATGTTCCTTTTGTGCTTAAAACTGGTTTAGTTCATTTGTTACCAAAGTTTCATGGTCGTGCAGGTGAAGATCCTCATAAACACTTAAAAGCATTTCATATCCTTTGCTCTACCATGAAACCTGAAGGGGTTTCAGAAGAACATGTAAAACTTAAAGCTTTTCCTTTCTCCCTAGCAGATATCGCTGAGGATTGGTTATTTTACCTTCCTCCTGGCTCTATTACAAGTTGGGATGACTTAAAAAAAATGTTTCTTGAAAAATTTTTCCCCGCTTCAAGAACTTCCTCAATTAGAAAAGAAATATGTGGCATCCGGCAACATGACCGGGAAAATCTTTATGAATACTGGGAAAGATTTAAAAGATTGTGTGCTAGTTGTCCCCATCACCAAATTACGGATCAACTTCTCATACAATATTTCTATGAAGGTCTTAATCCAATGGATAGAACTTTGGTTGATGCAGCTAGTAGTGGTGCTTTGCAAAATAAAACTATAAATGCAGCAAAAACTTTAATTGAGAACATGGCTGCTAATGCTCAACAACATGCCACTAGAAATAATTCTGTAGTAATTAGAGGAGTCCATGAAATTGAAACTACTAATGATGGAGATAAAAAATGGGAAAGTAAATTTGCTGAACTAGCAACACTTATGAAAAATATTATTGTGTCTCAAAAACAACAACCTGTAACCCCTGCTAAGGTATGTTCTATCTGTACTTCATCAGATCATTATACCGATTGTTGTCCTTCACTGCAGGAAGCTAAAATTCCAGATGAAAATCCTCAAGTATGTGCTGCCAACTTATACAATAACAGACCGCCACAACAACAAAATAATTATGATCTTTCTTCTAACAGATATAATCCTGGTTGGAGGAATCACCCTAATTTAAGATGGGGTAATTCCTCACAACAACCTCATGCACCTTTTCAGGCAAATACTGGACCAAGCAGACCATATCAACCTCCTCATGTACAACAACAAGCTACACAAATAGCTGCACCTTCCACTGAGAAATCAAATTTAGAGGAATTGATAAAGCAAATGTCAGTAGATAATCTGAACTTCCAAAAAAGAACTGAGGCTACAATTCAGACTCTTGAAAATCAGATTGGTCAATTGGCTACATCTTTAAACCATTTGCAGTCTCAAGGTTCAGATAAGTTGCCCGCTCAGACAATTGTCAATCCTAAAAATGTAAGTGCAATTACTTTAAGATCTGGTAAAGCTATCCATGGACCAGAAAAACAACAACAAACTGAAAATACTATTGTCACAGAAAAACATGCAGAAGAAGTTTTAGATAGTTCAAGTAATAATAGTAATAATATATCTCTTACAAATCCTCCTCCTACAGCTGGTCCTGATAAGCAACATATCCCTCTTCCATTTCCACAAAGACAAAAATCTATACAAAATAAGAAAATGGATGAGGAGATCTTGGAAACATTTAGAAAAGTAGAGGTAAATATACCTTTATTAGAAGCCATCAAGCAAATCCCAAGATATGCCAAATTCCTTAAAGAACTATGCACTAATAAAAGAAGACTAAAAGGCAATGAAAGGATTAATATAAGTAGAAATGTGTCTGCATTAATTGAAAAACCTTTGTCACATATACCAGAAAAATGTAAAGACCCTGGGACGTTTACCATTCCATGCATAATAGGCAATAACAAATTTGAAAATGCCATGCTAGACTTAGGTGCATCTATTAATGTTATGCCTATGACTGTATTTACTTCACTTTCCCTTGGACCTTTGCAAACTACAGGTGTGGTTATACAATTAGCAAATCGAAGCTCTGCACATCCTGCAGGAATTATTGAAGATGTCCTTGTTAAAGTTAATGATTTAATTTTTCCTGCAGATTTTTATGTTCTAGATATGGAAAGTGAGAATTCCACCAATAAAGCTCTAATAATTTTAGGTAGACCATTCTTAAAAACAGCTAGAACAAAGATAGATGTGCATGCAGGAACACTTTCTATGGAATTTGGAGATAGTGTGGTTAGATTCAACATTTTAGATGCTATGAAGCATCCTACTGAGGATCATTCTATTTTTCAAATTGACTTAATAACTGATTTAGTTGAGGATAATATTATTAAGTTGTCTGATGATGTTAATTTTCCTGTACTGTCTGATTTTTATGATACATTTGTTTGTGATTCATGCATGGATTCTCATCAATGCAATGTGTGTGCTGAAATTGAGAAATATTTACTTAATGATAATAATGATCCAAACTTCCTTAAAACAGAAAATATAGTTCTAGATGTTGTTTCAAAAGAATCAGAGTGTGATAATTTAATTAAAGTAGTTACAAATACATCTGATTATGTTGAAGTACAAGTTGCTGAGACAAATTCAACCAAGTTGATTCCTTCAATAATGCAGCCTCCTATGTTAGAGTTAAAACCTCTTCCTGAACATTTAAAGTATGCATATTTGGAGGAAGATAAGAATCTTCCAGTGATTATTTCTAACAAATTAAATGTTGATCAAGAAACAAGGTTGTTGCAGATTATTAAGAAGCATAAGAAAGCAATTGGTTGGACTTTGGCAGATATCCCAGGTATTAGCCCTTCCATGTGTATGCATAGAATTCTATTAGAGGAAGAAGTTAAACCAGTAAGGCAACCACAAAGAAGACTTAATCCTTAGATCCTTGATGTAGTTAAAAAAGAGGTAACAAAATTATTACAAGCTGGCATTATTTACCCTATATCAGATAGCACTTGGGTCAGCCCTGTACAAGTGGTTCCCAAGAAGTCTGGAATCACAGTGGTTAAAAATGAAAATGATGAACTAATTCCTACCAGAATCCAAAATAGTTGGCGAGTATGCATTGATTACAGGAAACTTAACAAAGCAACTCGAAAGGATCACTTTCCTTTACCTTTCATTGATCAAATGTTGGAACGACTGGCAGGTAAGTCACATTACTGCTTTCTAGATGGATTTTCAGGTTACTTCCAAATTTATATTGCACCAGAAGATCAAGAAAAAACAACATTTACATGTCCTTTTGGCACTTTTGCTTATAGGAGGATGCCTTTTGGCTTATGCAATGCCCCTGGTACCTTTCAACGATGCATGATTAGTATCTTTGCTGATTTTCTTGAAAATTGCATGGAAGTATTTATGGATGATTTCACAGTATATGGTTCATCATTTGATGCTTGCTTAAATAGTCTAGATAAAGTATTACATAGATGCATTGAAACTAACCTTGTTCTTAATTATGAGAAATGTCACTTCATGGTAGAAGAAGGAATAGTTTTAGGCCATGTGATATCTAAAAAAGGCATAGAAGTAGATCCTGCAAAAATTACTGTAATTTCTCAATTACCTTATCCCTCTTGTGTGCGAGATATTCGTTCTTTTCTTGGTCATGCAGGTTTTTATAGAAGGTTTAAAAAAAACTTCAGTAAGATAGCCCCTCCGTTGTCTAACTTACTACAAAAAAATATAACATTTGACTTTAATGACAAATGTAAAGAGGCTTTTGATTTCTTAAAGAAAGCTTTAACTACCACTCTTATCATTCAGGCACCAGATTGGTCACTTCCATTTGAACTTATGTGTGATGCATCAAATTATGCATTAGGAGCTATTCTTGCTTAAAGAGTAGGTAAAGTACAACATGTTATTTACTATGCCTCACGAACTTTGGATACTGCACAAATAAACTATACTACCACAGAAAAAGAACTACTTGCTATTGTGTTTGCACTTGACAAATTTAGATCTTATTTGCTCGGTTCAAAAGTAGTTGTATTTTCAGATCATGCAGCATTAAAGTTCCTTTTAAAGAAACCAGATGCAAAACCAAGATTGATCAGGTGGATGTTGTTGCTCCAAGAATTTGACATTGAAATTAGGGATAAAATTGGAGCAGAAAATTTGGTGGCTGATCACTTAAGCAGAATTGAAAAAGAACTTGACCCAATTTCCATTAAAGATGATTTTCCTGATGAACAACTTATGGGAATACATGATTCCACTCCATGGTTTGCTGATTTGGTAAACTACTTAGTTGCTTCTGTTACTCCCATACATGCATCTAAACAACAAATAATAAAACTAAAAAGTGATTCTAAATACTATGTTTGGGATGATCCTTACTTATGGAAACTTTGTAGTGATCAAATCATTAGAAGGTGTGTACCTGAAAATGAAATTCATTCCATTCTTACATTTTGTCATACATATGCATGTGGAGGACATTTTGGACCTCAACGTACAGCAAGGAAAGTATTAGAATCTGGTTTGTATTGGCCAACAATTTTTCGTGATGCATATACGTTTTGTAAATCTTGCGAACGATGTCAAAGAATGGGAAACATATCTCGTAGAAATGAGATGCCTCAACAACCCATGTTATTTTGTGAAATTTTTGATGTTTGGGGCATAGATTTCATGGGACCTTTTCCTGTATCTTTTGGTTTTGTTTATATACTACTTGCGGTCGATTATGTGTCTAAATGGGTTGAAGCTAAAGCTACTCGAACTGATGATTCTAAAGTTGTTGCAGATTTTGTTAAATCACACATATTTTGCAGGTTTGGTGTTCCTAAAGCCATCATTAGTGATCAAGGATCACATTTTTGCAACCGTAAAATGGAGTCCCTTCTTAAAAAATATGGAGTTATGCATAAGGTTTCAACACCTTATCACCCCCAAACAAATGGACAGGCTGAAGTGTCTAATCGAGAATTAAAAATAATCCTTCAAAAAATAGTACAACCAAATAGGAAAGATTGGAGCAAAAGGTTAGAAGATGCTCTTTGGGCTTATAGAACAGCTTATAAAACACCTATTGGAATGTCCCCCTATAGGATTGTTTTTGGAAAATCATGTCACTTACCTGTAGAAATTGAGCACAAAGCTTATTGGGCAGTAAAACAATGTAACCTGGACTTAAATGAGGCCGGTAAAGAAAGGAAACTCCAACTACAGGAACTGGAAGAAATTCGTTTGGAAGCTTATGAAAGTTCTAAAACCTATAAAGAAAAAGCCAAATCCTTTCATGACAAACAGATCTTGAGAAAAAACTTTTTCATTGGACAAAAAGTTTTGTTGTACAATTCACGTCTAAAGCTCATATCTGGTAAGCTTCGCTCTAAATGGGCTGGCCCATTTGAAATAACTAATATCTTTCCTTATGGTGTGATTGAAATTTCAGATAAAGCGACAAACAAGGTTTTCAAGGTAAATGGGCACCGACTTAAACCTTTCTTTCAAGGGTTCCAAGAGCACATAGATACGGAGGTGTATTTGTGTGATGCCAAATATTTTGACTAATTTTTCCTAATAACAATATTTATAAAAATAAAAAAATAAAAAAATAAAAAAATAAAAAAATAATAAATAATAAATAAATAAATAAATAAATAAATAAATATCAATTAATTACATCGTCATTCTTTTCGGTGGTAACACTTGTCTTAATCATTATTACTATTATTGTTTTGGCATTATTAACATTTTCTTGCAGTAGTTAAAAGGTCATCGTCAGGCTCGTGACGTTAAACAAGCGCTTGATAGAAGGCAACCTATCACCTTTTCACCTTCTTCATCTCTACTA
Organism: Clitoria ternatea; assembly: GCA_037962975.1. Lineage (NCBI taxonomy): Eukaryota > Viridiplantae > Streptophyta > Magnoliopsida > Fabales > Fabaceae > Clitoria > Clitoria ternatea. Next base: position 24,663,603 of record CM075672.1, on the reverse strand, counting down.
TTCTCTATAACCTCGTTTTCTATTCTCTCTTTTCTAAACAGCCACAACTTCAAAGTAATCTGACAATGGAACAAACCCTTGCAAAACTTAAGGAAAGATTCCCTACACTTCCACGCGATGTGATTGTAAAAATTTACAAAGCTCGAGTTCAAAGGTTAAAACTACTCACATATTTTGGCATTCCAGAGGATGTTCGTTGGCTTATTGAAGCAAAGGTACGTCTCTCTGGTGAATTACATAAGTCCTATATAAAACATTTGCCAGGTATGGGACGTAGTTCTTATTCTAAAAAACGAAGAGCTAAAAGGATGGGAGTTTGCCATAAGTGTGCAAGATGGAATTGTGATACACGTTGTAGGAACCCTGGAATGGTATCTATAAATCGGGAGGACAAAATTAAATTTATAAAGGATGGACTGAGTAAAGAGAACTTGGATAACTTAATCCAAACTCTTGAGACGCGTCCATGTGGAACGGTTCAAGGAGTCCTTCTGAAATTATATGATCTATTCATTCAACAAAAAGAAAACTATAGCCTTGGGAATCTGGCGTTAAACGACCCTGTTTGCCAGTTTATAAGAAAACTGGATGGGTAGCAAAAACCTCGACTCATAGAAGGCGTTTAAGCCGTTACTGGACGTAAAACCAGAGGAAGATGTGAGCCATAATCACAACTACTGTACATATTTACTGTTATTTTCAATGTTTTACTTTTCTGAATTCACTTTGACTTTTAAAATTACCTATTTTTATTTTCTTCAATCATGTCTTTTCAAATTTCTTTATTACCGTCATTTATTTTTATATAATAATAATTATGTAAACTTTTTATCTTTCATCAATTATTTCATCTCAGTTTTTATCTATATAAGGGCGCATAACTCTATATGGAAAACACAAAAAAAAAGAGATGAAAAAAATCAAATCCATTTGTGTGCTTGGTGGATCCAACAATGGTAATTGTAAGGAGTACCTAATAGCAGCTACTAAGTTGGGAAAACTATTGGCTGCGAAAGAAATAAAGGTCTTGTATAGAGGAGGAGTACAGGGTTTGAGAGGCTCCATGGCACTATCTGCACTAGTTGAAGGAAGCAACGTTTCTAGTATCATCCTACATCATGTTGGTATTACACCAGATATTGTTGTAGGAACTGAGGTAAAAGTTACAAGCCTCTATCAACGAATGGCTCGTATGGTTATAGGTGCTGAAGCCTTTATCGCACTTCCTGGAGGTTTTGGTACTTTTGAGGAAATATTTTGCATTTTATCATGGTGTAGCATGAACTTTCATAAAAAGCCATTAGGATTATTAAATATTAATGGTTTTTATGACAGTTTGTTAATGTTTTTAGATAAAGCTGTGGAACAGGGCCTTATAACTCAAGATGATCGATCATTCATTCATGCTTCATCAGATGCAGATGAATTGATTGATATTTTGCAGAGCTTTTTACCCCAACCTCAACCCCTCTTGAAGCAAGATAAGGATCACACACACAAGCGAAAGAATCCAGAACCAGACACCACCCTTCGGTTATAACTTCTTTCTCACCTTTATCTATATTTTAAAAAAAAAATCATAAAAAAAAAGAAAAAGAAAAAAAATAGACTGTGGAAATCATATAAGACACTGAGGACAATGTCTTGAATAAGTGTGGGGGGGTCTGAGTTATATATATGGTCTAAGTTATATATATATATTTTATTATTTTTTTGTGAGGGATAGACAGAGTAAAGATTAATTTGGGAAAGTTGTATCTAAAGTCATAAAGATGCATCTTTGAGAACCAAAGTCTTGAGACGTATCCTTCACTATATAGTGTCAGTATCACTTTTGTTTAATTTTTTTTTAAAATAAAAAAATAAATAATTTTTTTTTTCTTTTCTTTCATGAGTACTTTTGTTGGGATGGGCTGAGTAAAGAGTCCAAACTCTTGAGACGCATCCTCATAACAAATCTCACTCGGATTACCACAATCGTTTCACCTTCCTTATCAAAACCATTTTTCATAAAAAAATAAAAAAAATAAAAATAAAAATAAAAAAAATAAAAACACACACACACACATAGCCACTATATTTACTTTAGTGCCGCACCTTTGCCTTTACCTTCACCCGAATCATTTCTATTCGACATCAACCATTCTGCAACCATAAACATCATCTTCATCATTCTTCAGCCGCCACACTTTGCCTTCATCCTTTTCTTTCAGATCAGAGCCATACCTCACCACTAGTCAATCATCAGGTTCTTTATTTTCTCTTAATGGATGATATAGCAGAGTCTTTCTATAGGCATACGAATGAATTAAGATGTATGTTATTGCTCTTGATGCTACTCATGGTTGTGTTGATGATATTTCTCTTATGGGTTCTAACACAAGGCCTATGAAACTTGGTTGTATGACACAATCAAATTGTTCAGTTTTACTAATCATTTCACATGCAATTGAACTGTCCAATTTGTTGTAGGTATCTTTGTTACTAAGCGCCCTTAAAAAAAAAAGTACAGAGCAAGAAGCATAAGGAACCGGATCTTGACACCAATATTTGGTTATGATTTATTTTTCCTTTTTTGTTTCTTGTTCACAAAAAAAAAATCATCATTTCCAGTTTTTTATTTTAAATTCTACATGTTTTTCACTAAATTTGTTTTTTAAATTTGTCTAAGTAATTAGTAATTGCATCACCCTTGTCCAATATTTCATGACATGTTATGAATAATTTCCTTGCATATTAATTTAATAAGTTGTTTGTGAAGATCAAATTGTATATGAATTGTGATAGATTGACCACCCTCGGTGAGATTTTGAGCTTAATTGGATGGATCATATAATGCCATCTTTCCTTTTTCTTGATTAACCCTTATTTATTAGTACTCTAGAACTTGACTTGTTTCTTTTTGATGTATTATGTTCCATGTGCATGCTTTGATGTGATTAAGGCCATTTTTTTTAACTAGCCACTAGCCATATGCCTTACCTTACATACTTTCCATTGTTACCCACGTTGAGCCTATATCCATTTCTTGATTCAGCCACATAATTTGCCAATAGCCCCCAAAAAAAAAAACATGATCACCTTTGCTTAGGAATTGATTAGGAGTTTTGGAATTACTATGAATAAAGATTTTTGATGATTATGGAAATGTACCCAAGATATATATGTTGTTGTTTCATTGTTCAAAAAGAAAGTAAAAAAAAATAATAAAGAAAAAAGAAAAAGAAGAAAAAGAAGAAGTGGTGAATATATGTCTGAAAATAATCAGGAGGATTTATTCTCATGTTTTATCCTCCATCATGTTTCATTTTGCTAAGTATTGAGTTTCAAAATGTACTTCCACAATCACTAAATCACTTACTCCATTGCTCTTTTTCAACCCTAAGTTTAGCCATACTATTTCATTTTATCCACCCTATATCACCTTGGCCCCATTACAACCTTAATAAAGTCCTTTTGATCTCTGCATGCATATGTGTTCAAATATGGAAATTAGAAATTTGTCAAGCCTATGGTAGTGCTGATTTATTTGGGTGATTTCTGAGAGTATACACAAACCCAAGCAATTGAGATATAGAGAGCATAAAGAGAACATCTATCACATTTTCATCCACTCTTTGATTTGATCACTCAATTTGTGAAACTAGTATGTAATGCTTCTTATTCACACTTATCATGACCTCTTGATATAAGGGATGATGTGCATTACTTATTATTTTAGACTTCAAAAAAAAAATCAATTTGAAAAAAAAAAAAAACTTTTTTCTGTTGTTTCTCATTTTAGTTTTTGGTTTGGTTTTGCCCTGGAGTGCAAAAGCTTAAGTGTGGGGGAATTTGATAAATCAATTTTAATACACTTATTATAGTTTTACACTTGGGGTTTATTATATAATTACTATGTTTAATAATAGTATTTTAATTAAGTTTTATGTTGTTTAGTTAAATTGAAGTATTATGTATATATGTTTCAATTTTCGTTTTTTGTATGTATCTTGAGTATCTTGCCTTATTTTGGCCATAACTTGGGCTTTTATAATCCAAATGGGCTAATCTTGGAGCCCATGGAAAGCTAAGACAGAGGGCTACATCATGATGATCAAATTTGGTTATTTTACATCTGGAAAAAATAAAGAAATGGAGCTTGAATCAATCAGCCCTTATATGTCCCACCAGCATTGACATAGTTCACCAAAATACACATATCTGGAGCTCTAGGTGTCCAAATGACCTCATTCTTGCGCCAAATTCTCAATAAGACAGATATCTACAACTTTCATGTTGAAGGTTGTTCAAAATTCGGCCATCTAGAAGGTCATATTGGACTCGCAAGGTGGAGAAGATAAAGAGGAGAATGCATTTCAACACCTACCATTATCTTCTTTTGAATTATTGTAATTTCAAGCCCACAAATGTTGAAAAAATGCATTAATAATCAGAAAATGAATGTATAGTATCATCATATCTTGCCTATAAATAGATGCTTGAAGTTGTAAGGAAGATACACAAGAAATACATAAGAAATACATGCTTTAGTTTCCATTATAATTCTATATCTTTGTTTTAGCTTCTTAAGTTTTAGTTCTTTCTTTTGCTTTATCTCCTTGTTCTATATTCCATCCTTCAAGTTATGGTTTTCATTTCCCTTCCTCAATATCAAGTAAGTTAATTTTATTATTTGTTATTTACTTTTATAATCAAAGTTTTAGTAAATTTAATATTAGCTTTCATTGTTAAAAATTATCATGGAAGCTTAATCTTTTAAAATCAACTCAAGGAATTTAATTTTTCTTTATGTTAACTTTGAGTTCTTGCTCTTAATATTTTGATTAAAGATAATTACTTTTCTTTGTTTCTCAAGCACTTATAATGGTAGATTATTTAAGTGTATAACCGATTGGTATATAATTAAACAATCTATAATCTAAACTGATGTTGGTTGGTTAATCAATAATCAATTTGAGAACAAAGATTAAGTTACTAAATAAGAGATTTCTATTTAGTTTCTTAACTCAATCAAATTATGGTCTTAAAGTTATTTTAGTAATTAATAAGAATATATCGATTGATTATTCTTATTAGTTCATTAATTCAATTCTAGAAGATTTTCTAGAATATAATCATTTAGGGATTCCAAATGATTCAAGATTGAGAAATTAATTATATTTAATCATATTTGTGAACAATGATTAGTTAACTAAAGATTTATTAATTCCTTGGGTTGGTTGTTTCTAAATTTGATTATTCCTACTCATAAATTTACTTTTTGCACTATCATATAATCACTTAATTTTCCTTTCAAGCTCAACACAAACCCCCCCTTTATTATAACTAAATTGAGTGTAACTAATTGAACTAAGGTCCTCGAGAGACGACTAAGGTTGTTCACCTTATACTATATTAATTTAACTTTTTATTTGACCCGACAACGACAGCGTGTCACACACCCACCTAGGTGAGAAATAATGAGAGTTCCTTATTCTTACAGCAATTGGTTACATGCTTTATGAACAAGGTAATGGTGCATACAATTTAAGGAATTGGTATTAACGAGATCATTTGCCCAAACATCAACTCAGATTATTGTCTTTTAAAATTTTGGCTGTAACAGAAGCTAATTTTGTTGAAATGCTTGATTCCCTTTCCAAACTTCTTTTTACTTGAAGACAAGCAAAAATCTAGGTTGGGGAGAGTTTGATAAGGGTTGATTAAGCATTGATTTCATGACTCATTTGAACAAATTTTGTAAAGACTTTGAGCTAAATTAATGAATTATTGAAGGAAGTGAGCATGAATCTTTTAATTAGCGATGGATAAATGTATAAAAGAAATATTGTGTTAAAGCTCTTGAAAAGTTGCAGGAAATTCAACAGGAAGGCAAGACAAGGTAAGCAAGCTTGAGCTTGAACAAGTTGGAGAGCATAAGCACCTCTCACGCTTGAGCGTGAACACTAGACGCTTAAGCGTGGATTAAGCATGGGCAGGCATGAATTAAAGGAGACAAAGAGGCATCAGGACCCCTCTCACGCTCAAGCATGGGAATGAGCCGCTTGAGCGTGAGCTCGAGAGCGCCCAAGCGAGGAGTAAGCGTGAGCGTGACCTAGGCACGAATGGCGCTTGAGCGTAACTATATGGAGCTCAAGCGTGACCCTGCACATGAAGAACGCTTGAGCGTAAGCATTACACGCTTGAGCGTGACTAATGGATAACAAAGCATAAGCCGAGCGCGCCTGAGCGTGGAACAAACATACTGAACAAAAGAAAACCACGCTTAAGCGTGATTAAGATGGTTTGAGCGTGGAACATTTAATAAGTATCAGGACCCTTCACGCTTGAGCGTGACCATCAAGCACAAGCGTGACTCATGCAGTATGGGATTTTTCAATTTAATATTCACTAATGGTGCGATGCCAACTCACCCACTTTCTTGTGTTTCTACAAGTCTCTGAAAGATGCTGCATGGGTTCTACGCAAGTGGGAAAGGGAAGCTGAACCTTGACTCCTATAAATCAAGCGGCAAACAACATCATCCATCATCCCTGTAATCCCCTGTATTTTCCCTCACAATCCAACCTTTTCCATTATCTTTTGTATTTATATTCTGAGGGTGAAAATGCAAAGCATGAGTAACTAAACTCCCTTATGGGATTGGCTGTAATCCATTCAACACTGAAGTAATGTTGTTGTAAGTTTTTATTTAGTAATGAGATTTGATAAGTTTCTGTATTTCCTTCTGCGTTTAATGCCTGAAAGTACTTGATCACTATTTTCTTGTTTTAAGTTTTCTCAAGTATGCTGGGAAGTGACTTTTGAAAGCAGATCCGAAAGAAATACTTGTTGTGAGTAGGTAGCCAGGGATGGCGTCTAACGCAATAAACGTCAAAATAATCGATCGATAATGCTGGGATGATTTCAAAGTGACTGAGGGATCAGCGGTTTGAAATCATTCTTATGAATTTTGTAGTCGAGGGATCGATACAAATGACTTTGATTGTGACGTAGAAATTATCTTTTTGATTTACTTATATAAAAACTTATGCAGCTTACAGAAGGTGAAGATGTGATGAAGCCAATCCCTATTTTACAAAACTGATTTTTCCAACACCATTTACTGTCATCTTTTACAGAATTTCACTCTCTGTTATTTATTACTTTTTCATTCAACATCATTCACCACAAAACAAACTAAAAACCTTCTGCCTAATCAATTCAAAACTAAGATCTTCATTCTAACACCTCCCTAGTGGAACGATAACTATACTGTATTATAACTTCTGTGTTTAAACTTGGCACAAGCATTACATTGAGTTCATATTCTACAAACCTGATTCTCTTTCATTGAACGCTTCATTCCAATATTTCAAAAACACATTAACAATCTCATCGACACCTATCCCACACACAACGTAAACAATCTAGAATTGAGTCCCTCTTACTCTCTTTAGGGTCCCTAAGATACATTCTAAGTTATCTCACCACTTTTTAATCTCAGCTAACCATTCCTATTTTCCCATTCATCTCTCAGGATTACTAATATCTATACAATCATATTTAAACAATAATCAGTCATAATCTCCTTACAATGAAGCAATGCATGAGTTCCATTTCATTAATTTCAATCTCTTCTTTTAGCCATCATAATGCATGTGGGCCCAATACTTGTCATTATATCATATCAGAATCCGTCCTGTCCAGGTTGCCCCTGGACACAATGTTTCCACACTAGAGCGACCAGAGTACACCAAGATATGAGAAGATGGATAGATTAAATCAAGAGTGGACCTTGGACAATCAATCTCATAATCGTCAACAAGGAATAGCGAAAGTGCACAATTAATTCATGAAGGGTGAATGGAAATGAGGGAAGGTTCAAGAATATCTCATTTAGTTGTTAAAATATGTTAATTATATGCATATGTTGTTGTATAATCATATCGTGACCAAACAATACTAATCATACCCCAAAACAGAGGAAACTATGTGAAAACAGGGCCATGAATCGATTTAAGGACCCCATGAATCGATTTAGAAGCTTCTGGAGTCTAAACAATGAAAACAGGGCCCTTTGAATCGATTCAAGCTCGTATGAATCGAATCAAACGTTCCTGGACCTCATGAACAGTGATTCCAGTGAGCTTTGAATTGATTCATGCGGGGGCTTGAATCGATTCAAAGTACCCAAAATTTAGGAACAGTAAAAACAGTGTGTCTTGAATCGATTCAAACACTATTATGAATCGATTCATGACAGCACAAAGGCCATTTTATGTAGAAAAAGTCACAGTTTTGGACTTCTAACGCCCCTAACTTTCTCATATGAATTCCAATGCCTACCAAAATTTGACACCAACTTATATACATCATTTGTGACGTGTGGCCACTGACCGCACTAAAAAATTCCCAAAAACGAGAGAGTTATGCACATAAATGGGTTTCACTCATTTTGAGGCATTTTTGTGTAACTCAAGCACCTATTCTCAATGGAATTGGCCTATTCCAATTCCTACAAGTCACAAATCATGCATTTAAGCCATTGGGACCATTATATGTCATTCAAACCTCACAAAACTCTTTTTGACCCTATTGGTTCCTCAATTATGCATAAAACCATGAAAATTCCTCATATACTTCATGCCAAAATCATTCATTCATCATTCTAATACCCTACTCATATTCTCATTCATACACAATACTCATATGCATTGTTAATAAACATAAACCTTATGGAATCAACATCCATCCATTAACATTGCATATAATCCTTCAATTTACAATCAATATCATCCATTGTTAGGGTCATTACTAAAAATTAGCCATTCAAAAACACATAGGTCTAATTTTAACTCATGACCCATAAATTAAGATTCATGACCAACCATTTATCATATACATAATAAAAGTCTACTCATATCAAGTGATTTACAAAAGATGTTGGCCAAGGCTCACACGTTTTTCCATATTTACCTTCATCATTACTCACCTTTCAAAAGAGTAGTATTTTCATCACACCTACATCAAGCTTTAAAATGGCAACTAGGAGGTAAGTAATATATACCAAATGATTCAAAATCATACATTATGATGAAACATATACATGTATGCATAACATATATCTCTCAAGAAGCATCATAAGCTTCATTCATACATCATCTCATTCCATTTCAACATCATGCATATCCAAATCATCATATTCATAACTCACACATCAAAATCATGATATTCTCAATAAAGGTCATCACACATTCAATGTTAGTACCACAACTTCCTTCCTATTTATTTAACGATCATCCATCGCCGCCACGGGCTACCAACTGACTATATGTAAATGCTCTTATAGCTAATACATATGGACAAAGGAATCAATAACAAATACGGATCCGACTGTGGGAAACAATATCATATCAAGTATGGGTCAAGCATAGGTGTGCTACTATGCCCCTACTACAGTAGTAAAAGTGTACACTTATATCTCAAATCATGCATGCTTAACATCATCCTTTTACTGGTACCAAACAGCTATCGCCTATTTGTAGCACTAGTCACCCCGTGACTTGCAGATTCAACAACTTGGCCTCACTTGTCATAACTGCTACGGGCCTTGATAAGTCTTGAAAAGACTTAATTATTTCACCTTTTATTTAACTTAATTCATTAAATATTGTTTAGTTTGGCTTTATTATTTAATAAAGTGTTAATAATTTGTATTATATTTATTTATTTCAAAAGTGTTTAATTTATGTAAGAAAATGATTAAAAACATTAATAAGTTAAGAAATTATGCTTATTTATAATTTCACTAACCCAACGTACAAACGCTGGACAGCCAGTGTACAAATGCTAGGCAATTATTTGTTTATTGGTGCAGGAACAAGTCCCGCTCAAGCTTGAAGACTGCAAGCTCAAGCGAGAGCCATGCAAAGAACGTCAAAAGAAAAGAAAGGAAACCACGAGCTCGCTCAAGCAAGAAAGCTCACGTTTAAGCGTGAGTCTAAAATACCATCCACGCTCAAAGCTTCCACGCTCACGCTCAAGCGTGACTCATATAGTGCATTGAATAACTCGAGCTTGCTCAAGCGAGAGCCCTTCACGCTCAAGCATGGTGGCAATTATTTAAATGCTGTTGTTCCCTCCAAAAGACGCTCTGCACCATTTTTGTTCCTGTTGCTTGATCTTTTGCTTTTGTACATTAGTAATTTATGTATCAAGTTATAATTATTTATTTACTTCTAATTATGTAATTAGTTTAGTTAGTTTAATTATTAATTAAGGTTTCTTTGTAATTAATTAAGTTAGTTAGTTAGTTATTTGTCTATATATACTTGCACATACTCTGTAAAGTGGGACACGAACAGAGACAATAAAGCACAGTAGATACAATATGATTCATTTTTCCATTTTCACTCTCTCTAATTCTTATCTCTCTCTAAATTCTCTCATCCATATCTCTCCACATTCCTTCGATAGAATCCATTTCCATGTGTTTCTAAGACCCTAGGGTTGGGATTGCGAAGGTTTGCAATGAATTCTTGAAAGTGTGTTGAGGAAATTAACTTCTAAATCATGAGGAGGACAAGCTGAGGAGTGGATCTACTTTGCTGGATTGACAAATCCAGATCTGATGAAGAAACTCACCAGTGAGGAATCATGGTTGAGGCTTAGGTAACTTCCAGCTTCCTAACTAATTCAGGCCTAGTAATTAGGTGAATAGTTAGGGTTCAACCCCCAATTTCACATTATATTTCCCTATTAATTGAATACCTAAGGGATTAAGGTTTAATGCTTAGGAATTAGTGTTATTCACCTAAGGAATTAGGGAGTAACCATCTGTGGATTGTCCTCTTGAGTCTGAAGCTTGATTGAACCTTAATTGTATGTTTCTTGATGAAATTGTAAGCTGAAGCAATCCTAACCTATCTTCCATTAGTCACATTCCATCTTCTATACTGTCTCTGAAAATACAAAAACATTAGAAATATAAAATAACAAAAACAGAATGAACTCTATCTGCATTGCGTTGGTTCAGCTTGTATCAGTATAAGATTGAGGTAATTACCACAATCCCTGTGGGAACGATCAAATATATTACAAATTTAACGATTGGTGCGCTTACCAAAAGAATAAATCCTCTGAGAGTCATACAATAAGTCAATATTAATTCAAGATTTTCACACCAAGTTAATGGCTCAGGGATTTAGAATCAAGTTAATGGCGCCGTTGCCGGGGATTGTTGAGTAATATCAATAATCCTTGGACCGGTACTAGACTGAACCGTTTAATTTTGTTTTGCATTTAGTAAGTAGTTTGATTCTTGTTTTTAGTATAGTAGTAGTTTGTTTTTGTGTAGCTATAGTAGTAGCTGTGAATTGTTTTTGTGTCTAACATTTGGTGTATGCAGTCAAGGAACAGAGGAGAGCCTTTCTTCTTTGATCCTGATATTGATTTGTTAGAGCGTAAGCTTAGAAAGGAGAAAAAGAAAAAAGAGCAGAAAGAGATGGAATAGAGGAGAGTTACACTTGGTGACTACTCCAGGCCTATTGAAGAAGGATCGCAATCTAGCATCCTTAGGCCTCCGATTGCAGCCAATAATTTTGAACTTAAACCGGCTCTATTGCAGTTGGTTAGAAATGATCAATTCGGAGGAAGTGAGGTTGAGGATCCAAATTTGCATCTAGCAACCTTCCTCTAAATTTATGATACTATGAAAATGAATGGAGTCCCTAAAGAGGCAATAAGACTGAGATTATTTCTTTTTTCTTTAAGGGACAGAACAAAAGCCTGGTTGCAGAGCCAACCAAGAGGTAGTATTTCTACTTGGGATGATTTACAAAGAAAATTTTTGATGAAGTATTTCCCTCCTTCCAAGTATGCTAAGTTACGTACTGAAATCACTTGTTTCCAACAGAGAGAGGGTGAATCTCTAATGGAAGCATGGGATAGATATAAAGAGAGTTTGAGGAAATGTCTTCATCATCAAATCACTGATGTACAACAAGTTACTATATTTTATAATGGTGTAAGACTAGCTACTAGGGTCTTGATTGATGCCTCAGCTGGAGGTTCATTAACGACCAAAACAGTAGAAGAAGCTATAGAGCTGATAGATGTTATGGCTTCTAATGAATGTTTAGTAAGTGAAAGGAGCCAAATCCCTAAGAGAGGGATACTAGAATTGGAAGCATAGGATGCTTATTTGGCTCAAAGTAAGTTGATGACTCAGGTTTTAGAGAAATTAAGTGTACAGATTTCAGAACTTCAAAAGCCTAGTCAAGTTTGTATGATAAGCTATGATTTTTGTGGTGGAGATCATGAAAATGGAATGTGTGATCCAAATGTGCCTGCTGAACAAGTGAATTATATGGGGCAACAACAATTTCAAAGGAATTATCCCTCCAATTCCTTTAATCCTAACTATAGGAATCACCCCAATTTTTCATGGCAGAAAGGTCCACATTTGATTCAAAACATGCCACAAAATCAAACCACAAACAGATCACAACAATCTCTTCCCCCTCCTTCTAAAGAGAAATCAGAACTTAAGAATGTGCTGTCTCAGTTCATTCAGGCCACTCAGGCCAGTTTTAAAAATCAAGAAGCGTCCATTAGAAATTTAGAAAATCAAGTTGGACAGTTGTTGAAACAATTATCTGAAAGACAATCAGGCAATTTTCCTGGAGATACTGAGGTAAATCCAAGGGAACATTACAAAGCAATAACTACTAGGAGTGGGAAAATTCTTATCCCAACTCTGAGTCATGAAGTGAGTTTAGAGAAAGATGCTGAAGAAAAAGAAAAAGAGCAGGAAAGTGAGCAAGATAATAATAAAATTGAAAATGAAGTAGAACCAGAAACAGAAAAAGAAAAAGAAAATCAAGTTCATCAGAAGAAAAAGAAAAAGGTTGATTTGATCTTGGAGGAAGCTTCTAAGCTAACTCCTGAGAAATCAAAGAATGCTCCATTTCCACATAGATTTAAAAAACAAATAGAGGAGCAAAAGTTTGCTAAGTTGTTAGATGTGTTCAAAAAGCTTCACATAAGTATTACCTTTGCTGAGGCATTGCAGGAGATGCCTTCATATGTAAAATTTTTGAAAGAACTTCTGTCTAAGAAGAGGAAGCTTAAAGGAGATGAGATGATTGCTCTCACTCAAGAGTGTAGTACAATTATTCAAAAGAAACTCCCTCAAAAGCTAGAAGATCCTGGATCTTTTACAATACCTTGTGCAATAGGGGATGTTCATGTCGAAAGTGCCTTATGTGATCTAGGAGCAAGCATAAACTTGATGCCTTTATCTTTAATGAAGAAGTTAGGAATTAATGACCTGTAACCAACTCGCATGTCTTTGCAGTTGGCTAATAGGTCCATTAAATATCCTCAGGGGATGCTGGAAGATCTGTTAGTTAAGGTAGATAAGTTTATCTTCCCAGCAGATTTTATAGTTTTGGATATGGAGGCTGATAGAGAAATTCCTTTGATTTTAGGAAGACCCTTTTTAGCTACAGGTAGAGCTTTAATTGATGTAGAAAAGGGTGAGCTCATGCTGAGAGTTCAGGAGGAGCAGGTAACTTTTAATGTCTTCCATGCTATGAAATCAAAAGTTATGATTGAAGAAATCAAATGTTATAAGACTTTTATGTTGTTAAAAACTGAAGAAGAGGTTTTACAAGCCTTTTTGGAGGATGATTTTGACACTGAGACTAAGGAGTTAAATGACTCACATTCTGAATTGCTGAACCTACTTGAAGCATGTGAAGTAGGTGATTTTGAAAATGAAAAGAAAGAAAATTTGAATAATACTGAACTTGAGAAAGGTAAGAAAGTGTCTAAAGAAAAACATGATTTAAAACCTTTGCCTTCTCATTTGAAATATGTGTTTTTAGGAAATAATGAATCACATCCTGTAATCATTAATGCTGATTTAAAAGATGAGGATGTAGAAAAATTGATAGGGTTTTAAGGAAATATGAGTCTGCTATTGGCTGGAACATTTCTGACTTAAAGGGAATTAGTCTATCCTTTTGTATGCATAAAATTCTAATGGAGGATGACTATTCCCCTGTTGTTCAGCCACAAAGAAGATTAAACCCCATAATGAAAGAAGCTGTAAGGAAAGAGGTGGTTAAACTTCTTGATGCAGGAATTATCTATCCTATCTCGGACAGCGCTTGGATTAGTCCAGTCCAAGTGGTGCCTAAGAAAGGAGGGATGACCACTGTTAAGAATGAAAAAGGTAAAGTCATTGCCACTAGACCAACTACAGGTTGGAGAATGTGCATAGATTATAGAAGGCTTAATGACTCCACTAGAAAAGACCACTTTCCTTTACCATTTGTAGACCAAATGCTTGAGAGACTGTCAGGTCATGAGTATTACTGCTTTGTTGATGGATATTCTGGTTACAACTAAATTGTGGTTGACCCAAAAGATCAAGAGAAGATAGCCTTCACCTGTCCCTATAGAATCTTTGCTTATAGGTGCATGCCATTTGGTTTGTGCAATGCACCAGCAACCTTTCAAAGGTGTATGCTGGCAATTTTTGGTGACATGGTAGAGAAGTTCATTGAAGTATTCATGGATGACTTCTCAGTGTTTGGAAATAGTTTTGATATATGCCTCAGCAACCTTTCTAAGGTGCTGGTGAGATGTCAGGAGACTAATCTTGTCCTTAACTGGGAAAAATGTCACTTTATGGTTAAAGGAGGGATAATCCTTGGCCACAAAATCTCTGCTGAGGGCATTCAGGTAGATAGAGCCAAGATTAATATCATTGAAAAACTTCCTCCTCCAATAAATGTGAAAGGAGTGAGGAGTTTCCTAGGATGTGCTGGCTTTTATAGGAGATTTATTAAGGATTTTTTGAAAATAGCTAAGCCTTTGACTGATTTACTTGTGAAAGATCATGCTTTTGTTTTTGATGAAAACTGTGTCAAGGCTTTCAAAAATTTGAAATAGAGATTGACTTGAGCTCCAATCCTTGTAGCACCTGATTGGTCTTTACCATTTAAACTAATGTGTGATGCAAGTGATTTTGCTGTGGGAGCTGTGTTGGGTCAAAAGAAAGAAAAATTAACACATGTGATTTATTATGCTAGCAAAGTATTGAATGAGAATCAAATAAATTACACCACCACTGAAAAAGAAATGCTTGCTGTGGTGTATACATTTGATAAATTTAGAGCTTACTTGATTGGTGCTAAGGTCATTGTGTATACAGATAATTCCGCAATCAAGTACTTGCTAGCTAAAAAGGAATCTAAGCCAAGGTTGATCAGGTGGGTTCTTTTACTTCAAGAGCTTGATTTAGAAATAAGAGACAAAAAGGGAGTAGAAAACTCAGTTGTTGATCATTTATCTCGTCTGGTAGGTGAATCTGATTCTATTTTAATTAAAGAAGAATTTCCAGATGAGAGGTTGATGGAAATTATCACAGGGCCATGGTATGCTGATATGGCCAACTTTAAAAGTGCCTCTGTGGTACCTGAAGGTTGGACATCTCAAATGAAGAAAAAATTCTTTCATGACAGTAAAACCTTTCTTTGGGATGATCCATTTCTTTATAAGATAGGAGTAGATGGGATTATTAGGAGATGTGTGCCTGAATCTGAGTAGGAAAGGCTCTTGTGGTATTGCCATGACTCCTATTATGGAGGACACCATGGTGCCTCTAGAATAGCAGCAAAAGTTTTGCAAAGTGGCTTTTATTGGCCAACCATTTTTCAGGATGCTAAAATGTATGTTCAAAGGTGTGATAAGTGTCAAAGAAGTGGAGGTCTCTCTGCTAAAGCTGGCATGCCTTTGACAAATATTTTAGTTATAGAGTTATTTGATGTTTGGGGCATTGACTTCATGGGACCATTCCCAAAGTCATTCTCTAATGAATATATCCTTGTTGCTGTGGATTATGTCTCCAAGTGGGTGGAGTCAATCCCTACCAAAACCAATGATGCACATGTGGTGTTTAGGTTTATAAAGAAAAACATTTTCTCTAGATTTGGAGTCCCTAGAGTCCTCAACAGTGATGGAGAGTCGCATTTCTGTAATAAAATCATGGAAAAAGCCCTGAGACACTATGAGGTACTGCATAAGGTATCTACTCCATATCATCCACAAACTTGTGGACAAGTTGAGCTTTCTAATAGAGAAATTAAAAGAATTTTAGAGAAAGTGGTAGGGAAGTCTAGAAAGGATTGGTCTGTGAGGTTGAATGATGCATTGTGGGCCTATAGGACAGCATTTAAAACTCCTATTGGCATGTCTCCTTATCAGTTAGTTTATGGTAAGGCTTGCCATCTTCCTGTGGAGTTAGAATATAAGGCATGGTGGGCCACAAAGCTATTAAATATGGATTTTGACCAATCTCAAGAAGAGAGAGTCCTAAAACTCCATGAACTTGAGGAGTTTAGACTCAATGCTTATCAGAGTGCCTCCATTTATAAAGAGAAAACTAAGAGGTGGCATGATAAGTGGATAAATAAAAAAGAGTTTCAAAAGGATGATAAGGTCTTGTTGTTCAATTCTAGACTGAGACTTTTTCCAGGAAAACTTAGATCTAAGTGGTCTGGACCTTTTATTATGAATGAGGTCTTTCCTCATGGTACAATTGAATTGAAAGACCCAACCACTGATAGAACTTTTAAGGTGAATGGCCAAAGACTCAAACTCTACTTTGGAGAAGAAGTTGATAGGCAGAAAACCTCTATGTTGCTGTAGGCATCTTTTTAGGTGCCACAAGGTCAAGCTAGTGACCTTAAAGAAGCGCTTTAGGGAGGCAACCCTATATTTTGTTGTTACATTTTGTGTTTTTGTGTTGGAAATTAAAGAAAACTAAAATGTTTGTGAATAAAGTGTGAATAAAATTGTGAATTTTTGAATAAGGTCTGAGTTTTAATGATCATACTCATCCATTTTTTAGTTAGAATTAGAATCAGGTACTTGAGTCGCTTGAGCGAATCTATTTGCGCTTAAGCGTGACCTCCTGTTTGACTAGTTATATACTGTGGTGCTTGAGCGTGATCCTTTCTTGCTTAAGCATGAATGGTGTCTGATGTTAATTCTTTATGTTCGCTCAAGCGAGTACACTGTGAGCTTAAGCGAGTGCATCCATTTCTCTTATTTCGAGAGCGAAACACTTTGCGCTTAAGCGAATTTAATACAAAATGCAAATTACTAAAGATTTGTCTACTCGCTCAAGCGAAAACCATTTAAGCTTAAGCGAGAAGCTCGTGTTGTTCCTCCACGCTTAAACGGAAGCTTACCATGCTTGAGCGTGATTGATTTGTTCCTCCTTGCGCTTGATCGCATACTACCCTCGCCTGAGCGTAAGCTCATTTGTAAGTGCCTGATGCTCGCACTTGAACCTTGTAGTGTCACGCTTAAGCACCTCAAGCTCTCGCTTGAGCACGATCGGGGCTGAGCATGTACTGTTCATTTTCTCACTGAAGCGTGCTACTATGAGCTTGAGCGAGAGTGCCATATTCAAACCATTGATACTCACGCTTGACCCTTACCAACTGAAAAATTCTAAGATCCCCCCAAACTTTGATGTTGGACCGAAGGGGGGACTTTAAGAAATGGTTTCAGGCCGTTGATATAACGAACAGGTTAGATGATGAAGGATGACTTGTTTAACCGGTTATATGTAATAGAGGGCATGCATGTCATTTGGCAATCCCTTATTCGGCCCTTCAATCACTCGGCCCTTCATTCACTCAGTCACTCTCTCACTCTTCCACTCGTCACTAGCTCACTCGTTCCTTCATTCATTGGGTCTTCCACTCTCATTCTTTAACTTTTTCGTTCCTCACCCGATTTCATTCACTCGTTCTTTCATCCACTCTCATTCTGTCACTCTCTCAGTTCCCTCACCCGATCTCTTTCACTCATCTCTCCCTCTCACTCGGTCTCTCACTTCATCACCCGGCCCTTCAATCACTCGACCCTTCATTCACTCGGTCACTCTCCCACTCTTCCACTCGTCACTAGCTCACTTGGTCCTTCATTCATTCGGTCTTCCACTCGTTCTTTCACTCTTTCGTTCCCACCCGATTTCATTCACTCGTTCTTTCATCCACTCTCATTCTGTCACTCTTTCGTTCCTCACCCGATCTCTTTTACTCGTTCTTTTATTCACTCGGTCTCTCACTCCATCACTCGGTTCTTTCATCCACTCGGTATCTCTTTCACTCGTTGTTTCATTCACTCGTTCTTTTTCTCGATCTTTCAGCGTATACGGAGATTTAGCATACTACCCACGCTTGAGCGTGAGTGCCAATATTGAAGGCACCTGATGCTATTTGTTTGGTGCTTGAGCGTAGTATGACACGCTTGAGCGAATATCATACCTGATGCCTTGTATGTGATTTAAATTGGGCGTTGGTACGCCAATATTTCAGTGTACTTACGCGTATCTCGGGTAGTGGGTTCAACATTATAAAACCCCCTCGGTGTACAAACCTTAACTTTCTACACTGGAAACTTGGGATTTTGAAGAGGAAAAGGCACAACTTCCGATTCTTGAGAAAGGTACCATCTTTTCATTTCTTTCTTTCAATTCTTAGTTACATAGTTAATATTTTACTGTTTCATTATCAAAATTCTTTCATTGTTCATAGCCATTCATGTTACATTTTTTGGTTTGCTGTGATTGTTTGGTTTTTGTACTTATTTTCATTTAGGCTTTTTAACCACCATTTTTACCACTCACGATGAGAAGAAGATCACAAAGATTTTTGAAAAAACTTGAAGAAATTGTGGAAGTGGAAAATGTGAAGAAAACCCTAAAAGACAATGGAAAGGGGGTGGTTACTGCCAGTATTTCTGATTTTCCACCACCTAAACCAACTCAAAGTCTGAGTGAGAGAAATAAATCCCAGACAGCTGAAAGTTTTGATGGGCATAGGTTTAGAGATTTTAAGGCTGCCCAAGAGTATGAGAAAAAGTTTAAAACTAGAGGAGTAATCAGGGACAGAGGTCTGGTCCTTGATGGTGAAAAATGTGCTGATGTTACTGTACAAGCTGCTATGATTGAAAGGGAATGAAAGTTCTTTAATGAGAATTTAGGCAATGGTTACCAGGAACTCACTAGAGAATTTTATGCCAATTTGAGGATTCATTCTATGGAGGATAAGTTTCCTTTTTCTTCTTTCCTAAGAGGAGTCACCATTCCTCTAACTGGTAACATTTTGAATAAGCTGTTGCAAATACCTATACTGGAGGAAGAAGGATGTCACTATACATGGAAAGTGGATATTTTTCATAGGGCTGAAAATGAAAATCTTAGGAAAGAAATATTAGAGGAATGCTGTGAACAGGGAGCTGCATATTTGACACGGGTCACTGGTGTACCAAAAAGTGTCAGGAAGAATTGTTTGAATCACCTTCCCCTTCTATGGTGCCACTATATCCTATCATCTTTGCAACCTGTGTTGCATGCTACTGAGATTACCATTAAGAGGTTAGTCTTGATTTACTGCCTAATGAAAGGTTTGTATGTAAATCTGGGTGAGTTAATACTGGAGGAGATGATGAAAAACCTTGAAAAGAATCGTCAACTCCATATTGCTCTGTTATCACCCTGTTGGCCCAAAAGAATCAGGCTATGGTGAATTATGCTGAATTCACAAAGGTAAAGCCTGAGAGGATTATGGATAAGCAATGAGTGATAAACCACATTGACAATTTTATGCCTCAAAAGTCTAAGCGTCCAAGGCAACCTCAACCAACATCTTTTGCACCACCACCTCTAATAGGAACAGGTCCTTCTTCTGATATTTCCATGATAATGCAGGAACTGCAGGTTATGAAGAAGATGCAGCTGGGAACCTATGATCTGGTCCTGAACCATGATCTCATGCTGAGAAAGATTGCCACCAAATTGAATGTGGATCATGCTGAAGAAATGGGAGTTCCACCTGATAGAGATTCATGGTTGGCTTCCATTGGATTCACCATTCCCCCTGATGACACACCCTTAGCAGCTGAATTTCCAACTTCTCCTTAGCAGACGATGATGAGTCCATGAGTGAAGACAATGAAGAAGAGGATGACTGATCTTTTACTCTATGTTTATGTTATGATGATTCTTTGTAATGACTTTGTGTAAATATTTCCTTGAACAATGTATTTCCCTTTTCAGTTGTAATGGAACTTTATTTCTATGTTACATTATTTGTTATTATTTCTTTTCTCAATTGTATTGTTAAATCCATGCACTCCATTCCAAACAATTTCTTACCATGCACTACCATTTAGGTAAAAAGGGAAGTAATCTATTCTTTCATCTTATTGATTGATCAGTTATGTTAATTATGTTTAATTTAGAATTCATCGTAATCATTTAAAGTTTGCTGATTCTCAGGCTTTAAATGGATAAATTAATTGATTGGCATTGCTCAATTCATGATCCCTATCCATAACTATTTCAATCCTATATTATTTGTTTATTCAGCATGCTAGTTAGCAATCTGAGTTATAATCTTGCATTAAGTTTGGGGACATGATTGGCTGATTACCTGTTATTTTTTTTATAGCTTTTGAGCCTATATTAATTCTTTTCTGAGTGAGCCTGCATTCTTGTTTAGTGAGACAGAATTTGCTTCAATGCTTGCTAAATGATTATATGTGTGCCAATTGGAAATGATGAAGGCCTTCTTTATTAAATTAGCCAGGGCAAAATTTAGCCATCCTAATTTTATTAATTATCCTTTGACCCAATATTTAAGCCAGAGACCCTTTCATTCTAATTATGTACCTACCTTTACAAGCCTCTTTATCTGAGAAAAACCAAGTGAATTATCCCTGGATGTTCCACTAATGAAGTGTTGAGTCTTACTTATTGCTAGGGACTAGCAAGTTCTAAGTTTGGGGATGAAGAGTGTGCCTAACAGTAATTAAAAGGCACACTCTGACCTTAATTATAGATGAGGATTTTGAGAAATGAAAGGAAGAACAGCAAATGCAAAAAGAAAAAAATGAAAAAAAGCAGCAAAGAAAGAAGGTGCAAAGCACCACAAGAAAAAAATGGTATTGAAAAACAAAATAGAAGAAAAGAAAGAGTCCCAAGGACTGAAAGAGAAGAAGGTGCAAAGCATTATAAATTATTAAGTTACAATTCATATGAAAAATAATGTAAATAAAATAGCTAGTTAGTTAAGACATTTAAGTTAAGATTGAGGCAAGGCATCAGTGGGCACATCTTTTAACCCAACATTGACTAGAAAAACAAAAATAGAGCCTATAGCCTAACCCCATTACAAGCTTAAAAAGCCCTTACTGATCCAATTGTGTTAGCATATGTCATGATGTTTAGAACTGTTGCAAGCCTATGTTGATCTAACAATTATGCAGGTGATGAGTGCATATTATTGAACCTTATACACTGAGAGAAGAGTGAAACACCAATCCAGTGAGGAAAGTATCACCAATTTGTCCCAAAGGAGGTGTGAGTAATTATATATTCAGAATTTACGAAAGGAAAGCATGGATGATATTGAATAATTATGGTATGAACTAAGTTAAGGAAAGGTTGATTGTTTTGAGTAAGTGTTGTTATTTAATTAATCTGAGTATTTTCTTGAGGACAAGCAAGTTTTAAGTTTGGGGATTGATAAGTCTTGAAAAGACTTAATTATTCCACTGTTTATTTAACATAAATTACTAAGTATTGTCTAGTTTTGATATTATTATTTAATAATTTGTTAATAATTCATGTTTTAGTTATTCATTTCAAAAGTATGTTATTTATGTAAGAAACCGATTGAAAATATTAATTAGTTAAGGAATTTTGAAGTATTTATAAATTCACTAAGCAGCCCGCATATAATTGCTAGGCAAGTAGCTTTTTATTGGTACAGGAACAGGGCGCACTCGAGATAAGAAGAAAATTCCAAGTGAAATCCTACAAATCCGAGCAGGAATTGATAATTCCGAGTGAGTCTTCACAAATCCGACTGAAAGGAGCTCAAATACTGACCAAGAGAGACTTCAGGAAAGCTAACTTAAGAAGACTCCCAAGACACCGACCCCAAAAGAGTCCAAAAACCGACTCAACAAAGACTCGGAATATTGTACGAAGAATCCGAGCGCCAACTGCAGAATACCGACTGAGTAATTAATCCGCTCAAGCGTATGTTGAATCGCTCAAGCGAGGGCCCAAGATTCATTCAAGCAAACAAGTTAGCTCAAGTGTAACTACAGAATATCAATTCGCCCAAGCTTCTCAATCACGCTTAAGCGACAAAGGAACACTGCAGTGCAATTCCCGAATTCGCCCAAGCGAGAGTTTAGTCCACTCAAGTGAGAACCCAGTAGCTGAAGCATAAAGGCAGTAATTTAAACATTGTTCCTTCCCTCCAACAACACACTCGACGCAGTGCAGTTTCCATCTTCCATTGCCTTCGCTTCTACTTGTACCTTAATAATTTAAGTAGTGAGCTGTTATTAGTTGGCACTGAGTTGTACATTAGCTAATGATGAGTTGTAATCTGCTAAGAGCTGAGCTGTGATTAGTTAGTTAAGTTTAGTCGTTAACTTAAGGTTTCGGAGTTATCAGTTTTAGTTAGTTAGTTTTTAGATAGAAGCCTATATATACTCATGAACATACTCTGTAAAAAGGACGAAAAAACAGAGACAGAATACATAAAACAAATAATACACTTCATTTTTCCAATTCCAATCTTTCACTACATTTTTATCTCTCTAAACTCTTCCATCCATGTCTCTCTGTATTCCTTCGATGAATCCAACGTCGATGGAGTTCTAAATCCCTAAGGTTGGGTTTGCGAAGGTTAGTAATGGAGTCTTGAAGCTGTGAGCAAGTAGATCGACTTCTAGATCCTGAGGCGAACAAGCTGAGGAGTGGAGCAGAACTGCTGGATTGACAAATCCAGAATCAATGAAGAACTTCACCAGTGAGGAATCATGGCTGAAGCTTAGGTAACTTCCAACTTTCTAACTAGTTCAGGCCTAATCAATTTAGGTGAATAGTTAGAGTTCAACCTCCAATTTCGCATTAGATTCTTAGGTTAATCGAGCACTTAAGGAATTAAGGTTCATTGCTTAAGAATTAGTGTTTTTCACCTAAGGAATTAGGGAGTAACCACAAGCGGATTGTCCTCTAGATTGTGAAGTTCGATTATACTTAATTGCATGTTTCTTGAGGAAATTGTGAGCCGAAGCAGTCCTGACCTGTTTTCTTTAAATCACTTCCCACATTTCACTTTAACTCTGTTTCTGAAAATACAAAAAACAACTATAAAACACTAAAACCATAAAAACCGAATGAACTTCATGTATTTTCTGTTGGTTCAGCTTGTACTAGTCCTAGATTGAGGTACTTACCACAATCCCTGTGGGACGATCAAATACACTACAATTTTAACGACTGGTGCGCTTGCCAAAGTGTAAATCCGAGAGTCACATTTTGTTTTACTAAGATTTTTTTTTTACCACCAAGTTAATGACTCGGGATTTTAGCATCAAGTTAATGGCGCCGTTGCCGGGGATTGTTGAGTAATATCAACAATCCTTGGACCGGTACTAGAGTGAACCGTTTTACTTTTGTTTGCATTTAATACGTAGTTTCAAGTTTGTTTTTAGTAAAAGTATTTTTGTCATTTTCGTATAGATTTAGTCGTAGCAGTGAATTGTTCTTTTGTTTGACATTTGTTGTATGCAGTCAAGGAGCAGAGGAGAACCTTTCTTCTTTGATCCTGACATAGACTTGTTAGAACGTAGACTAAGAAAAGAGAAAAAGCAAAAAGAAGAAAAAGAAATGGAACAGAGGAGAGTTACACTAGGTGACTACTCCAGGCCGACTGAAGAAGGATCGCAATCTAGCATCCTTAGGCCACCAATTTCAGCAAATAATTTTGAACTAAAACCAGCTTTACTGTAGTTGGTAAGAAATGAATAGTTCGGAGGAAGTGAGGCTGAGGATCCAAATTTGTATCTAGCAACCTTCCTCCAAATCTGTGACACGGTAAAAATGAATGGAGTCCCTGACGAGGCAATCCGACTGAGATTGTTTCCGTTTTCAGTGAGGGACCGAGCAAAAGCCTGGTTGCAGAGTCAACCGAGAGGCAGTATTTCCACCTGGGAGGATTTGCAAAGGAAATTTTTGATTAAATACTTTCCTCCTTCTAAATATGCAAAGTTGCGCAATAAAATCACATGTTTCCAGCAAAGAGAAGGTGAGTCTTTGATGGAAGCATGGGATCGGTATAAGGAAAGCCTGAGGAGATGTCCTCATCATCAGATTTTTGATGTGTAGCAGGTGACTATTTTCTATAATGGTGTCAGGCCAGCTACCAGGGTCCTGATTGATGCCTTGGCTGGAGGCTCATTAACAACTAAAACTGTAGAAGAAGCTATAGAGCTGATTGATGTGATGGCTTCTAATGAATGTTTGATTAGTGAGAGGAGCCAAGTCCCTAAGAGAGGGATATTAGAATTAGAAGCACAAGATGCTTATCTGGCTCAGAGTAAACTGATGACTCAGGCTTTGGAAAAATTAAGCATTCAGATTTCAGAACTCCAAAAGCCGAGTCAAGTTTCTATAATCAGTTGTGATTTTTATGGTGGAGACCATGAGAATGGATTGTGTGATCCAAATGTGCCTTCCGAGCAAGTGAATTATATGGGGCAGCAACAATATCAAAGGAATTATCCTTCTAATTCCTTTAATCCTAATTACAGGAGCCACCCTAATTTTTCCTGGTAGAAAGGTCCACATTTGAATCAGAACATTCCACCGAGTCAACCCACAAATAGACCACAACAACCTTCTCACCCTCCTGTTAAAGAAAAATCCGAACTTGAGAATGTACTTTCTCAGTTTATTCAGGCCACTCAGGTCAGTTTTAAGAATCAGGAAGCATCCATAAGAAATTTAGAAAACCAAGTAGGACAGCTTTCTAAACAATTAACTGAGAGGCAAGCAGGAAATTTCCCTGGAGATACCGAGGTAAATCCAAGGGAACATTGCAAGGCCATAATTACTAGGAGTGGAAAAATTATTTCTCCATCTCCGAGTCAGGAAATAAGTTCAGAAAAAGAAATAATACAAGAAACCGAGCAGGACAATAAAAATGAAGTAGAAAATAAAAATGAAACAGAAAAAGAAAAAGAAAATAAAGTCCATCAAAAGAAAAAGAAAAAGGTTGATCTGATTCTGGAAGAAGCTTCTAAGCTGACTCCTGAAAAATTGAGGAATGCTCTATTTCCGCACAGGTTTAAAAAGCAAATAGAGGAGCAGAAGTTTGCTAGGTTCTTAGAGGTTTTCAAGAAACTTCACATTAATATCCCTTTTGCCGAGGCATTGCAGGAGATGCCTTCCTATGCAAAATTTTTAAAAGAATTATTGTCTAAGAAGAGGAAGCTTAGGGGGAATGAAATGATTACTCTCACTCAAGAGTGTAGCGCAATCATTCAAAAAAAACTTTTCCAAAAGTTAGAGGATCCTGGATCTTTTACAATACCGTGTGCAATTGGGGATATTCATGTAGGAAGTGCTCTCTGTGATCTAGGAGCCAGTATAAACCTGATGCCTCTATCTTTGATGAAAAAACTGGGAATTAATGACTTGCAACCGACTCGCATGTCCTTGCAGTTGGCTGACAGGTCCATTAAATATCCCCAAGGGATGCTGGAAGACTTGTTAGTGAAAGTAGATAAATTTATCTTTCCAGCAGACTTCATAGTGTTGGATATGGAAGCTGACCGAGAGATCCCTTTGATCTTAGGTAGACCCTTCCTAGCTACTGGCAGAGCACTAATTGATGTAGAAAAGGGTGAACTTATGCTGAGAGTTCAAGAGGAGCAAGTA
The DNA here is from genome assembly GCA_037962975.1 of Clitoria ternatea. NCBI lineage: Eukaryota > Viridiplantae > Streptophyta > Magnoliopsida > Fabales > Fabaceae > Clitoria > Clitoria ternatea. The sequence continues at coordinate 24,637,787 of CM075672.1, read as the reverse complement.
ATTTTTAATGTCTTCAATTCAATGAAACATCCGACTGAACGGATGGATTGCCTAATGATTGAAGAGGTTGAAAATTACCAGACTCCATTACTATTAAAAACTGAGGAAGAAGCCCTACAAATTTTTTTAGAGGATGACTTTCACTCCGAGACTGAGGAGTTAAATGACTCTCACTTGGAAATATTGAGCCTACTGGAAGTATTAGAAGTAGGTGATTTTGAAAAAGAAAAGAAAAATAATTTGAAAAATACTGAAGCTGAGAAAAGAAAGGAATTTTCTGAAGAAAAATGTGATTTAAAACCTTTACCTTCTCATCTGAAATATGTCTTCCTGAGAGGAAACGACACTCATCCTGTCATTGTTAATGCCGACTTAAAAGAAGAGGATGTGAATAAACTAATTGGGGTATTAAAGGCTCATGAATCCGCCATTGGCTGGAACATTTCTGACTTGAAGGGAATCAGTCCATCCTTTTGTATGCACAAAATCCTGATGGAGGATGACTATTCCCCTGTTGTACAGCCACAACGTAGACTGAACCCCATTATGAAGGAAGCAGTGAGGAAGGAAGTGGTCAAGCTCCTAGATGCAGGAATCATTTACCCGATCTCGGACAGCACTTGGATTAGCCCTGTCCAAGTGGTGCCCAAGAAGGGAGGAATGACGACTGTAAGAAATGACCAAGGTGAAGTTATTGCCACCCGGCCCACAACAGGCTGGAGGATGTGTATTGATTACCGAAGGCTGAATGACTTCACTCGGAAAGACCATTTCCCCGTGCCATTTGTTGACCAAATGCTCGAGAGGTTATCAGGGCATGTGTATTGTTTTCTTGATGGGTACTCGGGTTATAACCAAATTGTGGTTGACCCAAAAGACCAAGAAAAGACTGCATTCACCCGTCCTTATGGAATTTTTGCATATAGGCGCATGCCGTTCGGGCTGTGCAACGCTTCTGCAACCTTTCAAAGGTGCATGCTGGCAATTTTTGGGGATATGGTGGAAAAATTCATTGAAGTGTTTATGGATGACTTCTCGGTATTTGGGAGTAATTTTGATTCATGCCTCAGCAACCTATCTAAGGTGCTGGTGAGATGCCAAGAAACTAACCTTGTCCTTAACTGGGAAAAATGCCATTTTATGGTTAAGGAATGGATAGTCCTTGGCCACAAAATCTCTGCTGAGGGCATTCAAGTGGACCGAGCCAAGATTGAAATTATTGAAAAACTTCCTCCTCCGATCAACGTGAAAGGAGTAAGGAGTTTTCTAGGATGTGCTGGGTTTTATAGAAGATTCATAAAAGACTTTTCAAAAATAGCTAAGCCTTTGACCGATTTGCTTGTGAAAGATCATGTGTTTGCATTTAAAGAAAACTGTGTCAAGGCATTTGAAAAATTAAAACATAGTTTGACTTCAGCTCCGATCCTTGCATCACCCGACTGGTCTTTACTGTTTGAATTAATGTGTGATGCAAGTGACTTTGCAGTCAGGGCTGTGCTGGGTCAGAAAAAAGGAAAATTAACTCATGTAAACTATTATGCTAGTAAGGTGTTGAATGAAAATCAAATACATTACACCACTACTGAAAAAGAAATGCTTGCTGTGGTGTATGCATTTGATAAATTTTGTGCTTACTTGATTGGGGCCAAGGTTATTGTATATACAGACCACTCGGCAATCAAGTATTTACTAGCTAAGAAAGAGTCTAAACCGAGACTGATTAGGTGGGTTCTGTTACTCCAAGAGTTTGACTTAGAAATACGAGACAAAAAAGGAGTAGAGAACTCAGTTGCAGACCAATTGTCTCGTCTGGAAGTTGAGTCGGATTCTGTCGTAATAAAAGAAGAATTTCCAGATGAAAGGTTGATGGCAATTATAACTGGGCCTTGGTACGCTGACATGGCAAATTTTAAAAGTGCCTCGGTGGTACCTGATGGTTGGACATCCCAAATGAGAAAAAAAATTTTCATGATAGTAAGGCTTTTCTTTGGGATGATCCATTTTTGTTTAAAATAGGCGTAGATGGAGTGATCAGGCGCTGTGTGCCTGAATCCGAGCAAGAAAGGCTCTTGTGGCACTGCCACGACTCCTATTATGGAGGTCATCATGGTGCCTCCCTTACAGCAGCAAAAATCTTACAGAGTGGCTTTTATTGGCCAACTATCTTTCAAGATGCCAAAGAATATGTCAAAAGGTGTGATAAATGTCAAAGAAGTGGAGGTCTCTCTGCTAAATCTGGCATGCCTTTGACAAATATTCTAATTGTGGAATTATTTGACGTTTGGGGTATCGACTTCATGGGACCCTTTCCTAAGTCGTTCTCCAACGAATATATTCTTGTTGCTGTAGACTATGTCTCCAAATGGGTGGAGGCAATTCCGACCAGAACCAATGATGCACAGGTTGTGCTTAGGTTCATCAAGAAGAATATTTTCTCTAGGTTTGGAGTTCCGAGAGTAATTATTAGTGATGGGGATTCACATTTTTGCAATAAGATAATGGAAAAAGCCCTGCGTCACTATGAGGTTTTACATAAGATATCCACTCCTTACCATCCACAAACTTGTGGACAAGTCGAGCTGTCAAATAGAGAAATCAAAAGAATCTTAGAGAAAGTGGTCAAAAAATCTAGAAAAGATTGGTCGGTAAAATTAGATGATGCACTGTGGGCTTACCGAACAGCTTTTAAAACTCCAATTGGCATGTCCCCGTATCAATTAGTATACGGTAAGGCTTGTCATCTCCCTGTGGAGTTGGAACACAAGGCGTGGTGGGCCACAAAGCTATTAAACATGGACTGTGACCAATCTCAGGAGGAAAAAGTTTTGAAACTCCATGAATTAGAGGAGTTCCGACTCAACGCTTATCAAAGTGCCTCCATTTATAAAGAGAAAACAAAGAAATGGCACGATAAGCGAATTAATAAGAAAGAGTTTCAGAAAGGTGATCGGGTTTTGTTATTCAATTCCCGACTGAAACTCTTCCCTGGAAAACTTAGATCCAAGTGGTCGGGGCCTTTTACTGTAAATGAGGTTTTTCCTCATGGAGCGGTTGAGCTGAAAGACCCGACTACCGATCGGATTTTTAAGGTGAATGGCCAGCGACTCAAACTCTACTTTGGAGGAGAGTTTGATAGGCAGAAAACCTCCTTGTTACTGAAGGCATCTTCGTAGATGCAATAAGGTCAAGATAGTGACCTTAAAGAAGCACTCTAGGGAGGCAGCCCTATCTTCCGATTGTTTTGTTTTGAAATTTGAGTCAGAATGAATAAAAAGAAAAACTAAAGATCTAATAAATGAAGTTTGTGAAGTTAAAGAAGGAAATCCGAGCTAGATTCTTCTATTTTCGCTCAGGCGAAGCACGTGTAGCTTAAGCGAGACACTGCTGGGTGTTGTTTCATACTTAAGCAAAAAATTTACTGAGTTTTGAGTGAAAATAGTGCACTCGAATAACTGTTACTTATTCTTAATCCTTCTTCCCGATTGAACTTCACTCGTCAGTTTTCAATAAAATTTCAAACTCTGATGCGAATAAAAGAAAGACTTTGAAGGATTTCTGATCGTTGATGTAATAAACGGGTCAGATGGTGAAAGGCGACTTATTTCAGTCAGTTTTTTATCACTCGGATTCCTCACTCATCACAATCAGTATTGTATCCATTAGTCTCCTATTCATGCGGTCTTTCGGTTTTTCATTCATCCATTCGACTTTCTCTCTTTCTCTTGGCCGACCTTTATCACTCGGTATTTCTTTCATGCGTCTCTTTTCGCAATTCCTTTTTTATTCACTCAAATGTCTCATTAGAGTATTCGGTTTCTTCCACTCGGTATTCCGTTCACTCGGACCCCTCTGCAGTCGTTCTTTCATTCACTCGGCTCTTCATTCATCCAGTCAATCTTTCACTCGTCTTTCATTTACTCATTCTTCATTCACTCAATATTTTTTTCCATTTATTATATCATTCACTCGTTTTACATTTACTCGGTTTATTTCAGTCAGTTTGTTATCCCTTCGTTCACTCGGTTTTTCCTTCGTTTTTCTACTCGTCTCTCTCTCTGTCTTTCCTTCACGTATGTTTAATACACAGATATTATCCACTCGGCCTTACTTTCATTCGTTCTTTCTCCCACTCGCTTCTCTGTTCACTCGTATTTCATTGTAGTTGTTCACTCGTCCATTCATTATCACACTCGTTGCATTCATTCTTTATTCTTTCCCTCGTTCTATGATCCACTCGGTATTCATTCACTCAGTACTTTTTTTTATTCTGTGTTTTATTCACTTGTTCTTTCAATCTACTTTTTCTTCTTCGTCCCTTCATCCATTTCTCTGTAATTTTCTCACTCACTCATCATTCAATTCTTCATTCACTCAGTTTCTTCCGCTCGTTCATCTCCATCATCCGATCGGTATATCCTTTACTCATCTCCTTCACTCGGAATATCCTCATTCGTTCTCCCATTCATTCTTCCATCCACTGGTCTTTTTCATCCACCCTCAATCTACTCGTCTTTCTTCCACTCGGTCACTCTCTTTTCCGTTCCTCACCCGTCATTCAGTCTTTCATTACCGTACTCTATCTTTTATCCATTTGTTCTTCCACTTGTCGTTTTATTCACTCAGCTTTGCTCTTATTTTTTTTTATTCACCCGTTCATTCATTCATTCTTTTATGTTTTTCCACTCGTTTTTCCGTTCTTACGTCTACTCGTTGTTCAGTCATTCGTTTTTCATCATTCGGTATCTTTCTCCATACTCACTCAGTCATTATCGTTTCGTTCTTTTCACTCATTTACGCAATCTCTTCCTTTACGATCTTCCACTCTTTTCACTCGTTATTGATTTACTCGGTATTCCTTCATTCATTCATACTTCCATTCGTTTCTTTTATTATCCATTTGATGCTCTATTCACTCGTTTCTTTTAAAAATAAAAATAATAATAATAATAATAATAAAATATAAATAAATAAATAATAAACAAAATAAAAATAATAATAATAATAGTAATACATATATATTATGATAAAGTAATAATTAAAGCTGGAACGCATTTACGCGTTTCTTGAAAATTGAATTCAACAATATAAAAAACCCTTTCAGCTTCCAACCCTCTGTACCTATGCTAAACTTGGGCTGAAGACGAAAGGACATTTTCTGGTTTCGAAGAAAGGTATCACCTTTCCATTTCTTTCACTTATTTCATGCATTTGTAAGTTCATGTTTATTATCTTCTTGAACATTGTTATTGTTTTCCACTGTTCACAAGCCATGCATCTCACAGTTCTGGTTTGCTATCTTTCTGTTGGCTTGCTATTCTTATTTTTGTTTACTTAGGTTGGTTATCATCATTCTTTTATCATTAATCATGAAAAGAAGATCACAAAGACTTCTGCAGAAACCTAGACCAAATTTTACAGAAGGAAGTGTGTGAAGGAAACAAATAGATAACGAAAGAGAAGTGGCGACCATTACTTTATCTGATTCGTCTGTACATGTACCTAATCGAAGTCAGGAGCAACGGGATGTATCTCCTCTGGTTCGAAGGAATGTATCCCCTGCGAGTGAGGAAAATGAATCACCAGAGGTTGAAAGTGTTAAGGCTGTTGAAAACTGTGCCATGAAGTTTAAAGCAACAAAACCAGAACGTCCCAAGCAATCAGCAGGAATTGGTTCTTCTTCTTCTGACATTTCTATGGTGTTGCAGGAATTGCAGGCCATGAAGAAGATGCAACTTGGAATCTATGATCGAGTTTTGAGTCATGACCTCATGCTTAGGAAAATTGCCACCAAACTGAGGGTAGCACATACAACAGAAATGGGGATCCCACCTGATTGAGATGCATGGTTGGCCTCCATTGGATTCATTATCCCCTCTGAGTACGTACCCCTGGCAGCAGATCCCCCTTCCTCTCCAGAACAGAATGAAGAGCATGAAGTTTTGGATGATTGACTTATTGCTCAGTAGTTTTATTATGCCATGTTGATGTAATGACTTAACTTAAGTTTAATGTTTTCCTAAACCGTGAATATTTCCTTTGGTTGTCATGAAATTTATGTTTTTATTCAGTTGTTCCCTTTTATTTATTTTGTTTCCCTTGTATCTATAAATGCGTGCATGACAGCCTGAGTAATTGCTTTCCAGGCGCTGCCAGCCAGGTAAAAAGGGAAGTATTCTAGTACTCTGACTCCTGATTTGATATTCCGATTCTTTATTTGATCAATCTATTAATTATATTTCAAATCCACTTTAATAACTTAAAGTTGCTAATTCTTAAGCTTCAGTCGGATAAATTAATTAATCGGTTTTTGCTTAACTCATGATCCCTGCCCATAACGATTTTTCATCTTTAATTAAATTGTTTACTCGACATGCTAGTTAGCAATCTGAATGTATGATCTTACATTAAGTTTGGGGACATGACTGGATGATTAACTATTATATTCGTAGCTTTTGAGCCTGTATTATTCTTTTCCGAGTGAGCTTACATACTAGTTAGTGAGACAGAATTTGCCTTAGTGCTTGCTAATTGTTGTATGTCAACCAATCGGAAGTGATGAAGGCCTTCTTTGTTTATTCAGCCAGGGCCAAAAATAACCTTCCTAATCTATTAATCATCCTTTAACTAATAATTATAATTGAGCCTGAGACCCTTTAATTTGTTTTAAATACCTAACGTTACAAGCCTATTTATCTAAGAAAAACCCGACTAGAGTACCCTGGATGTTCCACTGGTGAATTACTTGATTTTTGCTTATTGCTAGGGACTAGCAATCTCTAAGTTTGGGGATGAAGAGTGTGCTTAACAGTAATTAAGGACACACTCCGACCTTAATTATGGATGGATTTGTAGAAAAATAAAAAGGAAGAAAGGCAAAGCCGAGAGAAAAAAAAATAAAAATGAATAAAGTCAGAAAAGAAAAAGAAGTGCAAAGCACCACAAGAAAAAAAATTCGATTGAAAAAGATGGAAAGAAAAGAAAAAAAAAGGGGGGGGAAAGGAAATGTCCGAAGGACTAAAACAAAAAGAAGGTGCAAAACAGTACGAGTTATTAAGTAACATTTAGTCGGAAAAAAAATAAAAAAAAATTAAGAGAGTTGTTAGTAGAAGGAACTAAGTTAAAAATTAAGGCAAGGCATCAGTGGATACATCTTGTAACCTATCTATGACTCGGAAAGACAATAATTGAGCCTGTAGCCCAGCCTCATTATAAGCTTAAAAAGCCCTTACTGATCTGATTGTGTTGGCATATGACATGACGTGAAGAACTGTTGCAAGCCTATGTTTATCTAACAAGTATGCAGGTGCTGAGTGCATTTTATTCACCTTACACACCGAGAGAAGAGTTAAACACCGACCAGTGAGGAAAGCATCAGCAGCTTGTCTTCCAAAGGAGGTGTAAGTTTTTATACTTTTAGAAATTGTGAGAAGAAAGCATGATCGGTATTCAATAATTATAGTATGAATTAAGTTAAGGAAAGGTTGATTGTGTTGATCAAATGCTGTTAGTTAATAAGTCTGAATATTTGCTTGAGGACAAACAAGATTTAAGTTTGGGGATATGATAAGTCTTGAAAAGACTTAATTATTCCACTATTTATTTAACATAAATTACTAAGTATTGTCTAGTTTTGATATTATTATTTAATAATTTGTTAATAATTCATGTTTTAGTTATTCATTTCAAAAGTATGTTATTTATGTAAGAAACCGATTGAAAATATTAATTAGTTAAGGAATTTTGAAGTGTATATAAATTCACTAAGCAGCCCGCATATAATTGCTAGGCAAGTAGCTTTTTATTGGTACAGGAATAGGGCGCACTCGAGATAAGAAGAAAATTCCAAGTGAAATCCTACAAATCCGAGCAGGAATTGATAATTCCGAGTGAGTCTTCACAAATCCGACTGAAAGGAGCTCAAATACTGACCAAGCAAGACTTCAAGAAAGCTAACTTAAGAAGACTCCCAAGACACCGACCCCAAAAGAGTCCAAAAACCGACTCAACAAAGACTCAGAATATTGTACGAAGAATCTGAGCGCCACCTGTAGAATACCGACTGAGTAATTAATCCGCTCAAGCGTATGTTGAATCGCTCAAGCGAGGGCCCAAGATTCATTCAAGTAAACAAGTTAGCTCAAGCGTAACTACAGAATATCAATTCGCCCAAGCTTCTCAATCACGCTTAAGCAACAAAGGAACACTGCAGTGCAATTCCCGAATTCGCCTAAGCGAGAGTTTAGTCCGCTCAAGCGAGAACCCAGTAGCTGAAGCATAAAGGCAGTAATTTAAACACTGTTCCTTCCCTCCAACAACACACTCGACACAGTGCAGTTTCCATCTTCCATTGCCTTCGCTTCTACTTGTACCTTAATAATTTAAGTAGTGAGCTGTTATTAGTTGGCACTGAGTTGTACATTAGCTAATGATGAGTTGTAATCTGCTAAGAGCTGAGCTGTGATTAGTTAGTTAAGTTTAGTCGTTAACTTAAGGTTTCGGAGTTATCAGTTTTAGTTAGTTAGTTTTTAGATAGAAGCCTATATATACTCATGAACATACTCTGTAAAAAGGACGGAAAAACAGAGACAGAATACATAGAACAAATAATACACTTCATTTTTCCAATTCCAATCTCTCACTACATTTTCATCTCTCTAAACTCTCCCATCCATGTCTCTCTGTATTCCTTCGATGAATCCAACGTCGATGGAGTTCTAAATCCCTAAGGTTGGGATTGCGAAGGTTAGCAATGGAGTCTTGAAGCTGTGAGCAAGTAGATCGACTTCTAGATCCTGAGGCGAACAAGCTGAGGAGTGGAGCAGAACTGCTGGATTGACAAATCCAGAATCAATGAAGAACTTCACCAGTGAGGAATCATGGCTGAAGCTTAGGTAACTTCCAACTTTCTAACTAGTTCAGGCCTAATCAATTTAGGTGAATAGTTAGAGTTCAACCTCCAATTTCGCATTAGATTCTTAGGTTAATCGAGCACTTAAGGAATTAAGGTTCATTGCTTAAGAATTAGTGTTTTTCACCTAAGGAATTAGGGAGTAACCATAAGCGGATTGTCCTCAAGATTGTGAAGTTCAATTATACTTAATTGCATGTTTCTTGAGGAAATTGTGAGCCGAAGCAGTCCTGACCTGTTTTCTTTAAATCACTTCCCACATTTCACTTTAACTCTGTTTCTGAAAATACAAAAAACAACTATAAAACACTAAAACCATAAAAATCAAATGAACTTCATGTATTTTCTGTTGGATCAGCTTGTACTAGTCCTAGATTGAGGTACTTACCACAATCCCTGTGGGACGATCAAATACACTACAATTTTAACGACTGGTGCGCTTGCCAAAGTGTAAATCCGAGAGTCACATTTTGTTTTACTAAGATTTTTTTTTTACCACCAAGTTAATGACCCAGGATTTTAGCATCAGGGATGTGATAAGTCTTGAAAAGACTTAATTATTTCATATTTTATTTAACTTAATTTATTAAATATTGTTTAGTTTGGCTTTATTATTTAATAAATTGTTAATAATTTGTATTTTATTTATTTATTTCAAAAGTGTTTAATTTATCTAAGAAAATGATTAAAAAATTAATTAGTTAAGAAATTATGTTTATTTATAATTTCACTAACCCAGCGTACAAACGCTAGGCAATTATTTGTTTATTGGTGAAGGAACAAGTCCCGCTCAAGCTTGAACACTGCAAGCTCAAGCGAGAGCCATGCAAAGAACGTCAAAAGAAAAGAAAGGAAACCACGAGCTCGCTCAAAGCTTCCATGCTCAAAGCTTCCACGCTCACGCTCAAGCGTGACTCACACAGTGCATTGAATAATTCGAGCTCGCTCAAGCGAGAGCCCTTCACGCTCAAGCGTGGTGGCAGTTATTTAAATGCTGTTGTTCCCTCCAAAAGACCCTCTGCACCATTTCTGTTCCTGTTGCCTGATCTTTTACTTTTGTACATTAGTAATTTAAGTATCAAGTTGTAATTATTTATTTACTTCTAATTATGTAATTAGTTTAGTTAGTTTAATTATTAATTAAGGTTTCTTTGTAATTAATTAAGTTAGTTAGTTAGTTATTTGCCTATATATACTTGCACATACTCTATAAAGTGGGACACGAACAGAGACAACAGAGCACAGTAGATACAATACGATTAATTTTTCCATTTTCAATCTCTCTCTAATTCTCTTCTCTCTCTAAATTATCTCATCCATGTCTCTCCACATTCCTTCGATAGAATCCATTTCCATGGGTTTCTAAGTCCCTAGGATTAGGATTGCGAAGGTTTGCAATGAATTCTTGAAAGTGTGTTGAGGAAATTGACTTCTAAATCATGAGGAGGACAAACTGAGGAGTGGATCTACTTTGCTGGATTGACAAATCCAGATCTGCTGAAGAAACTCACCAGTGAGGAATCATGGTTGAGGCTTAGGTAACTTCCAGCTTCCTAACTAATTCAGGCCTAGTAATTAGGTGAATAGTTAGGGTTCAACCCCCAATTTCACATTTGATTTCTCTATTAATTGAATACCTAAGGGATTAGGGTTTAATGCTTAGGAATTAGTGTTATTCACCTAAGGAATTAGGGAGTAACCATCTGTGGATTGTCCTCTTAAGTCTGAAGCTTGATTGAACCTTAATTGCATATTTTTTGATGAAATTGTAAGCTGAAGCAATCCTAACCTATCTTCCATTAATCACATTCCATCTTCTATACTGTCTCTGAAAATACAAAAACATTAGAAATATAAAATAACAAAAACAGAATGAACTCTATCTGCATTGCGTTGGTTCAGCTTGTATCAGTCTAAGATTGAGGTAATTACCACAATCCCTGTGGGAACGATTAAATATATTACAAATTTAACGATTGGTGCGCTTGCCAAAAGAATAAATCCTCTGAGAGTCATACAATAAGTCAATATTAATTCAAGATTTTCATACCAAGTTAATGGCTTAGGGATTTAGCATCAGGCCTCTCCCAAACATACATTGAGAGAGTCGTGCCCCGTCAGATATCGAGGTAACTTGCTCAACACAGAGCCACTCGCCCATAGGGGCCTGCCACATAGGGTGCGTCAACACCAATCTAAGGGCAACTTCATGATCCCAAGAATCACTAGGGAACAACAACAATTTACCCGTGCAGTGGGTCGCCCTCCCACTGGGCCTGCCTATTGGAACCCCTAACATTCCATATAAGCAGTGAATGATATGCCATGGATGCAATGCAATGCAAATCAAATGCATTGTCACACTATGCATCCTAAATGCCACTCCAACATCAATAATTCATCCTCAACACTTTATTGGAACTCTAGGTTCTCATCATTCTCAACCATCACCAACATTCATTGGATTTTGTACACATACTAGTTAGTGGCAATCACAAATCATTAATTCACATATCATGGGATGTTCAATAACAATGTAATCAATACAATCATGGTTCTAAGCCATCATAACAACTCTCATTAATCATGAGTGAATTCAACATCATAATCATCATCCCATAAACATAAGCCATATAACATCATTCTTAAATGAATTTTAACCAAGTAATCATCAAATCATTCATCCAAGCTAAATTAACATATACAATCATATACACACATCACTAATGGATGAAATCAAGCATTTAGAGAATGTTACCCCCTCCTACCTCAAGAGAAGTAGAAATCAACGCGGTCCGATGGTCTCACCTCGTCGATGGGGTCGTTTCCTACATTATGCCATATACCACACAATTAATTTTTATTTCAACTACCAAGATTCAAGTGCTCATTTATTTCTTGGTGTTTTATACCACTTCGATTCTCAACCTCATTTCTTTTATCCAATCTACCATAACCACCATGGGTTAGGTGCCTAAATTCATTATTATACAATTAAAGCTAAACCCATTCATGGGTTTCCATATTAATTGGTTCCCAACCACCTTTTCCAATTACCAAACCTCATTAATGGCCATCCACCATCAATTTTGCATTCCCACATCATTAAATACCTCCTCTTAACATCAATAAATATTCCTCTACCCATATTTTTCATTTCCCCCAAATCATAGGGTTAGGGTTCCATTAAAACCCAACAACCATCACCAATGTCCATCATTTCCCATCATCTTAAATGCTAATTTTGTGTACCACATTGTGCCCTTATAAAACTCATACTAAAACACCCCACCTTAGGGTTTCTCATCATAAATGTCTCTCCAACATCTACCCATACACATTTAACACTCTTCCAACAACCCAATCACATAACCAAAGGTTATAGCTCAAGAAAATGGAGAGGAAACCTTACCTCAAGCAAAAGGGAGTGAGCTCCAAGAATGGGAGAGAAGGAGAACAAAAATTGAGAGGGAGAGGGAGAGCTTCAAATCACTATTTCATCTCTTCCAAGCTTGAAGCAAAAACAAAAATAGAAGGAGAAAGAAGGGCACTCCACACCACTTAATAGGTTTGTAGAGAAGAAAAAGAAGAAGAAGATGATGATGAAGGGAGAAGGTCACATGAATTAGAAGGGAAAAGAAAGGCTTAGAGTTTTAGTTTAACCCCCATCACTAAGCTTTTTCGTTTTATAACTTACAAGATCTCTGTTCGAGCTCAATACTTTATCTAAAAATTATTCTGAATACATATTCGGATTCCCAATAATATTCTTAACAACCCTGACTAATGGTACCTCAATCAGAGATACATGGTCCGACACCCATATTTTAATCGGGTATAATCTCAGCGTATAAAGGCTCAATAATTTATGAATAACCCCCAAAAATCTTAATTTAATTATTTTCAACATTTTTGGTATATTAATTAATCCTTTGTAATTATTTAATATTTATTCCCAATATTTCATCATTTATATAAAGTTAGGGATGTTACAATCCACCCCACCTTAATAGAAATTTCATCCCTAAAATTTACCAACCTGATTCGAATATCTCAGGTGCCGCTTCCATATATTGTCCTCACGATCCCATGTGGTAGTAACCACATCTTCGTGCCTCCAGGATACCTTCACCAGAGGAATCAACTTGTTACATAATTTCTTGATGGAACGCTCTGTAATAGTAGCAGACATCGGAGGAATAGATAAATTCTCCCTGATTTTGACATCATCAAGGGCTACCACATGCGTAGGATCATGCACATACTTGTTCAACTGTGAGACATGGAACACATTGTGCAAATTTGATAAATACAGATGGAGAGCAATCCTATATGCTAACTTGCCAATCCTTTCGAGGATTTTAAACGATCCAATGAACTTCATACTTAATTTCTTGCTCTTCAAAGCTCTTCCAACGCCCTTATCCCGTGATACTCTCAAAAACACATGATCGCCAACTTGAAACTCAAGTGGCTTCCATCGCTTATCATAATAGCTCCTTTGATGCTCTTGGGCGATTTTCATCTTTTCTTATATCATCTTGATTTAATCATTTGTCTCTGTAATCAACTCTGGCCCTAAAGCTAAGTTCTTACCAATTTCAAGCCAACACAACAAAGTTCTACATTTCCCACCATACAAAGCTTCATAGGGAGCCATACCAATAGTACTATGATAACTAGTATTGTACGCGAACTCAATCAATGGCAGGAATCTCTCCCAACAACCTCTGTGCTCCAATACACAAGCCCGTAACAAATCTTCAAGGCTTTGAATTGTTCATTCGGATTATCCATCTGTTTACGGATCATACACCGAACTAAGCTTGAGCTTAGAACCCAGTTCTTTATGCAAGCTTCCCCAAAATCGGGAAGTGAATCATGGGTCACGATCTGACACAATACTTGAAGGCACACCATGTAGCCTAAGAATCTCCTTAACATACAATTGTGCCAATTTCTCTAAAGGAATTTTCATGTTCATGGACAAGAAGTGAGCACACTTTGTCAATCTATTAATAATCACTCATATTGCATCATTTCCAGCACGTGTCCTGGGCAACCCAAAAACAAAGTCCATAGGAATGTCATCCCACTGCCAAACAGGGATATCAGGAGGTCTCAAATAACCAAATGGGTTTTTATGCTCAACTTTAGCCTTTTGACAAATAAGACAAGATGCTATTAAGTTCGCTAAATCACGCTTCATACCGGCCCACCAGAAATTCTTCTTCAAATCTTGATACATTTTTGTGGAACCAGAATGAATGCTTAACACACTCTGGTAAGCTTCTTTAAGTACTAGTCTTCTCAAATCACCACCAGATGGAACATAAATTCAGCCCTTCACACGCCAAATACCATCATGACCTTCCGTCAAAATTGAATTCTTCCCATTAGCTTGAGCTTTTTTCATCTTAATTAAATACTCATCCTTCGGTTGTTACAATTTCACGATTTTAAGAAACACATTAGCAACCATTAACACCTCAAGGGACATCTTCTTTCGGGTATATATTTCTACGCCCATATTCAAGTTTCTAAATTGCTCAATTAGCTCCATCTCTTTCACCATCATTGTAGAAACATGCAACGACTTCTGACTCAAGGCATCAGCAACCATATTTGCCTTCCCGAGATGGTATCTCAAATCAAACTCATAATCTTTAAGAAATTCCATCCATCTTCATTGGCGTATATTAAGCTCTTTCTGATCAAATAAGTATTTAAGACTCTTGTGATCACTAAAGACCATAAACTTAGAGTTGTACAAGTAGTGTCACCATAACTTTAAAGCAAACACAACCGCCGCCAACTCAAGATCATGCGTGGGGTAATTAACCTCATGCGGTCATAACTGTCTCAACGCATAGGCTATCACACACTAACTTTGCATCAACACACAACCAAGACCAAGCTTAGAAGCATCACAATACACCACAAAGTCATCCAATAAGTCAGGCAAAGCCAACACAAGAACAGAAGTTAGTCTAACTTTCAACTCTTGGAAACTTCTCTCATAATTAAGACTTCACACAAATGGTTGATTCTTATGGGTTAGCTTCGTCAATGGCAAAGCCAAGCGGGAGAAACCTTTAATAAATCTCCGGTAATAATCGGCAAGACCAAGAAAACTCCTTATTTTAGTCATGGACGCCAGTCTTTCCCAAGCCATCATGGCTTTAATCTTTGATGGATCAACTACAACACCATCTTTAGAGATAACATGTCCAAGAAATTGAACCTCAACAACCAAAATTCACACTTGGAAAGCTTCGCATATAGCTCTTTCTCGTGAAGAATACTCAAAATAAGGCGAAGATGTTCTTCATGCTCTTCATGAATAAACACCATTACGAATCAGTCAAGATACTCATGAAAGATGTGATTCATGTAATCCATGAAAATCGCAAGTGTATTCATTACACCAAAAGGCATCACCACATACTCGTAGTGGCATAGTGAGTGCAAAAAGCAGTCTTTGGAATATCATCAGTCTTCACTCAGATTTGGTGATATCTGGAACGCAAATTAATTTTTAAGAATACCACAACATCCCTCAATTAATCCAAAAGATCATCAATACGAGGTAACGGATATCAGTTCTTAATGGTCAACTTGTTAAGTTATCGATAGTCCACATATAACCTCATACTTCTATTCTTCTTTTTCACAAATAATTCAGGTACACCCCAAGGAGACAAACTTGGGCTAATAAATTCTAACTCTAACAACTCTTCAACTTGTCTCTTCAACTCGGCTAACTCTATAGGAGACATCTGATATGGTGCTTGAGAAACAGGTTCCGCATCAGGAACAAGGTCAATAGAAAACTCCACCTCTCGTGGAGGAGGTAGACCAGGTACCTCTTCAGGAAATACATCTAGAAATTCAGATACGCCAAGGATATCAAGGGATCGAATGGCATTTTCTCTATCCACTATGCATAGCATGACAAGAGGTTGAGATACACCTTACACATCAAAGCGCTCGGTAGTTGGAGAAGGAAAAACGATGCTCCGATTCAAACAATCCACCAATACTTTGTTGGTAGATAACCAATCTATCCCCAAAATAACTTCTAAGTTCTTCATGGGCAAGCAAATAAGGGATACAAAAAATCTCTGATCTTCAAGAATCATCTCAATATCATTATATCGAGTAACCACCCGCAAATAAGTGTCGGTAGGTGTACACACTATGATAGAACCTTTCATCATGCTTATCGGTAATTTTAATCGCCTGACACAATCTCTTGAAATGAAAGAATGCGTTGCACCCAAATCAAATAGCATATCAACATAATTACCATGTATTTTGCACTTACTTTGAACTAGATCACTGGCTTGTGTAGCTTCTTCACCTGTCACGGTGAATACTCTTCCACCAGTTTGTTGGTTAGCACCATTGTTATGACCATTCCAGCCATCATTGCCATTACCTCAGCCTTTCCCATTACCACAACCATTACTGCCATTACCGTTATCATTACCATTGTGACCACCATTGCGGCCGCCATTACCGCTTCCACGACCACGGCCTCTAAAAGCACCATAGCCTCCACAGTTCCCATCATTAAACGCCACCACATCCATGGCGTTTAAAGGACAATCAGGACAAATATGCCCTGGTTCGTTGCATCGATAACACACCACCATCTCTTCATTACCATAATCATGGGCCAAATGGTTTCCGCCACATTGAAAACAATGAAGACCTTGGCCATTTCCTCAGCCACCATTAGCACCATGTCTTCCACCACTGTGTCCACCTTTAAGTGAAGAGGAACCATGCACAAATTATCTATTCTTCTTGAAATTGCCTCTCTTCTTGAAGTTAGAAGATTGGCCCTTCAATCTATGATCATGCCCCGAATAACTCTGGGGCACCACATCATTCTCTTCAAATATTCTACATTTGTTCACAAGAGTAGGAAAGCTCCTAATCCCTTGGTGACATATAGCCTTCTAAATCTCTTGGCGCAATCCGTTCTCAAACTTAACGTATTTCAAAGCTTTGGTATATTCCTGTTGGAAATAAGGGTAAGACACACATAGTTCTTTGAATTTTGAGGCATATTCCTCCACCGACATGCTTCCTTGTTTGATCTCCATAAACTCAAGCTCCTTCTTATTCTTGTAACTCTCAGCAAAGTATTTCCTACGGAACTCCACTTTAAAGTTCTCCTAATTCAAAGGAGTGTGGGCCGCCATCATACGCCCACGAGTCAAGATCCACCAAGACTCGGCTTCATCTTGAATCATAAATACCGCGTATTCAACTTTCTAGGCTTCAGTACACTCTATGCTAGTAAATATCCACTCCAAGTCACGGATCCAAACATAAGCATCTTTGGTTTATAGCCCCTATAAAATTTTGAAGGCTTCTGCTTGAGGAATCGGTCAAGACTATGATTTGGTTGACCAACCGGTTGTTATTGCCGTTCTAGAATATCAGCAAATCGATTAAAAGCTTCAGTCATAACAGCTGCATCAACATTGCGTCTATTTGCCATCGATCAATCTAGACACACAACACAAATATATTTGGAAACCTTGTGTTTCTTTCCTCAATATTTATCAATCATTAACAATTATCATCATCATGTGTATCATCATAATATGTTCACAATTTAAAGGTAAATATTGGAAAGGAAATGCCTGGTCGGGCTTAATATCAATCACATACTTATCACTATCATTCACAATACAAAGCAGTGAGTAATTTTAGCTCCAACAATGCTTAACTATGGCAATACATCCCAACATTAAGTGACAAGCACTCTCACAAGGAACAATAACATTTCAACAATAAACAGTCACACTTCACTGGTAAACAACCTTACTTTGATAAGGGAACTCACTCTTCAATAACATTTAACTCATATAATTAATCAATGAACAATCAATACTCTGATACCAGGTTGAGACGCCCTATAGGGCCTCAGTGATAATGTTCGAATAATAAAACAAGGCTAAATTTTTCATGATTTTAAAATAAGTAAAGAATAGAAGAAACCGTGAGGTAAATGTTTAATAAGTAACCCCAGATCATTTAAATAACCTATCTCATATATAAAGATATAAGAAGGTGGATAGATTAAATCAAGAGTGGACCTTGGACAATCAATCTCATGATCGTCAACAAGGAATAGCAGAAGTGCACAATTAATTCATGAAGGGTGAATAGAAATGAGGGAAGGTTCAAGAGTATCTCATTTAGTTGTTAAAACGTGTTAATTATATGCATATGTTGTTGTATAATCATATCGTGACCAAACAATACTAATCATACCCCAAAACAGAGGAAAATATATGAAAACAGGGCCATGAATTGATTCAAGAACCCCATTGTCGAGACCAGGATCGTAGTGGCGCGATCGACCCTCGAAAATAATAAAACACTTTTCGAAATCCTTTCCAAAAAAGAGGGAGTTGCCACCAATATTTTTAAGGGTAAAATATCGGAAAAACCTTTGTTAAAGCACTAGTCAATAAAGAATGAGATTTGAAGTTCGGGAGTTGAATTACAAGAGAGGAAGGTATTAAAACCTCATAACTGTCCGTTATAAAACGGTTACCTCAAATTGATAGCACGCATTATAAGTAGCCTAGAAATTATATTAACTTCTTTAAAAATGAACAAACCAAATAGACCAAAAAGCTTGAAATAAGATCAACAGTACGTATCGTTCAAATTAATCTTAAATCAAACAATTTTATTAAACAGTTACAGTAAAATATCAAACAGCAACAGTAAATGACTAAACAGTGATAGTAAGAAATCAAACAGTAACAGTAAGGAGCCAAACAGTAACCGTAGAAGGCTAAATAGTGACATTTAAAAACAAATAGTAATAGTAAGGATTAACAGAATGTCCCGTCCAAGTTAACTTTAAATTGTAACACAAAATAAAGATTAAAATAAGATAAAATAAAGTTAATTAACCAAAACGAAAGATTAACAGGACGTTTCGTCCAAATTAACCATTTTCGATAAGAAAATAAAATATATTGAAAGTACTAGGAAATATGATGAGATCAACAAGACATCTCGTCTAAATCAATCTCATTTAAGATATTATTATTTAAAGAATAACGACATATTAAAAAAAATTGAAAAGATTAACAAGACGTCTCATCTAAATTAACCTTCTCATAATAAAACAATTCTAAAATTAAACAATATAAATTTAACAGAGGTGAAACAAATATAAAAAGGAAGTGAAAGTGGGCCCGACAGGAATTGATTCCCACTCCTACATATTCTTGAGCTTTCGAGAAATTAGGGTCACGTAGTTCTTGAATTCTCAAGAAAGCAAATACACAACTTATAATTTTCAATACTCAAAATATTTTTATTTTTCTTTTTTTAAAATAAAAATAAATATTAAAAATAAAAATAAAAATTAATTGGTTACGGAAAGCTTCTTACCTAATGGTAGAATAAAGGAGGAGAAATGGGAACTTGAAGAGGAATTGCTTCTCTTTAATGTGAATGAAGAACGAAGAAGGAAGAAGAAATAGAAGAGGAAATGCTTCTCTCTATTGGTGTCTAGACCGAAGAAGAAATGAAAACTGAGAGGAAATGCTTCTCTCTGTTTTCGTGTTTGTCCCAGCTTCAATTAACCTCCTATTTATAGGAGTTCTAAAGCATGGTGGGTGCTTAATTTATTCCCCCCGTTCCATAATTTGCGTAATTTTTCTGCTTAGTAGACTATGCAATCAATTCTTAATGCGATGTGATGTGACCCAAGGTTGTCTTCACTTACAAAAATCCAGATTTGAACTAAATAAATAGATTTATTTCCCAAATAAATAGATTCATTTAGTGTATTTACGCATCAAAATTGAAATAAATTGATTCATAGAAGAAATGAATAGATTCAAGCTTAATTTTCACATGATTTTGGCAAGTAACAGACGTACGAATAGATTCAGGACCAAAATGAATCCATTCATCCTTAGCTTTTCATGATTTTAGACCAAAATTCACGTGTGAATCGATTCAAGGTGACGATGAATCGATTCATGCTCTAAAAAAATCATATCTTAGGCCTGTTTCACATGTGAATCGATTCATGTGGCAATGTTCATGCCCATGAATCGATTCAGGCACCTGTACCATGACTTTTTGTGCTTTATTTCACCCATTTTGAGATACAATTGCATATGGCTTGATTCCTTTGATCTTTTGGCACTTGGATGAATATTTTTCACTTGTTTTAATCCTTTATAAATGCTTTGACTCAAATCCTTGGTTGTTCATCAAATCTTATGGTATCAAACATATTAAATTATGTAAATTGAATTGTGAATGTTTGATCTTGAGTCTTCAATTTTTCTTTGTGTTATTGTTCGTCATTAAGATAAACTGGCCAAACAAAAAAAGGTATTCATACATGCCTCTCTTTACTTCTTTTTCACAAGAAAAACACGAAGTCTCTTCATGTTTTTGAAGTGGAAAATGAAGTAACGACATGAACATTATTGCCAAGGTCATGCCAACTTCAGTAACTAGGAGAGCAAGTACTATTCCAATAGTAATGCCAATTTTTGTGACTTGGAGAATGAAGCAAGGTATCAACTTTGATAAAGATGATAGGGGAGCGATAACTTAGGAAATTAAGCAAGAGTGCCAGCTTTGGCGACAATGATGACAATCTTGGGAAATATAAATAGGAGTGTCAGCTTCAGTGCTTTAGAAAATAAACAGGATGCCAGCTTTGGCAATTGGGAAAATATCCATGATACCGATCTTCAGAAATTGGGGAAAATAAACAAGGTTCCAATTTTGGCAACTAAAGTTAACAAATTAGAAGATTTTCCTGGATATTGAAAATGGGATAGCCTAGGATGGATACCTGAAGCTTTAAAGAAGAGTAAATGACTCAGTGAATTGCCTCGACGTGTTTTGATTGGAGGACACAGCCTAGGAACGGGTACTGTAACATCCCAAATTTTATAAAAATGATTAATTGAGAGGAATAAATATTAAATAATTATAAATAGGTTAATAAGTGTCCCAAAAATATTGAAATAATTAAATTGAGATTTATGAGGGTTATTTATAAATTATTGAGGCTTTAAGAGTTAAAATTATACCCGGTTAACATATGGGTGTCGGACCAAGTATCTCCGATTGAGATGTCGTTGGTTAGGGCTATTATGAATATTATGGGGGATCCGAATATATATTCTGAATAATTTTTAGATAAGGTATTGAGTCTGAATAGGGATCCTATTTATTATAAAACGGGAAATATTTTAAAGAGGGACCAAGTTATAACATATTTTCCTTCTCTCTCTTTTATTTTCACGTGTGGCTTCTTCTCCCTCCCCCTTATTTTCGCCATTCCCTTCTCCCTCTCTTGGAAGCCCAATATGGTTTCTTGGCTTAAGGTATGTTACCCTCCATTTTGATGAGCTTAAGCCTTAGGTTTTGAGTCTTACTTGCTTGGGAGAGTGGTATATGTATGGGTTTAGGAATGAGAGCCATTTTTGTGTAAAACCCAAAGGTGGGGTGTGATTTATATGTGTTTTTGGATAGGTATGAAGGGGTATACAAAAATTTCAAGGTTACAGATGAAAGATGATGGTTGTTATTAGTGATTGTTGGATTTAAATGGAACCCTAACCATAGAAATTGGGGTAAATGAGTAATAATGCCATGAAAAATGATTTTTAGTGAAAACCTATGATAATGTGTGTGTGGGTATTGTTAATGATGGAGATTGATGGTTATTAGAAATGGTCATTGAGTTTTGATGAAACCCTAAGTGTTGGTGATTTGGGGCTTTTTGTATAAAGGGTGAAATTAATGATGTGATTGTCATGGGAATGGTTTTGTGGATAGAGATAATGTTTGGAAATGTTTGGTATGATCATTGAGTTGAGTAAATTTTAATAAGATCCCAATCTTGAGGTTTGGAAGATGTGGGCATATAAGTATATATGTATATGATTGATTAGAGGAATTGATTTTGAAAATGAATATATGATGTTCAATGTGTGATATTGTTATTGTGGTGATAATGGTAATGGTGGTCGCCATTGATGATGGAGTAATGAAATAGAATGTGATTTAATAACGCTTTAGGCCATGATATTGCAAATTGAAATTGTTGATGGGTAATGGCCTTAAATGAAGTTAAAGGCTTATGTTGAAAATGACAAATAGGTAATTTGTATAATGATTTAGAGGCCTTATGGATAAGGGATGTGAGCTTGTTGTTGTTGGGTTAGTTAACCCTTTTGAGATTTAAAGAATCTTGGTTTTGGGAAAGGAATTGCCGAAACCTATCCTAAGTATAAGGATGAGTGTTTAGACAAGTCTATGACTTGATTTTGAGCTTTAAGAGATGATGCCTGATAATGGCTTATTAATTACATGTGTATATATATGCAATATGTAAATTCAATATTGAATGATAAAGTGGAGCACTTGGAACATTGGAATTGTGGTTTTTCTTTCGAGGTAGGAGAGGAGTTTGCATTTCAAATTGCATCAGTGAATAATTGGTGAATTATGTATATGTATGACCTCATGCATTGCCTTGCCATAATTATGTTGAATGTTGAATTGATGATGTGATGAATGATAGGCTTGGCAAATTGTTGAATTTTGGAAATTATATATATATATATATATATATATGAGATGGTGATGAATGGTTAGTGGTCCCTTGATGGGAATTGATGCATTGTAATGAAAGATCCATAATAAAATGTACTATAGATGGTTTGGGTCATATTGTAGTTCACAAAGTATATTTTTAATGCATAATCAGGGAAGTGAAGGGGTCAAATAGAGTTTTATGTGGATTTGAGGGCATAGGGTAGTTCCAATAGCTTTGACATATGAATTAAAACTTGTGATAATTTGAATGGGTCAATTTAAGTGAGAAATGACCCTTGAGTTGCATTAAAACGAGTAAAACATGTTTATACACATAAGTCCTTCATTTTTGAGAATTTTTTAGTGTGGCTGGTGGCCACACGTCACAAATGATATATATATGTTGGTGTTAAAAGTTGGTAGAGTTTGGAGTTGATATGAAAGAGTTAGGGGGATTAGAAGTTCCAAAAATGTAACTTTTCTGCATAAAACAGGCTCTATTCTGTCACGAATTGATTCACAACAGTGTGTGAATCGATTCAAAGTGTTTTGGATTTATTGTTCAATTTGGCAGAATCTTGTGAATCGATTCACACTAAGTGTTGAATCGATTCAATCTCTTCTATTTTCATCGTTTATGGCATTCATTCACGCGTGAATCGATTCACCAATATGTGGGAATCGATTCATCCTCTTAAATCATGTGATCCTGTACCTTGCAATCACGTGAATCGATTCATATGCATGTGGGAATCGATCCCCACCACTCTGTTTGTCAATTTTGGGATTTTTGGAAGTATGAATCAATTCACCATATATGGGAAATGGTTCATGGCCCTGTTATGGCCACTGTTATGCTATTTTTCCAACTGCTCTATTTGCTTTGCTATTTTTGGCCTGTTTGGGCATCTTAATGACGTTTTTGGCCTTTAACTTCTTCATAAAAGTTGTAGATAATTATGTTACGTAGGTGTGAGAATTGGTCTCACTTTAATTGGAGTTTTATAACTCTTATTAGGTGAAAAATACCAAACCTACTGCGTTGAAAAATTCATGTTTAAGAGGGTTTTGACCCAACTTTTTATGGTGGTCAAATTGGGACTAATAGGTGATATTTGTGACATGTCCCACTATCATTAGGACTAAAAGTGAGCTTTTCTCATGTATTAGTATTGGAATTTATCATGAGCTTAATATTACTCTAAACCCCTTTATTACATGAAAATGAGAGATTGTATTAGGGGTATATGATGATGGTGAGTCTAGGTGGTGATGATATTGATTGACACACGTTATGAGAATATAAATATTCACCACTAATGATATTAAATGATGGTTGATGTATAACACACCTTGTATGGTGATGAAACTAATGAGGGATGATTGTACGACAATATATTTATTACAAGTCGATGAATCGGAGATGATATCGATAATGAATGATGATGGGTGAGATTGTTAATCATTCCATGAATAGAGGATGGCTGTTATGATTGATGATTTGTTGAATACTATTGTGTTTGATACAAATGTGATCTTGTATGTGTGGTTTGAATTATATTTATGAATTATTGTGAATACCACACTAATATGTAAGATACAGTGATGAATAATGAGATAAAAATCCACTAAATGAACGTATGGTAATATTTATGAATAATATGTAATGATGTGATGCCATTATGGTTGATCGCAAGTATTGACTTGCATGTATGATATGAAAAATATGTAAAATATGTTGAGATGAGAATGCCACATATAAAACTTGAAAACAATGGCTAAAACCAACTATGATAAAATCCACTAAGGTGTGTATGGTGGTGTTGGTGATTATAATAATGATGATTGATGAGTGGCATTAGGATGCACAGTGTGAGAAATGTATTTGATTTGCGTTGCATTACATCCATGGCATATCATAGCCACCGATGTTGGAACGTTAGGTGGGTTCCCTCGGCCGACCCAGTGGGAGGGTGGCTCAGTGCACGAGCAATTTGTTGTTTCCCCTGTGACTCGGTGTGTAAGTCACGAAGCAGCCCATGTATTGCTACAGGGAGCTACATGTGGCCGACCCTTCTAGGGGGTGGCTCTTGATGAGTAGGTGACCCCAGTGGTCCATTGATTATGAGTTATGGCCGGCCCGTAACAACATATATTGATTATGTTGTTTACCGTGGTCATGGTTAAAATGGCCAGGTGTTGCATTATGGGCGATGCGGTTTGGTACCAGTAAAAATATGGTGATTATGCATGCATTATGATATATGTGTACACATTATACTACTGCAGCAGGGGCATGGTGTGTGATCATGCTTGACCCATAAATTGGTGTTTATTCCTATAGTCGGATCCGTATTTGTTGTTGATAATTCCATTGTGCATATGCATTAGCCATAAGAGCATTTACATATAGCATGGAGATATGCCAGATGATGATAATGATTGATGATGATTGAGATTATGGTGTGGTGTTGATGAGATGGATAATTAAATACCTAAAGACCATATATGATTAATAAATTATATGAATACATCTAAAACAATATTGAGTAAGATGATGTGTACGTTGATTCTGATGTATTGAGGGGCATGTTTATATGAAATTGATGATAATGATGATTAGCCCATGGTGGTTTGAGGAAAGACCGGAATGGTCGATATTGATGATGCTGGCCCGTTGTGTCATTGGAATAAATGTGTATATGCTTGCTTTGCTATGAAATGATGGGTAAATACATGATATGTATATTGTGAAATGATAGATTATGATGATTGTTGATGTGTTTAGCAAAGCATACATGATATTGATATGCATATCACATAATTTCAATTGTATTCATATCGTCATTTGAAATGTATAACTTACTCTCCCATGTGGTCTACTTTTTAGTATTGATGCAGGAATATCATCGGATAAGGAAATTTTAAAAGTAAAGCTTTGGTGAAGGTAAATAGTGGTAACGGAATGCCTTGGCCGGCAGTGGTTACAATTATTGTATGGTGAAATAGAATGTGTATCATAATGTTGATTATTAATGATATTGATGGATGTATTGTAAAAGATAAAATAAGTGGGCGATGTGTTGATATTTGGGGTGTTGAAATTCATACCCACTTGAAGAATAAAATAATGTTAGATGTGTAGCCCATTTCAGGATGTATGAGTGTTAATGACTTATGATTTTAAGGTTGAACCGAATGTGGTCAATTATGAAATTATGGACATTGGAGATGTATGTTGCATGATCATATGAATGTATATATATATATATATAGTTGGCAATGCATGTTTATGATTTATATGTAAGATTGGTTGTGGCCTAATAGGCTTGTGTTGTATGCTTGCATGCTTTGCTGAGCCTTTTCCCATATCTTCATATATGGGACTAGGCGTGTGCCCTGTATACATATTCTTCTGCTGTAAACTCTATTATTTTCGTATACACTTATGGGCGATTTATTTAATGATCCAGTTATAAAATATTAAATCTCATTTTCGGTTTTCTATGGTTCGATTTTTGATGTAATCATTGAGGTATTTTGAAACTATTTTAAACGTGAAAAATTTAGTCATATTTTTATTAACGGTTTATCCTGAAGCTTTGAAGAAATAATTGACTGAGGAATACCCCTAGCTCAAATTGAGAAATGGAATAGCCTAGGAGTGGACACCTGAAGTTGTGATAGAAAACAACTGACTTGAGGGGATGCCCCTGATTGGTTTTGATTAAAACAGAGGGAATGATGCCTGAGGCTTTAACATGACATAAATGACTGGGGTGATACCCCTGGTTGAAAAGGAAATAGCCTAGGCAAGGGTTCCTGAGGCCGTGACTAGAAAATAAATGACTTGGGGGTATGCCCCTGGTTCAAAAGCAAATAGTCTAGGCAAGGGTTCCTGAGGTCTTGATTGGAAAATAAATGACTTAGGGGTATGCCCCGAGTTCAAAAGGAAATAGTCTAGGCAAGGGTTCCTGAGGCCATGACTGGAAAATAAATGACTTGGGGGTAATGCCCCTTGTTCAAAATATTCGGTGATAGGGAAAGTGTCTGGTATGATGACTGAAAAGAAAAGGTGCCTGGTTCGGCAACTGGAAAGGAGAGGTGTCTAGTGCGGCGGCTGGAGAGGAAAGGTGCCTAGTGTTGTGACCAGAAAGGATGGCTGGAGGAGTGCAAGTTTTAGTATTTGTGATTCCATTGGGGAAAGGATTTGATGGGAGTCAGTTTTCGGATTGCAGCTCTACTGGGGAAGAAAAGCTGATCGGAGTCCGTTTCTGGATTGTGCTTCCACTGGGGAGGAGGAGCTGATCGAAGTCTGTTTCTAGATTGTTGTTCCACTGGGGAAAGGATTTGATGGGGCGTTGAGACTTGACATGTCTGTCTGCTACAATAACCTTACAGAAAAAGGTAAGCAATGCAGAGATATAATAAAATTTAGGTAGATTCCTTGGGACCGTGACCCCTAAGATGACTCATGAAGGAAGCAGAAATCTTGAGAAGGTGCCAATTCTGGCAATGAGAAAACTTGAGAAGGCCAATCCTTGGCGGTAAAAGTTTGAAAAGGTGCCAACTTTGGCAATGAGAAAACTTGAAAGGCCTGATCCTTGGTAGTGTAGAAATTTAAAGGGTTGTTTCATTTGAAGATTGAGATAAGTCAGCTTTGGCAATTGAAGAAGAAGCCAGAAAGGTGCCAGTTTTGGTAGTTGTAGTTCCATTAGGGAAGAAGACTTGAGGGAGGTGTCGAGGCCTAAAATGATTGTTTGTTTTTAGTTACCTTCAGAAAAAGGGTAAGTAATGTAGAGATAAAATAAATTGAAATTCGGGTAAATTCCTTGGAATCGTGACCCCTAGGATGACTCATGAATAAAGCAGAATAAACGAGGCGACTCTAACTTTGGAGCATGTGCCTGGCCTAACTTCTATGATAATTGCCTGAGATAAGATCGAGTAATAGGGGCATCCTGTCCCTCACGACTTTAAATGTTTACCATTTTTCATTATTAAGGAAAAAACGTGTTTTAAAACTCATGCCATAAACGCGTACTAAAAAAGGTGAAGTTTTATTCATGTATATCAAACAGGTACAGAGAAAGGAAAGCAAGGAACATAAATGGAACAAACAGAGAAAAGTAGAAAAGGTCAAAGGTAGGTGAAATGGAGAAGACTCATAGATCCTCCAGGGAATCCTTGAGAACAACGAGAACCTTGGTTCTTTATCATGACTTCATGTTCACCCTTCGACTCTACCTCTGAGAAGGTAATCCGACAATGATTCACACGCCCCATCTTGGACTTGCACTTCTTGTAGGGGAGGTTTTAGTCATACTACCAGAATTTTGACCCTAATTTTGCCTGAGCCGCCCTTTTGGGTTTTCGACTCATCAGGTCGCTCTAACTTTTGCCTAGTCCGTCTTTTCAGGTTTTCAGCCGAGCGAGCATTTTTCTTTACATTTTTCATTTTTGTTTCTTTTTTTTTGACATTTCCTCCTTAGGCATAGTACTTCTTCATCGTGTTTGCACTTACGGGCATCGGCAAGTCCTTGCCGTCCATGTTAGTTAGTGTTAAGGCTCCTCCAAAAAAAGCCTTTTTCATGACATATGGCCCTTCATAGCTAGGTGTCCATCTTAAAACCGTTGAGGTCACACCTTCTTTTCAAACACTTGCTTTATACGTCTTTGGTACAACTGACGATGACAGAGGGCAGTTAATCTTTTTCCATTGATTAGGTTCAGTTAGTCATGTCAAGCCTGGATCCATTCAAGTTCCTCCAATTTTGCCTCCATTATCACCCTAAGAGAGGGAATTTCTACCTCAAAAGGCAAGACTGCTTCCATACCGTAAACTAGAAAGAAAGGTGTTTCCCCAGTTGAAGTCCAGACTGAGGTACGATATCCGTGTAAAGCAAAGGGGAGCATTTCACTCCAGTCCTTGTAAGTTACGACCATCTTTTGTACCATCTTTTTAATGTTCTTATTCACCGCCTCGACCGCTCTATTCACCTTCAGTCGATAAGGAGAGAAGTTATGATAGTGGATCTTGAAGCTCTCACAGAGTTCCCTCATTATCTTATTGTTCAAATTCGTACTGTTATCAGTAATGATCTGACTTGGCAAGCCATATCGGTATATTAGTTCTCGCTTAACGAACTTGACCACAATATTTCTTGTTACCTTGGCATATGAGGCTGCCTCTACGCACTTTGTGATATAATCAATGGCGACCAACATGAAGCGATGACCATTTAAGGGTTTCGGCTCAATAGGCCCGATGACATCTATGCCCCACATTGAGAAGGGCCATGGCGTTGACAAGACATTCAGGGATGACAGGGGTGCATGAATAGGTCAGCGTATATCTGACATTTGTGACACTTTCAAACATAAGAAAAGCAATCTGTTTCCATGTTCATCCAATAGTATCCGGTCCTCAAGATCTTTCTTGACATGGCATGCCTATTAGCGTGAGTTCTGAAAGAACCTTCATGGACATCCCTCATAATTTTGTTTGCTTCAACAGTGTCGACACACCAAAGGAGGACAGAGTCATAATTTCTCTTGTAAAGAATATCACTGTTCGAGAAGACACCCATGGCAAGCCTCTCAGGGTTCTCTTATCATTCTTTATAGCACTATCAGGGTATTCTTGACTCTGAATATATCTTTTAATGTCATGATACAATGGTTTCCCATTTGACTCTCCTTCTATTACTTGGCAGTATATGGGTTCACGACATTCCTTTATCCTGATGAGAGGCATATCGTAGTCATTGTTTATTTTGAATATTGAGGTGAAAGTGGCCAAGGCATCAGCCATCTGATTATCATCCTGAAAAACATGATGAAAAGAGATATCATCAAATTCCTTGATTAGCTCCTTGATATGAGCCTGGTAAGGAATCAACTTGTTATCCCTAGTCTCCCATTTACCTTTCAGTTGGTGAATAACCAAGGCAGAATCCCTATAGACTTCTAACTTCTTCACTTTTGCATTTAATGCTGTTGGATCCCCATAGAGCACGCCTCATACTCAGCGATATTGTTAGTACAATCAAAACAAAGTCTGGCATAGATAAGGATGAATTCCTTGTCTGGTGAGATCAGGATGGCCCCAGTCCCATGCCCTAGTGTATTAGAAGCTCAATCAAATCTTAAAGTCCATTTGTCTTTCTAATCACCTTCTACATTAAATAGTACCAAGATATCCTCATCCGGGAAATCAAACTACATGGGTTGGTAATCATTGACGGGTTGGTGCGCCAAATAATCTGCCAGAGCACTTCCTCTTACGGACTTTTGAGTGACGTAGGTTATGTCATACTCAGTTAATAGAACTTGCCATCGAGCGATCCTTTCGGTCAAGGCAGGCTTTTCAAAGATGTACTTGATAGGGTCCATTTTGGATACCAACCAAGTAGTGTGAAACAACATGTGCCTCAAAAGTCAGGCAGCCCATGCCAATGCATAACAGGTTCGTTCAAGAGTAGAATACCTCATTTCGCACTCAGTGAACTTCTTGCTTAGGTAATAAATGGCATGTTCTTTCTTCCTAGTCTCATCATGTTGACCCAACACACAACCTATGGACTCATTCAACACGGTTAGATACAAGATCAATGGCCTTCCAGGTGTTGGCGGCACCAGGATCGGTGGTTCCCATAAATATTGCTTTATCTTCTCAAAAGTTGTTTGACAATCTTCATTCTATTGCCCTGGTTGGTTCTTACGAAGTAGCTTAAAGATCGGTTCACAAGTTGTTGTCAGTTGTGAGATGAACTGAGCAATATAGTTTAACCTTCCTAAGAATCCTCGGACTTCTCTTTCTGTACAGGGGGAGGCATTTCAAGAATTTCTTTGACCTTGTCAGGATTAACTTCTATTCCTCTTTTGCTCACAACAAAACCTAACAGTTTGCCCGATTTGGCACCAAAGGTACACTTGGTCGGGTTCAATCTAAGTTTAAAATTTGATAAATGCTAATCAAGAAATATATTCATATGATTATTTGAAGCATCTTTGCAAGAAAGTAAATTGAATGGATGGAAAAACAAAGAATTTATCTTGAAAAATAAACATGAATACATGACTTGAAAAATAAAGAGATTAGCTTGAAATCTTTTAAGAAGTATAGGAAAACCTTCCAAGATAAAGAAAGGTCAAACAAGCAATCATCAAGACATCACGCTTAAGCGTATCTTACGCTCGCTTGAGTGTGATCTAGCCAAGCATCAGACCTCGTTGAAGCTTAAGCGTGGATTAAGCATGATCTAAGCGTGACTTGACAGATGAGCATCACTTGAGCATGGCCTAGAGTGGATTAAGCGTGAATGATGAAAGGAAAGCACATTTTGAGCATGACTTAAGCAAGGCTGGGCACAACAAGAATCAGCATCAGGACCCCTCCCACGCTTGAGCAAGAGAAGGAGACGCTTAAGCGTAAGCCTGAGCTCACTTGAGCTTCGCTTGAGCGTGAATTGGATATGCTAGACAGGAAGGACACGCTCGAGCGTGACTGAGCTTAGCTTAAGCACAAGAGAAATAGTGAGTATCAGGCCCCTTACGCTCGAGCGTGACCATTAAGCTCAAGTGTGACTCGTGCAGTATGGGATTTTTAATTTAATATTAACCAATGGTGCGATGCCAACTCAACCGCTTTGAGGTGTTTCTGCATGTCTAGGAATATTCCTTCATCGGCTCTATGCAAGTGGGCAAGGGAAGCTGAAGCATAACCACTATAAATCAAGCAGAAAATAGGGCACCCAGAACACCAATGATCCCCTGCATCTCCTGTAAAATCCAACCTCTCCATTATTCCTTTTACCTTCTTTATTCATTTCCAAATTTTCTTGAAGTGAAAATGCAAAGCATGAGTAACTAATTTTCCTTTATTAGGATTGGTTGTAATCAATTCTAACTTGAAGTAATGCTGCTGTAAGTTTTTATGTATGTTAATGAGATTTAATAGTTTCTGTATTTCATTTTGACATTAATGCCTGAAAGTATTTGATCACTATTTTCTTGTTTTAAGTTTTCTTAAGTATATTGGGAAGTAACTTTTGAGAGCAGATCTAAATGAAATACTTGTTGTGAGTAGCTGACCAGGGATGGCATCTAACGCAATGAACGTTGAAATAATCGATCGGTAATGCTGGAATGGTTTCAAAGTGACTGAGGGATCAGCGGTTTAAAATCATTCTTATGAATTTTGTAGTTGAGGGATCGATACAAATGACTTTGATTGTGACATAGAAATTATCAATTCAAGTTACATACATGCAAATTTATTTAGCTTACAAAAGGTGAGATACGATGAAACCAATCCCTGTTTTCCAAATCTGATTTCTACCAAAACATCTTACTATCATTATTTTCATTCAACACTTGCTGTTTATTTTGTATTCAATCTTTTGCACAACAAAATCAAAACAAATCTTTTGTGAAAATCAATTCAAGAACTAAGATCTTCAAACCAATACCTCCTCAGTGGAACGACATCTATAGTATACTACAATTATTGTGTTTAAACTTGGCACAAACATTCCATTGAGTTTATATTATACAACTTTGATTCTCTTTCCTTGAACACTTTATTTCTTTGCATGATCTATAAAAAAGTTCTTACCAAAATTCCTTATCCTTTTAAAAAGCCTTCACAACTCAATAATATGCCATTCATCAGTTTTAGAATTGGCAATAATATCGTCAACATAAACTTCTATCTCCTTATGCATCATGTCATGGAAGAGGGTCACCATCGCCCTTTGGTAGGTTGCCCCAGTATTTTTCAGCCCAAAGGATATCACTTTGTAACAAAAGGTCCCTCATAGAGTGATAAATGTGGTCTTCTCCATATCTTTAGGCGCCATCTTAATTTGATTATACCTAGAGAAACCATCCATGAATGAGAAAATGGATTGCTGAGCTGTATTTTCAACCAGAACATCAATCTGTGGTAAGGGAAAGCCATCTGTGGGACTAGCTCTATTCAAATCTCGATAGTCCATACATATCCGTACCTTTCTATCCTTCTTTGGGACAGGGTCAATGTTGGCCACCCACTGAGGGTACTTGGCCACAGCTAGAATCCGGTATCAAACTACTTCTTCACTTTTTCTTTGATTCTTAAGAGCATTTCTGGTTTCATCCGGCATAGTTTTTGCTTTATCGGAGGACAGTCTGGCTTCAGTGGTAATTTATGCTCGACAATGCTAATGTCAAGGCCGGGCATGTCTTGGTAAGACTAAGTGAAGACGTCACGCAACTCCATCTATAACTTAATTAGTTCTTCCCTTCGTTCCTTACTCAAGGAGGTACCAATCTTGACTTCCTTCTTATCCTTCTCATCCCCTAAATTAATAATCTCAACTATCTCCAGATGAGGCTGAATTTCTCTGTCCTCTTATTCTAATAACTTTGCTAGCTCGGGCAGTGGCTCATAATCTTCCTCACCCTCTTTATCAGTGTAATCAACCAGGTGGTTAAAGTCGTGAAACGGGATTGCGAGCTTGCTATTCTCAGGAGAATCATTTTTGGATCTGCATTTTAGTGTATTATGACAAATGAAAAGAGGAAACAGGCAAGCAAAGGATTCAAAGCAAGAAAAGATATTATGAAATTCGATACATATTCATTGATGAGAAATAATAAAACAAGTTTTTTACCTTTATTACATGAAAGAGTCCCAAAGCCTTAGGCATAGCAGAGGGACTAACAAGTATGAAAAGCATAATTAAATTACTTTGGTGTAACATTCAAAATCGTGGGGAGTTCGACGGCCTCCCAGTTACAAAGTTCTTGGCCCAGCGGGTAAGCAATCACAAAATCAGTAGCATCATAAAGACTATCTTCAATGGCGGACACCTGGTCTGGAGGCATCAACCCTGCACTCCGAAAGCACTGGTAGAGATCACAGATGGGGACTCTTACTGTACGAGGCTCTCTGTCAGCAAGACGGGCAGCTCTTGTTTCTCTTTTCTCTACCTTTATTCTTCATCTATCAACGGCTATAGGCCGGTATCCCAAACCGAAACCATTTCTATTCTCAAGCAGGCGCAAAGGTATAACCTCTCCGTTCAAAGTACGTCCTAACCCTCTTCCAGGTTTATACCCTTCTCGAAGCATTATCTTCGCCATTACTAAGGATGTACTTGGCATGTAAGCCCTCACCATTATAGCTCCTTCTCCCACATAGGTGGTGTTTGTTATTTCCAACGCTTGGAAAAAGGTCTCGAGAGCCTCTTCCGCTGCCTTAATATAAGGGGTCGTGAGGGGTTTACTGACCAGAAAGTCCTTCTCACCAAAAACGATTATCAACTTATTGTCAATGACAAATTTTAGCTTTTGGTGTAGGGTGGAGGGGACCACCCCAGCGGAATGAATCTATGGCCGGCCCAACAAACAGCTATAAACAGGTGTAATGTCCATGACTTGAAAAAGGATTTGGAATATGCATGGCCCAACCTGTATTGGCAGCTCAATCTCACCCATGACCTCCCTACGAGTTCCATCAAAAGCTCATACTATTATGGCACTGGGCCTCATATACATCCCGTCAAATGGCAATTCAGCCAATGTAGATTTAGGCATGATGTTGAGGGACGACCCTTTGTGAAGAAGCACTTTTACCAAGATATGATCTCGGCACTTCATGGAGATATAGAGAGCTTTGTTATGCCCCATTCCTTCTGATGGTATTTCATCGTCAGTGAAGGTCAGATAGTTATCTGCAACAATATGCCTCACTATCCCTTGAAACTTGTCAATGGGAATGTCATGACTAACATGGGCCTCGTTCAACACCTTTATCAATATCTTTCAATGTGGCTTAGAGTTCATCAGTAATGATAACAGGGAGATTTTGGCAGGGGTGTAGTTCAACTGGTTAAACACTTGATATTCACCATGGCGAATAAGCTTTAGGAATTTATGGGCCTCTTCATCAGTCATAGCCCTTTTTGCTTCACCACTAGTCTCTTCTCTGGCCACTTTGGCTTTCTTGGCAATCTGATCATTCTTTTGTTCTGGAGGAACGTACACCCTCCCACTTCGGGTCACACCTCTTACCCCAGCAATGTTCATGATGGACGATGAAGATGGGTTACTCTTCACCGAACCACCAGTGAACATACCTGCGCCGTACTTCCAAGGTACGACTCAAAAATCCTTAAATACAAGTGAGGTAGGTGCTTGAACGTTGATGATTGGTTATACAGGAGTGGGAACTGCTGGAGGGCTCCTGCTATAGAAAATTGTCAAGGGCTTAGGGACTTGTGTCCCTACCTATTCCTAGACCATATTTATGTCGCTTCCATGGTGCCTGTATACCTGTATGATATGGCTGTCCATGAGACTTTGAAGGATCTCACAGAAACCTTAAAACTCAATAGTCTGGTTGTTATCATGCTTTTGACTCCAGGTCACTTCGATCAATCCCCTTTTGAGCAAATAGGAATGAATTACCCTCAATGGCATTCTTATGTCAGCAACATTCCTGACATACTTCTTATTATTTTCCATAGCGTTGACCACAGAATTCCTATGGTTAGGTAGGGGATTGGTGGCGACATTTGGGTTACCTTCCCGAAAGTTAAGCCAGTCGGCCTTAATCAGGTCCCTTACTTTATACTTCAATGCCATGAAGTTTTCGGTGGAATGCCCCGACGCTCCAGCGTGGTAATCACACTGGGCGTTAAGATCATACACCTTAGGGTATAGGGGTTCCATCCGCTTTAAGGGGCTGGGTACCACTAAACCGTTACGAATGAGGAGAGGTAAAATTTGTATATGTCATTGGGATTAGGTCAAATTACATAGGGGTACGGTCATTGTTAGGTCTGCTTGGATTAGGATTAGGGTTGGGTGGCTGAGTTTCTTATTGTGGAGGTCGATATGGCATAGGTCGTGGCATATGTGTTCTGATAATGGGAGGATGAAAGTGGGGAGGATAAGGAGTTGTGTTATAGACGGCGGCGGCCATATGTGGATGCGGTGCATAAGGAGCTTGAAAAGTGACGGGACGAATGGTCTTGGTTGGGCTCTCCTCTGATCATAAGAGATGGAATTAGTTTCTCTATCTCTCCTCCTACCATCACCTGGCACTGGTCTTTTCATAATGGATGCCCCAGATGGGCCCTGGGTAATCTTTCCCGTCCTTACCCCGATCTCTATCCTTTCTTCGATGGTCATAATGTCAGAGAAGTGAGACGAGACACTGCCAATCATCCTATCATAGAATGGTGATTGGAGTGTGTCAATAAACATTGTGACTACTTCTTTTTCCGGTAGTGGGGGGTCCACTTATGTAGCAGTCTCGTGCCATCTCTGCGCATATTCTTTAAATGTCTCATTATCTTTCTTTGTTATATTTTACAGTTGCACTCTATCGGGCACCATGTCTAAATTATATTTGTATTGCTTCATGAAGACGTCTGACAGGTCCTTCCAACAATGAATACGGGTTCTTTCAAGGTGGGCATACCAGGTAAAGGCAGCCCCGACTAGACTATTCTAAAAGCAGTGAATCAACAAATTGTCATTAGAAGCGTGTGATGCCATCTTTCGACAATACATTGTGAGGTGATTCCTTGGGCAAGTTACTCCCCGATACTTGTCAAATTCTGGTACTTTGAATTTAGGAGGAATAATGACTTCTGAGAGCAAGCAGAGTTCGAAGGCGTCCACTAATCCAAAACCTTCTACACCTTTCAATGCCCTCAGTCGTTCTTCAAGGATTTCTATCTTCTCTTTTTGTTGGGGAGCGATGACCGTTCTAGGGCTAGTAGCCGGGTTCATTATCTGAGCCATTCCTTGTGGATTAGCAGCGTAAGGGTTTACGTATCCATACAGGTAACTGTAAGGCTGATAGAAGGGTGTAGATGCATAAGGTTGGTTTGTCGGGCTTGTGTTTAGTGTGGGATCGTGGGATGGGGCTATAGCTTGTGTAGCATGGACTGGCTGAGCCATTCGGGTGGCTTCGGCTTGAGCGGCTTGGGCTTGGGCAATTTGTGATTCTTGGAGTGGTGGTATCATTGGCTGAGCAGGGGGTGTAGTATGAGGATTCCTTGCTTGTTGATTATTAGGGTCTTGTGGATTAGTGAGGAGTGGTGGAAAGTATCCCGGTGGTAAGCCATAAAGAGGAAAAGGTACCAGGTTGCCATTCAGGCAGATAAAAGTGTGTTGTTTCATAAAAGACATGTTGTTGGTTGGTTGGGGATCAACAATAGGATTGGGCCTCCCTATGTTAATAGTGAGAGGAGGTGCCATGGGATTGGGAATTCGGGCCCTCATCTGACCGATGCCTGGTTATGGTTGGGCTTCCTCGATACCCCCAAAGAGCCCCCTTCTGTGATTCTCTTTTCCAGTAGCTTTGTCAATTCTGTTACCTGCTCTTTTAACTAGTTGAACTCGTTTCTAAGACATTCGTCACCGATTTCTGCTTCAGCCATGAGTCTTCTTTAGAGTCGAGTCCAAAAAGGATGCTTACCCATGATGTCTAATGGAAGAATAAAAGAAACACAGGAACTTGTTAAAAAGAAAGCATTAAATAATTAAAAGGAAAGCAGTAAAGGAAAAGTAAACATGGTTGTGCGTGAAGTGATTTGGAACTTGACGAGTATCCTTCGACTATTCCTCAGAACGTCACGTTCAAAAGTACTAAGTAAAGCGGTGAATGGAAATTAACATGAGATAGTTGCGGAGACAAAAGAATCCTTTATTTTGAATTCCATAAAAAAGTACATTACTACTAAAAGTGCTTTGCAGGAAAATAAGTTAGCTATTCCTGGCTCAGGCAATCATGGCCTTCGTTTTATAGATTCTTTCCCTACAGTAACTTAAAAAGGTTGCAATTTCTTAAGGGGTGGTTAGAGGGTTAGCCATTTCTTTAGCTTGCTTAAGCAGGAGCGAGAGATCTTCTAGAGTCCCATTGGCCAAATATGCCCAGTTAGCAAAACGGCTTATCCAGGAACGAATGACTTTATCTTGTTGTGTCATTTTAGCTTCCATAGCGCGTATAGCCTCACGATAGTCTTGTTCCACTTCCATTACATGTTGACGCTCGCCATTTATTTCTCGCTGGCAAGCCTCCACTACCTCATTAAGCTGATGCTCCACCCTGTGAATTTAAGACTGCAGAAGTTATTTTTGTACCAAGGCATTCTGTTCGTTTTCTTTGGCCTGTGCCAACATATCCCTTAGAAGATGCTTGTCGGCTAGAATGGTGTCCTTTTGATGACTTTTCATCTTTAATTGAGAGTTTACTGCTCAGAGGCGTTGTTCTTGTTTTCTTATGAGGTCTCTTTCAGTTTTTCACTTCTTTTTGACCTCTTCAATGGTTTGCTTGCTTTCTAAGTTCTCCCTATTTTGAAGGGTACATTCTTGTTGAGATTTCAACAAGTCTTCCTCTAGTTTCTTGTTTTTTGGACAACTCTTTTATTTTTGCCTTCAAAGCCTTGGTCGCTTTATGTTTAACCACAAGTGGTGGAACAGGTGTGCTTGCTAAGAGGTAAGAGGGACTCCTAAATGGTTATTTGACAATGGAGACCCTATTCAGGATCCATTCATGATATTCTTCCCTTACAGCATGGCTCTAGACCTCTAATTCCTTCCCTTTCTAATGGACTTTCTTCCATGCATTCACTATATCCTGAATAACGGAGGTGCAGTTTCCTTTTGAGTAGTATAAGATGAAGGGATTTAGCAGCTCTTCACATGGCAGACCAAGCAGAGGATAAGCTAGCTGACGCCTGGCTATAACAGAATTGTAATTGATGCATCCCTGAGTACCAATAAGGGGAACATTTGGGTAATTCTTGCAGTGGTGAATGATCCACTCAACTTCCAACCATTGAGGATACCATCTTATTTTCTCGACCGTGAGCCATACCAGATGATTAGCCCACTCTTACCCATTCTTCATTACTAGTTAGCACAGCTTCAGATCGAAAATAGGGTATTCGGCCTTACCGACTTAATGGAAGACATGGGATGTAAGCCATACATATAAAATAGGTAGGCAACAAATAATCCTCTTCCAGCCTTGTATGTGATAGAAATCCATGGTATAGTACACATTTGCCAAGATAGCCATAACAGGATTTTTAAGTCTATGCTTACGAGCGAGGAAGACGGCAATGGCATCATAATCCATATAATTGTCGATGTTAGGGAACAAGACAATACCATAAATATTAACAACTAGGGTATCCATAAAGGCCTCCCAATCTTCCTTTTCTGCTAGGATGTGCATATGTTTCTCAAAGAATTCCCGAGTGAACCCAAGAGTCTGATTTCTATTAAGTTACGCACTCTTTAATGTCTCTGGGTGGATCTTTAGGAATTGGGCGATGGAAGTGACATTTACATGGTGATCAAGATGATGGTAAGGTATTTGTCCTTCCAAAGGCATCCCCAGGATTTGTTCAAACTCTTTAATAGATGGGGCCAACTGAAAGTCCCTGAATGTAAAGCATCAGAGAGGTGGATCATAAAATTGAGTCAATGTAATAATCACTTCAACTTGTACTTCTTCTTCTAAGAGTTTCAGAATTTTCCCATATTTCCATGAGAACGCCATCTTCTGAGTTAAACTTAATTTCCTCCCTATTGCTTGTAGACTGGCTGTGTCAACCTTCTTAGCCTTAACATGAAGTAGTTTTCTCAATTTAGTTACGCCTGTACCACAATTATGTGATCCCATGTTAATTTCCATATCTTGCTCGAAGGTACTCGTTAAGCTCCAAATGACATCCTACGAGGACAGAAAGAAAGGAGAAAAATCAGTTATCAACATGTTTTGTAAGTCATTACTTCCTTAGTAACTTGATGGAAAACATTTTTTTTAGGGAAGTAGCGATTGGAAAAACCTGTGCCAAATCAAAAGTCATACGGGTTATGTACCTTCCCATCATCGTCAACATCTTGTTTAAAATTTTTTATCTTTTTTGATTTTTTTATGATTAAGGAGGTCCATGGTAAGCTTTTTATGTGGTATCATACAAACTTAAGTCAAATCTTGGTATTGTAGAGAAGTGAAATGTTTAAGTAAGAATTAAGTTTGTATAATACAACTTTAATGGAATGTTTGTGCCAAGTTTAAACACAGTAATTATAGTATAGTATAGATGTAGTTCCACTGAGGAGGTGTTGGTTTGAAGATCTTAGTTCTTGAATTGATTTTGACAAAAGATTTGGTTTGATTTTGTTGTGCAAGAGATTGAATACAAAAGAAACAACAAGTATGAAAATAATGACAGTAAAGTGTTTTGGTAGAAATCAGATTTGGAAAACTGGGATTGGTTTCATCACATCTCACCTTTCATAAGCTAAATAAATTTGCATGTATGTAACTTGAAATGATAATTTCTACGTCACAATCAAAGTCATTTGTATCGATCCCTCGACTACAAAATTCATAAGAATGATTTCAAACCGCTGATCCCACAGTCACTTTGAAACCATTCCCGCATTACCGATCGATTGTTTCGACGTTCATTGTGTTAGATGCCATCCCTGGTCAGCTACTCACAACGAGTATTTCATTCAGATCTGCTCTCAAAAGTTACTTCCCAGTATACTTCAGAAAACTTAAAATAAGAAAATAGTGATCAAGTATCTTCAGGCATTAATGGCAGAATAAAATACAGAAAATATCAAATCTCATTAACATATATAAAAACTTACAACAGCATTACTTCAGGTTTGAATTAATTACAACCAATCCCAATAAAGGAAATTTAGTTACTCATGCTTAGCATTTTCACTTCAAGAGATTTTGGAAATGAATACAGAAGGTACAAGGAATAATAGGGAAATTGGATTTTGCAGGAGATGTCGGGCATGCTTGATGTTTTGTTTTTTGCTTAATTTTTAGGGGTTATGCTTCAGCTCCCCTTGCCCACTTGCATAGAGCCCATGAAGGAATATTACGAGACATGCAGGAACACCTCAAAGTGGTTGAGTTGGCATAGCACCATTGGTTAATATTAAATTAAAAATCCAAATATTACATGAGTCACGCTTGAGCTTAATGGTCACGCTCAAGCGTGAAGGCCTTGATGCTCATTATAGTTTCTGTTTTCCTGTGCTTGATCACGTTTAGAGTCACGCTCAAACATCCCTTGTATCACGCTCAAGTGTGATGAATTTTAACTCCCTACGCTCAGGCCATGCTCAATCCATGCTTAAGCGCCTAGTGTTCACGCTCAATCCACGCTTTCATTTTTATCATTCCACGCTTAAGCGCCTAGTGTTCACGCTCAAGCGTGAATGGCCCTGATGCTCACTGTTGTGTCCTACGCTTTGAGCACAAGGCTCAAGCTTAAGCTTTCACTGTTGCACGCTCAAGCATCCATGTCACGCTCAACCATGAGAGGTCCTGATGCTCTCCAACTTGTTCAAGCTTAAGCTTGGTTGTTCAAGCTTAAGCTTGTTGTCTTCACATGCTCCCGATCACGATTAAGCTTGCTCTTTCACGCTTAAGCTTGCCTGCCCAAGCTTAAGCTTGTCTGCTCAAGCTTAAGCTTGCATTTCTTTCTTGTTGAATTTCCAGCAACTTCCTAAGAGTTTTAACACAATTCTTCTTTTATACACCTATGCATCATCACTTGAAAGATTCATGCTTAATTCCTTCAATAATTCATCAATTCAGCTCAAATTTTTACAAAATTAGTTCAAATGAGTCATGAAATCGATGCTTAATCAACACTTATCAAACTTTCCCTAACCTAGAGTTTTGCTTGTCCTCAAGCAAAATGAATGAGATCTTAAATAAGAAAGCAGTCATGCTGTTCATATTTTAGTTGCAAACAAAATTAAAGAGAAAGTAATCACAGTTTAACTTCTTTAAGGTAAATAACATCCTTAATACCCATTTCTTTGAAATGTAATGCACCATTTAATTTTTCACAAAGCAAGTAACCAATTACTGTAAGAATAAGGAGCTTCTCATTATTCTTCACTAGGTGACTATTTCACACATCCATCATGAGAACTACCTAGTTAGCATTGCCAGTCATTTCCAATCAAACCAAAATCAGAAGAACAACAAGGATCAAAAAGGTCTTTTAGGGTTGTAATGAGGCTGGGCTAAACAAGAATTCTTGGTTTTTCTTGGATTCTAGATGCATGCACAAAGAAGAGCATAAGTTATGACATTTTCAAAGTTTATGAGGCTTCTTCCTTTTTGAGGTACAGAATTCTTTATTTCTCTTTTTCTAGTTCTCCTTTTTGTTTAAATTTCTGGATGGAGAACTTACTGTTTTTCTTTAGCATTGCCTTTTTAAGCCTTCATTTCTTACATCACCCTTTGAAAAAGTATTTTATGTTCTTTTCAAAAATAAGCATGCTGATGAGGTAGGAATTTATTTCTCATGCTTAGGTGTTTTTATAGAACAAAATTTTTGGCTCAAAATGGGCTACCAAAGAATGGGATGTATTTTTGAGGTTAGCTTTTTGGCTCTTGGCTAACTATGTTTTCAAAAATTGCCTTCATCATTTCCTTGCTTTATTTCTTACGAAAAAGGTTAATCAGAGAATTTAGGCAATGCAAACTTAACAAATTCTAATGAGACTCTCAGTGTTTAAATTTCTCACTTCTCACCGGGTTATAAGGCTTACTTCCATATTCTAACATAAAAAGGTTCAAGCATGTAAACAATTTCAACAGTTCATTTATTTTATTTTCATGGTTCTTAAATCAGCTGATTTGCCTTTTCAAAATCAATGTTGCTGTCTCAAAAGAATTGCCACTCAAAATCTTTTCTTGCTTAAAAATTAATTATTGGTTGGGTTTCTTTCAAAAAATGTTTCAGCTTTAAGCATGTACTGAGGTTGCATCAAAAAGTCATAACGCATAATCATAGAAAAAATTCAAATTGCTGCAGTAATGTCAAACTATCAAAAATCAAAGTAAAAAAACATAAAATGTCAATCAGAGAATTTTAGAAAGGAAAAATTTAAGTGATAAAACTAAAGCAAATAAAACTAAAGCAGTAAAACTCATCATTCATCCTCTGAAGAATCATCCTTTGTCTCCTCTTCCCTTACTGGAGGTCCCTGTGAGGAAGGTCCTGGTCCAGCCTGTGAAGTCTCACCCCCTCCTAAGAAAGAAGGCCTGTCCCCAGGCCAAGCAATGTGGGCTGCAAACTTGCTTCAAATGAGAATGCACAATGTAGAAGAAAACATACTGCACCCTGAGTGAATTGAGAAATGTAATGTAGTTATAATGCTCAATAAAAACTCATAAAGAGAAGGGAATGGGAGTAGGTGGGGAGTTACATTTTTGAACTTCTAAAATAATGGGGATAATGGCCTGTCAGGATTTGAATTTATAGAAGAAGGGTCAGTTTTTAGATCTCACGCTTAAGCGTGGATATGTCACGCTTGAACGTGAAGGAAACAGAATGTCTTTTGAAGATTGCGCTTGAACCTGTGCTTAGGCGTACCCCTTAGTGTTCTTGTTATTCTTCCTCGCTTAAGCGAGGCTGATTACGCTTGAGCGTGATTGGATCCTTGAAAGCTTAAGAATTTTTATGTTTGTCAAGTTTAAGTGCTTTGCATAAGCGCACCTTATTCACGCCTGAGCGTAAGCTTCCTAGCCAGGTCCTTTTAAGTATGCACTTTAAGCTTGGGGTATTTCGCTTAAGCGAGTAAGCCACTGACACTAAAAGAATCCCACGCTTGGGCGTAAAAACGCATGCTTGAGCATGCTCGGGTTTTGAAAAACTGGGTGTTCTTTTATTTCAAGACTTGCGCTCAAGCTTGGATGGGGCGCTCAAGCGCACAGTACCCCCTGATGCTTTGAATAATTCTCACTTGAGCTAGGATAATCAATCTTGAGCATGATTCCAAAATAGAATGGTACTTACCTTGCCACGCTTGAGCGTGGTTTCTTGCGCTTGGCTACTTGATTACTTACGCCTGAGCATGATAAATGCTGGAGTGTGAACATACCTGATGGTTATTTTCCATCCTCACTTAAGCTTTGAAATCATTCGCTTGAGCGAATTTAAGTCAGAATCAAAAAGTGAAGTTCCTAGCCTGATCTTGGCAAGTTATGCTTGAGCGTGTTTGCTTGACTTTTACTGTAACTTGTCCTTTGTTCCCCTTAAACTTGGCATTTATCATTTGAGTTTGGATGATGGGTGAGATGAATGTGATGAGTTTCCCTAAAAAATAAAAGAAAACTTTAAACATAACATCAAAACTACTTGAATTGAAATCACAAGATGAAAAAAAGATATAAACGATTGGGTTGTCTCCCAAAAAGCGCTTGTTTATCGTCTTTAGCTTGACGCCTAATAGATTTTTCAATATGGATCATAGAGCTGGTGGATGAGAGTGTTGAGTTTTTCCACCTTCTTTCCCAGGTATGGCCTTGACTTTCTTTCATTCAAATTTTTAAGTGAACCTACGACACAACTTTGCTTATCTTCACAGTATTTATTTATTTTAAAAATAGTGAAATTGACTTCTTCTTCTTGCACTCGTAATTTTAGCTTTCCATTATCCATATCTATGATAACTCTGGTTGCTTTCATAAATGGTCTTCCCAGAATTAGAGGAACTTCGGAGTCTTCCTCCATATCTATGATAACAAAATTCTCATGAAATTCAAATTTATCAATTTTGACCATAACATTTTCAGCAATACCATAGGGGGTTTTCATTGATTGATCTTCTAGTTTTAAAGTCATTTTTATTGGCTTTACTGAAAAATCCCCTATCTTTTTAAGTGTGGATAATGGCATCAAATTTACACTAGCACCAAGATCTAATAAAGCTTTTCTTTTTGAAAGATTTCCAATAGTGACAGGAATAGAAAAACTCCCTGGATCTTTGGTGTTATGAGGTACTGCCTTATGGATGATAGCACTATGTCCATCTTCCAGCTCAGTTGTTTCCTCATTCAGTATGGTCATAGCCTTGCATTGGTCTATTGGGTTTGTTTCAGTGTTTGCTCCATACTGAGGCTTTTGGTTTTCAGCAACTTGTCAGGCTAGCTGTCCCACTTGTGTTTCCAAGTTCCTAATTGATGCCTTAGTGTTCTTTTGACTTGCGAGAGATGCTTGCATAAATTTTTCCAAGGTATCCTCTAATCTAGAAGTTTTCTCCATCAAGGACAGACCATTGTTTTGATATGGTTTATTTAAAGAGCTTGGCTCTTGCTTCCATCCTTGGCCTTGATTTTGGTTACTTCTCCATCCCTGAAATGGTTGGTTAGAAAAACTTGAATTGAAATTACCATACCTTCCTTGGTTGTTCATGAAGTATACAGCTACTTTTTGTATGCCACAATTTTCATTTTGATGGTCTCCTCTATAGAAATTACATGTTGCAGGTATTTGTTGTTGCACTGGTTGTGATGATTGTACTGCATGTAATTGTTGTGGAAGATTGGATATCTTTTTAGTCAATGC
Source organism: Clitoria ternatea (assembly GCA_037962975.1). Lineage (NCBI taxonomy): Eukaryota > Viridiplantae > Streptophyta > Magnoliopsida > Fabales > Fabaceae > Clitoria > Clitoria ternatea. The sequence goes on along the minus strand of CM075672.1, from coordinate 24,592,850 downwards.
TTCCAATTGTTGGGTCAGAATTTTGTTCTAAGCTAGAATAGTGCTGTGGTGTTTAAATCAAGGACTCCTTTCCTTTGAACTTGCTGACGATCATGTTGAGCTTTGTAATCTGTTGAGGATAAAGCTTCTATTATCCTTGTGGCTTGGTCAGCATCCACTGTCATCATGGTCCCTCCTGCTACTGCATCCAATATCATTTTGGTATCAGCTTTGAGTCCACTATAGAAGATATTAAGTTGTGCAATATCTTCAAGTCCATGGTTTGGGCATTTTCTTAGGAGAGATTTGAAACGTTCCCATGCCTCACAAAAAGGTTTATCCTGGCTTTGTTTAAATGTTGTAATATCTTACTTGGCCTTGATGAATCTGGATGGAGGAAAGAATCTGTGTAGGAATTTTCTTCCACAATGTCCCAACTATTCAAACTTTGATTTGGGTGTGACTGGAGCTATTCTTTAGCTTTACCTGCTAGAGAAAAGGGAAATAGTCTTAGATATGCAGCTTCAATTATTTCCTGTTCAAAACCCATAGTTCCAACTAATTCATAGAATGTGGCCAAGTGAGTATATGGATCTTCACTTGTCATTCATGGAATTGGTGGGAACTAATTAAACTAAGAAAAGCAGGTTTCATTTTTATAGCCCTTATTGTGTTTGGAATAGAAATGCTTGAGTAATGTCTGGGTCCTTGTTATAAAGTATAATCTCCCCGTGTTCTTCTTGGTGGATTTTGATTGTTGCTATTGACATCTGCCATTCTGTTAGAGGAAGTTTCTCATTTGTGGAAGTTATACTTTTGCTTGGCTTTCTTGATTTTCTTGAGAAGCCTTTCTAATTCTGGATCAAATGCAAGTTGTTCTTTTGGTCCCTGTCCTCTCAAGATCATAAATCAAGCACTCACTCTAGCAATGTTACCACACAAAAAAATGAAAAAAGTATACAAATGAAATTTATTTAGAGTCTTGTCAATTCAATGCTAAAATATTCAAACTTAAATCACCTCCCGGGCTGCGGCGCCAAAACTTGGTAAGCTTTTTATGTGGTATCATACAAACTTAAGTCAAAGCTTGGTATTGTACAGAAGTGAAATGTTTAAGTAAAAGAATTAAGTTTGTATAATACAACTTCAATGGAATGTTTGTGCCAAGTTTAAACACAGTAATTGTAGTATAGTATAGATGTCGTTCCACTGAGGAGGTGTTGGTTTGAAGATCTTAGTTCTTGAATTGATTTTAACAAAAGATTTGTTTTGATTTTGTTGTGCAAGAGATTGAATACAAAATAAACAACAAGTATGAAAATAATGACAGTAAACTGTTTTGGTAGAAATTAGATTTGGAAAACTGGGATTGGTTTCATCACATCTCACCTTTCATAAGCTAAATAAATTTGCATGTATGTAACTTGAAATGATAATTTCTACATCACAATCAAAGTCATTTGTATCGATCCCTCGACTACAAAATTCATAAGAATGATTTCAAACCGCTGATCCCACAGTCACTTTGAAACCATTCCCGCATTACCGATCGATTGTTTCGACGTTCATTGTGTTAGATGCCATCCCTGGTCAGCTACTCACAAGGAGTATTTCATTCAGATCTGCTCTCAAAAGTTACTTCCCAGTATACTTCAGAAAACTTAAAACAAGAAAATAGTGATCAAGTATCTTCAGGCATTAATGGCAGAATAAAATACAGAAAATATCAAATCTCATTAACATATATAAAAACTTACAACAGCATTACTTCAGGTTTAAATTGATTACAACCAATCCCAATAAAGGAAATTTAGTTACTCATGCTTAGCATTTTCACTTCAAGAGATTTTGGAAATGAATACAGAAGGTACAAGGAATAATAGGGAAATTGGATTTTGCAGGAGATGTCGGGCATGCTTGATGTTTTGTTTTTTGCTTAATTTTTAGGGGTTATGCTTCAGCTCCCCTTGCCCACTTGAATAGAGCCTATGAAGGAATATTGCGAGACACGCAGAAACACCTCAAAGTGGTTGAGTTGGCATAGCACCATTGGTTAATATTAAATTAAAAATCCCATATTGCATGAGTCACGCTTGAGTTTAATGGTCACACTCAAGCGTGAAGGCCTTGATGCTCATTATAGTTTCTATTTTCTTGTGCTTGATCACATTTAGAGTCACACTCAAACATCCCTTGTATCATGCTCAAGCGTGATTAATTTTAACTCCCTACGCTCAGGCCACGCTCAATCCCCGCTTAGGCTTTCCTTTTTATCATTCCACGCTTAAGCGCCTAGTGTTCACGCTCAAGCGTGAAAGGCCCTGATGCTTACTGTTGTGTCCTACGCTTTGAGCACAAGGCTCAAGCTTAAGCTTCCACTGTTGCACACTCAAGCGTCCATCTCACGCCATGGGAGGTCCTGATGCTCTCTAACTTGTTCAAGCTTATGCTTGCTTGCTCAAGCTTAAGCTTGGTTGTTCAAGCTTAAGCTTGCTGTCTTCACATGCTCCCGATCACGCTTAAGCTTGCTCTTTTATGCTTAAGCTTGCTTTTTCAAGCTTAAGCTTGCTCTTTCACGCTTAAGCTTGCCTGCTCAAGCTTAAGCTTGCATTTCTTTCTTGTTGAATTTCCTGTAACTTCCCAAGAGTTTTAACACAATTTTTCTCTTATACACCTATCCATCACCACTTGAAAGATTCATGCTTAATTCCTTCAATAATTCATCAATTTAGCTCAAATTTTTACAAAATTAGTTCAAATGAGTCATGAAATCAATGCTTAATCAATACTTATCAGTCCATAATCCGTGACTTCAAGATGCATGTAAAGGAAAGAACTACTCGCCCATTAAAAGATCACTAATCAAGTATATCATTTTTAGAAGAAAGTAATCCATCAACGGGTAAGCAGCTTAATTTGGATTAGAAGGGAGAGTGATAATGAGAAAAGGTAGAGGGAAAGTCTGCCCCTTTGTGCCCTAAGTTGGTTTTTTTCTAAAAGCCTTTTACTAGGACCTAAGGCTTGTCTAACAGTGACTCCCCACATTAGACGGCTTGCACTAGACTTCTAAAAGGTCACTAGAGCCAAGACCTTACTCATGATGTTGACCACAACAGTAGGGAATCTACTAGGTATGGGCATCATGAATAAGTCGAACTCTAGCTGAGGTTCTTACGATAGCCAGATGGGAAGTACATCCCAAATGACACCACTACCAACCTCCCCTAACTTAAGCTTCACTTGGGGCCCGGGTATAGGGCGCCACTCATAAGTGTGTGTAAATTGTGAGTGTAGTGTGTGAAAGAGGCATTCAATACCTGTACCTTACCCATCCTACATAGAGAACAAACACAGAACAACAAAATAAAAGTCTACTACCCTAGGGTTCAACAATCACAGATATTAATAGAAGATAAAATGACACAATACAAACAAAACAGAAACATGTATAAGTATTGAGAGAAGATAAAATAAAGGAAAAAGTCAAATAGCTAACAGGCAACTTAAAACATGCGCTATCAACTTGACTGGCTTGACTCTCTAAGTCCCCAATGGAGTCGCCATCTGTTGCGACTGGGATTGCGGCGGTATGGCTGACCCTCGAAAAATAATAAAATGGGTTTCGAAATCCTTTCGAAAAAAATAGGGAGTCACTGTTAGTCCTCAAATTTACAATAAATCTTTTAATAAAAATTTCATAAAAATAATAAAAATTTGGTTAATTTGTTAGAAAATTAGGTTTTAATTCAATAAATGGATGTTGTTGGAAATAATCTGCCCTTGATCAATTTTCTCTAGTTTTGCAGTGAAAAAGTAAAGAATTCAAGAGAAAATTATACTGGAGGATCTGACACGTAGCATCAATCCCACGCGTCGTGTGGACTCTGAATTTTGATGCTGACACTACGCGTCACAGCCACGCGTAGCGTCAGTGCTGCATGGACTCCATATCCAACTTGGCCAAGCACTCAGCTTTGACCCAATAATAGCCACCCTACTCAGCACCAATGGCCACTCCACTCAACACAAATGGCCAAAACACAGTGGAGACACATCCAAGTGGCCAAGCATGATCAAATTTAATAATGTGAAGTGGCCATTATCAGCTGTTTAATGGAAGCTGAGTCAGGGGTCTGACGCGTAGCGTCAGCACCCTTGCCTAGCCCTATAAATAGGGCCATCCAACACCATTCAAGATATCCCATTCTCATTCACTTCTCTTCTTTTCTCTCTTTGCGCTTGACTTTGAGTACTTCTTTTATGAGTTACAGTTCTAGAATAGTTTTCTAGATACTTGAGAGTGTTGTGGTGTATTGTGATCGTTGTATCGTGAAGTTTCCATCGTCTTCGTAATGTCAAACTCTGTAATTGTTGTTTTTACTTTCACCATGTGTAAGTAATTTGTTTATGTTGGAATTGGTGAACTAATCTATTGATTATAATGTTGTGAATTCGTCCTCTACATGTTTATGATTCAAGTCCATGTTAGTATTTCAACCTTTTATTAATATGAACGTCAAACGGGAGAATGATTTTCATGTGTATTGAAACTTGTTTTATTAGTATGAATGTCAAACGGGAGAATGATAATTCATGCCATATTGAAACTTGTTTTGACGAAAGTAAAAGTTGGAATACCCTTGGTATCTCAATTCTATAGGGGTTGTTAACCATTGTTGCCATAAGGCCAGGTCTTAATGCAAGTTTTTACTGAGAAAGCTCACAAGGGATCAGACTTTACGGTGAATTCTTAGAATTTATATCACGAGGGATCGGTTATAATGATTTTAAGCTGCAAAGACATGAAACTTGATGATTAAATATGCATGTCTTGAGTTCCACATTGTTATTCTAGATTAGGATCCAATTTCCAACATAATTTGTTTATCTGTGTTTATCTGTGTTTATCTTAAGTATCTTACCTATTCTAGATTGCAACTCAACTTTTTAGACAGATTTTTATTTTTTATCTCATGAAGAACTCAACCATGCTATCTTATGAATATTGTATAAATTATATATAAATCATTCTTTTGTCCATAACTTTCTTTACATTTACCATAGTGAATAGAAAATTACTGTTGTTATTGGATTTTCAATCCTAGTGGAACGATATCTAAATTTTGAAAACTACAAACGATTGGTGCGCTTGCCAATTAACAACCCAGTGGTAGAAACGAATGGTTGAGACGCTATCGCCGGTTTAACAAGTTTTCTGGCGCCGTCAACGGGGATTGAATTGTTTCAGTAAAACAGTAAATTTTTAATTACTGTGGTAAATATTTTTTTTACCTTAGTTAATTTTTTTTTATTTTGTTTACTTTTTCTTATTGTTACACTAACTTTCTTTGTCTAGTTTGTGTATGCAAACCTGATCTACTGCAGGTAAAATTTATTTTGATCCTGAGATAGAAAGGTTTGTAAAGAAAATCAAGTCTTTGAAATCTAAAACACAAACTAAATCTTCTTCTACTTTTAAAATTTTTAAAAATTCAAATATGGCTGCTGAAAGGAGAACATTGGGACAGTTTGCTGCTATTAATAGTCCACCCCGAGTTTTGGGAATGTTTCAAGGACCTGTTGTACCAGTGGAGATTAAACCTGCTACTTTAAATATTATTCAAAATCATCAATTTGCTGGCTTAAATCATGAAGAACCATATGAATATTTAACTGTTTTTTATGAGTTATGCAGTACAATTGGTTTTGAACCCAATCAAGAAGAATCTGTTTATATGAGGTTATTTCCTTTTTCATTGATTGGTAAAGCTAAAGAATGGTTTAAATCTTGCCTACCGGGTAGTTTTGCCAACTGGTCCGATGTTGAAAGAAAATTTTTGGAAAGATTTTATTCTCCTTTAAAATATTTTGAAGCCATGATAGCGATACATTCTTTTTCTCAAAACAATGATGAATCATTAGAAGAAACATGGGAACGATTCAAGGCACTCTTGAGAAAGTGTCCAAACCACAACTTGGATGATGCTGAAAAGGTAAGAATCGTTTACCATGGTTTATTACTTTAGTTCAAGATGATGTTAGATGCTTGTGTAGGTGGTTCTTTAATGAACAAAACTATGGAGGAAGCTATTGAAATATTGGAATCAATGACTATCAGTGACCGCCAAGCAAAACATGAAAGAGGTAATGTACAGAGGAAGCCAGGAATACTCGAATTGGGAGTGAATGATGCAGTATTGGCTTAGCAAAAATTGCTAACCCAACAAATTGAAGTTATGAGCAAGTAATTGGAGAAACTCCAAATTGCTCAAGTAACATCACCACCCCCTGCTCAACTTAAACAATGTATGCACTGCATGGAAGAACAACCATGTGGTCACTGTGGAAATGAGCAAGAGCAAGCCAATTTTATGAACCATCAAAGAGCACCCTTAGGTAACTTTCCTTTCAATCATGGAAATTCTTTTCCTAACAATTACCTGCAGGGTTGGCAAAATCAGAATATTACCTGGAGACAGGATGCTGGACCTTCGAACCGACCTCCTAACAATCAGTTTAAGCAATAACAAACTGACAATGCAAGATTGGAAAGGATAGAGGAATCTATTCAATAGCTATTACAGTTTGTGGAGACAAATGAAGCTGCCCGGAAAGCATCAGATATACAAATGGGTCAGCTTGCAAAAGAAATAGCCGAATTAAAAAGTTCTGGGTTTACTACAAACACGTAAAACCCAAGGGAACAATGTAATGTTGTTTCTTCTAATGTTGTAAAAATTGATTGTAAAGAAAAAAGTGAGAAAAAGAAAGAAGAAGAAGAAAAAGAAAGTAAAAAAATAGAAAAAAATAAAAAAATGAAAATGAAAAAAATATACAAGAATCTCTGAAAATAGAGCAAGAAATAAACTGTATTGCCATCATAACCCCGAAAAAATGTAAAGATCCGGGGAGTTTCACCATTCCTGTAACTATTGGAAATATCAACATCAGGAATGCTTTGTTAGATTTAGGGGCGAACATCAATCTAATGCCTCTAGATTTAATAAAGCGCATTGGTGAATTTGAGCTAAAAGAAGCTAAGACAAACTTACAGTTTACGGATCGCTCTGTTAAGAAGCCTTTTGGGATTGTAGAAGATGTGTTGGTAAAGGTTGATAAGTACCACTTCAGGGTTGACTTTGTGGTACTGGATATGAAGGAGGATACTGAGATCCCCCTGATCCTTGGAAGACCTTTCATGAAGACTGCAAAGATAAGAGTAGATGTTGATCAAGGAATGGTTGCAGTCAAAGTTTATGAAGAAGAGGTAAACTTCAGTGCTCATGAACATCTTAGGACGAATGATGAGGAAAAAGTTTACCCTTCAACCGAACTAGGTATATCTCTTCCCAATCAATTAAATTGTTTTAAATTAACCGATGCCTTGAATGATGAAAGACAGGTAATCAAGCATCGAAGAAGAAGAAGGAGGAACAAAAAGACATGTGATTCCTCAACAAAAATTGAGAAACCGCCTGATTAATCAGAGGTAATGTCTGGCTAGAGACATTAAACCTAGCGCTCAATGGGAGGCAACCCATTATTTTTGTTTTGTTTTTAAGTTATTTTAAAAAAAATAATAAAAAAATAAAACGATAATAAAAAAATAAAAAAAATTGTTTTTCAAATTTTTAGATAGAAAATTAATTTTGAAAAGAAAAGGGGTTTAAAACTCAAAAGAAAAGGTTTTTGAAAATCAAAATTTTGAAAAATCAAAAACAGAAGCCCACGCGTAGCGCCACTGTGACGCGTAGCGTGGACTCTGAATTTTCAACCTAACGCGTAGCGTCCCAACCAAGCGTAGCGTCAGAGCCCACGTTCAGTTTCTAAAACTGAACCAGAGAGGCCCATCTTAGGTTTTAAAACCTAAAACCTCCTCTCTGCTTCACTTTAGTTTTCAAAACCCTAAAATTTCGAAACCCTCTTTTTCTCTCAACACTTCCAAACCTTCTCATATTTGCTCAAGGGATCACAAGTAAGTTTTCTAATCCTTTCTCTTTAGTTTAATTTTAATTTTCAAATCTTAGAATTGCATGTGGTTAGGGTTAGAATTAGATGACCATTGGAAATTGCTTGCTGATTGAATTGAATGTGGTTTGGAAAGGGGTTGCTGCTGTGCAACCCCTGTTTTTGTTTTTGTTCTGCGCAGCTCACGCGTAGCGTCCCACTGACGCATAGCGTGAGGATGGACTGCAAACCCACGCGTAGCATCCCATTGACGTGTAGCGTGGCCAGAACAGGCTGACGTGTAGCGTCCCACCCACGCGTAGCGTCAGCCTCTGTTTTTTAATTTTGTTAAATTTTTAGTGATGTTTACTATTTCATGTATATATTTATTTTTTGTTTTTAATAAATTAGTCCAGTATGCCTATTTTGAAGTTTGTTTGTTGTTTTCTTTTAAATTAATAAATTTTCTTATTTAGTATTTGTTATACTTTCTTGCATTGATAAAAATTAAAAATATAAAATTTATTGATGCATATTATTTTGTGTGAATTTTTGTTTTATTGTTAAAAATCCAAAAATATGCATATTAACTTTCTTTATAAATCACAAAAATACAAAAGTATGTTGTTTTGAATTTTGTGAATTACATGTCTATTTTGTGTAAATTTTCATCCTTAGAAAAACCAAAAATATTTGTGTTTTAAATTTTGTGTAAATATTTGGTTGATTGTATATGATTGTTAATGTGTGATTTACTTTTTAATTTAATGTGTGTTTAATTTTAAATTTTTTACTTTTTGTAGATGGCTCCGAAGAAATCCATCCCTGCCACTGGTCCTTCTAAAAGACAAAGAAGGGCCACTGACACCGATACTACTTCTAAGGATCCTGATCTTCAGGGATAGGAGGTGTTAGGACTGAGGGATCCTACGAGATTTCGCACTGATGCAAAATGGGCCCGCTTTCATCAAATTAAGGGCCAAAAGCTGATGTAGGAGAGAGTATTGGATCTTAGTGCTGGAGACTATCCTGAGCTGCAGGATGAAGTTCAGAGGAGGAGATGGGGACCCCTGTTTTCTCTACCGACTGAGGGGGATCCCATCTTAGTGATGGAATTCTACGCAAACGCCTACAGGACTCGTCAGGACTCACCGAACATTGGCCAACAGAGGACGAGTTGGGTAAGGGGCCGGCATATCACTTATGATCGGGATACCATTATTACCCTATTGGGTAATCCCAAGGACGATACTTGTTTCTGGAAGGAAAACAGAAACAAGATCATTGCTGAGGGTGATCTAGGATATTCCCTCGAACAGGTTGCTCATTTCTTGAGCAAAGATAGAATTTTTTTCAACCTGAGTAAGGTTGGACGGAGTCCATCTAACCTTCTGAAGACCCAGCTGACCCCTCTAGCCCAGGCGTGGTCCCACCTTATGCTGCATAACATCACTTCTGTCACTCACCTCTCATCTATCCTAGTTGAACGCTGTTGCGTTCTTTTTTGTATTCTTTAGGGCCATACCATCGACATCGCCGAGCTTATTTCTAAGCAGATTCACTTATATGCCCTTGGGTATAAAGTGAATCGCCCTATTCCATTCCCTCTCATCATATCTGCCTTACTGAGGAGGCAGGGAGTTGCTGTGCCATCACCAGAGTTCACGAGTTCTTCAGGGAGAGTCCCCAAGGTCTCGGTGAACAGAGATTACTTTGTTCAGCAGTACGAGCTTCCACCTCTGGAGCAGGAGGCTCAGCCCAGACCCAAGAGGAGGAGACCACCAGTACAACCACCACCTGCTGATGTTGTCACAGAGGGATTTGCCAGGATGACACTTGAGCATCAGCATATGATGCAGATGATGGCTGCTACACATAGAGCATATATTCATCTTCACGATGAATTTTATCAGTACAGATTGCAGGGTGAGGGAGCACCATATGTCACACCGGTTAAGTTTGCAGCTCATGTAACTTGGCCTGGTGATTTACCTACCTACCTTGAGACTGGTGGACCTTCGGAGCACAGGCTGATACTGATGGTGATGCTGATGAGGAGGAGGAGGATGATGACCAGATGGAGGATTGATGGTGTTATCTTTTGCACCTTTTTACATACATTTTTAGTTTATTGTTAGTTTCATGTTTACATTGATATTATTTTGGATTATATTATATTTTGTCTTTTATTATGTGGTGTGTTTAATTTTGCGTAATTATGTTTTTGCATGAAAAATCTAAAAATAAATTTTATCTTTCAATAAATAATCAAATTTTTGTTAGAAAGTTAATTTATTCACTTAACATTTTTACACAATAAAACCAATTTTGTAAAATCAATTATTGATTCTTTTATAACTTAGAGATTTTGATAAATTTAATTACAATAAGTTTATTAACTATCAAGCAAATTTCAAAAACCCGGTGAGTTGACAGATCTTGTTAAACACTTGAGGGTTTAATCGACATAACTTTATTCGAATTGATTTTGCTTTAATCTTTGATTTGTGTTGTTGTACAGAGAATTCAGGAAAATGATCAAGGCACATTTATTGGTGAAAAGAAACCTTGGGCCAAACAGCTTACCTTGGTAAAAATTATTTTATCCTTTGAAAGCCAATTTGAGTCTAAAATAAATTCTTTGGTACCCTTAAAACCTAAATTTGTTTTAACCATTCCCTATACTTGATTGATTAAAAGAGCAGTTGAAATAAATGTTCTCACAAAAATGAGGAGTGAAAATAAGCAACTTGATTCTTTTCAAAAGAAAATAAAGTATGAAAAAGAAAAGTCAAAAATAGTGAAAAGAATCAAGTTGGGGGTATTTATTTTTCACCAATAAAAGAAAATGAGAAGTTTGGGCCAAGAGAAAGCCTAAGAATTATAAAATGCTCTTTTATGATTTCAGGTTTTTGAATTCCAAGAAAAACCATTGATTCTTGTAAGTCAAGCCTCATTACAACCCGTGAAAAGACCTTGTGATTTCTGAATTAACTCTGTATAACTAACCATTGATTAGATGAAAATCAAAATTAAATTCATTTGATTTTATGATTGATTGAGTGAAACAGGTTACCAATTGCATTGAGATAAACACTTGGAGAGGTAAGCCTGAAATTATGTTTGGTATGTTAATAAAATATTGTAAAGAATTTTATCATTAAACCTATGTTAATAAAATTATGTCTATAATTGATTATTTCAAAATGGTAAATTATGTAATTACTTTTTGTGGTAAATTCTCGGACTAACTCAAAAATTTGATTTCAAATTTTTATTTTTTTATTTTTCTCTCTCGCTCAAGGATGAGCAATGTCTCAAGTTGGGGGTATTTGTTAGTCCTCAAATTTACAATAAATCTTTTAATAAAAATTTCATAAAAATAATAAAAAATTGGTTAATTTGTTAGAAAATTAGGTTTTAATTCAATAAATGGATGTTGTTGGAAATAATCTGCCCTTAATCAATTTTCTCTAGTTTTGCAGTGAAAAAGTAAAGAATTCAAGAGAAAAGTATACTGGAGAATCTGACGCGTAGCATCAATCCCACGCGTAGCGTGGACTCTGAATTTTGATGCTGACGCTACGTGTCACAGCCACGCGTAGCGTCAGTGCTGTGTGGACTCCACATCCAACTTGGCCAAGCACTTAGCTTTGACCCAATAATGGCCACCCCACTCAGCACCAATGGCCACTCCACTCAACACAAATGCCCAAAACACAGTGGAGATATCTCCAAGTGGCCAAGCATGATCAAATTTAATAATTTGAAATGGCCATTATTAGCTGTTTAATGGAAGCTGAGTCAGGGGTCTAACCCGTAGCGTCACACTGACGTGTAGCGTCAGCACCCTTGCTCAGCCCTATAAATAGGGCCATCCAACACCATTCAAGATATCCTATTCTTATTCACTTCTCTTCTTTTCTCTCTTTGTGATTGACTTTGAGTACTTCTTTTGTGAGTTATAGTTCTAGAATAGTTTTCTAGATACTTGAGAGTGTTGTGGTGTATTGTGATCGTTGTATCGTGAAGTTTCCATCGTCTTCGTAATGTCAAACTCTGTAAGTGTTATTTTTACTTTCACCATGTGTAACTAATTTGTTTATGTTGGAATTGGTGAACTAATCTATTGAGTATAATGTTGTGAATTCGACCTCTGCATGTTTATGATTCAAGTCCATGTTAGTATTTCAACCTTTTATTAATATGAATGTCAAACAGGAGAATGATTTTCATGTGTATTGAAACTTGTTTTATTAGTATGAATGTCAAACGGGAGAATGATTATTCATGCCGTATTGAAACTTGTTTTGATGAAAGTAAAAGTTGGAATCCCCTTGGTATCTCAATTTTATAGGGGTTGTTAACCATTGTTGCCATAAGGCCAGGTCTTAATGCAAGCTTTTACTGAGAAAGCTCACGAGGGATCGGACTTTACAGTGAATTCTTAGAATTTATATCACGAGGGATCGGTTATAATGATTTTAAGCTGTAATGACATGAAACTTGATGATTAAATATGCATGTCTTGAGTTCCTCATTGTTATTCTAGATTAGGGATCCAATTTCCAACATAATTTGTTTATCTGTGTTTATCTCAAGTATCTTACCTATTTTAGATTGCAACTCAACTTTTTAGATAGATTTTTATTTTTTATCTCATGAACAACTCAACCATGCTATCTTGTGAATATTGTATAAATTGTATATAAATCATTCTTTTGTCCATAACTTTCTTCACATTTACCATAGTGAATAGAAAATTACTGTTGTTATTGGACTTTCAATCCCAGTGGAACGATATCTAAATTTTGAAAACTACAAACGATTGGTGCACTTGCCAATTAATAACCCGGTGGTAGAAACGAACGGTTGAGACGCTATCGCCGGGTTAACAGTCGCGACCAATATTTTTAAGGGCAAAATACTAGAAAAACCTTTGTTAAAGCACTAGTCAATAAAGAATGAGATTTGAAGTTCGGGAGTTGAATTATAGGTGAGAAAGGTATTAGCACCTCACAACTGTCCGTTATAAAACGATTACCTCAAATTGATAGCGCACATTATAAGTAGCCTGGAAATTATATTAACTTCTTTAAAAATGAACAACCAAAATAGACCAAAAAGCTTGAAATAAGATCAACAGGACGTCTCGTCCAAATTAATCTTAAATCAAACAATTAATTTAATAGTTATAGTAAAATACCAAACAACAATAGTAAAGGACTAAACAGTGATAGTAAGAAATCAAACAAGGACAGTAAGGAGCCAAACTCTAACAGTAGAAGGCTAAACAATGACATTTAAAAACAAACAGTGACAGTAAGGATTAACAGGAGGTCCCGTCCAAATTAACCTTAAATTGTAACACAAAATAAAGATTAAAATAAGATAAAATAAAGTTAATTAACCAAAACGAAAGATTAACAGGACGTCTCGTCCAAATTAACCCTTTTCTATAAGAAAATAAAATATATTGAAAATTCTGGGAAATATGATGAGATCAACAAGACGTCTCGTCTAAATTAATCTTATTTAAGATATTATTATTTAAAGAATAACGGCATATTAAAAAAATTGGAAAGATTAACAAGACGTTTCATCTAAATTAATCTTCTCATAATAAAACAATTCTAAAATATAAACAATATAAATTTAACAGAGCTGAAACAAATATAAAAAGAAAGTGAAAGTGGGCCCGACAAGAATTGATTCCTACTCCTACATATTCTTGAGTTTGAGAAATTAGGGTCACGTAGTTCTTGAATTCTCAATAAAGTAAATACATAACTTACAATTTTAAATACTCAAAACATTTTTATTTTTCTTTTTTTAAAATAAAAATAAATATAAAAAATAAAAATAAAAATTAATTGATTAAGGAAAACTTCTTGCCTAATGGTAGAATAAAGGAGGAGAAATGGAAACTTGAAGAGGAACTGCTTCTCTTCAATGTGAATGAAGAACGAAGAAGGAAGAAGAAACAGAAGAGGAAATACTTCTCTCTGTTGGTGTCTAGAATGAAGAAGAAATGGAAACTGAGAGGAAATGCTTCTCTCTGTTTTGGTGTGTGTCCCAGCTTCAATTAACCTCTTATTTATAGGAGTTCTAAAGCATGGTGGGTGCTTAATTTATTCCCCCCACTCCATAATTTGTGTAATTTGTCTGCTTAATGGACCATGCAATCAATTCTTAGTGCGATGTGATGTGACCCAAGGTTATCTTCACTTACAGAAATCCAGATTTGAACTAAATGAATAAATTCATTTCCCAAATGAATAGATTCATTTAGTGTATTTGTGCATCAAAATTGAAATGAATTGATTCATGGAAGAAATAAATAGATTCAAGCTTGATTTTCATATGATTTTGGCAAGTAACAGACGTATGAATGGATTCAGGACCAAAATGAATCGATTCATCCTTAATTTTTCATGATTTTAGGCCAAAATTCATGTGTGAATCGATTCAAGGTGACGATGAATTGATTCATGCTCTAAAAAAATCACATCTTGGGCCTATTTCATGTGTGAACCGATTCATGTGGCAATTTTCATGCGCATGAATCGATTCAGGCACCTGTACCATCACTTTTTGTGCTTTATTTCACCCATTTTGAGATGCAATTACATATGGCTTGATTCCTTTGATTCTTTGGCACTCGAATGAACATTTTTCACTTACTTTAATCCTTTATAAATGCTTTGACTCAAATCCTTGGTTGTTCATCAAATCTCACAGTATCAAACATATTAAATTGTGTAAATTGAATTATGTATGTTTGATCTTGAGTCTTCAATTGTTCTTTGTGGTGTTGTTCATCATCAAGATAAACTGGCTAGAAAAAAAAAGGTGTAAACACCCATGAATCGATTTAGACACTTCTGGAGTCCAAACAGTGAAAGCAGGGCCCTTTAAATCAATTCAAGCTCGAATAAATCGATTCAAACGTTCCTGGGCCTCATGAACAGTGGTTCTAGTGAGCTTTGAATCGATTCATGCAGGGGCTTGAATCGATTCAAAGTACCCAAAATTTAGGAACAGTAAAAACAGTGTGTCTTGAATCGATTAAACACTATTGTGAATCGATTCATGACAGCACAGAGGCCATTTTATGTAGAAAAAGTTACATTTTTATACTTCTAACCACCCTAACTTTCTCATACGAATTCCAATACCTACCAAAATTTGACACCAACTTATATATATCATTTGTGTGGCCACCAGCCATACTCAAAAATTCATAAAAACGAGAGAGTTATGCACATAAATATGTTTCACTCGTTTTGAGGCATTTTTGTGCAACTCAAGGCCCTTTCTTAATGGAATTAGCCCATTCCAATTCCTACAAGTCACAAATCATGCATCTAAGCCATTGGGACCATTATATGTAATTCAAACCTCACAAAACTCATTTTGACCGTATTGGTTCCTTAATTATGCATAAAACCATGAAAATTCCTTATATACTTCATGCCAAAATCATTCATTCATCATTCTAATACCCTACTCACATTCTCATTCATACACAAGACTCATATGCATTGTTAATAATCATAAACCTCATGGAATCAACATCTATCCATTAACATGGCATATAATCCTTCAATTTACAATGAATATCATCCATTGTTAGGGTCATTACTAAAAATTAGCCATTCAAAAACACATAGGTCTAATTTTTACTCATGACCCATAAATCAAGATTCATGACCAACTATTTATCATATACAAAATAAAAGTCTACACATATCAAGTGATTTACAAAAGATGCCGGCCAAGGCTCACACTTTTTTTCTATATTTACCTTCATCATTACTCACCCTCTAAAAGAGTAGTATTTTTATCATACCTACATCAATCTTTAAAATGGCAACTAGGAGGTGAGTAACATATACCAAATGATTCAAAATCATACATTATGATGAAACATATACATGTATGCATAACATATATCTCTCAAGAAGCATCATAAGCTTCATTCACACATCATCTCATTCCATTTCAACATCATGCATATCCAAATCATCATATTCATAACTTACACATCAAAATCATGACATTCTCAATAAAGGTCATCACACATTCAATGTTAGTACCATAACTTCCTTCCTCTTTATTTAACAATCATCCATCACCGCCACGGGCTGCCAACTTGGCATATCTTCGACTATATACAAATGCTCTTATAGCTAATGCATATGTACAAAGGAATCAATAACAAATGCAGATCCGACTGTGGGAAACAATATCATATCAAGTGTGGGTCAAGCATAGGTGTGCTATTATACCCTTACTGTAGTAGTAAAAGTGTACACTTATATCTCAAATCATGCATGCTTAACATCATCCTTTTACTGGTACCTAACCACTATCGCCCATTTGTAGAACTAGTCACCCCGTGACTTACGGATTCAACAATATGGCCTCTCTTGCCATAAGTGGTATGGGCCTCTCCCAAACATACATTGAGAGAGTCGTGCCCTGTCGGATACCGAGGTAACTTGCTCAACACAAAGCCACTCGCCCACAAGGGCCTGCCACATAGGGTGCGTCGACACCAATCTAAGGGCAGCTTTGTGATTCCCAAAATCACTAGGGAACAACAATAATTTACCCGTGCACTGGGTTGCCCTCCCCCTGGGCCTGTCTATTAGAACCCCTAACACTCCATATAAGCAGCGAATGATATGCCATGGATGCAATGCAATGTAAATCAAATGCATTCTCATACTATGCATCCTAAATGCCACTCCAACATCAATAATTCATCCTCAACACTTTAGTGGAACTCTAGGTTCTCATCATTCTCAACCATCACCAACATTCATTGGATTTCGTACACATACTAGTTAGTGGCAATCATAAATCATTACCGTTTGGGCGATTAAAATATTCTCTACAAGAAGTATTAAATTTTAATAAGATAATAATTTCAATAAAAAAACATATGTAATCATATAATAGAAAGTTAAATAAATAAATTGGAAATTTCTTTTAGAATAGAAAAACGTTTACTTAAAACCTTATTAAGGAGTTATCGAATCAATTGGTAACTAAGCGATATTGGACTAAGTTATGACACCTAAATTAAAAGAGGTACCTAGGTCTTTAAATGACGAATGAGCAAATGGAATTTAATAGTTAAAGGAATTTACTTAAAGAAATGAAATAATTAAATTAGTCATTGAAGGAAGGAATTATAGAATATAGTGAATTTATATTTAAGAAAGATATTACTATTAGGATGAAAGAGATTAAGTTAGGACTAAAGGAATTTTATCTGGCATATAAAATGATAAGAAAGGGTTTTAGGACTAAAATCTTAGACTTATCATGAAAAGAGACTGGACCTATTAATTAAATAATAACTTTTAGTAACTAAGTAATAATGGACATACATAGAGAAAATAAATTTAGTTAATCAAAAGAATACAGTTAAGAGAATAATTTAGTTAATATAGTTAAGAATAGTAGAAATGAAATAAGGAGTTACAAGATTGTTAGTCTTAAGTTGAAGAAAAGCATCGCTAAAACACTACTGAATCATAAAGGATCAGTAAACCGTTTAGTGACCAAGTAAATAAGTTACTCAATAAATAAATCCCAATTAGATTTATGAAAGGAAATTGACGATAGGGTCACTTAAATATAACTTGAGAATTCATAACGGGACGTTAGGAAATTAAATCATGAAATTCTACTCGATTAAATCAACAAGAGCATAAAAGGTTCAAGAGAACCCCTATATCTCGAAAAGCGACCCAACCCGATGTATAACTTAAAACGGCTGGCAACAACCAACATAAAGGCTAGCGTATTAAAATTCAATACAAATAAATATGTTGTTCACTTCACATTCATAAATAATAAAAAAATTTGAGGCACATACTGTTATGCCATTGTATCATTGTATAATTATTGATGTGATATGTTGATGAATATTGAGTAAAGTTCTCATGAATATGTTGCTTGTACACGTCGCATAGGTAAGCATTAGAGATATATGTTGTCTTGGCTAATGTGATACATTTAAATGATTATTGATGTATGATTATGAATATGTTGATTGAGTGGAATATTTCCTAAATATATTATACTGATGTATGTTGTATGATGCATAGATAACTAGATAAGAAAAATTTGAATAAGAGATATGGAAAATGGTATCGGTACGGGTCCAGAAATGATTAAAATATGAAAGTATGTGAGACTCGGATCCAAGACAAATTACAGGTGTTGAAGCGCCAATGTACCCTAAATTGTTGAGAAAGTGTAAAACCTCACTTCATTCCTAAGTGTCGAGTAGATTTACTAAAATAAAGAAAAAGAAAAAATTTGGTTATACTGACTAAAGAGAAAGAACTCAACATTAGGAATGGAGGGGAGTCATTTAGGGACCCTATCGAGGACCACTGAATAAAAAACTGAATTGTTGAATTATACATCATATTTGGAGATAAGGAGGGATGTTGGAATAATCCCCTAGAGCATACAGTGATGGGTACACTAAAGGCGGGATTTTCTATGACCATGGAGTGCCTATTTTATGGTGATGTATGATTGGCCATTTTGATGTTGGGACTGTGAGTCCTTACCCATTTGTGAAAACCAGAATGAGGAGAGCTTTGGTCGCTCTAGTTGGGCAAGGGAGATAAGGGTAGCTGGCTATGCACATGATTTTTGGTATATGAGATTGTTGAGGAGAAGATCTGTAACATCCTGAATTTTATAAAAATGATTAAATATGAGGAATAAATATTAAATAATTATATATGAGTTGATTTATGTCCCAAAAATCTGGAAATAATTAAATTGGGAGTTATTATAGATATTTATAATTTATTGAGAAGTAAGGAGCTAAAATTATACCTGATTAAAATATGGGTGATGGACCAAGTATCTTTGATTGAGGTGTTGTTGGTCAGGGCTATTAAGAATCTTATTGAGGGTCCGAATATATATCTAGAATAATTTTTGGATAAAGAATTGAGCCCGAACAGAGATCCTGTATGTTATAAAATGGTAAAATTTAATGAAGGGTTTAAGTTAAAACAAAAACCTTCTCCATTTTTTTCATTTTCCCATGGCTTCTCCTTCTCCTTCTCCTTCTCCCTTCTTCATTTGTTTCATCTTCTTCCTCCTCTCTTCTTGCCCAAACCTTGCCCCTTTTGCATGACCATTAACCACCAAAATTTCTTAGTCTCCATGTACTCATGAAGCATGAGTGGAGCATTGGAGCCAAGCTTGGTTCTCCTCCTTCTCTCTTTTCTCATTTTCGTGTTTGGCATAGAGCTAGGAGAAAGAGGTGTGATTCTTGAACACCTATAGCTTTTGTTGATGGTTTTGAGTTTATTTAAGTATTATAATGGGAGATTGGATGTTATTTGGGTGAATAATGGCATTTGGAACCAAACCCTAGGTAGGATAACCATTGGGGATTGTTATTGATGTTGATAATGAATGGGATACATTGTTGCTAGCCCAAGGATGTTTGAAATGAGGCATAAATGTAGTTGGAATTGATGATAGTGAGTTCTTGATGGAAACCATAGAAATTAGGATTTTGGGGCTTTATGAAACCCTTAAGAAATTCTTAAGTTATTGAAGTTGGAGTGGTTTTATATATGAGAATGAGTTTTGAATGAGTAACATTGATGGTTGATATTGAGGAATTGTGAAATCAAGGAAATAGAGTAATAGCTCTAAGATTGGTAAGTGTGTTAAGAGTTATGATATTATTATGGAGGGCTTGAATAATGATGAATGATAGTAAAAATGGTAGATGACCATTAATGGTAGAATCAATAAGATATACATATTGGTTAGTAAATCGATACGCCATGATTTATGCCATTAGAATTTATTAATTGAGGATGGTTTACAAGAAACAAGGTTAGCTTATGTTGAGCTCTAAGTGATGATGACGATATTTGAAAGATTAATGTAATATGGGATTGCATTATATGATGAAATAGATAATGATGTTATTAGGTTTGGTTGGCCCTTTGAGACTTAAAGAATCTTGGTTTTACGAAAGGAATTCCTGAAAGCTAACACAATGGTATGAATTGGTGTTTTAGCAAGTCTAGGACTTGTTATTAAGCCTTGAGATATGTTTCAATTGCATAGAATTAAGATGATGCCTTGTGTTGGCTCATTGATTGGATATATGTATATATGTGTATTGATGTAGATGATATTCCAGGCAATGTGGAAACGCTACTGGATGATTTTTACTCACACGAAGGGGCTCGCCCAAGCGAGCGATGTTAATCTCGCTCAAGCGAGTTGCCCAGAACTGAATTATATTTCATTTTCTTATTTTGGGCTTATGATAGATCCCTTCCTTTATATTATGAGATACTTGAGGGAATCCATATGGGGGATTTAATGGTGATATGATGTTGTGGGGTTTGAATTCAATTGATATACTTGGGATGATAGGTTTATACCCCTAATATACCATGAAAAGGAAAAGGTTCATCATCAAGAGTGAAATATAATGAATAATGATGAAGGTTGATAATGAGGGGTTATGAGAGACACCCTAGCGTGATTATGAAACCAATGAGAGAATGATTCAATGACATAATATTTGTTATAGGTCGATAAATCGGGAATAACACCGATAATGTATAATGATTTATGGTGATGTTGATCAGTTCCTTGAATAAAGGGTGATTGTTATTATTGATTGAATTGTAGAATGCCATTGCGTGTAATACGGTTGTAGACTTATATGTATGGTTTGAATTGCATTAATGAATTGTTGTATTACCACTCTAGTTATGAAACAATGGGAATAATGAATGAAATGAAAATCCATAAACTATTTATGAGGTGGTATTAATGAAATATTAATGAATGTTAATGATGGTTGTGTGAAATCTTGTGTATGTAACTTGAATTGTATTGGCTAGCATGTGGTGCTATAAACTTGAAAGGTGTTTGTTATTATGCCTTGTTGATTTCCATGCGTGGATTAATGTGAGAATGATATTGTGGCTATTGAGATGCTAGGTATGTGAATAAAAATACCTTGAGGGGCTTTGTAAATGATTGTATGTCATTGATTGAAAATGTCAAATTAAAATATATCCCTATGTGTGAGGGTAAGATATCCTTGCGAGGTTGGTTGGCATATGCATTATGGCATTTTGCATTCATGGCATGGCATAACATTGAATGTGTGGTTACGATCACAATGATGAAAGGTCCTGTGGGATTCTATGAAGGGAGTACCCCTTGCAAGGTGGGAAACCAACGTGATGATGATATGATATTGAGCCGGTGGTTGTGATCATATGGTTGTTGAAATAAAAGGCCCTGCAAGGACCATTATAGATGAATATCCATGGTTACGATCATGAGGAGGGAGTACCCCTTACGAGGTGGGAAACCATTGTGAAATGATTGACATGTGCTTGTGATCACAATGAGACATCCTGCGGGATCGTATGATGATAAGCCAGTGGTTGCGATCACTTGGTACTTGAAATGAAAAGGACTTATGAGTTCTTATGATATTCCATGGTTGCAATCACGAGGAGGGAGTACCCCTTGCGAGGTGGGAAACCAATACGATGATGATTATAAATGGTTGCGATCACTTGAGATACCATGTGTGCATGGGTGATTAAAATGGATCCATTGCATATGCATTAAACAGTTGACATATGCATTCACCATAGGTGCATGGCATTTGAGATGAGATGACCAAGAGAGATAAAAACCCCTTGGGAGGAGGAAATGATTAAAGACTTAATAATTTGACGATGATGACTGTGAATGCCCATGATTGATATATGGCAAAGTGATTGTGTATGTGCTTGTGCTTACTTATGTTGTGAATTACGATTCATGAGGCTTGTATGCCTATTATGACAATGTGATGATGATTGAATGATGAATTAATAATTTTATAGCAAACCACACATGATGAATGAATGCATATACACTCAATTATAATATATTATATTCATCATTTTGAATGTATAACTCACTCTCCCATGTGGTCTCCTTTTTAGCATTGTGATACAGGTTACCACGGGATAAGTTTGGGTTTTTGAACTGAAGCTCATGAAGAAGGTAAATAGTGGTAACGGAATTCCTTTGCCGGCAGCATTTGTTAAATATGATGTAATAATTGAGTTGTGAATAATAATGTTGATAAAGAGAGATTTATAAACATGTATATATCGTTGTATATTGATGATGTGTGATGTCAACTATGGAATATGACTAGTGAATTTGAGTGTTGTATAATCTCTTATTTATACTTGAGGTATCGGGGATGTATGTATGTCAGGTATAGAATAATTTATATTCTAATTTAATGATTAATACCTCATGTAGAGGCTACATGCAATTAATGATGTATGATTAAGTTCTAGGTGCATAGTCGATTGTGGCCTAATAGGCTTATATTATGAAATTGTATGATTGCTTGGGCCTTTTCTCATATCTTCATATATGGGACTAGGCATATTCTCGGTATACGCATTCTTCTTCCATTGTAAACTCTATTATCTTCTATACTGTTATGGGCAATTTAGTTATTGATCCAGTTGCATTTTTATAAATCTCACTCTTTAATTTTCTATGGTTCGGGTCTTGGTGTGATATCAGACTTATTTTGAAAACGTGAAAAATTTACCCATATTTTATTAATTATTTATATTGATCATATTAGGATTCGAGTCTAGAAAATAAGGTGTGACAACGGTGGTATCAGAGCATATTTTACTCTGAATTGGGTTATTAATTATTGTCAGAGTGTGGTTATTCTGCATCAAATTTGTATTATGGATGATTGAAGCATAATTGCTCATTTGTAAGGCCTTTATGGTGATTTCTTTGGAGTGAGATGCTCATTGTTGGAATATGGTTGTTTGTATAGACTAAAGAGTGGTAGTTATCTAGAGGATGATGATATGTTAAAGTATTAATTGCCCTATATAGATTTATGAATGACTAGTTGTATAAGCATTATGAAACTGGTTATAGGGGCATTGTTGTTTACTGAGGATTCTTTGAGAATCATTAATGTTGAGTTATGATTGATGTTTATGGAAGTCTACCCTTTATCATTGAGGGTGTATGATGCACATATGAAGCATAGTCGCCTATTGGGAAACTTAATGAAATCATGAGATTGAATACATATGGATGGATTCCTTAATGTGGTTGATATGTTTGTTTGTGTAAGTCTGACTAAGTTCCCTACCCTATTTCCTTCCATTGATGAATACATTGTTATTATGCATTGATATTGATATATAATGAGTATGAATCGAATAGATGATGAATTTATACCATGTGTGGTCATGGATATGATATATCAAATATGAATTGATTTGACGATGGACCTATGTCGTGTGTTGATCACGGATAGGAGATATTAAATGTGAATTAATATAGTGGTAGACCATGGATTTTAAGACCATGAAATATGTATTGAAATTAAATTGTTTGTTAGGTCTCTTGCATGATTCATACTTGTGGCTCTTAACTGAGGTGTGCTTGTTGAATGAAATGAAACTCATACGCTTGAGTTGATTGAATGAATAATAGTGAAAGAGTTCCCTAATATGGGTAACTATGAATAAGAAATAGATTTCATGTCCTTAGGCATAAGGACCCTACATGTACATTATGATGTAATTGGTATGCCATGTCCCCCTAGATTGGGAACATGAATAAGTGGTAAATGATCAGCATAATTACATATATTATTGAGTTACATAAGGACTAGGATTGCCAAAGATAGATGTCCTAAAGAATTAAATTGGATTCGATTTTAGGTATATGAACGCTGTAACATCCCAATTTTAAATTAACCATGGTCGAGATTAAGCCATTAATTAAAGGTTAATTAGAGAATTAGGATTAATGGTTAATTAGAGTAAATTGCTGACTGGTCAGGGATAATTAAATAAATAATAATGATCATAATGCCGTGAAAGGACGCATGTGCCCCTGGTAGTATAAGACAACTTCAGCTCTCTCTCTTACCTTCATGAATTCACGCTGTCAGCCTCCTTGTGCGTGCATATGATCTCTTCTCCCCTATTTTCTCTTCTTCCCTCTCAATCGCGTTAAACAGCGAGAGAGTCGAGAGCTTCTGGAGGAACACCAACGCGGCTCTGTTCCACTCCCTGCCTTCTCCTTCCTCCCCATTGCCTTCTTCCTCCCCTTCTTCTTCTACCTGGAGCTGTTAGTATTCCAGTGGGAAGGCTGTGCTGGAAGTACCTTGGAGCTGTGGGAGAGACGAACCCGTGAAGGAAAGTAGCAACTCTGGCCCAAGATCAACGCTGAGCTCGAGGGCTGTTGGAGGAGGAGTAACGAAAGGACGATCGGTCAGCCTTGCAACTCGAGAAGCCTCTGAACTCTGACAGCAGGTAGGGGGCGCTTGCATGTCAAATGCATGGTCTGCGAACGGTACCGGATGAATGTACTGCTTGAGTGTGTGTGTGCATGTGTTTACAATGATTAAAGCTTATGCATGATTTAAGATTCTGGATCTCACGTGTTTTATAGTGGGTATACAGCAATTGCATAGGGGTGACATAGTCTGTTAGTAATTAATAATGACGAATGAAATGCATGGCTCTATCTTTCTTATCACTGTGAAGATATGTGTACGTGCTCTCTAGTTGATTTGTTCGATGCTGTTATTTTGATTGCCGATCGTGGTGTGTATTGGTGTGACTGATGAAACAAATATAAATACTGTGTTGAATCTGGTCTTACCTAGTGGCTACGAAGGAAGTATCCGTGGTGTGGTGATACGTACTGGTAAATGCATTAGTTGCATGTGCAAAAGTGGGGTGACCCATGGAAGGTCATGAACCCCGAGGGAATGACTTCCAGCTACAGACCTTGGCTAGATCCTGATAGTGCTCGTGGTAGCCGTAGGAGCTAGAGAAGAGTCTCGACACGCCCATGAGAGGCCGGTACCACCTAGTAAGAGCTGAAGGACGAGGGGCCGGAAAAAGGGGGAAACTGTAACTGAAAGTCATTACCCGAGTCGGATCCGCAGGCATGCATATAGATATGAGGCTGATTGTGGTAGTGCACATAGTATGCGTGGAGTGTGTGTATGATTTCCGAGTGCGTGGTTGCATGTGTGTGTATGTGTGGAAATGAAATATACGTAGTATGTATGTTATAGATGTTATCTTGAATTGCATAAATT
This sequence comes from Clitoria ternatea, assembly GCA_037962975.1. NCBI lineage: Eukaryota > Viridiplantae > Streptophyta > Magnoliopsida > Fabales > Fabaceae > Clitoria > Clitoria ternatea. The sequence goes on along the minus strand of CM075672.1, from coordinate 24,567,724 downwards.
TAGTTAACCTGATAACGCTTGAATGAAGGTAAGTGTGCGTACTGGCACTGATACCGAGTCCCTGATTGTCATTTTACATGTAGAAGCTCACCCCTACACCATTTTTCAGTGTGTGTGCAGGTTGGACTCTGAAGTGATGATAAGGTTTCAAGTCCGAGTGTGGTGCACTCCGACTGTTGAGCATTTGTATTGCATTATTATGTTTTGTCCGCGTAGACTTGGCTGGCTCTTATGTAAAATGACGATTAAATACACTCACCTATAAAGATTGAATAGTCATGGTGTCACTTGTATGGTATTCGTAAGCCTTAGTAAATGCATGTATTCATATGTATGTGGTTCGTACTGATTGGATGCGTTTTCCGACTGGGAAGTGTTACTAAATGTCTCGAGGGCCGTTGAGGAGTGAAATTATGTTAAGTTAGTGGTTCTGAGTGAAGATTTCTGGGTGGATTTTCTGAGTGATATGTTATGCGACTCCGAGTGAAAATCATAAATAAATCCCGAGTGAGGAAGAGTTTGTATTTCCCCGAGTGAAAACATCAGATGATTCCTTACTGAGAGAGGAGTTCGAATAGTGGTTCAGAGTGGATTGGATCCTAAGTATAGGGTATTGGAAATCCGAGTGGAAGATGTAAAGTCCGAGTGAGTAAGAAATTGTGTCCCGAGTGGTGGGGTTTCGAATAAGTCCGAGTGGGACTTAACTACCTGATTTCCCGAGTGAAGGGCGAGCGTGAGGATTTGCCGAGTGAACCCTTGTCCATATCCGATTGAGAAACTACCTTGTATCTGTGTTTGGTGGGGCCCTTGTGTTGGCCTCGCTTAGGCGGAGTCATACCTCGCCCGAGCGACTGGGACGGCTCGCCCAAGCGTGTGGAATCGCGCTGAAGCGAGTAGGTGTCAATGTGGAACTCTACCCAAATACCTTCCTCTTCTGTTGTTGCATTATCATGTCTCGCTGGGCGGTGTTGGACCTCGCCTGAACGAGTGGACGTTGTGGTTGGATCCGCTCAGGCGTTGTCGTGCTTTGCTGAACTGGATGGGCGGCGTGGACATTTCCTCCTTCCGTGGTTGCATCGTTGTGCTTCGCTCAGGCGGCGTCGGGCTTCGCTTGAGCGAGCCAGCGTTATCTTAGTTTTGCCCAGGCGCTGTTGTGTCTCGCTGCTGTGATCGTCATAATTAATAAAAATGCAAATAAATTTTTCGCGTTTGAAAATATTTCCAAGACACCACCATGATCACATCAAGACCCAAATCACAGAAAACCAAAGAGTGAGATTAATTAACTCTAAGCTGGATCGGTAGAGAAATTGCCCATAACAGTATACAAAAATGATAGGGCTTACAACGGAAGAATGTGTATACCGGGCACACGCCTAGTCCCATATATGACGATATGAGAAAAGGCTCAGCAAAGCATGTAATGGCATATCATAAGCCTAATAGACAACCATCATCATTTTACATAATTACATAAGCATGCAATGCATAAGATATAATTATATATATTTACATATACATTCGGGAATCTTCTCCCGAATATTTCAATCATCAATGAAAGTCATTCAATTTTAATCCTTCTATCATACATCAAATCATCTCTTACATTCTACATATATATATATATATCCATCATCCATTAATTCAAAGGATTATCTTATACATACTCAAAATCTCTAAATCATCTATATCATCATGTACAATTTATTCATTACACAAGAATCCATAAATGATGCCAGCCAAAGCACTTCCTCTACCGCTATTTACCTTCACCCAGGCTTTAATTAAAATTTGAACTCATCCCATGGTAACCTGCATCACAATGCTAAAAAAGAGACCACATGGGAGAGTGGGTTATACATTCAAAATGATGAATAAGATATATATATGGTGATCATGTGTATATGCATACAAATGTCATGTGTGCTTTGCTATAAATCATAAAATTAGCATTCATTTATCATCTCATTATTATAATAGGCATACAAGCCTCATGAATCGCAATTCATATCATAAACAAGCACAACATATACACAATCACATACACCATCACATATTGCCACTTATCAGCAAGGGCATTCATAATCATTATCATCATTAATTCATTAAGGCTTCACTCAATACCTCCTCACAAGGGGTTTCTCATCACTCGTGGTCATCCCATCTCAAATGCCATGCTCTTATGGCTAATGTACATGTCAACTGTTTAATGCATATGCGACGGATCCGATTTTTAATTCAATAATAACCACAATCACTTAAATTATCATCATCACTCAGGGATACACCCTTTGTGGCACCCCGCAAGGTGATATATTCAACAACAATAGGACAACGTCCTCTTCACTCCGGGATATACCCTTCGTTGCACCCCGCAAGGTGATATATTCGACAACAATAATAGGATAACATCCTCTTCACTCCGGGATATACCCTTCGTGGCACCCCGCAAGGTGATTCACTTCACAATAATTATCACAATACCATCATCACTCGGGGATACGCCCCTCATGGCACCCCGCAAGATGATATATTCAACAATAGGACAACGTCCTCTTCACTCCGGGATATACCCATCGTGGCACCCCGCAAGGTGATATATTCAACAATAGGACAACATTCTTTTTACTCCGGGATATACCCATCCTGGTACCCCGCAAGGTGATATATTCAACAATAATAGTACATATCAATGTCATGCTATGCCATGAATGCAACAATGCAATAATGTATGTTCCCCAAAACCTCGCAAGGATAGCTCACCCTCTTAATTAAGGGTATATTTTAATTTGGCATTTCGATAATCATACATAATAATTTACAAAGCCCCGTAAGGCACATCGTTCATATAATTGGCATTCAATGGCCACAACTATCATTCATAACAATCAACACATGGATATCAAAAGGCATAGCAAATATCATAATTTTAATCCACACTTAGATTCATTAGGGTATATTCATTAATCCACATCTATGGCAATTAACTTATGCCCAACATAATTCGTGTATTTGAACACACATCTCAACACATCACATTTTTATATTTCATAACATATGGCAAGTTAATATCCATATTCAACCACAATAGTTTTACTGCAAATTCATAAACAATAATGATCATCCTTCACTCAAGGAAATAATCTGCATCATTATTCATTATTTCCCATTATCATTGTCATCTCTAATTTATCGGCTATTAATAACACCTTGCCATTCATTCATTCCCAAGAAGGGTTCGTAAAGTATCACACAAGGCAAAGGAAGAAAGCCCAATGCCATCAGAACCGAGAAAGAGAAGGGAAAATTCCAACAGGGGCTTACTCGCTCAAGCGAGATACCCATTCGCTTGAGCGAGGCACTTCCATCTCGCTTGGGCGCCTCATTGCGCTCGGGCGAAATCACGCCAGCGTCTACTTTCCATGTTGCTCGCCTGAGCGAGACACCACACACCCAGCCACTCGCTCGGGAAAAATTACTCCAGTAGCCATTTCCACACTCGCTCGCTTGAGCGAGGTATCCACTCACTTAGGCGAAATCCGACCAGAGGCCGTCCTTCCCTTCACACTCGCTCACTCGGCGAGGCTTCACAACACTCGGTTTTTCACTCGGTGAACTTATTTCAGGACCGATTCCTCTCGTTCGGTCCTTCACTTGGCTAAATAATTCCAAGGCCGACCGTCTCTTGCTTTGGTCTTTCACTCGGCAAATTACCCTAAAACCGACTCATCACTCGATCAATTTTTCACTCGACAATTCATTCTAAAACCGACTCAACACCTGATCGGTCTTCACTCGGCAAATTATTCAAAACCAACTCGTCTCTTGAGCGGTCTGTCACTCGGCAAAATAATTCCAAGACCGACCATCACTTGCTCGGTCTTTCACTCGGTAAATTACCTTAAAACCGATTTCCTTTCTTTTTCACTCGAGCTGGGCTTTCTAGCGCTATGTCTTTCACTCGGGTGGAATTATTCCAAAGTGCTTCTGGACAGACTCACCCTGTATATTCCCATCGGTGCCATCCCACTCAGAATTACACACACGGAGGCACTCCACTTGGAACTAGTTACTTTGAACTCAGAAATTCCCACTCGAAACTCCATTACCTGGAATATCATACTGGGAGACCTTTCACTCGGAATTATATGCACCTCCTCGCTCCGAAGGTCCTGTCTCGAACATAGCATACTCGGAATTTCACTCGAAAGTTCACCACATCATGAAATTATTTTCTAAAATTCCCGCTCGGACAGAATTCGTCCAGAATCTTGGCTATTCACCATTCCCTCGTCTCGCTCGGTCGAAGCACAACAATACCAGTCACTCGCTTGAGTGAGTACCGTCCCAGCATCAAACTTCACGCTCTCGCTCGCTCAAGCGCGGCCACGTCCGCTTGAGTGAGATTCGCCCAGTAACTCCCCTGATTGCATAACATGCATCTCGCTTGAGCGGAAATCCCACTCGCCTGTGCGAGATTGGCCCAGAGGCCATCATACTGATACAAAGGATCCCCGCCTGAGCGAGATCCCATCTCACTTGAGCGAGAATATCAGAATGTGTGCAAGAAACATGAGAAACTCACAACCAAACATACCAAAACTTATACCAGCCAAAATTCATCAAATCTAATATAGCATATACTTCATACTAGGCATTTAAAACCTATCCCAGACCTTTATACTCATTAACATTCAATTCAATCTATCAATCATGTCAAATTTAAACTTGTCATCATCTTATATTAAATACATTTTCATATCAATTCAACACATATTCTTACATATCATCCTCAATAATCATCAACTTGCCATTTCAATTAATTCAATACATATACATGACAAGGCAAGCATGAGTATTCCTCACATACAACAATTACTATCGAATTTAGTCATGCAATTTGAATGTCAACTCCTCTCCTACCTCGAGGGAAGAGCCGAACGGTTCTAATGCTCCGAATGCTCCATCGCATCACCCGGAATACGATCTACATACGATACATATGCATACACATAATCAATAACCATCATAATTCTAACCATTTGTTAGCTTATCATAAAGCTCAACCCCAAGTCCTAGACTCGCTAAACACCAAGTTATGCAATTGTGTTAAGCTTCGAGAATTCCTTTCCCAAAGCCAAGATCCTCTAGATCATAAAAGGCCAATTAGACCAAACAATATCATCATCTTACCCATTACACAATGTAGTCTCAAATCACCTCAATCCTTCAAACATCATCATTATTACTCACTATTCAACTTAGCTCTCATATCCTTCAATAACCACAATGGTTTAGAACCTCATCAAGTCACAATCTTTTCACACCAATCCCTCACATTCCATATTTTTAACAACACTCATCATTAAATATCACCCATTAACATTCAATTCAACCTTTCAAGCTATATTATATTCATTTCCCAAATTCTAAGGGCTAGGGTTTTCATCAAAACCCAACAACCTTCATTAATACCCATTTATTTCCCATCACCTTCCAGCATAAATCTTAAGTGCCTCATTAAATGCTTATAAGGCTCACATTTAAGCCACCCCACCTTAGGGTTTTCCATATTAATCCTCTCCTAACAACCCATTTGCCATAAATACTCCCCCAAGCCATAAAACTTATAATAATGATATTAACTTCATCAAAGATGGTGAGAAGAGCTTACCTCACCATAAAATGAAAATGGAGTCAAGGAAGGGAGAGAGGGAGCACGAAATAGAGTGGGAGAAGGAGAGCTCCATACCACCATCGTTGTCTTCTTCAAGCTTGAAACAACCAAAATGGAAGAAAGAGGGAGGGTATACCATATTTGGATTTCTTTAGAGAATGGAAGAAGGAGAAAGAAAAAAGGAGAAGAGATGAAGAAAAACGAATCAGGAGGAGAGAAGAAGTAGCGTAAAGCATAAGAGAGGTAGAAGGGTTTATGTTTTAATATTTTGCTTCATATTAAAATTTGACCGTTTTATAATAAACAGGCTCATAGTTCGGGCTCAATACCATATCCAAAAATTATTCCAAATATAGATTCAGATTCCCAATAATATTCTTAACAGCCCTGACCAATGGCATCTCAATCGGAGATACTTGGTCCGACACCCATATTCTAGTTGGGTATAATTTTAACTCCTCAAATCTTAGTAAATCATAAATATCCATAATAAATCCCAATTTTATCATTCCAATACTTTTGGGACACAAATCAACTCATACAATTATTTATTATTCATTCTCCTCAATTTATTATTTTTATAAAATTCGGGATGTTACATTTGAGACTTAAAGAATCTTGGTTTTGGGAAAGGAATTCTCGAAACCTAACACAATGGTATGAATTGGTGTTTTAGCAAGTCTAGGACTTGATATTAAGCCTAGAGATATGTTTACAATTGCTTAGAATTCAAAATGATGCCTTGTGTTGGCTCATTGATTAGATATATGTATATATGTGTATTGATGTAGATGATATTCCGGGCAATGCAGCAGAGCATTCGGAGCGTGCAATGGATTGTGGTTCTTCCCTCGGGGTAGGAGAGGAGTTTATGTAACACCCTAAATTTTAGAATAAAGGATTAATTTAGGGAGATAAATATTAAATGATTATAGTTAGGTTATTTAATGTTCCAAAATATAGGGAATAAATAAATTAAGATTTTTGGGAACTATTTATAATTTATTGGAACAGGATAAGCTGAAAATGAGCCCGGTTGAGATATGAGTGTCGGACCAAGTATCTCCGATTGGGATGATATTGGTCAGGGCTGAGACGCCCCAAAAATAGGGGTAAATTTTTTGCGATTTAATACAATTAAAGGATGGAAGAGATCACGAGATGGGAACTTTGGCAAGTAATCCCCGGACCTAATTTAATAACCTATCTCATATGTGAAGATATGAGAAGGTGAACAATTAAGTCAAAGAGTGAACCTTGGATGATTTATCTCATGATCATCAACAAGGAGTAGCGGAAGTATGCAATTACATTAAGGAATTGAAGGGAAATGGTAGAAGGTTAAAGGATGGTCTATCGATTGGATAAAATGCTTTAATTATGCGTGTGGGGTGTTGTGCAATCATATTATAGTCAAACAATATCAATGATGTCTCAAAATAGTGGAAAAATATGAAAAACAGGGTCATGAATCGATTCAAACACCTTGTGAATCGATTCGAATGATTCTGGAATGCAAAACAGTGAAAACAGGACCCCTTGAATCGATTCAAGCTCGTATGAATCGATTCAGACGCTTCTGGAACTCAAAATTATGCAAACAGGGGTCCTTGAATCGATTCAGGATCGTATGAATCGATTCAGGCCTTCCTGGAACCAAAAACAGTGAAAACAGCAGCTCTCGAATCGATTCAGGGATCCTCAAATCGATTCGAGACAGCACAGTTGCTGTTTTTATGCAGAAAAGGCCATATTTTTGGACTTCTAACCCCCCTAACTTTTTCATATCAACTCCAAACGCTACCAAATTTTGACACCAACTAAGACACATCAATTGTGACGTGTGGCCACCGGCCTCACCCAAAAATTCTCAAAAATGAGGAACTTATGCAAATAAATGTGTTCAGTTCATTCCTGAGCCTTTTTGAGCAACTTAGGGGGTCTATTCTCAACGGAATTGACCCGTTCTAGTTTCTACAAGTCACAACTCATGTATTTAAGCTATTGAGACCATCACACACTACCCACAATTTATAAAACTCATTTTGACCCTACTAGTTCCCTACTTATGCATAACAATCATGAAATATCATCAATTAAACAGCACATAAAATCATCATTCACAATTCTCATCATTTGATCATCAAGTGAGCAAGATTCAAGCACCCACACATTAGCGTCTTACATCACCAGGGTCATAACTGAAAATTGGTCTTATAGGTGGGTTCCAATTTTCACACATGACCTACATAATCATTATACATCATTCATACCAATTTGTGGCTATACAAAATATGCAGAAAACTATATACATTACAAACATTCTACACAAACCATAAAATCAAAATGTTGCCGGCCAAGGCATTCTTTACCAAAAAGAGGCTTCCTTCACACTTCTCCTCCACAAATAGCTCCAAAGCTAAACCTACAACACAGGAGCTAAAAAGATATACCACAAGGAGAGTGAGTATACTTTCTCAATGATGAAAATCCAATAAATAAAACAATATATGCATGAATGCAATATAACCATCTCCTTCTCAAGAGGAGTTTATTTTATATCAATATTCAATCATCAATTCTTATTCAAACACAATTATTCCTTAATTCTCTTAGAATCATATCAATCAAACTCACCATCACACCTTAGCAATTAAAAGGGAATATCCAAACATATCGCATCATCAAAGTATCACACTATATCATGCTTCAAGACTGATGCACATGCTAATATCGTTAAAATGCATATTCACGGATCTGTTCTCATTTCCTCGGGTGATCGCAACCACCATAATCATATACTCATTCTCAATGGTTTCCCGCCTCGCAAGGGGTACTCCCTCTAGCAGCCTCGCAAGGTGCTTCTCGTGATCGCAACCACGTTCAATATCTCATAAGGTTTCCCGCCTCGCAAGGGGTACTCCCGCCTCATAAGCATTTCATATAGGTTTCCCTCCTCGCAAGGGGTACTCCCACCTCATAAACATTTCATATAGGTTTCCCTCCTCGCAAGGGGTACTCCCACCTCATAAACATTTCATATAGGTTTCCCTCCTCGCAAGGGGTACTCCCACCTCATAAACATTTCATATAGGTTTCCCTCCTCGCAAGGGGTACTCCCACCTCATAAACATTTCATATAGGTTTCCCTCCTCGCAAGGGGTACTCCCACCTCATAAACATTTCATATAGGTTTCCCTCCTCGCAAGGGGTACTCCCACCTCATAAACATTTCATATAGGTTTCCCTCCTCGCAAGGGGTACTCCCGCCTCATGATCGCAACCATGGGCCTTCAATCTCATTGGTCCCGCAGGGCTTTTCATTTCCATCATCAAGTGATCGCAACCACTTATCAACATCATCATGATATGCATGCCATGCCATGTATACAACAATGCTCATACATGCTTCAAGCTCATTTAGCTTATTTTACCCTCTCATCTAGGGTACATTCATTCTCAACCACACAATTTTCCACCAAATCATACACAATAATCAATCTTCATATAAACTCAATCATATATCACACATAATAAGCCATCCATAGCCTCACTTAGGCTTCATCATATAAACACTAAATTCACATCACCATACACAATTCATTTCACATACACATAATATCACCTTCATCCAAGCAAACATGTCATACTACATTAATACATACATCATCATCATAATTCTCATGCATTTAGAAAATACACCCCTCTCCTACCTTAAGTGAAGTAGTGATCAACGCGGTCCGAAGGTCCCGCCTCGTCGATGGGGTTATTACCTACATTCCAACACATACCATACCATTATTCTCAATCACAAACCACCAAGATTCAAATGCTCTTAATTTAATTTCTTGGTGTCATGCTATTACAAGGTTTATTTCTCATTTATTACACTAAACCACCATAACCACCATAGGTTTGGTGTTCAAGTTCATTCTCTAGGCATTTATAGCCACACCCATAAATGGGTTTTTGCTCCAATATTCTTAAATCATCATAAACTACCTTTATTACCAACAATAAATATCCATCTACTCCCATTATACATTTCCCCAAATTTTTGAAATTAGGGTTTCACCAACCCATCAATACTCAAATTAATCATACATTCTCATCTTCTTCCTTCAATAAAAGCATTCATTCCCCTCATCTCACCTAAACCCATGAATCCACAATAACTCACTCTAGGGTTTGTGAATCAAATGCTTTAAGGGAACACATATTCATATTCATGGTCCCCAAAACTCATATTATTATATAACCATGGCAAAAACCCAACTAAAGGGTGAGTATTTCTTACCTCACACCCAAAAACAAAGTGGGTTTAAGAAGAAGGGAGATGCCACACGAAAATAGGAGAGGGAAAGAGAAGGCTTCAAACTTCCATGTCCTCTTCCAAGCTCTTACCAACGAAAATGAAGGAAGTAGAAGAATCACTAGCTTTTGCTTAAGTTCTATGGAAGGGGAAGAATAAGAGGAGGAGTAGAATATGAAATGAAGAAGAAAGGGAAAGTGTCTCCATAAAAAAAAAAGAAGAAGTTACGGGAATGAGAATGAAAAATAGTGAGATTATGTTTTAATCTTTTCCTTCTCACTTAAATTCCTTCGTTTTTAAATAAACAGGCTCCCAGTTTGGGCTCAATTCATACTTTAAAAATTATTCCGAATACACATTCAGATTCCCAATAATATTATCTACCGCCTTGACCAACGGCATCTCAATCAAAGATACTTGGCCCGACACTCATATTCTATCCGGGTCAATTTTTCAACTCAACCGATCACCATAATTCACCAGCAATTTTGAAAAGTCTTGTTTAAATCATTTCAAGAATTTTGGGATATTAATTAGCCCACATTTAATTATTCCACATTTATTTTCCTAATTTATCTTCCTATTTTAAAAATTCGGGGTGTTACAATCCACCCCCCCTAAAAGAAATTTCGCCCTCGAAATTCGACTTACCGGATTCAAATGCATGAGGGTATCGCTTACGGATATCGTTCTCACGTTCCCAAGTAAGTGTTTCCACGTTTCCATGCTTCCATGCCACTTTTACTAATGGTACCATCTTATTCCGCAGTCTCTTCACAGAATATTCAACAATACGAACAGAAACGGGAAGGATGGTTAAGTCATCCTGCACCTCAACATCGTCAATAGAGATCACGTGCAGAGGATCATGTATATACTTTCTTAACTGTGACACGTGGAATACGTCATGTAGGTTTGCAAGCTGGGGAGGGAGTGCAATCCGGTATGCGACATCTCCAATCCGCTCCAAGATCTCATAGGGTCCAATGAATTTAGGGCTTAGTTTTTTGCTCTTCAAAGCTCTTCCTATACCCTTATCACGCGAGACACGCAATAACACATGATCGCCGACTTGGAACTCAAGTGGCTTTCTCCTTTTATCATAATAGCTCTTCTGCCGGTCTTGAGCGACTTTCATCTTCTCTTGGATCATCTTGATCTGTTCAGTAGTTTCCTCAACAATCTCAGGCCCTAAGGCCAAGTTCTCACCAACTTCAAACCAACATAAAGGAGTTCGACACCTCCTTCCATATAAGGCCTCGTATGGTGCCATACCAATACTAGAATGAAAACTATTGTTGTAGGTGAATTCGATCAGAGGCAAGTATTTCTCCCATGAACCGCCATGCTCCAAAACACAAGCGCGTAGTAAGTCCTCAAGACTCTGAATAGTCCTCTCCGACTGCCCATCGGTCTGAGGATGATATGCCGAGCTTAGCTTCAGCTTTGAACCCATCGCCTCATGTAAGCTTCCCCAGAATCGGGAAGTAAATCGGGGGTCACGATCAGAAACAATGCTTGACGGCACACCATGCAATCTCACAATCTCCCGAATGTACAACTGTGCTAAATCTTGCAAGGAGCTCTCCATACTGATTGGTAGAAAATGTGCACTCTTTGTCAAACGATCCACAATTACCCATATTCCGTCACATCTAGACCTCGTTCTTGGTAATCCGGACACAAAATCCATGGCAATCGCGTCCCACTTCCAAACAGGGATATCAAGTGGCCTCAAAGTACCTGAAGGTCTTTGGTGTTCCACCTTCGCCTTCTGACAAGTAAGGCGAGAAGCTACAAAGTTAGCAACATCACGTTTCATTCCGGGCCACCAAAAGTTCTTCTTTATATCTTGATACATCTTGGTTGCACCAGGATGGATGCTAAAAATGCTTTTATGTGCTTCCTCTAGCACCGTACGCCTCCAATCACCAAATGAAGGTACATACACACGACCTTTTACTCGCCATATACCATCAACGCCTTCCATAAGAAATAAATTTTTCCCATAATCTTGAGACCTCCGCATTTCTTGTAAGTAATCATCATCTTTTTGTTTCTCTTTCACAAGCTTCAAAAACTCATTGCATATCTTCAAGGTAGCAAAACATAGTCTCTTGGAGGATTGAACCTCGATTCCAACATTCAAATTCCGAAATTCTTCCATTAACTTGAACTCTTTGACCATCATAGCTGATACATGCAAAGATTTCCGACTAAGAGCATCGGCAACAACATTGGCTTTTCCCGGGTGGTACATCAATTTAAAGTCGTAATCCTTCAAAAATTCCATCCATCTCCTCTGACGCATATTCATTTCCCTTTGGTCAAAAAGATATTTCAAACTTTTATGATCACTAAAAACCACGAATCTTGATCCATACAAGTAATGTCGCCAAATCTTCAGAGCAAACACAACCGCAGCCAACTCCAAATCATGAGTTGGGTAATTAACCTCATGAGGTCGCAACTGGCGTGAAGCATAAGCTATTACACGTTCCTTCTGCATTAGCACACATCTGAGTCCATGCTTAGAAGCGTCACAATACACCACAAACTCTTCTTGTAAATCAGGCAACGCCAAGATAGGAGCAGAAGTCAGCCTCATCTTTAATTCCTCAAAGCACTTCTCATATTCAACCGTCCATACAAAAGGTTGGTTCTTCCTTGTTAAATTTGTCAAAGGTCTCGCAAGACGAGAGAAACCTTCAATGAACCTTCGATAATAACCCGCAAGTCCAAGGAAACTTCGGATTTCAGTGACCGTCGTAGGTCTAGACCATGCCATAACAGCTTCAACTTTAGAAGGATCCACCGAAATACCATCCTCGGATATTACATGTCCAAGGAACTGGACGCTCGTCAACCAGAATTCACATTTAGAGAGCTTGGCGTACAGCTGGTTCTTTCTAAGAATGTTCAACACCACTCTTAAATGTTCTTCATGTTCCTCCCGGCTCTTGGAATATACTAGGATATCATCGATGAACACCACAACAAAACGATCCAGGTATTCATGAAAGATATGGTTCATGTAACTCATGAACACCGCTGGAGCGTTAGTTACTCCAAAGGGCATCACGACATACTCGTAGTGGCCATATCGCGTCCTAAACGCAGTCTTCGGAATGTCTGCGGCTCTCACCCGAATTTGATGATAACCGGAACGCAAATCAATCTTTGAAAATACCACCGCACCTCTCAGCTGATCCAACAGGTCATCAATACGAGGTAAAGGATATCTATTCTTTATTGTCAGCTTGTTCAGTTGGCGGTAGTCTACACACAACCGCATAGTTCCATCCTTTTTCTTAACTAATAAAACAGGAGCTCCCCAGGGTGACACACTGGGTCGAACAAACTCCTTTTCAAGCAGCTCCTCAACTTGCTTCTTTAGTTCAACTAACTCCATAGGAGACATCCTATATGGAGCAATAGACACTGGTTCGGCACCAGGTACAAGGTCAATAGCAAACTCAACCTCCCTTGGAGGTGGTAAGCCAGGTATCTTATCAGGAAACACGTCCCGAAATTCAGACACCACGGGGATATCCATGGGACCGGGACCACTCGTCCCATCGACAAGAGATAGCAGTACACAAAGTTGAATTATACCTTGTACATCAAATTGTCCCCTATCAAGAGAAGGGAAAATAACAGTCTGTTGTTGACAATCAACCATGACTCTGTTGGCAGATAGCCAATCCATACCAAGTATGATCTCCAGTCCCTTCATAGGTAAGCAAATAAAAGACACAACAAACTTTCTCCCATCTAGGAGCATATCAACATTATCACACCGGTTAATCGATCTAAGACAAGTACCGGTTGGGGTGGTAACCACAAGAGCATTTTTCATTAAACATACCGGCAATCTCAATCGCCGAACACAATCCTCGGATATAAAGGAGTGGGTCGCACCCGAATCATAAATAACATGAACTGGATGTCCAAGAATTTCACACTTACTTTCAACCAGATTTTCTGCTTGTGCTACTTCCTCACCGGTTACCGCAAAAACTCTCCCGGCATTGGGTTGAAGGTTTCCACCATCCCTATTTCCATCACTAGCACCATTACCATCTCCTCGATTATTACCACGCCTTCCACCATTATAGCCACCTCGACCACCATTCCGGCCTTGATTATTTCCATTATCACGGCCCCGACCACCATTATGGCCTCCACGATTCACATAAACAGGTGCATTAGCACGATTGGGAATATTAGCTTGTACCGGAGCAGGTCTTGCAAGCATAGGACATGCAGAACGGATATGCCCCACCTGATCACAATTAAAACATACAACATCTTCACGATGCACACATTCCCGAACGTAATGAGGTCCTCCACATCTATAACATCTCGGCCCATTGGTATTTATATTACCCCGGCCAAAAACATTACCACGTCCGCCGCCTCTAGCTTAGACATTAGAAGGAGCACCCCTCAGAAAACGTCCCCTTCTAAAACTTCTTTGCCTCTTAAAACTAGAAGCTTGACCCTTCAACTTAGAGTCAAACTTAGAGTGTTGAAAAGAAGCATGTTCTTCATAGATACGACACTTATTCACAAGCACCGTGAAACTTCGGATCTCTTGGTGACATATGGCCCTTTGAATATCAGGGCGTAAACCATTTTCAAACTTCACGCATTTTGACACTTCTGTTCCCTCTTGTTGAAAAGGAGGGTAGAATTCACAAAGTTCCTCAAACTTGGAAGCATACTCTTCCACCGTCATCGTGCCTTGCTTGAGTTCCATGAACTCAAGTTCTTTCTTGCTCTTATAACTTTCAGGCACATATTTCCTCATAAGTTCACGCTTAAAGTTTTCCCAAGTTAAGGGAATTGCAGCAGCATTCATTCTATTCTTGGCGAGTCTCCACCAAGTCTCTGCTTCATCTCTCAGCATAAAAACAACATACTCCACTTTTTGGAGCTCATTGCATTCAAAACTGTCAAAGATTCTCTCAACATTCCGGATCCAACCATAGGCTTGCTCAGGCCTAAATCCCCCATGAAATTCAGTGGGTTTTCGCTTTAGAAACATATCAAGGCCTTGAGTACCTTGAACAATAGGGGCAGGTGGTCTTTCCGCCTCTTGTCTTTCGCGGTTTTGCGATTCAAGGAGATCCGCAAAACGATTCAAGGCTCTAGCTATAGCGTCATCATTATCTCGACGACGACGGGCCATCACAATATCTAGAACCACAACATAAAATTCAACTAACATCAGTAAACTCGTTCATAACTTTTCTCTATAATCTCACACTATAGTACTTCATCATAAAAATTAAATTATGGCCCTCCCCCATGGAGTCCAATATCAATCAATCCATATTAAAGCCCATATGGCAACATCATCATATCATAACATAGTATGCATTTATAATATATAGGATTCATCATTGAGAGAGGATAGTGTGAAGAAGCTTGGCCGGACTTATAACAATCACATTCAATCCATAATCAATTCATACACCAATCAAATAACTATAACAGTCATTCATCAATCATATATCATGTTCTGGTAATAGCAACAGCTAATAGCAGTAATACTGAGCGAATAATGCTCTGATACCAGATTGAGACGCCCCAAAAATAGGGGTAAATTTTTCGCGATTTAATACAATTAAAGGATGGAAGAGATCGCGAGATGGGAACTTTGGCAAGTAATCCCCGGACCTAATTTAATAACCTATCTCATATGTGAAGATATGAGAAGGTGAACAATTAAGTCAAAGAGTGAACCTTGGATGATTTATCTCATGATCATCAACAAGGAGTAGCGGAAGTATGCAATTACATTAAGGAATTGAAGGGAAATGGTAGAAGGTTAAAGGATGGTCTATCGATTGGATAAAATGCTTTAATTATGCGTGTGGGGTGTTGTGCAATCATATTATAGTCAAACAATACCAATGATGTCTCAAAATAGTGGAAAAATATGAAAAACAGGGTCATGAATCGATTCAAACACCTTATGAATCGATTCGAATGATTCTGGAATGCAAAACAGTGAAAACAGGACCCCTTGAATCGATTCAAGCTCGTATGAATCGATTCAGACGCTTCTGGAACTCAAAATTATGCAAACAGGGGTCCTTGAATCGATTCAGGATCGTATGAATCGATTCAGGCCTTCCTGGAACCAAAAACAGTGAAAACAGCAGCTCTCGAATCGATTCAGGGATCCTCGAATCGATTCGAGACAGCACAGTTGCTGTTTTTATGCAGAAAAGGCCATATTTTTGGACTTCTAACCCCCCTAACTTTTTCATATCAACTCCAAACGCTACCAAATTTTGACACCAACTAAGACACATCAATTGTGACGTGTGGCCACCGGCCTCACCCAAAAATTCTCAAAAATGAGGAACTTATGCAAATAAATGTGTTCAGTTCATTCCTGAGCCTTTTTGAGCAACTTAGGGGGTCTATTCTCAATGGAATTGACCCGTTCTAGTTTCTACAAGTCACAACTCATGTATTTAAGCTATTGAGACCATCACACACTACCCACAATTTATAAAACTCATTTTGACCCTACTAGTTCCCTACTTATGCATAACAATCATGAAATATCATCAATTAAACAGCACATAAAATCATCATTCACAATTCTCATCATTTGATCATCAAGTGAGCAAGATTCAAGCACCCACACATTAGCGTCTTACATCACCAGGGTCATAACTGAAAATTGGTCTTATAGGTGGGTTCCAATTTTCACACATGACCTACATAATCATTATACATCATTCATACCAATTTGTGGCTATACAAAATATGCAGAAAACTATATACATTACAAACATTCTACACAAACCATAAAATCAAAATGTTGCCGGCCAAGGCATTCTTTACCAAAAAGAGGCTTCCTTCACACTTCTCCTCCAAAAATAGCTCCAAAGCTAAACCTACAACACAGGAGCTAAAAAGATATACCACAAGGAGAGTGAGTATACTTTCTCAATGATGAAAATCCAATAAATAAAACAATATATGCATGAATGCAATATAACCATCTCCTTCTCAAGAGGAGTTTATTTTATATCAATATTCAATCATCAATTCTTATTCAAACACAATTATTCCTTAATTCTCTTAGAATCATATCAATCAAACTCACCATCACACCTTAGCAATTAGAAGGGAATATCCAAACATATCGCATCATCAAAGTATCACACTATATCATGCTTCAAGACTGATGCACATGCTAATATCGTTAAAATGCATATGCACGGATCTGTTCTCATTTCCTCGGGTGATCGCAACCACCATAATCATGTACTCATTCTCAATGGTTTCCCGCCTCGCAAGGGGTACTCCCTCTAGCAGCCTCGCAAGGTGCTTCTCGTGATCGCAACCACGTTCAATATCTCATAAGGTTTCCCGCCTCGCAAGGGGTACTCCCGCCTCATAAGCATTTCATATAGGTTTCCCTCCTCGCAAGGGGTACTCCCACCTCATAAACATTTCATATAGGTTTCCCTCCTCGCAAGGGGTACTCCCACCTCATAAACATTTCATATAGGTTTCCCTCCTCGCAAGGGGTACTCCCACCTCATAAACATTTCATATAGGTTTCCCTCCTCGCAAGGGGTACTCCCACCTCATAAACATTTCATATAGGTTTCCCTCCTCGCAAGGGGTACTCCTGTAACATCCCCGTTTTAAAATTAAATGTTGAATGAAGAATAAACCATTAAGACTTGATTCCAACCAGAAAATAACTGTTAATTGCATTTAACTAAGTAGGATTAAGCCATTAAAGTATAAAAAAATGGTGATGGTCAGGGATGGAGTGGAGTGCACGTGGCTGCTGCAGCACACACTCTCCCATCCCACTCTTCTCTTGTTCATGCGCATGTACACATATATATATATATATATATCGTGAGCCTTTAGTGAGGAACACACTTACTCTTTCTTCAGACTCTCTCCTCCGTCACTTCATCCTCTACTTCCTCTCTTCGTCTCCATTTTTCTTCTTCTTCCATCTTACTCTTCGCTCCTGGAGATCTTGATTCCAGTACTGAAGAACGGACCACACTTCATCCCAGAATCAGGCGCAGGATACGACAAAGCCAAGGAAGACCGGACGAACCAGGAGAAGGACATCGGACCCGACAACAAGAACAAAAAAGGTTTCTGAGGATTCTTCTAAAGGTAGGGGGCGCTTGCATGTCGAATGCATGGTCTAAGAACGGTACCGGATGAACATGCTGCTGAGCGTGGGTGTGTGTGTGCATGTTTTTATAATCATTAGAACTGATGCTGTGCATGTGTGCATGTATTCACAATTACTAAAACTGATGCATGATTTGAGATTCTGATAGTGATCTTCGTGGCTATGGCGTAGTCTGCTCGTGGATGATAATGATGGATCTATTTTGTTGTCACTATGAAAAGTATGTATGTGCATGTTCTTAATTGGATTGCTCAATGTTGTTAGTCTGATGACCGATTGTAACATGCGCTGGTGTGACTGACTGAATGATGACGAGTAGTGGAGGATATTCGTTCTTACTTAATGACTACGGTAATGTGTTCATGACGCGATGATGTGTAATAATGAATGTGTTAGTTGCATGAGTAAGAGTGGGGTGACCCATGGAAGGTCAAGAACCCCAAGGGAAATGACTTCCAGTTACCAACCCTGGCTAGATCCCAATAGGGCTCGTGGTAGCCGTTGGAGCTAGAGAAGTGAGTCTCGAGACGCCGTGGGGAGGCCGGTGCCACCTGGTAAGAGCTGAGGGACGAGGGGCCAAAAGAAAGGGGGCCGTAACTGAGAGTCTTTTCCCGAGTCGGATCCGCAGGCATGCATATAGAAATAAGGCTGATTGTGGTGATGTATAAATCTATGTATGTGCAAGTGTATGATTTTGAATGCATGATTATATATTTGGATGTGGAATAAACTCGGTGAATTATGTGTGTCATGAACATTGTTGAATTGTATGATTTTGGTTACTTGAGAAAGGTTGAGGTATAGCAGGAGCGTGTACTGACGCTGATACCGAGTCTGTGAGTATCATTTTACATGTAAAAGCTCACCCCTGCAGTGGCCATTTTCAGTGAATGTCTCTCGTGAGGAGGATCAGAGGCAGAGCTGGAATGCTGGGCGGAGTGCTGATGCATTTCGAAGGTTTAATTAAGGCGTTGTTAGATGAAGCCCGGACTGGTTCATACCGGATGTTAATGTTTTGTGATGAATAGAACTTTATGAACAAGTAGAAGTCTGATTTTGCATTGTAAATATTAATATACACTCTTATGTACACATGGATGTATGGTTTTGTGAGTGTGATGCTATGTGCTGCCTTGCTCTATAATTGTGCTTTAATAGATACGCAGGGACAGTATGATTTGAGCAGGCTATAGCCAAGTCAGAGTTAATTGAGAATTGTCTTAGGAAAACTTATGTTGGATACGTTGGGCGGAGTCGTACCCCGCCTGAAGTATGGGAGCAATCCGCCCAAGCGAGTGGACTCGCGTTGGAGCGATGTAGTTGTTAGAGTGGGACACCGTCCAATTATCCTTCCTATCCGTCGTGATACTAACGCAATCCGGACCCCGATGTTGACCCCGTATTGGTCGTTATGGCTAAGTCCGCCCAGGCGTCGTCATACTTAGTTGAGCTGGGTGGAATAGGTTCAGATCCCTCCTTTCTCCACAACTTACTAACGTATATGTACCCTGTAACTTCTCATTTTCTGAGTGAAAGGCGAGTGTGAGGATTTACTTAATGAACCCTTGTCCATAACCGATGGAGGAAATTACCCTGTAGTTGTGTTAAAGAGGCGTTATGTAGATTTCGTTTAGGCGGCGTCATACCTCGCCCAAGTAACTAGGACAGCCCGCCCAAGATAAATATACCCCGTCTAGCCAAGTAGGATGATTCTAACTCCGCCTTCCACCGAAAGCTACGCGTGTGAATGTATTAACGTATTTCCCTTATCTATTCCTCCTGTTGAGTGACCAGTATTTCTCGAAGGGAAGCCTCAGTGCGAAATCTCCTCTATCCGCTGCTGCATTCCCATACTCCGCCTGGACGGTCTTATACCCCGTCTAAGCGAACAACGGTGTAGTGTAATCCGCCCTAGTGTTGATGTGTTGCGATAAACCCATTGAGCCAGCCCCAGTTTTAGCTTCTCTGTAGGTTGTTATATGTGAGTGAATGCTCCTCGTTTCCTCCCTGCCTGCTCCCCTCTATATCAAATGTTGCGTGACTGTTTTGTGAAAAATTTTCTCATATTTTTGGAATTATTAGTTGCAAATGATTAGGGTGTTACATTTTGGTATCAGAGCGGACCGAAAAGTCCAAGGCCAAAGTATGCTTACCAAGTGTAAGCGGTGGTGTTTGTGTCTTTTGATTGAATGATTGAATTTGTTCTGATGCTGGTTGACCTGATTGATGATTGTCTTGAGGACGAGGGGTTATTTTCCCCCTGGTCCGATTGTGTGTATGACTTAGGCGAATGACATAATGTGCTAAGTTATTAATTGTTGGACTAATAATTAGATCGGTAGTAAGTGGCTCCGTATACTTATCCTTAAATGTCAATTTCAGGATAAGGAATGGCGCATCGTCAAAGTATGGAGGCTATAGCCACAGCATTCCAACGCTTTGCTGATGTGTTTGAAAGGCAAGGCCAAACTCAACCTGAGGATGGCCATGTGCTGGACCGCTTCCTGAAGAGGAAGCCGAGTGAATTCTTAGGAGGACGGAACCCTGAGGCGGCGTTCAAGTGGACTCAGGAATTAGAGAGAATTTTTAGGGGTCTTCGCTGTACCGAAGCCCAGAAGGTGGAATGCGCAGTGTATATGCTGCGAGATGAAGCGGAGAATTGGTGGAAGATAGTCAGGAGCCGATTCCCCGAAGATGACAATCAACTGACGTGGAACGATTTCAAGGCCTGCTTCCTAGACAAATACTTTCCCGACACAGTGAGGAGTCGGAAAGAGCTGGAGTTTATGGAGTTAAAACAGGGCTCCATGACTGTGGAAGAATACGCGACTAGATTTGAAGAATTGTGCCTATTCTATCCGCCCTTCCAGCAGCCGGGAACGGAGCACTCCAAGTGTCTTAAGTTTGAGAACGGACTGAGATCGGATATCAAGAGGGCCTGCAGATACCATGAAATCCGGAGTTTCCCTGCCTTAGTGAACAAGTGTAGAATATTCGAAGAGGATGACAGGGCCCATTCGGGCCAGTGCAGTAGAGCTAACCAGCACCTGAGGCCTCAGCAATCACGTTTCAAGAGGCCAGGGAACGTGAGGAGGAATGAACCCTTCACCAGATATCAGAACCGTAATGACCAAGGGAGACAGATGAGTGGGCGACCAAGGTATGGCGGATGCTTTAAATGTGGCGGTGATCATTTTGCTAAGGAATGCAATGATACAAATGTTAAATGCTACCACTGCGGAGAGAAGGGACATGTTCGCCCGGACTGCCCCCAACTCCGCCAGGCAAACACCAATGTGCGTCAAGGAGGATTTCAAGATCGAACCAGAGTGAATGATAACCAACGACATGGAGGCAGAGGCAACGGAACCAGAGGAAATATGATGCATGCCCCGAACAGTCGAGAGAGGAACACCGGCCCAACAGCGACAGGAAGGATCTACACCATCAATGCAGAGGATGTTGCACCAGCAAACGATCTAGTACAATGTAAGTGCTCACTTGGAACGAATATGCTTAATGTTGTTTTCGATTCGGGGGCAACCCATTCTTTTATAGCTGATGAGTGCGTGGAACGGTTGAAGCTACCAACTGTGTCTATGAACCGGACTTTAGAAGTGGCCAGCCCCACTGGCCCTAGTGTGTTCACATCGTCAATATGTAAAAATGTAGCATTTGAGTTGTATGATCGGAGTTTCACCTTCGATCTGATTTGCATGCCCTTAAAGGGTCTTGATATTGTGCTTGGAATAGACTGGCTTTCAGCCAATAAGGTATTAGTAGATTGTAGAAACCGAGAGATAGTTTTCCCAAAACACCCCACTGAAGACGGCACGGCACTAGGTATAACTCAACTATTTATGATGCTTTGTCTAACCAAAGATGAGAATGAGACCCTAGCGAATGAAATTCCGGTTGTCTGCGAATTCCCAGAAGTGTTCCCAGAGGACGTCCCGAGTGTACCTCCCCATAGAGAAGTTGAATTCTCTATAGACTTGATCCCTGGAGCCGAACCGGTCTCCAGTGCACCCTACAGAATGTCCTCAACTGAATTGGTAGAGTTGAAAAAACAAGTGGATGAGTTACTTGAGAAGCAGTTCATTAGACCAAGCGTGTCACCATGGGGCGCACCTGTGCTACTTGTTAAGAAGAAGGATGGCAGCATGAGACTTTGTATAGATTATCGACAGCTTAACAAACTCACAATCAAGAATCGATACCCACTGCCTAGAATTGATGATTTAATTGACCAGCTGCGTGGAGCCTCAGTCTTCTCGAAAATCGACTTACGATCAGGATATCACCAAATCCGAGTGAAGGACTCGGACATTCCTAAAACTGCCTTTAGGACTAGGTATGGTCACTATGAGTATGTAGTGATGCCGTTCGGTGTGACAAACGCCCCTGCTGTTTTCATGAATTACATGAACAGCATATTCCATTCCTTCTTAGATCGGTTTGTTGTTGTCTTCATCGATGATATTCTAGTTTATTCTAAGACATCTGAGGAGCATGAAGGACATCTCAGGGCGGTACTCCAAGTGTTGAAGGAGAAGCAATTGTTTGCAAAGCTTTCAAAGTGCGAATTTTGGATGGATGAGATCCACTTCCTCGGGCATGTGATCTCCAAGCGAGGCGTCTCGGTGGATCCTGCGAAGGTAGCTGCTGTAATGGCATGGGAGAGGCCCAGGTCGATCTCGGAAATAAGGAGTTTTATGGGCTTGGCAGGTTATTATAGAAGGTTCATAGAAGGTTTCTCTAAGTTGGCATTACCCCTGACTAAATTGACTCGGAAGAACGTTCCTTTTGTATGGAGTCCGGAGTGTGAGAGCAGCTTCCAAGAACTGAAGAATAAGTTGACAACTGCTCCGGTGTTGGCATTACCTGAGTTACGAGAAAGCTTCGTGGTCTATTGTGACGCGTCCGGACTCGGATTAGGATGTGTGCTCATGCAGAAGGATCGAGTGATAGCATATGCCTCTCGGCAATTGAGACCCCACGAACAACATTATCCGACCCATGACTTGGAGTTGGCAGCAGTAGTTTTTGCATTGAAAATCTGGAGGCATTACTTGTACGGATCCAAGTTTGAAGTGTACAGCGATCATAAGAGCCTTAAATACCTATTCGACCAAAAGGAGCTGAACATGAGGCAGAGAAGATGGATTGAGTTTTTGAAGGACTATGATTTCAAGTTGAAATACCACCCAGGTAAGGCAAATGTCGTAGCAGACGCATTGAGTCGAAAATCCCTCCACATAGCAGCCATGATGGCAAAAGAAGTTGAGTTGTTAGAGCGGTTCCGAGACATGAACTTGCATGTTGACGCCCCTTCCTCTCAGAAGATGACAATCGGTACGTTGAGGATTGCCAACGAATTCTTAAAATCCGTGTACGAACAGCAACAGGCGGACTCTTACCTAGCTGAAATGAAGGAAATTCAGGCTAAAGGAAAGGATTTATCCTTGGCAGAAGGGTCAGATGGAATCTTCCGGGTGAGGAACAGAATATACATACCAAGTGAAGGAAGATTGAGAAGAATGGTGCTTGATGAAGCCCACAAAAGCCTACTCAGCATTCACCCAGGAACCACGAAGATGTACCACGATTTGAGGAAACAGTTTTGGTGGCCCGGACTAAAGAAGGATGTGGCGGAGTACGTGGCCCGGTGTATCACTTGTCAGAAATCGAAGGTAGAGCACCAAAAACCGTACGGTGCAATGCAGCCTCTAGAAATCCCCGTGTGGAAATGGGACTCAATTGCGATGGATTTTATCATGGGATTACCCAAAAACCGAGCGGGCCATGATGCCATTTGGGTCATTGTTGACAGATTGACGAAGAGTGCACACTTCTTACCTGTAAATATGAAGTACCCATTGCATAAATTGGCTCGAATCTACATTCAAGAAGTTATTCGACTGCATGGCATACCTACTTCCATCGTCTCAGATAGGGACCCTAGATTTACGTCCAGGTTTTGGACCACCATGCATCAAGAACTGGGGACGAAGCTTTGGCTTAGTTTTGCCTACCACCCCCAATCGGATGGACAATCCGAGCGAACGATTCAGAGTCTAGAAGACTTATTGAGAGCGTGTGTGTTAGAGTACGGTGGGGACTGGGAGCAGTACCTTCCCTTGATCGAGTTTACGTACAACAACAGCCATCATCACAGCATTGGCATGGCACCTTACGAGGCATTATATGGGCGTAGATGCCGAACCCCACTCTGTTGGTCGGAAGCGGGTGAAAGTCTATTACTGGGACCAGACATCGTGAAGCAAACCACAGAACAGATTCGAGTAATAAGGGAGAAGATGAAAGCATCACAAGACAGGCAGAAGAGCTACCATGACAAACGCATCAAGCCAGTGGAATTTCAAGTCGGAGATCGAGTGTTTCTGAGAACCTCTCCGAGTAAAGGAGTTGGACGAGCCTTAAAAAGTAGGAAGTTAAGCCCTCGCTACATCGGACCTTATGAGGTAGTAGAACGGATTGGCTCCGTGGCATACCGCCTCGCGTTACCAACTCACTTGTCCCGATTACACAACGTTTTTCATGTGTCTCAGCTAAGGAAGTATTTGCATGACCCCAGCCACACGATGCCTGACGACGAGGTAGAAATTAAGGAAGACCTAACCACTGTGACTACACCGGTTGGAATCGTGGATCAATCGGTAAAACGCTTAAGGAACAAGAACGTAAGGCTGGTTAAGGTGGAGTGGCAGCAAGGCAAGATCACCTCCTGCACGTGGGAACGCGAAGACGCCATGCGACAGCAGTACCCCGAATTGTTTACCTACGTAAGTACCGACTGAATTTCGGGGACGAAATTCTTTTTCAGTGGGGGAGAACTGTAACATCCCCGTTTTAAAATTAAATGTTGAATGAAGAATAAACCATTAAGACTTGATTCCAACCAGAAAATAACTGTTAATTGCATTTAACTAAGTAGGATTAAGCCATTAAAGTATAAAAAAATGGTGATGGTCAGGGATGGAGTGGAGTGCACGTGGCTGCTGCAGCACACACTCTCCCATCCCACTCTTCTCTTGTTCATGCGCATGTACACATATATATATATATATATCGTGAGCCTTTAGTGAGGAACACACTTACTCTTTCTTCAGACTCTCTCCTCCGTCACTTCATCCTCTACTTCCTCTCTTCGTCTCCATTTTTCTTCTTCTTCCATCTTACTCTTCGCTCCTGGAGATCTTGATTCCAGTACTGAAGAACGGACCACACTTCATCCCAGAATCAGGCGCAGGATACGACAAAGCCAAGGAAGACCGGACGAACCAGGAGAAGGACATCGGACCCGACAACAAGAACGAAAAAGGTTTCTGAGGATTCTTCTAAAGGTAGGGGGCGCTTGCATGTCGAATGCATGGTCTAAGAACGGTACCGGATGAACATGCTGCTGAGCGTGGGTGTGTGTGTGCATGTTTTTATAATCATTAGAACTGATGCTGTGCATGTGTGCATGTATTCACAATTACTAAAACTGATGCATGATTTGAGATTCTGATAGTGATCTTCGTGGCTATGGCGTAGTCTGCTCGTGGATGATAATGATGGATCTATTTTGTTGTCACTATGAAAAGTATGTATGTGCATGTTCTTAATTGGATTGCTCAATGTTGTTAGTCTGATGACCGATTGTAACATGCGCTGGTGTGACTGACTGAATGATGACGAGTAGTAGAGGATATTCGTTCTTACTTAATGACTACGGTAATGTGTTCATGACGCGATGATGTGTAATAATGAATGTGTTAGTTGCATGAGTAAGAGTGGGGTGACCCATGGAAGGTCAAGAACCCCAAGGGAAATGACTTCCAGTTACCAACCCTGGCTAGATCCCAATAGGGCTCGTGGTAGCCGTTGGAGCTAGAGAAGTGAGTCTCGAGACGCTGTGGGGAGGCCGGTGCCACCTGGTAAGAGCTGAGGGACGAGGGGCCAAAAGAAAGGGGGCCGTAACTGAGAGTCTTTTCCCGAGTCGGATCCGCAGGCATGCATATAGAAATAAGGCTGATTGTGGTGATGTATAAATCTATGTATGTGCAAGTGTATGATTTTGAATGCATGATTATATATTTGGATGTGGAATAAACTCGGTGAATTATGTGTGTCATGAACATTGTTGAATTGTATGATTTTGGTTACTTGAGAAAGGTTGAGGTATAGCAGGAGCGTGTACTGACGCTGATACCGAGTCTGTGAGTATCATTTTACATGTAAAAGCTCACCCCTGCAGTGGCCATTTTCAGTGAATGTCTCTCGTGAGGAGGATCAGAGGCAGAGCTGGAATGCTGGGCGGAGTGCTGATGCATTTCGAAGGTTTAATTAAGGCGTTGTTAGATGAAGCCCGGAC
The DNA here is from genome assembly GCA_037962975.1 of Clitoria ternatea. NCBI lineage: Eukaryota > Viridiplantae > Streptophyta > Magnoliopsida > Fabales > Fabaceae > Clitoria > Clitoria ternatea. The sequence goes on along the minus strand of CM075672.1, from coordinate 24,541,158 downwards.
TGGTTCATACCGGATGTTAATGTTTTGTGATGAATAGAACTTTATGAACAAGTAGAAGTCTGATTTTGCATTGTAAATATTAATATACACTCTTATGTACACATGGATGTATGGTTTTGTGAGTGTGATGCTATGTGCTGCCTTGCTCTATAATTGTGCTTTAATAGATACGCAGGGACAGTATGATTTGAGCAGGCTATAGCCAAGTCAGAGTTAATTGAGAATTGTCTTAGGAAAACTTATGTTGGATACGTTGGGCGGAGTCGTACCCCGCCTGAAGTATGGGAGCAATCCGCCCAAGCGAGTGGACTCGCGTTGGAGCGATGTAGTTGTTAGAGTGGGACACCGTCCAATTATCCTTCCTATCCGTCGTGATACTAACGCAATCCGGACCCCGATGTTGACCCCGTATTGGTCGTTATGGCTAAGTCCGCCCAGGCGTCGTCATACTTAGTTGAGCTGGGTGGAATAGGTTCAGATCCCTCCTTTCTCCACAACTTACTAACGTATATGTACCCTGTAACTTCTCATTTTCTGAGTGAAAGGCGAGTGTGAGGATTTACTTAATGAACCCTTGTCCATAACCGATGGAGGAAATTACCCTGTAGTTGTGTTAAAGAGGCGTTATGTAGATTTCGTTTAGGCGGCGTCATACCTCGCCCAAGTAACTAGGACAGCCCGCCCAAGATAAATATACCCCGTCTAGCCAAGTAGGATGATTCTAACTCCGCCTTCCACCGAAAGCTACGCGTGTGAATGTATTAACGTATTTCCCTTATCTATTCCTCCTGTTGAGTGACCAGTATTTCTCGAAGGGAAGCCTCAGTGCGAAATCTCCTCTATCCGCTGCTGCATTCCCATACTCCGCCTGGACGGTCTTATACCCCGTCTAAGCGAACAACGGTGTAGTGTAATCCGCCCTAGTGTTGATGTGTTGCGATAAACCCATTGAGCCAGCCCCAGTTTTAGCTTCTCTGTAGGTTGTTATATGTGAGTGAATGCTCCTCGTTTCCTCCCTGTCTGCTCCCCTCTATATCAAATGTTGCGTGACTGTTTTGTGAAAAATTTTCTCATATTTTTGGAATTATTAGTTGCAAATGATTAGGGTGTTACAACTCCCACCTCATAAACATTTCATATAGGTTTCCCTCCTCGCAAGGGGTACTCCCACCTCATAAACATTTCATATAGGTTTCCCTCCTCGCAAGGGGTACTCCCGCCTCATGATCGCAACCATGGGCCTTCAATCTCATTGGTCCCGCAGGGCTTTTCATTTCCATCATCAAGTGATCGCAACCACTTATCAACATCATCATGATATGCATGCCATGCCATGTATACAACAATGCTCATACATGCTTCAAGCTCATTTAGCTTATTTTACCCTCTCATCTAGGGTACATTCATTCTCAACCACACAATTTTCCACCAAATCATACACAATAATCAATCTTCATATAAACTCAATCATATATCACACATAATAAGCCATCCATAGCCTCACTTAGGCTTCATCATATAAACACTAAATTCACATCACCATACACAATTCATTTCACATACACATAATATCACCTTCATCCAAGCAAACATGTCATACTACATTAATACATACATCATCATCATAATTCTCATGCATTTAGAAAATACACCCCTCTCCTACCTCAAGTGAAGTAGTGATCAACGCGGTCCGAAGGTCCCGCCTCGTCGATGGGGTTATTACCTACATTCTAACACATACCATACCATTATTCTCAATCACAAACCACCAAGATTCAAATGCTCTTAATTTAATTTCTTGGTGTCATGCTATTACAAGGTTTATTTCTCATTTATTACACTAAACCACCATAACCACCATAGGTTTGGTGTTCAAGTTCATTCTCTAGGCATTTATAGCCACACCCATAAATGGGTTTTTGCTCCAATATTCTTAAATCATCATAAACTACCTTTATTACCAACAATAAATATCCATCTACTCCCATTATACATTTCCCCAAATTTTTGAAATTAGGGTTTCACCAACCCATCAATACTCAAATTAATCATACATTCTCATCTTCTTCCTTCAATAAAAGCATTCATTCCCCTCATCTCACCTAAACCCATGAATCCACAATAACTCACTCTAGGGTTTGTGAATCAAATGCTTTAAGGGAACACCTATTCATATTCATGGTCCCCAAAACTCATATTATTATATAACCATGGCAAAAACCCAACTAAAGGGTGAGTATTTCTTACCTCACACCCAAAAACAAAGTGGGTTTAAGAAGAAGGGAGATGCCACACGAAAATAGGAGAGGGAAAGAGAAGGCTTCAAACTTCCATGTCCTCTTCCAAGCTCTTACCAACGAAAATGAAGGAAGTAGAAGAATCACTAGCTTTTGCTTAAGTTCTATGGAAGGGGAAGAATAAGAGGAGGAGTAGAATATGAAATGAAGAAGAAAGGGAAAGTGTCTCCATAAAAAAAAAAAGAAGAAGTTACGGGAATGAGAATGAAAAATAGTGAGATTATGTTTTAATCTTTTCCTTCTCACTTAAATTCCTTCGTTTTTAAATAAACAGGCTCCCAGTTTGGGCTCAATTCATACTTTAAAAATTATTCCGAATACATATTCAGATTCCCAATAATATTATCTACCGCCTTGACCAACGGCATCTCAATCAAAGATACTTGGCCCGACACTCATATTCTATCCGGGTCAATTTTTCAACTCAACCGATCACCATAATTCACCAGCAATTTTGAAAAGTCTTGTTTAAATCATTTCAAGAATTTTGGGATATTAATTAGCCCACATTTAATTATTCCACATTTATTTTCCTAATTTATCTTCCTATTTTAAAAATTCGGGGTGTTACAAGGGCTGTTAAGGATATTATTGGGAATCTGAATATGTATTCAGAATAATTTTTGGATAAGGTATTGAGCCCAAACTAAGATCCTGTTTGTCATAAAAATGATGAATCTTTAATGAGGGATTAAAAATAAAGTCAAATGACCCATTTTTTTCCTTCTTATTCCCGTGGGCTCCTTGGTCTCATTTGAGCAAACACTTTACTCTTCTTCTTCTCTACTCTTCTCCTTCATTTCCTCTTCTACTTCTCTTCAAAAACCCTAAGCAAAAAGTGGTGGCCATCTTTCCTTTTCCATTTTCGTTTAGAGCTTGGAAGAGTTTGGAGCTTGAAGTCTCACCCTCCTTTCTCCTTATTTTCATGTGGTTTCCCTCTCTTGGAAAACTTTCTCATTCCTTCTCTTGAGGTAAGCTCTTGCTATTTCTCTAGAGTATGAACTATGGGTTTTTAGGTTTTGATGTTGGGAATGTGATTAATGAGTGTTGTTGGGTTATTAGAGAAACCCTAACCCTATGATTTGGGGAAATGTAAAATATGAGTGGAGAAGCATTTATTGTGTTAAATAATTATTATTGGTCAGGTGAAATGATGTTATTAATAGTGAATGACCATTAATGAAGCTTAATGGTTGTTGGGAACCATTATGTGGGAACCTGTTAATGGGTTTAGTATTGACTGTGTGTAACAATAGGCATAGATGCCTGAGCCAAGGTGGTTGAATAGAAAATAATTGTGTGATATATTGTGATATAGGAAATAACCCCATTGACGAGGCGGAACCATCTGACCGTGGTGATTACTACTTCTCTTAAGGTAGGAGGGGGTAACTATTCTAAATGCATGATTTCATCCATTGATGATGTGAAAATCTATGTATATGATTGTGCTTAATGATTGTTTGTGTGGATGATGTATTGATTTCATGAATTGAATGCATTTAGAATGATTGATATTATGTAGCATATGTTTGGAATGATGAATATGATGTTAAACTGGTCTGAGCCGGAGTCAACAATCCGGTGTAGGACCAGTCACGAGAGTCAATAGATGACTCGGGTTTTAGATCGGTGCTGTATGTATCCGGTATAATCATCCCTTACGTCTCTGATATGGAGAACGGATTCCCTCTGATATGTGAGGTGTTAACAAGGACATGCTAGTATAGGGAGATTGCCTATACGGTTCTATCAGTCTGAAGTTTACTTGCTGAATATGTATTGCATACAGAGTGGATGAAGTGATATCCGTACTCTGGTACCGGTGTTGAGACCGAATCTGATATTATATTGAATATGTTGATGAAATATGTTATGATGGTTTGAAACCATATTTGAATTAAAATCAATGATGTGAAATATCTTAATTATGTACATCTGAATTGATCAATGTGATTGCCACTAACTGCTAATGTGTGTGAGTTCCAATGAGAATTGGTAAAGATTGAGAATATTGAAATCCACTAAGTGGTAGTCGTGATTGGACGATTGATTGAGTGGTATTTAGGATGCATAGTATGAGAGTGCATTGATTGGTATTTGCGTCCATGGCATATCATTTGTTGCTTATATGGAATATTAGGGGTTCAAATAGGCAGGCCCAGTGGGAGGGCGGCCTAGTGCACGAGTATATTGTTATTGTTCCCTAGTGATTTAGGGAATCACGAAGCTGCCCTTAGTTCGGTGACGAGGCACCCTATGTGGCAGGCCCTGTGGGAGGGTGGCTTTGTGATGAGTAGTTTACCTCGGTGTCTGACGGGACATAACTCCCTTGATGTGTGTTTGGGGGAGGCTCGTAGCACTTTGGCAAGTACGGCCATAATGATGATCCGCAGTCACGGGGTGACTAGTGCTACAGATGGGTGAGAGCGGTTTGGTACAAGTAAAATATGATGTTGAGCATGCATGAAATTAGATATAAGTGTACATATTTTACTACTGTAGTAGGGGCATAGTAGCATACCTATGTGATGGTTTGTTTTTTGATATATTAGAATGAAGAGTTCAAATGAAAGAGAATCAAGTTTGTATAATATGAACTCAATGCAATGGATGTGCCAAGTTTAAACACAGAAGTTGTAATATAGTATAGTTGTCGTTCCACTGAGGAGGTGTTAGAATGAAGATCTTAGTTTTGAATTGATTTGGCAGAATGTTTTGGTTTTTGTTTTGTTTTGAATGATGTTGAATGAGAAAGTGAATAAATAACAGAGAGTGAAATTCTGCAAAAGATGACAGTAAATGGTGTTGGAAAAATCAGTTTTGTAAAATAGGGATTGGCTTCATCACATCTTCACCTTCTGTAAGCTGCATAAGTTTTTATATAAGTAAATCAAAAAGATAATTTCTACGTCACAATCAAAGTCATTTGTATCGATCCCTCGACTACAAAATTCATAAGAATGATTTCAAACCGCTGATCCCTCAGTCACTTTGAAATCATCCCAGTATTATCGATCGATTGTTTTGACGTTTATTGCGTTAGACGCCATCCCTGGCTACCTACTCACAACAAGTATTTCTTTCGGATCTGCTTTCAAAAGTCACTTCCCAGCATACTTGAGAAAACTTAAAACAAGAAAATAGTGATCAAGTACTTTCAGGCATTAAACACAGAAGGAAATACAGAAACTTATCAAATCTCATTACTAAATAAAAACTTACAACAGTATTACTTCAGGGTTGAATGGATTACAGCCAATCCCATAAGGGAGTTTAGTTACTTATGCTTTGCATTTTCACCCTCAAAATATAAATGGAAAAGGTTGGATTGTGAGGGAAAATACAGGGGATTACAGGGATGATGGATATATTATGAGATTGTTTGCAGCTTGATTTATAGGAGTTATGGTTCAGCTTCCCTTGCCAACTTGCGTAGAACCCATGCAGCATCTTTCAGAGACTTGTAGAAACACAAGAAAGTGGGTGAGTTGGCATCGCACCATTGGTGAATATTAAATTGAAAAATCCCATACTGCATGAGTCACGCTTAAGCTTAGTAGTCACGCTCAAGCGTGAAGGTCCTGGTACTCATTATTTGCCTTCACGCTTACTCCACCTCAGCTACGCTCAAGCGTGGCTTCCTTGCCCTCTCATGCTTGCTCCTCGCTTACCCTCGCTCAGGCGCGCTCGGGCTCACGCTTGAGCGACTCCCTATCTCGCTCAAGCGTTAGGAGGTTCTTGATCCTTCGCTTCAAGCTGAATTAACCACGCTTAAGCGTGGCCTTCCAATTCAGTATACTGGTTTCCACGATTGATTCACGCTTGATTCCTTTCAGCCACGCTCAAGCGCTCTCGTGTTCACGCTTGAGCGTCCCCTTCTCACGCTCAAGCGTGGGGGGGTCTGACGCTACTTGCTGTCCTTCAATCCATGCTCAGGGTCACGCTTGCTCCTCGCTTGGGCGCTCTTGGGCTCACGCTCAAGCGACTCATTCCCACGCTTGAGCGTGAGAGGATCCTAAAGCTTCTTTGTTTTCTTTAATTCTTCAACAAGGTTGCGCTTATGCGTGCTCGAGGTCAAGCTTAAGCGTGAGGTTCTGATGATGCTGAATCCTCTTGATTTCTTTCAAGCTTTTGGAACCTTTCTTCAATATTTTTCAGAGCAAGCTTAGTTACTTAACACATTATTTATAATCAAAATCATGCTCAATTATTTATCAATCTAGTTGAGTTATTCAAAAAATAGGTCCAATTGATTCATGAATTTAATTATAAAATAAGCACTTATCAAACTCTCCCCAACCTAGATTTTTGCTTGTCCTCAAGTAAAAAGAAGTTTTGGAAAGGGAATCAAGCATTCAATAATCTGAGTCAGTTGCAGACAAAATTTTGAAAGACAATAGTCTCAATTTAACTTAAGGCAAATAACATCCTTAATACCAATCCTTTGAATTACAATGCACCACTCAATTTTTCACAAGGCAAGTAACCAATTAAGAATAAGGAACTCTCATTATTTCTCACCAGGTGTGTCATACATTCATTATAAGAACTGCTTAATTAACATTGCCAGTCATTTCAAATCAAAATCAAATCATAACAGCAGTAAGGATCAAAAGGTCTTTTAAGGTTATAATGAGGCTGGGCTAAACAAGAATTCTTGGTTTTTCTTTGAGTTCAAAATACATGCATAAGGAAGAGCATAAATTATGAAACTTTTCAAAGTTTATGAGGTTTCTTCCTTTTTGAGCTACAGAATTCTTTCTTTTTCTAGTTCTCTAATTCTGTTTGAATCTCTGGAGAACTTACTGTTTTTTAGCATTTTCTTTTTCTGCCTCTTTCTTTCATGACCCTTTTGGACAAAACTATTTTATGCTCTTATCAAATTTAAGCATGCTGATAAGGTAGGATTTTTATATCTCATGCTTAGGTTAGGGTGTTTTTATAGAATAAAATTTTTTTTGGCTCAAAAGTGGGCTACCAAGGAATAGGGCATACTTTAGGGTAGCTTTTTGGCTCTGGGATATTACTTTCAAAATTGCCTTTATCCTTTCCTTGCTTAATTTCTTATGAAAAAATTATTAATCAGAAAATTAGGCAATGCAAACTTAGCAAATTCTAATGAGACTCTCAGTGTTTAAATTTCTCCCTTCTCACCGGTTTATAAGGCATACTTCCATATTCTAAAAGGGTTTCAAGCATGCAAACAAATTTTAATGGTTCATTTCCTTCATTTTCATGGTCTTAAATCAGTTAATTTTCCTTCTCAAAAACCATGTTATTGCCTCAAAATAATTGCTAACTCAGAATCTTTTCTTGAAACAAAAATTGTAAATCCTGGTTGGGTTTTTCAAAACATTTTTTTTTTGTGTTAAGCATGTGACTTTGCATCAAAACAATCAACCAAAAGCATGAAAATTTTAAAAATTTTCAAAGTATGCTGTAGTAAGAAAACCAACTCTAAGTAAACTAAAGCAATTAAAAACTAAAGTAGTAAACTCATCACTCATCCTCAGAAGAGTCATCCTCTGTCTCCTGTTCCCTTACTGAAGGCCCTTTTGAGGAGGGTCCTGGTCCAGCCTATGAAGTCTCACCCCTCCTAAGAAAGAAGGCCTGTCCCCAGGCTAAACAATGTGGGTTGCAAACTTGCTTTCGGATAATGAGTGGGATGAATTTGATGAGCTGCCTGAAAAATAAAAGAAAAATTCAATCTTATGATAAAATATACTTAAGGTAAAATCAACATGATGAAAAGAAAACATAAAAGATTGGGTTGCCTCCCAATAAGCGCTTGTTTAACGTCATTAGCTTGACGCCTGATTTTTTTAAGTTGGGTCATGGAGTTGGTGGATAAGAGTATTGAGTTTTTCCACCTCCTTTCCTAAGTCAGGCCTTGACTTTTTTCCATTCGGATTTTCAAGTGCACCTTCTGAGTATTTATTTGTTTCATCAATAACAAAGTTGGCTTCTTCTTTCTGCACTCGAATTTTTACTCTTCTGTCATCCACATCTACGATGACTTTGGCTGCTTTCAAGAATGGTCTCCCCAGTATTAGAGGGACTTCAGAATCTTCCTCCATATCTATGACAACAAAGTTCTCATGAAATTCAAATTTATCAACTTTGACCTCAATATTTTCAGCAATACCATAAGGGTTTTTATTGATTGATCTGCCATTTTTAAAGTCATGTTTGTTGGCTTTACTGAAAAATCCCCTATACTTTTAAGTGTGGATAATGGTATCAAATTTACACTAGCACCAAGATCTAATAAAGCTTTACTTTTTGAAAGATTTCCAATAGTAACAGGAATAGAAAAACTCCCTGGATCTTTGGTGTTATAAGGTACTACTTCAGAGATGATAGTATCATGTCCATCTTCTTCCTCAGTTATTTCCTCAGTCAGTGTGGTCACAGCCTTGCAATGCTCTATTGGGTTTGTTTCAGTGTTTGCTCCATACTGAGGCTTCTGTTTCTCAGCAAGTTGTCGGGCTAGTTGTCCCAATTGTGTTTCCAAGTTCCTAAGCGATGCTTCATTGTTCTTTTGACTTGCTAAAGAAGTTTGTATAAATTTTTCCAAGGTGTCCTCTAATCTAGAAGTTCTCTCCACCAAAGAAGGACCATTATTTTGATATGATTTATTTGAAGAGCTGGGCTCTTGCTTCCATCCTTGGCCTTGGTTTTGGTTACTTCTCCATCCCTGAAATGGTTGGTTAGAAAAATTTGAATTGAAATTACCAGACCTTCCTTGGTTGTTCATGAAGTATACAGTTGCTTCTTGTGAGCCACAGTTCTCATTGAGATGATCTCCTCCATAAAAGTTACATGTTGTAGGCATTTGTTGTTGCCCTAGTTGTGATGATTGTACTGCATGTAATTGTTGTAGAAGATTGGCTATCTTTTTGGTCAATGCTTCTAATTGTTGGGTCAGAATTTTGTTCTGTGCTAAGATGGCATCTGTGGTGTTTAAGTCAAGGACTCCTTTCCTTTGAACTTGCTGACGATCATGTTGAGCCTGGTAGTCTGTTGAGTATAAAGCTTCTATTATCCGTGTGGCTTGGTCAGCATCCACTGTCATCATTGTTCCTCCTGCTGCTGCATCTAAAATCATTTTAGTGTCAGCCCTTAAACCACTGTAAAAAATATTAAGTTGTGCAATATCTTCAAGTCCATGGTTTGGGCATTTTCTGAGCAGTGATTTAAAGCGTTCCCATGCCTCACAAAAAGGTTCATCTTGGCCTTGTCTAAATGTTGTAATATCTGATTTGGCCTTGATGAATCTAGATGGAGGAAAGAACCTTTGTAGAAATTTTTCTTCAACTATGTTCCAGCTATTTAAACTTTGATTTGGATGAGATTGTAACCATTCCTTTGCTTTTCCTGCTAAAGAGAAAGGAAATAGTCTTAAATATGCAGCATCAATAACATCTTGGTTAAATCCCATGGTTCCAACCAATTCATAGAATGTGGCCAAGTGAGTATACGGATCTTCACTTGACATTCCAGTAAATTGGTGTGAACTAATCAAACTAAGAAATGCTGGTTTCATTTCTAGTGCTCTGACAGTGTTTGGAACTGCAATGCTTGAGAAATGTCTTGGCCCTTGTTGTAAAGCATAGTCTCCAAGTGTTCTCCTTGGTGGGTTTTGATTGTTGCTGTTGACATCCATTGTATCAGAGGAAGTTTGTCCTACGTGGAAGTTCTGCTTGGCTTTCTTGATTTTCTTGAGGAACCTGTCTATCTCTGGATCAAATGCAAGTTGTTCTTTTGTACCCTGTCCTCTCAAGATCATAAATCAAGTACTCAAAATAGCAAAGTTACTACATAAAAAAAATAAAAACAAATTGAAAACAAATTTATTTACACTGTCTTGTCAATTCAATGCTAAAATATTCAAACTTAAATCACCTCCCCGGCTGGAGCGCCAAAACTTGATGGTTTGTTTTTTGATATATTAGAATGAAGAGTTCAAATGAAAGAGAATCAAGTTTGTATAATATGAACTCAATGCAGTGGATGTGCCAAGTTTAAACACAGAAGTTGTAATATAGTATAGTTGTCGTTCCACTGAGGAGGTGTTAGAATGAAGATCTTAGTTTTGAATTGATTTGGCAGAATGTTTTGGTTTTTGTTTTGTTTTGAATGATGTTGAATGAGAAAGTGAATAAATAACAGAGAGTGAAATTCTGCAAAAGATGACAGTAAATGGTGTTGGAAAAATCAGTTTTGTAAAATAGGGATTGGCTTCATCACATCTTCACCTTCTGTAAGCTGCATAAGTTTTTATATAAGTAAATCAAAAAGATAATTTCTACGTCACAATCAAAGTCATTTGTATCGATCCCTCGACTACAAAATTCATAAGAATGATTTCAAACCGCTGATCCCTCAGTCACTTTGAAATCATCCCAGCATTATCGATCGATTGTTTTAACGTTTATTGCGTTAGACGCCATCCCTGGCTACCTACTCACAACAAGTATTTCTTTCGGATCTGCTTTCAAAAGTCACTTCCCAGCATACTTGAGAAAACTTAAAACAAGAAAATAGTGATCAAGTACTTTCAGGCATTAAACGCAGAAGGAAATACAGAAACTTATCAAATCTCATTACTAAATAAAAACTTACAACAGCATTACTTCAGTGTTGAATGGATTACAGCCAATCCCATAAGGGAGTTTAGTTACTCATGCTTTGCATTTTCACCCTCAAAATATAAATGGAAAAGGTTGGATTGTGAGGGAAAATACAGGGGATTACAGGGATGATGGATATATTATGAGATTGTTTGCAGCTTGATTTATAGGAGTTATGGTTCAGCTTCCCTTGCCAACTTGCGTAGAACCCATGTAACATCTTTCAGAGACTTGTAGAAACACAAGAAAGTGGGTGAGTTGGCATCGCACCATTGGTGAATATTAAATTGAAAAATCCCATACTGCATGAGTCACGCTTAAGCTTAGTAGTCACGCTCAAGCGTGAAGGTCCTGGTACTCATTATTTGCCTTCACGCTTACTCCACCTCAGCTACGCTCAAGCGTGGCTTCCTTGCCTTCTCACGCTTGCTCCTCGCTTACCCTCGCTCAGGCGCGCTCGGGCTCACGCTTGAGCGACTCCCTATCTCGCTCAAGCATTAGGAGGTTCTAGATCCTTCGCTTCAAGCTGAATTAACCACGCTTAAGCGTGGCCTTCCAATTCAGTATACTGGTTTCCACGATTGATTCACGCTTGATTCCTTTCAGCCACGCTCAAGCGCTCTCGTGTTCACGCTTGAGCGTCCCCTTCTCACGCTCAAGCGTGGGGGGTCTGACGCTACTTGCTGTCCTTCAATCCATGCTCAGGGTCACGCTTGCTCCTCGCTTGGGCGCTCTTGGGCTCACGCTCAAGCGACTCATTCCCACGCTTGAGCGTGAGAGGATCCTGAAGCTTCTTTGTTTTCTTTAATTCTTCAACAAGGTTGTGTTTAAGCGTGCTCGAGGTCAAGCTTAAGCGTGAGGTTCTGATGATGCTGAATCCTCTTGATTTCTTTCAAGCTTTTGGAACCTTTCTTCAATATTTTTCAGAGCAAGCTTAGTTACTTAACACATTATTTATAATCAAAATCATGCTCAATTATTTATCAATCTAGTTGAGTTATTCAGAAAATAGGTCCAATTGAGTCATGAATTTAATTATAAAATAAGCACTTATCACTATGCTTGTCCCACATTTGATATGTTGATGTTTTCCCATAGTCAGATCTGCACTTGAAAATAATTTCGTTGTGTATATGCATTAGCTTTAAGAGCATTTGCATATAGCCAGAGATATGCCTAGTTGATAGCCCGAGGTGGCGATGGATGATTGTTAAACAGAGGGAAAGTAAGCCGAGGTACTAACATTAAAAGTGTGATGATTGTTGAGAATGTTAAGGATATATTATGTATGATATTGCCTTATGAATATACTGTGTCGTGATGGAATGATGTATCATGTGTGTGAAACTTGTGATGTTTTCTTGAAAAATGAATTTAATACACACATGTATGAAAATCATCATAATGTATGACTTTGGTACATTTGGATTATGTTACTCACCTCCTAGTTGCCATTTTTAAGTTTGATGTAGGTATGAAGTAAAACCCTACTCTTTTTGGAGGTCGAGTATTAGAGAAGGTAAATATGAAAGGAATGTGGGTGAGCCTTGGCCGGTGTATATCTTCATTTTGTATAGCATATTGTGTGTATATGCCTATTTTGAAATTAACTTGATAACAGTTAATTTTGGAGGTCATGTAGGAAAACTAGACCGGATGTGTACAGCTAATTTTCATTAATGACCTCGATAATGTATGAATGATAATATTATTCTTGTGAAAATATATTTCATTTGCTTAACAAACTGACGAGGCATCTTTCATCCTCCTTTTGGTAGATATTTTAATAACTCTTGAATTTAATTTCATCTTCCGTTCTTCCCTTGTGACGACCTCAAGTCCGGTCGTCTAAGGTGCACTCTGATACCTTTCTCATATCTTCATATATGAGATTAGTTATTAATGATCCGGGGTAATTACTCGATGTTGTATATATATATATATATTGAATTTCTTATACTTTTAATTATTTTAAATCTTGAAAAAATTTACCCCTATTTTCGGGTCGGGGAGTTATAGTTTACATTCAAATTGCACGAGTAGAATGATAGTGATTATTGTATGTGATTAGTACTCATGCTTGCCTTACCGTGAATATGTTGTATGTTGAATAGACAATGTGATGGATGATGGCTTAGCTTATGTTGATTGTTATGAAAATATATATATATATATATATATATATATATATATGTGTGATGATGATAAGTTAATTTTGATAGGATTAATGAATTAGAATGGAAATTATTAAGTATGAATGTTTGAGACAAGTTTTAAATGCTTAATAAGAGGTATATGATGTGTTGAATTTGACCAATTTGGTTTTGTATGGGTTTTGGTATGTAAGGTTGTGGAATTCTCACTTTCCTACACTTGGGCTGATAATGTCGCTCAAACAAGAATCCCTTGTATCAGTATTACGGCCTTTGGCCCAATCTCGCTCAGGCGAGTGAGTGTCTCACCCAAGCGAGACGTGTGTGGGATGGGTGGATGAGATACTGGATGAATCTCGCTCAAGCGGGTATGACCGCGCTTGAGCAAGCGAGAGAGGAAATGATTCTGGATGGATCTCGCTCAAGCAAGTAGTGAGGCTGGTGGAGTCTCACTCAAGTGAGACGCATATGCAACCGAGGGATGCTTACTGGATGAATCTCACTCAAGCGGGTGTGGCTGCGCTTGAGCGAGCGAGAGAAAAAAACGGTTCTGGACGGATCTCACTCAAGCGAGTATCGAGGCACGTTAGGTCTCGCTCAAATGAGCGAGCAGGGAATTGGCTACTGGATGGTTCTCGCTCGAGCGAATGACCAAGTGTTAGGAAATCTCGCTCAAGCGAGCAAGCGTGGAAACACTACTAGATGATTTTCACTCACGTGAAGGGGCTCGCCCAAGCGAGCTATATTATTCTAGCTCAAGCGAGTTGCCTAGAACTGAATTATATTTCATTTTCTTGTTTTGGGCTTATTATAGATCCCTTCTTTTATATTAATAGATAGTTGAGGGAATGTATATGGGGGGATTTGATGGTGATGTGATGTTGTGGGGTTTGAATTCAATTGATATACATAGGATGATAGGTTTATACCCCTAATATACCATGAAAAGGAAAAGGTTCATCATCAAGAGTAAAATACAGTGAATAATGATGAAGTTTGATAATGGGGGGTTATGAGATACACCCTAGTGTGATTATGAAACCAATGAGAGAATGATTCAATGATATAATATTTGTTATAAGTCAATAAATCGGGAATGACACTGATAATGTATAATGATTTATAGTGATATTGATCACTCCTTTGAATAAAGGGTGATTGTTATTATTGATTGAATTGTAGAATGCCATTGTGTGTAATACGATTGTGGACTTATATGTATGGTTTGAATTGCATTAATGAATTGTTGTATTACCACTCTAGTTATGAAACAATGGGAATAATGAATGAAATGAAAATCCATAAACTAATTATGAGGTGGTATTGATGAAATATTAATGAATGTTAATGATGGTTGTGTGAAATCTTATGTATGTAACTTGAATTGTATTAGCTAGCATGTGGTGCTACAAAATTGAAAGGTGTTTGTTATCATGCCTTGTTGATTAATATGAAAATGATATTGTGGCTATTGAGATGCCAGGTATGTGAATAAAAATACCTTGAGGGGCTTTGTAAATGATTGTATATTATTGATTGAAAATGTCAAATTAAAATATATCACTATGTGAGAGGGTGAGATATCCTTGTGAAGTTGATTGGCATATGCATTATGGCATTTTGCATTCATGGCGTGGCATAACATTCAATGTATGGTTGTGATCACAATGATGAAAGGTCCTGTGAGATTCTATGAAGCAAGTACCCCTTGCGAGGCGAGAAACCAACGTGATGATGATATGATATTGAGTCGGTGGTTGCGATCACCGGGTTGTGATCACGAGGAGGGAGTACCCCTTGCGAGGCGGGAAACCATTGTGAAATGATTGACATGTGGTTGCAATCACAATGAGACATTCTGCAGGATCGTATAATGATAAGCTAGTGGTTGCGATCACTTGGTACTTGAAATGAAAAGAACTTATGAGTTCTGATGATATTCCATGGTTGCGATCACGAGGAGGGAGTATCCTTTGCGAGGCGGGAAACCAATATGATGATGATTATAAGTGGTTGCGATCACTTGAGATACCATGTGCGCATGGGTGATTGAAATGGATCCATTGCATATGCATTAAATAGTTGACATATACATTAGCCATAGGTGCATGGCATTTGAGATGAGATGACCAAGAGAGATGAAAAACCCTTGCAAGGAGGAAATGATTTTAGACTTAATAATTTGATGGTGATGACTGTGAATGCCCATGATTGATATGTGGCAAAGTGATTGTGTATATGCTTGTGCTTACTTATGTTGTGAATTACGATTCATGAGGCTTGTATGCCTATGATGACAATGTGATGATGATTGAATGATGAATTAATAATTCTATAGCAAAGCACACATGATGAATGAATGCATATACACTTAATCATAATATATTATATTCGTCATTTTGAATGTATAACTCACTCTCTCATGTGGTCTTTTTTTTAGTATTGTGATGTAGGTTGCTGCGGGATGAGTTTGGGTTTTTGAACTGAAGCTCATGAAGAAGGTAAATAGTGGTAACGGAATGCCTTGGCCGGAAGTATTTGTTAAATATGATGATAATTGAGTTATGAATAATAATGTTGATAAAGAGAGATTTATAAACATGTATATATCGTATATTGATGATGTGTGATGTCAACTATGGAATGTGACTAATGAATTTGAGTGTTGTATAATCTCTTATTTATACTTGAGGCATTGGGGATGTATGTATGTTAGGTATAGAATAGCTTATATTCTAATTTAATGATTAATACCTCATGTAGAGGCTACATGCAATTAATGATGTATGATTAAGTTCTAGGTGTGTAGTCGATTATGGGCTAATAGGCTTATATTATGAAATTGTATGATTGCTTGGGCCTTTTCTCATATCTTTATATATAGGACTAGGCATATGCCTAGTATACACATTCTTCTTCCGCTGTAAACTCTATTATCTTGTATACCGTTATGGGTAATTTAGTTATCGATCCAGTTGTATTTTTATAAATCTCACTCTTTAGTTTTCTGTGGTTCGGGTCTTGGTGTGATATCAGACTTATTTTGAAAACATGAAAAATTTACCCGTATTTTATTAATTATTTATATCGATCACATCAGGATTCGGGTCCAGAAAATGGGGTGTGACAAGATGGGCCCACATGCATCATGATAACTAATAAAAGATTCAAAATAACAAAATGAATTCATGCTTTGTATCATTGTATTAAGGTTATGATTGCTTGTTGTTTGAATATGATTGTATAGATATTAGTAACCCTGAGAGGTGACTGGGAAAATGGGAATGGTCAGTGAAGATGAAAAGTGGTGAGATGACTTAGAATGTATCTTAGGGACCCCAAAGAGAGTGGGAGGGGCTCGATTCAGGATTGTTTATGTTGTATATGGGCAGGTGTTGATGAGACACCTTTCCGAGTGTTATGGAGGTGAAGACTCACCCTGACACTAATTTTTCCAAACATCATGGGGATGGACACCGACTCCGCATCGAGGATCAGCCAGACTCTTCTTGGACCGAAGATGAATAGAATAGGTTAATTTTGTTTTCATTTATGGGAGCCTGTGTGCCTCTTTTTCTTTCAGCATGTATAGTTACTATTACGACCATGTATTATATATAATTATGTTATATATAAGGTATATCTGTTCCACCAAGCTGTCATGTACAAAAAAAATTCCACATTTTTCTAAAACTTGTAACCTCTCAGTTGACCAGGATAATCTAGTGGAAGGGATTATCCTAGTTAACTGAGGGTATTACACTTTTGACCCTTTCATGAACTTTGTATATATTTCTTTCCTCTTTAATTTGATATATCATTTGCGATGATCCAAGTTCAGTAGCCCGAGATGTACCCGATTTACGACAGGGTGCTCTAGAGGCTTCTAAAATCAGCTAAGGTCTTAGAAATAAATTCACCATTAATTATCCTTTGGGAATTTGATTTCGTGCCCTTAATAACAATTGTAGACCTATTTAATATGGACTCATATCAAAAAGAACAAAGTGATCCAAGCACCGAACGAAGGAGATATGCAACGTTTTCAAAGATTGCCAACATAGTGATGAAACAGTCAATGAGTCACAAAGATTTATTAAACTGTACTGATCTAAAGGGATTTAGCCTTCAATGTCTTCACAGAAAACGTAGATAAGTTTGTTATGGAGATTTTGACACCAATTTTGTGCAAATTGAATGTTGTATGAGAAAGTTATGAATTTTGTTTGAACTATGCGTAGAGAAAAAGTCCAAATGTTAGAATTTTGAGGTGAACACATTAAATTTTCGATTTTGGGGTTGACAGAGTGAGAATCAGAGTTTGGGGCTAGAAACGAAGATTGAAAATCTTTTAAAAATGGAGAGGTTGAGACCATTGTTCGAGTCTAAGATCATATGAAAAATCTGGTAAAAAACACCGAAGGTATTCGGGTCGAGTTTGAAATCGATTTATGAAGAAACTAATTAATGGAAAAACGAGGGCGATAGAGTCTGAATTGGGTTTTGGCCTCTTAAGGAAAGGTTCCCAAAATGTCAAAACGATTCAACAGAGACTAACCGTGCCACTATCGGGTATCCCGAAGCATATGAACGGTCAAATGTAGGAGACGTTAAAGGTTCTGATTGAGCTAGTTAGGCCAAGTCAGTTACCTTTGATCATTTACAAAACGACCCTAACAGGACTAGTTTCCTTACTAGATCACTAGTCTCAGGTCAAACTGTTAGACTCTGGCCTCTGACTGGGTCCCATAATTCAATACTGAGGAACTTAACAATATTTTATTATTTTAAATGCCAATTATTAAGCATTAATTCATTTATTATTATATTAAACTAAATATTAGTAGCAGAGAATGATTAATAAAATAATTATTGACCAAATAATTATCAAAAAATTAATTCTCAATTAAAATAATCATCACAAATAATGATTATAAAGTTTCAAATTGAATAAATACATAAATATTCAATACTTAAAATAAGATAATTACACATTTAATATATTTCTAAAATAACTATTGGTTATAACTATTTATTAATTACCAAGACGAAGTATTATCTATTAAATATTATTAGTAGGAAATAATTATCAACTAATAAAATTATAATTTAGTCAGTACTCAAAATAATCGTTATTAACGTATTACTAAACAATATCATTAGACGTTATTATTAAATATCTTAACTAGTTCCATTTTTCACTATCTTTCTTATACTGAACTACTCGGGGAATAGACCAAAAGCCTCAAGCTTTCTATCGAAAGCTTAACAGAGTATCCTCAGGAATCCTGAGGGTCTCGTTTCCTAATATAAAAAATCAGGGCTGTTACACTTTCTTAGTAAAAACTTGCTTTAAGTGCTGACCTTATCACAATAATCGTTACCAACTCTATCCCTAGTAATTAGTATATTAAGGGTATTTCAACTTTTACTTCCGTTAAAGTGATTTAACACGCATGAAAATCATTCTCCCATTTGAAGTTCATACTAATAAAGGTTGAAGTATTAACATGAAACTTGAATCACAAACATGCATAATTCATAATTAAAACATCATATTCAAAGAATGGTTCATCAATTCCAACATAAACAGATTAGTTACACATGGTGAAATTAAAAACAAAATTTACAATTGAAGACATCACGAATACTTGATCACACTTGAACACACTTCACAACACGAAAGGAAACAACACTAAATAACACTCTCAAGTATATGGAAGCTATTCTGTAGTACAACTCAGAAACAAAGGTTCTAGAATCAAAGAAAGGAGTAATTAGAATACAAAATGGGATGCTAAAACGTTTGGCAAATGGCCTATTTATTCGCCTGAGTCAAGGTCCTGAGTCAGCCTCCATTAATTTCCTGACTTTTAGCCACTTAATCCCATTTTTGTCCCAATAATGTGTAGACAGGTTCCCCACTATGAGTTGGCCTCTTGTCTGGAGTGGATTGGCCATTATTTGGCCCTTTTTAGAGTGTAATCCCACCTGTCAGTGAGATACACGTAACATCTAACACTACGCGTGGGCCTAACGCGTAGCGTCAACACCAAAAATCTGAAGCTGAGCGTTGGGTTGATGCTACGCATCAGCCCTTCTGTCTTGAATAATTTTTCACTTTAAATCCTCAACTTTTCACTGCGAAAATGGGGAAAATGTGTCATGCCAAGTTAAATTCAATAACTTCTATTTATTTAAAATAAAGCCTAAATTTCATTATTTTAAACTAATTTTTATTAATTTCATCACACTTTTAAATATAAAAATAACAATAAATTAAGGACTAATAGTAGTTAATATTTAGATTGTAATATTATTAATTAAAATTTGCTTTAATTCATTATTTATGTTGTGAGAACTTTTAGTAAGGCTTCTGGTTTTAACAAGTTTGGTCTTCTTATATATTTTTCAGAATTATTCTGTTAGGAACAAGCCGAAAAATAAAAATGCACTTGAGTCTTATAACAGTCTAAGAAATAAAAAGGTATGCAGTGTTGTCTATAGGCAGCAGAAAGACTACTTTCAAATTCAGCGATCTCTACTTGTCATTGTCTATAAGTAGCAGAGACTACTTTCAAATTCACTAATCACCAACTAAAATTTTGATTTTGACAAAATGCAGGTATAATCTTTTGCTCCACTTTGCTTTAGTGCTGTCTAGAAAAATATTTGTTCACACACTTCTTTTCTCTAGAATTTCACGGGGATTATAGCTTTCATATCTCAAATGCTAGATGCTAAGCTAGTAGGAGAAAGTAAAAAGAATTTTGTCTAATCTAGACTTCTTATCTCATTGTTTATTTTTTACTTTGAATTTTTTTTATGTTTGGTTTTTAGTTAAGTGTGGTTCTTGTACACTTGAAATTAGCAATTTATTATTCCTAATTGTAGCTAGAGGAAGAGGTTGTTGCCTATGGTATTGGAGACAAAAGAAGAAGAAGGAAGTACATGATTAGTCTTATTATAAGCATCTTGTTGTTATGGATGAAGTACAAGATAAAGTACTTGCTTTTTAATTTAAGAACATAAATTGTGCAATACAATATTTATCTTGCCTTCAACATTTTGTTGATTATGGAACCTATAAGTATATTAATCTATTCTTTTTGACTATTTTGTTTTGACTAAGGGATCTAAAGTTGTAGCTTAATACATATTCTTCGTACCTATAAATTACAATTTAAATTTAGGATATGTTGAAGAAAAGCTATGATAAATGTCAAACTAAGAACTTTATGAGATTTGTTGATAATCAGCATTACGTATTATAATTTAAGTAGAGTCATATCATGTTATTATTTAATATGTGAGTTTAAGTGTTTCAGGAAAACATAAGGATTGTGTTATGAAAGATAGGAGGAGTACGTATAAAAGAAACTTTAAAATTCTGGTCTCATCAATAAACCTTCTTTGATCCAAAACAAGGAAAGTCTTGAAGTCTGGAAAATCGCTCTCAGAGAAAAAGATCTTTGCATTTGAATACCTACCAGACTTAACTGAAAATAGTTTATCTCACACTAAGTCTAAACATTAGATTTTTGCCTTTCTTATAAAAAGCTCCCAGACTTATCAAAGGTGTTTGAATACCTTATGAATCATTGGATCCAGAATTCACTTTAAAAGAAGTTCCTATTCAAGTCTGGCTTAAGGGTCTCAATGGTCAAGAAAAAATTCT
This sequence comes from Clitoria ternatea, assembly GCA_037962975.1. Lineage (NCBI taxonomy): Eukaryota > Viridiplantae > Streptophyta > Magnoliopsida > Fabales > Fabaceae > Clitoria > Clitoria ternatea. The sequence continues at coordinate 24,520,394 of CM075672.1, read as the reverse complement.
TGTACGCATGCTTAAGTAAAGACCTACGAAAAGAAGAACGATAAAGCAAAGCAGTCTACACTCTATCCAAAATAACGTCAAGTCTTTCACTTTTTGCTTATGGATTCAGAGATTCTCTAAATAAAAGTTGTCTCCTTTATGAAATAATATGCCATTCCTACTCTGCCTATGGTTGAACATATCTCAAAATTCACTATTCTACCATTACGTGTGTAACATCCCAGTTTTGAAGCTAAATACCGAATGAAAAATAAACCATCAAGACTCGATTTCAAATAGAAAACAACCGTTAATTGTATATAACTACTAAGTGGATTTAAGCCATTAAAATATAAAAGATGGTGGTGGCCAGGGGATGGGGTGGAGTGCGCGTGGCTGCTGGGCTCACGCTCTCCCACCCCACTCTTCTCTTCCTCGTGCGAATATATGTATAAGTAGACATAGGCCTGGTCATAAAAGACTCACTGTTCCTTCAGATTCCTTCCTCCGTCACTCTATCCTCTCTTTTCCCTCTTCGTCTCCATCCTCCTTCTTCCCCCTGTCTTACTCCTCGCTCTTGGAGATCGTGACTGCAGTACTGGAGGACGGACCACACTCCATCCCAGAACTAGGCGCAGGATACGACGGAGCCAAGGAAGACCGAATGAACCAGGAGAAGGACATCGGACCCAACGACAAGAGCAAAAAGGTTTCTGAGGTTCTTCTATAGGTAGGGGGCGCTTGTATGTCGAATGCATGGTCTACGAATGGTATCGGATGAACATACTGTTGAGTGTGTGTGTGTATGTGCATGTGTTCACCATCATTAAAACTGATGCATGATTTAAGATTCTGACAGTGATTTCATGGGGATGATATAGTCTGTTAGTGAATGATAATGATAAATGATATGCATGGCTCTATCTTCTTATCACTGTAGAAAATATGCATGTGTATGTTCTTAGTTGGTTTGTTCAATGTTGTTATTTTGATGACCGATTATAACGTGTGTTGGTGTGACTGACTAAATGAATACGAGTAATGTGAGGAAATCTGTTCTTGCTTAATGGCTACGGAGGAGGTATTCGTGGCGTGATGATATGTGTTAATAAATGCATTAGTTGCATGGGTGAGAGTGGGGTGACCCATGGAAGGTCAAGAAACCCCGAGGGAATGACTTCCAGCTACTGACCCTGGCTAGATCCTGATAGTGCTCATGGTAGCCGTAGGAGCTAGAGAAGAGTCTCGAGACGCCCGTGGGAGGCCGGTACCACCTGGTAAGAGCTGAGGGACGAGGGGCCAAAAGAAAAGGGGACCGTAACTGAGAGTCATTACCCGAGTCGGATCCGCAGGCATGCATATAGATATAAGGCCGATCGTGGTGATGTATAAATCTATGTATGTATATGTGTATGATCTTTGAATGCATGAATGTATATGTGCGTAGGATCTCCGAGTGCATGAATATGTGTATGGATGTGGAAATAAACTCTGTGTAATATGTGTGTCATGAACGTTGTCTTGAACCGCATGAACTTGGTTAACTTGAGAAAGATTGAATGATGGTAGGAGCGTGTACTGACGCTGATACCGAGTCTGTGAGTATCATTTTACATGTAAAAGCTCACCCCTGCAGTGGCCATATTTCAGTGAACATCTCTCGGAATGAAGAATGAAGGAGGAGCCGGGTGTGGAGCAGAGCAGCCGAGCATTGTGGAACGTGTGTATATATATGTGTATACCGTGTGCATGTCGTATTTTAAATGTTTTAGAAGAAGCCTTGGCCGGCTTGTGTTTGATTTTGGGTCTTATTTACGAAACTTGAGCGCTTCGGACAGAAGGGACATGTTGTGTTTGTAATTATTTAGATGTTTCCTAATTATATGTATATATAGATATATGTGTGTTGCGTGTTATATTGTCCTGCGGAAGTTGTTAAATGATAGTACGGACGCCTAAGTATACCTTACGAGCGTAAGAGGCCGGTGTGGCTACGGGTAAGTAGTGGGAATAAGTTTGGGGTTGACAGGATGAAATAAAGAGTTTAAATATGCTTCGAGTGAGTGAAGAGCGAAAGATGAGTGAAAACCCCGAGTGGTCATAAGAAAAGAGATCTTTACCGAGTGAAAAACGTCAGTAAAAACCGAGTGAAGGAGAATTCGTATTTTCCGAGCGAAATCATGAATAAACTCTAAGTGAGGCAGAGTGGCGCTTCCCGAGTGAAAACCTCGAGTGATTCCCTGCTGTGAGAGGAGTTCAATTGGTGGTTTAGGGAGGGTTGGATCCTGAGTGTAAGGCATTGATAATCCGAGCGAAGGAAGTAAAGTCCGAGTGAGTAAGAATCGGTGTCCCGAGTGGTTGGGTTTGGGAAGCCGAGTGAGACTTAACCTCCCAATTTTCCGAGTGAAGTTCCTCGCTTCAGCGAGCAACATACCCGCTCCAGCGAGTGCGGACTAGGAAGACTTATGTTGGATTTACTTGGGCGGAGTCATACCGCGCTGAGGTGCTGGAGCAGTCCGCCCAAGCGTGAGGACTCGCGCTGAAGCGAGTAATTGTCAAAGTGAGATACCGCCCAATTACCCTTCCTCTCCGTTGTGGAGCTAATGCGACCCCAACAACGGTGTTGACCCCGGCTTGGACGTTGTGGTTGAGTCCGCCCAGGCGTTGTCATACCTAGTTGCGTTGGGCGGAATGAATTCAGGCCCCTTTTCCTCCACAAACCACTACTGCACATGTACATCCCCCTTCTCATTCCCCCTTACCTATCTCTTCCTACTGAATGACTAGTGTTACTCGTGGAAAAGCTTTCTCTGTGAATTTCCCTCCATCCGCTGTTGCATTACCCTACCCCGCCTAGGCGGTATCAGACCTCGCCTGAGCGAGCCAACAGTGTTGTGCGATCCGCCCAGGCGCTGGTGCGTTATATTAAATCCAACGAACCAGTCCAGTCTTAGTTTTCTGTAAACTGCCATATGCGTGTGAATGCTCTTCATTTTTCCCTTGCCTGCCTCTTTCCTTCTAGGTCGAATAAGCCGTGACTGTTTTTGTGAAAAATTTTCTCATGGTTTTTGAAATTATTATTTGCAAGAAGTAGGTTGTTACATTTTGGTATCAGAGCAGACCGAAAGGTCCAAGGCCAAGGTATGCTTACCGAGTGTAAGCGGTTGTGTGTTTTCTGACTGAATGGTTGAAACTGTTCTGATACTAGTTGAACCTGATTGATGTTGGCTTGAGGACAGGAGGTTGTTCTCCCCTGGTCCGATTGTGTGTGTGTAACCTAGACGAATGATATAATGTGCTAAGCTATTAAATGTTGGACTAATAACCCGATCGGTAGTAAGTGGCTCGGTATACTTATCCTTGAATATCGATTTCAGGATAAGGAATGGCGCATCGTCAAAGCATGGAGGCTATAGCCACAGCATTCCAACGCTTTGCAGACGTGTTTGAAAGGCAGGGCGAGACTCGAGCTGAGGGTGGCCACGTGTTGGACCGCTTCCTAAAGAGGAAGCCGAGTGAGTTTCAGGGAGGACGTAATCCGGAGGCAGCTTTCAAATGGACTCAGGAACTAGAGAGGATTTTTGGGGGTCTTCGCTGTACCGAGGCCCAGAAGGTAGAATGTGCAGTGTATATGCTGCGAGATGAAGCGGAGAACTGGTGGAAGATAGCCAGAAGCCGATTCCCTGAAGATGACAATCAGCTATCGTGGAATGATTTCAAGACATGCTTCTTAGAGAAGTACTTCCCCGACACAGTGAGGAGTCGGAAGGAACTGGAGTTTATGGAGTTGAAACAAGGCTCCATGACTGTAGAAGAATACGCGACAAGGTTCGAGGAATTATGCCTATTCTATCCACCTTTCCAGCAACCTGGGACGGAGAACTCCAAGTGCCTTAAGTTTGAGAACGGATTGAGATCGGATATCAAGAGGGCCTACAGATACCATGAGATACGGAGTTTCCCTGCATTAGTGAACAAATGTAGAATATTCGAAGAGGATGACAGGCCCATTCGGGCCAGAGCAGCAGAGCCAACCAGCACCTGAGGCCTCAGCAGTCACGTTTCAAGAGGCCAGGGAACGTGGGAAGAAATGAACCCTTCACTAGATATCAGGGTCATGGTGACCGAGGGAGACAGATGAGTGGACGACCAAGACATGGCGGATGCTTTAAATGCGGCGGTGACCACTTTGCTAAGGATTGCAATGATGCAAATGTTAAATGTTATCACTGCGGAGAGAAGGGACACGTTCGTCCTGACTGCCCCCAACTCCGCCAAACAAACGCCAATGTGCGTCAAGGAGGATTTCAAGAAAGAACCCGAGTGAATGATAACCAACGACCTGGTGGCAGAGGCAACGGGACCAGAGGAAACATGATGTGTGCTCCAAACAGCCGAGAGAGGAATACCGATCAGCCAGCAGCAGGAAGAATCTACACCATCAACGCAGAAGATGTTGCACCAGCGAACGACCTAGTACAGTGTAAGTGCTCACTTGGTAAGAATACACTTAACGTTGTTTTTGATTTGGGAGCCACCCATTCTTTTATAGCTGATGAGTGTGTAGAGCGTCTGAAGTTATGGAGCGGATTTTGGAAGTGACCAGCCTGACTGGCACTAACGTGTTCACGTCGTCAATGTGCAAGGACGTAGTGTTTGTGTTGTATGATCGGAGTTTCACCTTCGATCTGATTTGCATGCCCTTAAAGGGTCTTGATATCGTGCTCGGGATAGATTGGCTTTTCGCCAATAAGGTGTTAGTAGATTGTAGAAACCAAGAGATAGTTTTTCCGAGATAGCCCACTGAGAACTACACGGCACCAGGTATAACCCAACTGTTTATGATGCTTTGTCTAACCAAGGATGAGAGTGAAATCCGAGTGAACGAAATTCTGATTGTCTGCGAATTCCCAGAAGTGTTCCCTGAAGACGTACCGAGTGTCCCTCCCAATAGAGAAATCGAATTCTCTATAGACTTGATCCCTGGAGCCGAGCTGGTCTCCAGCGCACCCTATAGAATGTCCTCAACTGAATTGGCCGAGTTGAAGAAACAAGTGGATGAGTTACTCGGAAAGCAGTTCATTAGACCGAGCGTGTCACCATGGGGCGCACCTGTACTACTTGTTAAGAAGAAGGATGGCAGCATGAGACTTTGTATAGATTACCGACAGCTAAACAAACTCACAATCAAGAATCGGTACCCACTGCCTAGAATCGATGATTTAATTGACCAGCTGCGTGGAGCCTCAGTCTTCTCAAAAATCGACCTACGATCGGGGTATCACCAAATCCGAGTGAAGGACTCAGACATTCCTAAAACTGCCTTTAGGACTCGGTATGGTCACTACGAGTATGTAGTGATGCCGTTCGGTGTGACCAACGCCCCTGTTGTTTTCATAAATTACATGAACAGCATATTCCACTCCTATTTAGATCGGTTTGTAGTTGTTTTCATCGATGACATCCTAGTTTATTCTAAGACTTCTGAGGAGCATGAAGGACATCTCCGAGCGGTACTTCAAGTGTTGAAGGAGAAACAATTGTTTGCGAAGCTTTCGAAGTGCGAATTCTAGATGGATGAGATCCACTTCCTCGGACATGTGATTTCCGAGCGAGGCGTCTCGGTGGATCCTATGAAGATAGCCGCTGTAATAGCATGGGAGAGGCCCAGGTCGGTCTTGGAAATAAGAAGTTTTATGGGCTTGGCAGGTTATTATAGGAGGTTCATCGAAGGTTTTTCTAAACTGGCATTACCACTAACTAAACTGACTCGGAAAAATGTTCCCTTCGTGTGGAGTCCCGAGTGTGAGAATAGCTTCCGAGAACTAAAGAACAAGTTGACGACTGCTCCGGTGTTGGCATTACCCGAGTTACAAGAGAGCTTCGTGGTCTATTGTGATGCGTCAGGACTCGGATTAGGGTGTGTACTTATGCAGAGAGACCGAGTGATAGCATATGCCTCTCGGCAATTGAGACCCCACGAGCAGCATTACCCGACCCATGACTTGGAGCTGGTAGCAGTGGTTTTTGCATTGAAAATCTGGAGGCATTACTTGTACGGGTCCAAATTTGAAGTGTACAGCGATCATAAGAGCCTCAAATACCTATTCGACCAAAAGGAGCTGAACATGAGGCAGAGAAGATGGATTGAGTTTTTAAAAGACTACGATTTTGAGTTAAAATACCACCCAGGTAAGGCAAATGTTGTGGCCGACGCATTGAGTCGGAAATCCCTCCACATGGCAGCAATGATGGCAAAAGAAGTAGAGTTGTTGGAGCGGTTCCGAGACATGAACTTGTATGTTAACACCCCCTCCTCTCGGAAAATGACAATCGGTACGTTGAAGATCGCCAATGAATTCTTGAAATCCGTCTACGAGCAGCAACAGTTGGACTCCTACCTAACTGAAATGAAGGAGACTCAGGCCAAAGGAAAGGACTTATCCTTGATCGAGGGATCAGATGGGATCTTCCGGGTGAGAGACAGAATATACATACCGAGTGGAGGAGGATTAAGAAGAATGGTGCTTGATGAAGCCCACAAAAGCCTACTCAGCATTCACCCGGGAACCACGAAAATGTACCATGACTTGAGGAGACAGTTTTGGTGGCCCGGACTAAAGAAGGATGTGGCGGAATACGTGGCCCGGTGTATTACTTGTCAGAAATTGAAAGTAGAGCACCAAAAACCGTACGGTGCAATGCAGCCTCTAGAGATCCCCGTGTGGAAATGGGACTCGATTGCGATGGATTTTATCATGGGATTACCCAAAAACCGAGTGGGCCATGATGCAATTTGGGTCATTGTTGACCGACTGACGAAGAGTGCACACTTCTTACCTGTAAATATGAAGTACCCATTGCATAAGTTGGCTCGGATTTACATTCAAGAAGTGATCCGACTGCATGGCATACCTACTTCTATCGTATCAGATAGGGACCCTAGGTTTACGTCCCGGTTTTGGACCAGCATGCATCAGGAAATGGGGACGAAGCTTTGGCTTAGTTCTGCCTACCACCCCTAATCGGATGGACAATCCAAGCGGACAATTCAGAGTCTAGAAGACTTATTAAGAGCGTGTATGTTAGAGCATGGTGGAGACTGGGAGCAGTACCTTCCCTTGATCGAGTTTACGTATAACAACAGCCATCATCACAGCATTGGCATGGCACCCTACGAGGCATTATATGGACGCAGATGTCGAACCCCACTCTGCTGGTCGAAAACGGGTGAAAGTCTACTATTGGGACCAGACATCGTGAAGCAAACCACAGAACAGATCCGAGTGATACGGGAGAAGATGAAAGCATCCCAAGACAGGCAAAAGAGCTACCATGACAAGCGCACCAAACCATTGGAATTTTCAGTCGGAGACCGAGGGTTTTTGAGAACCTCTCCGAGTAAAGGAGTCGGACGAGCCTTAAAAAGTGGGAAGTTAAGCCCTCGATACATTGGGCCTTATGAGGTGTTAGAACGAGTCGGCCCCGTGGCATACCGCATCGCATTACCGACTCACTTGTCCCGATTGCACAACGTATTTCATGTGTCTCAACTAAGGAAGTATTTGCATGACTCCAGCCACACAATGCCTGACGACGAAGTAGAGATCAAAGAAGACCTAACCACTGTGACTACACCGATTGGAATCGTGGACCGATCGGTAAAACGCTTGAGAAACAAAAACATAAGGCTGGTTAAAGAGGAGTGGCAGCAAGGCAAGACTACCTCTTATACCTGGGAACGCGAAGACACCATGCGACAACAGTACCCCGAGTTGTTTACCTAGGTGAGTACCGACTGAATTTCGGGGACGAAATTCTTTTCAAGTGGGGGAGAACTGTAACATCCCAGTTTTGAAGCTAAATGCCGAATGAAAAATAAACCATCAAGACTCAATTTCAAATAGAAAACAACCGTTAATTGTATATAACTACTAAGTGGATTTAAGCCATTAAAATATAAAAGATGGTGGTGGCCAGGGGATGGGGTGGAGTGCGCGTGGCTGCTGGGCTCACGCTCTCCCACCCCACTATTCTCTTCCTCGTGCGAATATATGTATAAGTAGACATAGGCCTGGTCACAAAAGACTCACTGTTCCTTCAGATTCCTTCCTCCGTCACTCTATCCTCTCTTTTCCCTCTTCGTCTCCATCCTCCTTCTTCCCCCTGTCTTACTCCTCGCTCCTAGAGATCGTGACTGCAGTACTGGAGGACGGACCACACTCCATCCCAGAACCAGGCGCAGGATACGACGGAGCCAAGGAAGACCGAACGAACCAGGAGAAGGACATCGGACCCAACGATGAGACCAGAAAGGTTTCTGAGGTTCTTCTATAGGTAGGGGGCGCTTGCATGTCGAATGCATGGTCTACGAACGGTACCGGATGAACGTACTGTTGAGTGTGTGTGTGTATGTGCATGTGTTCACAATCATTAAAACTGATGCATGATTTAAGATTCTGATAGTGATTTCATGGGGATGATGTAGTCTGTTAGTGAATGATAATGATGAATGATATGCATGGCTTTATCTTCTTATCACTGTGGAAAATATGCATGTGTATGTTCTTAGTTGGTTTGTTCAATATTGTTATTTTGATGACTGATTGTAACGTGTGTTGGTGTGACTGACTAAATGAATACGAGTAATGTGAGGAAATCCGTTCTTGCTTAATGGCTACGGAGGAGGTATTCGTGGCGTGATGATATGTGTTAATAAATGCATTAGTTGCATGGGTGAGAGTGGGGTGACCCATGGAAGGTCAAGAAACCCCGAGGGAATGACTTCCAGCTACTGACCCTGGCTAGATCCTGATAGTGCTCGTGGTAGCCGTAGGAGCTAGAGAAGAGTCTCGAGACGCCCGTGGGAGGCCGGTACCACCTGGTAAGAGCTGAGGGACGAGGGGCCAGAAGAAAAGGGGACCGTAACTGAGAGTCATTACCCGAGTCGGATCCGCAGGCATGCATATAGATATAAGGCCGATCGTGGTGATGTATAAATCTATGTATGTATATGTGTATGATCTTTGAATGCATGAATGTATATGTGCGTAGGATCTCCGAGTGCATGAATATGTGTATGGATGTGGAAATAAACTCTGTGTAATATGTGTGTCATGAACGTTGTCTTGAACCGCATGAACTTGGTTAACTTGAGAAAGATTGAATGATGGTAGGAGCGTGTACTGACGCTGATACCGAGTCTGTGAGTATCATTTTACATGTAAAAGCTCACCCCTGCAGTGGCCATATTTCAGTGAACATCTCTCGGAATGAAGAATGAAGGAGGAGCCGGGTGTGGAGCAGAGCAGCCGAGCATTGTGGAACGTGTGTATATATATGTGTATACCGTGTGCATGTCGTATTTTAAATGTTTTAGAAGAAGCCTTGGCCGGCTTGTGTTTGATTTTGGGTCTTATTTACGAAACTTGAGCGCTTCGGACAGAAGGGACATGTTGTGTTTGTAATTATTTAGATGTTTCCTAATTATATGTATATATAGATATATGTGTGTTGCGTGTTATATTGTGCTGCGGAAGGTGTTAAATGATAGTACGGACGCCTAAGTATACCTTACGAGCGTAAGAGGCCGGTGTGGCTACGGGTAAGTAGTGGGAATAAGTTTGGGGTTGAGAGGATGAAATAAAGAGTTTAAATATGCTTCGAGTGAGTGAAGAGCGAAAGATGAGTGAAAACCCCGAGTGGTCATAAGAAAAGAGATCTTTACCGAGTGAAAAACGTCAGTAAAAACCGAGTGAAGGAGAATTCGTATTTTCCGAGCGAAATCATGAATAAACTCTAAGTGAGGCAGAGTGGCGCTTCCCGAGTGAAAACCTCGAGTGATTCCCTGCTGTGAGAGGATTTCAATTGGTGGTTTAGGGAGGGTTGGATCCTGAGTGTAAGGCATTGATAATCCGAGCGAAGGAAGTAAAGTCCGAGTGAGTAAGAATCGGTGTCCCGAGTGGTTGGGTTTAGGAAGCCGAGTGAGACTTAACCTCCCAATTTCCGAGTGAAGTTCCTCGCTTCAGCGAGCAACATACCCGCTCCAGCGAGTGCGGACTAGGAAGACTTATGTTGGATTTACTTGGGCGGAGTCATACCGCGCCGAGGTGCTGGAGCAGTCCGCCCAAGCGTGAGGACTCGCACTGAAGCGAGTAATTGTCAGAGTGAGATACCGCCCAATTACCCTTCCTCTCCGTTGTGGAGCTAATGCGACCCCAACAACGGTGTTGACCCCGGCTTGGACGTTGTGGTTGAGTCTGCCCAGGCGTTGTCATACCTAGTTGCGTTGGGCGGAATGAATTCAGGCCCCTTTTCCTCCACAAACCACTACTGCACATGTACATCCCCCTTCTCATTCCCCCTTACCTATCTCTTCCTACTGAATGACTAGTGTTACTCGTGGAAAAGCTTTCTCTGTGAATTTCCCTCCATCCGCTGTTGCATTACCCTACCCCGCCTAGGCAGTATCAGACCTCGCCTGAGCGAGCCAACAGTGTTGTGCGATCCGCCCAGGCGCTGGTGCGTTATATTAAATCCAACAAACCAGTCCAGTCTTAGTTTTCTGTAAACTGCCATATGCGTGTGAATGCTCTTCATTTTTCCCTTGCCTGCCTCTTTCCTTCTAGGTCGAATAAGCCGTGACTGTTTTTGTGAAAAATTTTCTCATGGTTTTTGAAATTATTATTTGCAAGAAGTAGGTTGTTACATTTATGTGACATCCCGGCGCTGTTGAGGGCGGGGAGTGATCGCCGGTGCATGGGCATGGACAAGGAGCGACTCCTGGCAGGCTTCCAGTGGGAGGGACACATGAACGAATTGAATACATACCTGAATGAGAGGGATCCAAAGACTGTATAGGTATGGGACTATACAGTCGAGGATAGCTTAAAGGAATGAATTCGTACTACCTATATCAACAAATGCATTAGCCTTTTCGGTGGCCTATCATATAAGGACTCCAAAGTTAAGCGTGCTTAACTTGGTGTAATTCTGGGATGGGTGACCTCCTGGGAAGTTCTCAGGAAATGTGTGAGTGAGGACAAAAGCACATTGGAAAGGTCTCGTGTTGGTTTGTGGGGTGAGTCGTTCATTCCTGAAAAGCGGCCGGGGCGTTACAGTGTTATCAGAGCCTAGCCTCTCCTAGTACGGTATGGTTCGAGGACGAACCAGGCGGAAGCTGGTGGGCATGTGACATCCCGGCGCTGTTGAGGGCGGGGAGTGATCGCCGGTGCATGGGCATGGACAAGGAGCGGCTCCTGGCAGGCTTCCAGCGGGGATGTGATATCCCGGGCACTGTTGAGGGCGGGGAGTGATCGCCGGTGCATAGGCACGGACAAGGAGCGGCTCCTGGCAGGCTTCCAGTGGGAGGGACACATGAACGAATTGAATACATACCTGAATGAGAGGGATCCAAAGACTGTATAGGTATGGGACTATACAGTCGAGGATAGCTTAAAGGAATGAATTCGTACTACCTATATCAACAAATGCATTAGCCTTTTCGGTGGCCTATCACATAAGGACTCCAAAGTTAAGCGTGCTTAACTTGGTGTAATTCTGGGATAGGTGACCTCCTGGGAAGTTCTCAGGAAATGTGTGAGTGAGGACAAAAGCACATTGGAAAGGTCTCGTGTTGGTTTGTGGGGCGAGTCGTTCATTCCTGAAAAGCGGCCGGGGCGTTACAACATGCTCAGAATGTTTCTCTGACAGAGGAAGCTTTTTGTCCGTTATGCGACATCCTTCTCCTCAAGTATACTATCTCTCAATGGACTTACACCTGTTAATTTCTCCTCGAGCTCTTTAGAACTATCCTCTATATATTGAACCCATCTCTTCAAAAGAAGTTGGTTGCAAATAGAATGCAAGAGCAGACTTTAAATAAGAACAAAAATTATAGAGAGGGCATGAAATCAAAAAAGAGAGAGTTCCTGTTGAAGAAAAAGAAGTTGGGAAACATACACCAAGAAAAATGTGAGCAAGGAAGAAGAAATATGAACGAGCACCAGACATTTATACACAACAGCACAGGAAGAAAAATGAAATGGTAGTCTATTCATAAAACAAAAGATCAGATAAAGAAGAACTGCCATGAAGTTAAAGAAAGCTCGCTATGTATATTCCTTTTTCTCCATACGCCATAGCAACCAGAGATATGCCATCAACTCGTATCTTTTTGCTCTTTTAAGAGCATATGATCTCTGGTCATGCTTTCAGATTCAGTACCTCTTGTACTTCTATTTCATATTACACAGGTGCTGAGTCTACTTAATGAATAAGTCTTTCCTCATATAGTTGATCACTTAGCTCTGTTAAGTTAGAAGGAATTATTTATTTGAAATAATTCTTCCAACCCTCCTACAGTGTAGGTCTAGCATGTTGCCAGACTCTGTTAGTATGGGAAACACTTTGGCCTGGATAGGATTTGGAAAGAATACTTAGGGTTCGAGCCAAAAATGGCTCATGAAAGAATACTTGGTTCTGCCCCAGAAGTACTCATAGGAATCAAGAGAGGTCTGGTGTATTAAAGCTGTGTTTGAATATATGTTTCAGTTTATATAATTTTGATAATGACAAAAGTAATTGAAGAATCATGGCAAAGTGTTCAAGTGTTGATAAAAGAACACGTGCAAGGATTAAAACAGAGAAAACAGCATCAGACCTACAAAAACACGTAAGCTAATCGATTACAAGACCATTGCTAATCAACTATGAAGCTTCTGTCTGTCACACAATCGATTATAAGGTCATTCATAATCGATTATGGAGTTTCTGTTTGTCACCTAATCGATTGCACCAAGGAAGCCAATAGATTATCAAGCTAAGAAAATGAATAAAAAGCATCAGGTACATCTGCTAATCGACTACAAGGCTGCCACAATTGATTACCAATGTTCTATAATATTGCTAATCGATTACAAGACAAGAAATAATCGATTAGAGAGTTTCTGTTTGTCCCATAATTGATTGCACATGAGTCATAATCGATTACCATGCTGCATAACACAATTAAATGCATCTGGTACCATTCAGAATCGATTACAAGGTAATGAATAATCAATTAGCAAGGTTCTGTCTCTTAGCTAATCGATTACATGGGAAAGGCTAATTGATTACCAGTCCAATTACACTAAAGACTTCGAAATGTAATTGATTATAGCTCGAGGCGTAACTGATTACGATAGTGCCAGGTCTTTGGGAAAAGCGTTTTTAAGTGGGAAACTAGCTCACTTCTCCATTTTCGACAAAATACCCATTCTGTGCAATGGCTCTTAAGACTCTAGGGCACCTCTCCAAGGCCTATAAATGGAAGACCTATTCAAGCTACTCAAGAATCCAAAAATCATTAAAGAGAAATCAAATCTTAAGTCTTGTGAGTTCTATTTCTTTGTGTAGTTTCAATTTCTAAAACTTAGAGCTCAAATTTGTAAATTCTCTCTTGTTAAGAGTAATCATTGTTAGAGCCTTTCATTTACTTATATACTCTATTGAGAGAGTTTATTGATTGTAAAACCAAACACTAAAACACTAAGGTTATTCACTCTAAGTTGAGTGGTCACAAAGGTTGGGGTTCAACCTTTGGGTATTGAGAGTTTGAGAGATTGGGTGGGTTACCCTTGTGCTAGTAAGGATTGAGTTCTTGAGTGTGGGACACTAGGAAGCTGTAATTGCTCATAGCTTGTATCTCTAAACTTTAATAGTAGAAATCCTTCAAGTGGGTTGCTTGAAGGCGAGACATACACCGGGTTGGTGGAACTTGTTAAATTGGTTTGCAAGCTTCTCTTCCCTACTCTCTTGCATTTACTTATTGGATTTGGTTGGTATATTGATTTAATTGTGATATTATTGCTTGAATTTGAGTAATTAGGCTAAGTGTTTGACATATTGTCTATATAACTTTTGCATATTGTTTTACATTGACTCTTGCATTACACTTGTTATCTCTTGTATACAAACATATTTTGTGAAAAAGGAATCAATTTCAAAGGTATTCTAAAGAAAAGCTTAAACACTCAATTCACCCCCCCTCTTGAGTATTGAGGCCACTTGAACAACAAGTGGCATCAGAGCTTGACTCTTGGTAAATCAAGCTTAACAGTTTCAAGAGAACAATGACCTCTAATTCTCTAAATCTTTTTCCAGAGGGTGGTGCCACAAATAGACGTCCTGCTTTCAATAGGGAAGGCTATGCTTTTTGGAAAGAAAGGATGAAAATTTTTGTACAATCTATTGACCTTAAAGTTTGGCATGCAATTAAAAATGGTCCTTTCATACCCATGCATATTGTTGATGGTAAACAATTTAAGAAACTCATGGATGATTGGAGTAATGAAGAGGAAAAGAAAGTCCAATACAATTACAAAGCTAAAAATCTTATCACCCTTGGCTTAGGTCCGGATGAGTTCTTTAGAGTTGTAACTTGTAAAACCGCTAAGGAAATATGGGACACTCTCCATGTCAAACATGAGGGAACTAGTGATGTAAAGGATTCTAAGATTAGTACACTCACTAGTCAATATGAAAGTTTTAGATTAAATTCTAAAGGAACAATTATTGATATGCAAAAGAGGTTCACCCTTATTATAAATCATCTCATTACTCTTGGCAAGACTTATACTAACAAAGAACTTATTCATAAAGTATTAAAAAGTCTTACTAGGGAATGGCAACCTCTTGTCACTACCATCAAACAATCTCCAAGCATCAACGAAATGTCTCTTGCTACACTATTCAGCATGTTACAAGAACAGTAACAAGAGTTGAAAGAATTGAAGATGGCGGAAGAGGAAGATAAGTCTTCCAAGAAAAAGGGACTAGCTCTCAAGGCCTCTTCTATCAATGAAGAAGAATCCGGTAGTGAGCTTGATCAAGAAGAAGAGTTTGGACTATTTGTGAAGCAATTCAGAAAATTCATGAAAAACAAACGCTTCCAAAGAAGTCTTAAACCTCAAGGTAAGAAACCTATTTCTAATGAAAATTCTTCCTTACCAAATTGCTTTGAATGTGGCAAGGAAGGGCACTTCAAGGTGGATTGTCCAAACCTCAAGAAGAAGAACAAAGATACAAGAGGAAGAAGAAGAGCTTATATTGCTTGGGATGAAAATGAAGTGAGTAGCTCGGAAGAATCGGACAATGAGGAAGCCAACCTATGTCTCATGGAAAATCATCAAGATGAAGATGATGAGGTAGGCTTTCTTAACTTAGATAAAGAGGAATTACTTGATGCATTTGAGGAATTGTATGACAAATTTGTCAAAATTTTAAACAAGTATAAATTATCTAGGAAAACCATTGATACTCTAGAAATGCATCTTATAGAGGTTAGTAAAGAAAATGAATGGTTGAAAGAGAAAGTAGCTAATGCTCAACCATGTTCCAAGACCAAACCATGTGAATATGCTGTAAAATGTGATCGTCTAGAAAAGAAAGTCCTAGACTTAAGCACTACTCTTGAGAAATTCACATATGGCAGAGATAATTTGAATGTTTTACTTGGAAATCAACGATGCATGTTTGACAAAATTGGATTAGGATATAATTCCACCAAAAAGGAAAAACATTACAAAAATTTCTTTGTGCCACCTAGAAAATCTTCATCACCATTTACTAAATCCGACCATTGTGGCACTAAGGGTCATAATGCTTCAAATTGTCATATTAGAAAATTTTAACCAAAAGTGGTAAGAAAGGTGTGGGTTCCCAAAGGGACATTACCACAATCTAACAAAAAAGGACCCAACATAAAATAGGTACCAAGTTCTTTAAACTAATTTTGTTTTGTAGGTATGCTTCAAAGCAAGCAACACTCATTGGTACTTGGATAGTGGGTTTTCAAAGCACATGATGGAAGATATGAGCAAATTCATGACTTTCACTCCCAAAAGAAAAGGAAACGTCACTTATGGGGACAATACCAAAGGAAGAATACTTGGTATTGGAAACATTTGTAAAAATTCCTCTACTTCAATTAGTGATGTATTATATGTTGAAGGACTCAAACATAACTTGCTTAGCATAAGTCAATTATGTGATAAAGGATATAGAGTATTATTTGAGTCTAATTGTTGCATAATTAAAAATAAGCTAAACAAGGAAGTTAAGTTTTTTGGTAAAAGAATTGATAATATTTACATGATTGATGTTGATAGTTTGTCTTTAAATGATGTGTAATGCTTCATGACTAGAGAGGATGAATCATGGTTATGGCATAGAAGAATAGCACATATACATGTAGACCATCTAAACAAACGTGTTTCTAAAGAATTAGTAATTGGTTTGCCAAAGCTCAAATTTGAAAATAAATTTTGTGATGCATGTCAAAAGGGAAAACAAGTAAAGGCATCTTTTCAAGCTAAAAACATTGTTTCTACTCAAAGGCCTTTACAACTTTTGTACATGGATCTATTTCGACAATCCAAAATAAAAAGCTTTGGTGGTAATTACTATGGTCTAGTAATTATAGATGACTATTCAAGATATACATGGACCTTGTTTCTTGCTCACAAAAATGAAGCATATAATGCATTTAAGAAACTCGCCAAGGTTATCCAAAATGAACAAAATTCAAAGATTACATCCATAAGAACCGATCATAGGGGAGAATTTGAAAACCAATCATTTGAAAAATTTTGTGAAAAACATTGTATTGAACATAATTTTTCAGCTCCTAGAACTCCACAATAAAATAGAGTAGTTGAAAGAAAAAATAGATCTTTGGTGGAACTTGCAAGAACCATGTTAAATGAAAATAACATTGCGAAATATTTTTGGGCCGATGTGATAAACACCGCTTATCACGTGATGAATAGATGTTTGATTAGGCCTATTCTAAAGAAAACCCCCTATGAACTTTACAAAGGTAGAAAACCAAACATTTCCTATTTTCATATATTTGGATGTAAATTCTTTGTACTTAATAATGGAAAGGATAATCTAGGAAAGTTTGATGCTAAAGCTAACGAGGTAATCTTTCTTGGATATTCATCATCAAGTAAATCTTATCAAGTATTTAACAAGCAAACAAATACTATTGAAGAGTCAATTCATGTGAAATTTGATGAAAATAGCCATAACTCCCCGAGAAAGGAAGATTTTGATGATCTTGTATGTACTTTCCAAGAATTGAACTTGGATGACAAAGAAGAAGACAACAAAGAAGGAGACACAACACAAAGTGTGGAAACTCAACAAAAAGAATGGATCACCTCAAAAGACCATCCATTGGACAACATTATAGGTGATATCACTAAAGGTGTAAGTACCCAACGCTCTTTCAATACTTGCAATCATTTAGCATTTGTCTCTCAAATTAAACCTAAGACCATTGATGAAGCTATTATTGATGAACATTGGATGTTGGCCATGCAAGAAGAGCTAAATCAATTTGAAAGAAATGAAGTTTTGGAATTAGTGCCAAGACCCAATGATCACCAAATAATAGGTACTAAATGGGTTTTTAGAAATAAACTTGATGAAAATGGTATAATCACTAGAAATAAGGCTAGGCTAGTAGCTAAGGGATATAATCAAGAAGAATGCATAGATTATGAAGAAACGTATGCACCCGTAGCTAGGTTAGAAGCCATTAGATTATTATTAGCCTTTGCATGTTGTAAAGACTTTAAATTGTACCAAATGGATGTCAAGAGTGCTTTCTTAAATGGATACATTCAAGAAGAAGTATATGTTGATCAACCTCCTGGTTTTGAAAACTATCAATTTCTAAATCATGTCTTTAAACTGAGAAAAGCATTATATGGTTTAAAGCAAGCTCCAAGAGCTTGGTATGAAAGATTGAGTAAATTTCTTTTGGAAAACAATTTTGAAAGAGGAAGGGTTGATACAACATTATTCATTAAGCACAAGAAGAATGACATACTTTTAGTACAAGTATATGTGGATGATATTATTTTTGGTGCTACTAATGAATCACTCTGCAAGGAGTTTGCTAAGCTAATGCAGGATGAGTTTGAAATGTCTATGATGGGAGAACTTACATTCTTCCTTGGACTATAAATTAAATAAACTAAAGAAGGTACATTCATCAGTCAATTCAAATATTACAAGGAGTTGCTTAAGAAATTCAACATTGACAAGGAAAATGAAATTGCCACACCTATGCGCACTTCATGTTATTTGGACAAGGATGAGAAAAGAAAGGACATAGAACTCACAAAATGTAGAGGTATGATTGGATCCTTACTTTACTTAACCGCTAGTAGACCGGATATCATGTTTACTATTTGTATGTGTGCAAGATACCAAGCATGCCCAAAAGAATCACAACTTACTACTGTAAAAAGAATAATGAAATACTTGGTTGGAACTCAAAATGTTGGTTTATGGTACCCTAAAGGGGTTGAATGCACTCTTGTTGGATATTCTGATTCTGATTTTGCAGGATGTAAACTTGATAGAAAAAGTACTAGTGGTACTTGCCACTTGCTTGGTAGTTCTCTTGTATCTTGGCATAACAAGAAACAAGTAAGTGTTGCATTATCCATAGTTGAGGCAGAATATGTTGCAGTTGGTAGTTGTTGTGCTCAAATCCTTTGGATGAGACAACAACTTTTAGATTTTGGTGTTATATTAGACCATGTGCCTCTCAAATGTGATAACACAAATGCCATAAATATTTCAAAGAATCCTGTGATGCATTCTAGAACCAAACATATTGAGATTAGACACCATTTCATTAGAGATCATGTGTTAAAGGGTGATTGTGTGCTTAAACATGTTGAAACCTCTAAGCAATCAGCTGATATCTTCACCAAACCACTTGCAAAGGAGCAATTTATACACATAAGAAGAGAGTTAGGAATTTTAGACATTTTAAATTGTGTTTGAATATTGATTGATGTTGATGATTCTTTAACTTATAATATGTTTGTTGAGTGAAAATTGGTTGATTGATGAAATGAGTATGTTCTATTC
Source organism: Clitoria ternatea (assembly GCA_037962975.1). NCBI lineage: Eukaryota > Viridiplantae > Streptophyta > Magnoliopsida > Fabales > Fabaceae > Clitoria > Clitoria ternatea. The sequence continues at coordinate 24,501,482 of CM075672.1, read as the reverse complement.
CATGAAAATTGAGTCCTTAATGTTTTTTGATTGAAGAACATATGTTTTAAACATTTCTGGGTAGTCATAATCGATTAGATGGCCAAAGCTAATCGATTAGAAGCATTCTATTTTGTCCATAATCGATTACACTTCAGCTCATAATCGATTAGAAAGCTTCTGAGTTATCACTAATCGGTTAGGGTCTATACCAAATCAATTAGAGAGTTTTTGTCTTCTGACTAATCGATTACACACTCCTCCTAATCGATTGCCAAGTTTCTATTTTTAACCCAATCGATTACATACCTGGCACAATCGATTAGAACACCTGACGATTCAAATTCTGAAGGGGTGTAATCGATTACGAGTAACCCCGTAATCGATTACTCAGAAACATGATTTAATACAGAATCCATGTGTGCCTCTATTGCTCAATCCAAATCACCCCTCTAAACCCTATTTTGCACCCCTAAACCCTATAAATACCCCCCTCCTTCACCTCCTCTACCTCACATCTCCAATACTTCTCTTCCCTCCAAACCTCTCAAGAATTCCCAAAAACCTCTCAACCTTCTTCATCTCCCCATCTCCAATCACAATGTCTTCCTCTAGGAATGTCAAGCGAGCTAGGTCCACTTTTACCCAAACCAATAATCCCCTTGATTTCTCAAGGTTCTTCACTAATCCTAGAGACCTCCAAAACTTCATTTAGAAATTTTCTGAAAAAGATATCATCTTCCCTCACTACATCAATACTGAGATTTTTGACCATCCCAGTTTCACCTTCACTCATTCCCTTCACCACTATAATCTTTTTCCTTTTCTCACTATTAAAGAAGAAGTTTACTACTTGGAACTCATGTGGGTCTTTTACAATTTGAGGCTTGTTGATGGATTCCTTGAACCTAGAGTCAAAAATATGACTCTGAAAATCACCAATGCCCAACTAGCTGAAATCACACAACTTCCTCTCTGCGATGCTGAGTTTGCTAGTGGACATCCGGAAGATGAATGGGATTTCAATGCCATCACCGCTTGCCAATCTCTTTGGAAAGCTAACCGTCCCCGAAGCAACCACAATTTGGTAGGCCATTTAACTATCAATAACCGCCTCCTTCACTTTTTCTTGGTTAAACTCTTGGTTCCTCGTGGTGGAAATTATGCCTTGGTTGAAGAGGATGATGTACTCTTGATGTAGGCAATGCAAAGCAAAAAAGAAATTAATTGGATTCAGCTGTTAAAGTTGTATATGCTCAAGGCCAAGGAACAGCAAAAACTTCCCTATGCCATCCTTCTCACAAAAATTTTCAAGGCTTATGGTGTTGACCTTGCTGGAGAACTTTCTGAGAAAATACCTCCTAATGCATGCATTGGCACCCATCATCTCACCAAGATGGGCATACTCTTTATTAATGGTGCTTGGCTCTCCAAGATGGAAGGTATTCATGACAACATTCCCTTTGAAGCTCTAATCAATAATCCTGCCTTTCCTCCTCCTGCACTTCAAGCACCACAAGGTGAACCATCTGCTCCCGCTGACCCCTTCACTTCTCTTTATGCTTACTTGGATCGACGTTTTGAAAGAATTGATAATACTCTTCAAGAATTTCAAATGACCGAGCAACAACACTTTAAGCTTATGGAGCAGCGCTATAAGGAACTTTCTAACAAGATTTCTGAAATGCACTTTTTCAATCCCAATAATTAGATTTCCCTTGTTTTGTTTGTTTCCCATTCTACAATTTAAATTCCTGCACTTTGATTATATATCTTTTCCTTTTTTTAATAAATAAATGAACTTTCCCTTTTACTTATCTCTCAGTTTTATAATGCCTTATTTATTTTTGATGATTACAAAGGGGGAGAAGATATATAACAGAACATGGTACCATATAAATGTTAGTATTCCTCCATAAACAACAAGTGGTCAATAGTGGTTAATAGCAAGTGAAATTTTCTAAACAAGTGGCTCAAAAATCACATGATTTTGACTAATGCTAAGTCATTACTTATTCACTTTCATGATTCTTAAAATTATGCATAAATTCCTCAAGAAAAGAGGAGAAAACTTTATTTGAACTAACACCCTCATGAGATGAATATTGTTTGTCATCATCAAAAAGGGGGAGAATGTGTTTGAATATGTGTTTCAGGTTATATAATTTTGATAATAACAAAAGCAATTGAAGAATAATGGCAAAGTGTTCAAGTGTTCATAAAAGAACACATGCAAGGATTAAAACAGAGAAAACAACATCAGACCTGCAAAATCACGCAAGCTAATCAATTACAAGACCATAGCTAATCGACTATAAAGCTTCTGTCTGTCACACAATCGATTACAAGGTCATTCATAATTGATTATGGAGTTTCTGTTTGTCACCTAATCGATTGCACCATGAAAACCAATCGATTACCAAGCTGAGAAAATGAATAAAAAGCATCAGGTACATCTGTTAATCGACTACAAGGCTGCCACAATCGATTACTAATGTTCTGTAATGTTGCTAATCAATTACAAGACAAGAAACAATCGATTAGAGAGTTTCTGTTTGTCCCATAATCGATTGCACATGAGTCATAATTGATTACCATGCTACGTAACACAATTAAATGCATCAGGTGCCATTCACAATCGATTACAAGGTAATGAATAATCGATAAGCAAGGTTCTGTCTCTTAGCTAATCGATTACATAGGAAAGGCTAATCGATTACCAATCCAATTACACTGAAGAATTCAAATTGTAATCGATTACGATAGTGCCAGGTCTTTGGGAAAAGTGTTTTTAAGTGGGAAACCAACTCACTTCTCCATTTTCAACAAAATGCCCAGGCTGTGGAACGGCTCTGAAGACTCCAGGGCACCTCTCCAAGGCCTATAAATGGAAGACTCATTCAAGCTACTCAAGAATCCAAAAATCATTAAAGAGAAATCAAATCTTGAGTCTTGTGATTTCTGTTTTTTTGTGTAGTTTCAATTTCTGAAACTTAGAGCTTAAATTTGTAAATCCTCTCTTGTTGAGAGTAATTATTGTTAGAGCCTTTCATTTGCTTATCTACTCTATTGAGAGAGTTTATTGATTGTAAAACCCAACACTAAAACACCAAGGTTATTCACTCTAGGTTGAGTAGTCACAAAGGTTGGGGTTCAACCTTTGGGTATTGAGAGTTTAAAAGATTGGGTGGGTTACCCTTGTGCTAGTGAGGATTGAGTTCTTAAGTGTGGACACTAGGAAGCTGCAATTGCTCATAGCTTGTATCTCTAAACTTCAATAGTGAAAATCCTTCAAGTGGGTTGCTTGAAGGTGAGACGTACACCAGGTTGGTGGAACTCGTTAAATTGGTTTGCAAGCTTCTCTCCCTTACTCTCTTGCTTTTACTTATTGGATTTGGTTGGTATATTGATTTGATTGTGATATTATTGCTTGAATTTGAGTAATTAGGCTAAGTTAAAGTGTTGTACACCAAGTGTTTGACATATTATCTATATAACTTTTACACATTGTTTTACATTGACTCTTGCATTACACTTGTTATCTCTTGCATACAAACATATTTTGTGAAAAGGAATCAATTTTAAAGGCATTCTAAAGAAAATCTTAAACACTCAATTCACCCCCCTCTTGAGTATTGAGGCCACTTGAACAACAAAAGCATGGGTTGTGCTTAGGCCAGGAGTGGTCAGAGTCAAGAATACTTAGAGCATAAGCTGCGCTCAGGCCAGGAGTAGCTGGAGTCAAGAATACTTGGATTTTCCCCAGGAGTGGGTGCTTGCAAAAGAATACTCGAAAGCATGGGGTGTGCTAAGGCCGGAGTCAAGAATACTCAAGGCCAGAAGTGGCTAGTGTCAAGAATACTTGAAGCATGGGTTGTGTTTAAATTAGGAGTGGCATGGAGTCTATAATACTTAACTTGTAATGTAAAATGATTTTACATACTGGAAATCCTTCAAGTTTGAAGGTACTAGATGTAGTCTCTAGGTTGGAGGTTAACCAGTATAAAATGCTTGTGTATTGTCTTGTTCTCTCTTACTCTTTACTATCAAAATTCTTGTGCACAATGATTGTTAAAAACTCATAGTAAAAGTCTGGTATAATAAGCGCTCTCTCGATCAAAGAATCACGCTCTCCGTCTCTCAAAAGTCGGGTCCGTTGTGTGTAACACATTAACATTTAAATATCACTTTTTGGTTTGAAAAAGTGAACAGACTTATTCAACCCCTTCCTTCTAAGTCTGTTCTCTGAACCATCCAGATATAATACAAAAAAAAATTATAAGCTTATTGTTGCATAATTTAGCCATGGAAATATGACTTAAACATATGGCTAGAAATGGATCAAGTACCGTCAATAATCATAGTGTAGGTCATAATAAACAGAGCCATATTTGTAACAGTTATGATATAAACTATAAAAAAATATATATGGTCTAAAGATTAGTTTAAAAAACCTTGGCCTTTAATGTGAGGCCACATTTGTAAAATTGTGGTCTTAACCATAATAAAAAAAATATGGCCTAAGGACTAGTTCAACAAACCGCAGCCTTTAATATGTGGCCACATTTGAGAAACTACGGCCTAAAATTAATGTAAAAAATCATGGTTTTAAACTAATGTAAAAAATAGTGGCCTTTTCTAATTCATAAAGCCACGGTTATAAAAATAGTGTGGTTAAAAATAAAAAATCATGGTCTTTTATTTTAGACCACGGCCACCTAGACTACGCCACAAAAAGTGTGGCCAAAGTGTGGCCTAAACTAAAGGCCACAGTTTTTTCACTTTAGACCATGATTTTTAGTTGCAGCCTAAACTACAAAATATTATAATGTATCTTTTTAAATTATGCTCATAACTGCTTTGCACATGATTTCACTTTCCAAAATTTCCTCCCGTGCTTGACACATGACTCCCAGTAACCCCTTGTAAATGACATGGTGTAGTCGATTACAAATATCCTGTAATCGATTACAACACGAAGGTGTCTCTTAAACCCCGAGTCCTGTACATCTTCCAGCTCTCCTCTTTCTTTTCTTTACGCATACAGACCTTTTCCTGGGGCATCTCTTTCAACTCCTCATGCCTCAAAGAAGAAACGCATCACCCTATCTTCCTCCTCTGAGCCTATCCCACGAAACCCATCTCTTCATACCTATGCCAAATTTTTCTCTTACACTTCTAAACAAGAATGCTACTACTCTGTCTACCACTCCCATGAGGTTATTGATCTGAAATATATAGATGAGCAGTATATTAACAGCCTTGAATTCTACCATTATTTTCATTCTTAGTACCTTATTCCTTTTCTTTCGATGAAAGAAGATCACTACCCTGATCTAGTGTGGTTCTTCTACTCCAATCTGAAATTTGATAATGGTTGTCTTGTTTCTCAACTAAAAAAAGTGTCGATACATATTAATGAACTCTTTTATCAACTCACCAAATTGATTTCCCTTGGAGAACTTTATGAAGTTGCATATGTAAGTATGTAAAGAAATTTTGATAATGACAAAGTATTCATGATGATGGAATGACAAAGGATCCTAAACAAGGAAGTTCAAGCACAAAGACAAAGCTAAGAACAAAGAGATAAAGATGCCTCATAAAGAGTTAAAGAAACATGAGCTATGGAAAATAAGGTTGGTGTCATGAACCTAAATCATGAAGAACAAGCTCATAAGTTGAAGAAGAATCAAGGAAACAGGCATGAGGATCAAAGGAATAAGCCATGGGTCAATACACATCAAGAACATATCCAAGACCTTGAAGAATTATATCAGGTACATGTCCTAATCGATTACCATACTGGAATAATCGATTACCATAACTCTGTTTATGACACAATCAATTACAACAAGAAGGACAATCGATTACAAGGATTCTGGAATGTAACTAATCGATTACAACTACACAACTAATCGATTATAGAGCTTCTGTCTGCACCCTAATTGATTACACATAAGGCACAATCGATTACCATGCTGTGTAACCTAATTAAATGCATTAGGTGTCACTCATGTGTTTGAATATGATTTCAGGATCAAGGATTTTGATAATGACAAAGGACTCTTGAAGAAACTCTTGGAAAACAAAGAAACAGCATCAGACTGCAAAAACCACGAATATAATCGATTACACAAGGAGGTCTAATCGATTATGAAGCTTCTGTTTGTCAAGATAATCGATTATACAACACAGCTAATCGATTAAGAAGCCTCTGTTTTACAAGATAATCGATTATGAACCCAGGTCTAATCGATTAGATGACCATTGTTTTGTTAGCTAATCGATTGTAACATCAAGTAATCGATTACCAATTGTAAAATTGAATGAAGTGAATCAGGTTTTTAAGCTAATCGATTATAGGACATGAAATAATCGATTACCAAGCCACTGGAATGTCAATAATCGATTACAAGGAAGCAATAATCGATTACACAGCGGCGTGACCAAATTAAATGCATCAGGTACCTTATACAATCGATTACCAGGAATGAAGTAATCGATTATTAAGCCTCTGACTTGGTGATAATCGATTACCATGGATTGGCTAATCGATTACAGTACGATCTGGAATGAAAAATTCAAGTTGTAATCGATTACAGCTCGAGGCGTAATCGATTACGATAGTGGGAAAACACATATTAGTGGGAAACCAACACATGTCTCCACCATTCCTTCAGACCCCCACTATGTGCAACGGCTAGGAAGAAGAAAGGCACTCCTCAAGCTCTCAAATGGCTCTATAAATTCAAGAGGAACTCAAGCACAAAACACACAACTAGAAGCTATCATTCCTCACTTGTTCTTGTGCTTAGTAAGCCACCTTTCTTGTATATTCTGAGTTTAAATTTGTACATCCTCTCATCTTGAGAGTTAAAGTTTGTGTGATCTTTCACTTGTACATCTACTCTATTAAGAGAGTCATTTCCTTGTAAACACTTCAACAAACACAAAGGTTTTTCACTCTAGGATTGAGTGGTCACAAAGGTTAGGGTTCAACCTTTGGGTATTGAGAGTTTGAGAGATTGGGTGGGTTACCCTTTGCTAGTGAGGATTGAGCTCTTGAGTGTGGGACACTAGGATGCTGCAATTGGTCATAGCTTGTATCTCTAAACTTCAATAGTTGAAATCCTCTAAGTGGGTTGCTTAGAGGCGAGACGTACACCGGTGTTGGTGGAACTTGTTATATTGGTTTGCAAGCTCCTCTCCCTTACTCTTTTACTTTCATATACTGCAATTGGTTGATTTGTGTTGATTGATTGTGAATTGTATACTTGAACTTGTCTAATTTGATATATTTCAAATACTGCCCACCAAGTGTTTGTTGAATTGCTTCAGCTATAATTATCCTTGTGGTGCATTGCACACTATCTTCAACTTAAGTTCACTTGCATTTTCTTGTAAACTTGGATATAAAAATCAAGTTCAAAGGCATTCCAATCAAAATTTTAAAAACTCAATTCACCGCCCCTCTTGAGTATTGAGGCCACTTGAACAACAAGTGGTATCAGAGCTTGACTCTTGGTAAATTAAGCTTAACAGCTTCAAGAGACTAGATGGCCTCAAGTTCTCATAACTTTTTTCCCGAGGGTGGTGCTATAAACAGACCTCCCGCTTTCAATGGGGAAGGCTATGCATTTTGGAAAGAAAGAATGAAAATCTTCATTCAATCTATTGATTTTAGAGTTTGGAATGCCATTGAAAATGGTCCTTATATACCAGTGCATACTATTGATAGTAAAAATGTTGAAAAACCAATGGATGAATGGACTAGTGATGAAGAAAAGAAAGTGCAATATGGCTATAAGGCAAAGAATCTCATCACTATGGCATTAGGTCCAGATGAATTTTTTAGAATAATGACTTGTCAATCCGCTAAGGAAATGTGGGATACTCTACAAGTAACTCACGAAGGTACTAGCGATGTGAAGGACTCCAAGATTAGTACCTTGACAAGTTAATATGAAAGTTTTAGAATAAACTTGGGGGAAACCATAGTAGAAATGCATAAGAGATTTACTCTTATTATTAACCATCTCATTACTCTTGGCAAAGTTTACACTAATAAAGAACTTGTGCATAAAGTTTTAAAAAGTCTTAGCAGGGAATGGCAACCACTTGTCACAGCCATAAAACAATCTCCAAGCATCAATGAGATATCTCTTACAACACTCTTTGGGAAATTACAAGAGCAAGAGCAAGAACTAAAAGTCTTGAAGCTAGCGGAGGAAGAAGAAAAATCCTCCAAGAAGAAAGGCTTAGCTCTCAAAGCCACCTCTATACATGAAGAAGAATCATGCAGTGACATGGATGAAGAAGAGGAATTTGGGCTGTTTGTAAAATGATTTGGAAGATTCATGAAGAACAAAAGATTCCAAAAGAACTTCAAGCCCCAAGGTAAAAAGCCAACTTCAAATGAAATTTCTTCTTCACCTAGTTGTTTCGAATGTGGCAAGGAAGGGAACTTCAAGGCGGATTGCCTAAATCTTAAAAAGAAGGGCAAGGATAAACGAGGAAGAAGAAGAGCTTACATCACTTGGGATGAGAACGATGTAAGTAGTTCTGACGATTTGGACAATGAGGAAGTAAATCTTTGCTTAATGGCCAATCACCAAGAAGAAGATAATGAGGTATGCTTCAAGGCAAGCAACACCCATTGGTATTTGGATAGTGGGTGTTCAAAACATATGACGGGAGACATAAGCAAGTTCACATCATTCACTCCCAAAAGGAAAGGAAGTGTCACTTATGGAGACAATACCAAGGGTAAAATACTTGGTATCAAAAATATCGGTAAAAATTCCTCTACCTCCATTAGTGATGTGTTGTATGTTGAAGGACTCAAACATAACTTGCTTAGCATAAGTAAATTATGTGACAAAGGATATAGAGTTTTATTTGAATCCAATTGTTGTATAATTGAGAATAAGCTAAACAAAGAGGTCAAATTTGTTGGAAAAAGGATTGATAATATTTACATGATTGATGTGGATAGTTTGTCTACAAATGATGAACAATGCTTCATTACAAAAGAGGATGAAACTTGGCTATGGCATAGGAGAATAGCTCATATACATGTAGACCACTTAAAAAACTTGTTTCCAAAGAATTAGTAATTGGTTTACCAAAGGTTAAGTTTGAAAATAGATTTTGTGATGCATGTCAAAAGGGAAAATAAGTAAAGGCATCTTTTCAATCCAAAAATATTGTTTCCATACAAAGGCCTTTACAACTTTTGCACATGGACTTATTTGGACCATCCGAAATCAAAAGCTTTGGAGGTAATTACTATGGTCTAGTTATTGTAGACGACTATTCTAGATATACATGGACCTTGTTTCTTGCTCATAAAAATAAAGCATATCATGCATTCAAGAAACGTACAAAGATTATCCAAAATGAGCAGAATTCTAAACTTACATCCATTAGAACCGATCATGGGGGAGAATTTGAAAATCAATCTTTCGAAAAGTTTTACGAAAAACATGGTATTAATCACAATTTTTCAGCTCCTAGAACTCCACAACAAAATGGAGTAGTTGAAAGGAAAAATAAATCCTTGGTGGAGCTTGCAAGAACCATGTTAAATGAAAACCATATTGCAAAACATTTTTGGGCCGATGCGGTAAACACCGCTTGCTATGTTATGAATAGATGTTTAATAAGGCCTATTCTAAAGAAAACCCCCTATGAACTTTACAAGGGTAGAAAACCTAACATTTCACACTTTTATGTTTTTGGATGTAAATGTTTTGTGCTCAATAATGGAAAGGATAATCTAGCAAAGTTTGATGCCAAATCTGATGAGGCAATCTTCCTAGGGTACTCTCAATCTAGTAAATCTTATCGAATCTTCAACAAACAAACAAACACCATTGAAGAGTCCATTCATGTTAAATTTGATGAAAATAGCCATAACCCTCCGAGAAAGGAAGATGTTGATGATCTTGTAGGTACTCTTCAAGAATTGACCTTAGATGACAAGGAAGGAGAAACCAAAGACACAAATGCAGCCAAACATGAGGAACCACAACAATGGATCACTTTGAAAGATCATCCTCTAGACAAAGTCATAGGTGAAATGACAAAAGGTGTAAGTACTCGTAATGCAATTAGAAATACATGCAATCATTTAGCCTTTGTATCGCAAATGGAACCCAAATGCATTAATGAAGCTATTATTGATGAACATTGGATGTTGGCCATGCAAGAAGAGCTAAATCAATTTGAAAGAAATGAAGTTTGGGAGCTTGTGCCAAGACCCAATGATCACCAAATAATAGGAACCAAATGGGTATTTAGGAATAAACTGGATGAAAATGGTATTATTACTAGGAACAAGGCTAGGCTAGTAGCTAAAGGCTATAATCAAGAAGAAGGAATTGATTATGAAGAGACGTATGCACCCGTAGCTAGATTAGAAGCAATAAGACTACTATTAGCCTTCGCATGCTGTAGGGACTTCAAATTGTACCAAATGGATGTTAAAAGTGCTTTCTTGAATGGATACATTCAAGAGGAAGTATATGTTGATCAACCTCCAGGTTTTGAAAACCATCAATTTCCAAATCATGTTTTCAAATTAAAGAAAGCTTTGTATGGTTTGAAACAAGCTCCAAGAGCTTGGTATGAAAGGTTGAGCAAATTTCTTTTAGAAAATCATTTTGAAAGAGGAAAGGTTGATACAACTTTATTCATAAAGCATAAAAAGAATAACATACTATTGGTACAAGTTTATGTTGATGATATAATATTTGGTGCCACTAATGAGTCAATGTGCAAAGAGTTTGCTAAGTTAATGCAGGAAGAATTTGAAATGTCCATGATGGGGGAACTCACTTTCTTCCTTGGACTTCAAATCAAGCAAACCAATGAAGGCACATTCATTAATCAATCCAAGTACTGCAAAGAACTACTTAGAAAATTCAACATGGACAAAGAAAATGATACTGCCACACCCATGGGCACTTCATGCTATTTGGACAAGGATGAGAAAGGTAAGGATGTTGAACTCACAAAATATAGAGGTATGATAGGATCCTTACTTTACTTAACCGCTAGTAGACCGGATATCATGTTTGTTGTGTGTATGTGTGCTAGATACCAGGCTTGTCCTAAAGAATCACATCTCACTGCAGTAAAAAGGATAATGAAATACTTAGTTGGGACTCAAAATGTTGGTTTATGGTACCCCAAAGGGGCTGAATGCACTTTAGTTGGTTACTCTGATTCAGACTTTGCAGGATGTAAACTTGACAGAAAAAGCACTAGCGGAACATGTCACTTGCTTGGTAGTTCCCTTGTCTCTTGGCATAGCAAGAAACAAGTAAGTGTTGTGCTATCAACAGCTGAGGCAGAATATGTTGCAGCTGGTAGTTGTTGTGCTCAAATCCTTTGGATGAGATAATAACTTCTAGACTTTGGAGTTGTATTGGACCATGTTCCTCTTAAATGTGATAATACTAGTGCTATCAATATCTCAAAGAATCCTGTAATGCATTCTAGAACCAAACATATTAAGATTAGACATCATTTCATTAGAGACCATGTATTAAAGGGTGATTGTATACTTGAGCATGTTGAAACTTCTAGGAAACTAGCAGATATTTTCACCAAACCTTTAGCTAGGGAGCAATTCATTCACATTAGAAGAGAATTAGGAATCCTTGACATGAAGAATTGTGTTTGAATGATAAGTATTTTGATAAACTCTTATTTTATAGCATGTCTTGAATGAGTTTATGTTCAATTGTGATATGATCCATTAAAACTCCAACACTCTTGTGCAAAATCTGACAAAATTGGGCATTTTTACAGCATATAATCGATTATAAAGAGTATCATAATCGATTACTAAGCTCCTGTCTTGAAAGTAATCGATTACACAACATCACTTAATCGATTACTAAGCCTCTGGTTTATTTCTAATCGATTACTCATTGCTAAATAATCTATTACTTAGCCTCTGTCTAATGGAAAATCGATTAGAAACCTTCCATAATCGATTATAATCGTTTCAACTTCTTCCTAATCGATTATAAACACATCCTAATCGATTATGAAGATTCTGTTTTGAAACCTAATCGATTACCTGTTGACCGTAATCGATTACTCATGCACGAAACGTTTCAAATTCCTCAGAATCAATGAGCTAATCGATTACCTATGCCTCATAATCGATTAGCCTCGGTATTGAGCAGTCAGAATGCAGAGTTACGAGGCATAGCAGCGGCCCAATCTTCTTTTCCCTCATTAACTCTCTTCTCTTCACCCAACACTTACCTTTTCCTTATAAATAAACCCTTCACTATCACTCTCACCTCACACCACCTCCTCCTCTTCCTCAATCTCTCAAAGCTTCAAGAAGCTCCCTCTCCTTCTCATTCTCCTCTTTGCCTTTCAATCACCATGTCTTCCTCCTGCTCTGTCAAGAGCGCAAGGTCCTCCATACCCTAAGCCAACAACCCCCTAGACTTCTCTAGGTTCTTCTCCTCTCCTAGAGATCTCCAAAATTTTGTTAACAATTTTTCTGAAAAGGATGTCATGACTCCCCACTTCACCATTGCTGAAACCTTTGATAACCATAGCCTCACCTTTTCCCAATGCCTCCACCACTAGAACCTTTTTCCCTTCCTCACCCTTAAGGAAGAGCAGTATTATCCTGAACTCATTCAAGTTTTTTACTGTAATCTCAAACTTGTAAATGGGATGGTCGAATCAAAGGTCAAAAATGTGACCATCAAGCTCACCAACGCCCAGTTTGCAGAAATCTCTATGCTGCCACTTAACAATGCAGAGTTTGATGGAGGAGAACCTGAAGATGAATGGGGCTTCAATGCTCTAACCGCTCATCAATCCTTGTGGAAAGCTGATCGACCAAGGAGCAATCACAAGCTGGTGGGACATCTGACCATGAATAATAGACTCCTACATTTCTTTCTGGTCAAGATGTTGGTACCCCGTGGTGGGAACTATGCTTTGGTGGAAGAGGATGATGTCCTCTTAATGTGGGCTATGTTGAACCACAAAAAGATCAACTGGGTTCAATTGGTCAAGTTTCATATGCGCCACGCAAAGGACCAACAAAAGCTTTCATATGCCATTCTACTCACCAAAATCTTCAAACACTGCAGAGTGGACTTGGCTGGAGAACTCTCGAAGAAGGTGCCTTCAAAAGCCTGCATTGGCACTCACCACCTAACCAAGATGGGTCTTGTTTTTCTAAACGGAGCATGGTACTCACGAATGGAAGGCTATCATGCCAACATTCCCTTTGAAGCTCCTGCTGATGATGAGCCCGTTCCTCCTCCTCCTCCTGTACCTCAAGCCTCTTCATCTGCCCCTGCTGACCCATTTGCATCACTCTATGCTCACCTTGACCGCCGCTTCGATCGCCTCGAAAATTCCCTTCAAGAATTTTCAATGACCGAGCAACAACATTTGGAGATGATGCAACAACATTATGAAGAGCTGTCCCATCTAGTCTTTAAACTTAGATTTTTCAATCCGGATAATTAGATCCATTTTCATGCTTTAGTTTAAGATGTTCCATGTTCTTTTTATTAATTATACAAATTTCCCTTCATGTAATTTCCTGCCTTTTACAATTAAATAAAATTTTCATTCTGTGATATCTATCTCTTTACTTGCATTTATTATTTTTGATGATTCCAAAAGGGGAGAAAAGATAGAAAATGTTCATCTGTTCATCTGCATTTTCTAAAACTGGCTGATTAATAACAAGTGGATTAGTTATCTCTAAAGGCTAAGCATGAATTCTTTTTGATAGGGGGAGATTTGTTAATGCTAAGAGATAAGAGATAATGATATTGTTAAAAGATAAAGATGCTGAATATTTGAAAAACTGGTTAAAGAAATTCTGCTATTTGAAACTGTGATTAAGAGATAATGCAGCAGATATGTTTTTGCAAGAGATAGAATTAGAGATAAGTCTTTTGTTTAAAATTAACAACCCCCAAGAGATGAACATGGTTATCATTATCAAAAAGGGGGAGAATGTGTTTGAATATGATTTCAGGATCAAGGATTTTGATAATGACAAAGGACTCTTGAAGAAACTCTTGGAAAACAAAGAAACAGCATCAGACTACAAAAACCACGAATATAATCGATTACACAAGGAGGTCTAATCGATTATGAAGCTTTTGTTTGTCAAGATAATCGATTATACAACACAGCTAATCAATTAAGAAGCCTCTATTTTACAAGATAATCGATTATGAACCCAGGTCTAATCGATTAGATGAACACTATTTTGTTAGCTAATCGATTGTAACATCAAGTAATCGACTACCAATTGTAAAATTGAATGAAGTGAATCAGGTGTTTAAGCTAATCGATTATGGGACATGAAATAATCGATTACCAAGCCACTGGAATGTCAATAATCGATTACAAGGAAGCAATAATCGATTACACAGCTGCGTGACCAAATTAAATGCATTAGGTACCTTATACAATCGATTACCAGGAATGAAGTAATCGATAATTAAGCCTCTGACTTGGTGATAATTGTGAACACCTATTTTAGTCCGATTGATATCCACAAGTGAAAAGAATACAAGTAAAAAAGAAAGAATACAAATACAAAAAAAATATAAAAAAAATAATTTTGACTCGGAAATGATCATTTCCGAGTCTTATTTCCGAGTAAGATAACTCGGAATGATCATTTCCGAGTAAAGAGGCTCCGAGTGAAATGTGGCAAGGTGATATTATGAGTGGGCTTCAAGAAAATTTCAAAAAATGAAGAAAAAGCTTCAAGAAAGGACCCAGGGAAAGAAATTCCGAGCAAAATGAGACTATCCGAGTGCAAATTCCCAAGATCCTGAGTTCTGAGTAAGGAGAAGGATTTTGCCGAGTGAAAATTGCCAAAATTCCAATTTCCGAGTGGAAAGAAGGCTGGATCTGAGTGAAAATTGCCAAAATTCCAATTTCCGAGTGGAAAGAAGGCTGGATCCGAGTGAAAATTGCCAAAGTTCCAATTTCTGAGTGGAAGGAAGGCGGTTTCCTAGTGGGCATGTCAAAGTTTCCAAGTTCTGAGCGAGAAGAAGGTCGGTTCCGAGTGAAATTCCAAGTTCTGAGTGAGAAGAAGGTCGGTTCCAAGTGAAATTCCAAATTCTGAGTGAGAAGAAGGTCGGTTCTGAGTGAAATTCCAAATTCTGAGTGGAAAGAAGGCCAATTCTGAGTGAAATTACCAAATTCTAATTTCTGACTGATAAGAAGGCGATTTCTGAGTGGTTGTCCAAGTTCTAAATTCTGAGTGAGGAATAAGACCAATTCCAAGTGCAAATGTCCAACTTCCATTCTGATTGGAAGATGAGACCGACTCCCAAAGTCAATTCTGAGTAAATCCTTCAAGCAGTGAAGTTCTATCATTTTTGAAGAAAATCTGAGTGATGAGCTTCCGAGTCAAACTTACTTCACGACTGTCAATGTGAAGTCAAAGAAAGAGTGGTTCTGACCTCTCGGTAACCGAGTAAAAATAAGGACGACTCCCAGATATCTGAGTGGATTGATGCACATATGGAACGATTCTGAGTGAAGACTGATGCACGCAGAGAGACCGAGTGAATGCTTGCAGAGTAAAGCCCCTCCAATTGATCATTGATGATTGGTGGTTGAAAACGAGTAAAAATAAGGCCGACTCAGAATGAAAGCCATTTCTGATTGGAAAGGAAGGAATGGTTGACGACTGAAAGAAATTTCAAGTGAAAAGCCAGTCGGGTTTCCAGATGAATGTGTCCGGGTGGAATGAAGAAAGAGTCGACTGAATGACTCCCACAGGTCTTTCCGAATGGTTCATTCCCAGAAGTCGGGTGAGACACTTTAGAAGGTACCGATTGAAACCATTCTGAGCCCGAGTCCTGAATGAACCATTCCGAGTGAGAAGCTAAGTTTTAAATTCTGATTGGAGTATGAGGCCAACTCTCGAGTGAGTTGGTTCCGAGCAGAAGCCATTGAATGATCACCTGAATGATCAAGCAAGAAAGGTTCCGACCCTGAGTGAATCACCTTGAGGCAGACTCAATATTTCAAACTAAGCCTGAGTGAGATTCCAACGAGTGAGCACATCCGATTGGAGACTCCTGAGCAATCAACACCGAGTGAGATCTCTTCAGTCAGCACCGAGCCACCCTTTCAATCAGCACCGAGTAAAGACTCTCCAGTCAGCACCGAGTGAAGAATCTTCAGTCAGCACCGAGTGAACCCTCTTTAGTCAGTTCTGAGTCATTTTCTTTTCAGACAATCCCGATTGAATCACTTTTCACTCATTCCCGAGCCCTTTTTGGCCAATCATCACCGAGCCCATTTCCACCATTTCTGAGCCAATTTCACCATTTCCGAGTTCCCTCATTTTCAACCGTCACTGAGCCATTTTATTTCACCAATCCCGAGCCCTCATTTTCAACCATCACCGAGCCCTTCTCATCCATTTCCGAGTGAGTCGTCTCACTCAATTTCCAAGCCCCTTTCACCTAATTCCGAGCCATTCTTTTAGCCATTTCTGAACCATTTTCACCCAATTCCGAGTCGTCCTTTTAAAACCAACTTTCGAGCCATACTTAAACCATTTATGAGTCCTTTCACTCAATTTTCGAGCCATACTTTCACCCAATTCCGAGCCATATGTAAACCATTTCTGAGTCATCTTTCACCCAATTCCGAGTCATTATTCAACCATTTCGAGTCGTACTCCAACCATTTCAGTCGGTTTCGAGTCATTCTACACTCGGTTTTTGTATAAACTACACCTTTCCACTCGGTTTTGTGCACAAAAGGCACCTCTTCTACTCGGATTTTGAAGAGAAGGTAAAATCTGACCCATATTCCCACCGAGTGCCCTTGCTGACTTGGATTTCCACTATCCAAGTGGATCTTTGACTTGTGGGGTCGGCTGACAAAGTGACAAAGGAGAGGTCCACTAGCTGCCGACCCCTATAGCTGTCTAGATGCAAGCTGCGTCCACCAACTCCATCCAGGCTGTATCCAACAGTGATCAAGTGGGGCGGCTGGCAAGGAAAAATAATAAAAAAAACCCACTTGCCACTGATGGTGGGCGTCCAGGACCTCTATAAATAGAGAGGATCCTGAAACCTTTGGGAGGGCCTTCATTTTTTGAGAAGAACCACCTTACACCCCCTCTCTTCCTCTCTCAACCGTCCCCCTCACTACTCACATCCCTCAAACCACTTCACAGTCCCCTCCTCACAGCCTCCAACACCGTTCCCATCCCCTCTCACTCCTCACTCATCTCTCTCAACCGTCCCCCTCACTACTCACATCTCTTTCCCCACCTGACAGTCCCCCTCAAAAGACCAACACCTTCCTTTTCCTCCCGCTGTCTGACTTCCTCTCCCCACACCATCTTCACTCACCCCTCTCCAAACACCGTCCTCCTCCTACTATACAACACAGCCCTTTCTCTCCCTCTAAACACCTTCAAACTCTTCTCAACCCCACACTGTTTTTCTTCCTCGGTCAGCCCACTTTTTTTACTCGGTATTCATCTTTCACTCGGTTTTCCCACTTTCTTACTCGGTATTCCACTTTTTCACTCGGTTTTCCCATTTTGCACTCGGTTTTTCACCTTTTCACTCAGTTTTTCACCTTTTCACTCGGATTTCCATTTTTTCACTCGGTATTCCATTTTCCCACTTAAATAAATTACTGTTATTTTCTTTTCTTTTCTTTTTTACCCCTTCCTAAGTTTGTAATAAATATGTGACAAAAAAAATGAGTGCTTCTTACATTTTATTTGGACTAGCATAAGAGTTGTAATGATTATTATTATTCTCATTATTATTGCAATTTTTATTTTTCTAAAAAAAAAGAGGAGGAGCGAGTTTAACTTAGACGAGATGCCCCATTAATCTCATGTAAATATCCCGTGTTTATTGTTGTTTATTTTTGTATGTTTTGCCATCTCGTATACTTTCTTTTCATGAAGAAGTTAAAATAATTATTGGGTTAATTATAATGCGCGCTATCATATTGAGGTAACCGTTTTTATAACGGACAGTTGTGAGGTGCTAATACCTTCCTCACCTATAATTAGACTCCCGAACATGGAATTTCATTTTTATAACCAGTGCTTTAACGAAAGGTTTTCCCAATATTTTATCCTAAAAATATTGGTGGCGACTCCCTATTTTTTTCTTTTTTCTTCTTTTCGAACCAAACTAAAAGATCGTTTTGAGGGTCGGCCGTGCCGCCGCGATCCCGGTCACGACAAATGGCGACTTCGCTGGGGACTTAGAGAGTCAAGCCAGTCAATTTGATAGCGCATGTTTTAATTAGCATATTAATTATTTAACTTCTTCCTTTATTTTATTTTTTTGTCAATGTTTGTATATGGTTTCTGTTTTGTTTGTATTTTATCATTTATATGTCTGTGTGATTATTGAACCCTAGGTTAGACGACTTTGTATATTTGTTTTGTGTTTGTTCTTTGTGCAGAATGGGGTAAGGTAAAAGGTATTGAATGCCCTTCCACACACTACAATTACTTGCACACACCTATGAGTGGCGCCCTATACCCGGGCCCCAAATGAAGCTTAAGTTAGGAGGGGTTGGTAACGGAATCGTATGGGATGTACTTCCTATCCGGTGTTCGTGAGAACCTCAACCAGAGTTCGACCTCTCATGATATACGCACTTAGTGGATTCCTCACTGTTTGCGTCCCTGTCATGGGCAGGATCTTGGCTCTGGTGACCTTCTAGATGTCTAGTGGAAGCCACCTGGTGTGGAGAGTCACTTTTAGACAAGCCATAGGGCCTAGAAAAAACTTTCAACAAAACCCAACCTAGGCCACAAAAGGGCAGACTTTACTTTACCTTATGTCATTTTCACTCTCCCTTTTAAATCCAAATGAATGAATTATCTATCCATTGAGGGTACTCTATTTCGAAAACAATGATTCATTTCCAAAACACCCAGTATACTTCGAATGGATGGATAATTCTCTTTTGATCATGTACCTCCAAGTCCTGAGTTGTAGATTTTCCTGGTCGTCAAAACAAGGAAATCAAAAGAAACAATTTTGGGTCCCTTTAACTGGGGCATCAATGACGATTAAGAAAATCTATGGCTTCTGCAACTTAGACTCGCATGAGTTTTGGAAATCAATGTTCCCCCCAAAAAAAATAAAAAAATAAAAAAAATAATTTTTTTTAACATCACATCTTTGGGAAAACATGAATTTCAAAATATAACAATAACTGATTCCTTTTCTTTGTTTCGATATTCGTAGGAAGCAATTCAGAAATTGGCAGTATCTCTGAGCAAGTATGGAAATTAACATGAAACATGATAATTATGGTACAGATGTGATAGAGTTGAAGAAAATATTACATCTCAAAGCCAAGAAAGTTGATACAATTAGTTTGCAAGCACTGGGAAAAAGATTAAGTATGACTCAAAAGATGGCCCTTACCAGGAGATATGGGAAGATCTTAAGACTATTGGAAGTGGAAGTCCAAACCGAAGCAATTACAGCCTTTGCACAATTTTATGACCCACCCCTCCGCTGTTTCACATTTAGAGATTTTCAATTGGCTCCGCCAATAGAAGAATTTGAACAGATATTGGGGATACAAGTGGAAGGGCAAATTCCCTATCGCCATCTTGACCATCACGTGACAACCGCTTCAATTGCCTGTGTTTTAAGAATCTCTCCCGAGGCATTGAGGAATGTGCAAATGAACAGAAATCAAGTTCCCGGGTTCACCCGAGAATTTCGTGAGAAGCACATGCAGATCTTGGCTGATAAAGAGGAATGGGAGGCTTTCATGGATACTTTAGCCCTCACTATTTACGGGGTTGTCTTGTTCCCTAATTTAGACAACTATGTGGATTATGACGCTGTTGTTGTTTTCCTGGCTCGTAAGCACCGGCTCGAGAATCCAGTCACAGCCATTTTGGCTAATATGTATTGCACCATGGATTTCTGCCACACACAAGGGGGAAAGAGGATCATTTGTTGTTTACCCGTTTTATACGTATGGCTCACATCTCATGTCTTCCATCAAATATGTAAAGCTGAGTGTCCGATTTCTGATTTGAAATTGTGTCAATTGGCCGTGAAGAGTGGGCGTGAATGGGCTAATCACCTCGTAAGCCTTACAGCTGAAAAAGTCAGGTGGTATCCTCAATGGCTAATGGTTGAGTCAATCATCTATAATTATGGAGGTTATCCGAATGTTCCTCTCATGGGCACGCAGGGATGCATCAATTACAACCCTGTTATTGTAAAGCGTCAGTTGGCTTATCCTCTACTCGGGCCACCGAATGAAAAACTGCTCACTCTTTTCATTTTGTACTATGCAAAAGGGAATTACACATCTGCTATTCGGGATATAGCGAATGCATGGAAGAAGATCCATAGAATGGGAAAAGAATTAGGGGCACGAAGCCATGCTGTAGGGGCCGAATACTTTGAATGGGTCCTAAACAGGGCCTCCATTGTGAAACTGCCCTTCAAAAGCCCTTCATACTAATCCGTGAATAATTTCCCTTCGCCAGTCATCATGGAAGACAAGGTCACCATGGCTCTGAAGGCACAAGTAGAAGAGTTGACAGCAAAGAATCAAAATCTAGAAGAAGATCTTTTGAAATGTCAACAAGAGTGCTCCCTTCAGAGGAAGGAGAATTCCGAAGGGAAACATGCTATGGATGAAATGCGAAAGAAGAGGAAGATTGACGAAGACTACAGGGTGAAACAGGACCATTGCCTTCGTGTGGCTAATTCCCAGCTTAAAACAAAAGGCCAACAGAGTGACACCATATTGGCCAAGAAACAAGTCCTGAAAAACATGCTGACACTATCCAAAGAAAAAGAAAAAGAGACCTCGGTGCAAAAGGAAATGTTGCAAACCCAGGTCCACAAATTGGAGCAACAGCTTGACAAAACGATAAGGGCTTATGAGCAAGAAATACATGATGAACAGAAAAAAGCCTGTGATGCTGAGCAACGCTGCCAAAAGGCCACACGAGCTTTAGGGACTGAGTTAGCTCAACAGGACGAGGTCGTTCATTTATGGATGGACCGTTTCACCAAGTTGGCATACATAGCTAATGGAATCTTGGAGGGTTTTCCCTCAATGTTGAAGCAGGCCGAAGGCATGGTCAATCCTTTATCCACCCCAAAAGAGATATCATCATTTCTGAATTATTGCCAGGAAAGACTTTGTAAAATGAGGGCCATGATTGCTCAGGCTAGGGATGGTTAAAATGTTGTAATCAAATCTTTCAAGTAATATTGTACCTCTACAGAAGAATGGAATGATGAATTAATCTGCTTTCACAATTGTTTCATGTTAATTTCCACTTTACTGCTTTACCTAGTACTTTTGAACAGGACGTTCTGAGGAACGGTCGGAGAATACGCGCTAAATTCAGAATTGCATCCTGTGTAACAATTTGTTTTTCTTTTCCTTTTTTCTGTATCTGTTTACTTTTATTTTCCTAACAAAATGTTGTGGTTTCTAGACATAACGGGTAGACATCCTTACGCGACTAGGCTCAATACAAAACTCATGGCTGAAATGGAACAAGAAAATGAGAACTTGAGAGCTGAAGTCAATCAGCTGAAAGAGCATATGGTTGAAATGGCCAAGCTTCTTGAAAGGAGAGTCACAGAAGGGGATTCTTCAGTAGGCGTTGAAGACGCTAGACAATGACCATCCACTTAGGGTCCTGCTGGAGGGCCAAGCTCAAATCCTACGGCGCCTCCCCTAACCATTCACGTTAGGAAATCAAACCTTGCTGACACCCAGCAACCTATCTACATAGATGAGGAAGGTAATGTCATACCCTTTCCCCCATATGGATTGCCACCTGGCTATTTCCCACCACTTCAAGAAGAGCCTGATTATCAGGAAATAATCCTTCATGCGACTCAACCAAACGTCCCACCCGTCCGGGATCCTCAAACGATTCCAATTCATACACAAGCCACGCAACCACAAGCTGCTCAAGCAACAGCCAGACCCCACATCTCAATGCCTAATGCAAACCCGGCACATGATGGCCAACCAGTTAGGGGTACTAGTCATCATGTCGCTACAGGTCCAAGTACTGCTGCTGCCACCTAGAAGGGAAGGTTAGAGTTCTTGGAAAGGCGTTTAAGAGAAATGGAAAGGACGAATCGATTTGGAATGGGTAGTGCCGCACAACTCTGTCTGATTCCTGATGTTGTCATTCCCCCCAAATTCAAAATGCCAGAATTTGACAAATATCGGGGGCTAACCTGTCCGAAGAACCATCTTACCATGTACTGCCAGAAGATGGCTTCTCATGCTTCCAATGACCCTCTGCTCATTCATTGTTTCCAGGATAGTTTGGCTGGAGCACCTCTGACCTGGTACAATCATCTTGAACGATCTCATATACGCTGTTGGGAAGATCTGGCAGATGCTTTCATGCAACAGTACAAGTATAATCTGGATATGGCGCCAGATATAGTACAGTTGCAAAACATGACCAAGAAAGATAACGAGACGTTTAAAGAATATGCCCAACGGTGGCGAGAAGTAGCAGCTCAGGTTGACCCATCTTTATCAGAGAAGGAGGTAATTTCTACGTTTATTGATACACTCCAGTCACCCTTCTACGATAAGATGATTGGAAGCATTTCCTCCCATTTCTCCGACATTGTCACTATCAGAGAAAGAATTGAGAATGGCCTGAGGACTGGGAAGATTACTCGAGGCCCGCTTGGGGTTGGAGCAGCAAGAAAACCTTCACTTGGAGAAGGTAAGAAAAGAGAGGGAGAGACTAACCTGGTCTCTCACAACCAAAGAAGGAACCAGCTCAGACCACATACTCCCATCACCTTTCCGTTAACTTATCATAATGCGCCACACCCATATGTGGCTACAATTCCAAATTCGAACCCACCATATTTCCGACCACCAGTTATGCGACCACCTGTACCACCACAAGCACCATACCAACCACCGCAAATGAACCCACCGAATCCAAACCTGAGGAGACAGAATAATGACCGCACTCAAGTGCAATTTGACCCAATTCCCATGACCTACACCGAGCTTCTCCCCTATCTTATTGAAAACACACTGGTGGCACCTTGCCCTCTAAAACCGCTTTAACCACCTTATCCCAGAGGGTATGACCCAAATGCGCGGTGTGATTACCACGCCGGTGCACCAGGACATTCCACTGAAAACTGCCTGGCACTGAAATTTAAGGTAAGGGATTTAATCAGAGCAGATTGGATAAGCTTCAAAGAGGGAAGCCCGAATGTGACTACTAATTCTCTGCCTAACAATGGGAGGCCAGGTGTTAACGCTGTGGAAAGAGATGAGGAGTGTATTTCCAAGGTTGAGGACATCCAAATGCCATTGGAAACGATTCACTCCCACATGCTTAAGATGGGATTGATAGAAGGATCACGGGATAAAGAGTGCAATGACCTCCAGTCTGCAAAGCGAAGGGACTTCCAAAAAACCCTTCAGGGACTTATGGACAGTCATGTCATAGAAGTTTGCCGGCATCGTGAAGACAGAATAAATATGATACAAGAGCAAAGCCAAGTTCGAGCCCCAAAGCCTCTAGTCATATTTTACAACAAAAATGCACCTGTGGCTTTGACTCCTGCTAAAACTGTCATCATGGTGAACGCACTAACCCCGTTCCCTTACAAGGATTCACGAGCTGTGCCATGGAAGTATGGCACTGATGTGGTTGTTACTAGTTCTGAGGTAGTTGAGCCTACACCATCATCCCCTGTCACGAATATTGCTGGAATTGGGGGTGTCACCCGGAGTGGAAGAGTATATGCTCCCCCAGAACCAAAACTTGACAAAGCTATAGGGGATGTTAGACCTGGGAAAGGAGAATCCTCTGGTGAGCAAAAAAGGCCATAACTGAAGAGGAAGCCCAAGAGTTTCTAAGATTCATTCGTCATAGTGACTACCAGGTATTGGACTAACTGAACCACACCCCGACAAAAATTTCTCTGTTGTCCTTGCTAATGAGTTCTGAACCACACCGGAACACTCTGATGAAGGTTTTGAGTGAGGCACATGTGAAACATGATTTGCCAGTAGATAAGTTTGAAGGCATAGTGGGACACATTGTGGCCAACAACTATCTAACTTTTACGGATGATAAGACACCACTAGAAGGAAGAGGGCACAATAAAGCCCTTCATATCTCCGTAAAATACCAAGATCATATCATGGCGAAGGTGCTTGTTGACAATGGGTCGTCCTTGAATGTAATGCCAAAATCTACGTTGGCAAAGTTGCCTTTTGATGGGACCCATATGAGACCCAGTTCTATGGTAGTCCGGGCTTTTGACGGAACTCGCCGAGAAGTTATGGGAGAAATTAAACTGCCTATACAAGTTGGGCCATGCACCTTTCAAATCCTTTTTCAAGTCATGGATATTACGCCCGCTTATAGTTGTTTGCTGGGACGGCCATGGATCCATTCGGCTGGGGTAGTTCCTTCCACTCTGCACCAGAAGTTGAAATTCATCATTGACAACAAGTTGGTGATTGTCTTTGGAGAAGAGGACTTATTGGTCAGCAAACCTGCCAACACCCCATACATTGAAGCGACCGAGGAAGCCCTCGAAACCTCGTTTCAAGCTTTAGAAGTGGCCAATGCAACAAGCATTACAAAGACATCCTTCCCAAACGTGCCTCTGATGGTTGCAAAGACAATGTTGAGAGAAGGATACAAGCTGGGAAAAGGGTTAGGACGAGAATTGGAAGGAAGAACCCACCCTATATGCCTCCCAGAGAACAAGGATAGATATGGTCTGGGATACAAGCCTACAGTAGCTGATAGAAAAAGGGTAGGAGAAGAAAGAAGGGAGAGAAGGATTGCTCGTCTTACCAGTAAAGAGTTCGACACTGCTAGAATCCCTATCTGTGACCTCTATCAAAGCTTCAGGAGTGCCGGGATTATATATCCAGGTCAGGTGGCCATGATTGGAGATGGGCCCAGCTGTGATGTGGAATTGGTGCATGCTTGCTCACCTAGTCAAGAACTGGACAACTGGGAAGTCATGGAGTTCCCTATAACTATCAATCCTCAGTCAAAGTAATTGTTGTTTTCAAAACTTGTCGATCCTTTCGCTATGCCTAAGGCTTTGGGATCTATTTTGTAATAAAGGCAAAAACTTGCTTGTTTATTAAATTAAATGAATGCAGTCTAATTTCATACCTCATCTTTGTTCAATCTCTTTCTTTTAAACCTTCCATTTGCTTGCCTTTCTTTGTTTTCATTCATTATAATATAACACCAAATGCAGATCTGAAAGCGATTCTTCTAAGAGTAATGAGAACTCGGTTCTATTTCATGACTCTGATAATCCAAATGATTACGCCTATGAGGAGAATGAGGAAGACTTTGAACCTTCACCCGAATTGACAAGATTAATGGGACAGGAAGATAAGGAAATTCAACCTCATCAAGAAAAGATTGAGACCATTAACCTGGGAGATGAAGGGGAAAATAAAGAAGTCAAGATAGGCACCCTCTTGAGCGAACAACGGCAGAGTGAATTAATTAAACTGCTCCGGGAATTTCAAGACATTTTTGCATGGTCATATCAAGATATGCCGGGTCTGGATAATAACATTGTGGAACACAAATTGCCTTTAAAGCCGGAATGTTCGCCGATCAAGCAAAAGTTGCGACGAATGAAACCAGAAATGCTTCTTAAGATCAAAGAAGAAGTCAAAAAACAATTCGATGCTGGTTTCTTAACCGTAGCTAAGTATCCGCAATGGGTAGCCAACATAGTTCCCGTTCCAAAGAAAGATGGGAAAGTAAGAACGTGTGTGGACTACCGAGACTTGAATCGGGCGAGTCCTAAGGATGATTTTCCTTTACCTCAGATTGACGTACTGGTTGATAACACAGCTCAGCATTCCCTCTTTTCATTTATGGATGGATTTTCGGGATATAACCAGATCAAAATGGCACCAGAAGATATGGAAAAGACCACGTTCATCACTCTCTGGGGCACCTTTTGTTATAAAGTAATGTCCTTCGGATTGAAGAATACAGGAGCCATCTATCAAAGGGCAATGGTGACCCTCTTCCACGACAAGATGCACAAGGAAATAGAAGTCTATGTGGATGACATAATTACCAAGTCCAGGTCTGAGGAGGAGCACATTGCTGACCTGAGAAAACTTTTTGAAAGGTTGAGGAAATTCAAACTTAGATTGAATCCCGCCAAGTGCACTTTTGGCGCAAGATCTGGCAAATTGTTAGGATTCATTGTGAATGAGAGAGGGATAGAAGTTGATCCTGAAAAAGTCAAGGCAATTCTAGAAATGCCACCTCCTCGTACTGAAAAAGAAGTCCGAGGGTTCTTAGGAAGATTGAATTACATCGCCCGATTCATTTCCCAAATGACAGCAACCTGTGAGCCAATTTTCAAATTGCTTCGCAAGAACCAGCCTGGGCAGTGCAATGAAGATTGCCAGATTGCATTTAAAAAGATAAAGAAGTACTTACTGGAGCCACCAGTCTTGGTGCCACCTGTTCACGGGAGACCACTAATCCTATACCTGACCATGCTGAATGAATCCATGGGATGCGTATTAGGTCAACATGATGAGACTGGGAGGAAGGAATGTGCCATCTACTATTTGAGCAAGAGATTTACTGAATACGAGATGAGGTATTCATCTCTTGAAAGAACATATTGTGCATTGGTTTGGGCTGCCCGGCGCTTACGGCAATACATGCTTAATCATACTACTTGGCTGGTGTCTAAGATGGATCCCATCAAGTATATCTTTGAAAAACCTGCTTTGACTGGGAGGATTGCCCGTTGGCAAGTGTTACTGACAGAATACGACATAACATATGTCACCCAAAAGGCAATTAAAGAGAGTGCGGTAGCAGATTACTTAGCACACCAACCCATTGAGGCTTACCAACCAATGCGGCATGATTTCCCGGATGAGGATATTTTGGCCCTCCTCAAAGAAGAAGATGGTCTGGAAACCAGATGGATCATGAGATTCGACGGGGCTTCCAACGCACTAGGACATGGAATTGGGGTTATCCTGATCTCACCTGATAAGGAATTCATCCCTATTTGCACTCGGTTATGTTTTGACTGCACCAATAATGTTGTGGAATATGAAGCATGTTCTCTAGGAATACAAGCAGCTCTGAACATGGGAATAAAGGTCCTGGAAGTTTATGGAGATTCTGCTTTGGTTATCCAGCAACTAAAGGATGAGTAGGAAACTAGAGACAGTAAACTAGTTCCCTATCATGCTCATATCAAAGAAATGATCAAAGAGTTCAATGAAATTACCTTCCATCATGTTCCACGAGAAGACAACCAAATGGCTGATGCTTTAGCCACCCTAGCCGCTATGTTCGAAGTCAACAGTGATTATGAAGTGCCTCTCATTGAGGTAAAGAAACAACAAGAACCTACCCATTGCCAGGTCATAGAAGAAGAGCCAGATGGCAAACCTTGGTATCATGACATCAAAAGATATCTCCAATGCCAAGAATACCCTGAGGGCATCACGGATAATGACAAACGAACTTTGAGAAGGCTAGCTATGGGATACCTATTGAGTGGAAACGTGCTATACAAGAGGAACTACGATTCTGTTCTTCTCCGGTGTGTTGATACCGTTGAGGCAAACTAGATCATGAAAGATATCCATGAAGGATCTTTCAAAACTCATACAAATAGGCATGCTATGTCAAGAAAAATCCTGAGAGCCGGGTATTATTGGATGACTATGGAGGCAGACTGTTTTGCTTACGTACGGAGATGTCACAAATGTCAGATTTATGCTGATCACATTCATGCACCGCCTTCGTCCTTAAATGTCTTGTCAGCACCATGGCCTTTTTCAATATGGGGTATGGATGTAATTGGGCCCATTGAGCCAAAAGCCTCAAACGGTCATCGTTTTATTCTAGTGGCCATCGATTATTTCACGAAGTGGGTAGAGGCAGCTTCGTACACCAATGTGACAAAAAATATTATGGTCAAATTCGTCAAGCGTGAGCTGATATGCCGGTACGGCCTACCAAACCAAATCATCACAGACAATGGTACAAATTTAAACAACAAAATGATGAAAGAGCTTTGCGAGAACTTTAAAATCTCCCACCACAACTCCTCTCCATACCGTCCGAAAATAAATGGAGCAGTTGAGGCAGCCAACAAAAATATCAAGAAAATAGTGCAAAAGATGGTAGTAACCTACAAAGACTGGCATAAAATGCTCCCTTTCGCGCTGCACGGATACCGAACCTCAGTGCGAACTTCAACTGGGGCAACACCATTTTCTTTGGTCTACGGAATGGAAGTTGTACTGCCATTTGAAGTGGAAATTCCATCCCTTAGGGTGATCATGGAAGCCAAACTAGAAGAAGCTGAATAGGTCCAGACCAAATATGACCAATTGAATCTGATTGACGGGAAAAGGTTAACTGCCCTTTGCCAGGGACAATTGTATCAAAGACGTATGAAGCGGGCATACGAAAAGAAAGTGTGCCCCTGACAGTTCCAAGAAGGTGATTTGGTCCTCAAGAAGATTTTGCCAATTCAAAAAGACGTCCGAGGGAAATGGACACCTAATTACGAAGGACTATATGTTATAAAGAAGGCTTTCTCCGGAGGAGCTCTCATACTCACCAACATGGATAGAGATGACCTGCCAATGTCTGTAAATGCCGATGCAGTGAGGAAATACTTTGCATAATAAATAAATAAATAAATAAATAAATAAAAAAGAAGAAAAGCTCGCTAGGTTGAAAACCTGAAAAGGCGACCTAGGCAAAAGTTAGAGCAGCAAGGTGAGCCGAAAACCTGAAAAGGCGGTTCCACAAACTCGACTCTGCAACATAAACCCTTCAAGCCAAAGACAAAGGAGGTCAAAACGGGTATCAAGGTCATTGTCAAATTACTCCCTCAGAAGCAAAATCAGAGGACGAACACAAAGTTGTGATAGAGGGTTAAGTTTCTCATTGCTCTCAGAAGGTCACTAGAGGATATATGAGCCTTCCCGTTTCCACTTGCCTTCCATTCTCTATATCTTATCACATCTCTGTGCTTAATATTATTTTCATCTCTACTGTACGTACCTGATATTTATAAATAAAAGTCTCCCTTCTTCCTACATGTGTTCATGACTAAATTTTATGAATAAACAAGTTTTTGCCTAAAAGAAATTTTGAAATTGAAAACGACAGAGCGTAAAGTTATGGGGAACGAAATGCATCCTAGCGCCAGAATTCACTTGGTATAAGCATAACTATCTCTGCTAAATACACTCGCCAAAAGTCGAAGGATGTTTCTATTTCATCCATGAGTTATCTTAAAGAGCCAGTCGCCAGGAAAGATTTACCTGTAAGTTTTTTTATACTAACTCACTCTTTTGTCAAAGGGACACCAAATCCATCATCCAAAAGCAGGTATTCGCCCAGATCTCTCTTCCAAACTGGGGCATCTCCCCAGATCTCCCTTCCAAACTGGCGCCCCAGATCTCCCTTCCAAACTGGGGCATCTCCCCAGATCTCTCTTCCAAACTGGGGCATCTCCCCAGATCTCCCTTCCATACAAGGGCATCTCCCCAGATCTCCCTTCCAAACAGGAGCATCTCCCCAGATCATTCTTCTAAAAATGGGGCATCACCCCAAAGCTCTAGATCCCGGTTAATTTGGATGGGGCGTCCTGTTAACCCCCAGATCACTTTTCCAAAATTGGGGCATCACCCCAAAGCTTTAGATCCTGGTTAATTTGGACGAGACGTCCTGTTAACCCCCAGATCACTTTCCCAAAATTGGGGCATCACCCCAAAGCTTTAGATCCTGGTTAATTTGGACGAGACATCCTGTTGACCCCCAAATCACTTTTTCCAAAACTGGGGCATCACCCCAGGCCTCCTCCTTTCAAACAAAGGGCAATACCCGAAGATTCTTTCAAACCATTTCGAACTAGGGCATCACCCCAAATTTATTCTCTTTCAGTCAAAGGCTTCGGTCATGGCAAGTCGGGGTATCACCCCGAGCTTTTAGGTACAGAGAGTTAATTTGTACGAGACGTCCTGTTAGCTCCCCCAATCCTCACCTTTTACTTTTTTAGTCAACCAAGAGGCAACACCCTCACCCTTTACTTTCCAGTCAACCGAGAGGCAACACCCTCACCCTTTACTTTCCAGTCAACCGAGAGGCAACACCCTCACTCTTTACTTTCCAGTCAACCGAGAGGCAACACCCTCACCCTTTTTCTTTCCAGTCACCGAACAAATGGCAGCCCTTTTCTTTCTAGTCAACCGAGAGGCAACACCCTTACCCTTTTCCTTCCTGTCGCCAATTAAATGGCACCCCTTTATTTTCCAATTGCCGATCAAATGGCACCCTTTACTTTTCCTGTAAACCGAGAGGAAACACCCTCACCTTTTTCTTTTCCTGTCAACCAAGAGGCAATACCCTCACCTTTATTTCTGTTGTTCACTGAGAGGCGATACCCACGCCATTTACTTTCTAGTCATAAATTTAGAAATCCCCTGCCTAAACAATTTCCAAGCACACCCTAATTCATTCATTTTTCTCCAAAGCTTTGGATTCCAGGCTGCTCGAGATACTAGGGTAATCCTTAATATCCGAAAAGATTTTCCTGTCAGTTCCTGGGTTTTCCCCTCATCTAGTATTCTTGGTTATTTCGGCAACGGTGTTCACGTCTTTACTCCTTTTCCATTTCAAAAGCAAGAAGAAACTTCATGCTTTTCTCATGAAAAAGAAGTAAAGAGGGGCATCTGTGAACACCTATTTCAGTCCGATTGATATCCACAAGTGAAAAGAATACAAGTAAAAAAAAAACAAAACAAAAAAAGAAAAGAAAAAAGAAAAGAATAGAAATACAAAAAAAATATAAAAAAAAATTCTGACTCGGAAATGATCATTTTCGAGTCTCATTTCTGAGTAAGATAACTCAGAATGATCATTTCCGAGTAAAGAGGCTCCGAGTGAAATGTGGCAAGGTGATATTATGAGTGGGCTTCAAGAAAATTTCAAAAAATGAAGAAAAAGCTTCAAGAAAGGACCCAGGGAAAGAAATTCCGAGCAAAATAAGACTATCCGAGTGCAAATTCCCAAGATCCCGAGTTCTGAGTAAGGAGAAGGATTTTGCCGAGTGAAAATTGCCAAAATTCCAATTTCCGAGTGGAAAGAAGGCTGGATCCGAGTGAAAATTGCCAAAATTCCAATTTCCGAGTGGAAAGAAGGCTGGATCCGAGTGAAAATTGCCAAAATTCTAATTTTTGAGTGGAAGAAAGGCGGTTTCCAAGTGGGCATGTCAAAGTTTCCAAGTTCTGAGCGAGAAGAAGGTCGGTTCCGAGTGAAATTCCAAGTTCTGAGTGAGAAGAAGGTCGGTTCCGAGTGAAATTCCAAATTCTGAGTGAGAAGAAGGTCGGTTCTGAGTGAAATTCCAAATTCTGAGTGGAAAGAAGGCCAATTCCAAGTGAAATTGCCAAATTCGAATTTCTGACTGATAAGAAGGCGGTTTCCGAGTGGATATGTCAAAGTTTCCAAGTTCTGAGTAATAAGAAGGCGGTTTCCGAGTGGTTGTCCAAGTTCTAAATTCTGAGTGAGGAATAAGACCAATTCCGAGTGTAAATGTCCAACTTCCATTCTGATTGAAAGATGAGACTGACTCCCAAAGTCAGTTCCGAGTAAATCCTTCAAGAAGTGAAGTTCTGTCATTTTTGAAGAAAATCCGAGTGATGAGCTTCCGAGTGAAACTTACTTCACGATTGTCAATATGAAGTCAAAGAAAGAGTGGTTCTGACCTCTCGGTAACCGAGTAAAAATAAGGACGACTCCCAGATATCTGAGTGGATTGATGTACATATGGAACAATTCTGAGTGAAGACTGATGCACATAGAGAGACCGAGTGAATGCTTACAGAGTAAAGCCCCTCCAATTGATCATTGATGATTGGTGATTGAAACCGAGTAAAAATAAGGCCGACTCAGAATGAAAGCCATTTTTGATTGGAAAGGAAGGAATGGTTGACGACTGAAAGAAATTTCGAGTGAAAAGCCAGTCGGGTTTCCAGATGAATGTGTCCGGGTGGAATGAAGAAAGAGTCGACTGAATGACTCCCACAGGTCTTTCCGAATGGTTCGTTCCCAGAAGCCGGGTGAGACATTTTAGAAGGTACCGATTGAAACCATTCTGAGCCCGAGTCCTGAATGAACCATTCCGAGTGAGAAGCTAAGTTTTAAATTCTGATTGGAGCATGAGGCCAACTCTCGAGTGAGTTGGTTCCGAGCAGAAGCCATTGAATGATCACCTGAATGATCAAGCAAGAAAGGTTCCGACCCTGAGTGAATCACCCTGAGGGAGACTTAATATTTCAAACTAAGCCCGAGTGAGATTCCAACGAGTGAGCACATCCGATTGGAGACTCCTGAGCAATCAACACCGAGTGAGATCTCTTCAGTCAGCACCGAGCCACCCTTTCAGTTAGCACCGAGTAAAGACTCTCCAGTCAGCACCGAGTGAAGAATCTTCAGTCAGCACCGAGTGAACCCTCTTCAGTCAGTTCCGAGTCATTTTCTTTTCAGACAATCCCAATTGAATCACTTTTCAGTCATTCTCGAGCCCTTTTTGGCCAATCATCACCGAGCCCATTTCCACCATTTCTGAGCCAATTTCACCATTTCCGAGTCCCCTCATTTTCAACCGTCACCGAGCCATTTTATTTCACCAATCCCGAGCCCTCATTTTCAACCATCACCGAGCCCTTCTCATCCATTTCTGAGTGAGTCCTCTCACTCAATTTCCAAGCCCCTTTCACTCAATTCTGAGCCATTCTTTTAGCCATTTTCGAACCATTTTCACCCAATTCCGAGTCGTCCTTTTAAAACCAACTTCCGAGCCATACTTAAACCATTTCTGAGTCGTTTCACTCAATTTCCGAGCCATACTTTCACCCAATTCCGAGCCATACGTAAACCATTTCCGAGTCATCTTTCACCCAATTCCAAGTCATTATTCAACCATTCCGAGTCGTACTCCAACCATTTCAGTCGGTTCCGAGTCATTCTACACTCAGTTTTTGTATAAACTACACCTTTCCACTCGTTTTTGTGCACAAAAGGCACCTCTTCTACTCGGATTTTGAAGAGAAGGTAAAATCCGACCCATATTCCCACCGAGTGCCCTTGCTGACTTGGATTTCCACTATCCAAGTGGATCTCTGACTTGTGGGGGGCGGCTGACAAAGTGACAAAGGAGAGGCCCACTAGCTGCCGACCCCTATAGCTGTTTAGATGCAAGCTGCGTCCACCAACTCCATCCAGGCTGTATCCAACACTGATCAAGTGGGGCGGCTGGCAAGGAAAAATAATAAAAAAAAACCCACTTGCCACTGATGGTGGGCGTCCAGGACCTCTATAAATAGAGAGGATCCTGAAACCTTTGGGAGGGCGTTCATTTTTTGAGAAGAACCACCTTACACCCCCTCTCTTCCTCTCTCAACCGTCCCCCTCACTACTCACATCCCTCAAACCACTTCACAGTCCCCTCCTCATAGCCTCCAACACCGTTCCCATCCCCTCTCACTCCTCACTCATCTCTCTCAACCGTCCCCCTCACTACTCACATCTCTTTCCCCACCTGACAGTCCCCCTCAAAAGACCAACACCTTCCTTTTCCTCCCGCTGTCTGACTTCCTCTCCCCACACCATCTTCACTCACCCCTCTCCCAACACGGTCCTCCTCCTACCATACAACACAGCCCTTTCTCTCCCTCTAAACACCTTCAAACTCTTCTCAACCCTACACTATTTTTCTCCCTCAGTCAGCCCACTTTTTTCACTCGGTATTCATCTTTCATTCGGTTTTCCCACTTTCTCACTCGGTATTCCACTTTTTCACTCGGTTTTCCCATTTTACACTCGGTTTTTCACCTTTTCACTCGGTTTTTCACCTTTTCACTCGGATTTCCATTTTTTCACTCGGTATTCCATTTTCCCACTTAAATAAATTGTTGTTATTTTCTTTTCTTTTCTTTTTTACCCCTTCCTAAGTTTGTAATAAATATGTGACAAAAAAAATAAGTGCTTCTTACATTTTAATTGGACTAGCATAAGAGTTGTAATGATTATTATTATTCTCATTATTATTGCAATTTTTATTTTTCTAAAAAAAAAGAGGAGGAGTGAGTTTAACTTAGACGAGATGCCCCATTAATCTCATGTAAATATCCCGTGTTTATTGTTGTTTATTTTTGTATGTTTTACCATCTCGTATACTTTCTTTTCATGAAGAAGTTAAAATAATTATTGGGTTAATTATAATGCGCGCTATCATATTGAGGTAACCGTTTTTATAACGGACAGTTGTGAGGTGCTAATACCTTCCTCACCTGTAATTAGACTCCCAAACATGGAATTTCATTTTTATAACCAGTGCTTTAACGAAAGGTTTTCCCAATATTTTATCCTAAAAATATTGGTGGCGACTCCCTGTTTTTTTCTTTTTTCTTCTTTTCGAACCAAACTAAAAGATCGTTTTGAGGGTCGGCCGTGCCGCCGCGATCCCGGTCATGACACTAATCGATTACCATGGATTGGCTAATCGATTACAGCACGATCTGGAATGAAAAATTCAAGTTGTAATCGATTACAGCTTGAGGCGTAATCGATTACGATAGTGGGAAAACACATATTAGTGGGAAACCAGCACATGTCTCCACCATTCCTTCAGACCCCCACTATGTTCAACGGCTAGGAAGAAGAAAGGCACTCCTCAAGCTCTCAAATGGCTCTATAAATTCAAGAGGAACTCAAGCATAAAACACACAACTAGAAGCTATCATTCCTTACTTGTTCTTGTGCTTAGTAAGCCACCTTTCTTGTATATTCTGAGTTTAAATTTGTACATCCTCTCATCTTGAGAGTTAAAGTTTGTGTGATTTTTCACTTTTACATCTATTCTATTAAGAGAGTCATTTCCTTGTAAACACTTCAACAAACACAAAGGTTTTTCACTCTAGGATTGAGTGGTCACAAAGGTTGGGGTTCAACCTTTGGGTATTGAGAGTTTGAGAGATTGGGTGGGTTACCCTTTGCTAGTGAGGATTGAGTTCTTGAGTGTGGGACACTAGGAAGCTGCAATTGCTCATAGCTTGTATCTCTAAACTTCAATAGTGGAAATCCTCTAAGTGGGTTGCTTAGAGGCGAGACATACACCGGTGTTGGTGGAACTCGTTATATTGGTTTGCAAGCTCCTCTCCCTTACTCTTTTACTTTCATATACTGTAATTGGTTGATTTATGTTGATTGATTGTGAATTGCATACTTGAACTTGTCTAATTTGATATATTTCAAATACTGCCCACCAAGTATTTGTTGAATTGCTTCAGCTATAATTATCCTTGTGGTGCAGTGCACACTATCTTCAACTTAAGTTCACTTGCATTTTCTTGTAAACTTGGATATAAAAATCAAGTTCAAAGGCATTCCAATCAAAATTTTAAAAACTCAATTCACCCCCCTCTTGAGTATTGAGGCCACTTGAACAATAACTCATAATTGATTACAAGGCAAGGCATAATCGATTAGAAGGGTTCTGTTTCATAGCTAATCGATTACAAGAGAAATGCTAATCGATTACAGAGCGAATTACACTGAAGATTTCAAAATGTAATCGATTACAGCTCGAGGGCTAATCGATTACCATAGTGTCAGAACGTGGGAAAAGTGTCTTTAATTGGAACTCCAGCTCATTTCTTCACTCCTATTTTTATGCCCACTTGAGGTATCCGTTGGAGACACTGTGCAACAGCTAGGAACCCTAAAAATGGCTATAAATGGAGCATGAATTCAAGCAAGAAAAAGTAGAGGAGACCAAGGCACAACACAAGGCAATCAATATTCTTCTTCTAGAGGTCTTCTAATTTAATTTCTCTTGTATATTCTGCAACTCTTGTTTCTAAACTTGCATATTGCTTAAGAGTTGTTAGATTATGAGTTTTAATTTGCATATCCTCTCTTGTTGAGAGTTAGAATTGATGAGAGCTTTTCATTTGTGTATCTACTCTATTGAGAGAGTTAATTGCTTATAAACCAAACACCAAAACACCAAGGTTTTTCACTCTAGGTTGAGTGGTCACAAAGGTTGGGGTTCAACCTTTAGGTATTGAGAGATTGCGAGGTTGGGTGGGTTACCCTTTACTTGTGAGGATTGAGTTCTTGAGTGTGGGACACTAGGAAGCTGCAATTATTCAAAGCTTGTATCTCAAATCTTCAATAGTGGAATCCTTCAAGTGGGTTGCTTGAAGGCGAGACATACACTGGGTTGGTGGAACTCGTTAAATTGGTTTGTATTTCTCTCTACCTTGAACTCTTTATACAACTACACATATAAAATGTTTGTTGAAATGCATGAGCTGAATGTGTGAATCAAAGTTGTTGTTCAAGTAGAAACTTAAATCTGCATGCCAAGTGTTTGATAATTTGCTTGAATCAATATTTGGTGAAGTTCTTAAAAATTGGAATTTGCTATAACTTTCCAAGTATCTAGAACATTGTTTCCTATCAACTCTTGTGTGATACTTACTTGATTGCTTTCACTTATTTCATACACACAAGCTGTTTGATAAATTGAATGAGCTAAATCTTTATAGAAAGCATCATATCATTGGTGAAATAAATCTAAGCACACCAACTATTTGATGAATTGCCTAAACCAATAACTTGTCTTGTTATCACACATAAGGTTGAATATTGTCACTACACATCAAGTGTTTCATAGTGTGATATGTGCATAAAAGCTATTATCTCTTCATCATTGCATCATTTGTAACCATTATCAAGGGGATTCCGTACAAAAATTTGAAACACTCAATTCACCCCCCTCTTGAGTGCTGAGGCCTTGGCTAACTCTTTATGAAGAAACCATTTTTGATGCTTGGGATGATGAGTTTAATAACTTTGAGGCTAGACAACTTGTGGCGCTCCTCAGTATTATATAAAAAAATATAATAGATATGACATAATAAGTATGAGGATAAATGTTTCATGTTTTAAAGTTCACCACCTTGCCTAAGAGACACCACGAATTAAAAGAAAATTATTTAACATCGCGCCCCTGCTCTTTGATTAGTAAAACTTCCCATATATGAAGATATAAGAAGTGGTATAAGAAAAGTTCA
Organism: Clitoria ternatea; assembly: GCA_037962975.1. Taxonomy (NCBI): domain Eukaryota; kingdom Viridiplantae; phylum Streptophyta; class Magnoliopsida; order Fabales; family Fabaceae; genus Clitoria; species Clitoria ternatea. The sequence goes on along the minus strand of CM075672.1, from coordinate 24,464,285 downwards.
TTTTTAGTATTAGGAATAGTAGGACATGTCATAAATATCACCTATTAGTCCCAAATTAAAATTCATAAAAAGTTGGGTTCAAACTCCTAAAATTTGAGTTTTACATTACAGCAGGTCTAGTGTTTTATACCTAATGAGAGTTATAAAACTCTAATTAAGGTAATTCTAATTTGTACGCCTCCGTAACATAGTTATCTATAATTGTTATGAAGAAGTTGGAGGCTAAAGATGTTATTAAGGTGCCCAACAGAGCCAAAAACAAAAATGAAAATAGAGTAGTTGAAAAAAATCTAACATTGGCCATTTCACTAGCCGCGGGAAATTCCCACAGGCCGTGGAACCATTCCATAGGTCGTGGAATACTCTGTCACAATGCCAAAAAAATACACACCCAAAAGCAGAACAATCTGTTGTTCAAGTGGCCTCAATACTCAAGAGGGGGGTGAATTGAGTTTTAAAACTTTTGATTTGAATACCTTTGAAATTGATTTTTATATCCAAGTTTATAAGAATATACAAGTAAAATCAAGTTGAGGATAATATGAAATGTACTATAATGGTAAATGTTGCAGAAGCAATTTAACAAACACTTGGTGGGCAGTATTTGAAATGTAACAATTTAGGCAAGTTCAAGTATGTACTTCACAAGCAATCAACACCAATCAACCAATATGCATTATGTGAAAGTAAAAGAGTAAGGAAGAGAAGCTTGCAAACCGATATAACGAGTTCCACCAACACCGGTGTACGTCTCGCCTCTAAGCAACCCACTTAGAGGATTTCCACTATTGAAGTTTAGAGATACAAGCTATGAGCAATTGCAGCTTCCTAGTGTCCCACACTCAAGAACTCAATCCTCACTAGCACTAGGGCAACCCACCCAATCTCTCAAACTCTCAATACCCAAAGGTTGAACCCCAACCTTTGTGACCACTCAACCTAGAGTGAAAATATTTTGTGTTTGTGAAGTGTTTACAAGTGAATAACTCTCTTAATAGAGTGGATAGACAAATGATAGCTCACTCACTTTCTAATCTCTCAAGATGAGAGGATATACAAATGAAATTCAAGATACAAGAAATAGGGCTTACAAAGCACAAGAATAAGCAAAGGAATTGTAGCTTCTTGGTGTATCTTTGTGCTTGTGTTCCTCTTCAATTTATAGAGCCATTTGAAAGCTTGAGGTGTGCCCTTCTTCTTCCTAGCCGTTGCACTTAGTGGGTTTTTGAAGAATGGTGGAGATATGAGCTGGTTTCCCACTTAAGTGTGTTTTTCCACTAGGGTAATCGATTACACCCTCGCGCTGTAATCGATTAGATTCAAGTCAGAATGTCCCTAATCGATTATGCCTTTGCCTGTAATCGATTATCACCTGTACCTGATGCATTTAATCTGGCTTCGCAGCTTCCTAATCGATTAGCTTGTCTTGTAATCGATTATCTTAATTCCAGTAGCCTCCTAATCGATTGTACAACTTCACTTAATCGATTAGACATTATACCTGCTACTTTTAATCCTATTTTTGACTTTGGTAATCGATTATGTAATGAGTGTAGTCGATTAGCTTAATTCCAGTAGCTTTGTAATCGATTATCTTCATTGCTGTAATCGATTAGCTTGTGGCCTGATGCAATTTCTTCCAAAACAGAATGCTCCTAATCGATTAGTATAGTTGCCCTAATCGATTAGCTTCGCTGTTTCTCAGCATCTGATTCCATGTCTTTGTTTTTGCAGAGATTTCTTCAAGAGTGTTTTTGTCATTATCAAAATTCCTGAACCTGTATACACATTCAAACACATTCTCCCCCTTTTTGATGATGACAACTATGTTCATCTCTTGAGGGTTGTTAGTTTTAAACAATCAATCTTATCTCTAATTTTATCTCTTTGCAAAAAACATATCTACTGCATTATCTCTTAATCATAGTTTCAAATAGCAGATTATCTTTTGACCAATTTCAAATATTCAGAATCATTATCTCTTATTTCTTATCTCTTATCTCTTAATAATAAATCTCCCCCTATCAAAAAGAATTTATTAATCCTTTTAATCTTTTGGCAATAGATTTCAGATTTAAACAAGATAAGTTAAACAAGATATGAACAGTTCTTCAACAGTTCTTCTTCTCTCCCCCTTTGGAATCATCAAAAAATAATGAATGCAAGTAAAGAGATATATCACAAAAGGGAAATTTTTATTGAATTTGCCAACGAAAAGCAGGAAATTACAAGAAGTAAATTTTTAGAAGTTAAAAATAGAACAGAAGCAACCTAAACAACACATGAAAAAGTGGATCTAATTATCCGGATTAAAGAAATGAATTTCAGCAATTTGATGGGACAGCTCTTCATAACGCTGTTGCATCATTTCGAAATATTGCTGCTCGGTCATTGAGAACTCTTGAAGGGAGTTTTCAAGACGATCGAAGCGGCGGTCAAGATGGGCATAGAGTGATGCAAAGGGGTCAGCAGGTGCAGATGAAGAGGGTTGAGGTTCAGCTTCTTGTTGTTGAGGAGGAGGAGGAACAAGTTCATCTTCAGCAGGTGCTTCATAAGGAACGTTGGCATGGTAGCCTTCCATTCTAGAGTACCAAGCTCCATGCAAAAGGACCAGACCCATTTTGGTTAAATGGTGAGTGCCAATGCAAGCTCTTGGAGGCACTTTCTTAGATAATTCTCCAGCTAAGTCAACTCCACAATATTTAAAAATTTTGGTAAGGAGAATACCATAAGGGAGTTTTTGTTGGTCCTTTGCGTGGCGCATATGGAATTTGACCAACTGAACCCAGTTGATCTCCTTGTGGTTCAACATTGCCCATGACGTCGGCTGTCGTGGCCCCGTCAAATTAGTACATTAAAACTAATTAATGTAGTACTAGGGTGTCAACCTAGGTCGTTCTCTCAAGGATCAACACTAAAATTTAGGAAAATCAAGTCTTAAACTAATTTTTAACAAACCAAAATAAAACAACTAAAATTTATTTTTACAGACGGAAGTTCAACAACATACACTGGGGGGTTTATTTGATTGTCACAGAAATTTAAAACACAATACAAAATACAAAATGAATGTAGAATAAGTAAATAACGAACGATTGATTTTCTTGGAGTATTGTAATTTATTTTATCCTTGGATTTGAAAAGGTTTCTATACACTTCCTTACTGTCAATCCCTTAGTTCAATTTGAATTAATCAACTAAGCGTCTTTTAATTCATAATTCCTTTACTTTCATAAAATGAAGATTTTAATCAAGCATCCTAATTAAGCAAAAGGAGTCAAGATTTTAAATTCTAGGAATTATTGAACATACATAGAACATCGCCTACATACATAATCTAACTTCAACGATATGGAATTAAGCAAACCACAACTATCAAGATCGATTTTGAAACATTCATTAAGCATGTATATTTCTTAATCTATCTTCATATATATTTTTATTATTTAATCCTAACTGTCTAATTAAATTGATTAAGCATACAATTTAATTAAACCGAATAGACACTAAATAATCGAGCTAGAATTATGAAGAGTCTAACAACAAGGAAATGTATTAAAAATCAAAACCTCAAAAATAATATTACATTAATCTCCAAGAAAATCAATCTAAGGGTTTTAGCCCTCCATAATTAAAACAAGATAAAAACCGAACCCGGAATGAAGTTCCTCCGGAATTCTTCCTCCGTTTCCTACTGCTGTCCACTGCTACTCTGCTCCAGAATTTCCTCTGACTCCTCTCTCTTTTTATAGCATTTTCTTGGCTGACTTTTAGACAAATTAAGTGCAGCCCATCACCTTGCCATATGCTTTCACGTTTCCATTTCTTGCACCAAGGAAACATGCCATATTCTAGTCCATGGGTGTGAGTTTTTCTTACTGTTCAGCTCCACTTTATTCTGCCCATTTTCCAGCAGCATGGTCACGTTGGAATTGCCTTAGTATGGTGCCAATTTATTTGTTGTTTGCTGTCCCAATTTCTTGTTGTTCTGTGTTGTTTTCTTGCTGTTTGTTGTCCATTTTTCACTACTGTTGCTGTCCAAATACAATGTTGTTTGCTGTCCCATTTTATTGCTGTTTTTGTATTGTTTTCTTGCTGTCCACCAGACTTGTTTCACGTGAAAGCCTTTGCCACAAGGAGTATAATTGCACAAAAAAATTCTGCACTTAGAGGGGTCATGACCGTGTGGACTTTTGCACAAAAGAAATGGTGATTTTACATTAAATAATAGGAACATGGAGCCTTGTTTTGGTGCCAACGTGAAAGGCAAAGTAATTTGTCTTGTTTCCATTAAAATTTTTTTAGCATATGGGACCATATAGGTGCAGCTGAATTTGGAAGCTTACTTGGCATAAAAATTGCATAAAATAATGTCCTTTGTTGTTTGCTTGACCGTGGGAATAAATTGGAGAAAGTGGTAGCTTTTCTTTTGCAATTTTCTCCATGTAGGACCAAGTGTAGGCCATGGAGAGCTTAGAAGAAAGGTGATGCAATTATTTAATATTTGCCAAATGAATTTCTTTGCAATTTAAGGTGCAGCCGTTGGAAGCATTTAGTGATCAATGTTTTGCATTAAATTATTGGCAAAGGAACCTTGCATTTTTTAGAAAGCATACCAACGTGAATTGTCTCCTTTTTGCCTTTGAAATTCACGTAATACACTATGAGAGGTAGGAATTTATTTTGTTTGTTGATGAAGCATGGACAAGGCTAAAACAATTTCACATTAATATACTTGTCAAGAAAAAGTAATTAATGTGAATTTGTACTTGGAGGAGAGTAATTTATTTGTAAAATAATCAAGAAGCTTCCAATAATTTGATAGCCTGTAAAATAAAATAAAATCAAATTAAACTTAGTTAATTAAATAAATTTTATTTTAGGACTAAACATTCATGAAAGCTTAAATTATTTTAAACATGCTAATTAATACAAAAGAAACAGAAACAGTAAAAATTAAAAACAATAATCATTAGTAAACAGTAACAGTAAAAAAATAGAAATCACAAAATTCAACACTCAATAGTAATAGTAAAAAAATAAGAAAACAGTGATCACTAACAAGTAGTGAGATAAAAAATAAAAACGGAGATTACTGACAAATTACGCTAAAACACAGTTATTATAATTTAACAGTAGATAAAACAGACAAACAGAGTAAGTAATTAAAGGTAAAAATATTAGTCATCAAATACCCCCACACTTACTCTTTTGCACTCCTGGGCAAAATCAGAATAAAAACAAGTTTCACACTTTATTGAAAACATTAAAATTGAAATACAATAAACACACAAAATTGGCATGCATATTATTGGGTTTTAGAATATACAGAGATACAGGAGTTATTTAACATGTAGATACAGAGCATCATGATATGTATACAAATCATCCAAACACTTAGACATGTGAGAATTAAATCAAACTGAAAGGAAAATCATAAGTGACAGAACCTCACAAGACATACTCTCAACTCTCAAGTGTTTTGGGTTTGTGCATACTCTCAAACATTTCCTGAAAAATAGACAGTCCAAAAATTTGGCAAGTTTCTCAATTCCACAATCAACACAAATGCATGTATAGATTAACAGGGCTTTCCAAGGTTGTAATGTGGCCAAGGTTAAAATGGATGGTAAAATTTTTAGAAAATAAGTTTAAATACCAAAAAGAATGATGGAGCAATTAATTTAACTGGCAAACAGTGAGGGTAAAACATTTACTGTATAATATTTGGTCGCAATCATCAAGAAATTTTATTTTATTTTTTTATTTATTCATCAATATTTTCTTTTTCTTTTTTTTTCTTTTTATACGATTGCATAACACTTTGAAACAAGAGTTGGAACTCTTTTTTTTTTTGTACACCCCCACACTTATTTGAATGCCTGTTTTTGACTTGATTCCAAAGCTCCAATATATTCCTTAAGGTAGGTATATTTTTGGTTTTTCATCCATGGCTTATTTGAGCTGCAAGAAAGAAATGGTTAAATAGGCTCAAAGGGGCTAACAAAGGATGATTTATTCATGGTAGGCTTATATGGCTAGTGGCTCAATTGAACAAAATGCCTGTATCATTTCAAATACATTCACATGAGTTTCAAGTATCATCAAGAAACAAGACAAAAATTAGGATGTAAACATTCAACAATTAATCACACATGAAAGAATTAAGATGGTTTAAAGTGATCCATCAAATTTTTTTATTTTTTTTTTAAGGCTCAAAAATCTCACAAGGTATAATTCCATCATATATGATCATCTCTCAATTATCATGTCATTCTCAACATACCAAAAATACTTGAGTTCAAATTATAACGTATCATTAAGCTTATATCAGACATGGGAGAATTTACCTGTTACTCATGCATATCTTAAAATTCCAATAAAACATGCCATTTTAAAACAAAAACACACACAATCTTTTATTTTTAATTTTTTTTTTTAAAATAGTCACACAAAATTAATCACACAATAAAATCAATAACACAATCAATAACACATGAATGATCCCACCCCCACACTTAAATCATACATTGTCCTCAATGTAAGACAGAGCATACAAAATAGACAATAGAATGAAAAAGTAAAGAGATGGGTAAGAAAAACTCCCTCAAGGTGGATCAAACTCAAATACCACATCCTTTTGAAGCAGATTGGATAGTGGTCTAGCCTTCTTGTGCTTTTTTAAAACCTGTAGTAATTTTTCTTCTTGATTTTCATCAAGAGAAGTGGAAATTATCACAGGGAGCTCCTCATCATTTCCCAAGTATACATACTTGAGGTTTTCAGGTAAGAGATTCAGCTTCAGATTGGGTGCCTGCAAAACAGATGGAACTAACAAAGCAAACTTGGGTTCCGCTGCTTGCACCTTAAAATTTTTGTTAGAGTCTTCTTGAAAATCTGCATTCAGAACAGGTATTTCTATAGACTCTAAATCAGCAGTTATGTATTTATCAATTTCAGCACAAATATCACAATTCTCAGAATTATCGCATACAAAACAATTATTTGAATCATCAACATCAAAAAAATGTTCAAAAATTGGTTCATCAATAATGTCAATTTGGAAAATAGAATGATTTTCAGAAGGGTGTTTCATGGCATCTAGAATGTTAAATCTTACCTTAGTGTCACCAAATTCCATAGAAAGGGTTCCATCATGGACATCAATTATAGTTCGGGCTGTTTTCAAAAATGGTCTTCCTAAAATGATAGGAACAGGGATATCAGACCTGCCTTCTTCCATATCAAGCACATAAAAATCAGCCGGAAAAACAAGTTGATTTACTTGAACCAGAACATCCTCTATGACTCCAGCAGGGTAAGCAGTACTTCTATTGGCTAGTTGAATCACTACACCAGTAGGTTGCAAATTTCCAAGAGATAGAGATTTGAAAACAGACATAGGCATAACATTTAACATGTAATTTTCAAATTTGTTATTGCCTATGATACGGGGTATAGAAAACGTACCTGGATCTGTGCATTTCTCAGGAATATTTGGAACTTCCTTACCAAGCAATGCAGATACATTTCTTCCCATGCTTATTCTTTCATTACCCTTGAGTCTCCTCTTGTGAGTACACAGTTCCTTCAGAAACTTGGCATACTTGGGGACTTGTTTGATTGCATCAAGAAGAGGTATATTTACTTCCACTTTCCTGAAAGTATCCAAAATTTCTTTGTCCACTTCTTCCATCTTCTTGCTTGGAATTGCTTTGGGTGGGAAAGGAAGAGGGATATGAGGTGGGATTTGAGGTGATTGTATCTTAGACTTTCTTAAGCTTGAAGAGGGTATATCATTCTCAACTGTTATGGGCACATCTTTTTGTTTCTCAGGTTCCTTGGGTATGGGTACTTCAAGGTTCTTACCTGATCTTAACTGAATTGCACTCATATTTCTTGGATTTGCAGCTGGTTGAGATGGTAATTTGTCAGAGTTTTGAGATTGTAGCTGGCTTAATGATGAAGCTAGTTGCCTAATTTGGTTGCTTAAACTCTGAATGGTAGCATCATTCCTCTGTTGATACTCCAAGTTCTGTACAGCCATTTGTTTCACCAGATCCTCCAAAGAAGGGCCACTTGTGGATGGTTGAGGTGTAGGTCTTTGGAAGGTTGGTGCATTGTTTTGAAATAGGGGTTGGGGATTTTGTTGTTGGTTACCCCATCTCAAGTTTGGATGGTTCCTCCAACCTGGGTTATATCTATTGGTGGAAAGGTCATGGTTTTGTTGCTGTTGTGGTGGAGGTCTATCATGGTAGATATTGGCTGCATAGGCTTGGGGATTATTATTATCCTTTTCTTCTAGAGAAGGACAACAATCAGTGGGGTGCTCTAGTGAAGTACAGATACCACACATTTTAGCAGTCATGGATTTTTGATTTACTGCTAATTGTGTGACCAGAGTGGTGAGAGCATCAAGTTTGCTCTCCAATTTAATTCCAAATGAACTAGAATTAGAATCAAACATGGGTTTGAAAGAATCATTTCTCATACCAAATTGTTGAGAGTTAGATGCCATCTTCTCAATCAAGTTTCTTACTTCAGCAGCAGTCATGTCTCCTAAAGCTCCTCCACTTGCCGCATCAATCATGTTGCGATCAACGTGGTGCAGACCTTCATAGAAGTACTGAAGAAGAAGTTGTTCAGAAATTTGGTGGTGAGGGCAACTTGCACAGAGTTTTTTAAATCTCTCCCAATACTCATAAAGACTTTCTCCAGAGAATTGCCTAATGCCAGATATATCCTTACGGATTGCAGTTGTTCTAGAGGCAGGAAAGAATTTTTCCAAGAACATTTTCTTTAAGTCATTCCAACTTGTGATTGATCTTGGAGCAAGGTAATAGAGCCAATCCTTAGCAACACCCTCTAAAGAATGAGGAAACGCTTTAAGATAGACATGGTCTTCTTGAACGTTTTGGGGTTTCATTGTGGAACACACAATGTGGAATTCTTTGAGGTGTTTGTGCGGATCTTCACCCGCAAGACCATGAAACTTAGGCAACAAGTGTATAAGTCCGGTCTTAAGAATAAAAGGGACATCCTCATCAGGATATTGAATACACAAACTTTCGTATGTGAATTCAGGTGCAGCTAGTTCTCTAAGAGTTCTCTCACGAGGTCCAGCCATATAAGAAAAATTTTCAGAATTATTTTCAACAGATTCAGATGAAATACTATCACTATCAATATCAACAAAATTATTATTAAATCTAGCTTCTCTAATTAATCTATGAAAAGTTCTATCAATTTCAGGATCAAATGAATATAAATACCTAAAAGTCCTTCTAGTCATACATAGCATACAACAAGATATTCCATGATCATGAGCAATATATCATAAAAATCCTAAATCATGCAAAAGAATTAAAATTAAACAAACATACAAACAAAAATATTTTTTTTAATTTATTTTATTTTTTTTTTAATTTTATTTTTTAAAATTATTAAAAGAAATTAATTTAAAACAACAATTTTCCTAAAGATCGTTGATCCCCGGCAACGGCGCCAAAATTTGACGTTGGCTGTCGTGGCCCCGTCAAATTAGTACATTAAAACTAATTAATGTAGTACTAGGGTGTCAACCTAGGTCGTTCTCTCAAGGATCAACACTAAAATTTAGGAAAATCAAGTCTTAAACTAATTTTTAACAAACCAAAATAAAACAACTAAAATTTATTTTTACAGACGGAAGTTCAACAACATACACTGGGGGGTTTGTTTGCTTGTCACAGAAATTTAAAACAGAATACAAAATACAAAATGAATGTAGAATAAGTAAATAACGAACGATTGATTTTCTTGGAGTATTGTAATTTATTTTATCCTTGGATTTGAAAAGGTTTCTATACACTTCCTTACTGTCAATCCCTTAGTTCAATTTGAATTAATCAACTAAGCGTCTTTTAATTCATAATTCCTTTACTTTCATAAAATGAAGATTTTAATCAAGCATCCTAATTAAGCAAAAGGAGTCAAGATTTTAAATTCTAGGAATTATTGAACATACATAGAACATCGCCTACATACATAATCTAACTTCAACGTTATGGAATTAAGCAAACCACAACTATCAAGATCGATTTTGAAACATTCATTAAGCATGTATATTTCTTAATCTATCTTCATATATATTTTTATTATTTAATCCTAACTGTCTAATTAAATTGATTAAGCATACAATTTAATTAAACCGAATAGACACTAAATAATCGAGCTAGAATTATGAAGAGTCTAACAACAAGGAAATGTATTGAAAATCAAAACCTCAAAAATAATATTACATTAATCTCCAAGAAAATCAATCTAAGGGTTTTAGCCCTCCATAATTAAAACAAGATAAAAACCGAACCCGGAATGAAGTTCCTCCGGAATTCTTCCTCCGTTTCCTACTGCTGTCCACTGCTACTCTGCTCCAGAATTTCCTCTGACTCCTCTCTCTTTTTATAGCATTTTCTTGGCTGACTTTTAGACAAATTAAGTGCAGCCCATCACCTTGCCATATGCTTTCACGTTTCCATTTCTTGCACCAAGGAAACATGCCATATTCTAGTCCATGGGTGTGAGTTTTTCTTACTGTTCAGCTCCACTTTATTCTGCCCATTTTCCAGCAGCATGGTCACGTTGGAATTGCCTTAGTATGGTGCCAATTTATTTGTTGTTTGCTGTCCCAATTTCTTGCTGTTCTGTGTTGTTTTCTTGCTGTTTGTTGTCCATTTTTCACTGCTGTTGCTGTCCAAATACAATGCTGTTTGTTGTCCCATTTTATTGCTGTTTTTGTATTGTTTTCTTGCTGTCCACCAGACTTGTTTCACGTGAAAGCCTTTGCCACAAGGAGTATAATTGCACAAAAAAATTCTGCACTTAGAGGGGTCATGACCGTGTGGACTTTTGCACAAAAGAAATGGTGATTTTACATTAAATAATAGGAACATGGAGCCTTGTTTTGGTGCCAACGTGAAAGGCAAAGTAATTTGTCTTGTTTCCATTAAAATTTTTTTAGCATATGGGACCATATAGGTGCAGCTGAATTTGGAAGCTTACTTGGCATAAAAATTGCATAAAATAATGTCCTTTGTTGTTTGCTTAACCGTGGGAATAAATTGGAGAAAGTGGTAGCTTTTCTTTTGCAATTTTCTCCATGTAGGACCAAGTGTAGGCCATGGAGAGCTTAGAAGAAAGGTGATGCAATTATTTAATATTTGCCAAATGAATTTCTTTGCAATTTAAGGTGCGGCCGTTGGAAGTATTTAGTGATCAATGTTTTGCATTAAATTATTGGCAAAGGAACCTTGCATTTTTTAGAAAGCATACCAACGTGAATTGTCTCCTTTTTGCCTTTGAAATTCACGTTAATACACTATGAGAGGTAGGAATTTATTTTGTTTGTTGATGAAGCATGGACAAGGCTAAAACAATTTCACATTAATATACTTGTCAAGAAAAAGTAATTAATGTGAATTTGTACTTGGAGGAGAGTAATTTATTTGTAAAATAATCAAGAAGCTTCCAATAATTTGATAGCCTGTAAAATAAAATAAAATCAAATTAAACTTAGTTAATTAAATAAATTTTATTTTAGGACTAAACATTCATGAAAGCTTAAATTATTTTAAACATGCTAATTAATACAAAAGAAATAGAAATAGTAAAAATTAAAAACAATAATCATTAGTAAACAGTAACAGTAAAAAAAAATAGAAATCACAAAATTCAACACTCAATAGTAACAATAAAAAAATAAGAAAACAGTGATCACTAACAAGTAGTGAGATAAAAAATAAAAACGGAGATTACTGACAAATTACGCTAAAACACAGTTATTATAATTTAACAGTAGATAAAACAGACAAACAGAGTAAGTAATTAAAGGTAAAAATATTAGTCATCAGCCCACATCAAGAGGACATCATCCTCTTCCACCAAGGCATAGTTCCCACCACAAGGAACGATCATTTTGACCAAGAAGAAGTGAAGCAGACGGTTGTTCATGGTCAAATGGCCTACCAATTTGTGGTTGCTCCGGGGGAGAGCGGCCTTCCATAATGAGCGGCGGGCAGTTAGAGCATTGAAGCCCCATTCGTCTTCCGGTTCTCCTCCATCAAAATCAGCATTGTTGAGAGGCAGCTGGGAGATTTCCGCAAATTGAGCATTGGTGAGCTTGATGGTTGCGTTCTTCACTTTGGACTCAACCATGCCATTCACAAGTCGGAGGTTGCAGTAAAATACCCTTATGAGTTCAGGGTAATACTCTTCTTCCTTGAGGGAGAGGAAGGGAAAGAGGTTATAGTGGTGAAGGCTTTGGGTGAAGGTGAGGCTGGGGTTATCGAAGGTGTCTGCAATGGTGAAGTGGGGAGTCATTATTTCCTTTTCAGAAAAGTTTTTCACAAAATTTTGGAGGTCTCTAGGGGAAGAAAAGAACCTTGAAAAATCAAGGGGGTTATGGGCCTGAGCCATGGAGGACCTGGCTCTCTTAATAGTGCGGGATGAAGACATGGTGAGAAATGCAAAGAGGAAGATGAAGAGAAGAAAAAGAATGCTTGAGAGCTTATGAGAGATTTGAGAGGAAGGAGGTAGTGTGAGATGAGAGGGTGAGGAGAGGGGTATTTATAGGTGAGAATTAGGTTTAGGAAGGAGGGAATTAGGTTTAGAAAGGAGTAAAGTGAGTTAAGAGAAGGAGGAACTCGAGTAGACCTTGGAAATTGCAGTTTTGACTCTGTAGAATTCGAGGATAATCGATTACGAGGCAGAGCGTAATCGATTAGAGCACTATTTTTGGGGAATTCCAAACGTTTCGAACAGAGTGTAATCGATTAGAGCATTGTCATAATCGATTAGCAAGGAAACAGAAATGTCCTAATCGATTGGAACAGTTTAGTAATCGATTAGTGAGAAGATTGAACATTGTATACCTGAAATAGAGGCTGTGTAATCGATTGTGGATCAAGGGCAATCGATTAGCTTAGAAACAGAAGCATTGTAATCGATTAGAGATGAAAGAGTAATCGATTATCAAGGAAATAGAAGCATAGTAATCGATTGTGAGGATGCATATAATTGATTATTGGTTAAAAAAAAAACTTCAGGTTTTCATACAGTAAAGTTGCAAACATGAAATGTAATATTAGTGAGTCATACCATTCATCTAATCATGCCATACAACACAGTTTTTATCAAAATACCTCATCATTCAAACATAATTGGTCATGTCAAGAATACCTAATTCTCTTCTAATGTGGATGAATTGTTCTCTAGCCAAGGGTTTTGTGAAAATATCTGCTAGTTGCCTAGAAGTTTCAACATGCTCAAGTACACAGTCCCCTTTTAATACATGGTCTCTAATGAAGTGATGCCTAATTTCAATCTGCTTGGTTCTAGAGTGCATTACAGGATTTTTTGAGATATTAATAGCACTAGTATTATCACATTTAAGAGGCACTTGGTTCAATACAACTCCAAAGTCTAGAAGTTGTTGTCTCATCCAAAGGATTTGAGCACAACAACTACCAGCTGCAACATATTCTGCCTCAGCTGTTGATAGCGCAACACTTACTTGTTTCTTGCTATGCCAAGAAACAAGAGAACTACCAAGCAAGTGACATGTTCCGCTAGTGCTTTTCCTATCAAGTTTACATCCCGCAAAGTCTGAATCAGAGTATCCAACTAAAATACATTCAGCCCCTTTGGGATACCATAAACCAACATTTTGAGTTCCTACCAAATATTTCATTATCCTTTTTACTGCGGTAAGATGAGATTCTTTAGGACATGCTTGGTATCTAGCACACATACATACTGCAAACATAATATCAGGCCTACTAGCTGTTAAATAGAGTAAGGAACCAATCATACCTCGATATTTAGTAATTTCAACGTCCTTACCCTTTTCATATTTGTCTAGATAGCAAGATGTACTCATGGGTGTAGCTATTTCATTTGCCTTGTCCATTTCAAACCTTTTGAGTAGTTCTTTACAATACTTTGTTTGACTAATGAACGTTCCATCATTTGTTTGTTTTATTTGTAATCCAAGGAAGAAGGTGAGTTCTCCCATCATGGACATTTCAAACTCTTCCTGCATTAGCTTAGCAAACTTCTTGCACATTGATTCATTAGTGGCACCAAATATTATGTCATCAACATAAACTTGTACCAAAAGAATGTCATGGTTTTTGCGCTTTATAAATAGTGTAGTATCAACCTTTCCTCTTTCCAATTTATTTTCTAAAAGAAATTTGCTGAGTCTTTCATACCAAGCTCTTGGAGCTTGTTTCAAACCGTATAAAGCTTTTCTCAATTTAAAAACATGATTTGGAAATTTATGATTTTCAAAACCGGGAGGTTGATCTACATAGACTTCTTCTTGAATATAGCCATTTAAAAAGGCGCTTTTGACATCCATTTGATAAAGTTTAAAATCCATGCAACAAGCAAAAGCTAATAATAATCTAATGGCTTCTAACCTAGCTACGGGAGCATACGTTTCTTCATAGTCTATTCCTTCTTCTTGATTATACCCCTTAGCAACTAGCCTAGCTTTGTTTCTAGTTATTATTCCGTTTTCATCTAGTTTGTTCCTAAAAACCCATTTGGTGCCTATTATTTGATGGTCATTGGGTCTTGGCACAAGTTCCCAAACTTCATTTCTTTCAAATTGGTTTAATTCTTCTTGCATGGCCAACATCCAATGTTCATCAATAATGGATTCATCAATATTTTTGGGTTCAATTTGAGATACAAAGGCTAAGTGATTGCATGTATTTCTAATTGCATTACGAGTACTTACACCCTTAGTCATTTCACCTATGACTTTGTCTAGAGGATGATCCTTCAAAGTGATCCATTGTTGTGGTTCCTTATGTTGTGCTTCATTTGCGTCCTTGATTTCTCCATCCTTGTCATCTATGGTCAATTCTTGAAGAGTACCTACAAGATCATCAACATCTTCCTTTCTCGGAGGGTTATGGCTATTTTCATCAAATTTAACATGAATAGACTCTTCAATGGTGTTTGTTTGTTTGTTGAAGATTCTATAAGATTTACTAGATTGAGAGTATCCTAGGAATATTGCCTCATCAGATTTTGCATCAAACTTTCCTAGATTATCCTTTCCATTATTGAGCACAAAACATTTACATCCAAAAATATGAAAGTGTGCAATATTGGGTTTTCTACCCTTGTAAAGTTCATAGGGAGTTTTCTTTAAAATAGGCCTTATTAAACATCTATTCATAACATAACACGCGGTGTTTACCGCATCGGCCCAAAAATGTTTTGCAATATGGTTTTCATTTAGCATTGTTCTAGCAAGCTCCACTAAAGATCTATTTTTCCTTTCAACTACTTCATTTTGTTGTGGAGTTCTAGGAGCTGAAAAGTTGTGATTAATACCATGTTTTTCACAAAACTTTTCAAAAGATTGATTTTCAAATTCTCCCCCATGATCGGTTCTAATAGATGCAATTTTTGAATTTTGCTCATTTTGGATAACCTTTGCAAGTTTCTTGAATGCATGATATGCTTCATTTTTGTGAGCAAGAAACAATGTCCATGTATATCTAGAATAGTCATCTACTATAACTAGACCATAGTAATTACCTCCAAAGCTTTTGATTTTGGATGGTCCAAATAAGTCCATGTGCAAAAGTTGTAAAGGCCTTTGAGTGGAAACAATGTTTTTGGATTGAAAAGATGCCTTTACTTGTTTTCCCTTTTGACATGCATCACAAAATCTATTTTCAAACTTATGCTTTGGTAAACCAATTACTAATTCTTTAGAAACAAGTTTATTCAAATGGTCTACATGTATATGAGCTATTCTCCTATGCCATAGCCAAGTTTCATCCTCTTTTGAAATGAAGAATTGTTCATCATTTGTAGACAAACTATCCACATCAATCATGTAAATGTTATCAATCCTTTTTCCAACAAATTTGACCTCTTTGTTTAGCTTATTCTCAATTATACAACAATTGGATTCAAATAAAACTCTATATCCTTTGTCACATAATTGACTTATGCTAAGTAGATTATGTTTGAGGCCTTCAACATACAACACATCACTTATGGATGTGGAAGAATTCTTACCAATATTTCCGATGCCTAGGATTCTTCCTTTAGTGTTGTCTCCGTAGGTGACACTTCCTTTTCATTTGGGAGTGAATGATGTAAATTTGCTTATGTCTCCCGTCATATGCTTTGAGCACCCACTATCCAAGTACCAATGGGTGTTGCTTGCCTTGAAGCATACCTCGTTATCTTCTTCTTGGTGATTGGCCATTAAGCAGAGATTTGCTTCCTCGTTGTCCGAATCGTCGGAGCTACTCACATCGTTCTCATCCCAAGCAATGTAGGCTCTTCTTCTTCTTTGTTTGTCTTTGCCCTTCTTTTTAAGATTTGGGCAATCGGCCTTGAAGTGCCCTTCCTTGCCACATTCGAAACAACTAGGTGAAGAGGAAATTTCATTTGAGGTTGGCTTCTTACCTTGGGGCTTGAAGTTCTTTTGGAATCTTTTGTTCTTCATGAATCTTCCAAATCTTTTTACGAACAGCCCAAACTCCTCTTCTTCATCCATGTCACTGCATGATTCTTCTTCATGCATAGCGGTGGCTTTGAGGGCTAACCCTTTCTTCTTGGAAGATTTTTCTTCTTCCTCAGCTAGCTTCAATGCTTTAAGTTCTTGCTCTTGCTCTTGTAATTTTCCAAAGAGTGTTGCAAGAGACATCTCATTGATGCTTGGAGATTGTTTTATGGCTGTGACAAGTGGTTGCCATTCCCTGCTAAGACTTTTCAACACTTTATGCACAAGTTCTTTGTTAGTGTACACTTTACCAAGAGTAATGAGATGATTAATAATAAGAGTAAATCTTTTTTGCATATCTACAATAGTTTCTCCTGAGTTTATCCTAAAGCTTTCATATTGACTTGTCAAGGTACTAATTTTGGAGTCCTTTACATCGTTAGTACCTTCGTGAGTTACTTGTAGAGTATCCCACATTTCTTTAGCAGTTTGACAAGTCATTATTCTAAAGAATTCATCTTGACCTAAAGCTATAGTAATTAGATTCTTGGCCTTGTAGCCATATTGTACTTTCTTTTCTTCCTCACTAATCCATTCATCAATAGGCTTTTCTATATTTTTACTATCAACAGTATGCATTGGTATATAAGGACTATTTCCAATGGCATTCCAAATTCTCAAATCAATGGATTGAATGAAGATTTTCATTCTCTCTTTCCAAAATGCATAGCCTTCCCTATTGAAAGCGGGAGGTCTGTTTATAGCACCACCCTAAGGAAAAATGTTAAGAGAACTTGAGGCCATTTTGTCTCTTGAAGCTGTTAAGCTTGATCTACCAAGAGTCAAGCTCTGATACCACTTGTTGTTCAAGTGGCCTCAATACTCAAGAGGGGGGGTGAATTGAGTTTTAAAACTTTTGATTTGAATACCTTTGAAATTGATTTTTATATCCAAGTTTATAAGAATATGCAAGTAAAATCAAGTTGAGGATAATATGTAATGTACCACAATGGTAAATGTTGCAGAAGCAATTTAACAAACACTTGGTGGGCAGTATTTGAAATGTAACAATTTAGGCAAGTTCAAGTATGTACTTCACAAGCAATCAACACCAATCAACCAATATGCAGTATGTGAAAGTAAAAGAGTAAGGAAGAGAAGCTTGCAAACCGATATAACGAGTTCCACCAACACCGGTGTACGTCTCGCCTCTAAGCAACCCACTTAGAGGATTTCCACTATTGAAGTTTAGAGATACAAGCTATGAGCAATTGCAGCTTCCTAGTGTCCCACACTCAAGAACTCAATCCTCACTAGCACTAGGGCAACCCACCCAATCTCTCAAACTCTCAATACCCAAAGGTTAAACCCCAACCTTTGTGACCACTCAACCTAGAGTGAAAATCTTTTGTGTTTGTGAAGTGTTTACAAGTGAATAACTCTCTTAATAGAGTGGATAGACAAATGATAGCTCACTCACTTTCTAATCTCTCAAGATGAGAGGATATACAAATGAAATTCAAGATACAAGAAATAGGGCTTACAAAACACAAGAATAAGCAAAGGAATTGTAGCTTCTTGGTGTATCTTTGTGCTTGTGTTCCTCTTCAATTTATAGAGCCATTTGAAAGCTTGAGGTGTGCCCTTCTTCTTCCTAGTCGTTGCACTTAGTGGGTTTTTGAAGAATGGTGGAGATATGAGCTGGTTTCCCACTTAAGTGTGTTTTTCCACTAGGGTAATCGATTACACCCTCGCGCTGTAATCGATTAGATTCAAGTCAGAATGTCCCTAATCGATTATGCCTTTGCCTGTAATCGATTATCACCTGTAACTGATGCATTTAATCTGGCTTCACAGCTTCCTAATCGATTAGCTTGTCTTGTAATCGATTATCTTAATTCCAGTAGCCTCCTAATCGATTGTACAACTTCACTTAATCGATTAGACATTATACCTGATACTTTTAATCCTATTTTTGACTTTGGTAATCGATTATGTAATGAGTGTAGTCGATTAGCTTAATTCCAGTAGCTTTGTAATCGATTATCTTCATTGCTGTAATCGATTAGCTTGTGGCCTGATGCAATTTCTTCCAAAACAGAATGCTCCTAATCGATTAGTATAGTTGCCCTAATCGATTAGCTTCGCTGTTTCTCAGCATCTGATTCCATGTCTTTGTTTTTGCAGAGATTTCTTCAAGAGTGTTTTTGTCATTATCAAAATTCCTGAACCTGTATACACATTCAAACACACAATCCACAGGCTGCAGTAATTTCTATGTTTTGAGACAGAATGATCCACTGGCCATGGGAAAATCCCATAGGTCATGGATCACACTACTGTAGGTACCAATTCTACAGCTTTTTGCCTTTAAGTCTTTGCCAATTTTGGATCCCCTTTTTACTAGGCTATTCAACTCTAATTTGCATGAAATTTTATACATAATTTACTAACCCTAATATTAATTATGTGGCCAAGTTTCAAGCCCAAATTCCATCCCAGTCAAAATCTAAGCTATAGGGTAGTTTTATACATATATTGGCCATTTTGCATGACATACCAAAATGAAATTGGCTAATTTTTGGTCTAAACTCTCTATGGACTTATATTCATATGTGTAAATATGACTTGCTCCAATAAGTCTCACCCAATA
The DNA here is from genome assembly GCA_037962975.1 of Clitoria ternatea. Lineage (NCBI taxonomy): Eukaryota > Viridiplantae > Streptophyta > Magnoliopsida > Fabales > Fabaceae > Clitoria > Clitoria ternatea. The sequence goes on along the minus strand of CM075672.1, from coordinate 24,445,116 downwards.
ATTTATTTCCTAGGTCAAGGTATGTTCTAATGGCATTTCAAGCTCTTTTTGGCTAAACTAAGCATGCCAAATTCCAAACTAAGCCTATTTGGCCATAACCAACCACGCACACAAATTTTATACATATGTTACGGATTATAGATGACCTCTACATGAAGTTTTGTCCATTAAATAAAAATATGACCTATCCACTTCCTTGCCATGCATACAATTCATAACACCAATTGTAACACCCTAATTTAATAAATAATTAAGAACCAATACGGGGAAAATTTTTCCAAAATTGGGTAAACCAAATAGACCATAAGGCAACCGGATTGCAAATGGGATGGTAGGCAAGGAAGGACACGCACCCAGTCGGACTCAGCGGAGCACAGCAGCTCAACCAGTTTAATCAGTATTCCCTTCGCTCAATTCCCAGAACAATCAAGAAGAACCGGGCACAAGAAATAAGGGAAGGAAGGTAAGGGAATAAAAGAATATTCACACGTATGACAATCAGAGGAGGGAGCAAGGCTTGGACCGACCCGTTCGATTCAGCAAGTACGTTCGCGCCTGGACGAACTCCATGACAACGTTGACTCGCTCAAGCGAGGCCCGACGTCGCCTGAGCGAATCATCATAGTGCAACTACGGAAGGAGGAAGAAGGGTTCATACCGCCCATCCAGTTCAGCGTAGCACAACATCACCTAAGTGAATCCAAGCACAACGTCCCCTTACTCAGGCGAGGTCCCACACCGCCCAGCGAGACATGATGACACAGGAGTGGAAGAAGAGGTATTCGGGCGGAGTCCACACTGGCGTTTACTCACTTCAGCGTGATCCCACACGCTTGGGCGGACAGCCCTAGTCGCTTGGGCGAGGTATGACTCCGTCTAAGCGAGGTCAACACAAGGGCCCCTCCAACACAGATACAAGGTAATTTCTCAATTGGGTATGGACAAGGGTTCACTCGGCAAATCCTCACACTCGCACTTCACTCGGGAAATCAGGTAGTTAAGTCCCACTCGGACTTATTCGAAACCCAACCGCTCGGGACACGAATTCTCACTCGGACTTTACGTCTTTCACTCGGATTATCAATACCTTACACTTAGGATCCAACCCGCTCTAAACCATTATTCGAACTTCTCTCTCAGAAAGGAATCACTCGGGGTTTTCACTTAGGAGACACAAAATCTGCCTCACTCGGGATTTATTTATGATTTCGCTCGGAGTCCCATAACATGTAACCATACACGTACAAAATATGCGTTCGGATCACAATAACTCAGATTACTTTATATATATATATTCATATTCGTTTTACAACACTGCTATTATGAGCCGGCCAAGGCTACACGAACAGAACACAATGATGCAGTACAAGTATTCAGCAGTTGGAGTACACTACACTCGGGCTTGAGACCCTATCATCACTTCAGAGTGCAACCTGCATACATACTGAAAATTTGTGCAGGGGTGAGCTTCTACATGTAAAATGATAATCAAGGACTCGGTATCAGCGTCAGTACACGCACCTACCTTCATTCAATCTTTCTTAAGTTAACCAAGTTCATGCAATTCAAGACAACGTCCATAACATACATACTACATAGAGTTTATCTCCACACCTATACATACATCCATGCACTCGGAGATCATACACACACACATAGATCCATGCACTCGGAAATCATACACACACACAGATTCTTGCACTCGGAAATCATACACACATACATAGATTCATGCACCACCACGATCAGCCTCATGACTATATGCATGCCTGCGAATCTGACTCGGGTAATGACTTTCAGTTACGGTTTCCCTTCTTCTGGCCCCTCGTCCTTCAGCTCTTACCAGGTGGTACCGGCCTCCCATGGGCGTCTCGAGACTCTTCTCTAGCTCCTACGGCTACCACGAGCACTATCAGGATCTAGCCAAGGTCTGTAGCTGGAAGTCATTCCCTCAGGGTTCATGACCTCCCACAGGTCACCCCACTCTTACACATGCAGCTAATGCATTTACCAGCACGTATCATCACACCACGGATACCTCCTTCGTAGCCATTCAGCAAGGACAGATTCCAGACAGCACTCATATTCGTTTTATCAGTCACACCAACACACGCTATATTCGGTAATCAAAATAACAACATCGAACAAGTCAACTAAGAGCATACACACACATATTTTTTTTACAGTGATAAGAAGATAGAGCCATGCATATCAGTCGTCATTATTAATTACTAACAGACTATATCACCCCCATGCAATTGCTGTATCCCCACTATAAGACACACGAGGTTCAGAATCTTAAATCATGCATCAGCCTTAAATCATTGTAAACACATGCACACACACACTCAAGCAGTACATTCATCCGGTACCGTTCGTGGACCATACATTCGACATGCAAGCGCCCCCTACCTGGTTGAAGCTTTCAATCGGCCAATTCGACGCCCAGTTCCAGAGGAACGCTGAATCATTCTCAGCGCATCTGCATGCAGGAGCAAGGAGACCATTCGGGTTCCTGAGATGCCCAGCTCTCTGTTCATTCCCTGGGGAGCTCCATCACAACGCTGCGAACACTCCTACCATCTCGAAGTTCCTCGCAGATCTCCACTGAGGCTTGGCAGCTTCGAGCAAGAAGAGGAAGTCGACGAAGGAACAAGGAAGGAGACAGGTTGCATGCAGGAGGAAGGCACACCTGCACTCTTTCTGGCTTCGTCGAGTGAAGAAGGAGGACTCCGATCCTCAGCCACCATTGTTGGGAGCTCACAGGAACAACGAGTAGAGAAAAAAAGAAGAGGAGAAGGAGAGTGAGGAGCGAAGAAGAAGAGGGAACAGAAGGAGATGCGTACTTTAATGACCCAAGGCACCTATATTTATATAAGCATGCGTGTGCACGAGGAAGAGGAGAGTGGGGTGGGAGAGCGCGCACAGTAGCAGCCTCCCCCCCACACGCGTCATACTCACATGGTCCCATCCAATCAGTCGTTGGCAACCAATCACCATCAGTCAGCCTTTCTTCTCTTAACTTAAATTAATTAAACCAATTATAATTAACAAATAATTCTCCCCACACTTATCAATTTATTATTTTAATGATTTATTTTCATTTGGTAATTAGTTATTAAATCGGGATGTTACAGTTCTCCCCCACTCAAAAGAATTTTGTCCTCGAAATTCAACGCATACTTAGCCTCAATGAACCGCTCAGAAATTACTGCCATACCACAATAAGTAATTACACATCTATGTTCCTCATGTATTCACCCATCGCTTAAATTCCAGTCGGTATAATTGGCTTCCAAAGCAATTTACCGACATCTCCACCCAGAAAACCGAGACATTATGCTTAACATATTTCCACTCGGAAGTGGCACGATTGACTCGGAATATCCTTCCTTTCTTCCGCTCAGACTTACCTCCATCAAATAGATCAGGATACTATGGTCACGCTCCGACTGCAGCTCTTCGCTCCTCCACGTTTTCGATTGGCTCGCAATTTCTAATCAGCATACAACAACTCCTCATAGCCTTCATTATACTCGGGACTCTATTTCCCACGTAGCTACCCCATTCAACTCTGCCAGTTCACCCTAGCCATTGGCACCCTCCAGTTCTTTGGCCGCTTGGCCTTACATTCTCAACACCGATCAGGGTATTCACACCATCGGGTCTCCTGACATCAATGTGCCACTCGGCACGACCATGCGTTCTCACAAGGCATAGGCTTGACATTGGGTCACGTGGGGCACATTCTAGACGTTATTCGACCATTTGGGGAGAATCCAGTCGGTAAATAACATTACCGATCCCCTAGAATACCCACTACTTACCGATTCATTTCGGATTTAGCTCTCTGGTTTTCAGAATTCGACCATAGAAGCTCTTACTTGATCAAAACGAACACTCAAATGAATTCCCATGTGCTTCGATTAGCGCAATTCGTCTGGATTTACTTCACATATGCACTACATTAAATTCTGAATTCTTCGATTCCTGCCCATGCTTTCGGCTAATTCCATGCTTCCATCCTTAAAATTCCACTCGGTCCTTCTTACACAAATCATCATTCGGGGTTCAGGGGTAGTTCTTACCCGGAAATCCTTCCTCTTACCAGAAATTCATTCGTACTTCGAGTCTTCCTCAAAACTAAACCTGGGTTCAAGCTCAGCAGCTCCAATCAGTGTCCAGAGTACAACTTTATTTAAGTCCTTCACTCTGATGTCCATTCCTCTCGGAAGTGATACACTCCGAGTTACGTCACTCGAATCTTGCCTTACCCAGAAGGTCACGCTCAGATACCATTCCCTTAACTTAGTAATGATCCTCTTAACACGGTTCTACTTGGAACCCCCAAAATTTCCACTCAACAGTTCTTCCCACAAGGACTTCACTCGGAATTGTCTCCACTCTTACACACTCGAAATTTACCAGCCTTTCCCGAGCAATTCCCAACCTTTCAATTTAGTTTAGCTCCAATCCTGGTTTCCTCATTAGGCTTACAGTATCACTCGGAAACGTCTGAAAGACTCACCATCACCATAAGCAGTTACAGCTTCACCTGCCCGACTCATGAATTGCTGCATCCAACTTATAGGATAACGTCTCATACCTATAGGGTTACAACAATTACATGGTCACTACAACGTGTATGCTGCCACATTACCTATGGCGGGAAGAGTCATCTCAGAGTAGCATACCTCACACGAACCAGACTTCACCCAACTAATACAAATTCACACGGTAGTCAATGGCAGTTCACACACATAAGTAATACATCTACATCAACATTATGCATCACATAGGGTACATCACGCAACAAGCAGCATGAAAGTTATTTATCATTCCCGTGAAACCGTCGATGGCAATACAACAATCGGTTTCCAGCCAATACCGAGTAGATATTCCCTCTAAGTCCTATTCAACACAAAATCATGGTTCGAATTAAATTCTCAGTCCCCAGCTATATAATGAAATCACTCACTCGGGTTCATGCAATTCAATCAGGTTTAGGTAATTCACCACCACATGCTGTCATAACATACTACGGACGCGGCAACGGCACTAATGCACATGCAGGCATTCAATCGGATGTCACCCAATTATTCATGGTTATATCATTGTTCACTACAACATACATCCTAACCATAACACACACTGTACTCAACAATAGCATCAACATACATGCACTCATTCCATCAGATTTACTTAGATCAATTCCAACTATATTAAGGATTTCATTCACAATATCATATTCAATCGGAAATTGCACAATAACATGCATTCTCAATCATAACATCACATTACACTTGGCAACAGCATCGTCACATGTACACTCATTCAGTCAGGGCTTATTCATACAACATTATCAAGTCAGAATTTACTCAAATCATGCGTATCCATGCGAATCATGCTAGTCTCAATAATAATACTCTTACACACATGCATGCAGACCTGATTTAAACAGTGATTTTACCTCATGCAATTCTCATGTAATTCCCTATAGGCAACCAAGCTACCAGGTGCGTCCCACGCAGTCATTAATAAGTCATTATCGTTTCAACACAGCATACAGATTCACTCGGAATCTCACAGTTTCATCAAGCATCACAGGCGTTTGTCATACAACAAGCAAACAGGGTACCAATACCACATCACATCCTCTCAGTACTTTATAATGAAGTCAGCATGCATCCCAACACAACATTCCGAATGGAAACCAACATATCAATTCACATACCAAGCATTCGGAAATTATCATGGCATTTCCATTCACACGAAATTCACACAGCGTTGCATGCACTCGGTAACCACAATATTCACATGCCATTCAAGTATTTTAACACCACATGGATTTATGCTCTGCCTCCTACCTTAATGCACTCGGTATTAGTGTCATCACATAAGCATTCATCTGATTGCCCACTCTGAAAAACGTTCAATGCTGATACACTTCACTACAATCACACACAGCTCTTATTCGCTGACTCACAGCATAAGCCACTCGACCTTCTCATTAAAATATTTATATATATATGCACATCTTTCAGACGGGGCATTCATCATAACGATTCTCAATCAATATCTATCACAATATCCGGGTGTTGCATGCATCAATAATTAATCACACGCAGGTCACGTATTTCAATTATCAAACAATTGCCATGTTTCAATTATAGAGCAATACATAAAAGCAGTTCTCCCTCAATCACCTATATCATATATATATTACGCAGAGTTCATGGGCTGGGTTACAAAACATCCGTCACAAATAGCACTCGGCAGTAATGGTAACACTCCTATTTTACAAGTATTCAGTCAGTATTCACAGAATTATTAACATGCATTCACGGACAGAGTCACATCATCACTAAATAGTTCACAAATACCACAATCCAGGGGTTGCATGCACAACCACTCCATCTCAGTATAGCTACCAACACATCTCACACATAACACATTACATGATAATCATTCAAGCCTCAATAAGCTACTACGCAATTGTTCTTCTCGGCTCAACCACTCGCAAGGTAATAAACTATCAGGTTTAGAATCCCTAAGGGGTCATTATTTATCCAGTATCCCTCGATGGGTACCTCACCATATTCAAATATTGTTATAAGGTCTAGTACCATTCATTGATCACACATTCAAATTCCTCAACAAGGCACAGACATACAACCACACCATTCGTAGTCAAACGTATACCAAATTCAATAGAGAATCATGAACATATATCATCACACAGGTCATATATTAACGTTTAATGGAATACTACAAGCAGTTATGATAAGCTGGCATAATGCACTTAACCGCCCACTAACAGTAGGCAAACCTTGGCCATAGACCTTTTGGTCTGCTCTGATACCAAAATGTAACACCCTAATTTAATAAATAATTAAGAACCAATACGGGGAAAATTTTTCCAAAATTGGGTAAACCAAATAGACCATAAGGCAACCGGATTGCAAATGGGATGGTAGGCAAGGAAGGACACGCACCCAGTCGGACTCAGCGGAGCACAGCAGCTCAACCAGTTTAATCAGTATTCCCTTCGCTTAATTCCCAGAACAATCAAGAAGAACCGGGCACAAGAAATAAGGGAAGGAAGGTAAGGGAATAAAAGAATATTCACACGTATGACAATCAGAGGAGGGAGCAAGGCTTGGACCGACCCGTTCGATTCAGCAAGTACGTCCGCGCCTGGACGAACTCCATGACAACGCTGACTCGCTCAAGCGAGGCCCGACGTCGCCTGAGCGAATCATCATAGTGCAACTACGGAAGGAGGAAGAAGGGTTCATACCGCCCATCCAGTTTAGCGTAGCACAACATCACCTAAGTGAATCCAAGCACAACGTCCCCTTACTCAGGCGAGGTCCCACACCGCCCAGCGAGACATGATGACACAGGAGTGGAAGAGGAGGTATTCGGGCGGAATCCACACTGGCGTTTACTCACTTCAGCGTGATCCCACACGCTTGGGCGGACAGCCCTAGTCGCTTGGGCGAGGTATGACTCCGTCTAAGCGAGGTCAACACAAGGGCCCCTCCAACACAGATACAAGGTAATTTCTCAATTGGGTATGGACAAGGGTTCACTCGGCAAATCCTCACACTCGCACTTCACTCGGGAAATCAGGTAGTTAAGTCCCACTCGGACTTATTTGAAACCCAACCGCTTGGGACACGAATTCTCACTCGGACTTTACGTCTTTCACTCGGATTATCAATACCTTACACTAAGGATCCAACCCGCTCTAAACCACTATTCGAACTTCTCTCTCAGAAAGGAATCACTCGGGGTTTTCACTTAGGAGACACAAACTCTGCCTTACTCGGGATTTATTTATGATTTCGCTCGGAGTCCCATAACATGTAACTATACACGTACAAAATATGCGTTCGGATCACAATAACTCAGATTACTTTATATATATATATATTCATATTCGTTTTACAACACTGCTATTATGAGCCGGCCAAGGCTACACGAACAGAACACAATGATGCAGTACAAGTATTCAGCAGTTGGAGTACACTACACTCGGGCATGAGACCTTATCATCACTTCAGAGTCCAACCTGCATACATACTGAAAAATTATGCAGGGGTGAGCTTCTACATGTAAAATGATAATTAAGGACTCGGTATCAGCGTCAGTACACACACCTACCTTCATTCAATCTTTCTTAAGTTAACCAAGTTCATGCAATTCAAGACAACGTCCATAACATACATACTGCATAGAGTTTATCTCCACACCCATACATACATCCATGCACTCGGAGATCATACATACACACATAGATCCATGCACTCGGAAATCATACACACACACATAGATTCTTGCACTCAGAAATCATACACACATACATAGATTCATGCACCACCACGATCAGCCTCATGACTATATGCATGCCTGCGGATCCGACTCGGGTAATGACTTTCAGTTACGGTTTCCCTTCTTCTGGCCCCTCGTCCTTCAGCTCTTACCAGGTGGTACCGGCCTCCCATGGGCGTCTCGAGACTCTTCTCTAGCTCCTACGGCTACCACGAGCACTATCAGGATCTAGCCAAGGTCTGTAGCTGGAAGTCATTCCCTCGGGGTTCATGACCTCCCACAGGTCACCCCACTCTTACACATGCAGCTAATGCATTTACCAGCACGTATCATCACACCACGGATACCTCCTTCGTAGCCATTCAGCAAGGACAGATTCCACACAGCACTCATATTCATTTTATCAGTCACACCAACACACGCTACATTCGGTAATCAAAATAACAACATCGAACAAGTCAACTAAGAGCATACACACACATATTTTTTTACAGTGATAAGAAGATAGAGCCATGCATATCAGTCGTCATTATTAATTACTAACAGACTATATCACCCCCATGCAATTGTTGTATCCCCACTATAAGACACACGAGGTTCAGAATGTTAAATCATGCATCAGCCTTAAATCATTGTAAACACATGCACACACACACTCAAGCAGTACATTCATCCGGTACCGTTCATGGACCATACATTCGACATGCAAGCGCCCCCTACCTGGTTGAAGCTTTCAATCGACCAATTCGACGCCCAGTTCCAGAGGAACGCTGAATCATTCTCAGCGCATCTGTATGCAGGAGCAAGGAGACCATTCGGGTTCCTGAGATGCCCAGCTCTCTGTTCATTCCCTGGGGAGCTCCATCACAATGCTGCGAACACTCCTACCATCTCGAAGTTCCTCGCAGATCTCCACTGAGGCTTGGCAGCTTCGAGCAAGAAGAGGAAGTCGATGAAGGAACAAGGAAGGAGACAGGTTGCATGCAGGAGGAAGGCACACCTGCACTCTTTCTGGCTTCGTCGAGTGAAGAAGGAGGACTCCGATCCTCAGCCACCATTGTTGGGAGCTCACAGGAACAGCGAGTAGAGAAAAGAAGAAGAGGAGAAGGAGAGTGAGGAACGAAGAAGAAGAGGTAACAGAAGGAGATGCGTACTTTAATGACCCAAGGCACCTATATTTATATAAGCATGCGCGTGCACGAGGAAGAGGAGAGTGGGGTGGGAGAGCGCGCACAGTAGCAGCCTCCCCCCCACACGCGTTATACGCACATGGTCCCATCCAATCAGTCGTTGGCAACCAATCACCATCAGTCAGCCTTTCTTCTCTTAACTTAAATTAATTAAACCAATTATAATTAACAAATAATTCTCCCCACACTTATCAATTTATTATTTTAATGATTTATTTTCATTTGGTAATTAGTTATTAAATCGGGATGTTACACCAATCATACCAAATCATATATACATTGTCAATGATCATAAATCTCATAATGTCATACTTCATTCATCAATATAGCATGTATACCATCGCATCATAATTGATATCAACTATTGTTAAGGTCATACTCAAAAATTAGCTTTCAAAACACCTAAGGTCTAATTTTCAAACATTACCTTCAAAATAACCATCACCTAAAACCATGTACAAAACATATACATCATGTTCTCAAAAACATTTGTCATTCAAGGCACAATAACTTCCTTCCATATTTACCTTTTTCAAGCTCAACCTTCAAAAAGGTAGGACTCTAACATACCTACATCAACCTTTCAAATGGCAACTAGGAGGTGAGTAACATATACCAAATAAATAAATATCATACATTATGATAATATATACATACATGTGCACAACACATGTTCCTCAATGGAACCATATATTTCAACCACACGCAAAATTAGTCTATGTATAGTTTTATCATCAATCACCATAATCATGGCATATGTATCAAGTCATCATAATCACATTATAGATTATTTCATTAGCAATCTCACCAATCACAATTTTCATTCAAGGTTAGTACCACTAATTTTTTCCATTTCTTTATCAATCATCCATCGCCACCATGGGCTACTAATCTTGACATATCTTTGGCTATATCTAAATGCTCTTATAACTTATGCATATGCATAAAGGAATCATTATCAAATGCGGATCTGATTGTGGGAACAACAATATAGAATATGTGGGTTAAGCATAGGTGTGCTACTATGCCCCTACTATAGTAGCAAAATGTGTACACTTATCTCTTATTGTAAGCATAACATCATCTTTTACTGGTACCAAACCATTATCACCCATTATGTAGCACTACTTACCCTGTGACTTGCAGATCAACGACATGGCCTCACTTGCCAAAAATACTATGGGCCCTTTTCGAACATACATCAAGAGAGTCGTGCGCCATAGGGACACCGAGGGTACTTGCTCGTCATTGAGCCACCCACCCACTAGGCTTGCCATATAGGATGTGTCACCATCAAACTATGGACAACTTCATGATTCCACTAAATCACTAGGGAACAACAATAATTTGCCCATACACAAGGCCGCCCTCCTACTGGGCCCACCTATTAGAACCCCTAACCTTCCAAAATAGACAGCGTAATGATATACCATGGATGCAAATACAGATCAACGTATTCTCATACTATGCATCCTACAATGCCACTCCACAATCATCAACTTACCACCACCACTTAGTGGATTTCAATTCCATTATCATTTCTTAAATATCAACAATGGTTATTAGACTTCACTCACATAAACGGTTAGTGGCAAACAACATCCATACAATTCCATCAATTCACACTTTATGTGATGTTAAACACATTTATAATCGTTCCAATCATAATCATAGCATTAATTACAAGCAATTCACAATGCCATGCATCAAAATCAACATCATAATCATCATCCCAAATATCATTCATAACATAACAATTTTTTTCGAATACCTTTCAATCCATATATCTCATCAAGTCATATATTCAAATCGAATCATGGAACACATCCATACATATACATCATCAATGGATGAAATCATTCATTTTAGAAGATGTTACCCCCTCTTACCTCAAGAGAAGTAGAAACTATTGCGGTTCGAAGGTGCCGCTTCATCAATGGGATCATTTCCTACGCCACACAATATATAATACAATTATTTTCATCTAAACCACCAAGATTCAAATGTTTTAAGTTAGCACTTGGTGCCTATGTCATTATTAATCTCAATCCACCTTTCATTTCATTTAATACATAACCACCATGGGTTTGGTGTTCATTTTCCTTATTAATCATTTATGACAACACCTACTAATGGGTCTCCTCATTAATGGCTATCTACCATCATTAATATCATTTTCTAATATTAATAACAACACCCACACTCTAAATATCATGTTATCATATTTAAAATCAACTCTCCTAGCCATATTATGTATTTTCCCCAAACATTAGGGTTAGGGTTTCATCAAAACCCAACAACCACCATTAATAAACTTCATCACCCACCTCATTAAATGTTATTTTTATGTACTCATGTACACCATACAAACCATATTTTTATCACACCCTACCTTAGGGCTTTGCATAAAATGGTTCTTTTTCCATAACCCATATGCATTTAACACTCTCCCATCAAACCAAAACCTTAACCTAAGGCTTAGAACACTAAAAGGATCAAGGAAATTACCTTAAGCTCCAAGGAAACCCAAGCCCTAGCACACCTATGAAAATGCACAGACAATGGAGAGAGTTTCCAACCTCCAAATGCCTTCCAAAGTGAAGAAGAAGGGGCAAAATTGATTGGGTACGGAAAGAGGCTCTCAAATTTAATAAGTTTTATGGGAGAAGACAAGAAATGAAGGGGTTTGTGTGAGGGAGAAAGAGGGTGACGAAAATGGAGAAAGGAGAAGGGGAAATGTGTCTTAAATGGCTGATAAATCAATTTTAGTACACTTCTTATAGTTTTACACTTGGGGTATATTATATAATTACTATGTTTAATAATAGTATTTTAATTAAGGTTTATGTTGTTTAGTTAAATTGAAGTATTATGTATATATGTTTCAATTTTCGTTTTTTGTATGTATCTTGAGTATCTTGCCTTATTTTGGCCATAACTTAGGCTTTTGTGATCCAAATGGGCTAATCTTGGAGCCCATGGAAAGCTAAGACAGAGGGCTACATCATGATGATCAGATTTGGTTATTTTGCATCTGAAAAAAATAAAGAAATGGAGCTTGATTCAATCAGCCCTCATGTGTCCCCCCAACATTGACATAGTTCACCAAAATACACATATCTGAAGCTATAGATGTCCAAATAACTCATCCTTGCGCCAAATTCTCAATAAGACAGAGATCTACAACTTTCGCGTTGAAGGTTTTACAAAATTGGGCCATCTATAAGGTCATATTTGACTCGCAAGGTGGAGAAGATAAAGAGGAGAATGAATTTCAACACCTACCATTATCTTCTTTTAAATTATTGTAATTTCAAGCCCACCAATATTGAAAAAATGCATTAATGATCAGAAAATGAATATATAGTATCATGATATTTTGCCTATAAATAGATGCTTGAAGTTGTAAGGAAGATACACAAAAGATACATAAGAAATGCATGCTTTAGTTTTCATTACATTTCTATATCTTTGATTTAGTTTCTTAAGTTTTAGTTCTTTCTCTTGCTTTATTTCTTTGTTCTATATTCCATCCCTCATCATGGTTTTCATTTCCCTTCCTCAATATCAAGTAAGTTAATTTTGTTATTTGTTATTTACTTTTATAATCAAAGTTATAGTTAATTTAATATTAGCTTTCATTGTTAAAACTTATCATGGAAGCTTAATCTTTTAAAATCAACTCAAGGAATTTAATTTTTCTTTATATTAACTTTAAGTTCTTGCTCTTAATATTTTTATTGAAGATAATTACTTTTCTTTGTTTCTCAAATATTTATGATGATAGATTATTTAAGTATATAACTGATTGGTATATAATTAAACAATCTATAATCTAAACTGATGTTGGTTGGTTAATCAATAATCAATTTGAGAACAAAGATTAAGTCACTAAATAAGAGATTTCTATTTAGTTTCTTAACTCAATCAAATTATGGTTTTAAAGTTATTTTAGTATTTAATAAGAATATATCGATTGATTATTCTTATTAGTTATTAATTTGATTCTAGAAAATTTTCTAGAATATAATCATTTAGGGATTCCAAATGATTCAAGATTGAGAAATTAATTATATTTAATCATATCTGTGATCAATGATTAGTTAAGTAAAGATTTATTAATTCCTTGGGTTGGTTCTTTCTAATTTTGATTATTCTCACTTATAAATTTACTTTTTACACTATTACATAATTACTTAATTTTCTTTTCAATCTCAACATAAATTCCCCATTTGTTATAACTAAATTGAGTGTAACTAATTGAACTAAGGTCCTCGAGAGACGACTAAGGTTATTCACCTTATACTATATTAATTTAACTTTTTATTTGACCCGACAACGATAGCGTGTCAAATTTGACGTCGTTGCCGGGGACCTTTGGTCCTAATTATTTGCATTCAATTACCTAATATGTTTTACATTTTTTTGTAGGTGTGTTGAAGATATTCAGGTTTGGTTGAATGTGAGCATATAAAAAAAATTTAAAAAAAATCCACTTTATTATATTCTTATTTATTTTCTAGTAATCTCATTTTCAACCATTGAAAAAAAATATATAAATATAAAAAAATCTTTAAATTTTTAAATATATGTTCTAAGCATTTCATAATTGAAATGATAACTTTTTCCTTTTATTACGTAGTTGTAGTATTTTGTTACAATATATGCAGATGTATTGTGTATGACTAGATTTAATCCCGAACCACTATATTCTTTTGATCCTGAAATAGATAGAACATTTCATCAATTAGTTAAATCATCTAAGAAACTATTAGTTAATAATAATAATAATAATAATAATAATAATAATAATAATAATAATAATAATAATAATAATAATAATAATAATAATATTCTAGCTAATAGCATAAGTTGTGAAACTAAACCTTCAACTTCTGAGTATTTGTATAACATGGCTGAAAAGACATTAAAAGAACTAGCTACACCAGATGTCACTAATCAAACATCATGCATCTTATATCCTGAGGAAGATGTTCCTTTTATGCTTAAAATTGGTTTAGTTCATTTGTTACCAAAGTTTCATGGTCGTGCAGGTGAAGATCCTCATAAACACTTAAAAGCATTTCATATCCTTTGCTCTACCATGAAACCTGAAGGGGTTTTAGAAGAACATGTAAAACTTAAATCTTTTCCTTTCTCCCTAGTAGATATCGCCGAGGATGGTTATTTTACCTTCCTCCTGGCTCCATTACAAGTTGGGATGACCTAAAGAAAATGTTTCTTGAAAAATTTTTCCCTGCTTCAAGAACTTCCTTAATTAGAAAAGAAATATGTGGCATCCGACAACATGACCGGGAAAATCTTTATGAATACTGGGAAAGATTTAAAAGATTGTGTGCTTGTTGTCCCCATCACCAAATTACAGACCAACTTCTCATACAATATTTCTATGAAAGTCTTAATCCAAGGGATAGAACTTTGGTTGATGTAGCTAGTGGTGGTGCTTTACAAAATAAAACTACAAATGCAGCAAAAACTTTAATTGAGAACATGGCTGCTAATGCTTAACAACATGTCACTAGAAATAATTCTGTAGTAATTAGAGGAGTCCATGAAATTGAAACTACTAATGATGGATATAAAAAATGGGAAAGTAAATTTACTGAACTAGTAACACTTATGAAAAATATTATTGTGTCTCAAAAACAACAACCTGCAACCCCTGCTAAGGTATGTTCTATTTGTACTTCATTAGATCATTATACCGATTGTTGTCCTACATTGCAGGAAGCTAAAATTCCCGATGAAAATCCTCAAGTATGTGCTACCAACTTATACAATAACAGACTACCACAACAACAACATAATAATTATGATCTTTCTTTTAACAGATATAATCCTGGTTGGAGGAATCACCCTAATTTAAGATGGGGTAATTCCTCACAACAACCTCATGCACCTTTTCAGGCAAATACTGGACCAAGCAGACCATATCAACCTCCTCATGTACAACAACAAGCTACACAAGTAGTTGCACCTTCCACTGAGAAATCAAATTTGGAGGAATTGATAAAGCAAATGTCAGTAGATAATTTGAACTTTCAAAAAAGAACCGAGGCTACAATTTAGACTCTTGAAAATCAAATTGGTCAATTGGCTACATCTTTAAACCATTTGCAGTCTCAAGGTTCAGATAAGTTGTCGGCTTAGACAATTGTCAATCCTAAAAATGTAAGTGCAATTACTTTAAGATCTGGTAAAACTATCCATGGACCAGAAAAACAACAACAAACTAAAAATATTATTGTCATAGAAAAACATGCAGAAGAAGTTTTAGATAGTTCAAGTAATAATAGTAATGATATATCTCTTACAAATCCTCCTTCTGCAGCTGGTCCTGATAAACAACATATCCCTCTTCCATTTCCACAAAGACAAAAATCTATACAAAATAAGAAAATGGATAAGGAAATCTTGGAAACATTTAGAAAAGTAAAGGTAAATATACCTTTATTAGAAGCCACCAAGCAAATCCCAAGATATGCCAAATTCCTTAAAGAACTATGCATGAATAAAAGAAGACTAAAAGGCAATGAAATGATTAATATAAGTAGAAATGTGTCTGCATTAATTGAGAAACCTTTGTCACATATACCAGAAAAATGTAAAGACCCTAGGACGTTTACCATTCCATGCATTATAGGCAATAACAAATTTGAAAATGCCATGCTAGACTTAGGTGCATCTATTAATGTTATGCCTATGACTGTATTTACTTCACTTTCCCTTGGACCTTTGCAAACTACAGGTGTGGTTATACAATTAGCAAATCGAAGCTCTGCACATCCTACAAGAATTATTGAAGATGTCCTTATTAAAGTTAATGATTTAATTTTTCCTGCAGATTTTTATGTTCTAGATATGGAAAGTGAGAATTCCACCAATAAAGCTCCAATAATTTTAGGTAGACCATTCTTAAAAACAGCTAGAACAAAGATAGATGTGCATGCAGGAACACTTTCTATGGAATTTGGAGATAGTGTGGTTAGATTCAACATTTTAGATGCTATGAAGCATCCTACTGAGGATCATTCTGTTTTTCAAATTGACTTAATAACTGATTTAGTTGATGATAATATTATTAAGTTGTTTGATGATGTTGATTTTCCTGTATTGTCTGATTTTTGTGATTCATGCATGGATTCTCATTAATGCAATATGTGTGCTGAAATTGAGAAATATCTGCTTAATGATAATAATGATCCAAACTCCCTTAAAACAGAAAATATAGTTCTAGATGTTGTTTTAAAAGAATCAAAGTGTGATAATTTGATTAAAGTAGTTACAAATACATCTAATTATGTTGAAGTACAAGTTGCTGAGACAAATTCAACTAAATTGATTCCTTTAATAATGCAACCTCCTATGTTAGAGTTAAAACCTCTTCCTGAACATTTAAAGTATGCATATTTAGAGGAAGATAAGAATCTTCCAGTGATTATTTCTAACAAATTAAATGTTGATCAAGAAACAAGGTTGTTGCAGATTATTAGGAAGTATAAGAAAGCAATTGGTTGGACTTTGGTAGATATCCCAGGTATTAGCCCTTCCATATGTATGCATAGAATTCTATTAGAGGAAGAAGTTAAACCAGTAAGGCAACCATAAAGAAGACTTAATCCTCAGATCCTTGATGTAGTTAAAAAAGAGGTAACAAAATTATTACAAGCTGGCATCATTTACCCTATATCAGATAGCACTTGGGTCAGCCCTGTACAAGTGGTTCCCAAAAAGTCTGGAATCACAATGGTTAAAAATGAAAATGATGAACTAATTCCTACCAGAATCCAAAATTGTTGGCGAGTATGCATTGATTACAGGAAACTTAACAAAGCAACCCGAAAGGATCACTTTCCTTAACCTTTCATTGATCAAATATTGGAACGAATGGCGGGTAAGTCATATTATTGCTTTTTAGATGGATTTTCAGGTTACTTCCAAATTTATATTGCACCAAAAGATCAAGAAAAAGCAACATTTACATGTCTTTTTGGCACTTTTGCTTATAGGAGGATGCCTTTTGGCTTATACAATGCCCTTGGTATCTTTCAACGATGCATGATTAGTATCTTTGCTGATTTTCTTAAAAATTGCATGGAAGTATTTATGGATGATTTCACAGTATATGGTTCATCATTTGATGCTTGCTTAAATAGTCTAGATAAAGTATTACATAGATGCATTGAAACTAACCTTATTCTTAATTATGAGAAATGTCACTTCATGGTAGAAGAAGGAATAGTTTTAGGCCATGTAATATCTAAAAAAGGCATAGAAGTAGATCCTGCAAAAATTGATGTAATTTCTCAATTACCTTATCCTTCTTGTGTGCGAGATATTCATTCTTTTCTTGGTCATACAGGTTTTTATAGAAGGTTTATAAAAAACTTCAGTAAGATAGCCCTTCCGTTGTCTAACTTACTACAAAAAAATATAACATTTGACTTTAATGAAAAATGTAAAGAGGCTTTTGATTGCTTAAAGAAAGCTTTAACTACCACTCCTATCATCCAGGCACCAGATTGGTCACGTCCATTTGAACTTATGTATGATGCATCAAATTATGCATTAGGAGTTGTTCTTGCTCAAAAAGTAGGTAAAGTACAACATGTTATTTACTATGCCTCACGAACTTTGGATACTGCACAAATAAACTATACTACCACAGAAAAAGAACTACTTGTTATTGTGTTTGCACTTGATAAATTTAGATCTTATTTGCTCGGTTCAAAAGTAGTTGTATTTTCAGATCATGCAGCATTAAAGTTCCTTTTAAAGAAACCAGATGCAAAACCACGATTAATCAGGTGGATGTTGCTGCTCCAAGAATTTGACATTGAAATTAGGGATAAAATTGGGGCAGAAAATTTGGTGGCTGATCACTTAAGCAGAATTAAAAAAGAACTTGACCCAATTTCCATTAGAGATGGTTTTCCTGATGAACAACTTATGAGAATACATGATTCCACTCCATGGTTTGCTGATTTGGTAAACTACTTAGCTACTTCTGTTACTCCCATACATGCATCTAAACAACAAATAATAAAACTAAAAAGTGATTCTAAATACTATGTTTGGGATGATCCTTACTTATGGAAACTTTGTAGTAATCAAGTCATTAGAAGGTGTGTACCTGAAAATGAATTTCATTCAATTCTTACATTTTGTCATACATATACATGTGGTGGACATTTTGGACCTTAACGTACAGTAAGAAAAGTATTAGAATCTGGTTTGTATTGGCCAACAATTTTTTGTGATGCATATACATTTTGTAAATCTTGCAAACGATGTCAAAGAATGGGAAACATATCTCGTAGAAATGAGATGCCTCAACAACCCATGTTATTTTATGAAATTTTTGATGTTTGGGGCATAGATTTCATGGGACCTTTTCCTGTATCTTTTGGTTTTGTTTATATACTACTTGCGGTCGATTATGTGTCTAAATGGGTTGAAGCTAAAGCTACTTGAACTGATGATTCTAAAGTTGTTGTAGATTTTGTTAGCACATATTTTGTAGGTTTGGTGTTCCTAAAGCCATTATTAGTGATCAAGGATCACATTTTTACAACCGTAAAATGGAGTCCTTTCTTAAAAAATATGGAGTTATGCATAAGGTTTTAACACCTTATCACCCCTAAACAAATGGACAAGCTGAAGTGTCCAATCGGGAATTAAAAATGATCCTTCAAAAAACAGTACAACCAAATAGGAAAGATTGGAGCAAAAGGTTAGAAGATGCTCTTTGGGCTTATAGAACAGCTTATAAAAAACCTATTGGAATGTCACCCTATAGGATTGTTTATGGAAAATCATGCTACTTACCTGTAGAAATTGAGCACAAAGCTTATTGGGCAGTAAAACAATGTAACTTGGACTTAAATGAGGCCAGTAAAGAAAGGAAACTCCAACTACAGGAACTGGAAGAAATTCGTTTGGAAGCTTATGAAAGTTCTAAAACCTATAAAGAAAAAGCCAAATCCTTTCATGACAAACAGGTCTTGAGAAAAAACTTTTTCATCAGACAAAAAGTTTTATTGTAAAACTCACGTCTAAAGCTCATATCTAGTAAGCTTCGTTCTTAATGGGCAGGCCCATTTGAAATAACTAATATCTTTCCTTATGGTGTGATTGAAATTTCAGATAAAGCGACAAACAAGGTTTTCAAGGTAAATGGACACCGACTTAAACCTTTCTTTCAAGGGTTCCAAGAGCACATAGATACAGAGGTGTATTTGTGTGATGCCAAATATTTTGACTAATTTTTCCTAATAACAATATTTATAAAAAAATAATAAATAATAAAAAATAAAAAAATAGATATCAATTAATTACATCATCATTCTTTTCGGTGCTAACACTTTTCTTAATCATTATTACTATTATTGTTTTGGCATTATTATCATTTTCTTGCAGTAGTTAAAAGGTCATCGTCAGGCTCGTGACGTTAAACAAGCGCTTGATAGGAGGCAACCTATCACCCTTTTCAACTCTACTATTCTCTATAACCTCGTTTTCTATTCTCTTTTTTCTAAATAGCTACAACTTCAAAGTAATCTGACAATGGAACAAACCCTTGCAAAACTTAAGGAAAGGTTCCCTATACTTCCATGCGATGTGGTTGTAAAAATTTACAAAGCTTGAGTTCAAAGGTTAAAACTACTCACATATTTTGGCATTCCAAAGGATGTTCGTTAGCTTATTGAAGCAAAGGTACATCTTTCTGGTGAATTACATAAGTCTTATTTGCCAGGTATGGGACGTAGTTCTTATTCTAAAAAACCAAGAGCTAAGAGGATGGGAGTTTGCCATAAGTGTGCAAGATGGAATTGTGATACACGTTAGAGAAACCCTAGAATGGTATCTATAAATCGGGAGGACAAAATTAAATTTATAAAGGATGGACTGAGTAAAGAGAACTTGGATAACTTAATCCAAACTCTTGAGATGCATCCATGTGGAATTGTACAAGGAGTCCTTCTGAAATTATATGATCTATTCATTCAACAAAAAGAAAACTATAGCCTTGGGAATCTGGCGTTAAACGACCCTGTTTACCAGTTTATAAGAAAACTGGATGGGTAATAAAAACCTCGACTCATAGAAGGCGTTTAAGCCGTTACTGGACGTAAAACCAGAGGAAGATGTGAGCCACAATCACAACTACTGTACATATTTACTGTTGTTTTTAATGTTTTACTTTTTTGAATTCACTTTGACTTTTAAAATTACCTATTTTTATTTTCTTCAATCATGTCTTTTCAAATTTCTTCAGTACCGTCATTTTTTATTATTATTTTATATGATAATAATTGTGTAAACTTTTTATCTTTCATCAATTATTTCATCTCATTTTTCATCTATATAAGGGTGCATAACTCTATATAGAAAACATAAAAAAAAGATGAAAAAAATCAAATCCATTTGTGTGTTTGGAGGATCCAACAATGGTAATTGTAAGGAGTACCTAATAGCAGCTACTAAATTGGGAAAACTATTGGCTGCGAAAGAAATAAAGGTCTTGTATAGAGGAGGAGTACAGGGTTTGAGAGGCTCCATGGCACTATCTGCACTAGTTGAAGGAAGCAACGTCTCTAGTATCATCCTACATCATGTTGGTATTACACCAGCTATTGCTGTAGGAACTGAGGTAAAAGTTACAAGCATCCATCAACGAATGGCTCGTATGGTTATAGGTGCTGAAGCCTTTATTGCACTTCCTGGAGGTTTTGGTACTTTTGAGGAAATATTTTGCATTGCATCATAGTGTAGCATGAACCTTCATAAAAAGCCATTAGGATTGTTAAATATTAATGGTTTTTAGATAAAGCTGTGGAACAGGGCCTTATAACTCAAGATGATCGATCATTCATTCATGCTTCTTCAAATACAGATGAATTGATTGATATTTTACAGAGCTTTTTACCCTAACCTTAACCCCTCTTGAAGCAAGATAAGGATCACACACACAAGCGAAAGAATCCAGAACCAGACACCACCCTTCGGTTATAACTTCTTTCTCACCTTTATCTATATTTTTTAAAAAAATAATTAAAAAAAATTAAAAATTGAAAAAAAAGAAGAAAAAAAATAGACTATGGAAATCATATAAGACATTGAGGTCAATGTCTTGAATAAGTGTGGGGGGGTCTGAGTTATATATATATTCTATTTTTTTTGTGAGGGATAGACAGAGTAAAGATTAATTTGGGAAAGTTGCATCCAAAATCATAAAGATGCATCTTTGAGAACCAAAGTCTTAAGACGTATCCTTCACTATATAGTGTCAGTATCACTTTTGTTTAATTTTTTGTGTTTTAAAATAAAAAATATTTTTTTTTCTTTCATGAGTACTTTTGTTGGGATGGGCTGAGTAAAGAGTCCAAACTCTTGAGACGCATCCTCACAACAAAGCTCACTCAGATAACTACAACAGTTTCACCTTTCTTATCAAAACCATTTTTCATAAAAAAAATAAAACAAAAAAATAAAAAATAAAAAATAAAAACACATACACACACAACCACTATCTTTGCTTTAGTGTCAGGTATCTTTTGCCTTTACCTTTACTACGATCATTTCCATCTGGCATCAACCATTCTGCAACCATAAACATTATCTTCATCATTCTCTAGCGGCCACACTTTGCCTTCATCCTTTTCTTTCAGATCGGAGCCACACCTCACCACTAGTCAATCATCAAGTTCTTTATTTTCTCTTAATGGATGATATAGCAGAGTCTTTCTATAGGCATACGAATGAATTAAGATGTATGTTATTGCTCTTAATGCTACTCATGGTTGTGTTGAAGATATTTTTCTTTTGGGTTCTAACACAAGTCCCATGAAACTAGGTTATATGACACAATCAAATTGTTCAGTTATACTAATCATTTCACATGCAATTGAACTGACTAATTTGTTGTAGGTATCTTCGTTACTAAGCGCCCTTGAAAAAAAAGTACAGAGCAAGAAGCATAAGGAACAAGATCCTGACACCAATATTTAGTTATGATTTATTTTTCCTTCTTTGTTTCTTGTTCACAAAAAAAAAATCATCATTTCTAGTTTTTCATTTTAAATTCTACATGCTTTTCACTGATTTTTTTATTTTGTCTGAGTAATGAGTAATTACATCACTCTTGTCCAATATTTCATGACATGTTGTGAATAATTTCCTTGCATATTAATTTAATAAGTTGTTTGTGAAGATCAAATTGTATATGAATTGTGATAGATTGACCACCCTCGGTGAGATTTGAGCTTAATTGGATGGATTATATTATGCCATCTTTCCTTTTTTTTGATTAACCCTTATTTATTAGTACTCTAGAACTTGACTTATTTCTTTTTGATGTATTATGTTCCATGTGCATTCTTTGATGTGATTAAGGCCATTTTTGTTTTAACTAGCCACTAGCCATATGCCTTACCTTGCATATTTTCTATTGTTACCCACATTGAGCCTATATCCATTTCTTGATTTAGCCACATAATTAGCCAATAGCCAAAAAAAAAATGATCACCTTTGCTTAGGAATTGATTAGGAGTTTTGGAATTACTATGAATAAAGATTCTTGATGATTATAGAAATGTGCCCAAGATATATGTTGTTGTTTCATTGTTTAAAAAGAAAATAAAAAAATATTAAAAAAAGAAAAAAAGAAAAAGAAAAAAAAAGAAGAAATAGAAGAAGTGGTGAATATATGTATGAAAATAATCAGGAGGATTTATTCTTATGTTTTATCCTCCACCATGTTTCATTTTGTTAAGTATTAAGTTCCAAAATATACTTCCACAATCACTGAATCACTTACTCCATTGCTCTTTTTCAACCCTATGTTTAGCCATGCTATTTCATTTTATCCACCCTATATCACCTTGGCCCCATTACAACCTTAATAAAGTCCTTTTGATCTCTGCATGCATATGTGTTCAAATATGGAAATTAAAAATTTGTCAAGCCTATGGTAGTGCTAATTTATTTGGGTGATTTCTGAGAGTATACACAAACCCAAACAATTGAGATAAAGAGAACATGAAGAGAACATCTATCACATTTTCATCCACTCTTTGATTTGATCACTCAATTTGTGCAACCAGTATGTAATGCTTCTTAATCACACTTATCATGACTTCTTGATATAAGGGATGATGTGTATTACTTATTATTTTACACTTCAAAAAAAAAAGTAAAAAAAAAAATCAATTTGAAAAAAAAAACATTTTCTGTTCTCATTTTAGTTTTTGGTTTGGTTTTGCCCTGGAGTGCAAAAGCTTAAGTGTGGGGGAATTTGATAAATCAATTTTAGTACACTTCTTATAGTTTTACACTTGGGGTTTATTATATAATTACTATGTTTAATAATAGTATTTTAATTAAGTTTTATGTTGTTTAGTTAAATTGAAGTATTATGTATATATGTTTCAATTTTTGTTATTTGTATGTATCTTGAGTATCTTGCCTTATTTTGGCCATAACTTGGGCTTTTGTGATCCAAATGGGCTAATCTTGGAGCCCATGGAAAGCTAAGATATAGGGATACATCATGATGATTAGATTTGGTTATTTTGTATCTGAAAGAATAAAGAAATGGAGCTTGAATCAATCAGCCATCATGTGTCCCACCAGCATTGACATAGTTCACCAAAATACCCATATCTGGAGCTATAGATGTCCAAATGACCTTATTCTTATGCCCAATTCTCAATAAGACAGAGCTCTACAACTTTCATGTTGAAGGTTTTGCGAAATTCGGCCATCTAAAAGGTCATATTTGACTCGCAATGTGGAGAAGATAAAAAGGAGAATGAATTTCAACACCTACCATTATCTTCTTTTGAATTATTATAATTTCAAGCCTACCAATGTTGAAAAAATGCATTAATGATCAGAAAATGAATGTATAGTATCATGATATCTTGCCCATAAATAGATGCTTGAAGTTGTAAGGAAGATACACAAGAGATACATAAGAAATACATGCTTTAGTTTTCATTACATTTCTATATCTTTGCTTTAGTTTCTTAAGTTTTAGTTCTTTCTCTTGCTTTATTTCTTTGTTCTATATTCCATCCCTTAAGTTATGGTTTTCATTTCCCTTCCTCAATATCAAGTAAGTTAATTTTATTATTTGTTATTTACTTTTATAATCAAAGTTATAGTTAATTTAATTTTAGCTTTCATTGTTAAAATTTATCATTGAAGCTTAATATTTTAAAATCAACTCAAGGAATTTAATTTTTCTTTATATTAACTTTGAGTTCTTGTTCTTAATATTTTTATTGAAGATAATTACTTTTCTTTATTTCTCAAATATTTATGTTGATAGATTATTTAAGTATATAACCGATTGGTATATAATTAAACAATCTATAATCTAAACTAATGTTGGTTGGTTAATCAATAATCAATTTGAGAACAAAGATTAAGTCACTAAATAAGAGATTTCTATTTAGTTTCTTAACTCAATCAAATTATGGTTTTAAAGTTATTTTAGTAATTAATAAGAATACATCGATTGATTATTCTTATTAGTTCATTAATTTGATTCTAGAAGATTTTCTAGAATATAATCATTTAGGGATTCCAAATGATTCAAGATTGAGAAATTAATTATATTTAATCATATTTATGATCAATGATTAGTTAAGTAAAGATTTATTAATTCCTTGGGTTGGTTCTTTCTAAATTTGATTATTCTCACTTATAAATTTACTTTTTACACTATTACATAATTACTTAATTTTCCTTTCAATCTCAACACAAATCCCCCCTTTGTTATAACTAAATTGAGTGTAACTAATTGAACTAAAGTCCTCGAGAGACGACTAAGGTTGTTCACCTTATACTATATTAATTTAACTTTTTATTTGACCCGACAATGACAGCGTGTCAATGGCTTCCCTTTTTCTTTTTACACACCACACATTAAAATTTTACAGTTTTACAATTAATAGGATCGTCGTACGGGATCAATAATTATCTAAAAATTATTCAGAACATATATTTGTATTCACAATGACATCCTTAATAGCCTTGACCAACGACATCACAATTAGAGATATTTGGTCTGACACCTATATTTTAATTCATCAATTTAGGAGTTAATTTCAACTATATAAATCCCAATAAATTATGAGTTATCATAATAAATTCTAATTTATTTATTTCTAAATTTTGGGACATTAATCAATCTATATTTAATTATTTTGTTAATTATTTCTGTAACACCTCTTTCCTCAAAATAACAAAACCCAAAAACCAAAGAAAATTTTTCACGGTTTGTCATCATTCGTAACAAGGGGTTTAGGGACCATACAACGTAATATCCATCATAAACATGCATTAAGTGATAATTTGGTGAAGTTTAAGGCTCAAGAGATTGGAAATTTACACAAAGGAAAGGAAAAGTCAGCCAAGACTCAACCCATGCCAAACAAGCCTTGAAATGATTGATAAAACATGTTAAAAAGATGCACCTTTAGTTACATAGGCGTGCCATGATCCAATAACATCAACCAATTATCAAAACTTATGAAAAATAGTGAAAATGGGGTCATGAATCGATTCAAAAGGGTACTTAAATCGATTCATGCAAATCTGAAGTTCCTGGGGGCCAAAATTAGGTCCATGAATCAATTCACACACACCAGGAATCGATTCATACGTTTCTAGGGACCCATGAATTGATTCCCATGTCCTGTGAATCGATTCACACAGTTCTAGAACATACCTAGGGAAAACAATAGCTCATGAATCAATTCACAAGCAAGGAATCGATTCATGATAGTAATTATGCAGATTTTTGCATTTTGGCCATCTTTTCATCTACCTAAATGGCCCATTTTAGCTCCGATTGCCATGAAACCTTACGGAACACATGTTTTCGCCATTCTGGAACTGTTGGCACCATCTGTTCGTCAAACTTCCATCATATGCTCAAGATACGTGAAAAATGCATTAAAGTCAAAAGTAAACCTATGCACTAAACCATTCAAATGGGCTCTAAACTGTACAAGGCCTATATTCACAGTTTCTAAATGTCATGGAGAACCCATTGGTCCCTTCTGAGGGTCCCAAAACCCACTGGATCTCAAAATCAACCCTTCCATTCCTTAGTTTCAAATAAATTCACCTATAATGCAATACATGGATTCATTACCATTATTCGATCAATTCACACCCTCACCTCCTACACGCACACACATCAATCCATATCTCACTCAAAATCATCTGCCAATATCAATCAACTCATCGCAATTCACCTGGACATATTCAATCATACATTACTATTTGAATCCAAATGGCTCCATGCCATAATTAAGGATTCACAATCACAATTCTAATTCCTAGTTCATCATCAACAATTATCACTACCATGCCATAAATTAGATCTAACGCAAAGTCTAATAAAACACCATAGCTAGTCATTATGCTATCACACACATAGGCAATACCTATACATTCATGTATTCAATTACTCCACATAACTATTACACAGTCAATAATTCCATAGCGTCCTTGACATTGATTTCCCCCTCATGACCTCATTTAGTGCTCTCCTTTGCAGTGTCCATCAAAACCTACTATCATTCACTTAAAACTACAATGAAAAGAGGGTAAGTGACTAGAATTAAGAATTAATATAGAAAAGAATAAACACACATTAGGAAAAGTGTAATCTCGCTACATCCCTATTTAACAATAGTATTTATTATCACTTTTCATTCACTACTATTAAATCATCATCATCAAGCTAAACCACATCAGAATCACTAACACACGTCATTTCTAACTATTCATTTCATTTCGTATAACACCCCATATATATAAACACATTCACATCGGTTCATGCATATCAAAACATATAAAAGCACAACTAACTCTCAGATAGATAATACGACGCCCTAGTATCCAGATACTAAAAGGATCGACCTTCAGCTGGGGGTCTGACTTGACACCCCATGAACCCGACTTAGTTTACCGAGCCCGACTTGGCTCCCCCTCAACTACTAGGTAGCTCAACTGGGTTCGACTTCACTACAAAAGCCAAAAACGAGGGTAACATATACCATTGGTCATCCTCAACCACATAAATCATATAAATTCAATTACTTACCTTAATTCCTTACTCAACATGGCATAAAAGCCTCACCTTACACTCATTCAAGGCTGCCACACAGACCCGATCCGTGAATCTTCACCAGGGCGGCCATACAGACCAGGCCCACAAGCATAATACCATGCCAATGTAATTAATAACTGACAGGGTCTGCAAGCGCATAGGTTATGTCACGTGATATAATAGATTATCGTATCCACATGGACTATTTTCAAAGTACCGATATATTGAAATTTAATTATCCACACAATTGATTTTCAGGTTTTTGTAAAATAGGACACAAAATGAAATAAATATAAAAATAAAATTTACTTAACACGTAAAAATAGAGTTGAGAGTATCTTGAGATTCTGGGGGATCAAGACATTATTTTATGTTATTAAGTTTGCTTTCATAAATAAGAATCAAATTAAGTTTTCCAAGGCAGATTTTCCTTAAGCTAATTAATATATTCCTTGTCACACCTCGATTTTCTGGACCTGAATCCCGATGTAATCAAGATAATAATTAATAAAATATGAGTAAGTTTTTCATGTTTAAAATAATTTCAAGACACCACAAAGATTACATCAAGACCCGAACCACAGAAAACCAATGAGGTTCAATAATTTATAAACTGGATCGCTAATTAAAACACCCACATGTGTATACAAAATAATTTGAGTTTACAGCAAAGAAGATATGGAAAAAGGCTCAAGCAATCATGCAATTTCATAACATAAGCCTATTAGGCCATAATCAACTACGCACATAAATCGTAATCATATGTCATCAATTATAATTAGCCTCTACTTGATACATCCCTCACCAAATGGGATCAATTCAAATATCATCATCATATGTATATATTATCATAATCATTCATTCACATGTTAAGCAATACATATTCACAAAGCATCCATCATCGATATCATCATTCATGATTTAATTCATTACAACATATTTAATGATTGCTGCCGGCCAAGGCTTTCCGTTACAACTATTTACCTTCCTCAAAGACTTTAACTCAAAGGCACACTCTCTTCCCATGACAACCCTGCATTACAATGCTAAAAAGGAGACAACATGGGAGAGTGAGTTATACATTCAAAACGATGAATATAATACATTGTTATTATGTGTACATGTGTTCAACCAACATGTGTGTTTTGCTATAAATCATCAATTTAATTAAACCATCATCAAGATAGTATCTTAGGCATACAAGCCTCATTATTCATAATTCATGTAAAGCATAAGCACAAACACATACACATTCACATAGCCCTACATCATTATAGGCATTAATAATTTTCATCATTAAGTCATTTAAATCTTTAATCAATTAACACTCTCTCAAGAGGTTCTCATCTCTGTTTGGTCATCTCCATCTCAAATGCCATGCACTTATGGCTAATGCATATGTCAACTATTTAATGCATATGCAATAGATCCATTTCAATCACTAATGCACACATGGTATCTCAAGTGATCGCAACCACTTATAATTCAATCTCATATTGGTTTCCCAGAACGTATGGGGTACTCCATTTTCATAACCCCACAAGGCTTTCTTCGTGATCGCAACCACGTTTCATTCATTTCACATTGGTTTTCCGCAACGCATAGGGTACTCCATTTATAGTCCCGCAAGACCAATTTGAATTTCAATACACTGGTGATCGCAACCACCTTTATCATATCAATCTATCATATGATCGCAACCATAGACTCATTCCCCCACGTATAGGGTACTTAATCTCATAGAATCCCGCAGGATCTTTATCATTTCAGTACTCATGATCGCAACCACATTCATCATTTTCAACATATTGGTGATCGCAACCACCTTATTCATTCACATATTGGTTTCTCGCCACGCATGGGGTACTCCCATCATATAGTCTCGCAAGACCATTGACTTGATCGCAACCACATAATCAATGTTATGCCATGCCATGAATGCAATAATGCAATAATGCATATGTCAAATCTTAACCTCGCAAGGATTTCTCACCCTCTCATTTAGGGGTATATTACATATTTAGTTTTGTTATCATTGGCATACAATTAATCACAAGTCCCTTCAAGGCACAATATTTATATTTTCATAAATCCACACATGGCAATCATAGCATATCAATCATCATAGCATTAGTCCATGCATGGAAACCAACAAGATATTTTAAAACATACATTCAGCAATCATCATTTTATCTCATACATACAAGTCAATACTTGCATTAATCATAATGGCACCACACTCATCAATAATAGCATTCAAGGGCATGTCCAACAACATCCCTTTTCATTCAACAATAACATTTATCATTCAGTACGTGTGGCATCATCCACTTTTAATCATCATCAACATCATATCAAATTCATTGATTTACACAACCTATTGCCATTCAATTGTCCCCTTATTAATTTCATTATCATACAAGGTGTGCCATATAACCACATCGTTTACTTTTCATCATTAATTATTATCACGTCAATAGTGGTGGACATTCAAGTTTTCATAACATGATTTAGGTCATATACATATTTTCTCAATAAACGAGATGAACATCAACACCACCAAGACACACCACAAATCACACACCCCTAATACTATCTCTTGTTTTTATATAATAAAAAAGGGTTTTGGGCAATAATGAGCCCATGACAAATTTTAATATGGAGACATAAGAAAGGTTCACTTTTAGTCTTAAAAATAGAGGGACATGTTATCACCTATTAGTCCCAATTTGGCAATCATAAAAAGTTGGGTTCAAAACCCTCTTAAACTTGAGTTTTACAATGTAATGGGTCCGGTAATTTACGCCTCATTAGAGTTAGAAAACTCCAATTGAGGTAAGACTAATTTTTAAACCTCTGTAGCATTATTATCTATAACTTTCATGTAGAAGTCGGAGGCCAAAAATGTCATTAAGATGCCCGAATGGGCCAAAAACAGCAGAGGATTTACAGCAGTTAGAAAAACAGCATAACAGTGGCCATATGAATCGATTCATCCCTTGCATGAATCGTTCATGCATTCCTTGTAACATCCTATTTTTAATAATAGTCCCATTTTTGTAAATTATGAGGTATAGAAGGTCTATAAGTGTTAATCAATGAATAAAACACTCTATGGATGGTATATAATACACCAAAAATTTTATTTTTGGGTATAATTATAGGATTTACATAGACCTTTAATGATAAGATTCATTTTTCGAGTGAAACATGCCTTAGAAAGGACTGTCCGAGTGAAAAAGGCACCCTGTTCCGAGTGAAAGAGAAAAATTCCGAGTAAAGGTAGAGATTCCGAGTGAAGGTTAAGTATTCTAAGTGGAAGATGGCCGAGAGAGTTTTTCTGAGTGGAATCCTTGTCTCAGAGGCAATTCTGAGTGAAGAGGGTTTGATAGAACCTCTTCAGGGTGAAAGAATTCGAGTGACTCACCTTGGAGTGACTCACTGCCGAGTCAAATTGCTTAGAGAGACTCGTTTCTGAGTCAAATGCCTTCAAATGACTCATTTCCGAGTCAATTATTTTGGAATAACTCGTTTCCGAGTCAAACACCCCAGAAAGACTCATTCCCGAGTCAAGTATTTTCCAAAGACTCATTTTTGAGTCAATCATGGTCAGACGTTGCAATTCTAAATGAAAGATTCACTGAGTGCCTTCATTTTCGAGTGAAGTATAGAGGAAAATGTATTTTTGAGTGGAAGGATTCCGACTGGGGACATACGGTGTATGATTGCCCAGATGTGTCAATCCTGGAATGAGATTCCGAGTGAGTGGACAACTATGAGGGAGAATCGGTTTCTGAAAAGTCTTACCGAGTAGAACCGTGTGTGTGTGGAGACTCGGATTTGGAATGGATTTACCGAGCGGAAGTCTGAGTGAGAGAGGAATCGGACTGGATTATTATACTAGGTGGACCACTAATTGAGTGGTGTGTTAATTGCTAAGTGAATGACAACAAGAAAGAAGAGCCAGTTTTAAGGTAATTCACCGAGTGAGAACTGATTAAGAGTTGAGTCGGTTTAAGAAGTTTCTGCCGAGTGGGAACTTGAGAGCTTTGAGTCGGTCTGGAATAAGTTAACAGAGTGAAAAATTGATTGAGATGACTCGGACTTGAGTGATGATGCCAAGTAGACAGATTGAGAGTTGACTCGGTTTTGATATATATTGCTGATTGAAAAACTGAGTGAAGAATGACTCGGTTGGGAATAAATTGTACCGAGTGAAAACCGAGTAAGAGGAGTCGGTTTGGGGAATGACTACCTCTGGTTGGATTTCGCTTAAGCGAATGAATTCCTCGCTTAAGCGAGTGAAGAGTGGAATAAGTCAGGCTTGTGTGTCTCGCTCAAGCGAGTCAGAATTCACTTGAGCAAAACTCCCTTCTGCCAGTGTAATGTATGGCACTCGCTCAAGCGACAGGGTTGTGAATAATTATGAAATGGGTAGAATTGTATGCTGTCCTAGGATTCTAGTTTATTTTTGTATATTGTTGCTTAATTTTGAAGTTGAAAACATATGAATTTGATTCTGACTTCTTCATCAAAGTTGTAGATCTTTTTGTTATGTGAATTCTAAGACTTGAATCAATTGATTTGGATATGTCTAGCAAAAGTTATAGCCAAAATACTACAGCATGTCCGAGTGGAATATTTATCCCATGTTTTATGTATATATTAATATTCTGGGAATTATACATGCATAATTAGCCTTTAATATCTTCACAAAAGTTGTATATATTTATGTTATAGATCCATAGAAAGTGGTTCCAAGTTAAAAGGACGATTATAGCTCAAGATATGTGAAAAACAGAGTGCTAGGAGTTGGTATTGACTTGGTTCTGGACCATTTTCGCCCACGCTCGCTGACTCCGCCCAAGCGAGGCTTGTATGTCTCGCTCAAGTGAGTTGGAAACTCGCTTGAGCGAAGTGACCCCTGTAACTCTCTTTTCCCTTTTAACACTATGTTTCCCACTCACTTCGCAGGAGAGAATGCCATTCTTCAAAGGCCATTCGCTCGGGCAAATTTTGTCCAGTGGTTCATTTCATTCGCCTTCTTCCGAGCGAGACCCCATTCGCCTGAGCGAATTTCACCCAGCAGCCAAATACTGATACTGGGCAAGCTCGCCCGAGCGAGCTTCACTCTCGCCTAAGCGAGAATTGCCCAGAAACCGACTGCCATGTAAGGGACTCTCGCTTGAGCGAGAACCCATCTCGCCCGAGCGAGATTACTTGAAAAACTACAGAATGTGGAATTTGGACAATACAACTTTTATTTTTTTTAAAACTGGGAATTTTGTGGTGAGAATTAGTGATTGGTGTCTTCATGAAAGTTTTAGATAATTGTGTTATGAGTAATTTAGAACTGGTCCCATGCGAAAATTATCTTTGTAGCTCTAGAAACGTTGAAAATACTAACATATGTACGTTTTGAAAACTCTCTTTGAGGCAGTTTTTTATTCTGTGGATAAGTGGTGTTTCTGTTTGGAATTTGGATTTATGGTCTTCATGAAAGTTATAGATAATTCTATTATGGAACTACAGAAAGTGGAATCACTAAAAAGGATTTGATTTTCTCATGTTATGGCTGTTTTACTAACGTATGTTGCTGTTGGAAATGCTGAAACTTACTTATAATGGTTATTATGGATGAAAATGATATTTCCCTATAGGTAACAATTTATTATTGAATTCTTGAGTGACTATGAATTGTTATGGATGATGTTGAGTGTCTAATGAGTATCATACAGTTTGTATATGATAAGAGTCTAGTTTGCACTAGTTTTAGAGTTATTTTTGTTTAAGCTTTTAGGTTGTTCATGCTAGTTTTCCCCTTAATTCCAAGTGTTTTCTTTTGTTCCACACATGTTACTTGGGTGTCTCTATTTTGCAGGAATAAATCTATGTTAGGTCTATAAACCTTGAAAATGTGGCATTTGAGGAAGCATTGGATAAATGGAAGAGTTTCAAGCTATGAAAAAGCAGCAAAGTGAAGTCCAGAGAAACCCACTGGCAGTGGGTTTTTCCCACTGCCAGTGGATCCTGCTGCCCTATAACAAAAACTTGCACAAATTGGGGTCCAGAGAAACCCACTGGCCGTGGGTTTTTCCCACTGCCAGTGGATCTTGCTTCCATGTAGAGAAAATGCATATCTTGGGGTCCAGAAAAACCCACTGGCCGTGGGTTCCCCTGTTTGAATGCCCAAAAATGTAAAAATTGGACCTCCAGTACGATCCACTGGCCGTGGGTTTTTCCCACTGCCAGTGGGTTTTTGTACGCACAGCAGTTTCCTTATTTTAGGGAGCAGTTTCTGAGGTTTAATGGGACAGTTTTTGAGAGAGGGGGGACGCAGACATTTTGGAACATTTTTGGAGAGAAAAAGAGGGAGTTTTCACCTGGGATTATTGAGGAAATCAAGACCATAGGCATTGAAGAACATCATTTGGGCAGAATTCGAAGGGATTCGCAGGCACAAGTGAGAGCTTTGCTTCGTGTTCTTTACTTTCTTCTTGGGTTTTCTCTTTCTCTGTAATTTCTGAATTTGATTCCATCATTGGGCTGTGGTGAATTGAGCATGTGTAGCTAAACTTTATCTTGGGATTAGGGTGTGACAATGCTTATGTATTGAACCTCTTTTGGATTTTTCTGTTTGTTAATTCATTGCTTCTATTCAATTTCCATGAACGCGTAATGCTTTTGAATACCTAGAGATAGGATCAATTGAAATTAAACTCTAAGAGAATCGAAAGGTTAATTAGTTGTTTGAACGCATTAAATTGAACTTAGAATCATAGGTCACGAAAGTGGGTATGACAATTCAAGGTTTAATAGGATTTCACTGTTCTTAACAAGTTCACATAATAAATCGAACGCGGTTCTTTATTATTTAGGCACATTAATGTTACTCTGAGAAGAGGGCTTAATTAAATTCGAAAATCCAACCTTAGAGCGTGAAGTAATAAATAGGAAGGTTTTAGGAAAATTAAATACATAGCATAATCATATACCAAATCCCAAGAGCTTCACCATCATTTGTTCTATTTCAATTTCAGAATTCATTTAGTTCTTTCAGATAGCATTTCTTTTTAACTTTTGCTTTTCTTAATCTTCTACATTACAATCCTAATTTCACAATTTTCTAGATAATTGAACCACTGTGAAAACTTGTACTTGGGCACAATCTCTGTGGGACGATAACTTTTTATTACATGATACCTCGTGCACTTACGGGCCTATCAAGTTTTTGGCGCCGTTGCCGGGGATTGTCCCCCAATATTGGTTAAACGGTGTTTTGATTAGACTAGATTTTTATTTTTTTGCATAATTTTTTTTTTGTTTTTCTTTAGTTCTTATTTTTTCTGCAGAATTACGTTTTGGTATTTGTTGTTAGAGGATTTTGCAGGTTTATATATGAGAAGGAGTCATAGCCTTGAGCATATTTTCGATCCAGAGATTGAAAGGACCCTCCGTAAGATCAGAGCACTTCGGAAGCATCTTGAACAGGAAAAGCACCAAGCTTCAAGTTTAGCTACCGACACACACATGGCAAACCAGGACAACAGAGCGCTTCGTGATTTTGCAGCGCCCAATGCAATGGGTAGGAGGTCTAGCATCACAAGACCCAACATTGAGGCGAATAATTTTGAGTTGAAGCCATCCTTGCTCTCGATGGTTCAACAGAATCAATTTGGTGGATTACCATCTGAGGATCCCAACTTACACTTGCAGATATTCCTTGAGTATTGTGACACGCTCAAGGTGAATGGGGTCTCAAGCGACGCAATTAGGCTTAGGCTTTTCCCATTCTCATTAAGGGATAAGGCTAGAGCTTGGTTGTACGCTCTTCCAGAAGTGTCAATCACCACTTGGGAGGAGCTGTCCCTCGCCTTCCTCAACAAATATTACCCCAGGAGCAAAACTGACCAGTTGAGGAAGCTGATTATCACCTTCAACCAGAAGGAAGATGAGACCTTGTACGAAGCCTGGGAAAGGTACAGGGAAATGCTTCGGGAATGCCCACATCATAGCATTGAACGTTGGTTGACCGTTCACATTTTTTACAATGGGTTGTCTCCGAACCAGAAGGTGACCTTAGATGCCGCAGCTGGTGGTGCCTTCATGAGCAAAAACATGGAGGAAGGTTACAACCTCATTGAGGAGGTCACCCAAAATACATACCAGTGGTCATCTGAACGGAGCCTACCAACAAAAACTCCAGGTAAGTATTCTTTAGATGTTATTTCCCTTCTTACTGCTAAGGTAGAAGCACTATCTGTTAAATTTGATAAGTTAGGAACAGGTGCTTCTAATGTGGTGTGTGAATTGTGTGGGGTTACAGGTAATGGCACAACAGGTTGTCAGCTTGGTGTATCCCAAGGCCCCGAGGCTGAAATACAACAAGTGGATGCTATTGGGAGTTATGATGGAAATTTTGGGAACAACTACAAACAACAAGGCGCACCTGGTTTCCAAAATAGACCACCACTATTCCAAGGCAACCAGAATAACTACGGACAACCACAAGGACCCTTCATTCCTCAAAAATCAAAATTAGAGTCCTTGATGGAGACGTTTGTAGCTACTCAACTAAAGCAGAATGATGAGTTCTCCAATGCCATCAAGAACCTAGCTGCAAAGGTGGACTCGCTTGCCACTCACAACAAGATATTGGAAACTCAGATTGCTCAACAAGCTTCCAGCTCTACTAGAATTCCAGGGACATTTCCCGAAAAACCAGAAGCAGGTCCATCCAACCACGCCATGGCTGTAATGCTTAGGAGTGGTACACAATGTGAAGGTCCAATGCCGCCAAAGGAAAAACAAGTTGAGAATGACCTTAAGAAGGATGAGACCGTATCACCTCCACCTGCTATGGAAGAAGAAAAACAAGAGAAGAAGGGGGAGGTTAAGCCATTTCAACCTCCAATTCCATTTCCTCAGCGCTTGGCCAAGGCCAAGTTGGACAAACAGTTTGGTAAGTTTTTAGAAGTTTTGAAAAAACTATACATTAATATTCCTTTCACAGATGCTTTGCAGCAAATGCCTACATATGCAAAGTTTCTGAAGGATATCTTGTCCAATAAAAGAAGGTTGGAAGATAAGGGTACTGTAGCACTTACTGGAGAGTGTAGTGCACTGATCCAAAGAAAGCTACCACCCAAGCTTCAAGATCCAGGTAGTTTTTCTATCCCATGCATGATTGGTGATATGCCAATAGATAGAGCTTTATGTGATTTAGGAGCTAGTGTTAGCCTGATGCCTCTATCTATTTTTAAGAAACTGGGATTGAATGAATTGAAACCTACTAGGATGACCTTACAATTGGCTGATAGATCTATTAAGTATCCTGTAGGTATTTTAGAGGATGTTCCTATTAGGGTAGGAAAAATTTTTATCCCTACTGACTTTGTTGTGCTAGAAATGGATGAGGATTCTATGATCCCCATTATATTAGGTAGGCTATTTTTAGCAACTGCAGGTGCCGTGATTGATGTTAGAAATGGTAAGTTATCTCTGACTGTAGGGGATCAAAAGGTTGAATTTAAATTGATAGATGCTTTGAAAAAACCTTTTCATGATAATGTTTGCTGTAACATTGAATTAGTTGACCAAGTGGTGAAGGAAGAGATTCTTCCTAAGGATCCACTTGATTTTGTTTTTCTGAATGAGCCTACAGGAACATCCAAATGCAGTAAGGGTTATGCACCATTGAACAATGATACTGAAGTCATGTGTGACAAAGTGGTGAACCCAAATGTGGAACTTAAGCCTTTAAATTCTACACTGAGGTATGAATTTCATGGCTCTAATAGGTTTTTGGTTGTAATTTAGGTATAGCGTCCGGCTGAAGACGTTAAACTTAGCACTTATGGGGAGGTAACCCCATGGTTCCATGGTAATCTTAAATTTCTTTTTCTTATTTGAATTTATGTGTTCTGTTTTAAAAAAAATAAAAATAAAAATTAAGAAAAAAAAATCTCTTTATTATTTCTTGGTTTCCTTCTGTGATTCGTTTTGGGGTTATTACATATTGATTTATCTTTGATGAATAATAATGTGTAATCCTATCTCAATTGCATGATTGATTGTCTTTGTTGCATGTTTCTCTTGTATTTTTTTTATTTTTATTTTTATTTTTTTTCTATTTTGAATGCATGCATGTTTCATGGATTTCTTTGTTCATGTTTATATAAGTTTCACTGTACATCGCTCTCCCTCTTCTGAACAGTGAGGACACTGCTCAAGTTTAGTTTGGGGTGGTAGGTACGATGAAACTTATTCTGAGCCTTTTGCAGTTTGTCATTTCACTTGATTTTGTTTGATTACCTGTTGCATTTTCCTTTCGGTTTCATTTTATCATGTTAGGATGTAGTTTGCATGCATTCTGTTTTTAATGTGTTTTCATTTAGGACAACATAGCTAGTTTTCTAGTGATCATTGTTGCCGTAAATTGTTTCAGTTTGGATTGACGTAATTTTAGGGCCATGTGGAATCCAAATAAATAAATAAAAAACAAATAATTTGTTATGATGATTGCTTGATTGTCTGGAGGTACTATGCTTTATGATTCTGTGTTTTCTCTGACTAGGTCTATTTCACCCACCATGTATTTTGAGAGCTTTTGAGCCAAAATAGGGTAGCCTTTGAACATAATCATTTAGAAAACCCCTGTTTTCTTCTATTGAGTGTGTCATACGTTTAAAGCGCTCTAGAACTTGGCTTGCGACTAATTCAAAATGGTTGGCGATTACTCGTTATGGAATAAAAAAGGCACCGTAGGTTTTGTTCTTTAGCCTCTGAATTTTGAAAGTTATAATACACCATTAGTTGCCCTTTGTTGAACCTAAACTGTTGGTTTTTGTTTTTGAAACCCTTTGGTAATTGGTTTGATAAATTCCTGAGAAAATAACATAAATTCAAGGATGGCAACTAGAATGAAAATGGCTAAAAGAAAAGTGAGTTTTAGTTGGGAAACAAAAATAAAAAAAATGATTTTGTGTTTCCAACTAAAGAAAAGAATTGTTGGGAAAAACAAAGAAAAGGATGAAAGCAAGGTAGAGAAAGGAGTTAAGTTTAAAAATGAAAACAAAAAGGATTCCTTAGAAGTTTTTGAAGGAATAAAAAAATATGCTTTCTGGTTTGCCTTCTGAAACTTAATTATTCTCAGAGATTTCATTGGATAATAGCCCTTTGAATTTCCTTTTTCTTGGTATCTATTCCCGCATCTGTGAACCCATGGCCCCATTACAACCAGATGAAAGACCTTTTGACCATAACTTGTTTTCTAGATAACTGTGGAGATTAAGGTCACTTGCCAAGCCTATGGTAGTGTCTTGAAATGTTATGATTTGAGTGATTCTTATACACAAGCTTAAATACTTAGAGAGAAATGAAAGGATGTGTGTCTATAGCCTAGTCTTGTGAGCATAGTATGAATAATTGTGTGGTTCCTGTTTGGGTAATCTTGCAATAATCTATTAAATTTCTTTTCTCTAATTGGGTTCCTCAAGTTGTTCTGAGTTCATCATTCTCTATTGTTCATATTTGTGGTGATGATAATTGCTTGAGGACAAGGAATGTTCTAGTTTGGGGTATTGATAAGAGTCTAGTTTGCACTAGTTTTAGAGTCATTTTTGTTTAAGCTTTTAGGTTGTTCATGCTAGTTTTCCCCTTAATTCCAAGTGTTTTCTTTTGTTCCACACATGTTACTTGGGTGTCTCTATTTTGCAGGAATAAATCTATTTTAGGTCTATAAACCTTGAAAATGTGGCATTTGAGGAAGCATTGGATAAATGGAAGAGTTTCAAGCTATGAAAAAGCAGCAAAGTGAAGTCTAGAGAAACCCACTGGCAGTGGGTTTTTCCCACTGCTAGTGGATCCTGCTGCCCTATAACAAAAACTTGCACAAATTAGGGTCCAGAGAAACCCACTGGCCGTGGGTTTTTCCCACTGCCAGTGGATCTTGCTGCCATGTAGAGAAAATGCATATCTTGGGGTCTAGAAAAACCTACTGGCCGTGGGTTTTTCCCACTGGCCGTGGGTTCCTCTGTTTGAATGCCCAAAAATGTAAAAATTGGACCTCCAGTACGATCCACTGGTCGTGGGTTTTTCCCACTGCCAGTGGGTTTTTGCATGCACAGCAGTTTCCTTATTTTAGGGAGCAGTTTCTGAGGTTTAATGGGACAGTTTTTGAGAGAGGGGGGACGCAGACATTTTGGAAAGTTTTTGGAGAGAAAAAGAGGGAGTTTTCACCTGGGATTATTGAGGAAATCAAGACCATAGGCGTTGAAGAACATCATTTGGGCAGAATTCGAAGGGATTCGCAGGCACAAGTGAGAGCTTTGCTTCATGTTCTTTACTTTCTTCTTGGATTTTCTCTTTCTCTGTAATTTCTGAATTTGATTCCATCAATGGGCTGTGGTGAATTGAGCATGTGTAGCTAAACTTTATCTTGGGATTAGGGTGTGACAATGCTTATGTATTGAACCTCTTTTGGATTTTTCTGTTTGTTAATTCATTGCTTCTATTCAATTTCCATGAACGCGTAATGCTTTTGAATACCTAGAGATAGGATCAATTGAAATTAAACTCTAAGAGAATCGAAAGGTTAATTAGTTGTTTGAACGCATGAAATTGAACTTAGAATCATAGGTCACGAAAGTGGGTATGACAATTCGAGGTTTAATAGGATTTCACCGTTCTTAACAAGTTCACATAATAAATCGAACGCGGTTCTTTATTATTTGGGCACATTAATGTTACTCTGAGAAGAGGGCTTAATTAAATTCGGAAATCCAACCTTAAAGCGTGAAGTAATAAATAGGAAGGTTTTAGGAAAATTAAATACATAGCATAATCATATACCAAATCCCAAGAGCTTCACCATCATTTGTTCTATTTCAATTTCAGAATTCATTTAGTTCTTTCAGATAGCATTTCTTCTTAACTTTTGCTTTTCTTAATCTTCTACATTACAATCCTAATTTCACAATTTTCTAGATAATTGAACCACTGTGAAAACTTGTACTTAGGCACAATCTCTGTGGGACGATAACTTTTTATTACGCGATACCTCGTGCACTTGCGGGCCTATCAGTATACTTTGGCGGTGAATAATTACGAATGACTAAATTGATATATATATATATATATATACACATGAATGCCTTGCGGATATTGATACATGTGGTTGAAACAGTAAATCCATGATTCTGAAAATTATTATATGTGATGTGTCCTTTGAGGACTTATGGTTTTCCAAGTGGTTTTGGAAATGTTGATATCATGGTATGTTAAATGATAAAGAGAATTAAAGGCATTCATGCATCATAAGCATTTGGACGCACCATAGAATTTAGGGGTTCCATGATTGCCTACCCTGGTGGGGGGTTACTCTATGATGAGTTTAAGCCCTATTTTCACGAGAACCATGGGAGTGTAGGGATCCATGGTTGTGCAAATTCGTACTGGTATATTTATTTTCATGAGAACCATGGGAGTGTAGGGATCTATGGTTGTGCAAATTCCTACTGGTATATTTATTTTTACAACAACCATGGGGGTGTAGGGATCCATGGTTGTGTAAATTCCTACTGGTATACTTATTTTTGCTATGAGCCATGAAGTGTAGGGATTCATGGTTATGCTAAGTCCTACTTGTGTCTCTATGAGACTTTTTTTTTACTGCAGTATTCCCACTAAACCAAATGGATCCAGCATGACATCATTTGACTAATTAAAGATTTATTAATATTAAATGAACTTGTTTGGCATATTCATCATATTATTATGCCTTGTTGGTTGTGTTTGTGCAATTTTATTTATTTTATATTTATTCTATATTCTGTCTCACTCTTACATTAATTTTTACAGTGAATGCTACACAGAATGAAGAGTGATGCCATGAATGGAGTTTATGTGAATTATTGCTTGGAATTTGACTTTATTTTATTTTGATGGGTTGTAATAATATAATGTTTCATGTACTGTATTTTTCTAAATCGTTTCCGCTATATATAATTATTTCATGACTTTGATTATCCACGACTAGTATGTATGATAATAATCTGCGTTTATCAACTTTTACATGACTTATTATAAATTTCAAAAATGATTTTTAAAACGTGAAAAATTTATTAAGGACGTCACATTCCTAAGTAACAAAATTGACAAAAAGAAGGCCTTGAATCTATTCAGACACTCTATAATCGATTTATACGTTCCAGGAGCTCAAAACAATGAAAACAGAGAGCCTTGAATTGATTTAAACCCTGTATGAATCGATTCAAGCATTAGAAAATTAAGGAACAGTAAATCCAGTGAGTTTGGAATTGATTCAAGCCTTTTTATGAATCGATTCAAGCCTACCCAGTATCCTCTGAATGGATTCATGATAGCACAAACCCCTTTTTATGTAGAAAATACCATATTTTCAAACTTCTAATCCCCTTAACTTTTTCATACGAATTCCAATGCTCACTAAATTTTAACACCAGCTTATATACACTATTTGTGACGTGTGGCCACTGGAGGCACTCAAAAATTCTCAAAAACAAGGGACTTGTGGGCATATATGCGTTTTACCTATTTTGAGGCACTTTTGTGCAACTCAAGGACCTATTATCATTGGAATTGGCCCATTCCAATTCCTACAAGTCATAAACTACTTATATGGGCTATTGGAACTATCACATGCCATTAAAATCACAAAAAACTCAATTTGACTCTATGAGTTTCTCAATTATGCATTATCCTTCAATCTTATGATCACCACCATCACAATTGCTATCATATTCAATGACAAGTGTTCACATTAAATCCTTATTTCTCATGACATGTACTTTATCCCCTTAAGGATGATTCATCAACAACACATCATTCCCATCAAAAGGATAGTTAAACATTCATCATTAACATATATATATACACATATATCATTTTCAATAGCCAATAATTTGTCACTCACATCATTTCACTATAAATATGGCAAGGCAAGCATCAGTATCATGATATACATAGATCACTAATTATTCTACTCATGCATTTGGAATGTAAACTCCTCTCCTACCTCGAGAGAAGGACAACGACGTTTCGTATGCTCTGACCATTCTGCCTCATTGTCTGGAACATCATCTACACCAACATACATAATATGCATACATACAATCATCAAACCATCTTAAGGCATCATCATGAATCTAAACAATTGCTAGCTTATCATAAAGCTTAATATCAAATTCTAGACTTGCTAAAACACCAATTCATACCACTGTGTTAGGTTTCAGGAATTCCTTTCCCAAAACCATGATTCTCTAGATCTAAAAGGGAAAACTACACCCAATCATCAACAATATCATATCCCTCATCAAAAGGCATCCAATATCACACAACCCATCCAATTGTCATCTTTGCCACTCAAGGTTCAACATGATCCAACATAGCCTCTTCAAAGCCATCATCAATCAACAATTTCAATTCATTAATCCATCACCACCATTATGGTTTAGTGCTCACATTCTCCTTTTCATACTCATATCAATACCTATTTAAAGGTTTCACCATCAAAGGTCCTCTACTATTTTCACTATCATTTATCATCATACAAATCATCACCTAAGATTGAGTACCTCATATCCATTTCCCAAAACCAATTCTTCTAGTCACAATATATACATTCTTAACTCTTAAGATTAGGATTCCTTAAAATTCAATAATCATCTTCCTCATTATTCAAGTCTCTCCTAACAATATCTTAACTTTCAACACATTAACAACTTGGGGCCGTTACTCTATTTTCTTGATTTCACAATTCCTCAACATCAATAATCAATATTACCCCTTAAAAAACTCATTATCATGTATATATAATCATTCCAATATCAACAACTCACAATTTTCTCATCAATTTCCCAATGCCCCAAAATCCTAATTCTTAGGGTTTTCATCAACAACCCACAATCATTAATTTTAACCATTTATATGCATCCATAGGCTAGCAATAATGTATCCTATTCATTATCAACAACAACAATGAATCCCCAAGGATTATCCAACCTAGGGTTTTGGCTCTACACACCTCCATTCATCAAAATAACCTCTAATCCCCTATCACAATACTTAAATAAACTCAAAATCATTAACAAAATCCATGGGTGATCAAAATCTTACCTCTTTCTCCTAGCTCAATGCCAAACACGAAAATGATAGACAAAAGGAGAGGGAAGGATCTTCAATCAACATCATCTCCTCAAGGTCCATGGTGTAACGAAAATGGAAAGGGAAGGAGGCCATACCACATTTAGGGTTTTAGAGGAGAAGGAGAAAAGAGAATAAGGGAAGAAGAGAAAAGAGAACAATATCATAGCCTAAAGGAAAGGGAGCCAACGTGAAAATGAGAACGGAAAAGAGTTTGGCAATTAAAATTTTACCCCTTTCATTAAAAGCTTTCCGTTTTATAATAAACATGATCTTTATTTGGGCTCAATACTTTATCTAAAAATTATTCTGAATATATATATTTGGATCCCCAATAAGATTCTTAACAGCCTTGACCAATGGTATCTCAATCGGAGATACTTGGTCCGACACCCATATTTCAACCGGGTATAATTTTGTCTCATTTAGTCTCTATAAATTATAAACATCCATAATAAATCCTAATTTAATTATTTCTAAATTTTTGGGATATATATCAATCTATATATAATTATTTACCATTTACCCCTCTCAATTAATTATTTTTTATAAATTTTGGGATGTTACATTCCTCTCGGAATCCTATTAATGTACCTAACATATGGAGAACCACGTCCAATCCCTAAGAAAGGCCCATTATCGTTTTGCAAAAATCCTTTTTATTCCTCAAAAGATTTTTGATTACTTATATGATTTTACCGAGGTCACAAAAAGTACTTCAAAACCTTAGGCTTAGTTCAAAAGCTTTCTAGTAACTAATAAATCCTTCGATCCTACTAATTACTTAAACTTATTAATATACC
Organism: Clitoria ternatea; assembly: GCA_037962975.1. Taxonomy (NCBI): domain Eukaryota; kingdom Viridiplantae; phylum Streptophyta; class Magnoliopsida; order Fabales; family Fabaceae; genus Clitoria; species Clitoria ternatea. The sequence continues at coordinate 24,400,453 of CM075672.1, read as the reverse complement.
CATAAGTATACAGTTTTATCACTTAGGTTCTTGTTAGGAATCACTAAGAGTATTGAGCATAATTTGAACTAAATGAAAAATAGAAATTTATTTAAATCAAAGTCAAAACAACGTTAACATAAAATATTGTCACACCCCCTTCATCCCAAGATAAAGAATTTAGTTACACATACAAAAAATGATATCCATACAATAACTTAATTCCATACACATAGTAAACAGAAAATAAAAGATAAATTCCTTACAATTTATTTCTCCTTCCTACGTGCTCTCCTTCTTCTGTTTTTGTGCCTTATGTTTCCTCTTGTTTCTGCTCCTTGGCCGATGACTGCTACTCCTTAATTTTTCTCACTGTCGTGGCCTCCTTTGCTCTCTTATTTATACTTGATTTTTCATTGCCTTTTTCTTCTTCTTGTGGTGCCCATTCTTCAAGTGGAAATCATGTTATTTAATCAAGCAAATTGAAGTGGCCAAATAATTCCCTCATTGCCGTGAATTATATGAGACAATAAAGAATGTAATTGAATAAAATATTATGCACATGAGACCTTGGATGAAATGCATTGGTCTTGTGCTTTTTCTAGTTGCTTGACCATGAGAATATATGGAACAAAGGTGAATGGGTTGAATAAAATATTAAGTGGGTTGAGTCCTTGTTGACCATGTGGATGCAAGAGGAAAAGGACAAATGATTGAATAAAATAATGGTGAGTTTGGGCTATGCATTGCCGTGAGCTTTACAAGAGGAATGGATGTCTTTAGACTGCATTAAAATATTAACACATGGGAGCTTTTCTTGTTAATTATACACTTAATTTAGTGTATAATTTCTTGCCAATTGTTTCACGTGCAACTTGCTCTTTGTTTAATATCCAAAATGCTTGTTAATTCATTTCACGTTGTTTGCTGTCCAAATTCTTGCACCTGCAGCTTTTCACGTTAGAAGCATGGAGTAAAGGCTTAATTAATTAATTCTTTAACTTGTGGGTCCAATAAGCTTTTGGAAGATTCAACATTTGTCTTTAATTTCCATCAGCATTTATGTACAAAACACATGGGCTGAACAATGCTTTTTAATAATGAATAAAATATGCAAAGCATGTGCAAGGGACCACTCAAAATATTAAAAAATAAAAGATACCATTCAGCTTTCATTTCACGTTGGAAGCTTATTAAATTCATGAAATTTGGTGGATCAATGCTTGCCAATTTTCACGTTAATTCATTGCCAATTTGAAAGCATTTTAACGTGAAAGTGAAGGAGATTATGGAGATGGATTTTTGTATTTTTAGAGAAACAAACACCTTAATTAATTTAAATGGAACATTTAAATATTGAATTTTGAAGAAGTAGAATTATGATTTAAGTTCTTGACATTTTGAAGAAATTAATTAATCCATCATAATTTTCCAATTCTAAAAAAATATACTATTTAAATAATCCACTTAAATTAATTCATACGAAACACAACACTTGAACAGTAATAATGAAAAGAAAACAGAAACCATGAAATTCGAGAAAAAATGATACAATAAACTTAAAATTTTAATTAAAGAAAACAGTTAAAAGTAGTGTTCTAAAACACTTATCAATAACGATCATGAATCTCCATCATCATATTCAACATATACAACACCATGATACACTTTTTGCATATTAGAATTCATAATCACATCAGCATATTTTCACACATATATCATATCCTCGTTTACATGGATTATAGATATTCAATTTCCCTCAACATAACCACCATATCCTATCATACATACACCTATCCTATCTGCAATATATTATATCAATACAATCATCAATTCGCAACAACTATCAACATCAATCATATTAAATCATTATGCTTATATATATATATATACATATCATCACATCACAATTATTATATTTCAAAAGCAATTGGTATTATAAACTACCTTTCAACCCTGTATCCTTTTGTTCATGTTCCACCATCACCAATTCATTACAATTTTATCTATATTAATTGCTTATCAAGCCGTTCACTATTATTTATAACTTCAAATCTACTCACCTAGTCTTATTATTGTACTATTATCATTTATGCACTATCAATTACAAATTATCACATTCCTCATTATTTACTTCTCATCACTTATTAGTTGGAAACATATTCCCAACACATGCAAAATGTGCAATACATATCATACATGTATAAATCATCTTTAGTCTAATTTATATAATTTACAATATAACTTCTCAATTTCACAATCATCAGCATAGTTAATTATATCTTTACTCTATTAATTCATTTACTTCTCATTTATCGTTTTTCTCCTTTTCCTTAATTACTTCCACTTTACATAAATCTTAACTCACTAGTTTTATATCTCAAATATATATACCTCTTCCTTTCACACTAAAATTTTAGTAATCACTCATATATGAATTCACCATTTTTCCTCAATATTTTCTTTTTCAATATTCATGTGTATAATCATATATTTTAAATCTCTACCTTTTCCTTAATACATTTAACTCTTCTTCGATTACTGCGTGATTATTAAACTCATGAATTTAACCATTATGGCTATAACATACCCTTCTCCTATACGTTAGAAGTGTAAATAGACTTTCTACATTAATCTTAACCCGGTACACCCCCTTACCTGGATTCCGATGCTCTTAAACAGTTTTGTATTTTATCGACAACCCAAACTCGTATAATTTTTTTGGTTGTTAATTATAAAACCCACGATCTTCGATAATCTTCCAGAGCTTCGTTTCGACTCCTACGATCATGGAAACGTATAACCCATTAGCCGTTAACAATACTTCTTGCTTATAAAACCTAAATCAAGCTCCGCAATGCCATGGAAATGAAAAATTGAAACCCCTATGCATGAATGCAATTCGGCTAAGAGAGGGAAGAAGGAAAGACATGATTTTGGAAGCACCCATTATAATAAACATCATTATCAAGCTCAAATGCACAAGAAAAAATCAAAATGGAACCCCCCATGTAAGGCCATTTTTGGCTAAAGATAAAATGAGAGGGAGAGAGAAAGCTTAAAATTAATGGATCCATAATGCTCACCTCGAAGCCTCGATTCCAAAAACACGATTAATTTGAGGTTTCGACACTGAATGAGCCTTCGATTTGGAGCTTGAAGCTTTGCCCATGGAAGAAAAATGAAAGTTTTTCGCTCTTTGCCTTATTCACGCTAGTCTCGTGGAGAAGAGGAGGAATTTCCATTTTTTAATTCATTAAGGGCGTTATGGTCATTTGTTACTTTTCTTTTCCATTTTCTTTTAAAACTTAAATTAAAACTTACCTTAACCTTCCAGTAACTAAAATTTACCAACATCTATTTTAATTAAAACTTTTAACCTTAATAACCATCCAATCAAATAATTTATTTAATTCCTTAACATTTAAGTTTTTAAAATTATTTATATTAATGATTAATGATTTCTAAAAATTTAAAATCAATTTGATGATAATTATTAATATCTTTTCGTCAATCATCGATTTTTAAATTGATTTACCAGGATGTTACGATTTCACTCAATAAGCATTTATTAAAATTTTAGGGATGTTATAATCCATCCTACCTAAAAAAAAATTTCATCCTCGAAATTACCAACCTGACTCAAATATCTCAGGATAATACTTCCGTATATCATCCTCACGTAATAAGGACACAATAAGGGAGGACCCTTACACCATCCTAGAGAAAGGACTTGAAGCATACAAAGTCCTCTCACAAGGGCCAAGACCAAAAAGGCCAAAGAGAGTATACATCGGGCCTTATCTTCCTTCCTAGTTTTGAGTGGGCCCAAGCCCAATGAAGATTCCTTGAGGATCTATTCATACTTTACTTGTAGTATACTTCTTAGTTAGATTCTCTAGGCTTATAGGGTTTATTTAGGCCTTGCAAGGTCAATAGGGCCACTTTTGGGCTATGTACACTCACTTTAGGCCATGTATAGGCCATACTCTTTTCCATTTGCACTATAGGGCCTAGGCATCATAGAGAGGCCCATGAGGGAGTCCCTTGGCTGAATTCCTTATGGCACTATATAAGGTGCTCTTTTTTTTAATTTGACACACTTGAATGCCATTTTGAGAATTTCACACTTCTAAGTGAGTTTTAGTGAGAGAAGCTCTCCCTTCTCTCTAGGTTAGAGTGATCTCTAGCAAGCTCTCATCCAAGGGGATTTCCTCCCTCTTGTTGGTGAGTTCTAAGGGAGTTATCTCCCCTTGGATTGGCCTCCCCTTCCTTTCCATACTCCATCCTCCTCCTTTCTCCCTTCCATCTTCACCTTCTCCTTCTCTTTCCCATTTTCAAATCTGAATAGTTTGAGTCTTTTTCCCCTTGTTCCATTTTGGTTTTTCCACAAGCAAGAAGATTGATCAAGGTTTGAAGAGGCTAGAAGAGGAAGAGTGTGATAGGTGTTTTGCTTATATTGAGTTTGCTGAAAGAGAATCAAGTTTGTATAATATGAACTCAATGAAATGAATGTGCCAAGTTTAAACACAGAAGTTGTAATATAGTATAGTTGTCGTTCCACTGAGGAGGTGCTAGAATGAAGACTTTAGTTTGAATTGACTTGGCAGAAAGTTTTTGTTTGGGTTTGTTGTGAATGTTGTTGAATGAAAAACAGTAAGTAACAGAATAATAGAGAATAATATTGTGCAAAAGATGACAGTAAATGAGGTTGGAAAAATCAGTTTTGTAAAACAGGGATTGGCTTCATCACATCTTTACTTCTGTAAGCTGCATAAGTTTCCATATAAGTAAATCGAAAAGATAAGTTCTACGTCACAATCAAAGTCATTTGCATCGATCCCTCGACTACAAAATTCATAAGAATGATTTCCAAACCGCTGATCCCTCAGTCACTTTGGAAACCATTCCAGCATTATCGATCGATTGTTTTGACGTTTGTTGCGTTAGACGCCATCCCTGGCTACCTACTCACAACAAGCATTTCTTTCAGGGTCTGCTTTCAAAAGTCACTTCCCAGCATACTCAAGAAAACTTAGAACAAGAAAATAGTGATCAAGTACTTTCAGGCATTAAACGCAGAAGGAAATACAGAAACTTTATCAAATCTCATTACTCAATGAAAACTTACGACAGCATTACTTCAGTGTTGAATGGATTACAGCCAATCCCATAAGGGAAATTAGTTACTCATGCCTTGCATTTTCACCATCAAAGAAATAAATACAGAAAATGGAAAGTGTGAAATGAAAAATACAGAGGATGAAATGATGTATGATGTTAGGAGATTGATCGATGTGCTCTGTTTGCAGCTGGATTTATAGGAGTTTAGGTTCAGCTTCTCTTGCCCACTTGTGTAGAACCCATGCGGCATCTTTCAGAGACTGGTGGAAACAGAAGAAGGTGGGTGAGTTGGCATCGCATTATTGGTGAATAAAGAATTAAGAAACCCATGCTATGTGAGTCACGCTTGAGCTTGATGGTCACGCTCAAGCGTGAAGGGCTCTGATGCTTTTTGATGATCTCACGCTCAAGCTGAAGTAATACACGCTCAAGCGTGGCTTTCTTGCCTTCTCACGCTTGCTCCTCGCTTAGCCTCATTCAGTTACGCTCAGGCGAGGCCTTAATATCCATTCCTCACGCTCAAGCATGTGAAGCCTACGCTTAAGCGCCCTTCATGTGCCTAGTCACGCCCAAGCTTCCTTTAGTCACGCTCAAGCGTGCTTCATGCGCAGGGTCACGCTCACGCTCACGCTCAAGCGTCTCATCCCCAGGCTTGAGCGTGAGGGGGGTCCTGATGCCTCTGTTTCCCTTTAGTCATGTTTAATCCTCGCTTAAGCGTCTAATCTTCACGCTTAAGCGTGAGATGTGCTTCATGTTTCCCAACTTTCATGCTCAAGCTTGCTTACTTTGTCTTTCCTGCAGCTTTCCACAACATTTCTTTTTATACAATGTTTAGAGGATTCATGCTTACTTCCTTCAATAATTCCTTAATTTAGCTAAAAATCTTTACAAAATTGGTTCAAATGAGTCATGAAATCAATACTTATTCAACACTTATCAAACTCTCCCCAACCTAGATTTTTGCTTGTCCTCAAGTAAAAAGAAGTTTTTGGAAAGGGACTCAAGCGTTCAAAAATCTGAGTTTCTGTTGCAGATAAAAAGTTTAGAAAACAATAATCTGAGTTGATGTCTAGGCAAATGATTTTCTTAATACCAATTCCTTAAAATGTAATGCACTATTACCTTGTTCATAAAGCATGTAACCCATTGCTGTAAGAATAGAGAACTCTCATTATTTCTTACCAGGTGTCTGTTTCGTTCATCCATCATTAGAACTGCTCAGTTAACATTGGCCGTCATTTCTAGTAAAACCAAAATTCAAATGAATAGCAAGGATCAAAAGGTCTTTTAAGGGTGTAATGAGGCTGGGTTAACAAAAAAAAAAAAAAACTTTTGGTTTTTCTGGGTTTCAAAACGCATGTTTTTTTTTTTTAAAGAAGAGCATAAGTGTTTTTGGTTGATTTAGAAGGCTCCTTTTCTGCATTGAAACTTCAGAATTTTTGTTTTACTCCAGCATTTTTATACAATCTTTGGAGAGCTTACTTATTCTTTCTGCATTTTTCTTCTCCTGCCTCCATTTGTTTCATCTTCTTTTGAGAAAATTATTTTATGCTCTTTTTCAAGATGAACATGCAGGTAAGGTAGAATTTTTGCTTTTATGCTTAGCTCAGGGCAGAGAAAAATTTTCATGCTTTTATGGCTCAAAGATGGGCTGCCAAAAAAATCGGATATTTTTATCAGGGTAGCTTTTTGGCTCTTGGCTAATTATTTTTCAAAATTGCCTTTATCATTTCCTTGCTTGTTTCTTAAGAAAAAGGTTTAATTAGAAAATCAGTCAATGCTAATTTAACAATTTCAAATGAGGCTCTCAAGTGTTTAGATTTTTCTCACCTCTCATCAAGATATAAAGGTTACTTCCTTATTCTAACAGAAAAGGGTTCAAGTCATATAAACAAGCAACAATACATGCATTCCAGTTCCTTGGTTCTTAATTAAGTCATTTTGCCTAAAAAAAAAATCAGTGTTGTTGCCTAAAAATATTGTGCTGCTTAGAAACTTTTCTTTGTTCAAAAGTGAAATCTTTGGTTGGGGTTTTCAAAGATGTTCAAAGTTTTAATCATCAAAACCGGAATAATCACAAACAAACAAGAATAATCACAAGCAGATAGGAATAATCACAGGCATATAATCTCAAACAATTTCTAAAGTGTGCTGTACTAAAGATAAAATAAAGCTATAAATTGTCAAACTAAGTAGCAATTTTAATTGTCAAAAACTGAAAGCATTAAAAAGTTTCACTCTTCCTCGGATGAGTCCTCCTCTGTTCCCAAGTCTCTTTCTGGAGGTCCCTGAGTTGAAGTTCCTGGCCTATCCTCCTGTGTAGCCTCACCTCCTCCCATAAACGGAGGCCTGTCCCCAGGCCAAGCAAGCAGGGCCTCAAACTGGGCAGGTGGCATCCATGGATTGTGTTGACCTGCAGGAATGCTATAATAAAGACCATTGTGAACATGTAACAAACCTCTATGCTGAGCGTTCTGCTGTGCTAGGAGATGGCTGTTTTGAACTTTCAGGATGTGAATGCCTTGTAAAATCAGGTTGGTTTCAATGCTGAGGGGGGGGTGGGCAGGTGCAGTGCTGAATGCTTGCTGTGCTGCTTGTGAGGCATGTGGAGGAGGTGCATCAGTGGCAGGGAGTGTTGGATTACTGCAGTAGCGCTCAATGAAGCGTTTGTCTATGGAAGGCCTGATTGGTTTGAGGTCTTGTACCTCAACACCATGAGCTGCACAAAAATCAGTGATAAAGGCAGGAAAACCAAGACTCCCTTTTACCTTTTGACCTGCCTGGGAGTACTTCTGATCAGAAATCACAAACTTGTGGATTTCATCCGATAGTACTTGGGCTAGATCAATAGAGATATCCTCTCTCATAATGCAGTATAGGAGATAACACCTACTAAAAATCAAATCAGAGACATGAGCGTTAGGTGCTATGTTAGCTAATAAGAAAGAAGTCCAAACTTGAGCAATAGTAGTCATGTCCTTTCTTAAAACTCTCATTGGTGTCTCTCCTTGCCCCATTTGAAAGTGGTGTCCTGGAACACAGATAGCGGCTTCAAGGTCATGTGTGGCAATGAACTGGTTCCTTGCAACCATGGCAGCATATTCGCAGATTTCCCCTTCTCCTAAGGTCATGATGTTCCCCAAGTAGAAATTGATGGTGTCTCTATCATATGAGAGCCAGGTACCCCGCACATAGGTTTTTCGTTCCCCCCCTCCATCTCTTGTCCACGCGTTTGCATAGAATTCTCTTACCACTTCAGGGTCAAATTTCTCCCTTGGGTAACATACTTTTAGCCAATTTCTCCTTCTTATAATCTGTAGGAAGGCATCGCATTCTCCCAAGGCCAAGTCTACTTTCCTTTCTGGTATGAATGTCCAATTTGAGATGTCTTCATACCGCTTGCTGTTGCCTTGCTTCCTGAATCTTGGAGCATCATCTTGTTTATCTGTTCGTGGTCTTTTGCCCTTGTTCTTTCGGGAACTTCTTTTTGGGGAAGTGGTGGCAGGGGGATTTGGTGCAGTTTGCTTGGTTCTGGCCATCTGCAAGAAGGTTAAGAACCACTTTGCACTTAAAATACTTCCTTTTAGGACTTTTATCAAACATTCAGCATGCATTAAAAGAATGTGAGATAGAAAAGGGACATGCATTACAATGAAAGTGAAACACAAGAACCAAACCTTGAATGTCTTTCTCTAATAATTCAGGAACAACCAAGTATAGATCATAGCATTCATTAAACATAGAGAGAAATGACATCAACATGTGCAAAAAGAAATGTATACATTCTCCCTAACACAGTAGTCATATGCTGTTAATTCAAAAAAAAGGATAGTGCAGTGGTTACCTGGAAGGATCCGAAAGTGCAAGAGAGGATTGTTTGCAAAATAAGAGTGCGACTTATGAAATGAGAGTGAAAAGACAATTATTGGAGAAGAGAGGCAGTTACAAAACTTAGAGAGTCAGAAGGTTAATGAACGGTTATGTAAGTGAGAGAGTGGGCAGTTTCAAAATTCTGCATTTATTAGCATCAGGGGCTGTTTGCCTTCTCACGCTTAAGTTCCACGCTTGAGCGCAATACAACCACGCTTGAGCGTGATCGATCTGGATGCAAATTTTGAAAATGGAAACTTCACGCTTGAGCGTGTTTTTGTCACGCTTGGGCGTAAGAATTTCGCGCTTGAGCGCAGGTTTATCACGCTTGAGCGTGTGGGCATTGCTCCTTGATATGCTTTCCTCGCTCAGGCTGGTTTTTATCTCGCTTGAGCGTACAACAAAGTTTTAATACCTGATGCTTTATCAATGTCTCGCTTGAGCGCATGTTTGAGCGCAGGTATGTTGCGCTTGAGCGCCAAAGTATCACGCTTGAGCGTGATCACCCATCTGATGCTTAGTTTAACTTTTCGCTTGGGCGCAGGGGTCTTGCTTTGAGCGTGTCAGCCTCTGATTGCTGTCCAGATCCTTTCGCTTAAGCGTAATAGGTCACGCTTAAGCGAGATCGGGTTTATTTTGTTGAAAATTTCTTTAGCAGAGGTGCCATGCTTAAGCTTGACTCTCACGCTTAAGCTTGATGAGGATGGTTTAGGACTTACCTTGGCTCGCTTAAGCTAGATTATCCACGCTTGAGCGTGGTGATGTCCTCATGTCTCTCTGAACTCAGCCTCCAACTCCAGTTTTGTTTGCCTTTGTTTGAGACTCTTCTACAAGGTAAACAGAAAATTTTTTTTTTTTTTTTTTTTTTTTTATCTTTTATTTTTATTTTTATTTTTGAAAAAATCTTCAAAGAAATAAAACATAAAAGATTGGGTTGCCTCCCAATAAGCGCTTGTTTAACGTCATTAGCTTGACGCCTGATAGATTTTTCAATATGGATCATGGAGTTGGTGGATGAGAGTGTTGAGTTTTTCCATCTCCTTGCCTAAGTCAGGCCTTGGCTTTCTTCCTTTCTGTTTTTCAAGTGCACCTTCAATAGCAAAATCAGCTTCTTCTTTTTGCACTCGAATTTTTACTTTTCTGTCATCCATATCTATGATGACTTTGGCTGCTTTCAAGAATGGTCTCCCTAGTATTAGGGGGACTTCAGGATCTTCCTCCATATCTATGACAACAAAGCTCTCATGAAATTCAAATTGATCAACTTTGACCTCAATATTTTCAGCAATACCATAAGGGGTTTTTATTGATTGATCTGCCATTTTTAAAGTCATGTTTGTTGGCTTTACTGAAAAATCCCCTATACTTTTCAGTGTAGATAATGGCATCAAATTTACACTAGCACCAAGATCTAACAAAGCTTTACTTTTTGAAAATTTTCCAACAGTAACGGGAATAGAAAAACTCCCTGGATCTTTGGTGTTATGCGGTACTGCTTCAGAGATGATAGTGTCATACCCATCTTCTTCCTCAGTTATTTCCTCAGTCAGTGTGGTCACAGCCTTGCAATGCTCTATTGGGTTTGTTTCAGTGTTTGCCCCATACTGAGGCTTCTGTTTCTCAGCAAGTTGTTGGGCTAGTTGTCCCAATTGTGTTTCCAAGTTCCTGAGTGATGCCTCATTGTTCTTTTGACTTGCTAAAGAAGTTTGCATAAATTTTTCCAAGGTGTCCTCCAATCTAGAAGTTCTCTCCACCAAAGAAGGACCATTATTTTGATATGGTTTATTTGAAGAGCTGGGCTCTTGCTTCCATCCTTGGCCTTGGTTTTGGTTACTTCTCCATCCCTGAAATGGTTGGTTAGAAAAATTTGAATTGAAATTACCAGACCTTCCTTGGTTGTTCATGAAGTATACAGTTGCTTCTTGTGATCCACAGTTCTCATTGAGATGATCTCCTCCACAAAAGTCACATCTCATTTGTGCTTGTTGGTTTACTGTAGAGGACTGTACAGCATGCAGTTGTTGCGGGAGTTTTGCCATTTGCTGTGTCAGAACTTCAATTTGTTGTGTCAAAATCTTATTTTGAGCCAAAATGGCATCTGTTGTGTTAAGTTCCAACACTCCCTTCTTTTGGATTTGTGTTCTGTCATGCTGAGCCTGGTAGTCTGTTGAGGATAAAGCTTCTATTATCCTTGTAGCTTGGTCAGCATCCACTGTCATCATTGTTCCTCCTGCTGCTGCATCTAAAATCATTTTAGTGTCAGCCCTTAAACCACTGTAAAAAATATTAAGTTGTGCAATATCTTCAAGTCCATGGTTTGGGCATTTTCTGAGCAGTGTTTTAAAGCGTTCCCATGCCTCACAAAAAGGTTCATCTTGGCCTTGTCTAAATGTTGTAATATCTGATTTGGCCTTGATGAATCTAGATGGAGGAAAGAACCTTTGTAGAAATTTTTCTTCAACTGTCTCCCAGCTGTTCAAGCTTTGATTTGGATGAGACTGTAGCCACTCCTTTGCTTTTCCTGCTAAAGAGAAAGGAAATAGTCTTAAGTATGCAACATCAATAACATCTTGGTCAAATCCCATGGTTCCAACCAATTCATAGAATGTGGCCAAGTGAGTGTACGGATCTTCACTAGACATTCCATGGAATTGATGTGAACTAATCAAACTCAAAGATGCTGGTTTCATTTCTAGTGCTCTGACAGTGTTTGGAATTGCAATGCTTGAGAAATGTCTTGGCCCTTGCTGTAAAGCATAGTCTCCAAGTGTTCTCCTTGGTGGATTTAGATTATTGTTGTTGTTCTCCATTGTAACAGAGGAAGTTTGTCCTTCTTGGAGGTTCTGCTTTGCTTTCTTGATTTTCTTGAGGAACCTATCTATCTCAGGATCAAATGCAAGCTGTTCTTTTGTACCCTGTCCTCTCAAAATCATAAATCAAGAATTCAAAGTAGCAAGGTAAAAAATAAAAACAAATTGAAAACAAATTTATTTACACTGTCTTATCAATTTAATGCTAAAATATTCAAGCTCAAATCACCTCCCCGGCAACGGCGCCAAAACTTGATAGGTGTTTTGCTTATATTGAGTTTGCTGAAAGAGAATCAAGTTTGTATAATATGAACTCAATGAAATGAATGTGCCAAGTTTAAACACAGAAGTTGTAATACAGTATAGTTGTCGTTCCACTGAGGAGGTGCTAGAATGAAGACTTTAGTTTGAATTGACTTGGCAGAAAGTTTTTGTTTGGGTTTGTTGTGAATGTTGTTGAATGAAAAACAGTAAGTAACAGAATAATAGAGAATAATATTGTGCAAAAGATGACAGTAAATGAGGTTGGAAAAATCAGTTTTGTAAAACAGGGATTGGCTTCATCACATCTTTACTTCTGTAAGCTGCATAAGTTTCCATATAAGTAAATCGAAAAGATAAGTTCTACGTCACAATCAAAGTCATTTGCATCGATCCCTCGACTACAAAATTCATAAGAATGATTTCCAAACCGCTGATCCCTCGGTCACTTTGGAAACCATTCCAGCATTATCGATCGATTGTTTTGACGTTTGTTGCGTTAGACGCCATCCCTGGCTACCTACTCACAACAAGCATTTCTTTCAGGGTCTGCTTTCAAAAGTCACTTCCCAGCATACTCAAGAAAACTTAGAACAAGAAAATAGTGATCAAGTACTTTCAGGCATTAAACGCAGAAGGAAATACAGAAACTTTATCAAATCTCATTACTCAATGAAAACTTACGACAGCATTACTTCAGTGTTGAATGGATTACAGCCAATCCCATAAGGGAAATTAGTTACTCATGCCTTGCATTTTCACCATCAAAGAAATAAATACAGAAAATGGAAAGTGTGAAATGAAAAATACAGAGGATGAAATGATGTATGATGTTAGGAGATTGATCGATGTGCTCTGTTTGCAGCTGGATTTATAGGAGTTTAGGTTCAGCTTCTCTTGCCCACTTGTGTAGAACCCATGCGGCATCTTTCAGAGACTGGTGGAAACAGAAGAAGGTGGGTGAGTTGGCATCGCATTATTGGTGAATAAAGAATTAAGAAACCCATGCTATGTGAGTCACGCTTGAGCTTGATGGTCACGCTCAAGCGTGAAGGGCTCTGATGCTTTTTGATGATCTCACGCTCAAGCTGAAGTAATACACGCTCAAGCGTGGCTTTCTTGCCTTCTCACGCTTGCTCCTCGCTTAGCCTCATTCAGTTACGCTCAGGCGAGGCCTTAATATCCATTCCTCACGCTCAAGCATGTGAAGCCTACGCTTAAGCGCCCTTCATGTGCCTAGTCACGCCCAAGCTTCCTTTAGTCACGCTCAAGCGTGCTTCATGCGCAGGGTCACGCTCACGCTCACGCTCAAGCGTCTCATCCCCAGGCTTGAGCGTGAGGGGGGTCCTGATGCCTCTGTTTCCCTTTAGTCATGTTTAATCCTCGCTTAAGCGTCTAATCTTCACGCTTAAGCGTGAGATGTGCTTCATGTTTCCCAACTTTCATGCTCAAGCTTGCTTACTTTGTCTTTCCTGCAGCTTTCCACAACATTTCTTTTTATACAATGTTTAGAGGATTCATGCTTACTTCCTTCAATAATTCCTTAATTTAGCTAAAAATCTTTACAAAATTGGTTCAAATGAGTCATGAAATCAATACTTATTCAACACTTATCAGAGTGCCCTAGATCTACCCTTCTTCAAGAGGGTAGAAGAAGTTCCTACATCATTTGGTATCACTTGAGCTTGGGAGGTTCTTTTTTACTCTTCTTCCTCCTTTTAGTTTTGGTTTCGGGTTTATTTTGCTAGCTGGAATTTTGTGTTCTTACCACTTGCTTGCCTTATTGATGCCATGTTAAAGTAGAAAAGTCATAAAAAGTTGGTGTTCTTTTGTGTTTTTGTGTTAGTTGTTTCCATTTCTTCAAATTTCTTGCATATTGCTTTGAGTTTCGGTTTCTTGTTGTTTTGTCTTGTAAAAATTTAGAATTGGCACTTTGGTATTTCAGTTAGAGGTTGTTTCTTGGTTGTTAGAAGTTGTTCAATTGTTAGTTAGTAGTTAGAGCCAAATAGGAGTTAGTTGTTGTGTGCCATGTGGAACCTTTGTCTAGTGTTCTAGGCTTTGTGTTATTTTCTCCTTATTAGCAAGTGCATAACTATGTGAATAGGAGTTAGTTCAAGCATCTTGACTAATCTCCCAAAGGTTCCATCATTGTCTTGTTAGGAGGTCTTACTTTAAGACCCTCCAAAGTCATCTCATTTTTTTAAGATTGTTAGTTTTCACCCTTAGTTTCTTTCTAGGTTAATTTTGTTTGTGAATGCACCTTAGGAACTCATCTCATATTCAGTTTTCATATTGTTGCATCAAAGAAAATTTTGTCAAAAAAGAATTGAACAAAGTCCTTCCACTCCTTTTTGGAAAAAGGTTACAAGTGTTTCACCTTAAGCAAGAAAGAGACATTTGAACTTGTTTTGGCATAGTTTCATTTTGGTATTGGGATTTTCATTAGTTGTGTGTGCATTGAAAAATACAAGAGGCATTAAAAAGAAAAGAAAGTATTCAAAAGATAAAAAGAAAAAAAAAAGCCCTATTCTCCTAAAAATTGAAAAGGGTGTTGAAAAAGAAAAAGAAGCCTCATTAAGAAAAAGTGTGAAGTAAGGGACCAAGAATCCAATCAAATTTTCGAAATTCCCTTTATACTTGAAATGAGTTGTTTGCTTAAGTCTCCATATAGTTTCATTTGAACCTTACTTTCTTAATTGTGATTGCAACTTTAGAGTCTCTAGGTTTAGGTTGTACCTACCTTTTATGTTGCATTTTTAGTTTCTTGTTTGTCTAGTTTTATCTTCAATTTTGAAATCCTTATCCATACTGTAGCCTTTATTCTTTGAACATTTATTGCTTTAGTGTCTTTTCAATCAAAAATGCAAAAATATTTTCCATTTTGAGTAGCCTTTCTTAAACATTTTTAGTTTGTCATTTTTCCTTCTCAAGCTTTGTCTTTGAAGTTGTACTTCTTTCAAACTTCTTGATAATTCCCTTCTCTATACCTTGAGGGTAGCCTATTGGAACACTTGAGGTGAGAGTGTAAATTTCTTGGGTGAACTTGACACCAAAAGAAAGGGTAAGAGTTGTGAGGAGACACTTGAGAGATACTCTTATGAGGTTTTATTTTTTGTGTTGAATTCATTAACAATTTCGTTTGGAGTGTTTGCTTGTTTTGTTTTGCTAGGTAGGGTGGAGCTTACACATCAAGGAAGAGCTTGAAGAAATTTGTAAAGGAAGCAAAAGCCTTGTAACTAATAGAACTTAGGCAAATTTTCAAATTCTTAGGTTTTGTGTATTAGGTTTTTGTCTTGTATTTTGGACAAACCTTTGGACATTGGACATTTGGACACTATTAACTTTCATTTACCCTTGGTAATTTCGGTTAGAGCTAGAGCATTTGTATTTGGTTGTTATTTCTTTTAGTTAGTTAGTTGTTGGTTATAACTAATAGTTGTTAGTTAGTTGCTTGTCTTAACTAATTAGGTTAATTAGTTAGTGGTTGGAACTAATTCTAGTTACTTCAACTAATCATAACTGAAATTAGTTTAGGTCTTAACTAGATCATAACTGAATTACTTGATTGGTTAGGGTTGTTAGACTTTGTTATAACTTCCATAACTAAATAACTACTTCTAGCTAGGGTTTGTTAGGTGTTGGTTAGTTAGTTGAACTAATTTTGTTAGGTTAACTACTTAGTGAACCGAGGTGGTTAGGTTTGTCTAAGGTTAGTTACTTATTAAAAACAACCTAGGACAATCATAATCAACTTAGGTTAAAGCCAAACCTAGGACTTCCATGAGCAACATAGGATTAACATAGTAAAAGATAACCTAGGATCTTGTTTTCCCTTACGATAGAAACCTAGTATTCATATTTTAAGATTGTTGTGTGTTTTCTTTCATTGCTTTTGTATTCATTCTCTGATAGATGTCCAATTTATATAGATTTTATGATGAAAATTGAGCAAAAGTTGGACATAATGTACAATGTTTGTTATTTTTAAGCTATATAGGATATAAATTAGGATATAAGCATTGTGCAAGTTTGATTGGTTAATAAGTGTTAGCAAATCCCAAATTTTGATGCAATTTCAAGAAAAATGAAGAAGAAAAAAGAAAGGAAAAAGAAAAGAAAGAATTTCACCGAGTTAAGAGCAAAGAAGAAGAGATTCGCTCAAGCGAAGGTCATTCTCGCTCTAGGGCCAAATTAAAGGCTCGCTTGAGCGAGCAAAGCAATCAACAGATGCAAGTTATAAGTAATCAACCGCTTGAGCGAATAATTTATTCGCCTAAGCGAATTTAGACCAGTGAGGACTGATGAAGAAGTCGCTCAAGCGAAGTAGTTTCGCTTGAGCGAAAATGGTCCAGAATGCAAAGACGAGGACTTCGCTCAGGCGAAACAACAAATGCATCAAGCGAAATTCCACCAGTGAGTTATAAAACTGAAGTCGCTTGAGCGACTCTATTTCACTCCAGCGAGATTTGTACAGAATCAAAAGTGCAAGGCTTCGCTGTAGTGGAATAACTATGGTTTAAGCGAAATTGGAACAGGCGATCATCAGCCTTCGCTTGAGCGAATCAAGCATGCAAGTGAAGCAGGACATAGAATTCCTTCAAGTTGAAGAATTCTTCTCGCTTGAGCGAGATTTAAAGTCGCTTGAGCGAGTGAAGCATTATAAAAGGAAAATAATGAAAAGAGAGGAGGCGGCAGAGAGAGAGAGAGAGATTTTTAACCAAGTGTTCTTACCTTAGACTTTTCTTATTCCTTACATTAATATTGTATGAACATGGCTACTATGAGTGGCTAACTCTCTCATTGGGATTGGAGGCAACCAATCAAGCCAGATGAACATGTGTTTGGTATTTATGTAATCGATAAATTTGTTTTATGATTCTTGGTCTTTCATTTCATGTTCATTGCTTGAATATGCTTGATCAACATTCTCTTGATTTAAGTTTACACTTGTTATTAAAAAACAACTTGTGAAAATAGATCTAAATGAAATGCTCATTGTGAGTAAATAACCAGGGATGGTATTTAACGTAGTGAACGTCTAAACAATCGTACTTAATACTGGAATGGATTTGAAATGATCAAGGGATTGACGTTATCAAATCTATTCCTATGAATTTTGTAGTCGAGGAATCGATACAAATGACTTGGATTGTGACGTAAAGAATCATATTGCAAAAGTCATTTATATAAATATTGACTGTGTATCGGAAGGTGAAAAGGTGAATCTAAATCCCAGTTGTTAAACTTTGTTATTTCAATTATATCACTTGTATTACTTTCATGTATTTCTATTATAGTTTCTTTAATTCAATTATGAAAACAGTAAACCATATCTGCCGTAATAGTTTGAAATCGATTTAAAACGATCCGTAGTGGGAACGACATTTGTTCTTTAGAACATATACTACATCGACAGTGGTCCACCTGCCACAAGTCATATTAAAACTGACCATCTGAGTGTTTTGTGAATTCTTCATACGAAAAACACTAACAAGTTTTTGGCACCGTCCGCTGCGGATCGAATTTAAATCAAATTTAATTATTTCAGTTTATGAATATAGTAGTTGTGAGTAATTTTGTACTTTTATATCTTTTTCCTTGTTAACCTCTTTGTTGTCAGTTTTGCTTATGATATTAAGAAGTCAGGGATCTAAAGAACAGGTTGAAATAGACCCTGAAATAAAGAAGACTCTGAAGAGAATTAAAGCCAAAGCAAAAGCACAACAAGAGGAAGGACAATCTTCTTCTCCAACTTCACCAACAATATCAACTCCAAAAATAGAAAATATGGAAAGACAACATCATCCACCACCAAGGCGTACTTGGGGAGACTATGCAAATCAACAAGGACCACAATACTTCTCAAGTATTGTGATGCCACAAACAAGAGCTTTGAAGAGGAAACCAGCCTTTCTAAGTTTGATAAGTGCTCATTAATTCACTGGAATGTCCAATGAAGATCTGTACACTCATTTGGCAACCTTCTATGAATTGGTTGGTACCATAGGTTTTGGTCAGGAGGATATGGAGACTGCATATCTTCCTTTATTCCTATTTTTATTGGCTGGAAGAGCTAAGGAGTGGTGGCAATCACATCTCAATCAGAGCTTGATTAGTTGGTCTGATGTAGAAGAAAAATTTCTACACCATTTCTTTCCTCCATCAATATTCATAAAAGCTAAATCTGATATTTCAACATTTCATCAAGGAGCTGAGGAACCATTTTATAAAGCGTGGGATCGCTTTAAATCACTGCTTCGCAAGTGTCCTAATCATGGTTTTGAAGACATTGCTCAACTGAACATTTTTTATAATAGACTTCGACCAGATACAAAAATGATTTTAGATGTTGCAGCTGGGGGCATAATGATGACAGTTGACGCTGATCAAGCTACAAGAATCATACAAGCCTTATCCTCAATGGATTATCAAGCTCAGCATGATCGTCAACAAATTTAGAGAAAAGAAGTTCTAGATTTGAACACTTCAGATGCTATTTTGGCCCAAAATAAAATCTTGACTCAACAGATTGAAGCTTTAACTCAACAAATGGCCAAACTCCCACAACAATTATATTCAGTGCATTCTTCACAGCCAATACTGCAACAAAGTGCAAGATGTGATTTCTGTAGAGGTGAACATCCGAATGGTTATTGCGGAGCACAAGAGGAGACAGTCCATTACATGACTAACTAAGGTAAACCAAATAATTTCAATTCCAATTATCCTAACCAATA
The DNA here is from genome assembly GCA_037962975.1 of Clitoria ternatea. Lineage (NCBI taxonomy): Eukaryota > Viridiplantae > Streptophyta > Magnoliopsida > Fabales > Fabaceae > Clitoria > Clitoria ternatea. The sequence goes on along the minus strand of CM075672.1, from coordinate 24,381,672 downwards.
ATTTTAGGGATGAAGGAGTAATCAACATCAAGGACAAGGATGGAAACAAGAACCAAGTTCTTCAAATAGACCATATCTGAGTAACTATCATTCTTTGATGGAGAAGACTTCAAGATTAGAGGACACTTTGGAGAAATTCATGCAAGCTTCTTTAACAAACTAGAAAAACACTGAGGCATCAATAAAGAATCTGGAAACTCAAGTGGGACAACTGGCCCGATAGATTACTGAAAATCAACGACCTCAGTACGGAGCAAACACAGAGCCAAATCCAAAGGAGTATTACAAAGCAGTCACAACAAGGAGTGGTAGATAATGTGGAGTTAAGTTGCCAAAAGAAAAAGAAGAAAAAGAGATTTTGAAAGAAAGAAAAGAAAAAGAAAGAGAGTCTTAAAAAGAAAAGGGAAAAGAAAAAGAAAAAGATATGGAAGAGTATGAAAAAGAAATAAGTGCAGATGTAAACAAAGAAAAAGAAAAAGAGAAAAACAAAAAGAGTGAGTTTGAGAAAGGCAAAGGCAAGGTTGATGAAGAGTTGCCTCAATTGAAAAGCATGCCTTACCCAAAGAATCCTTCAAAGCGTGATAAAGAGAGACAATTTGCAAGGTTCATGGATATTTTTGAAAGACTTCAAATTAATGTCCCATTCATGGAAGCTATGGAGCAAATGCCTACCTATGCAAAATTTATGAAGGATTTATTAACAAAGAGAAGAAGGTTTTCAGAAGAGACAGTTGAATTGGAAGCTGGATGTAGTGCCATTATCCAAAAGGCATTACCGCCACTATTGGTCACATGCCGGTGGGGAGAGCATTACTAGATTTGGGAGCAAGTATAAACTTAATGCCACTTTCAATGCTTAAAAGGATTGGAGATCTTGAAATAAGGCCAACAAAAATGACATTACAATTGGCTGACAGATCAATAAAGTTTCCTTATGGTGTGGCGGAAGATGTTTTGGTAAAGGTGGAGAAATTTGTGTTCCCAGTAGACTTTGTGATAATGGATATGGAAGAAGATGCTAAAGTACCTCTAATCTTAGGAAGATCGTTTATGAAAACTACTAAAGTAATCATAGACGTAGATGATGGCAAATTGAAGGTACGAGTTTAGGATAAAGAAGTGAATTTTAATATATTTGAGGCAATAAAATATCCAGCAGATAAACAAAGTTGTTTTAAAATTGACGTGGAAGAGGAGGTTATTGAAGGACAGCTCAATAAAGTGCAAAATTCAAGTCTTCTTGAAAGGGCTTTGATTGGAGCTATTGAAAGTCTTGATGATGTGGAAGCTGAAGAAGTTAGGGAGATTCTGCAAAGATTAGATGCAGGTAAAGAGAGTACTAGTAAATAAGAGGCAGTGGAGACCCTTTCTCAAAAACAAGTTTCTGAAGCTCAAAAGTTGGAGCTGAAAGAGTTGCCTTCACATTTGAAGTATATCTCTTTAGATGCTGAAGGAGAAAAACCAGTCATCATTAACAAAAACTTGTTGAAGGAAGAAGAGGAAAAATTGACTGAGACCCTGAAGAAGAATGAAGAGGCAATTGGATAGAAGTTGAGCGATTTAAAAAGAATTAGCCTTTCATACTGTATGCACCACATTTTTATGGAGCAAGAGTACAAACCTATAGCACAACCACAGAGAAGATTAAATCCAACCATGAAGAAGTTGTTAAAAAGGAGGTCATCAAATTATTGGAAGCTGGGATGATTTATCCAATCTCTGATAGTGCTTGGGTTAGCCCTGTTCAGGTGGTACCAAAAAAAGGAGGTATGACAGTGGTGAAAAATGACAACAATGAGCTTATTCCCACTCAGGCAGTAACTGGGTAGAGAATGTGTATAGATTACAGGAAGCTAAATTAAGCCACTAGAAAGGATCATTTCCCATTGCCCTTTACGGACCAGATGTTGGAAAGATTGGCTGGACAAGCATATTATTGCTTTCTAGATGGTTATTCAGGGTATAATCAAATAGTTATTGCACCAGAAGACCAAGAAAAAATAACATTTACTTGTCCTTATGGTGTTTTTGCCTATAGAAAAATGCATTTTAGACTCTGCAATGCCCTAGCCACTTTTCAAAGATGCATGCTTTTTATCTTTGCTAATCTTGTAGAGAATTGTATAGAAGTTTTTAAGGATAACTTTTCAGTCTTTGGAAAATCATTTGACTTATGTTTGGAAAATCTTGACTCTGTACTTCGAAGGTGTGTAGAGACTAACTTAGTGCTTAATTGGGTGAAATGCCATTTTATGGTATCCAAGGGCATTGTGTTAGGCCACACAATTTCAAGTCAAGGCATTGAAGTAGATCGTGCCAAGGTGGAAGTCATTGAAAAATTACCTCCACCAATCAATGTCAAAGGTGTTAGGAGTTTCCTTGGTCATGCTGGCTTTTACCAAAGGTTTATTCAGGATTTTTCAAAAATTCCAAAACCTTTGAGTAATTTGCTACATAAAGACACTCCCTTTCATTTTGATAAATATTGTTTATCTGCTTTTCAACTATTAAAGCAAAAGTTGATCACTGCTCTTGTAATAGTCACCCCTGACTGGTCATTTGAATTTGAATTAATGTGTGATGCAAGTGACTATGCTATAGGTGCAGTGCTTGGACAAAGGAAATCTAAATTGTTCCATCCTATATATTATGTTAGTGAAGTTTTGAATGAGGCACAAATTAATTATGCCACAACTGAAAAAGAATTACTAGCAGTAGTATATGGATTGGAAAAATTTAGATCTTATCTGATTGGTTCTCAAGTTATTTGTTTTACAGACCACGCAGCAACTAAATACCTGTTGAACAAACAAGATTCTAAGCCCAGGTTAATTAGATGGATCTTGTTGTTGCAAGAATTCAATCTAGTAATTAAAGACAAAAAGGGAAGTAAAAATTTTATTGCAGATCATTTGTCTCGCCTTGTCAACAAGGAAGTCACACTACTACAACCAGAAGTGAATGAAGAAATTCCTGATGAGAAGCTATTAATGATACAAGACAGGCCATGGTTTGCAGACATGGCAAATTTTAAGGCTGCAGGAGTGTTGCCTGATGATCTTTTATGGCAACAAAAGAAAAATTTTTTGAAGGATACAAACCAATTTATATGGGATGATCCATACCTGTTTAAACTGGGATCAGACCATATTTTGAGGAGATATGTATCTCAAGAAAAAGCTCACAACATCTTATAGCACTGTCATAGCCCACCATATGGAGGACACTTTAACGGGGAAAAGACCACAACTAAAATCCTCCAATCAGGTTTTTATTGGCCCTCACTGTTTAAAGATGCTAATATTTTCATGCATCATTATGATGCATGTCAGAAGACAGGTAGCATATCAAAAAGAAATGAGATGCCATTAACCACCATTCTTGAAGTAGAGGTCTTTGATTGCTGGGGCATAGACTTTGTTGGACCTCTACCTATTTTATTTTCAAATGAGTACATTATTGTAGCAGTGGACTATGTATCAAAGTGGGTAGAAGCCATAGCTTGTGCTAAAGCTAATGCAAAAATCATCATCAAATTTCTGAAGAAAAACATTTTCAGTAGGTTTGGCACTCCCAGAGTATTGATAAGTGACAGAGGCTCTCATTTCTACAACACTTAACTCCAAAGATGCCTAGAACATTATGGATTAAAGCACAAGGTAACCTCCCCCTACCATCCTCAAGCTAATGGCCAAGTAGAAGTATCCAATAGAGAAATTAAGAGGATACTAGAGAAGACAATTGGCCAAAATAGGAAGGATTGGTCCTTGAAGTTGGATGATGCTTTATAGGCATATAGAACAGCCTACAAGGCACCAACTGGATTTTCATCTTACTGGTTGGCGTATGGAAAAAATTTCCATCTTCCAGTGGAGCTTGAACATAAGGCATTTTGGGCAATGAAAATTCTCAATTATGACCCAAAGGCCTCAGTTGAAGAAAGAAAAATCCAGATGCAAAAGTTAGAAGAATGGAGCTTAACAGCAAATGACTCTTTAAGGATCTATAAAGAGAAAATGAAGGCTTACCATGACAAGCACATTATGAAAAAGAGTTTTTATCCAGGTCAGTCTGTGCTTTTATTTAATTTTAAGCTGAAACATTTTCCAGGGAAACTGTGTTCAAAATGGTCAGGACCTTTCCTAGTCAAAGAAGTAAAGCCATATGGTGCAGTGGAACTTCAAGGTCTAGAATTTGAAAGAACCTGGACTGTCAATGGACAAAGGCTCAAACCCTACATGGGTGGAGGTATGGAGAAGCTGGATATGCTACTCCACTTTATTGATCCAAATTGAAAAATAAATCAGGCGTCGAGCTAATGATGTTAAACAAGCGCTGACTGGGAGGAAACCCAGTGTGTTTGATCTTTTACAAGTTTTGTTTGTGATATATTTTCTTGAATATACATGTTGAGTGTGAGTAAGTTTTAAAATCCAAGAAACTAAAAAACAATGGAAGTATGAAATTTAAGAATGAGAAGGAGTTAATTTGGGAAGTTTAAAGTCTGAGCAAAAGTTATCTCGCTCAAGCGAACATTAATTCGCTCAAGCGAGATGTACTTTCAATAACCTTCACTGCAGGTCGCTTAAGCTTAATACATACATTTAGTTACTGGAAGATATTCGCTTAAGTGACATATATTTCACCCAAGCGAAGGCAATTCCACAAATCCCTCGCTTAAACAATATTGTTAGTCGCTCAGGCGAATTTCATGAAAGTAGCTACTGGATAAAAGTCGCTTAAGCGAATGAAATTTCTGCTCAAGCGAATTGTGCAGAGTTCCGACAATCTTGAAAATTTTGTCTTTTTACAACATTCGCTCAAGCGAATTAAATGTTGCCCAAGCGAGAGTTAACTATTTAGTTACTGGAATAAAATTGCCCAAGCGAAATTCTTCCAGAAGAGAAATTCCAAATACTCGCCCAAGCGCTATTTAATTCGCTCTAGTGAATTTTGTCCAATATCTAAATTACCAACTTTCACCTAAGCGAAACCTACATAGTTTGAGCGAAGGAATTTTTAAAGCATCAGGTGCCTTTCCCACTCTATTTCGCTGTAGCGAACCTCCATCGCTTAAGCGAAATAAGAGACTCTTCATTCTCGAAGGTTAAATTCACTGCAGTGACTAAAGCTGGCTTGAGCAAATTTAAGCGATTGAGGTTTTAAAAAGGGTTTTAACTCTCATTTTTCAGTTACAAAATCATTTCTCTCTTAAAAAAACCTCTCAACCCACGAATTCCCTTCCACTTCCATTCTCGGATTCGAAGGTTTTGCACCATTTCTTTGCCATTCTTCCATTTCTCATCTCTAGGTTTCAAGTCTTCCTCATTTCTAAGTAATTAATCTGAGACTTCATTTTATTTTCTTTGTTCATCTTCTCTAACTTCATCATATGCCATTGTTTTCAATTTCACATGTTGATGCCTATGTGAAGGATGCATTTTGCTTAGGGTTAGGTTTTGTTATCTCCAACTTCTATGTAACATGTATGTGAACCCATGCCCTAAGTTGATGTGCTAAATCCATGGATGATGCATGTTCTATTTTCTAGTTATCATTGATTATAATGCATGCAATTATGGTGAAGCAAGTAGAAGATGCTAAAATACTTATGTATACTCTGTTTTTAACTAAATTTATCAATGGAGTTATGTTTTTGGGGAAAGCTAAGATCTTAGTGCCATGCTCTGTTTTAGCTTTATGTGATTGTGAATTTCCCCAATCTTTGGTGTCATGCTATATTTTGAGCATGTAGTTCTGTATAACACTTGTCTATAATGAATTTTGTTTCGACTTTATGTACATTATTCTTTTTGTATAAACTGGGATATGTTTATGACATGATGCTCTGTTTTACGTCGAATAATGGTTTTGAGTGCATGATATATGTTATTTTGATTAGTGCATCATATTTTTCTTGTAATCCCTGAATTTTAATATGCATTTTCAGGCAATGGCACGAACTAAAAATTCACAAGAGATATAGAGGGGGCAGGAACGAGCTGCTGTGCACCGGGATCGTGGAAAAGGAAGCATACTTTGGATTCTTCCCCTCCATAAAATCAAAAATTCAAGAACAAAGAGACTGAGAAGTGATTCTATAATATTCACCATTGGACCATCCTCCCAGAACGTTAGGTAGATTTGAGAGAAGGTGAATGTGATGAATTTATGAACATGATCAGAAGTAGGAAGTGGTTGTGAGTTGCAAATCCTCGAGTCAAATATGATCCAGACGTGGGAAAAGAGTTTTATGCGAATGTTTGGTGGACCAAGGGTGCTATAGACCAAAGAGCCTGGGTTAGAGGCCATTGGGTTTCTTATGACAGAGATACCATTAATGATCACCTCGGGGAAATTCTGCACTTAGAGGAAGGTGAACTGTGTACCTACGGCAGATTGAAGAAGGAACGTTATGTCTACTGTGTTCTCAAATTAGAATCTGTCTTATGCCTTCCAGAACACCATTTTTAGAGAGGTGCCAACCAACATCCAACCAGATTACTTAGGAAAGACATGAAAATGCTGACGAGGGTGTGGACCGCATTTCTTCTAGCCAATGTGGTTCCAAATGCTCATGTTTCTGATCTCCCCTTGCCTAAGTGTGAGCTCCTCTTATACATCTTGGATCCAAGGATAACAGTGGACATCGCTCTAATCCTCTCTGATGAGATCTTTCATTTTGCTCAACAAAATCCAAAAACCACCATAGCAGATGCAAAACCCAAAGGCACTCTTGGTTTTCCTGCTTTCATCACAGGCTTGTGTGCAGCCCAGGGAGTTGACGTTGACTCTACTACCCCTATCCGACCTCCTATTGATAAAAAGTTCATTGATCAAAATTATCGAATTGAAACAGTATCATTAGCAGGACAATCATCTTCTGTACCACCTCCAGTTTTGACACGACCTGTGACTACATCATCGCCACTATGCCTTGAAGCCCTATCTTCATCAGTATCACCCTCACCTCTTACCACTGACCCTATCCTCCTTACCTATCTCACTCATATCTAGCAATAGGCAGCTCTTAATAGAGCCATCACTTACTTCTACAGTGCTAGTTACTGGAGCCATCCAGCAGGACCATTCATGCATCCAGACGAATTCATCGCTAAAGTTGCTTGGCCTGGGGACAGTCCTATCTTCCCGGAGGAGGAGAGGCCAACAGCTACATCTGAAGCGGAGCCGGTAGCACCACCACCAGAACCATCATCTGAACTAGCAGAGATACCAATCCCAACATCATTTTCAGCACCAAAGTCACAACCTTCTGTCATAAAGACTCGGGAGCAGCATGACACTGAGGATAGAGTTCGAGAAACAGCTCGATCACGTGGTCACTGACATCTTGATGTCGCGTGATTGATCAGCCTCTATGGTTCCATTTTATTTTGTTCAGTTTATTTATGTTTATGTTACTTTAAATTCAGCAGTTGTTTCAGCACTTTTGCTTTACAGTATTTTAGTATGGTTTATAGTTGGTTTCACATGTTCATGCTCAACTGAATTTTGTTGTATACGCTAGTTGTTATGTTTAGGCGTGATTTTTTGTGTTATTGTATGCAATGTTTTTTTTTGAAAAAGTGAAGAAAAATATGAATTAATCTTAGGTTGCATAAAAGGAAGGACAACTAGTTTTGGAAAATATGATAGTTCCTAATGAATGCTGAATGCAATCTTTCTAAAATTTTAAGTTAGGAATTAGCTCACAATGTTTGAACCCTTTTCTATGAAGATAAAGAAATCAAGACGATTAACCCAGTAAGAGAGTGCAACCTTAAACACTGAGAGTTCATTGATTCTTGTGTAATCTTTCATTGCTTAAATTTCTAGCAAGGATCATTGCTTAGTCAAACATGGACAGGATAGAGGCAAAATTTGTGTAGAATAGGCAAACTAGAGTTAAAAAGCCGACCCCTGATAGTAATCAATCCAAATTTTTTTTAACCCTATTGAGCTAAAAAGTTTTTCTCTAACCTTAGAACATGCTTGTATGGAAGATCCAACCCTAATGCATGCTAAGGACAAGAACAATCTTCTAAGAGGGTTATGTGGATAACTCGGCTATACCTGTCAAAGAATGAAAAATAAATAAAATCCTCCTAGAAACGCCAAAGAACAAACAAAAATAGGGAGGAATACAAGGAAGAATTCAATGGCTTAGGTGAAGAAAGGATGAGACTATAAAACTTAAAAAAGCCAAGGCTAAGAAATTTGATTGTCCTTAGTATGTCCTTTGCATTCCAAAGAAAAACCAATAAGTTCCTTGTAAGCCTGGCCAAGTTACAACCTATTAAAGACCTTTTGATCCATGTTTGTGTGAGTAGTCATCTTATGCAATGATTGAATAACACTTGATCAGTGATACAAAGAGTAAACACTCACCTAGAAGGTATAAATATAGAGGATTTCTTGTTTTTACAGCAGAGTGGTTACTTGCATTGTGTAGCATATTTCAAACTTAGAATTTAGTTAGATGAATTGAAGCATGATTAAGGAACTATCAGTTGTAAATAGTGAGAAGCTATCCTTTATTTTATTTGCAGTTGTGATTAATTAGGATCTTTGTTTCACTTGACTGTTTCTTGACCATTTGCTTGAGGACAAGCAAAGTTCTAGGTTGGGGAGAGTTGATAGATGTCCAATTTATGTATATTTTTGTGATGAACATGGAGCAAGAGTTGGACATAATGTGCAATATTTGTTATTTTGTAAGCTATATAGGACATAAATTAGGATATAAGCATTGTGCAAGTTTGATTGGTTAATAAGTGTTAGCAAATCCCAAATTTTGATGCAATTTCAGGAAAAATGAAGAAGAAAGAAGAAAGGATAAAGAAAAGAAAGAATTTCACCAGTTAAGAACAAAGAAGAAGAGATTCGCTCAAGCGAAGGTCATTCTTGCTTGAGCGACTCAAGTCGCTTAGGCTAAATTAAAGGCTCGCTTGAGCGAGCAAAGCAATCAACAGATGCAAGTTACAAGTCATCAACCGCTTGAGTGAATGGTCTATTCACCTAAGCGAATTTGGAACAGTGATGACTGATGAAGAAGTCGCTCAAGTGAAGTAGTTTCGCTTAAGCAAAAATAGTCCACAATGCAAAGACGAGGACTTCGCTCAGGCAAAACAACAAATGTATTAAGCAAAATTCCACCAGTGAGTTACAACAATGAAGTCGCTTGAGCAACTCTATTTCGCTCCAGCGATATTTGTACAGAATCAAAAGTGCAAAGCTTCGCTACAGCGGAATAACTATGGTTTAAGCGAAATTGGAACAAGGGATCATCAGCTTGAGTTTCGCTCAAGAGAAGGTCGTCGCTTGAGCAAATCAAGCATGCAAGTGAAGCAGGATATGGAATTCCTTTGAGTTGAAGAATGCTTCTCGCTTGAGCGAGATTTAAACTCGCTGGAGCGAGTGAAGCATTATAAAAGAAAAACAATGAAAAGAGAGAAGGCGGCAAAGAGAGAGAGAGAGAGATTTTCAACCAAGTGTTCTTAGCTTAGACTTTTCTTATTCCTTACATTAATATTGTATGAACATGGCTACTATGAGTGGCTAACTCTCTCATTAGGATTGGAGGCAACCAATCAAGCCGGATGAACATGTGTTTAGTATTTATGTAATCGATGAATTTGTTTTATGATTCTTGGTCTTTCATTTCATGTTCATTGCTTGAATATGCTTGATCAACATTCTCTTGATTTAAGTTTATGCTTGTTATCGGAAAACAACTTGCGAAAACGGATCTAAATGAAATGCTCATTGTGAGTAAATAACCAGGGATAGTATTTAACGTAGTGAACGTCTAAACAATCGTACTTAATGCTGGAATGGATTTGGAATGATCAAGGGATTGACGTTATCAAATCTATTCCTATGAATTTTGTAGTCAAGGAATCAATACGAATGACTTGGATTGTGACATAAAGAATCATATTGCAAAAGTCGTTTATATAAATATTGACTGTGTATCGGAAGGTGAGAAAGGTGAACCTAAATCCTAGTTGTTAAACTCTGTTATTTCAGTTATATCACTTGTATTACTTTCATGCATTTCTATTATAGTTTCTTTAATTCACTATTAGGAAAACAGTAAACCATATCTGCCGTAATAGTTTGAAATCGATTTAAAATGATCCGTAGTGGGAACGACATTTGTTCTTTAGAACATATATTACACCGACAGTGGTCCACTTGCCATAAGTCACATTAAAACTGACCATCTGAGTGTTTTGTGAATTCTTCATACGAAAAACACTAACATTCTCCTCGAATAGTTTGTCTACATATGCTTTGTTTGTGTCTTGAATTTCTTTGACAACCTTAAAAGATGTCTTCTAGTGATAGGGAGAATAAAATTATGCTTCATAACATAATGGATAGCTTGAATAACATCAATGCTAGGTTAACAAATCTTGAGAATAATGAAAACCCTAGAACTAGACATAGAAATAAAAGAAATCATAGGCATAATAATAGTGATAGTGAAGAGGAGCCTAGGCAAAGAAGACACCATGAGCATAAAAGAGAAGATATAGGCTTAAGAGAAGTCAAATTAAAAGTACCCCCATTTTATGGCAAGATTGACATAGAGGCTTATCTAGAATGGGAAATAAAAGTAAAACAAATCTTTAACTCACATCAAATAAAAGATGAAAAAAAGGTTAGGATAGCCACCCTCTTATTCCAAAACTATGCCTTAGTATGGTGGTCTCAAGTATGTAAGGAGAGAAAGAAAGATAATTTTCCACCAATAGATGATTGGTTGGATTTAAAAGCTCTTTTAAGAAAATGTTATGTTCTTAGTTACTATAGAGGGGAGCTATTAGCAAAGCTAAATAGACTCACCCAAGGGTCAAAGAGTGAAGAAGATTACTACAAATCTTTAGAGATAGCTATGATTAGGGCAAACCTAGAAGAAGATGAGGAAACCCTAATGTATAGGTTCTTAGATGGCCTTAATAGGAACATTAAGAATAGAGTAGAACTCCTTCCACATGTAGACATTGTGGAACTACTTCACCAATGCACTAAGGTAGAGAGCCAATTCAAAGAGAGAGAAGCCTATAGTGGGGAGAACAGAGCCTATAAATCTAAATGGGTAGGACAAGATAATAAGGGTAAGTTTGATAGAAACCCTAGGGAGAGGGAATTGGGCACTTCATCTTCCAAACCTCAAAATGAGTTGCATAAAAATGGAAAAGTTTTTAGGAATCAAAGAGAAAATCATGAATCCATATCTAAACCTCAATCCTCTAGATCATCTACCATTAAATGTTTTAAATGCCTTGGTAGAGGTCATATTGCTTCTGACTATCCTACAAAAAGAACTATGGTTTTAAAAAATAATGGAACCTACTCAAGTCAATCAGAGTCTAATTCTGATTCTCACTATTCAAGTGATGACTCAAGTAGTGATTCATATGATAGTGAGCATATTTTAGGGGATGATAGTGAGCTTTACATGATTAGAAGATTACTTGGTAGTCATGTTAAGCTAGATGATACTACACAAAGAGATACATAAATGACAAATTATGTTCTCTCATTGTGGATAGTGGGAGTTGTGCTAATGTAGTAAGCCAAAGACTAGTGAATAAGATGGGCTTAGAACTAATAGATCACCCTAGACTTTATAAGTTACAATGGCTCAATGAAAAGGGAAAGATGTTAGTTAATAAGCAAGTCTTAATAAATTTCACCATAGGCACATATAAAGATGTAGTTAATTATGATGTAGTACCTATGGAGGCAACTCATATCTTGCTAGGACGACCTTGGTAATTTGATAGGAAGGTCATCCATGAGGGGTTCACTAACACCCTCACTTTCAAACTAGATGGTAAGAAGATAGTTTTACACCCCCTAACTCCACAACAAGTAGCTAAAGATTAACTACAAATGAAGCTTAAAAGAGATAGAGAGTTAGGATCTTCTTCAACTCATCTAGGAAAAATTAAGAAAAATAAAAAAGATAATAAAGGAAAAGGAGTTATTGTCTGTGATGACTCTAGTGCTAATCTTTTGGCCACCAAATATGATGTGAAACATGTTATGCTTTCACATAAACAATGCTTGATCATGTATGCAAAAGACATCCCTAGCACTTCCTTATGCTCAATGGGCAATCTTCCTCCTCCATTGCCCAAAGGGATTCAAAATATATTAAATGCATTTAAAGACCTCTTTCCAAAAGACATCCCAAAAGGCTTACCTCCTATTAGGGGCATTGAACATTAAATAGATTTAATTCTTGGTGCTAGTTTACCTAATAGGCCTGCATATAGATGTAATCCTAAGGAAAGCCTTAAAATTGAGAATCAAGTGAACGAACTACTTTCTAAGGGTTGGATTAGAGAGAGTTTAAGCCCATGTGCTTTACCTGTTTTACTTGTTCCCAAAAAGGATGGTTCATGGAGAATGTGCACCGATTGTAGGTCCATCAATAACATCACTATCAAGTATAGGCATCCTATACCTAGACTTGATGATATGCTTAATGAGCTTAGTGGTTCTACAATATTTTCCAAGATTGATCTTAAAAGTGGCTATCACCAAATAAGAATCAAAGAAGGAGATGAATGGAAAACCACTTTTAAAACCAAACTTGGATTATATGAGTGGTTAGTTATGCCTTTTGGTTTGACTAATGCACCAAACACATTCATGAGACTAATGAATCATGTTTTAAGGGATTTCATTGGGCATTTTGTTGTGGTCTATTTCGATGACATTTTAATCTATTCAAAGACCATGACTTCTCATCTAAACCATCTTAGACAAGTTATGCTTGCCCTAAGAACAAAAAATCTTTATGCAAACCTTGAAAAATGTTCTTTTGGAATGGATAGCATTATCTTTCTTGGATTTGTAGTTAGTTTAAAAGGTGTAGAGGTAGATCACTCAAAGGTGAAGGCCATCCAAGATTAGCCCACACCTAAAAATGTGAGTGACATAAGAAGTTTCCATGGTCTTGCAAGTTTTTATCGAAGATTTGTGAAAGATTTTTCTACCTTAGCCTCCCCTTTGAATGAATTAGTGAAAAAGAATATTCCTTTTATTTAGGGGCCAAGGCAAGAAAAAGCTTTCCTAGATCTTAAAGATCGCCTCACTCATGCTCCAATTTTATCACTTCCAAATTTTTCCAAAACCTTTGAGCTTGAGTATGATGCATCTAATGTGGGTATAGGAGCTATTCTTTTACAAGAAGGTCACCCCATTGCTTTCTTTAGTGAAAAGCTCAATGGGGCTGCCATCAATTATCCCACATATGATAAAGAATTTTATGCCTTAATTAGAGCCCTACAAACTTAGGAACACTACTTGATTCCCAAAGAGTTTGTCATATATAGTGATCATGAATCCCTCAAATTCATTAAAGGGTAACATAAGCTAAATAAGAGGCATGCTAAGTGGGTTGAGTATTTGGAATAATTTTCCTATGTCATCAAGTATAAAAATGGAAAATTCAATACTGTGGTTGATGCTTTATCAAGGAGGCACTCTTTACTAACCTCTTTAGGAGCCAAAGTTATTGGACTTGATGAGATTCAGTCTTTGCATCCAAATGACCTTGATTTTTTTAACATTTTTAACTCATCTTCCACTTCTTCATCTCATAAAGGCTTCTACATTTCAGATGGCTATATTTTCAAAGCCAATAGACTTTGCATTTCTAGAAGTTATTTAAGAGATCTTTTGCTTAGGGAAAGCCATGAGAGAGGCTTCATGGGCCATTTTGGAAGAGATAAAACATTATCCTTATTACATGAACATTTCTATTGGCCAAAAATGAAAAAAGATGTCCAAAAACATTATGCTAGGTGTATTGTGTGTAGAAGAACAAAATCAAAACTTTCGCCTAGTGGTTTATATACTCCTTTACCAACACCCACTACACCTTGGATTGATATTTGTATGGATTTTGTGTTGGGATTGCCTAAGACCCAAAGGGGAATGGATTCTATCTTTGTGGTTGTGGATAGCTTTAGTAAGATGGCTCACTTCATCCCTTGTCACAAGGTCGATGATGCTAGTCATATTGCTAAACTCTTTTTCAAAGAGATTGTAAGACTTCATGGTGTTCCTAAAACCATAATTTCTGATAGGGACACCAAATTCCTAAGTCATTTTTGGAAAACTCTTTGGTTAAGGCTAGGAACGAAGCTTCTCTTTTCCACCACTTGTCATCCTTAAATGGATGGACAAACAGAGGTAGTGAACATGACCCTTTCTCAACTTCTTAGGGTCTTAATGCTTAAAAATGTTAAATCTTGGGATAAGTGTTTGCCTCATATTGAGTTTGCATATAATAGGGTACAATACTCCACAACCAAGCATAGTCTATTTGAGGTTGTTTATGGTTTTAACCCTCTCACTCCTTTGGACCTATTGCCTATTTAGGTTTCTAATTCTATTCTTCATATGGATGGAGAGGCAAAGGCCAAATTTATCAAAGATTTTCATGAGAAGGTTAAAAACCAAATTCAAACTAAGAATGAACACTATGCTCGTTGTGCCAATAAGAAGAGAAAGGATATCACCTTTGAGGTTGGAGATTGGGTTTGGTTACACCTTCGAAAGGAGAGATTTCCAAACTTATGCAAATCCAAACTCGACCCTAGAGGTGATGGGCCTTTCCAAATCATTAAGAAAATGAATAATAATGCTTACGTCCTTGATTTTCCAGACGATTATGGAGTGAGTGCTTCCTTCAATATTTTAGATTTGTCCCTTTGACTTAGATGAAGAGGATGATGCCTTAGATTTAAGGACAAATACTTTCGAAGAGGGGAAGCATAATGAGGACACAATAAGGGAGGGCCCTCACACCATCCTAGAGAAAGGACTTGAAGCATACAAAGGTCCTCTCACAAGGGCCAAGACCAAAAAGGCCAAAGAGAGCATACATCGGGCCTTATCTTCCTTCCTAGCTTTGAGTGGGCCCAAGCCCAATGAAGATTCCTTGAGGATCTATTCATACTTTACTTGTAATATACTTCTTAGTTAGATTCTCTAGGCTTATAGGGTTTATTTGGGCCTTACAAGGTCAATAGGGCCACTTTTGGGCCATGTACACTCATTTTGGGCCATGTATAGGCCATACTCTTTTCCATTTTCACTATTAGGCCTAGGCATCATAGAGAGGCCCATGAGGGAGTCCCTTGGCTGAATTCCTTATGGCACTATATAAGGCACTCTCCTTTTGTAATTTGACACACTTAAATGCCATTTTGAGAATTTCACACTTCTAAGTGAGTTTTAGTGAGAGAAGCTCTCCCTTCTCTCTAGGTTAGAGTGATCTCTAGCAAGCTCTCATCCAAGGGGATTTCCTCCCTCTTGGTGGTGAGTTCTAAGGGAGTTATCTACTCTTAGAGTGTCCTCCCCTTCCTTTCCTCCTTTCTATACTCCATCCTCCTCCTTTCTCCCTTTCATCTCCACCTTCTCCTTCTCTTTCCCATTTTCAAATCTGAATAGTTTGAGTCTTTTTCCCATTATTCCATTTTGGTTTTTCCATAAGCAAGAAGATTGATCAAGGTTTGAAGAGGCTAGAAGAGGAAGAGTGCCCTAGATCCACCCTTCTTCAAGAGGATAGAAGAAGTTCCTACATCATCACGCTCCCATGTGGTCATGACAATGTCTTCATGCTTCCAATATACTTTTACTAAGGGAATCAATTTGTTCTATAATTTCTTGACAAAACGTTCAATAATGGTAGTAGACACTGAAGGAATAGATAAATTCTCCCTGATCTCAACATCATCAAGGGCAACCACATACGTAGGATCATGCATATACTTTTGCAATTGCGAAACATGGAACAAATTATACAAATTTGACAAATACGGAGGAAGGGCAATCCTATATGCCACCTTACTAATCCTTTCAAGAATTTCAAATGGTCCAATAAACCTTTGGCTTAACTTTCTGCCTTTCAAAGCTCTCCCAATACCTTTATCTCTTGACACCTTCAAGAACACATGATCGCCAACTTGAAATTCAAGTGGCTTTCACCTCTTATCATAATAACTCTTTTAATTATCTTGGGAAATTTTCATCTTCTCTTGTATCATTTTAATTTGTTCATTTATTTCCGCAATCAATTTTGGCCCTAAAGCCAAATTTTCACCAGTTTCGAGCCAACACAAGGGAGTTCTACATTTTTGACCATATAAAGCTTCATATGGAGCCATACCAATAGTACTATGATAACTATTATTGTATGTGAATTCAATCAATGGCATGAATCTCTCCTAATAGCCTCTATGCTCTAATGCATATGCCTGTAACAAATCCTTAAGGCTTTCAATTATTCTCTTAGATTATCCATCTGTTTACGAATGATATACAAAACTAAGCTTGAGTTTGGAGCCTATCTCTTTGTGCAAGCTTCCCTAAAATCGGGAAGTGAATCATAGGTCGTGATCCAACATAATACTTGAAGGCATACCATGTAGCCTAACAATCTCCTTGATGTATAATTGCGCCAATTTCTCTAATAGACTTTTCATATTCATGGGTAAAGAGTGAGCACACTTTGTCAACCTATCAACAATTACCCATATTTCATCATTCCCAGCATGTGTTTTGGGTAATCCAAAAACAAAATTCATAGCAATTTCATCCTATTTCCAAATAGGGATATCAAGAGGTCTAAGCACACCAGATGGCTTCTGATGTTCAACCTTAGCCTTTTGGCAAACAATATAAGCAGTAACATAGTTAGCTACATCTCGATTCATACTGGGCCACCAAAAATTCTTCTTTAGATCTTGATACATCTTGGTAGCTGTTACTAGTTTTAAGGTGATAAAACTTTTTCATGGCAAGTTCCACTGTCAAGTTGTAGTATATGTAAAAATAGAGTGTCGTTACACTGGGATATGGTGTTT
Source organism: Clitoria ternatea (assembly GCA_037962975.1). Classification (NCBI taxonomy): domain Eukaryota; kingdom Viridiplantae; phylum Streptophyta; class Magnoliopsida; order Fabales; family Fabaceae; genus Clitoria; species Clitoria ternatea. The sequence continues at coordinate 24,364,777 of CM075672.1, read as the reverse complement.
TAAGTATTGATTCGTTGTTACCTCAACAGAAATAAATTGAGATTTTTATAGACAAATTGAAATCTAAAGGAACTGAACATAAACAAGCATAAGCTAAAATAAATGGTAAGAAATATGAATTATTAAATGATAAAAGCTGGGATTGGATTTCATCAATCTCACCCTTCAATACGTTGCATACATTTATATAAATGATTTCTGAACTATCGCTTTTTACGTCACAATCTTAAATCATTTGCATCGATTCCTCCACTACAAAATCCATAAGAACATTCTTAAATATGTTGATTCCTCAATCACATTAAGAATATTCCAATATTATAAGCGATTGTTTTGATGTTCGTTACATCGAATATTATTCCTAATATCATCTGTAACGAGCACCCACATTTAGATCTATTTTTATAAGTTATTTTCCAATAATCAAACGAAAATCAAAATCAAAAAACTATTTCCTAATAGAGTCACGCATTAAGTGTAAAATAGAAAGCCCAAAATGATAGAACAAAATACCGAATATATAAATATAGAACAAGCGTATGTCGGGGTTTGATTCAACTACATCCAATCCCAATAAAAGATTTAGATACACATCATAGCCATTATAATCAAAGATCAAAGAGAAAAATATGAAGAAGAGGAAAAAGATGGTCTTCGGTGAAAGTTTAAAGCTCCCCAGAATGCAATCTCCAGGTCACCTTTGATTTCTGAAGTTTTTCCTTTTATATTAAGTATCTTGCTTAAGCTAGAGTTAGCTCGCTTAAGCGAGATAGGTTTCTTCAGCTTGAAGGAGTCTTTTGCACCTTGATTATCCCTCGCAGGCTCACTTGGTGTTACAGTTTTGATTGATTCCCATGTAAAATGACTGTCGCAACCTAAATCACGACGGCGCGGCGAGAAAGAGAGAAAAAGTGGAATGAAACAGGGAGTCGCCACCAACGTTTTTATCCATAGGAAAAACATTGGAAAAAAACTAGGTTCAGTAAAGCACTGGTTAAAAATTGAGATTCAAGTTCGGGAGTCGGTTACGAGTAGGGAAGTTATTAGCACCCTACATCGCCTGTCAAAAACAGTACCAAGATTGAAAACACGCAACATAAATAGCCTTACAAAAGATATTTTATTTCTTCCCTTTTATTGTTGTCTCTTTTTTATTTAAAGACGACAAAATGGAGTAAGAGAACTGTACAAACATAGAATGTCAAAGCGAGGTCAATGGGGCACTTCATCCGGATTAAACTCGACTTCGATATGAGACAGAGAGGGGAAGAGAATGCTAATAAGGCGTCACGCCTAAATTATACATCCTTGAATAAAAAGGACAGGGATAGGAAAGAGATAAACGGGACGTCTTGTCCTAAGTATCCCTTCCCTATGAATCGTGGCGAGGTTTGAACAAAAACTAGGGGGAAATCAACAAGACGTCACGTCTAAATTGATTTTCACGGAAACGACAAAAAGTAACAACATGAAAGAAACGCAAAAAGCAAAGAAATAAATCAGTAAAGGGAAACAAGAAAAATGGGCCCGACAGGAATTGAGATCCTGCTCCTACGTATTCTTGAATTATCAAGAAATCAGGGTTACGTAGTTCTGAGTGTTGTTCTTTTAGGAAAAGACTTGGGAGATGATGATGGATGTCACTGAGGTGGGGAACTCGTACAAGGCGAAGTTCTTCGCACGTGTATGAATCCTAAAGAGGTTGTGTAGACGGGAGTACTCCCGTACGACACTGTTTAAAAAAATGATTTGTTTCTTTTTTGGGTTTTTATTTAGATTTGAAAGAAAATATAGGAAACATTTATTTCCCTTTATTATATTTTACTATGAAACGAAAGGAAAAAGGTAGTAGAAGCTACAAAAGAGAAAGGGAAACAATAAATTCTGAAAACAGAGGAAAAATGAGTGAAAACCGAGTGGGAGAGGAGAAAAACCGAGTGAAAATGGCAAAACCGAGTGAAAATTACAAAAAAACGAGTGGAAATAGCAGAAACCGAGTGAGAAAGAGGAAAAACCGAGTAAAAATGGTGAAACCGAGTGATGAAAGCAGAAAACCGAGTGAGGACAAGGAAAAACCGAGTGAAAATGAGGAAACCGAGTGGAAATAGCAGAAACCAAGTGAGAGCAGTAGCTTACCGAGTGAGACAGTGAGTAGAGGGACGGTGTTGGAATTGAGTGGAGTGAGAAGATTGGATTTGGTGTACTTGAGGGGGGTACTGGACGGTGTGTAAGAGGAATTGGGACGGTGTGTAGGTGAAGGGATGAGGAGGTCGGTTTTGGTGAGGACGGTTGGCTGGGCGGTGTTGGCTGAGAGGAATGAAGTACTGGGCAGTGTTGTGTTGAGGGGAGAGGACGGTGTGGCTGAGAGGTATGAAGTAATGGGCGGATAGAGGGAGGAGGAGAAGGGAATGGTGAGGGGCTGCGTAGTGTATATGGTGTGTGTATGTATGTAAGGCTGAAAGCTTCAGCCCCTTGCCTATTTATAGGCTGGTTTGAGTGGAAGGCCAGCTCAGGCTTCCACTTCCGAGTGGAATGCCAGCTCAGGCCTCCACTCAGAGTGAAGTGGGGGACAACGGCTGGGTGGGAATTTTTAATTCCCCCGACTTCCACCCCTGTTTGCCACTTGTCTGCCACCCCCAGGATTCCTGGATCCACTTGGGTGGTGGAATCCAAGTCAGCAAGGCGGAGATCCGAGAGAGGAGGTGAAGAACCGAGTTAAAATATTGAAATCTGAGTGTAAAATGGTGAAATCCGAGTGAGAATCACTCGGATCACCCTCTCAGTCAGCATTCCTCCACATTGGGAGTCAAATCCGAGTGAAAATGGTGAAATCCGAGTGAGAATCACTCGGATCACCCTCTCAGTCAGCATTCCTCTACACTGGGAGTCAAATCCAAGTGAAAATGGTGTAATCCGAGTGAAAATGGTGAAATCTGAGAGAGGATGTGGAAAACCGAGAGAAAATATTATAATCCGAGTGAGGATATTGAAATTCTGAGAGAGGATGCTGAAAATCTGAGAGAGGATGTGGAAAACCGAGAGAAAAGATTGTAATCCGAGTGAGGATATTGAAATTCTGAGAGAGGATGTGGAAAACCGAGTGAAATGGTGGAATTCCGAGTGAAAATGGCTCGGATTAATCCCTCAGTTAGTGTTTAACCATGGTTGGAATCGATTTCGAGTGAGAAAAAGGGTCAGTCCTCATTTTGCCTCCTGGATCTGAGTGGAAAAGGTTCATTTTGTAAAAGACTGAGTGAAATCATGTTGATGTGTGACTCGGAACATTCAGACTGGAACAATCATGTTAATCAAAGATATTCCAACTGGAACATTCAGTCAGAACCGAGTGAGAAGTGACTCACTCGGTACCGACTAAAAATTGGCTCGGACCTAAATTCCTCTCCACAATCCGAACCACCAATGACTCGGAACCGACTGAAAAGTGTGAAGTGTGACTCGAAATTGAAAGATGGCTCGGAAAGGTGTAAAAGATGACACGGAGGGGATTTGGTGTTGGTAAAAATTGACTCGGGAAAGTGTAAAAGAGGACACGGAGCCGATTGAAAATCAAAGAAAAAGACTCGGAAGTTGAGTGTAAAGGGTCTCAGAGTTTGCTAAAGGATGACTCGGAGCCGACTGAAAATCGAAGAGAAAGACTCGGAAGTTGATTGGGAGAGTACCTGGCTCGGACTTCACTTCCTCTCCACAATCCGAGTGACCATTGACAGGGAACCGACTGAAATGGCTCGGAAATTGGAATTTTGGCCATTTTTCGCTCGGAAATAAACTTCTTCACACTCAGAATTAGAAATTTGAATTTCTTCACTCGGAATGGCTCTGACAGGGAAGCTTTCCACTCGGAATTGACTCATTCTGAGTAATTCTACTCGGATTTGATCATGTATGTGTCATTCCGCTCGGATTCCCCAACAGGAGCCTATTCTACTCGGAAATGCTTCATTATTACTCGGTTTTTGATCATTTCTGAGTAGTTCTACTCGGATTTGCTCCATTCTGAGTAGTTCCACTCGGTTTTGATCATTTCTAAGTCATCTTACTCGGATTTCTCTTCAATAGGGGCATTTTCTACTCGAATTTGATCCTTTTTGAGTCATTTCACTCGGATTTGCCTCCAACAGGTCTATATTCCACTCGGAAATGCTTCCATCATAGTCATCTTGCTCGGATCTGACCATTTTTGAGTTATTCTATTCAAATTTGACCATTCTGAATTGGAATTAAGTATAAAAAGAATTATTCCACTTGGATCGGACCAAAAGAGGTGTTCACAATGACTTGATGGACAATTTTAATGAGACGTATGGCAAGTGAACCACTGTCGATGTAGTATATCTGTTAGGGAATCCCTAGTGTATGAGCAATGGAAATATAAGGATTCCCATAGGATTTGCAAAGTGCCGTCTTTCAAAGCATAAGACAAACACAAAAAAAAAAATATTGCATTTTAGGATTACCTCTTGAAGAATATCGAAGCAAGCGTAGCCTCGTCCTTTAGGAGTCCACACGAGTACTCTTACCAGAAATGCTACACCTTCCAAATGCTAGTTTGACGACGTGTAGCTTTTACAACTTTTGCATATTTTGTGTCTCTTTTTGGTTAGCCACCTATAAGCATCTTATGCTCTATTTATAGGCTTAGGTTTGACCTAATTTGCTCTCTAAAGAGTGGGCTCCTTACTCATTCTAAATGAGTTAGGCCTAATAGTTTTATTTTAGTCCAACTAAAATAAAAAGCTATTTTCTGTTGGGCTTACTCTATGTGTGTGACCCTATAGGTAAAATACTCAGTTATATGAATAATAAACTATTTTATTATTAATATAAAATAAGAGCGGCATCTAGCAATGCATCATTATATCCGAATATTATTTATTATCAATATAATCTATAAGTGATAATTACTTTATATGTTTGTTCCTTTTGTCATAATATCCTAATTAGGCCCAAGGCATGGTCGTGTCATCCTTGTACGGTCCAATTTATTTTACTTGATACTGGAGTAGACTTTATCTGAATAAATATCGAATATTTATTCTTTCTAGCATGGCCATGCATTTCCTTAGTCTCACTCCATCAAGTGGCCTATAGATATCACTCTTGTCACATAAGAGAGATAAATCCCATCTGTATCACTCACATCCCTCTGCATAATTTATTCATTATCTAACCACAAACTTTATAGTCCTCTTATTACAAAAGACGTTTGATTGTATTAAAATAACAAACTCCTTATGTAGGAATTGTAGTGACTTCAGGTCAAAGGACTACATATACCATTATCATATTGAGAATCATTTATGACATTCATGAAACGATCCATGCAACGTTCTCATGGTGGGTCTGTTTAGTACATCATTACTCTTAATGTGTACCCGTGTGAAGACTTGATATCATTTATATCCATGATCTATGAGATCAGATCATCAGTACACTCACACACTAGTCTTAATGTATTTACATGTCCCCACGTAAATACTGTTAGGAAATCCCTAAGCATGAGCAGTGGAAAAATAAAAGGGATTCCATAGGATTTGCAAGGTTCCGTGTTTCAAAGCACAAAACAATTTCGAAATTATTTTAGGTTACCTCTTGAAGAACTCCGAAGCAGTCGTAGCCTCGTCCTTTAGGAGTCCACACGAGCACTCCCACCAGAATCGCAACACTTGCCAACTGCTAATTTGACGGTGTGTAGCTCTTGCAACTTTTGCGAATTTGTGTCTCACTTGAGTGAACGGCCTATGAGCATCTTATGCTCTATTTATAGGCTTAGGTTTGACCTAATTTGTTCTCTCTAAAAGTGGGCTCCTTACTCATTCCAAATGAGTTAGGCCCAATAGCTTTATTTTAGTCCAACTAAAATAAGACAACATTTTCTGATGGGCTTACTCTATGTGTGTGACCCTATAGGTAAAATACCCGGTCATATTAATAATAAACTATTTTATTATTAATATAAAATAAGAGCGGCATCTAGCAATGCATCATTATGTCCGAATATTATCAACATAACCTATAAGTGATAATTATTTAATACGTTTATTCCTTTTGTCACGATATCCTAATTGGGCCCAAGGCATGGTCGCGTCATCCTTGTATGGCCCAATTTATTTTACTTGATACCGGAGTAGACTGGATCCGAATAAATATCTAATATTTATTCTTTCTAGCATGGCCATGCGTTTTCTTAGTCTTACTCCATCAAGTGGCCTATGGATATCACTCCTGTCACATAGGAGAGACAAATCCCATCTACATCACTCACATCCCTCTGCATAATTTGTTCATTGTCTAATCACAACCTTTATAGTCCTCTTGTTACAGAAGACGTTTAATTGTATTAAAACAATAAACTCCTCATGTAGGAATCGTAGTGACTTCAGGTCGAAGGACTACATATACCATTATCACATTGAGAATCGTTTATGACAATCATGTAACAATCCATGCAACGTTCTCATGGTGGGTCTGTCCAGTACATCATTACTCTTAATGTGTACCCGTGTGAAGACTCGATATCATCTATATCTATGATCTGTGAGATCAGGTCATCAGTACACTCACACACTAGTCTCAGTGTATTTACATGTCCCCATGTAAATACTTAACTAGGGACATTTTAGGAATAATTTTTAATGACCTATTACTCCAAGGATAAATATGTTTTAAAACAATTTTAAACTGAAATATTTATTCTATTGATAAGTAGAAAAATGATACAAATGAAAAAGCATAAAAGCTCATAGTGCATACACCAACAAATACTTGACTAGAGACATTTTAGGAATAACTCTTATATGACCTTTTACTCCAAGGATAAATAAAGGTTATTAAACTATTTAACAAAAAATGGCTTATTCAAAATGATGCATCCTATATAGGCTTTTAGTGCATATTTCTAACAATCTCCCACTTACACTTTGAGCCGATAAGGTTAATGCCCAATGACGTCTACAGTGCCCTCATGCTTTTACTACGTAAGCGGTTTTACTAGTGGGTTCCCAACAATTTTATTGGTATGTATATTGCATATTTTCATATCTTCCAAAGATAGAACTATTTAAGTATATGCTTGGATTAATCCACTTCCTTATATTGTTCTATGGTTCCATTGTCATCATAACGGAAACTCATAGGGTACAAAACATTTGGAATGATTAAATGTAAATTGACTTCTTTTGTAATTTAACATAGCAAAATACTTAGATTTATTAGTAGAACCAACGATTGTTTCTTGCTTTGAATACATTGCAACCATCTTGACAACACATATATTTTTATTACAATCTTAAGTCTTTCAAATTAATCAAAAGATTGGCATCAATGTAACCTTTACAACAAGCTCATCTTCCATTTATCAAGATCAAATCCTTAGTCCTTCTTAAGTGTTTAAGGATACTCTTGACTATAGAATAAGAATATTATTAGTTCTAGAAGAAGCATGTCTTCTACATGTAATACTAGAACTATAATTGTCAGGTTACTAACCTTTTTATAGTCACAAGATTTATCTTCATTCTTTAATGAAGATTCTAGCTTCTAAAAGCTTGCTTTAGTCCATAAATTAAACATTTACAGTTCACATACCTTCCTAGATGTTTCAGGCATAAAAGGCCTTTAGGTTGTGTCACATACACATCCTCAAGATGATTTCCATCTTGACATCTATCTACTATATCTCATAATGGTGGTATACTGCTACACCAAGCAGGATCTAAATGGTTTTTAAGCTAATTGAATTTTGTCAATCTTGCTTTTAAAGGTACTTTTATTACCATCCATGTTTAGTTTTCCTTTTGAAAACCCACTTGCATCCTATAGGTTTTACCCTTTAGGTGCGTCAACCAAGGTTCGTACCTTGTTAATACACATGAAGCCCATTTCAAATCCCATGGTCTTATGCCATGTCTTAGCATCTAAACTTGTGTTGGCCTCTTCATAAGAAACTTGATCAATTAGCAATATGCCTCTTTTCTAATTTATAAGATATCCATATCTTTCAAATTTGGTTACATATCCTATTTGAACTTACGCAAGTCTTGTGCTACCGGAGCTAATGATGTCACAACATTTTGTGATTTCTGCTCCTAGTCCATCCTTGACTTTTGAATCCTTTGTGATACTGAATTTCTTCAAGTTCTACTATCCTCTCACTGATTCTTTAAGATATGTACTCTTATTCAAGAATACAACATTCTAAGCAACAAGCCTTTTATTCTCAGATGGATTGTAGAAATGATAACCCTTAGCTTTCTTTGGGTATCTCACAGAAGACATTTATCCAATTTGGATCTGACCTTGTCAGAGTTGGATGCTCTATAGAAGCATCATAGTTCTAAATTATTAGTAAAGACATACTAGGTTTCTTCCTAGTCCATATCATATATGGTTTCTTTAAGAAAGTCTAAGATGGAACATGGTTAAGTGTGGAAATTTTGTTAATAAAGGAACGTTGAAGGAGTTAGAGATGTTTGATAATAATCAATAATCAAACTATGTCCAACAAGGTTTGACTTTTCCCCGTAGAGATGCTATTATGGCATTCCATGAGGAATGAGTTAAGAGGTAATATCTCACTCTATTAGATAGTTAGGAAACTTGTATCTCAAATTATTTGCTATCTTGATCTAGTTAAGAGCTTTAATTGTCTTGCCAATTTGGTTTTTCACTTCATTATGAATTCTGTGAACTTTTCAAAGACTTTCTAACTTATGTTACATAAATCCATACTCATTGATTTTTCAATTAGTATGTTGAAGTATTGAAAAACATATCTAGTTATTATTCCAATAGGCCCACATACATCGTCATGTATTAGATAATAGATTACTCATCTTTTCAATGAATGAGGTCTCAATTATCTCTCCCATAAATAAGATTTATATGTCTCCATTGATTCCAAAATCAAAAGAGTCCATATAACCACATTAATGGTATTTAGAAATGTGTTTCTTATTCATTTGCCTTAGGAGACAATACCATGTAAGTAAGGTTCAAAATCACTTATTTTAACCTACTTTAACAGTTGTTATAGATGGGTGTTTTGAGATTTAGGATGTGGAATCCATTACTCAATTGTGCATCAACATCCATTTGAAGAAATAAAGTTATTTTATAATAAGAAAAACATTTCTTGTCCAACAAGAAATAATATGCACAATGCCTAGTTCACTAACTAGCCCAATAGGTAAAGATCTTATCTTTATTGTAACAACTTTTGCTCAATTTTACACAGATTTCTCCACCCTTAACAAGTGATCTACTTACTTGATCTTTAAAAATTTGAGATCTACTATTAGTATCTGATACTAATGTTAGTGAAGCAAAATAACTTTACTTCTATAACATGACCTGTAGTGGAAGTCTTACTTCCCTATCTTTTGAACTCCTTTAAGTTCTTTAGACAAATTATTTCAATGTCTTATTTGGCTAAAATTGGAAACAATTTCTTTTTTTGATCATCTTTTATACTTTCAGACTAACTCGGCCTTAATAGAGTCTATATATGATCATATCGTATATCTCCCATATATTCATATTGCCTTTTACAGCTCAGAGTTTATGCAGACTCCATAGGGTACTCAAGACCCAACCATAGATCATATATAAGCCAAACATGACACACTACCGCTTCCTCTTTTTATTAAAGATAATTCTCAAGTCTCGATACCTGTCTAAGCATTTTTCCAGATAAAGTGTCCTTACAAAGGACAGATTGCAACAAAATAATATTTGGTTGTCATGGTTATTCTAAAACAAATTACATGCAAATCTATCACTTCTATTTAAAACATATTTAAATTTTGGTCATTAAATAAATATGTTGTCTCCCACTATTTTGATTCAAAACAAATACCCTCACTGAATCAGAAAAAATCCCGTTGGAAGATTTTTCTAGTGGGCCAAGATCCATATTTGGCCTAGTGTTGAGTCAGCTTTGGCTGATCGCCCAACCCTTGGTTATTTAGGTAGGAAACATATTTCCAATTGTATCTCATGTAACTCTTAGATGATTGAGTGGGTAACTCTTTACCCTTATTCATCTTATAAATTTAAGCTCAATCCTTATGCCTCTAAGTTATTTTTAATCCAATTGAAAAACTTAGTTAAGTTTAGGCCTAATAAAAACCATTTGGATATTACAATTATCCCATCGCGCCTTACAAATATAAGTGATAGCACCTTGCTTTGGCAGGCCCACTATTTATTGACATTAGTCTCAACGAGTGTTACTTATTAGAAGGCGTTTAAACTTAATATTAACGCTTTTAGGCTCTTCAATATGATTAAAGTTACCTAGATAAGTCCAATAACAAATGATTGAATAATCCAATTATCCATCATCCTTTACTAATATCAATAAAAGCACCCTGCTTTGGCAGAACCTACACTTTATTGAAACTAGCATTGATGACTGTTGTTTATTAGAACGCGTTTTAGACTGTTCATACCTTTAGGCTTTTCCAATCCAATTGAAAAATGTCTATTTGAATAAAACTTAATAAGTTATACTTGGATAATGTAATTATCCAATTATGTCCTACTAAACATAAATAAAGGCACCCAACTATGACATGACCAACACTTTTTTTATATCAAATTAGACGTTATTACTTATTGGAAGGTATGATTGTCGGGCTTGAGGGATTTCAATTTTCTTATTGTTCATTACCGACTTTCATTAAATGCTTTAACGTAAAATAAAACCCCAAAACATGCAATCAAAATTGTGAGATAGTTATGGTCTTCCTAGAAAATAAAATAAAATAAAATAAAATAAACCTAAAGGAACCATGGTGTCTTAACTTTGTGAAGTCCTACTTCTTAAAACCACCATCCTCCTAGAGTCACCACTCCTTTGTTCCTTTCAAGGTCCTATTCATCAAGAGTCACCACTCTAGGTTTCTTCTAAGTCTCCACTTTGTTGGCTTTTCCAAGATTATAATGTAATACAGAAAACTCGTTTTACATACGAGTGAAGGGTTGAGAGAAGAAATTTTAAGAATAAAGAAAGGCACAGCACGCAGGTTGTATTTAAAATTAAATAAAAAAAATCTAAGACCATAACTATTCACCGTTGGACGTGTTAATTAATCAATTAATAGAGTAATCAATTGTATTTAAAATGAAATAAATTTTAAAACACATAATTAAATACGCGGGGTCATAAAAGCAAAACTACGTAAAGAAGTTTAGCGGCTCCGTTGACCGTTCAACAGACAGGGTCAACGGGTGTTCCAACCCAAAAATTTAGTACTGTAATCAGGTTAGGTCCCAGGAAAGAGAGGTGGGTCCGGAGTGGCTGCTTAAGTATCAAGTCTTTCCTAGCCAGAACGTCACACTGACCATTAACAGCTCAAAATATTTGGTTATGATTTCAAACAATTTGAAATCTTAAATTTTGAAACGGCCAAGGTTTAACTTTTAAACCTTATCTTTTGACCCTTACAATTATCCTAAAATAGGAATAGTCAAGGTTTAACTTTTAAACCTTATCTCTAGAGTCTCAACAATCATCCTATTTTTTTAGGAAAGATCAAGATTTAAATTTTAGACCTTACCTCTAGAGTTCAAGATATTTTATTTTGAATCCTATTAAAATTGATAAAGATCTTATCTTTAATTTGTAACTTTTACAAATCCTATCAAATTTATTAAGGATTAAATATTTGATTTTAAAATTATTAAATTTAATAAAGATCTTATCTTTTATTTGTAACAATTACAAATCGTATTAAATTTAATAAATATGAATTAATTTGTAACTCCTACAAATCATATTAATTTTAAAAAGATCATATATGATACAAATCCTATTAAAATTAATAAGAATAAATTATTTAAATTTGTAACTCTTATAAACTTTAAATTTAACAAACAATTAACATTTGATTTACAACTTTTACAAATTGAATTTAAAATATAATATTAAAATCAAATATTTTATTTGTAACATTTACAAATAAATAAAATACCATTACGGCTAGGTTTCAGCTTTTGAATCCTAGTTTTCATTACGGCTAGGGTTTAACTCTTAAACTTTCTAAACACAATCTCACATGAACAATTCATATTAGAAAAGAGAAAGCATATAGACGTGCATTGCATACAACCCTTTATTTCAATTTAATTAAATAAACATAAAACATGCCTTATAATTAGAACACATATAAAACAATCACCATTGTAACATACAATATGTTCATATAATAAAGCACATCCCAAAAAACATGTTCTTTAATTAAAATGTTGAGAAAAGCAATCAATATACATAAAATAAAAAAAATTTATATTAGCTTTCAAAAGGTGCAACCTTTGCAACATATCTCATAAAAATGCAACCTTTATATAATATCTCATTAAAAATGCAACCTTTGCAACATATCTAATAAAAGATGCAACCTTTGCAAAAGGATTCAACCTTTACAATTCTTTTCGTAAAAGAAATTTTATTTTATTTTTACATGTTCTTTAAACAAACATTTGGCCAAAACACGATTTTGCAATCAAGCTCTGATACCACTGTTAAGGAATCCCTAGTGTATGAGCAGCGGAAATACAAGGATTCCCATAGGATTTGCAAAGCGCTATGTTTCAAAGCATAAGACAAATACAAAAAAAAACATTACGTTTTAGGATTACCTCTTGAAGAATATCAAAGCAATCGTAGCCTCGTCCTTTAGGAGTCCACACGGGTACTCCCACCAGTAATGCTACACCTTCCAAATGCTAGTTTGACGGCGTGTAGCTTTTGCAACTTTTACATATTTTATGTCTCTTTTTAGTTAGCCACCTATGAGCATCTTATGCTCTATTTATAGGCTTAGGTTTGACCTAATTTACTCTCTAAAGAGTGGGCTCCTTACTCATTCTAAATGAGTTAGGCCCAATAGTTTTATTTTAGTCCAACTAAAATAAAAAACTATTTTCTGATGGGCTTACTTTATGTGTGTGACCCTATAGGTAAAATACTCGGTTATATTAATAATAAACTATTTTAATATTAATATAAAATAAGAGCGGCATCTAGCAATGCATTATTATGTCCGAATATTATTTATTATCAACATAACCTATATATGATAATTATTTTATATGTTTGTTCCTTTTGTCACGATATCCTAATTGGGCCCAAGGCATGGTCGCGTCATCCTATAATTTATTATCAACATAACCTATAAGTGATACTGAAGTAGACTTTATCCGAATAAATATCCAATATTTATTCTTTCTAGCATGGCCATGCATTTCTGATAAGTATTGAAAAGACTTAATTATTTCACCTTTAATTTAACTTAATCCATTTAATTTTGTTTAGTTTGGCATTATTATTTAATAAATTGTCAATAATTCTAGTTTTATTTAATTATTTCAAAAATGTTTAAATTATGCAAGAAAATGATTAAAAATAATAATTAGTTAAGGAAATTTGTTTATTAATAAATACACTAACCAAGCTTACATACGCTGGACAACCAGCGTACAAACGCTAGGCAATTATTTGTTTATATGTGTAGGAGCAGTTCACGCTAGGCAATTATTTAACCTGTTGTTTTCCCTCCAATTGAAGCGCTGCACCGTTGCTGTTCCTGTTTTGCTACTGTACATTAGTAACTTAAGTATTGAGTTTTAATTAATTATTTATTTGTAATTATGTAATTAGTTTAGTTAGTTTAATTATTAATTAAGCTTTCTTTGTAATTAATTAAGCTAGTTAGTTAGTTAGTTGTCTATATATACTTGTACATAATCTGTAGGGAGGAGAAGCAGAGTATAGAATAACATGATTCATTTTTCCATTTCCAATCTCTTTCTAATTCCTTTCTCTCTCGAAATTCTCTCATCCATGTCTCTTCACATTCCTTCGTCAGAATCCATTTCCACGGGTTTCTAACCCCCTAGGGTTGGGATTGCGAAGGCTTACAATGAATTCTTGAAGATGTATTGAGGAAGTCAACTTCTGATTCATGAGGAGAACAAGCTGAGGAGTGGAGTTCCATTGCTGGATTGACAAATCCAGATCTGATGAAGAATCTCACCAGTGAGGAATCATGGTTAAGGCTTAGGTAACTTCCAGCTTCCTAACTAATTTATGCCTAGTAATTAGGTGAATAGTTAGGGTTCAACCCCTAATTTCGCATTAGATTTCTATGTAATTGAACACCTAAGGGATTAGGGTTTAATGCTTAGGAATTAGTGTTAGTTACCTAAGGAATTAGGGATTAACCATCTGTGAATTGTCCTCTTGAGTCTGAAGCTTGATTAAACCTTAATTGCATGTTTCTTGATGAAATTGTAAGCTGAAGTAATCCTAACCTATCTTCCATTAATCACATTTCACATTTTCATACTGTCTCTGAAAATACAAAAACATAGAAAGCATAAAAACAACAAAAACAGAATGAATTCTATATGCATTGTGTTGGTTCAGCTTGTACTAGTCTAGGATTGCGGTAATTACCACAATCCCTGTGGGAACGATCAAATATATTACAAATTTAATGATTTGTGTGCTTGCCAAAAGAAAATAAATCCTCTGAGAGTCACACAATAAGTCAATAATAATTCAGGATTTTCACACCAAGTTAATGGCTCTAGATTTATGCATCAAGTTAATGGCGCCGTTGCTGGGAATTGTTGAGTAATATCAATAATCCTTGGACCGGTACTAGACTGAACCGTTTAATTTTGTTTTGCATTTAGTAAGTAGTTTAATTATCATTTTTAGTATAACAGTAGTTTGTGTCTAGCAGTAGCAGTAGCCTTAATATTGTTTATGTCTAACATTTGGTGTATGCAGTCAAGAAACAGAGGAGAGCCTTTCTTCTTTGATCCTGATATTGATTTGTTAGAGCGTCAGCTTAGAAAGGAGAAAAAGCAAAAAGAACAGCAAGAAATGGAACAGAGAAGAGTTACGCTAAGTGACTACTCTAGGCCTACTAAAGAAGGATCGCAATCTAGCATCCTTAGGCCTCCAGTTGTAGCTAATAGCTTTCAACTTAAACCGGCTTTGTTGCAATTGGTTAGAAATGATCAATTCGGAGGAAGTGAGGTTGAGGATCCAAATTTACATCTAGCAACCTTCCTCCAAATCTGTGATACTGTGAAAATGAATGGTGTCCCTAAAGAGGCAATTAGACTGAGATTATTTCCTTTTTCTTTAAGGGACAGGGCTAAGGCTTGGTTGTAAAGCCAACCAAGAGGTAGTATATCTACTTGGGAGGATTTACAAAGAAAATTTCTAATTAAATATTTCCTTCCTTCCAAGTATGCCAAATTGCGCACTGAAATCACTTGTTTCCAGCAGAGAGAGGGTGAATCTCTAATGGAAACATGGGATAGGTATAAAGAGAGTTTAAGGAAATGTCCTCACCATAGGATTCCTGATGTGCAGCAAGTTACCATATTCTATAATGGTGTAAGACCAGCAACTAGGGTCTTGATTGGTGCCTCAGTTGGAGGTTCATTGACCATAAAAACTGTAGAAGAAGCTATAGAGTTGATAGATGTTATGGCTTCAAATGATTGTCTAGTTAGTGAGAGGAGCCAAATCCCTAAGAGAGGGATATTAGAATTAGAAGCACAGGATGCTTATTTGGCTCAAAGTAAGTTGATGACTCAGGCGTTGGAGAAATTAAGTGTACAAATTTTAGAACTCTAAAAGCCTAGTCAAGTTTATATGATGAGTTGTGATTTTTGTGGTGGAGACCATAAAAATGGCATGTGTGATCCAAATGTGCCTGATGAGCAAGTGAATTATATGGGGCACCAATAATTTCAAAGGAATTTTTCCTCTAATTCCTTTAATCCTAACTATAGGAATCACCCCAATTTTTCATGGCAGAAAGGTCCATATTTAAATCAAAACATGCCATAAAATCAAACCATAAATAGACAACAATCTCTTCCCCCTCCCTCTAAAGAAAAGTCTGAACTTGAGAATGTGTTGTCTCAGTTCATTCAGGCCACTCAGAGCTTGAAAAATCAAGAAGCATCCATTCAAAATTTAGAAAATTAAGTTGGTCAGCTATCAAAACAATTAGCTGAGAGACAATCAGGCAATTTTCTTGGAGATACTGAAGTAAATCCTAGGGAACATTGCAAAGCAATAACTACTAGGAGTGGGAAAACTCTTCTCCCTACTCCAAGTCATGAAGTGAGTTTAGAAAAAGAAACAACCAAAGAAATATAGCAGGAAAGTGAGCAAGATGTTGATAAAACTGAAAATAAAAAGGAATCAGAAAAAGAAAAAGAAAATCAAGTCCATCAGAAGAAAAAGAAAAAGATTGATTTGATCTTGGAGGAAGCTTCTAAGCTAATTCCTAAGAAATTAAAGAATGCTCCATTTCTATATAGATTTAAGAAACACATAGAGGAGCAAAAGTTTGCTAAGTTCTTAGATGTGTTTAAAAAGCTTCATATAAATATTCCCTTTGCTGAGGCATTCAAGAGATGGCTTTATATGCTAAATTTTTGAAATAACTTCTGTCTAAGAAGAGAAAGCTTAAGGGAGATGAGATGATTGCTCTCACTCAAGAGTGTAGTGCAATTATTCAAAAGAAACTCCCTCAAAAGTTAGAAGATCCTAGATCTTTTAAATACCTTGTGTAATAGGGGATGTTCATGTAGGAAGTGCTTTATGTGATCTAGGAGCTAGCATAAACTTGATGCCTTTGTCTTTAATGAGGAAGTTAGGAATTAATGACCTGCAACCAACTCGCATGTCTTTGCAGTTGGTAGATAAGTCTATCAAATATCCTCATGGGATACTGGAAGATCTGTTAGTTAAGGTGGATAAGTTTATCTTTCTAGCAGACTTTATAGTTTTAGATATGGAAGCTGATAGAGAAATTCCTTTGATTTTAGGAAGACCCTTCTTAGCTACAAGTAGAGCTTTAATTGATGTAGAGAAGGGAGAACTCATGCTGAGAGTTCAAGAGGAGCAGGTAACTTTTAATGTCTTCAATGCTATGAAACATCCAACTGAGAAGATAGATTATTTTATGATTGAAGAAATTAAAAGTTATAATACTCCTATGCTGTTAAAAACTGAAGAAGAGGTTTTATAAGCCTTTTTGGAGGATGATTTTGACTCTGAGACTGAGGAGTTAAATGACTCACATAATGAGTTACTGAACCTACTTGAAGCATGTGAAGTAGGTGATTTTGAAAATAAAAATAAAGAAAATTTGAATAATACTAAACTTGAGAAAAGTAAGGAAGTGTTTGAAGAAAAACTTGATTTAAAACCTTTGCCTTCTCATTTGAAATATGTTTTCTTAGGTGATAATGAATCACATCCAGTAATCATCAATGCTGATTTAAAGGATAAAGATGTAGAAAAATTGATAGGGGTTTTAAGAAAACATGAGTCTGCTATTGGTTAGAACATTTCTGATTTAAAGGGAATTAGTCCATCATTTTGTATGCATAAAATTTTAATGGAAGATGACTATTCCTCTGTTGTTCAGTCATAAAGAAGATTAAACCCCATAATGAAAGAAGCTGTAAGAAAAGAGGTGGTTAAACTTCTTGATGCAGGAATTATCTATCCTATTTCAGACAGTGCTTGGATTAGTCCAGTCTAAGTGGTGGCTAAGAAAGGAAGGATGACCACTATCAAGAATGAGAAAGGTGAAGTCATTGCCACTAGACCAACTACAGGTTGGAGAATATGTATAGATTATAGAAGGCTTAATGACTTCACTAGAAAAGACCACTTTCCTTTACTATTTGTAGACCAAATGCTGGAGAGGCTATCAGGTCACGAGTATTACTTCTTCCTTGATGGTTATTCTGGTTACAACCAAATTGTGGTTGATCTAAAAGATCAAGAGAAGATAGCCTTTACCTGTCCTTATGGAATTTTTGCATACAGGCGCATGCCTTTTGGATTGTGCAATGCACCAGCAACCTTTCAAAGGTGTATGCTGGCAATTTTTAGGGCATGGTAAAGAAGTTCATTGAGGTGTTTATGGATGACTTCTCTGTATTTGGAAATAGCTTTGATATATGCCTGAGCAACCTTTCTAAGGTACTGGTGAGATGTCAGGAGACTAATCTTATCCTTAACTGGGAAAAGTGTCATTTTATAGTTAGAGGAGGGATAGTCCTTGGCCATAAAATCTCTGCTGAGGGCATTCAGGTAGATAGAGCCAAGATAGATATCATTGAAAAACTTCCTCCTCCAATCAATGTGAAAGGAGTGAGGAGTTTCTTAGGATCTGTTGGCTTCTATAGGAGATTTATTAAAGATTTTTCAAAAATAGCTAAGCCTTTGACTGATTTACTTGTGAAAGATCATGCTTTTGTTTTTAATGAAAACTGTGTCAAGGCTTTTGAAAATTTGAAACAAAGATTAATTTCAGCTTGATCCTTGCAGCACCTGATTGGTCTTTACCATTTGAACTAATGTGTAATGCAAGTGATTTTGTTGTAGGAGCTGTATTAGGACAGAAAAAGGAAAAATTAACACATGTCATTTATTATGCTAGCAAAGTATTAAATGAGAATCAAATAAATTACACCACCACTGAAAAAGAAATGCTTGTTGTGGTGTATGCATTTGATAAATTTAGAGCTTACTTGATTGGTGCTAAGGTCATTGTGTATACAGATCATTCAACAATTAAGTACTTGCTAGCTAAAAAAGAATCAAAGCCAAGTTTGATCAGATGGGTTCTATTACTCCAAGAGTTTAATTTGGAAATAAGAGATAAAAAAGGAGTGGAGAACTCAGTGGCTGATCAACTCTCTCATCTGCAGGGTAAATCTGATTCTATCTTGATTAAAGAGGAATTCCCAGATGAGAGGCTGATGGAAATTATCACAGGGCCATGGTATGCTGATATGGCCAACTTTAAAAATGCCTCTGTGGTACCAGAAGGGTGGACAACCCAAATAAAGAAAAAATTCTTTCATGACAGTAAAATCTTTTTATGGGATGATCCATTTCTTTATAAGATGGGAGTAGATGGAATTATCAGAAGATGTATGCCTGAATCTAAACAAGAAAGACTCTTATGGCACTGCCATGACTCCTATTATGGAGGACACCATGGTGCCTCCAGAACTGTAGCAAAAGTTTTGCAATATGGCTTTTATTGGCCAACAATTTTTCAGGATGCTAAAATATATGTTCAAAGGTATGATAAGTGTCAAAGAAGTGGAGGCCTCTCTGCTAAAGCTGGCATGCCTTTGACAAATATTGTAGTTGTGGAGTTATTTGATGTTTGGGGCATTGACTTCATGGGACTTTTCCCAAAGTCATTCTCCAATGAGTATATCCTTGTTGCTGTGGATTATGTCTCCAAGTGGGTGGAGGCAATCCCTACCAGAACCAATGATGCACATGTGGTGTTTAGGTTTATAAAGAAAAACATTTTCTCTAGATTTGGAGTCCCTAGAGTCCTCAACAGTGATGGAGAGTCGCATTTCTGTAATAAAATCATGGAAAAAGCCCTGAGACACTATGAGGTACTGCATAAGGTATCTACTCCATATCATCCACAAACTTGTGGACAAGTTGAGCTGTCTAATAGAGAAATTAATAGAATATTAGAGAAAATGGTAGGGAAGTCTAGGAAGGATTGGTCTGTGAGATTGAATGATGCATTGTGGGCCTATAGGACAACATTTAAAACTCCAATTGGCATGTCTCCTTATCAGTTAGTATATGGTAAGGCTTGCCATCTCCCTGTGAAGTTAGAACATAAGGCATGGTAGGCCACAAAGCTGTTAAACATGGATTTTGACCAATCTCAAGAGGAAAGAGTCCTAAAACTCCATGAACTTGAGGAGTTTAGGCTCAATGCTTATCAGGGTGCCTCAATTTATAAAGAGAAAACTAAGAGGTGGCATGATAAGTAGATAAATAGAAAATAGTTTCACAAGGATGATAAGGTCATGTTATTTAATTCTAGGCTGAGACTCTTTCCAGGAAAACTTAGATCAAAGTGGTCTGGACCTATTATTCTGAATGAGGTTTTCCCTCATGGTGCAATTGAATTGAAAGAACCAGCCACTGTTAGAACATTTAAAGTGAATGGCCAAAGACTCAAACTCTACTTTGGAGGAGAGTTTGATTGGCAGAAAACCTCCATGCTGTTGTAGGCATCTTCTTAGATGTCAGAAGGTCAAGCTAGTGACCTTAAAGAAGCGCTTGAGGGAGGCAACCCTATACTTTGATTGTTGCATTTTGTGTTTTGTATTTCTAGAAAATAAAAGAAGGCTAAAAATTTTGATCAAAGTGTGAATAATCTTATAAATTTTTGAATAAGGTTTGAGTGTTCATACACTCAATTCCCTGTGTACATACTTGTAATTCCATTGGCTAGAATTAGAATCAGGTACCCTTGGCGCTTGAGCAAACATGATTGCGGTTGAGCGAAATACTATGGTACTTGAGCATAACTTTCTCACGCCTGAGCGCTTGAGCGAGCTTAGGTCCACGCTTGAGCGTGACCCTTCGAACTAATTTCTGCGCTTGAGCGTATGACTTCACGCTCTAAGCGTGACCCCTGGTACCTGATAGCGCACTTACACGCTTGAGCGTAAATTCTACACGCTTTAAGCTTGATTTCTTGTGCCTGATGGAAACTTTTCATGCTTGAGCCTGGCTCATCAAGCTTGAGCGTGAGCTCTCTTGCAAACCACTGATTCTTACGCTTTGAGCGTGACCTTTTTGTGCATGTCCCTCGCCTGAGCGCCAAAGATCACGCTTGAGCATAATCGTGACCCCTGGTGCCTGATACAAACCTTGCGCGCTTGAGCTTAGCTAACCACGCTTTGAGCGTGACTTGTATATAAGTCCCACGCTTGAGCGCCCCTATATCATGCTTGAGCGTGATCAGGCTAAGGCAGCTCTGTTCCAATTTCTCGCTTAAGCGTGATGCTGCAAGCTTAAGCTTGAGTGCTACAGTGAAGTAATCTGATACCTGTTTGTTTGGCGCTTTAGCGTAGTTCTTCACGCTTGAGCGTGACATTCCTTGCATATTATTTACTTAAGCGAATAATGGGTCACTTGAGTGTGATTCATACCTGATGCTACCTATGCATTTTTAATTTGGGCGTTTATACGCCAAGAGTTCAGTGTACCTACGCGTACCTAACGCATTGGGTTCAACAGTATAAAACCCCTTCAGCGTACAAACCCTAACTCTTTACGTTGGAACCTTCAATTTTGAAGAGGAAAAGACACAGTCTCTGATTTCTTTAGAAAGGTACCATCTTTTCAATTCTTACTTTCACTTTATAGTTAGAATTGTTGAAGTTCACTATTTTGATTTTGAATTTCTTTCATCTATCTTATCTGTTCATCTTACATTTTCATTTTGTTATGGTTGTGCTATTTGTATATATGTATCCATCTAGGAATTATAAATACCATCGTTAACACTCACCATGATTAGAAGATCACAAAGACTTTGCAGAAAACCTAAAAAAAGTGTTGAAATAGAAAATGTGAAAGAAACCCCAAAAGAGAAAGGAAAAGGGGTGGCCACTATCAATATCCCTGATTCTCCATCAACTGAAAGGAGTAAAAGTCTTGAAGAAGGAAGGAAGTCTCAGACAGTTGAGGGTTTTGATGGGTATAGGTTTAGAGATCTCAAGGCAGCCTAATTATATGAGAAAAAGTTTAAAAGTAGAGGAGTAATAAGGGAAAAGGCTCTGGTCCTTGATGAAGAAAATTGTTCTGATTAATGTAAAAGCTGCTATGATTGAAAGGGGATGGCAGTTCTTTAATGAGAATTTAGGCAATGGTTACCAGGAACTCACTAGAGAATTCTATGCCAATCTGGGGACTCATTCTATGGAAGATAAGTTTCCTTTTTCTTCCTTCTTGAGAGGAGTCACCATTCCTCTAACTGGTCACATATTGAATAAGCTATTGAAAGTACCTATATTGGATGAGGAAGGATGTCACTACACATAGAAAGTAGATATCTTTCATAGGGTTGAAAATGAAAATCTTAGGAAAGAAATTTTAGAGGAATGTTGTGAACAAGGAGCAGCATATATAACAAAGGTTAATGGTCTCAAGAAGAATTGTTTGAATCATCTTTCCCTTTTATCGTGCCACTATGTCCTTTCATCCCTGCAACCTGTGGCTTATTCTACTGAGATTACCATTAAGAGGTTGGTGTTGATTTACTGTTTAATGAGAGGCCTGTATGTTAATCTGGGTGAGTTAATACTAGAGGAGATGATGAAAAATCTTGAAAAAAATCTCCAATTGCCATATTGCTCTGTTATCACTTTGTTGGCCCAAAGGAATCAGGTTAAGTTGAATTATGAAGAATTGACAAAGGTAAAGCCTGAAAGGATTATGGATAAGCAATGGGTGATAAACCACATTGACAATTTTATGCCTCAAGAGTCAAAGCGTCCCAGACAACCTAATCCAACATCTTTTGCACCACCACCCCCAACAGGAACAGGTACTTCTTCTAATATTTCCATGGTAATGCAGGAACTTCAGGTTATGAAGAAGATGCAGCTAGGAACCTATGATCTCGTCCTGAACCATGATCTCATGCTGAGGAATATTGTCACCACATTGAATGTGGATCACACTAAAGAAATGGGAGTTCCACCTGACAGAGATCTATGGTTGGCTTCCATTGGATTCACCATTCCCCCTGATGACACACCCTTAGCAGCTGAATTTCCACCCTACCTTGAGCAAGATAATGATGAGTCTATGAATGAAGAAAATGGAGAGAAGATGACTGATCTTTTACTTTGTTTATGTGTTATTTTGCTATTTTCAAGCTGTAATGACTTTGGTTAAATATTCTCTTGAACAATGTATTTTCTTTTCTTTTATGGAAGTTTATTTCTATCTTGAGTTGTTTATTGTTATTTCTTTTCTGAATTGTATTGTTCAATTCATGTACACCATTCCTCACCATTCACTGCCATTCAGGTAAAAAGGGAAGTAATCTATCCTTTCATCTCATTGATTGATAAATTATGTTAATTATGTTTAATTTAGCATCCATCTTAATAATTTAAAGTTTATTGATTCTCAGGCATCAATTGGATAATTAATTGATTTGCATTTCTTGGTTCATGATCCCTATCCATAACTATTTCAATCCTATATTATTTGTTTATTCACCATGCTAGTTAGCAATCTAAGTTTATAATCTTGCATTAAGTTTGGGGACATGATTGGCTGATTACCTATTTTATTATTAGCTTTTGAGCCTTTATTAATTCTTTTATGAGTGTGCCTGTATTCTTGTTTAGTGAGGCAGAATTTGCTTCAGTGCTTGCTAAATGATTATATGTTTACCAATTAGAAATGATGAAGGCCTTCTTTGTTAATTTAGCCAGGGCCAAATTTAGCCATCCTAATCAATTTTAATTATCCTTTGACCTAACAATTATATTTTGAGCCTGAGACCCTTTCATTCTACTTATGTATCTAACTTTACAAGCCTATTTATCTAAAAAAAACCAAGTGAATTATCCCTAGATATTCCACTGATGAATTGTTGAGTCTTATCTTATTGCTAGGGACAAGCAAGTTCTAAGTTTGGGGATGAAGAGTGTGCCTAACAGTAATTAAAGGACACACTCTAACCTTAATTATAGATGAATATTTCGAGAAATGAAAGGAAGAACAACAAAAGCAAAAGAAAAGTGAAAAATCAGTAAAGCAAAGGTGTAAAGCACCACAAGAAAAAAAATGGTATTGAAAAAAAATTTGAAAAAGATGGAAGAAAAGAAAGAAAGAAAGAGTCCAAAGGACTGAAAGAGAAGGAAGTACAAAGCACCCCTTCATCTGAAAAAAAAATAATGAAAGCAAAAGAACTAGTTAGTAGAGGCATTTAAGTTAAGATTGAGGCAAGGCATCAGTGGGCACATCTTTTAACCTAACATTGACTAGAAAAACAAAAATAGAGCCTGTAGCCTAACCCCATTACAAGCTTAAAAAGCCCTTACTGATCCAATTGTGATAGCATATGTCATGATGTTTAGAACTTTTGCAAGCCTATGTTGATCTAACAATTATGCAGGTGATGAGTCCATTTAGTTAACCTTATACTCTGAGAGAAGAGTGAAACACTAATCCAGTGAGGAAAGCATCACCAACTTGTTCCCAAAGAAGGTGTGAGTAATTATATTTTCAGAAATTGCAAAAAGAAAGCATGATTGGTATTCAATAACTATGGTATGATTTAAGTTAAGGAAAGGTTGATCATCTTGACTAAATGCAATTGATTTAATTAATCTGAGTATTTGCTTGAGGACAAGCAAGTTTTAAGTTTGGGGATGTGATAAGTCTTGAAAAGACTTAATTATTTCACCTTTAATTTAACTTAATCCATTTAATTTTGTTTAGTTTGGCATTATTATTTAATAAATTGTCAATAATTTTTGTTTTATTTAATTATTTCAAAAATTTTTAAATTATGCAAGAAAATGATTAAAAATAATAATTAGTTAAGGAAATTTGTTTATTTATAAATACACTAACCCAGCGTACATACGCTGGTCAGCCAGTGTACAAACGCTAGGCAATTATTTGTTTATATGTGCAGGAGCAATTCACGCTCAAGCTTGAAGGTTACAAGCTTAAGCGAGAGAACCATGTAAGTTAAGTGAAAGGAAAGCACGATCACGCTTAAGCGAGCATCACTCACGCTTAAGCGTGGCTTGACCATAACAGTCATGCCCAAGCTCTCACAATTTGCGCTCAAGCGTGAAGACAGCGTGCATGAAATATTTCGAGCGCGCTTAAGCGCCAGTCTTTCACGCTCAAGCGTGAAGGTGGTTATTTAACCTGTTGTTTTCTCTCCAATTGAAGCGTTGCACCGTTGCTGTTCCTGTTTTACTACTGTACATTAGTAACTTAAGTATTGAGTTTTAATTAATTATTTATTTATAATTATGTAATTAGATTAGTTAGTTTAATTATTAATTAAGCTTTCTTTGTAATTAATTAAGCTAGTTAGTTAGTTAGTTGTCTATATATACTTGTACATAATCTGTATGGAGGAGAAACAGAGTATAGAATAACACGATTCATTTTTCCATTTCCAATCTCTTTCTAATTCCTTTCTCTCTCTAAATTCTCTCATCCATGTCTCTTCACATTCCTTCATCAGAATCCATTTCCATGGGTTTCTAAACCCCTAGGGTTGGGATTGCGAAGGCTTGCAATGAATTCTTGAAGGTGTATTGAGGAAGTCAACTTCTGATTCATGAGGAGAACAAGCTGAGGAGTGGAGTTCCATTGCTGGATTGACAAATCTAGATCTGATGAAGAATCTCACCAGTGAGGAATCATGGTTGAGGCTTAGGTAACTTCCAGCTTCCTAACTAATTCAGGCCTAGTCATTAGGTGAATAGTTAGGGTTCAACCCCCAATTTTGCATTAGATTTCTATGTAATTGAACACCTAAGGAATTAGGGTTTAATGCTTAGGAATTAGTGTTCGTTATCTAAGGAATTAGGGATTAACTATCTATGACTTATCCTCTTGAGTCTGAAGCTTGATTGAACCTTAATTGCATGTTCCTTGATGAAATTCTAAGCTGAAGTAATCCTAACCTATCTTCCATTAATCACATTTCACATTTTCATACTGTCTCTGAAAATACAAAAACATAGAAATCATAAAAACAACAAAAACAGAATGAATTCTATCTGCATTGTGTTTGTTCAGCTTGTACTAGTCTAAGATTGCGGTAATTACCACAATCCCTGTGGGAACGATCAAATAGATTACAAATTTAACGATTGGTGTGGTTGCTAAAGGAAAATAAATCTTCTTAGAGTCACACAATAAGTTAATAATAATTCAGGATTTTCACACCAAGTTAATGGCTCTGGATTTATGCATCAATTTCCTTAGTCTCACTCCATCAAGTAGCCTATAGATATCACTCCTATCATATAGGAGAGACTAATCCCATCTGCATCACTCACATCCCTCTGCATAATTTGTTCATTGCCTAACCACAACCTTTATAGTCCTCTTGTTACAGAAGACATTTGATTGTATTAAAATAATAAACTCCTTATGTAGGAATCGTAGTGACTTGAGGTCAAAGGACTACATATACCATTATCACATTAAGAATCATTTATGACATTCATGTAACGATCCATGCAACAGTCTCATGGTGGGTCTGTCTAGTACATCATTACTCTTAATGTGTACCTGTGTGAAGACTTGATATCATTTATATCCATGATCTATAAGATCAAATCATCAGTACACTCACACACTAGTCTTAATGTATTTACGTGTCCCCATGTAAATACTTGACTAGGGACATTTTAGGAATAACTCTCATATGACCTATTACTCCAAGGATAAATAAAGGTTGTTAAACTATTTAACAAAAAATGACATATTCAAAATGATGCATCCTATATAGGCTTTTAGTGCATATTTCTAACAATATGTTCAAAAGAGCAGATGTCGTTCCCACAGAGGATCTTGTTAAAATGAAATCAAACTATTACGGAAGAGTTGAGAAGTTGTTTTCATGGTATCGATTTAAAAACATAATACAAAAAATGCATAAAAAGTAATGTAATTAAGATAAACGGAATAACAAATTGTAAAAACTGGGATTTGGATCCACCGTTCTCACCTTCCGATACACAGCTAATATTCATGCAAACGACTTCTGAACCATGATTCTTTACATCATAATCTAAATCATTCGTATCGATTCCTCGACTACAAAATTCTTAAGAATGGTTTTGAAGACGTCAATCCCTTGATCGTTTCAAATCCATTCCAGCATTAAGTACGATTGTATCGATGTTCATTTCGTTAACTATTATTCTTAATTAATTGACGTAATGAGTTTTTCATTTATATCCATTTTCGAGAGCTATTTTCTAATAACAAATGTAAACTTAAATCAAGAACATGTTGATCAGACAAATTCAAGCAATAAGCATGAAATGAAGAACCAAGATTCATAGAATAAACTACCCATTACATGAATATAACACATGTGTTCATCCAGATCGATTAGTTACCTCCAATCCCAATGAGAAAATTAGCCACTCATGGTAGCCATTACAAGAGCTTACAAAGATATAGAGAAAAGGTGAAAGGAATAAAAAATGTGTTTTATTTTTGAGCTCAATCTCCCTCCTCCCTTTAACTGTTCTTCGTATTTGCTTATATAATGGTAAACTTGCTCAAGCGAGTTTAACATTAGCTTGAGCGAAACGACTACTTCAACCTGAAGGAAGCTCCACGTCCTGCTTCACCTGCATGCATATCTCGCTTAAACGAGTAATTTTTCTTGAGCGAAACTCAAAAGTAGTGATCCCCTGTTCAACACTCGCTTAAGCTAATCTTCTTCTGCTACTGCAAATTCCTCATTTTTTGATTCTGGATAACTTTCACTTGAGCGAAGGAGATTCGCTCAAGTGACTTCATCATTGGAACTCACTGGGTGTATTTTGCTGATGTTATTTTCTGCTACGCTTGAGCGAAACCAAGGTGTTTTCTCTCTGGATCATTTTCAGTCGGGTGAAGTAGTCTCGCTTGGGCGAAACATTCTTCAGCCTTCACTGTTCCACATTCGCTTGAGTGAAATGATGACTCACTCTAGCGAATGACATACCTGTTACTCTAATCCTTTAAATTCATTACTCGCTCAAGCGAGCCTTCAATTGGTCATAGCGAACAAACTCGCTCAAGTGAATTGTTCTCTCGTTTGAGCGACTTAATCATCCTTTTCTTTTAACTTAAGAAATCTTAGTAAAGCTCTTTCTTTTCTTTTCCTTTCTTCTTCCTTCTCCATTTATGCCTGAAATTACATCAAAATTTGGGATTTAGCAGCACATGTTGATACTTTCAAGTGTGTAGTGTCTGATTCTTAATTCATGGAAAATTTACTTAGAAAATATCCATACACTACACATTATGTCCAAATTATGCTTAATTTATACCATAAAACTCATGTAATTTTGACATTTATCAACTCTCTCTGACCCAGAACTTTTCTTGCCCTCAAGCAAATAGTCAACAAAATAACAACAAATGAAGCAGAGATCCTAGTTAATCATAACTACATAAAAGATGAAAAATAACTTCAACTATTTACAAATGACAGCTCCTGAGTTCTGCTTCAAATCATCTAACTAAAGTCCAAGTTTGAAACTCACTATACAAATAAAAGCAACCACTTTATTGTAAAAACAAGAAATTCTCTCCCTTCAGACCTCATAGGTGAGTGTTTACTCATTCCATCGCTGTTCAAATGTTAGTCAATCATTGCACTTCACTTTGTTGCACAAGACAATTACTCATACAAGCATGGATCAAGAGGTCTTCATAGGTTGTAATTTGGCTTGGCTAACAAGGAATATATGGTTTTTCTTGAAATTCAAAGGGCATACTAAGGATAATTAATTATATCATTTACCTTTGCCTCAGCTACCTTAATTACATAGTTCCATCCTTTCTTTCCTTGAGCAATTGAATTTTGTTAGTCCTCAAAATTTTTGTTTGTTCTTTGAGTATTTAATGTTTTTTTCATTTTGAGGACTTTATTTTCTTTACACTTTTGCTCTATTTCCAATTTTTCATTCTTTATCCTGCATAGAACCAACTTAACCACATAACCTGCTTACAATATATATTCCTTGCCCTTAGCATGTATCAAGGTGGGACTTTAAGTACAAGCATGTTACAAGGGTTATAGAACAATTTTTAGCTCAAAAGGGTTATGAAAAAAATTAGATTAGATTTCATCAAGGGATGGCTTTTGGCTCTAGCTTTCCTATTCTATGCAAAATTTGCCTCTATCATATCCATGTTTGACTAAGCAATGATCTTTGCCAGAAGTTCATGCAATAAAAGATTACACAAGAATCAGCGAACTCTCGATGTTTAGGTTTCACTCACTCACTTGGTTAATTGGTTTGATTTCTTTACTTTCACAGAAAAAGGTTCAAGCATTGTTAGCTAATTCCTAACTTATGCAACCTAGGATTAATATGCATCTTTCACAGAAAAATTTAGAAAGATTGCATTTAGCATTTATCAGGAACTATTATATTTTCAAAATTAGTTATCTTTCACTTATGCAACCTAGGATTAATGTGCATCTTTCTTCACTTTCTCAAAACTAACACATATATGAAACAAAAAAACCACGCCTATATATAATTACTAGCATATGTAAACATAACATAGTCTAAAATATAAACAGAGATATAGACCAAACTAAAGTAAACCATAAAAAGTAAAAATAACATAAACTAGAGGAATTCAAAATAGTAACACAAAATAGATTGAACCACAAAAGCTGATCAATCACATGATGTCAGGATGTTGATGACTACACGATCAAGCTACTCCTCAGTTTCTATCTAATCTTGCTGTGGCTTTGGCATAAAAGAGGGTGCTGTGACTGGTACCTCAATTGGTTGTACTAGTTCTGGTGTTGGAACTGATGATGATACTGCTGGTTTGAATGGCCTCTCCTCCTCTGGGAGAATAGGATTGTCCCTAGGCCAAGCAACGCGAGCAATAAACTCATCTAGGTGCATAAAAGGTCCTGAAGGATGGCTCCAATAACTAGCGCAGTTAAGATATGTCATGCCCCGGTTAAGTGCTACTTGTTGCCTCTGGATGTGGAGTTGATGAGCTAATAAGACAGGGTCAGTAGGAGGGGGTAGTGGTGGTGGTGTGATAGTCTCATAAACGGGTGGTGGTGGTGGTGGTGGTTGTGTTTGTATGTTGAAATAGGTTTTGATGAATGACAAACAATTGAAGGATCAAGAAATTTAATTGATAAATACAAAGGATATTGTACAAGCAATTAATTAAAAAGCATGGAGATCAAGCTTACATGAGTCAAATAAATAAGGATTAAATGAATCATATAAAGAACCATGCAACCAGTACCAAAAACATATCAAAATGCATAAAAAATTAAGGAGACAGGTCCAGGAGAACCCAAGAATCGATTCATTACATGAAGGAATCGATTCACAGGTAAAGGAATCGATTCATTGCTTTAAATTGCCAAAAGGAATCGATTCACAGCTGAAGGAATCGATTCATTGTTTTGAATTGCCCAAGGAATCGATTTAACTATCCAAGGAATCGATTCATGCACCTAGGAATCGATTCCCCTTGCCCAGGAATCGATTCATGCACTGATTTTTACATAAATTTGTACCAGGGAATCTATTCATCACTTGAATCACGTGCTGAATCATGGAAAACATCAGTAAGTATTTTTAGAATTGCAGAAAACATAGAACGAGAAATCAAGCCTTGGAATCCTTCACAGACAGAGTTCAAATTCCATTGCACAAAACATGGAACTAGAAAACAACTATACAGAAAACATGGATCAATTTGCTGCACAAATTAAGGAACCAGGGGTTAAAAGCTTTGGCTTGAAATGCCTATAAAAGGAGAAGAAACGGAAGGTAGAAGAGACACCTCACAACAACGAAAAATTCCTTGCTTTCTTGTTACTCTCTTATTCTCTAAGCTTAAGCTCTCTGATTCTTTTCTTTGCAATTATAATTTTGAGAGTTTTATTGTGAGAAAAATGTTTTGAGTGCTAAATTTGCATATCCTTTTCTAAGAAGAGAAAAATATTTTTCAAGGGATTAAAATTTGTATATCCACTCTATTAAGAGAGTCACACTTATAAAATCACATACATAAATTTTGAGAGTTTTTGGGTTGGGTTTCAACCTTCTAATTGAGAGATTGGGTGGGTTACCTTTTTGCTTGTAAGAATTAAGTTCTTGAGTGTGGGACACTAAGAAGCTGTAATTGTTCGAAGCGTGTATCTCAAATTCTCAATAGTGGAATCCTTCAAGTGGGTTGCTTGAAGGTGAGACGTACACCGGTGTGGTGGAACTCGTTATATCGGTTTGCAAATCTCTTTTCCTTAAACTCCTTTATTATTGTGATTTAATCTGCTTGGTACTTTAAAGTACACTAGTAACTTGATATAAATTGTTTGATTAATCATTTAGATTAATTTGTTTAATAATTTAAGTAATATTCTTGAATTAATTGTGTTAATATCATTTATTACTTTCTAAGTGCTAAAATAGTTTCATGATTAATTTGATATTATTACTTGTTCTTTTGTGTATTATTCTTATTTATCAAATTGATTACAAAGGAATTAATTTCAAAAGCATTCCAATGAAAATTTTTAATACTCAATTCACCCCCCTCTTGAGTAATTGAGGCCACTTGGTTAACAAGTGGTATCAAAGCTTGACTCTTGGTTGATAAAGCTTAATAGCTTCAAGAGATAAAGATGGCCTCTACCTCATATAACATGTTTCCCGAGGGTGGTGCTACAAATCGACCACCTGCTTTTAATGGGGAAGGTTATGCTTTTTAGAAAAAGAGAATGAAAATTTTTGTTCAATCAATTGATTTAAGAGTTTGGAATGCTATTGAAAATGGTCCTTTCATACCTATGCATATTGTTAATGGTAAATAAATGGAAAAGCCCATGGATGATTGGACTAGTGATGAAGAAAAGAAAGTATAGTATAATTATAAGGCTAAAAATCGCATTACTCTTGCATTAGGTCCTGATGAATTTTTTATAGTAACATGTAAATTTGCCAAAGAAATGTGGGATACTCTACAAATAACTCATGAAGGAACTAGCAATGTTAAGGATTCTAAAATTAGTACTTTAACTAACCAATATAAAAATTTTAGAATGAATTCAGGTAAACCTATTTTAGAACTTCAAAAGAGATTTACCTTGGTTATTAATCATCTCATAACTCTTGGAATATCTCACACTAACAAGGAACTTATCCATAAAGTTCTAAAAAGTCTTACAAGGGAATGGAAACCTTTTGTAACTGCTATCAAACAATCGCCAAATATAAATGATATGTCCCTTGCTACATTGTTTGGTAAGTTATAAGAACAAGAACAAGAGTTAAAAGATTTGAAACATGCGGAGGAAGAAGAAAAAGCCTCTAAAAAGAAAGGACTAGCTCTCAAGGCCACCTCAATTGATGATGAAGAATCCGACAGTGACCTTGATGAAGACGAAGAGCTAGGACTATTCGTGAACTATATTAGAAAACTCATGAGGAACGAACGCTTCCAAAAAAACTTCACACATAAAGGTAAGAAATCTATGTCTAAAGAAAATAATTCCTTACCAACTTGTTTCAAATGTGGGAAGGACACTTTAAGGCGGATTGCCCAAACCTAAAGAAGAAAAACATTGAAAGAAAAGGGAAAAGAAGAGTATATATTGCATGGGATGAAAATGAAGTAAGTAGCTTGGATGAATCAGACAATGAAGAAGCAAACCTCTACCTCATGGCCAACCATCAAGATGAAGATGATGAGGTAAATTTCCTTGACTTAGATAAAGATGAACTACTTGATGCTTTTGAAGAATTGTGTGACAAATTTGTTAAAATCTCAAACAAGTATAAGTTATCTAGGAAAAATATTGATACTCTTGAAATGCATCTTGTAGAACTTGGTAAAGAAAATGAAATCTTGAAAAAGGATATAGTAAATGTTCAAGCATGCTCTAAGACTAAACCTTGTGAATTTGCAAAGAAATATGACATACTTGAAAAGAAAGTGTTAGACTTAAACAAGACACTTGAGAAATTTACCAACGGTAGAGATAATTTAAATGCACTTCTTGGAAAACAACGTTGTATATTTAATAAAACTGGATTAGGTTATAATCAAGGATCACATGCTTACAAGAAAGAAAAACATTACAAAAATTTCTTTGTACCACCTAGTAAATCATCTACACCTTTCATGAAATGTAATCACTGTGGTCTCAAAGGTCATAATTCTTACAATTGTAATGTGAGAAGATTAGGACCAAAAGTTGTGAGAAAAGTATGGGTTCCTAAGGGAATATTTTCATAAACTAACCTACAAGGACCCAACATAAAATGGGTACCAAGCTCTCTAACTTGACTTGTTTTGTAGGTATGTTTTAAAGCAAGTAACACCCATTGGTACTTGGATAGTAGGTGTTCAAAACATATGACAGGAGACAAAAGTAAGTTTATATCATTTACTCCTCGAAACGAAGGTTTTGTTACTTATGGAGACAACACAAAAGGAAGAATACTAGGAATCGGTAACATTGGTAAAAACTCTTCTACTTCGATAAATGACGTATTATGTGTTGAAGGACTTAAACATCACTTGCTTAGTGTTAGTCAATTATGTGATAAAGGATATAAAATATTTTTTGAATTAAATTCTTGCATAATTGAAAATAAGCTAAATAAGGAAGTAAAGTTCGTTGGTCAAAGAATCGATAATATTTACATGATTAATCTTGATTGTCTTGCTTCAAATGATATGCAATCCTTCTTAACTAAAGAAGATGAATCATGGCTATGGCATAGAAGAATTTCTCGTATTCACATAGATCATCAAATAAACTTGTTTCTAAAGATCTAGTAATTGGATTACCAAAGCTCAAATTTGAAAACAAAGTTTGTGACGCATGCCAAAAGGGAAAACAAGTGAAGGTCTCTTTTCAACCTAAAAATGTTGTTTCAACTAATAGACCTTTACAACTTTTATATATGGACTTGTTTGGACCTTCTAGGGTCAAAAGCTTTGGTGGCAATTATTATGGACTTGTGATTATTGATGACTATTCTAGATATACATGGACATTGTTTCTTACTCATAAAAATAAAGCATATCAAGCATTTAAGAAATTTGCCAAGATTATCCAAAATGAACAAAATTTAAAAATCGCATTCATACGAACCAATCATGGGGGAGAATTTGAAAATGAGCCTTTTGAAAAATTTTGTGAAAAATATGGAATTGAACATAATTTTTCGGCTCCAAGAACTCCACAACAAAATGGAGTTGTTGAAAGGAAAAATCGATCTTTAGCGGAGCTCGCAAGAACTATGTTGAATGAAAATAATATTGTAAAACATTTTTGGGCTGATGCGCACTAGTGGAGAAAGGGGCTTTAAGCACGGTTTTAGGGGACTTTTAATCACGGTTCCAGAACCGTCCTTGTTCCCACCGTGCTTGTAGATAGGGACTTTTAAGGACGGTTATGAACCGTGTTTGTATGTACCTTTTAAGCACGGTTATTTTTAACCGTCTTCGTAGAGGGGCTTTTAAGCACGGTTTCTTTGAACCGTGTTCGTATGTGGCAACTTTTAAGCACGGTTCTGAGAATAACCATCTTCGTAGGGGGACTTTTAAGCTCGGTTCTCACAACAACCGTCTTTGTAGGGGGGCTTTTAAGCACGGTTAACACCATAACCATGCTTAAAACCTTATTTTTTTAAAAAAATTTATTCCTTATTTTTTTATTCCTTAAAATTTTTTTAAATTTTTTTTTATTCCTTAAAATTTTTTTATTCCTTAAAACCATGTTTGTTCAAAATATTGGGTAGTATGGATACTGTAAATCTTCAAGAAAATTATGAGTCACTGGCAAAAGCTTTTCTTTTTCCAATGTAATAATCTCACATTTAGTTCCATCATCAAACATTACAAAAGTCCACCATATTGAAAATTAACATCCTCTTGATCCTCACTACTGCTGCTGTCACTGGAAGTTTCCCAATCTGAATCAGTAATGTGAGCATCCATTAACTAGATGCCTGCCATAAGGTGTTCATGGTAACATCAACAAAATAGTTACAACAAAGTAACTTCAAAACACAGTATAAGAAAGAAAAGAGTGTTAGTCAATGAGATGAATTCTTAGTAGACTGAAAAATAGATAGAATCAGAATTAAACAAAAATTAGTAATATCTTGATAAGAAAGCACACCACCTAGCAATTAAGATATAGATTTTTAACTCTTGGAAAAAATCATTAGTAATATCATTACCATATTGCCAAAGGAGAGTTGCCCCACAATGAAGCTAAACAGAACAGGTTTACCAGGAATGCTTTTCAACAGAAAAAAAAAACAACAACAACCAGTCACCATAAACTTTTTGCTCCTTGATTACAGCAAGGGGAAATCATCATATAACCTACCAGGAAGAACTACGTCGAATTCGAAACACACTTGCCATGCCACCAAAACCAAAAGAGCTTCTATTACCATATAACTATTTTGTGTACTATATAACTATCAGAAGTAATGGAAATCCTCTGGTCCCAAAGCATGTTCAAATTAGGAGCCAATAACCATGTGTACTGGTCAAAATACAAGAGCTGCTTCAAGAGAAGTATAAATTCTCGAGGAAACTTTAACCCATAGGATTCACTTACCCGAACCTGTAGAGCACAGAAAACTTTCGAAATGAAAGGACAAACATGCGTAAATTTCATCCGTTACCATCTAGAAGTTAAAATCAATCATACTAATTTCACTATTTCATCTGATTCAGATAAAATTCTTTCTTCTTCCTTTTTTTCATATTTTCAATTCCATATAAAATTAGTTTAGAAGCTGAAAAATCATATCAGTTTAAAAACTAAATGGAACCTGAAGATTAACCTAAGAATGAGAACTTGAGATATAGCTACAGAAAGTAAAAGAGACGTAAGATAAGGATACAAAACATCTTCATCGAAACTCTTGAAGTTAGAACAACCGGCCAGGTAGAGCGATCCACAAAAAGAATTCGGACTATCCAATCCATTTTCCAGATCTTGATGTTGTTCATCTTCCTCCTCCTCCTCCTCGACATCTAGAACTAAATCCACAGTATGAAAGAAATCACAATCCAAATCAAGAACAGAAAAGTAATAACAAAGCAGAAAAGTTTGTTTCAGGAAGTATCGGGAACGTAGCCGTAGTTCTTGAGGCGATTTTCGAGTTGAAGGAGATCGGCGTGGTTCTTCTTGTAGAACTCGTTATAGTGACATAGTAGCTCTTCGAAAGACACAGTGCCGAAGGACATGGAATCGAGCATGTCGAGGTTGGAGGTGGCGCTGGATACGCGACGATTCAGGCATTGCACGAAGATGGAGGAAGCGGAGTCTGTGACGGTGATGGAAGAGTTTGGATTTTGTCAGCGACGAAAGAGAATGATGATTAGCCTTTTAACCTAGAGAATAACTATATAAGCACGGTTCCCCTCAGAATCGTCCTAGTAGCTTAATTTTTTATACCTTTTAAGCACGGGTCCCCTAACAACCGTGTTAGTAAATTAGCCTTTAAGCACGGTTCCCTTTAACCGTCTTTGTAGGATTTTTAAAAAAATTTTTAAAAAAATATTTCAACCTTTAAGCACGGTTCACTGTAACCGTGTTTGTAAGTCTTTTAAAAAAAATTAACCAACCTTTAAGCACGGTCCATTCGTAATCGTGTTTATAAATAGATTTTAAGGACGGTCATGTCTCAACCGTGCTCGTATATGACTTTTAAAATTAAAACACGTTTCTTCATATTTACAAAAATGCCACCACATTGTTTTAAACATGGTTTTGGGATAACCGTGCTCGTATCATGTCCTTATAGCCATTTTTTACACTAGTGGCGGTAAATATCACTTGTCATATAATGAATAGATGTTTGATTAGGCCTATTTTAAAGAAAACCCCCTTTGAGCTTTATAAAGGAAGAAAACCAAATATTTCTTATTTTCATGTGTTTGGATGCAAGTGCTTTGTTTTAAATAATGGAAAAGATAATCTCGGCAAATTCGATGCAAAGTCTAATGAAGCAATACTTCTAGGTTAGTCATCAACTAGTAAAGCTTATCGACTCTTTAACAAATGAACTTGTACAATTAAAGAGTCCATACATGTTAAATTTGATGAACTTAACCAAAACCCTCCGAGGAAGGAAGTTGATGATCTTGTAGGTACTTTCCAAGAGTTGACCATAGAAAACAAAAAAGAGATTAAAGAAGACCTAATCAAAAGCAAGATGCCTCAACAAAAGGATTGGATCACATTAAAAGACCATCCCTTGGACAACGTAATAGGTGAACTAACCAAAGGTGTAAGTACTCATAACGCTCTTAGGAATACATGTAATCATCTAGCATTCGTGTCACAAATTGAACCCAAAAATATTGATGAGGCTATTATTGATGAATATTGGATGTTGGCTATACAAGAGGAATTAAACCAATTTGAAAGAAACCAAGTTTGGGAACTTGTGCCAAGACCCAATGATCATCAAAGAATAGGTACTAAAATGGGTTTTTAGAAATAAGCTTGATGAAAATGGAGTAATAACTAGAAATAAAGCTAGGTTAGTGGCTA
Organism: Clitoria ternatea; assembly: GCA_037962975.1. Classification (NCBI taxonomy): domain Eukaryota; kingdom Viridiplantae; phylum Streptophyta; class Magnoliopsida; order Fabales; family Fabaceae; genus Clitoria; species Clitoria ternatea. The sequence goes on along the minus strand of CM075672.1, from coordinate 24,327,566 downwards.
AAGGATATAACCAAGAAGAAAGGATAGATTATGAGGAAATATATGCACCTGTAGCTAGATTAGAAGCCATAAGATTATTATTAGCTTTTGCTTGTTGCATGGATTTTAAACTATATCAAATGGATGTCAAAAGTGCTTTTCTAAATGATTTTATTCAAGAAGAAGTTTATGTAGATCAACCTCCTGGTTTTGAAAATCATAAATTTCCAAACCACATTTTCAAATTAAGAAAAGCATTATATGGTCTGAAATAAGCTCCAAGAGCTTGGTATGAAAGACTATGTATATTTCTTTTAGAAAACAATTTTGAAAGAGGGAAGATTAATACAATATTGTTTATAAAACGCAAAACTAATGACATCCTCTTGATACAAGTTTATGTCAATGATATAATATTTGGTGCCACTAATGAACTTCTTTGTCAAGAGTTTGCCAAAATTATGCAAGATGAGTTTGAAATATCCATGATGGGAGAACTCACATTCTTCCTTGGACTACAAATCAAGCAAACCAAAGAAGGGACATTCATAAATCAATCCAAATATTGTAAAGAACTTCTTAAAAGGTTTAAAATGGACAAGCTAATGCAATAGCAACATCTATGAGCACATCATGCCATCTAGACAAAGATGAGAATGGGAAAAATGTAGAGAACACTAAATACCGAGGTATGATCGGCTCCTTACTCTACTTAACTGTTAGTAGGCCTGATATAATGTTTGCCATATACATGTGTGCTAGATTCCAAGCTTATCCTAAAGAATCATATTTAACTGCTGTTAAACAAATTAAGAAATATTTAGTAGGCACTCAAACTGTTGGATTGTGGTACCCTAAAGGTGCCGAATGTTGTTTAATTGGTTATTCTGACTCCGACTTTGCGGGTTATAAATTGGATAGAAAAAGTACCAGTGGTACTTGCCATCTACTTGGTAGTTCTCTTGTTTCTTGGCATAGCAAGAAACAAGTTAGCATAGCTTTATCAACAGTTGAGGCATAATATGTTGCAGCTGGAAGTTGTTGTGCTCAAATCCTATGGATGAGACAACAACTTCTTGATTTCGGTATTATTCTAGATCAAATTCCGATTAAATATGATAACACAAAGTGCTATTAATATCTCTAAAAATCCTATTATGCACTCAAGAACTAAACACATTAAAATCCATCATCATTTTATTAGAGATCACGTTTTAAAATTGTGTTCTTGAATATGTTGAAACTTCTAAACAATTGGCGGACATTTTCACTAAACCCCTTCCAAAAGAGCAATTTATAAATATTAGAAGGGAGTTAGGCATTTTAGAATTTTTTAATTACATTAAAAAATTCATTTTTCATTCTCTTAAATATTTTTATCTTGAACATATTTTAATTTCACAAATCTTTAACTTAAAGATTTATTATATCTCATAAATCTTTATGTCTTTGAAAAATATTGATTTACTTGAGATATATATTATCTTGAGATTTAAAATCCTAATACTCACATTTTCAATAATCGTGTTAAAACCCCATAAATCTCTTGTTTTATTTTAAGTCCCCAAGTAGCATCTACTTAATTAAACATATTTGTTGAACAAATTAATCTCTTTATGCACCACATGGATCTCAAAAACAAATGTCAACTTACCTTTGATTTTCTTGATTTTTTAAGTAAAACAAAATCATTGGCAAAATTGCAAGATTTTAAAACTCCTTGTATAGCAGTTCACGTGACACCATCAGGAGGCAAAATTCTTGATGAATTCTCCTTGATATATTCTATAAAGCAAAATCATGTGACAATGTTACCATTTCCAAACAATCCTCATGACTTCATAAGGCTCTGAGCATGTTCTTTTTCAATGCATTCTCATGACTTAAGAGACAAAATTTCAACTTCCTAAGCATCCTAACCATTCACGTGAACAAAAGGACAAGAAGATAAGCTCCATTCCATTCTCATGACCCAAAACAGCGTAAAGCATGCAAAACTCACAAGGTGAATCGATTCCCCCTCTCTTAATCGATTCACACGTCATGCCTTTGCCAAGATGAATCGATTCCTTATCCAGTGAATCGATTCCCACGCTTGCAAATAAATCGATTCCCCTCTTAACCCATTCATTCCTATAAGATTTTTTCTATATATTGGACTATTATTCACTTGACAATCACACCCTTCTCCATCTACTAAAATTCTTCTCTTTATTTTCACATCTTCTCCTTCCTTTTTAATAAAACTCATGGCTTCATCATCCCAAAAAAGGAAGAAAAGAAGAGGAGATACTAGCTCTTCATCCTCAAACATCAATGATCTTTCAAGATTGTTTGATAATCAAACCCAACTTGAGAGGTACCTTGAAAAATACTCAGAAAGACTTCTCATACCCGCTCATTGGCTTGATGTCCCTCTCTTCAACCACCATGATTTTCCTATACTAAATATCCTTAGACAACAAAATCTTATGGAATTCATGGCGCTTGAAGAAAATTACATTTATCCTGAGTTGATTAAAGCCTTCTACTCATCCTTATGGATCTCAAATGGGCATTGCTTAGCCAAAGTCAAAGGGGTAACTATCACCCTTGATGATAATGTTCTTCATCTTGTTGGAAAGCTTCCAATCAACAATGTTGACTTCTTTGGCATTGATCCTTCTCCTGATTGGGAATATAATTCCATTGATGCTCTTGCTTTTCTTAATCTATCTTCTGTTTCCAAAAGCACCGCTGGGGAGATAAACATTGATCATCGTCTTCTGCACTACTTCTTGGTTAAGATCATTCTTCCTAAAGGGTCAAACAATGCTAGAGTATGTAAGAACCAAACTCTTATTCTTTGGGATATGCTCTATGAAAAAGAGATAAATTGGATCAAACTTATTCGTAATCTATGATTGACTCTAAAAGACTCACCAAACTTCCCTATGTTGTTTTAATCACCAAGCTTCTCAAGCATTTCAATGTTGATCTTTCTAATATAGTAAAAGAAGAAGTTGGGCGCAAAGGTAAAATAGGGAGCACTCATCTCTCAAAAATGGATTGGCATAACCAAGATGGTGCTTGGAAATACTCACCCCCACATGCACAAAGCAGTGATGATTATGATGATCAACCTCAACAACAAGCATTTCCACCACCTTCTACAAATCCAAATGATGCTTTCTTCAATAGGTTGTCTTCTTACATTGATACCCGCTTTAATGCAACAAATGCTCGCTTTGACGGGATTACTTCTCGCATTGATGGAATGGAGAACAATATAAATGTGCGTTTTGATCAACTAGAAGACAACATGACTACACACTACAATGAACTCTCTCAACAATTTTTTGAGTTTCGATTTTTTAATCCTTAAGTTAGTCTTTGTTGTTTCCATCTTTGGATGTATCTTATTTAATAAAATTTCATTGTTTGTTTAATCTCTCTTTTTAGTTCTTTATTTTTTGATGATGCCAAAGGGGGAGATAATATCTAAAATCAACATCTACATTTATCATTGTTAAATTGCATGATTAAGCGGGAGCTTTATAAAATGTTTCTTTATAACAAGTGGTATCTATTGATAATATGTCATTACAAGTGGTATACTAATGCATGAAAATTATAATTAAATTTGATAAGGGGAGTTCTATACTTTGAAAATATAACTATTATGAAACTAACACCCCAAGAGATGAACAATTATTGTAATCATCAAAAAGGGGGAGAATGTGTTTGTATGTTGAAACAGGTTTTGATGAATGACAAATGATTGAAGGATCAAGAAATTTAATTAATAAATATAAAGGATGTTGTACAAGCAATTAATTAAAAAGCATGGAGATCAAGCTTACATGAGTCAAATAAACAAGGATTAAAAGAATCATACAAAGAACCATGCAACCAATACAAAAAACATATCAAAATGCATCAAAAAATTAAGGAGACAGGTCCAGGAGAACCCAGGAATCGATTCATTGCATGAAGGAATCGATTCACAGCTAAAGGAATCGATTCATTACTTTAAATTGCCCAAGGAATCGATTCGCATCTAAAGGAATCGATTCATTGCTTTGAATTTCCCAAGGAATCAATTTAACTATCCAAGGAATCAATTTATGCACCGAGGAATCGATTCCCCTTGCCCAGGAATCGATTCATGCACCGATTTTTGCATAAATTTGTACCCAGGGAATCGACTCATCACTTGAATCACGTATTGAATCATGGAAAACATAAGTAAGCATTTTTAGAATTGTAGAAAACATAGAATGAGAAATCAAGCCGTGGAATCCTTTGCAGATAGAGTTCAAATTCCATTGCACAAAACATGGAATGAGAAAACAACTATGCAGAAAACATGGATCAATTTGCTACACAAATTAAGGAACTAGGGGTTGAAAGCTTTGCCTTGAAATGCCTATAAAAGGAGAAGAAACAGAAGGCAGAAGACACACCTCACAGCAACGAAAAATTCCTTGCTTTCTTCTTGCTCTCTTATTCTCTAAGCTTAAGCTCTCTGATTCTTTTCTTTGCATTTATAATTTTGAGAGTTTTATTGTGAGAAAAAAATTTTGGGTGCTAAATTTGCATATCCTTTTCTAAGAAGAGAAAAATATTTTTCAAGGGATTAAAATTTGTATATCCACTCTATTGAGAGAGTCACACTTGTAAAATCACATACACAAATTCTGAGAGTTTTTGGGTTGGGTTTCAACCTTGTAATTGAGAGATTGTAAGATTGGGTGGGTTGCCCTTTTGCTTATGAGAATTAAGTTCTTGAGTATAGGACACTAAGAAGCTATAATTGCTCAAAGCGTGTATCTTAAATTCTCAATAGTGGAATCCTTCAAGTGGGTTGTTTGAAGGCGAGACGTACAACGGTATGGTAGAACTCGTTATATCGGTTTGCAAATGTCTCTTCCTTAAACTCTTTTATTATTGTGATTTAATCTGCTTGGTACTTTAAAGTACACTAGTAACTTGATATAAATTGTTTGATCAATCATTTAGATTAATTTGTTTAATAATCTAAGTAATATTCTTGAATTAATTGTGTTAAAATCATTTATTACTTTCTAAGTGCTAAAATAGCTTCATGATTAATTTGATATTATTACTTATTCTTTTATGTATTATTCTTATTTATCAAATTGATTACAAAGGAATTAATTTCAAAAGAATTCCAACAAAAATTTTTAATACTCAATTCACCCCCTATTGAGTAATTGAGGCCACTTGATTAACAGTGGTGTTGCTGAAGTGGATGGTTCAACTGCTGATGTAACAGATGGTGGTGCTATCGGGACTCTGCAATTCTGATCAATGAACCTCTTATCAATGGAAGCTCGAATTGGGGTGTTGGGTTGCACATCCACCCCTTGAGCTGCGCATAGTTCTTTAATAAAAGTAGGGAAACCAAGAGTTCCCTTTGGTTTTGCAACAGCTATGGTGGTCTTTGGATTTTGCTGGGAAAATCTAAAGATTTCATCTGAGATTATTTGTGCCAAGTCTATAGATATCTGTTCATCCAAAATGCAATGGAGAAGCTCATATTTAGGTATAGTCAGATCTGAAACATGAGCATTTGGGACAACATTTGCTAGGAGGAATGCTGTCCAAACTCTAGTTAGCATTGTCATGTCTTTCCTCAGTAATCTGGTTGCTTGCTGATTAGCTCCTATCTACAAATGATGATCAGGAAGACATAGTATAGTCTTTAGGTCCTAAATAGGATAAATATATTGTTCCCTCTTCAGTGTTCCATAAGTGCATAATTCTCCTTCCTCTAGATGTAGGATATGTCCAAGGTGGTCATTGATGTTGTCCCTATAATATGAGACCCATTTGCCTCTGATTAAAGACCTTTTATCCATGGTTCCTTCTTAGTACCAGGCATTTGCATAGAATTCCTTCACTACCTCCGGATCGTATTTGACTTTGGGATTAGCAATCCTTAACCACTTCCTTCTCCTTAGCACATTCAAAAATTCATCACATTCCCCTTCTCTTAAGTCAACTCTTCGTTCAGGTAGAATTGTCCAGTGCTGGATGTTGTCATATCTCTTGGCACGTTCTTTGTCTCTAAATTTCTGTTGTGAAGGAGGGGAAGATTCAGATATTCTCTTCCTTTTTCCTCGGTCTCTATGTTCTACAGCTCTTTCCTGTCCCCTCTGTATTTCACATGCATTCTTTGTGCGAGCCATTTCCTGAAAATAGTTTACTTAAGAATATTAAAAATCAAGGCACTATCATTCTAAGCATCATTTGAAGCATGTATTATCAAAACAAGGCATTTGAAGCATTTGATACCAATAATATTTATTACTGATACTAACTTGGGTAAACAAGTTCATTTAGTTTGTATAGTGCCACTCAGGAAAGATCATTACCACTTAGGAGAACAAAGTATGGTTACCACTATATACCAAGTTATTCATGGAAACATAGTACAATGTCAACAACCACGTTATAATAATTAGAGTGTCACAAAAGAGTTTCATTCATCTTTTAACTTATCAAATTCAGAGATTTTGATTTCTAAGCACATGAAAACTTGGTACTTTTCTATTTCGAATGGTACCAGAAAACAGAGCATGAACAAACACTTTCAACTTTATAGCATTTCTTCACTTTCAATTCAAACAATATATGACCCTAGTACAAAACACTTCTTCAAATGAAATGAGCAATTAATTAATTAAAATGGATAATAGATGTCATAGGAAATGAAGTTGAACGAATGACATAAGGAGAAGTAGAAAGGGAAAACGTGAAGTTAGAGAAAATGAGGAGTTCGAGTACTTACCTGGAGACATTGAAGAACTTGAAACCTAGATGAAAATGGAAGAAAAAGTGATGCCAAACTACTAATTTCTTTGTGAGGGTTAATACACAAAGTACTCAGATGGTCAGTTTTAATGTGACTTGTGGCAAGTGGACCACTGTCGGTGTAGTATATGTTCTAAAGAACAAATGTCATTCCCACTATGGATCGTTTTAAATCGATTTCAAACTATTACGGCAGATTTGGGGTACTGTTTTCATGATGGTGAATTAAAAAACTATATAAGAAATGCATGAAAGTAATACAAGTGATATAGTTGAAATAACAAAGTTTAGCAACTGGGATTTAGATTCACCTTTCTCACCTTCTGATACACAGCCAATATTCATATAAACAACTTTTGCAATATGATTCCTTATGTCACAATCCAAGTCATTTATATCGATTCCTCGACTACAAAATTCATAAGAATAGATTTGATAACGTCAATCCCTTGATCATTTCAAATCCATTCCAGCATTAAGTATGATTGTTTAGACGTTCACTACGTTAAATACCATCCCTAGTTATTTACTCACAATGAGTATTTCATTTAGATCCATTTTCGCAAGTTGTTTTCCAATAACAAGCGTAAACTTAAATCAAGAAAATGTTGATCAAGCATATTCAAGCAATGGGTATGAAATGAAAAACCAAGAATCATAAAACAAATTCATCGATTATATGAATACCAAACACATGTTCCTCTGGATTAATTGGTTACCTCCAATCCCAATGAGAGAGTTAGCTACTCATGGTAGCCATTTTCATACAACGTTCAGGTAAAGAAGAAGAGAAGCCTAAGAAAATAAAAATTGTTAAAATCTCCTTGCTGCCTCCTCTCTTTTTATTGTTTTCCTTTTATAATGCTTCACTCGCTCAAGCGAGTTTAACTCTCGCTCCAGCGAGAAGCATTCTTCCACTCGAAGGAATTCCATGTCCTGCTTCACTTGCATGCTTGATTCGCTCAAGCGACGACTTTCGCGTGAGTGAAACTCTAGTTGATGATCCCCAATTCCAATTTCACTTAAGCCATAGTTATTCCACTGCAGCGAAGCCTTGCACTTTTGATTCTGTACAATTGTCGCTTGAGCGAACTAGAGTCGCTCAAGGGACTTCAGTATTATAACTCACTAGTGGAATTTTGCTTGATGCATTTGTGGTTTTGCCTGAGCGAAGTCCTCATCTTTGCATTTTGGACCATTTTTTCTCAAGTGAAACTACTTCGCTTGAGCGACTTCTTCATCAGTCCTCACTGTTCCAAATTTGCTTAGGCGAATTAGTTTGTCGCTTAAGCGATGGTTGCATTGTTACTTGCATCTGTTGAATGCCTTGCTCGCTCAAGCGAGCCCTCAATTGGCCATGGCGACTTTATTCGCTCAAGCGAGATAGACCCTCGCTTGAGCGAGTTTGATCAACATTACTTTTAACTTTGAACACTTTTGATGAAACTCTTTCTTTTCTTTTTCCTTTCTTCTTTCTTCTTCATATTACCTAAAATTGAATCAAAATTTAGGATTTGATAACACTTATTAACCAATCAAGCTTTCATAATGCTTATATCCTAAATTATGTCCTATATAGCTTACAAAATAACAAACATTGCACATTATGTCCAACTTTTGCTCCATTTTCACCACAAAGTCTATATAAATTGGACATCTATCAACTCTCCCCGACCTAGAACTTTGCTTGTCCTTAAGAAAATGCTCAGAATCAGGTAAGTGAAACAAAGATCCTAATTAATCACAACTGCATATAAAATGAAGGTCAGCTTCTCACTATTTTCAATTGATAGTTCCTGAATCATGTTTCAATTCATCTAACTAAATTCCAAGTTTGAAATGTACTACACAATTGTAAGTAACCACTTTGCTATAAAAACAAGAAATCCTTTTTATTTATACCTTCTAGGTGAGTGTTTATTCTTTTAATCACTGATCAAGTGTTATTCAATCATTGCATTTCATTTCATTGCATAAGATGACTACTCATACAAACATGGATCAAAAGGTCTTAATAGGTTGTAACTTGGCCAGGCTAACAAGAAACTTATTGGTTTTTCTTTGGAGTTCAAAGAATATACTAAGGACAATTAAATACAGCATTTCATTAGCCTTGGCTATTTTAATGTTTTAGTCCCATCCTTTCTTCACCTGAGCCATTGAATTTTGTTATTCCTCCTAATTTTTGTTTGTTCTTTGAACATTTCTAGTTTTCACTTGGAGGATTTAATTTCCTTTTTCTCTTTTGTTCTTTTCTCATTTTCCCTTCTTTGATTGCCATAGATCAAGGAAAGCATTAAGAGCCTACTTTTCCGAATAACCTTTTGTTGTCCTTAGCATTCATTAGGGTTGGCTTTAAAAGTGAGCATGTTATAGGGTTATAGAATAACTTTTTAGCCCAATAGGGTTATGAAGAAATTGGATTGATTACTATTAGGGGTTGGCTTTTTGGCTGTAGTTTACCTATTCTACACAAATCTTGCCTCTATCCTGTCCATGTTAGACTGAGTAATGATCCTTGCTAGAAATTTATACAATGAAAGATTACACAAGAATCAATGAACTCTCAGTGTTTAAGGTTGCACTCTCTTACTGGTTAATCGTCTTGATTTCTTTATCTTCACAGAAAAGGGTTCAAGCATTGTGAACTAAAGATTTAGAAAGATCTCATTCAGCATTCATCAGGAATTGTCATATTTTCAAAACTAGTTATCCTTCCTTTTATGCAACCAAAGATTAATTCGTATCTTTCTTCACTTTTTCAAAACATTGCATACATTATCAGAAAATCACGCCTAACCATACTTACTAGTGTATGTAACAAAACTCAGTTGAACATGTGAATCAAACTATAAACCATACTGAAATACTGTAAAAGTACTGAAACAACTGCTGAATGTAAAAGTACTGAAACAACTGTTGAATGTAAAAGTAACATAAACATAAATAAACTGAATAAAATAAAATGAACCACAGAGGCCAATCAATCACGCGACATCAAGATGTCGGTGACTACTCAATTAAGTTGTTCCTCAAACTCTCTATCCTCAGCATAATGTTGATCCTCAGTCTACATAATAGCTGGCTGTGACTTTTGTGCTGAAGAGGATGCTGGAATGGTATCTCTGCTGGTTTAGATGATGGTGGTGGTGGTGGTACCCGCTCAGCTTCAGCTGTAGCTGCTGGCCTCTCCCCCTCCGGGAAGACTGGACTATCCCCAGGCCAAGTAACTTTAGGAATAAATTCATCTGGATGCATGAATGGACCTACAGGATGACTCCAGTAGCTGGCATAGTAGAAATAAGTGATAGTTTTGTGAAGAGCTATGTTCTGCTACTAGATGTGAGTGAGATGGGCGAGGAGGATAGGGTCAGTGGTAAGAGGCGGGGGTGGAACTGATGAAGATGAAGCTTTAAGGCGTGGTGGAGATACCCAGGAACTATCAGAGATAAGATAAATCATTCCAGCTTCCAACAATTTGATGACTTCCTTTTTAACAACTTCTTTTATGGTTGGATTTAATCTTCTCTGTGGTTGTGCTACAGGTTTGTACTTTTGCTCCATAAAAATATGGTGCATACAGTATAAAGGGCTAATTCCTTTTAAATCGCTCAACTTCCACCCAATTGCTTCTTCATTCTTCTTCAGGATCTCAGTCAATTTTTCCTTTGCCTCTTTTAACAAGTTGTTACTGATGATTACTGGTTTTTCTCCTTCAGCATCTAAAAAGATACACTTCAAATGTGAAGGCAACTCTTTCAGCTCTAACTTTTGAACTTCCGGAAATTATTTTTCTAGAAGAGTCTTCATTGTCTCTTCTTTGCTAGTACTTGCTTTGCCTGCATCTAATCTTTGCAAAATCTCCTTCACTTCTTCATCTTCGGAATCGTTAAGACTTTATACAGCTCCAACTAATGCCTTTTCAAGAGAACTTAAATTTTGTACTTTGTTGGGATGTCTTTGAATAACTTTCTCTTCCAAATTAATTTTAAAACAACTTTGTTTATCTACTAGATATTTCATTACTTGAAACACATTAAAATTTACTTCTTCATCCTAAACTCGTACCTCCAATTTTCCATCGTCCACATCTATGATTACTTTGGTAGTTTTCATAAATGGTCTTTCTAAAATCAGTGGTACTTTAGTGTCCTCTTCCATGTCTATTATCACAAAATCCACTGGGAACACAAATTTCTCCACTCTTACAAAAACATCTTCCGCCACAGCATAAGGAAACTTCATTGATCTGTCAGCCAATTGTAATGTCATTTTTATTGGCTTTATTTCAAGATCTCTGATCCTTTTAAGCATTGAGAGTGGCATTAAGTTTACACTTACTCCCAAATCTAACAATGCTTTCCGTACCGGCATAAGACCAATAGTAACAGGAATTGTGAAACTCCCCAGATCTTTGGTCTTAGGCGATAATGCCTTTTGGATAATGGCACTACATCTAGCTTCCAATTCAACTGTCTCTTCGGAAAACCTTCTTTTCTTTGTTAATAAATCCTTCATGAACTTTGCATAGGTGGGCATTTGCTCCATGGCTTCCATAAATGGGACATTAATTTGAAGTCTCTTAAAGATGTCCATGAACCTTACAAATTATCTTTCCTTATCACGCTTCGAAGGATTCTTTGGGTAAGGCATGCGTTTTAATTAAGGCAACTCTTCATCAACCTTGCCTTTGCCCTTTTCAAGCTCACTCTTTTTGTTCTTCTCTTTTTCATTTTCTTTATTTACATTTTGTTTTATTTTTTTTTCACTTTCTTCCATATCTTTTTCTTTTTCTTTTTCTTTTTCTTTTTGACACTCTCTTTGTTTTTCTTTTCTTTCTTTCAAAATCTCTTCTTCTTCTTTTTCTTTTAATCCTAACTCAACTCTAGTTTGTCTACCACTCCTTGTTGTGACAGCTTTGCAATGCTCCTTTAGATTCGGCTCAGTATTTGCTCTATACTAAGGTCGTTGATTTTTAGCAATCCGTCTAGCCATTTGTCCCACTTGAGTTTCCAAATTCTTTATCGATGCCTCAGTATTTTTCTGGTTTATCAAAGAAGCCTGCATAAACTTCTCCAAAGTGTTTTCTAATCTTGAAGTCTTCTCCATCAAAGAAGGATAATTACTTTGATATGGTCTATTTGAAGAACTTGATTCTTGTTTCCATCCTTGTCCTTGATGTTGATTACTCCTCCATCCCTGAAATTGTTGGTTAGGATAATTTGAATTGAAATTATTTGGCTTACCTTGGTTATTCATGTAGTGGACTGCCACTTCTTGTGCTCCACAATAACCATTCGGATGATCACCTCCAAAAAAATCACATCGTGTAGTTTTTTGTTGTATCGGTTATGAAGAATGTACTAAATATAGTTGTTGTGGGAGTTTGGCCATTTGTTGAGTCAAAAACTCAATTTGTTGAGTCAAAATTTTGTTTTGGGCCAAAATAGCATCCGAGGTGCTCAAATCTAGAACTCCTTTTCTTTGGACTTGTTGACGATCATGTTGGGCTTGATAATCCGTTGAGGATAAAGCCTCTATGATTCTTGTTGCCTGATCAGCGTCAACTGTCATCATTGTGCCACCAGCTGCAGCATCTAAAATCATCTTTGTATTAGGTCAAAGTCCATTATAAAAGATGTTCAGTTGTGCAATGTCTTCAAAACCATGATTAGGACATTTATGAAGCAATGATTTAAAACGATCCCATGCTTTACAAAATGGTTCCTCAGGTCCTTGACGGAATGTTGAAATATCAGATTTAGCTTTTATGAACCTTGATGGAGGAAAGAAATAAGACAAAAAATTTTCTTCCATATTAGACCAACTAGTCAAGCTCGGATTTGGATGTGATTACAACCACTCCTTAGCTTTACCAGCCAATGAAAATGGGAATAAGCGAAGGTATGCAGATTCTATATCCTCCTGTCCAAAACCCATAGTACCAACTAATTCATAGAATGCTGCCAAATGAGTATATGGATCTTTATTCGACATTCCAGTGAATTGATAGGCACTAATCAAACTTAGAAAAGTTGGTTTCATCTTTAAAGCTCTTGTTTGTGGCATCAAAATACTTGAGAAATATTGTGGTCCTTGTTGATTTGCATAGTCTCCTAAAGTACGCCATGGTGGTGGTTGATGTTGTCTCTCCATATTTTCTTTTTTAGATTTTGGAGTTGATATTGGTATTAAAGTTAGGGAAGAAGATTGTCCAAAAGATTGTCCTTCCTCTTTTTGTTGTTCCTTTACTTTTTCTTTAATTTTCTTCAAAGTCTTCTCTATTTCAAGGTCTAGTTCAACCTGTTCTTCGGATCCCTGACTTCTTCATAACATAAGCAAAACTAACAACAAAGAGGTTAATAAAGAAAAAGATATAAAAGCATAAGATTATTCACAACTACTATATTCACAAACCAAAATAGTTAAAATCAATTTAAGTTCAATACGCGGTAGACGGTGCCAAAAACTTGCTAATTTCTTTGTGAGGGTTAATACACAAAGTACTCAGATGGTCAGTTTAATGTGACTTGTGGCAAGTGGACCACTGTCGGTGTAGTATATGTTCTCAAGAACAAATGTCGTTCCCACTACGGATCGTTTTAAATCGATTTCAAACTATTACGGCAGATATAGGGTACTATTTTCATGATGGTGAATTAAAGAAACTATATAAGAAATGCATGAAAGTAATACAAGTGATATAGTTAAAATAACAGAGTTTAGCAACTGGGATTTAGACTCACCTTTCTCACATTCCGATTCACAGTCAATATTCATATAAACGACTTTTGCAATATGATTCTTTACGTCACAATCTAAGTCATTGTGATAGGTCTTGAAAAGACTTAATAATTTCACCTTTAATTTAACTTAATCCATTTAATTTTGTTTAGTTTGGCATTATTATTTAACAAATTGTCATTAATTTTGGTTTTATTTATTTATTTCAAAAGTGTTTAAATTATGCAAGAAAATATTTAAAAAGAGAAAGTATATAAGTAATTATGTTTATTTGTAAACTCACTAAACCCAGCGTACATATGCTAGGTATTTATTTGTTTGTATGTTGCAGAATCAGGTACAAGACACCACGCTCAAGCGTTAAAGTCCCAAGCTTAAGCGTGAAGGATGCATGCATTCACGTAAAAGGAAGAAAACATTACATGAAGAAAAAGAAACACGATCACGCTCAAGAGGACCAAAGTCACGCTTAAGCGTGACTTCACTGCACCATGGATTTAACTCCCACGCTCAAGCACCTTTGATTCACGCCTAAGCATGAAGACCAAATGCACTCACCTTTAGCACATCTCGATCACGCTTAAGCGTGATTCCATTTCATTCATGAATTTAACACTCGCGCTTAAGTGCCAGTTAGTCACGCTCAAGCGTGGTGTTAGTTACGCAATTAGTTATTTTTCCCTCCAATTGAAGCGCTGCACCGTTGCTGTTTCTATTTTTCTGCTGTACCTTAGTAACTTAAGTAATGTTTTATAATTAATTATTTCCCTATAATTATGTATTTAGTTTAGTTAGTTAATTGTTAATCAAGTTTCCTTTGTAATTAATTAAGTTAGTTAGTTAGTTAGATGCCTATATATATATATTTGTACATACTCTGAGGAGAGGCGTAGTATAGAATAAGAACACGATTCATTTTTCCATTTCCAATCTATCTTTAATTCCTTTCTCTCTCTAAATTCTCTCATCCATGTCTCTTCATATTCCTTCGTTAGAATCCATTTCCATGGGTTTTTAAACCCTTAGGGTTGGGATTGCTGAAGCGTCTGATGGAATCTTGAAGCTGCATTGAGGAAATTATCTTTTGAAATAAGAAGAGAATAAGCTGAGAAGTGGATCTACTCTGCTGAATTGACAAATTCAGATCCAAATAAAGAATCTCACTAGTGAGGAATCATGGTTGAGGCTTAGGTAACTTCTGGCTTCCTAACTAATTCAGGCCTAGTAATTAGGTGAATAGTTAGGGTTCAACCCCCAATTTCACATTAGATTTCTCTGTTATTGAGCACCTAAGGGATTAGGGTTTAATGCTTAGGAATTAGTGTTATTCACCTAAGGAATTAGGGATTAACCATCTGTGAATTGTCCTCTTGAGTCTGAAGCTTGATTGAACCTTAATTGCATGTTTCTTGATGAAATTGTAAGCTGAAGTAATCCTAACCTATCTTCCATTAATCACATTTCATCTTCTATATTGTTTATGAAAATACAAAAACATAGAAAGTTTAAAACAACAAAAATAGAATGAATTCTATCTGCTTGTGTTGGTTTAACTTGTACTAGTCTAAGATTGCGGTAATTACCACAATCCCTGTGGGAACGATCAAATATATTACAAATTTAATGATTGGTGCTCTTGCCAAAAAAAAATAAATCCTCTAAGAGTCACACCATAAGTCGATAATAATTCATGATTTTTACACCAAGTCAATGACTCAGGATTTATGCATTAAGTTAATGGCGTCGTTGCCGGGGATTGTTGAGTAATATCAACAATCTTGGAATGGTACTAGATTGAACCCTTTAATTTTGTTTTTGCCTTTAGTAAGTGGTTTAATTCTCGTTTTTAGTATAGTAGTAGTTTTTGTGTAACAGTAGCTGTAGCTTTGAATTGTTTGTGTGAAATAATTTATGTATGCAGTCAAGGAATAGAGGAAAGCCTTTCTTCTTTGATTCTGATATTGATTTATTAGAGCGTAAGCTTAGAAAGGAGAAAAAGCAAAAAGAACAGCAAGAAATGGAATAGAGGAAAGTTACACTAGGTGACTACTCTAGGCCTACTGAAGAAGGATCGTAATCTAGCATCCTTAGGCCTCCAATTGCAGCTAATAACTTTGAACTCAAACTAGCTTTGCTGCAGTTGGTTAGAAATTATCAATTTGGAGGAAGTGAGGTGGAGGATCCAAATGTGCATCTAGCAACCTTCCTCCAAATCTATGATACTGTAAAAATGAATGATGTCCCTGAAGAGGCAATAAGACTGAGATTATTTCCTTTTTCTTTAAGGGATAGGGCTAAGGCTTAGTTGCAAAGCCAACCAAGAGGCAGTATCTCTACTTGGGAGGATTTACAAAGAAAATTTCTGATAAATATTTTCCTCCTTCCAAGTATGCCAAATTGCGCACTGAAATCACTTGTTTCTAGCAGAGAGAAGGTGAATCTCTAATGGAAGCATGGGATAGGTATAAAGAGAGTTTAAGGAAATGTCCTCACCATAGGATTCCTGATGTGTAGCAAGTTACCATATTCTATAATGGTGTAAGACCAGCAACTAAGGTCTTGATTGATGCCTCAGCTGGAGGTTCACTGACCACTAAAACAGTTGAAGAGGCTATAGAATTGATTGATGTAATGGCTTCAAATGAATGTTTAGTTAGTGAAAGGAGCCAAATCCTTAAGAGAGGGATATTAGAATTGGAAGCACAGGATGCTTATTTGGCTCAAAGTAAGTTGATGACTTAGGCTTTGGAGATTTCAGAACTTCAAAAGCCTAGTCAAGTTTGTATGATGAGTTGTAATTTTTGTGTTGGAGATTATGAAAAAGGCATGTGTGATCCAAATATGCCTGCTGAGCAAGTGAATTACATGGGGCAGCAACAATTTCAAAGGAATTATTCCTCTAATTCCTTTAATCCTAACTATAGGAATCACCCTAATTTTTCATGGAAGAAAGGTCTACATTTGAATCAAAACATGCCACAAAATCAAATCACAAATAGACCACAACAACCTTCTCCCCCTCTTTCTAAAGAAAAATCTGAACTTGAGAATGTGCTGTCTCAGTTCATTCAGGTCACTCACGCCAGCTTTAAAAATCAAGAAGCGTTAATTCGAAATTTAGAAAATCAGGTTGGCAGCTGTCAAAATAATTAGCTGAGAGACAATCAGGCAATTTTCCTAGAGATACTGAGGTAAATCCTAGGGAACATTGTAAAGCGATAACTACTAGGAGTGGGAAAACTCTTCTCCCACCTCCAAGTCATGAAGTGAGTTTAGAAAAAGATGCTGAAAAAGAAATAGTGCAGGAAAGTGAGCAAGCTATTGATAAAACTGAAAATAAAGTAGAAATAGAAATAGAAAAAGAAAATTAAGTCCATCAAAAGAAAAAGAAAAAGATTGATTTGATCTTGGAGGAAGCTGTCAAGCTAACTCCAGAGAAATTAAAGAATGCTCTATTTCCACATAGATTTAAGAAACAAATAGAGGAAAAAAAGTTTGCTAAGTTCTTGGATGTGTTTAAAAGGCTTCACATAAATATTCCCTTTGCTGAGGCATGTTAGCCAAGGCCTCGATACTTAAGAGGGGGGGTGAATTGAGTATTTCAAATTTTCACGCGGAATCCCTTTCAAAATGGTTAGTAGTACACAAATGATGCAAGATAAAGGATATAACAATTATGAAGCACATGTCATACTAAAGTATTTTGAGTTGAATGAACTATATTCAAGAATTGATTTTGATAAGCAAGTTATTAGTTTAGGCAATTCTTGAAACACTTAACATGCAACAATTGATTTTAATATAAGTATAACTTCAACAACTCAAATTAATTAAGCATGATAGTTTACTAATTTGTTAACACCAATATTCTTCTTCCTCACTAATCAAATCCAACAATGTTTAAGTCAATTGATTCAAGGATTTAATTTAATCTAACTTCAACAATGTTAACCAATATAGTTTGCAACTTATAGCATGCACTTAGTCCAATTTAATTAGGAATGATACAATGAATCAAGTGAGTAATTTAAGTGCACAAATTAAATGAGTTTAGGGAAGAGAGAATTTGCAAACCGATATAACGAGTTCCACCACACCGGTGTACGTCTCGCCTTCAAGCAACCCACTTGAAGGATTTCCACTATTGGAGATTAGAGATACAACTTTGAGCAATCGTGGCTTCCTAGTGTCCCACACTCAAGAACCCAATCCTCACAAGTACAAGGGCACCCCACCCAATCTCTCAATCTCACAATTACAAGGTTGAACCCTCAACCCAAACCTCTAAGGGATTTTGGTGTTTTAATGGTTACAATGATAACTCTCTAACTAGAGTGGATACACAATTTAAAGCTCACACAAAAGTAGTAACTCTCAAAGAGAGGATATACAAATTTAGCTCACCCAAGATAACTTCCTTTCTAACTCTCAATTAACTCTTAAAGAGGAATTATGCAAGTTAATAAATAAAGAGAGAGCAAGTAGAAGAGCAAGAAGCAAGGAGGAAGAAGTAAGCAAATGGAAGTGCTTCAAATGCTTGGGACAAATTTTGCCTTCACCTCCTTCTCTATTTATAGGCTCCAATGGCATGGCATGTTCAAATTTGAATTCCTCCATCACATGGCTTTGCATTATTTAATTCTTTGGGAGCTTGAACTTGGAGCATGCTTGTCTCAATTCAAAATGGCATTGCAATTCCAATGAGCTTTTAGTGTCTCCAAGAAAAAACATGGCATGTGCATCAAGAAGCATGTTTGTCTAAATTCAAATTTAATTACATTTCCAATGTGACACATGCATGTGGAGAGGGACAAAGTGATAACTCTTGCCTTGGGTCTTCCATTTTGTTTCAATCGAATGGCACAATGTCTCCCTTTGAATTTCAAATGGTTCCAGCGTGCATTTAGGCTCCTAACAGGCGTGGGAATCGATTCAAGAGGAGGAAGAATCGATTCATGATGTACAAAATCACTTCCTGGGCACCTGTGACCGTGTGAATCGATTCACACTTTGATTGAATCGATTCAGCCCTGCAAAATTCCAATTCTGGGCACTTGAAACCGTATGAATCGATTCATATTATGCTTGAATCGATTCATGCACCTAATTCTCTAATTTTGGTGTATTTTCCATCCCCTTTTGGAATCCTTTTGCATACACTTTGGTTCCTTTGATTCTTAGGCACTTTGATAAATCTATTTCACCAAATTTAAGCTTCTTTAAATGCCTTGAATCATTCTTTCAAATTCTATCATCAAACATAATTAATTTATCCTTAATCATATATGTTTGATCTTGATTCTTCATTTGTTGTGTCATTATCAAAACCTACATCAACATAAAAATACAAGGCATTGCAAGAGATGCCTTCATATGCTAAATTCTTGAAAGAACTTTTGTCTAAGAAGAAAAAGCTTAAGGGAGATGAGATGATTGCTCTCACTCAAGAGTGCAGTGCAATTATTCAAAAGAAACTCCCTCAAAAGGTAGAAGATCCTGGATCTTTTACAATACCTTGCACAATAGGGGATGTTCATGTAGGAAGTGCTTTATGTGATCTAACGGCTAGCATAAACCTCATGCCTTTGTGTTTAATGAGGAAATTAGGAATTAATGACTTGCAACCAACTCGCATGTCTTTGCAGTTGACTGATAGGTCTATCAAATATCCTCATGGGATGCCGGAAGATCTGTTAGTTAAGGTAGATAAGTTTATCTTTCCAGCAAACTTTATAGTTTTGGATATGGAGGCTGATAGAGAAATTCCTTTGATTTTAGGAAGACCCTTCTTAGCTACAGGTAGAGCTTTAATTGATGTAGAGAAGGGAGAACTCATGCTGAGAATTCAAGAGGAGCAAGTAAGTTTTAATGTTTTCAATGTTATGAAACATCCAACTGAGAAGATGGATTGTTTTATGATTGAAGAAATTAAAAGTTATAAGACTCCTATGCTGTTGAGAACTAAAGAAGAGGTTTTACAAGCCTTTCTTGAGGATGATTTTGACTCTAAGACTGAGGAGTTAAATGACTCACATAATGAGTTGCTGAAGATACTAGAAGCATGTGAAGTAGGTGAATTTGAAAATGAAAAGAAAGAAAAGTTAAATAATACTAAACTTGAGAAAGGTAAAAAAGTGTTTGAAGAAAAACATGATTTAAAACCTTTGCCTTCTCATTTGAAATATGTTTTCTTAGGAGATAATGAATCATATCTTGTAATCATTAATGCTGAATTAAATGATGAGGATGTAGAAAAGTTGATAGGGTTTTGAGAAAACATGAGTCTGCTATTAGTTGGAACATTTCTGGTTTAAAGGGAATTAGTCCATCATTTTGTATGCATAAAATTTTGATGGAGGATGACTATTCCCCTATTGCTTAGCCATAGAGAAGATTAAACCACATAATGAAAGAAGCTGTAAGGAAAAAGGTGGTCAAACTTCTTGATGCTGGGATCATCTATCCTATCTCGGATAGCGCTTGGATTAGTCCAGTCCAAGTAGTGCCTAAGAAAGGAGGGATGACCACTGTTAAAAATAAAAAAGGTGAAGTCATTGCCACTAGACCAACTACAGGTTGGAGAATGTGCATAGATTGTAGAAGGCTTAATGACTCCACTAGAAAAGACCACTTTCCTTTGCCATTTATAGACCAAATGCTTGAGAGGCTGTCAGGTCATGATTATTACTGCTTCCTTGATGGATATTCTGCTTACAACCAAATTGTGGTTGATCCAAAAGATCAAGAGAAGACAGCCTTCACTTGTCCCTATGGAATCTTTACATATAGGCACATGCTATTTGGTTTATGCAATGCACCAGCAACCTTTCAAAGATGTATGCTGGTAATTTTTGGGGACATGGTAGAGAAGTTCATTGAGGTGTTTATGGATGACTTCTCTATGTTTGGAAATAGTTTTGATATATGCCTCAGCAACCTATCTAAGGTGCTGGTGAGATGTTAGGAGACTAATATTATCCTTAACTTAGAAAAATGTCACATTATGGTTAGAGGAGGGATAGTCCTTAGCCATAAAATCTCTGCTGAGGGAATTCAGGTAGATAGAGCCAAGATTAATATCATTGAAAAACTTCCTCCTCCAATCAATGTGAAAGGAGTGAGGAGTTTCTTAGGATGTGCTGGCTTTTATAGGAGATTTATTAAGGATTTTTTGAAAATAGCAAAGCCTTTGACCGATTTACTTGTGAAAGATCATGCTTTTGTTTTTGATGAAAAATGTGTCAAGGCTTTTGAAAATCTAAAATAAAGATTAGTAACAACTCCAATCCTTGCAGCACCTGATTGGTCTTTACCATTTGAACTCATGTGTGATGCAAGTGATTTTGCTATAGGAGTTGTGCTAGGACAAAAGAAAGAAAAATTAACACATGTGATTTATTATGCTAGCAAAGTATTAAATGAGAATCAAATAAATTACACCACCACTGAAAAGGAAATGCTTGCTGTGGTGTATGCATTTGATAAATTCAGAGCTTACTTGATTGGTGCTAAGGTCATTGTGTATACAGATCATTCAGCAATCAAGTACTTGCTAGCTAAAAAAGAATCAAAGCCAAGATTGATCAGATGGGTTCTTTTACTCCAAGAGTTTGATTTGGAAATAAGAGATAAAAAGGGAGTGGAGAACTCAGTGGCTGATCAACTCTCTCATCTAGAGGGTGAATCTGATTCTAACTTGATTAAAGAGGAATTCCCAGATGAGAGGCTGATGGCAATTATCACAGGGCCATGGTATGCTGATATGGCTAACTTTAAAAGTTCCTCTGTGGTACTTGAAGGTTGGATAACCCAAATGAAGAAAAAAAATTTCATGACAGTAAAACTTTTCTATGGGATGATCCATTTCTTTAAAAGATAGGAGTAGATGGAATTATCAGGAGATGTGTGCCTGAATCAGAGTAAGAAAGACTCTTATGGCACTGCCATGACTCCTATTATGGAGGACACCATGGTGTATCCAGAATAGCAGTAAAAGTTTTGCAATGTGGCTTTTATTGGCCAACAATTTTTCATGATGCTAGAGTATATGTGCAAAGGTGTGATAAGTGTCAAAGAAGTGGAGGCCTCTCTACTAAAGCTGGCATGCCTTAGACGAATATTTTAATTGTGGAGTTATTTGATGTTTGGGGCATTGACTTCATGGGACCATTCCCAAAGTCATTCTCCAATGAGTATATTCTTGTTGCTGTGGATTATGTCTTCAAGTGGGTGGAGGCAATCCCTACCAGAACCAATAATGAATATATGGTGCTTAGGTTTATAAAGAAGAACATTTTCTCTAGATTTGGAGTCCTTAGAGTCCTCATTAGTGATGGGGGGTCACATTTCTACAATAGAATCATGGAAAATGCCCTGAGACACTATGAGGTACTGCATAAGGTATCTACTCCATATCATCCATAAACTTGTGGACAAGTTGAGCTGTCTAATAGAGAAATTAAGAGAATATTAGAGAAAATGGTAAGGAAGTCTAGGAAGGATTGGTCTATGAGATTAGATGATGCATTGTGGGCCTATAGGACAACATTTAAAACTTCCATTGGCATGTCTCCTTATCAGTTGGTATATGGTAAGGCTTGCCATCTTCCTATGGAGTTAGAACATAAGGCATGGTGGGCCACAAAGCTGTTAAATATGGACTTTGATCAATCTCAAGAGGAGAGAGTCCTAAAACTCCATGAACTTGAGGAGTTCAGACTCAATGCTTATCAGAGTGCCTCAATTTATAAAGAGAAAACTAAGAGGTGGCATGATAAGTGGATAAATAGAAAAGAGTTTCAAAAAGATGATAAGGTCTTATTATTTAATTCTAGGCTGAGACTTTTCCCAGGAAAACTTAGATCTAAGTGGTCTGGACCTTTTATTGTGAATGAGGTTTTCCCTCATGGTGTAATTAAGTTAAAAGAACCAGCCACTGATAGAACTTTTAAGGTGAATGGCCAGAGACTCAAACTCTACTTTGGAGGAGAGTTTGATAGGCAGAAAACCTCCATGCTGTTACAGGCATCTTCTTAGATGTTAGAAGGTCAAGCTAGTGACCTTAAAGAAGCGCTTTAGGGAGGCAACCCTACAATTTTCATTGTTGTAGTTTGTGTTTGGTGTTTTAAAATAGTTAAAGAAAACTAAAATTTTTGATCAAGGTTGAGTGTGCATATTTTAAATTGTGGTGTCCATATGCACTTCACCAGAATAATAAAATTGTGGACCAGGTAGTACACATACATACATTTCAAACTGAGCGTTGTTACACTGAATTAAATTAGCATCAGACCATTCTGGCGCTCAAGCGAGTCACTTTTTCGCTCAAGCGTGGATAAAATTTTCCCTCACGCTTAAGCGTGACATCAGTGAGCTTGAGCGTGACTACTGTATATGGCTCTGCGCTTGAGCGTGACAATTTTACGCTTAAGCGTGATCGCGCCTGGACTAGGCATGACTCCTATGATGCTTGTGCGAACTCGACTACGCTTGAGTGGGATACGGTGTACGCTCGAGCGTGATTTATTCACGCTTGAAGCGTGATTCTTCCTCCTGTAAGTATGTCAGGCGCTTGAGCGAAGCGTGTGTACGCCTGAGCGTGATCGTTCACGCTAACAGTCTGACTTATGAAACCTTGATCATGGAACTACTCGCTTAAGCGTGTGCAAGCGAGTATTTGAGCAAGATCCATGGGAGTGTGGCGCTTGAGCTTGTCCCTTTTATGCTTTAAGTGTAATGTCCTTAAGTTGGTCATACTTGAGCGTGACCAATTCACGCTTGAGCGTGACTCTCATATTTTGCATACGCCCTTGAATGTGCATTTACTCACGCCTGAGCGTGAGCTTTCTTGAAAGCCACTAACACTGAGAAGATTCTCACGCTTGAGCGCCCCATCTCACGCTTGAGCGTGCTCGGGGCTAAGGAAGTTGAACGTTAATTGTTTCAAGTTTATCGCTTGAGCGTATCTACTCCACGCTTGAGCGTGATCCTTGTAATTGGCCTTTCACTTGAGTGGATATTTTCACGCTTAAGCGTGAGCATGCCTGCACCAAACCTCTTACTGTTTCATGCATTGCACTTGAGCGAACACTTTAGCGCTTAAGCATAAGCCTTAGATCTATGGTATATACTCCATACTTAAGCGTGGTAACTGTTTGCTTGAGCGTGCTCAGGGTTGAGAGAGTTAAGATCCTGCTGTTCAAACTTGTCGCCTGAGCGTGTTCCCTTAGCGCTTGAGCATGCCCATGTTACTTTCTTTTCGCTTAAGCGAAGAATGGTATGCTTAGGGCGTGATTCATACCTGATGCTTCTTGTTATGATTTTAATTTGGGCGTTTATACACCAAGATTTCAGCATAGCTACGCGTACCTCAGGTATTGGGTTCAACATCAGTGTACAAACCCTAACTCTTTACACTGGAACCTTGGGTTTTGAAGAGGAAAAGGCACAGTCTCTGATTTCTTTGAAAGGTACCATCTTTTTAGTTCTTACTTTCACTTTATAGTTAGAATTGTTATAGTTCACTGTTTCAATTTCAAATTTCTTTCATCCATCATGTCTATTCATCTTACATTGTCATTTTGTAGTGGTTTTGCTGTTTGTATATATGTATCCATTCAGGCATTATAAATACCATCGTTAACATTCACCATGATCAGAAGATCACAAAGACTTTGTAGAAAACTTAAAAAAAGTATTAAAATAGAAAATGTGAAAGAAGCCCAAAAAAAGAAAGGCAAAGGGGTGGCTACTATCAGTATCCCTGATTCTCCATCAATTGAAAAGAGAAAAAGTCTTGAAGAAGGAAAGAAGTCTCAGACAGTTGAGGGTTTTGATGGGTATAGGTTTAGAGACTCCAAGGCCGCCCAAGATTATAAGAATAAGTTCAAACATAGGGGACTAATAAGGGATAGAGCTCTGGTCCTTGATGAAGAAAATTGTTCTGATTTTAATGTAAAAGCTGCTATGATTGAAAGGGGATGGCAGTTCTTTAATGAGAATTTAGGCAATGGTTACTAGGAACTCACTAGAGAATTCTATGCCAATCTGAGGACTCATACTATAGAAGATAAGTTTCCTTTTTCTTCCTTCTTGAGAGGAGTCACCATTCCTCTAACTGGTCACATATTGAATAAGCTGTTGAAAGTACCTATATTTGATGAGGAAGGATGTCACTACACATGAAAAGTAGATATCTTTCATAGGGCTGAAAATGAAAATCTTAGGAAAGAAATTTTAGAGGAATGTTGTGAACAAGGAGCTGCATATATAACAAAGGTTAATGGTGCTCCAAAAAGTGTCAAGAAGAATTATTTGAATCATCTTTCCCTTTTATGGTGCCACTATGTGTAACATCCCAATTTTTAATTTAATTACCGATTGAGACTAAGCCATTAATTAAGGGTTAATTGCAGAATTGGGATTAATGAATAATTAAACTAATTGCTGATTGGTTAGAAAAGGATTGAATAAATAATGATAATAATAATAATAATAATAATATTGCCAGGCGAAAGGACGCATGTGTCCCTAAGGGTATAAGACAACTTCAGCTCTCTCTTTCCTACATTAATTCTCGCTGGTCAGCTCCTCTGTGCGTGCGTCTGGTCTCCTCCTCCCCTATTTTCTCTTCTTCCCTCTCTTTCGCGTTGAACAGTGAGAGAGTCAAGAGCTTCTGAAGGAACATCAACGCGGCTCTGTTCCACTCCCTGTCCTCTTTCTCCCCCTCCTTCTTCTTCCACTTGGAGCCGTTAGTGTCTCAGTTGGAAGGCTATGCTGGGAAGTGCCTTGGAGCCGTGGAGGAGATGAACCCGTTGGAGGAAAGAACAACTCTGACCCAGGATCAACGCTGAGTTCGAAGGCTGGTGGAGAAGGAGTAATAGAAGGGTGACTGGTCAGCATTGCAACACGAGGAGTCTCTAAACCCCGACAGCAGGTAGGGGGCGCTTTGCATGTCAAGTGCTTATTGATATGTCTGTGATGCATGCTGTTGAAACATGAGAATGCTGAGTGAATACATGTGTGCGTTACCATTACTGCCGAATACATGAAATGTGGATTGATACTTGATTTCCATTTGGAACGTTGTACTGGAATGCATGATGATTTCATTAAAAATGTCGAGTGGATGTACTGTAATGTTGATTACCCCAAATTGTTTGTTGTGGGTTACTATGATAGATGTATGTGATGCTGTAGTGGAAATGTAGGATTCCGAGTGAATCTGAATGCTGTGTGGGATCGGTTGTGACCCATTGATGGCTGTGTGAGACACGTCTGGTAAGTTTGGATGCTTGTTGTAGAATTGCATGAGATTGCACATATGGGATGACTCCCAGATTCCTGACCAGTTCCATGAGGACCCGTGGTAGCCGATGGAGCTAGAGCTGGGTCTCGAAACGTCACGGGGTGACCGGTGCCACACGGGAAGGGCTAGTGGACGGAGGGTCGGAAAGGTATCTGGAGTCGTATAAGATGATTTTTAGTCAGATTCCTGGTTAGTTCCATGAGGACCCGTGGTAGCCGATGGAGCTAGAGCTGGGTCTCGAGACGTCACGGGGTGACCGGTGCCACACGGAAAGGGCCAGTGGACGAGGGGCCAGGAAGGAATCTGCACCGAAATCACTGTTAAGTCGGATCCACATGCATGAGTGTATGAGCAGTGTTATTGAGATTATTATGATTTGCATGGATTGAATGATTTGAATGAATGCCGACTGGATAATGTCGTATGAGTGAATCCCGATTGAATGAATATGCATGTATTGATACTGTTGCTGAGTGTAGTGTGATGCTATGATTGAGAATGTATGTTATTGTGCGAATTCTGATTGGATGACGTGGTCTGAATCTTATATTAATTGGCAATATATATATATCGTTATGGATTAAGTCTGGTAAATTATATAATTGACGATTGAGGTAAACTCTGTTAGGAATCCTATTAGGGTCAGGCAGCGGAAACACAAAGGATTCCCAAGAAAAGATTGCAAACACGTATGTCTCAAAGCATTATGCTGAATTAAAATTTTAATTAGGGTTTACCTCTTGTAGACGCAGAACAAGATCCTCGATCGAAGTAATTGTAGCTTCGCCCTTAGGAGTCCACACAAGCACTCCCACCAGAAAACTAATGATCCGAATGTTAGTACGGAATTTTAGTGTAATCTAATTTCTAAGCCCTAGCCTATGAGCATCTCATGCTCTATATATAGGCTTAGGTCTTGACCTGAGCTCTCATTAAACATTGGGCTCCTGACTCATTCTAAATGAGTTAGGCCCAAATAGTTTTATTTTCAGTCCAACTAAAATAAAACTATCCTCTGGTGGGCTTACTCTATGTGTCTGACCCTATAGGTAAAATATTCGGTTATATTAATAATAAACTATTTTATTATTAATATAAAATAAGAGCGGTATCTAGCAATACATCATTATGTCCGAATATTATTTATCATCGACATGACCTATAAGTGATAATTATTTTATATATCTAATCCTTTTGTCACGATATCTAATTAGGCCCAAGGCATGGTCGTTGTGATCCTTGTATGGCCCAATTCATTTTACTTGATACCAGAGTAGACTTTATAGAATAAATATCTAATATTTATTTGTCCTAGAATGGCCATGCATTTTGTTAGTCTCACTCCATCAAGTGGCCCATAGATATCACTCCTGTCACATAGGAGAGACAAATTCCATCTACATCACTCACATCCCTCTGCATAATTTATCTATTGCCTAATCATAATCTTTATGGTCATCTTATTACAGATAACGTTTGATTGTATTAAAACAATAAACTCCTTATGTAGGAATCGTAGTGACTTCAGGTCGAAAGACTACATACCATTATCACATTGAGAACCGTTTATGACACTCATGTAATGATCCATGCAACGTTCTCATGGTGTGTCTGTCCAGTACAACATTACTCTTAATGTGTACCCGTGTAAAGTCTTGATATTATATATCCATGATTTGTGAGATCAAATCATCAGTACATTCACACACTAATCTTAATGTATTTACATGTCCCCATGTAAATACTTGATTAGGGACGTTTTAGGAATAATTCTCATATGACCTATTATTCCAGGATAAATAGCATTTGTCTAAAACTGAAAATACTAATTTTATTAATAAGTTAAAATTGATACATTAATAGCTCGTAGTGCATACACCAACAATCTCCCACTTGCACTAGAGCCAATCAGACATTTGCCTAATGCCTAATGATCTAGTGTGTCCCTCATGCTTTTGATGTGCAAGAGGTTTGGTGAGTGGGTCGGCAATGTTCTCATCAGTGTGCACTTTACATATCTTAACATCTCCTCGTTCAAGTATTTCTCGGATGAGATGATAACGCCTAAGTATATGCTTGGATCGCTGATGTGACCTAGGTTCCTTGGGTTGTGCAATTACTTCACTATTATCACAGTAGAGACTTATAGGGTCCACAATGCTAGGAACTACGTCAAGTTCTATTATGAACTTCTTGATCCATACTGCCTCTTTTGCAGCATTTGAGGCAGCAATATACTCAGATTCTGTAGTAGAATCAGCAACTGTCTCTTGCTTTGAACTTTTCCAGCTTACAGCGCCACCATTTAAACAAAACACATACCCTGATTGTGATCTTGAGTCATCCTTATCAGTTTGGAAGCTAGCATCAGTGTAGCCCTTTACAATGAGCTCTTCTTCCCCTCCATATATCAAGAATGAATCTTTAGTTTTTCTTAAGTACTTTAGGATATTCTTGACAGCAGTCCAGTGACTTTCACCGGTATCAGACTGGTATCTGCTCGTCATGCTTAAAGCATACGAGACATCTGGTCGGGTACATATCATGGCATACATGATTGATCCAATAGCAGATGCATATGGAATCTTATTCATCCGTTCTCTCTCTTCTTTAGTGGAAGGAGATTGGGCCTTTGATAGGCTTATGCCATGAGCCATATGCAAAGTTCCCTTTTTGGAATCTTGTATGTTAAACCTTTTTAACACTTTGTCTATGTATGTATTCTGACTTAGGCCGAGAAGTTTTCTTGATCTATCTCTATATATCTTAATTCCCAACACATAGGTTGCTTCACCTAAGTCCTTCATAGAAAAATAGCTTCCCAACCAAGTCTTCACAGACTGAAGGGTAGGAATGTCATTTCCAATGAGTAGTATGTCATCAACATACAGGACCAGAAAAACAATTGTGCAGTCACTAACCTTCTTGTAGACACAAGGTTCATCCTTATTTTTAGTAAAGCCAAATTGTTTAACGGCTTCATCAAAACGAAGATTCCAGCTTCTGGAAGCTTGCTTAAGTCCATATATAGAACGTTGTAGTTTGCACACCTTCCTGGATGCTTCAGGCTTAACAAAGCCTTCGGGTTGTGTCATGTACACTTCCTCAAGAAGATTTCCATTAAGGAAAGCAGTCTTGACATCCATTTGCCATATCTCATAATCATGGTATGCAGCAATAGCAAGCAGAATCCAAACAGACTTTGGCATAGCGACTGGAGAAAAGGTTTCATCATAGTCTATACCATGAATTTGCTTGAAACCTTTCGCTACCAATCTTGCCTTATAGGTACTTATATTTCCATCCATGTCAGTTTTCTTTTTGAAAACCCACTTGCATCCTATAGGTTTTACCCCTTCGGGTGCATCAACCAAAGACCAAACTTGATTAGTGTACATAGAGTCCATTTCAGATTCCATGGCTTCAAGCCATTTCTCAGATTCTGGACTTGCAATGGCCTCTTCATAAGATGTTGGCTCATTTTGATCCATTAGCAACACATCTCCTTCCCGAGTTACAAGAAAACCATATCTTTCAGGTTGTTGACATATTCTACCTGATCTACGCAAGTCTTGTTCTACTGGAGTTGGAGTTATCACAACATTTTGTGGTTCCGGCTCTATTTCCACCATTGGCTCTTCAATGCCTTGTAGGTCTTGAACTTCTTCAAGTTCTACTTTCCTCCCACTGATTCTTTTAGAGATGAATTCCCTTTCTAAGAATACAGCATTTCGAGCGACAAACACTTTGCCCTCGGTAGGATTATAGAAGTAATAACCCTTAGTTTCCTTTGGGTATCCCACAAAAAGACATTTATCTGATTTGGGTCCAAGTTTGTCAGAAATCTGATGCTTTACATAAGCTTCACAGCCCCAAATCTTAAGAAAAGACATACTGGGTCGTTTCCCAGTCCATATCTCATATGGTGTCTTTATGACAGCCTTAGATGGAACACGGTTAAGTGTGAAAGCTGCTGTCATCAAAGCATGTCCCCAAAAGGAGTTAGGGAGGTCAGTTTGACTCATCATTGATCGAACCATGTCTAACAAGGTTCTATTTCTCCGCTCAGAAACACCATTCCATTGTGGTGTTCCAGGAGGAGTGAGTTGAGAGACAATCCCACATTCTTTAAGATATTCATCAAACTCCAGGCTTAAGTATTCGCCACCTCGATCAGATCAAAGTACTTTAATTTTCTTGCCAAGTTGGTTCTCTACTTCATGTTTGAATTCTTTGAACTTTTCAAAGGATTCTGATTTATGCTTCACTAGAAACACAAATCCATATCTACTGAAATCATCAGTAAAAGTAATAAAGTAGCTAAAACCTCCCCTAGCCATTGTCCCTATTGGCCCACATACATCACTATGTATCAAGCTTAGAAGATCACTCACCCTTTCACCCATTCCAGTAAATGGGGTCTTAGTCATCTTCCCTAATAAACAAGACTCGCATGTATCTATTGATTCAAAATCAAAAGAGTCTAAATATCCATCTTTATGGAGTTTAGAAATACGTTTCTCATTTATATGTCCTAGGCGACAATGCCAAAGATAAGTTGGGTTTAAATCATTTGGTTTAACCCTTTTAGTATTAACATTATAGATAGGGGTTTCGAGATCAAGAACATAAAGTCCATTACTCAAATTTGCACAGCAATAAAACATGTCATTCAAATAAACAGAACAACTATTGTTCTTTATTATGAAGGAAAACCCTTTCCTATCTAGACAAGAAACAGAAATAATGTTTCTTCTTATTGCCGGAACATAAAAACAATTTTCTAGTTCAAGAACAAGCCCTGAGGGCAAGGATAAAAAATAAGTCCCTACAGCTAATGCAGCAACTCTTGCTCCATTTCCAACGTGTAGGTCCACCTCGCCCTTCATCAACTGCCTACTCCTTTTTAGATCCTGCACATTAAGACAAATGTGAGATTCACATCCAGTATCTAATACCCATGATGTTGAAGTTGACAAGTTAATTTCTATAACAAAAATACCTGAAGTGGAAGTCTCACTTCCCTTCTTCTTAAGCTCTTCCAGGTACTTTGGACAGTTTCTCTTCCAGTGTCCCTTCTGTCCACAATGGTGACAATTTCCTTCCTTAGCCACCCCACCCACAGGTTTTAAGGCTGATGTACTTGGCTTATCCTTGCCTTTCCAAATTGTCTTGCCTTTTCCCATAACAGCCTTTCCTTTGCCTTTATACATGCCCTTTCCTTTACCTTTGCCAGAATTGACCATCAGTATGGCCTTGCCCTTTCCCTTAGAAATATTGGGCTCAGCAGTCCTCAATATATTGAGTAGCTCTGGCAATGTTTTATCCAATGCATTCAGGTTATAATTCATGATGACTGGCTTAAAACTGTTAGGTAATGACTTCAAAATGAGATCAGTAGCTAACTTTTGAGGGAAGGGGAATCCTAGCCTAGCTAGATTCTCCAGGTACCCAATCATTTTGAGCACATGAGGTCCTACAGAACCTCCCTCTTCAAGTCTGCAGCTAAATAGGGCTGAAGAAACTTCATATCTTTCTTGGTCAGCTTGACCTTGATATAGTTTCCTTAGGTTTTCGATCATATCGAAAGCCTCCATATGCTCATGTTGCTTCTGAAGCTCAGGAGACATGGTTGCCAGCATAAGGTATTGGACATCTAGAGCATCATCCTGATGCTTCTTGTAAGCATCCTTGTCAGCTTTAGAGGCATTGTTCGCAGGTGGTTCCGGAATCAGATTTTCCAGGACATACTGCTTTTTCTCTTGTTTGAGGACAATCCTCAAATTCCTATACCAGTCTAGAAAGTTGGGTCCAGACAATTTTTCTTTGTCTAGGATCGATCGCAATGAAAGGTTTGAAGGCGTGTTTGATGTCATGGTTATCTAAAACAGAAAGATATGTAGTAAGTATCAATTAAAACATATTTAATTTTTGGTCTTAAAATTAAACACGTCTCCCACTATTTTGATTCAAAATAAAATTACCCTCTACGAATCAGAAAATCCCGTTGGAAGATTTTCTAGTGGGCAAAGATCCATATTTGGCCTAATGTTAAGTCAGCTTTGGCTGATCACTTAACATTTGGTTATTTAGGTAGGAAACCCCTTTCCAATTGTATCTTATACAACTCTTAGACATTGGGTTAGGTAACCATTACCAATCATTCATCTTATGAAAGTTTAGCCCAATGTATACGCCTCTAAGTTTATTCAATCCAATTGATAACTTAGTAAGTTAAAACCCAATAAAACATTTTGGATATTACAATTATCCCATCACGTCTTACTAATATAAATGATAGTGCCCTGCTTTGGCAGACCCACTACTCATTGACATTAGTATTGACGAGTGTACTTATTGGAAGGCGTTTGTAACTTATTATTTTGAGGGATTTTAATTTATTTTAAATTACCGTCTTTGTTAAACGCTTTAACGCAATAAAATTATCCCCAAAGCATGCAAACGAAATTAGGAGATGGTTATGGTCTTCCTAGAAGAATAGATAAATAAACCTAAAGAAACTATATGCCAAGGCTTCATAAAGTCCTACTTCTTGAACCCACCATCCTCTTGGAGTCACCACTCCTTGGTTCCTTTCAAAGACAAAAGCACTTAGAGTCACCACTCTAGTTTTCTTCTAGATCTCTACTTTGTTGCCTCGATCAAGATTACAAGATTTTTTAAAGAAACTCTCTTTACATACGAGTGAAGGGTTGAGAAAAAAAATACAATAGAATGAAGAGAGGCACAGCACGCAGGCTGTATTTAAATAAAATAACTAAGACCATAACCATTCACCATGCAACGTGTTAATTAATTAATTATAACCCATTTGAAATAATTTAAAAAAAAAATAAATTTTTAAACGGGCTATTAAACACGTGGGTCGGTAATAAGGAGCTACGCAGAGAATGTACGGGGGTCCCGAAAATTTAGTACTGTAGTCAGGTTGGTTCCCAGGAAAGAGAGGTGGGTCCGGTGTGACCGCTTAAGTACCAAATCTTTCCTAGCCAGAACGTCCCACTGGCCATTAACAGCTCTAAAATTTCGGCTAGGGTTTCAACCACTTTGAAACCCTAATTCCTTGTTGCGAACACTTCACAACGCAGCCGTCAAGGCATATGTAGGCAGCGTCGTCTAGGGTTTCAAAACCTAGAATTCAAATTGTACCTTTCTCATGACGGCTGCCTAGGTTTCAACGTTTGAACCCTAGGTTAAGGAACGGCCAAGGTTTAACACTTAAACCTTATCACTTGACGCCCCACAACATGAACTTTTCATGGTCGGAGATGAACGCATTATCAAAACACAGTTTGTATGACAACAAAGAATATTAACGAATTCAACACATGTATCACATACGAAAATTGAAAACGCAAATATAATACAAGCCTCTAAAATAACATAAACGCATACATCAAATGAGAAAGTCTATAAACAGTATCTCATACAATTTACAGAAAACATATGAGCATACAAATCATGATATTATATCATACATAACATGCTTGAATGTTTTTCAAAACAAGTTTCGCAAACAATTTCGCAAAACAGAACATAAAGCTTATAACAAGAAAACGATTTCATAAATCGAAATTTTTAAAAGCTTTTGCAGAATGAAAAACATGCCATCATGAAACGTAAAACAAATGCCCAAAACATAGCTTTGCAACCAGGCTCTGATACCACTGTTAGGAATCCTATTAGGGTCAGGCAGCGGAAACACAAAGGATTCCCAAGAAAAGATTGCAAACACGTATGTCTCAAAGCATTATGCTGAATTAAAATTTTAATTAGGGTTTACCTCTTGTAGACGCAGAACAAGATCCTCGATCGAAGCAATTGTAGCTTCGCCCTTAGGAGTCCACACGAGCACTCCCACCAGAAAACTAATGATCCGAATGCTAGTACGGAATTTTAGTGTAATCTAATTTCTAAGCCCTAGCCTATGAGCATCTCATGCTCTATATATAGGCTTAGGTCTTGACCTGAGCTCTCATTAAACATTGGGCTCCTGACTCATTCTAAATGAGTTAGGCCCAAATAGTTTTATTTTTAGTCCAACTAAAATAAAACTATCCTCTGGTGGGCTTACTCTATGTGTGTGACCCTATAGGTAAAATATTCGGTTATATTAATAATAAACTATTTTATTATTAATATAAAATAAGAGCGGTATCTAGCAATACATCATTATGTCCGAATATTATTTATCATCGACATGACCTATAAGTGATAATTATTTTATATATCTAATCCTTTTGTCACGATATCTAATTGGGCCCAAGGCATGGTCGTTGTCATCCTTGTATGGCCCAATTCATTTTACTTGATACCAAAGTAGACTTTATAGAATAAATATCTAATATTTATTCGTCCTAGCATGGCCATGCATTTTATTAGTCTCACTCCATCAAGTGGCCCATAGATACCACTCCTGTCATATAGGAGAGACAAATTCCATCTACATCACTCACATCCCTCTGCATAATTTATCTATTGCCTAATCACAATCTTTATGGTCATTTTATTACAGATAACGTTTGATTGTATTAAAACAATAAACTCCTTATGTAGGAATCGTAGTGACTTCAGGTCGAAGGACTACATACCATTATCACATTGAGAACCGTTTATGACACTCATGTAACGATCCATGCAACGTTCTTATGGTGGGTCTGTCCAGTACAACATTACTCTTAATGTGTACCCGTGTAAAGTCTTGATATCATATATCTATGATTTGTGAGATCAAATCATCAGTACATTCACACACTAATCTTAATGTATTTACATGTCCACATGTAAATACTTGATTAGGGACGTTTTAGGAATAATTCTCATATGACCTATTATTCCAGGATAAATAGCATTTGTCTAAAACTGAAAATACTAATTTTATTAATAAGTTAAAATTGATACATTAATAGCTCGTAGTGCATACACCAATAAACTCCGAGTCAATAGCTGTCATTTTTTATGTAAAAGCTCACCCCTATACCATTTTCAGTGTGTGCAGGTTGGACTTTGGAGTGATGATAAGGTCTCAGGCCCGAGTGAGGTGCACTCCGACCGTTGAGTGCTTATTTTGTATTTGTCATGTTTCATCAGTTGTAGCCTTGGCTGGCTCATAATAACAATGTTGTGTAACGAATATGAATATATATATATATAAGAAATCTGAGCTGTTGTGACCTGAGTGCATGTTTTTATACGTATATAGTTCACGTTGATAACTTGTGCTTGCATCGGATAATAGGTACTGAGAATGAAGGATGTCAAGGTAATGGGTATTCCGAGTGCATGATTATGTATGTACTTATATGTTGTATACGGGTGATTTGTGTCTGGGTAGACTGAGAGGTATTGATGGATGGAATATTGCTCAGTTAATGATTTTCCGAGTAGACGTAATTGGGGAGTCAACTCCGAGTGGGACTGCAATTGGCTATGCCTTCTTGTTCGAGTGATGATACTTCAATGGATTCTGAGTAAAATATCTTAGATAGACCTATACTGTATAAGATCTAATGGGAGAATCCCCGAGTGATATTGGGAGCGGTCATTACTGATGGAAAAATATAAGTGGAACCCGAGTGAGGAAGAGTTGTATTCCCGAGTGAAAACCCATAGTGACCCTCTCCCGAAAGAAGAGTCAGTATAGTGGTTTAGAGTGGAATGAATTCTAAGCGTATGATATCTAAACCCGAGTGAACCTGGCTGAGGCATTCCGAGCGATAAATGATTGTGGGACCCCTTCTAAGCGAAGGAGGGTTTACTCGTTCTCCGAGAGAAAAGTGTAAATATGCCGAGTGATGAGTGAGTGAGGGATCTCCGACTGTACTCAAGTTTGATGTATACTGAGTGGATAATTCACGTTTCCTGAGTAGATTGAGGCGTGGCCTTGTGTATAAAGACATAAGGGGCTAAGTTATGGGAAGTAAGTGTATTATGGTTATCTCCGAGTGGTTGGGACCCCCTGACTCCGAGTGAATGGATGTTAATACCGAGCGATGGGAATTACCGAGTGTGTTGTTCGCCTCAGCGACTAAGGTGTTCGCCCCAACGAGTGGGTGTTGCTGGGAGGCTCTCGTTTTGATTTCGCTTGAGCGCTGTTGCTCTTCCGCTCAGTTATTCTAATCGGTTTCTGTCATTACTTTTCGTTCCCCTTCTCTTGGTCTCTCGGTTTAGTTTTTCCCTTCTTGGTCGGCTTTTTGCCTCTCTGCCCTTGCGCTGTTGCTATTTACTCCAACCATTATTTTGGGTCAGATTATGAATATTTGGCCGGCTTTTATTTATTTCAGTGCCTTCCTTTCCTTCTCTTTTGGACCCGGTACCATTGGTTTATTTTGGGAAAAATTTTCCCTGTTTTGGGTTTTATTTATTATTAAAATAGGGTGTTACATTTTGGTATCAGAGCAGACCGAAAGGTCCAAGGCCAAGGTATGCTTACCGAGCGTAAGCGGTTGTGTGCATTGTGACCGAGTGGTCATCATTATTGTGGCAATTGTTGAATCTGATTGTAATATTGATTTGTGGATAGGAGGTTGTTTTCCTCCTGGTCCGACTGATTGTATAACATATAGAAATGGTATAATTTGCTAAAGTTACTGAATGTTGGGCTGAGATCCGATCGGTAGTAAGTAACTTCGTAAACTTATCCTTGAAAGGGGGTGTGAATTTCAGGATAAGAGATGACGAATCGTCAAAGCATGGAGGCTATATCCACAGCATTCCAACACTTTGCGGACGTGTTTCAGAGGTAGGGCCAGCCTCGAGTAGAGGATGGCCAAGTGCTGGACCGCTTCCTGAAGAGGAGGCCGAGTGAATTTCAGGGAGGACGTAACCCCGAGGCAGCTTATAAATGGACTCAAGAGTTGGAGAGGATTTTTAGGGGTATTTACTACACCGAGGCCCAGAAGGTAGAATGTGTAGTGTACATGCTGCGAGACAAGGTAGAAAACTGGTGGAAGATAGCCAGAAACTGACTGACTGACGATGATACCCAGCTGACATGGGAAAATTTCAAGGCATGCTTTTTAGAAAAGTATTTCCCCGACACAATCAGGAGTCGGAAGGACCTGGAATTCATGGAATTGAAACAGGGGTCCATGACTGTGGAGGAATACGCGGTAAGATTTGAAGAACTGTGCTTATTCTACCCGTACTTCCAATAACCTTGAACGGAGAGCTCTAAATGCCTTAAATTCGAGAACGGATTGAGATCAGATATTAAAAGAGCCTGCAGATATCAAGAAATTAGGAGCTTTCCCATATTGGTGAACAAGTGTAGGATTTTTGAAGAGGACGACAAGGCCCACTCCGGCCAGAGCAACAAAGCCGATACCTCCTCGAAGCATCAGCGATCTCGCTTCAAGAGGCAGGATGACTCTGGTAGGAGTAGACTCCCTTCTAGGCTCGGAGGTTGGAGTAATCGACATGGTCGTGCTGGTAGTCGCCCAAAGTACGGCAAGTGTTTTATATATGGTGGTGATCACTTTGCCCAAGATTGTGAAGAAGGAGATGATGTCGTGTGTTTCCATTGCAATGGGAGAGGGCATATTCGCCCTAACTGCCCACTGCTGCGACGATCGAATGCTGATGCACCCTGTGGGTAAACAAGCGAACCACTAGGTGCAAGGTAAGGGTAAACAATTCTGGAAGCCAGTTGTTATTATATTGTCCTGGGTAATGGCAACTGCTACTCAAAGATTATTGTCGTGTGATATTTGCTCGGTAATGGTTTGGGGGGCCGATTGTTATTGTGTCATTTTATAACTAGGTGTATACTTGTGGGGTCGGAAATCTACCCCCATTACACCGTTTTACAGTAGTAGTAATCTATGTTGCGTGATTGTTGCTGTGTGACGTGCTATGGGTGATGCGTAATGATGATGCTGACGTAAATGTATTGCTTATATATATGTATGTATATGATTTGTCATTAATTTCTGTGAATTAGTGTTGGCTAATTGAATTTGGTCAGTAAGAGTAACAGGAGTGTAATGAATCTTGTTCCGATACGACTCCTCAACCCATAGGTATTGTGGCAGCATATACGTTGCAATGGCTCTATGTAATTGTTGTAACCCTATAGGAATGAGACGTCATCCTATAAGTTGGATGCAGCAATTCATGAGTCGGGCAAGTGAGGTTGTAGCTGCTTATGGTGAGGGTGAGTCTATCGGACTGTTCCGAGTGAAAATGAGAACTGTATTGGGTGTAAGTAATTGTTAGTTTATCAAAATAAGGATTGAGGGTTGTTTAGCCTTGATGTATTTACCTCCGAGAAGATCAGAAGTTATTAGGGATGAACTGGCTATTAAAGTAACGACTGGTCATTGAAATAAATGGGTGATGCAGTCTGTCATAGGAATTAGAAGTCTTGTGGATCTAACCGAGTGATACTGTAAGTTTAATAAGGAAAACTGGACCTTGAGCCAAGGAGTTTGGTAAGGTGAGGATTTGCTCGGGAAGGATTAGTATATTCCGAGTGTGTGAAAGTGGAAATGGTTCCGAGTGAAGTCCTTCTGGGAGAAGGAATTGCTGAGCGAAAATTATGATGTTCCGAGTGAAACATCGTTTTGGTCATCAACAAGGAGCTGTGTCCGAATGACACTTCTGTGTTGGGAAAAATCAAAGTGAAATATCCGAGTCGTGTGAACTTCGGGTGACGTGTCTCAGAGTGTACCACTTCCGAGTGGATGGTACCGTACGAAGCGGTTCTGAGTGGAAAGGTATCGAGTATAGAACTCTTAATACCCGTGTAATGTTCCAACAAGTGATCTTTATACAGGAGGAAAGTACTTCTGGTCGAAAATGGAACTTCGAGTGTGTAAGTTCTCGAGTGAATTACCCAAGGGGGAGTAGATACCGAGCGGTAAACTTATTCATAGCTGTGCTCGGGTGATGTCGAGCTACTGAGTTTGAACTCAGATTTATATTTGGAGTAGGCCTGAATTCCGAGTGGAAATTTGGTAAATAGAAAGTTTCCGCGCGAAGGGTCTCCAAGGGGAGTAGATATCCGAGAGGGGATTTATGTAAAAACGTACTCAGGTCAGTGATTGGGACAGCTGGGCTTGAACTCAGGTTTGGTTCCGAGGTAGGCTTGAATTACGAGTGAATTTTGCAAGTGGAAGGATTTCCGGATGAGGATTACCTTTAAAAACCTCGATTGATATTTTGAGTAAGAGGTCCGAGTGACATTCCCAGGTTATAGGCATGAAAATAGCCGAAGGAATGATTAGGAATCTGAGATGTTGGAACCGAGTGTGGTGCCTGTACGAGGTAAATCCAGGCGAATTGTGTTAATTGAAGCACATGGGGACTCATTTGAGTGTTCATTTTGGTCAAGAAAGAAATTTTGTGGTCGAATGTTGAAATCCGAGACCTTAATCTGAAATGAATCGGTCGGTAGTGGGTATTATAGGGAATCAGTAATGTTGTTTAGCGACTAGATTCTTCCCAACTGGTCGAATAACATCTAGAATGTATCCCATGTGACCCAACGTCGAGCCTATGCTTTGTGTGAGCTCATGGTCGTGCCGAGTGACTCGTTGAGTCGGAAAACCCGATGGTGTAAATACGCCGGTCGGTGTTGAGAGTGTAAGGCCGAGCGGCCAAAGAACTGGAAAGTGTCAATGGCTAGGGTGAGCTGGCAGAGTTGAATGGGGGTAACTACTTAGGAAATAGAATCCCGAAGGTAATGAAGACTATGAAGAGCTATTTTATTTATGCTGATTAGAAATTGCGAAGCAGTCGAAAACGTTGAGAAACGAAGAGTTGCAGTAGGAGCATGACTGTGGTATTTCGATCTGTTTGTTGAGGTAAGTCTGGGTGAAAGAAAGGAATGTTATTCCGAGTCAATGATGACACTTCCGAGTGGGAATGTGTTAAGAATGATGTCTCGGTTTTCTAGGTGGAGCGGTCGATAAATTGCTTTAGAAGCCAATTATACCGACTGGAACTTAAGCAATGGATGAATACTTGAGGTACATAGATGTGTAATTGCTTACTGTGGTATGGCAGTGATTTTCTGAGTGGTTCATTGAGGCTAAGCATGTGTTTGGAATTTCGAGGACGAAATTCTTTTGAGAGGGGGAGAACTGTAACGTCCCGATTTTTAATTTAATTACCGATTGAGACTAAGCCATTAATTAAGGGTTAACTGCAGAATTGGGATTAATGAATAATTAAACTAATTGCTGATTGGTTAGAAAAGGATTGAATAAATAATGATAATAATAATAATAATAATAATAATAATAATAATAATAATAATAATAATAATAATGCCAGGCGAAAGGATGCATGTGTCCCTAAGGGTATAAGACAACTTCAGCTCTCTCTTTCCTTCATTAATTCTTGCTGGTCAACTCCTCTGTGCGTGCGTCTGGTCTCCTCCTCCCCTGTTTTCTCTTCTTCCCTCTCTTTTGCGTTGAACAGTGAGAGAGTCGAGAGCTTCTGGAGGAACATCAACGCGGCTCTGTTCCACTCCTTGTCCTCTTCTTCCCCCTCCTTCTTCTTCCACTTGGAGCCGTTAGTGTCTCAGTTGGAAGGCTGTGCTGGGAAGTGCCTTGGAGCCGTGGAGGAGACGAACCCGTTGGAAGAAAGAACAACCCTGACCCAGGATTAACGCTGAGTTTGAAGGCTGGTGGAGAAGGAGTAACAGAAGGGTGACCGGTCAGCATTGCAACACGAGGAGTCTCTGAACCACGACAGCAGGTAGGGGGTGCTTTGCATGTGAAGTGTATGGTTTATGAACGGATCCCGGGTGCTTGCTTTAATGTGACCTGTTATGTGTGAAATGTGTAGATTGATGTATTGTGATCGAGTGATTGTGCATGCAGCTCCCGGATTGGTGGTATCTGTGAATTGTTGAGTGTTGTGTAATTCCGTCCTTAAGTGCTTGTTGATATGCCTGTGATGCATGCTATTGAAACATGAGAATGCTGAGTGAATACATGTGTGCGTTACCATTACTGCCGAATACATGAAATGTGGATTGATACTTGATTTCCATTTGGAACGTTGTACTGGAATGCATGATGATTTCATTAAAAATGTCGAGTGGATGTACTGTAATGTTGATTACCCCAAATTGTTTGTTGTGAGTTACTATAATAGATGCATGTGATGCTGTAGTGGAAATGTGGGATTCCGAGTGAATCTGAATGCTGTGTGGGATCGGTTGTGACCCATTGATGGCTGTGTGAGACGCGTATGGTAAGTTTGGATGCTTGTTATGGAATTGCATGAGATTGCACATATAGGATGACTCCCAGATTCCTGACCAGTTCCATAAGGACCCGTGGTAGCCGATGGAGCAAGAGCTGGGTCTCGAGACGTCACGGGGTGACCGGTGCCACACGGAAAGGGCTACTGGACGAGGGGCCGGGAAGGAATCTGCACTGAAATCACTGTTAAGTCGGATCCGCATGCATGAGTGTATGAGCAGTGTCATTGAGATTATTATGATTTGCATGGATTGAATGGTTTGAATGAATGCCGACTGGATGATGTCGTATGAGTGAATCCCGATTGAATGAATATGCATGTATTGATACTGTTGCTGAGTACAGTGTGATGCTATGATTGAGAATGTATGTTATTGTGCGAATTCTGATTGGATGACGTGGTGTGACTCTTATATTAATTGCCAATATATATATATCATTATGGATTGAGCCCGGTAAATTATATAATTGACGATTGAGGTAAACTCCGAGTCAATAGCTATCATTTTATATGTAAAAGCTCACCCCTATACCATTTTTAGTGTGTGCAGGTTGGACTCTGGAGTGATGATAAGGTCTCAGGTCTGAGTGAGGTGCACTGCGACCGTTGAGTGCTTATTTTGTATTTGTCATGTTTCGTCAGTTGTAGCCTTGGCCGGCTCATAATAACAGTGTTGTGTAACGAATATGAATATATATATATAAGAAATCTGAGCTGTTGTGACCTGAGTGCATGTTTTTATACGTATATAGTTCACGTTGATAACTTGTGCTTGCATCGGATAACAGGTACTGAGAATGAAGGATGTTAAGGTAATGGGTATTCCGAGTGCATGATTATGTATGTACTTATATGTTGTATACGGGTGATTTGTGTCTGGGTAGACTGAGAGGTGTTGATGGATGGAATATTGCTCAGTTAATGATTTTCTGAGTAGACGTAATTAGGGGAGTCAACTTCGAGTGGGACTGCAATTGGCTATGCCTTCTTGTTCGAGTGATGATACTTCAATGGATTCTGAGTAAAATATCTTAGATAGACATATACTGTGTAAGATCTAATGGGAGAATCCCCGAGTGATATTGAGAGCGGTCATTACCGAGGGAAAAATATAAGTGGAACTCGAGTGAGGAAGAGTTGTATTCCCGAGTGAAAACCCCGAGTGACCCTCTCCCGAAAGAAGAGTCAGTATAGTGGTTTAGAGTGGAATGAATTCTAAGCGTATGATATCTAAACCCGAGTGAACCTGGCTGAGGCATTCCGAGCGTAAATGATTGTGGGACCCCTTCTAAGCGAAGGAGGGTTTACTCGTTCTCCGAGTGAAAAGTGCAAATATGCTGAGTGATGAGTGAGTGAGGGAATTCCGACTGTACTCAAGTTTGATGTATACCGAGTGGATAATCCATGTTTCCTGAGTAGATTGAGGTGTGGCCTTGTGTATAAAGACATAAGGGGCGAAGTTATGGGAAGTAAGTGTATTATGGTTATCTCCGAGTGGTTGGGACCCCCCTGACTCCGAGTGAATGGATGTTAATACCGAGCGATGGGAATTACCGAGTGTGTTGTTCACCTCAGCGACTAAGGTGTTCTCCCCAGCGAGTGGGTGTTGCTGGGAGGCTCTCGTTTTGATTTCGCTTGAGCGTTGTTGCTCTTCCGCTCAGTTATTCTAATCGGTTTCTGTCACTACTTTCCCTTCCCCTTCTCTTGGTCTCTCGGTTTAGTTTTTCCCTTCTTGGTCGGCTTTTTGCCTCTCTGCCCTTGGCTGTTACTAATTACTCCAACCATTATTTTGGGTCAGATTATGAATATTTGGCCGGCTTTTATTTATTTCAGTGCCTTCCTTTCCTTCTCTTTTGGACCCGGTTCCATTGGTTTATTTTGGGAAAAATTTTCCCTGTTTTGGGTTTTATTTATTAAA
Source organism: Clitoria ternatea (assembly GCA_037962975.1). NCBI lineage: Eukaryota > Viridiplantae > Streptophyta > Magnoliopsida > Fabales > Fabaceae > Clitoria > Clitoria ternatea. The sequence continues at coordinate 24,284,562 of CM075672.1, read as the reverse complement.
ATAGGGTGTTACACTATGTCTTTTCATCTTGCAACCTATTGCTCATTCTACTGAGATTACCATTAAGAGGTTGGTGTTGATTTACTGTTTCATGAGAGGCCTGTATGTTAATCTGGGTGAGTTAATACTGGAGGAGATGATAAAAAACCTTGAAAAAAATCTCTAATTGCCATATTGCTCTGTTATCACTTTGTTGGCCAAAAAGAATCAGGTTAGGTTGAATTATAAAGAATTGACAAAGGTAAAGCCTGAGAGGATTATGGACAAGCGTTGGGTGATAGACCACATTGACCATTTTATGCCTCAAGAGTCAAAGCGTCCTAGACAACCTAAACCAACATCTTTTGCACCACCACCCCCAACAGGAGCAGGTACTTCTTCTGAATTTTCTATTGTAATACAAGAACTTCAGGTTATGAAGATTGCCAGCACATTGAATGTGGATCACACTAAAAAAATGGGAGTTCCACATGACAGAGATTTATGGTTGGCTTCTATTGGATTCACCATTCCCCCTGATGACACACCCTTAGCAGCTGAATTTCCACCCTACCCTAAGCAAGATAATGATGAGTCTATGAATGAAGAAAATGAAGAAGAGGATGACTGATCTTTTACTTTGTTTGTGTGTTATTTTGCTATTTTCAAGTTGTAATGACTTTGTTTAAATATTCTCTTGAACAATGTATTTTCTTTTCAGTGTAATGGAACTTTATTTCTATGTTAAGTTGTTTGTTGTTATTTCTTTTCTGAAGTGTATTGTTAAATTCATGCACACCATTCCTCACCATTCACTGCCATTCAGGTAAAAAGGGAAGTAATCTATCCTTTCGTCTCATTGATTGATAAACTATGTTAATTATGTTTAATTTAGAATTCATCTCAATAATTTAAAGTTTGCTGATTCGCATTGCTTGATTCATAATCCCTGTCCATAACTATTTTCAATCCTGTATTATTTGTTTATTATTGTGCTAGTTAGCAATCTGAGTTATAATCTTGCATTAAGTTTAGGGACATGATTAGCGAATTACCTATTAGTTATTAGCTTTTGAGCCTTTATTAGTCCTTTTCTGAGTGTGCCTGCATTATTGTTTAGTGAGACAGAATTTGCTTCAGTACTTGCTAAATGATTATATGTTTGCCAATTGGAAATGATGAAGGCCTTCTTTGTTAAATTAGCCAGGGCCAAATTTAGCCATCCTAACTATTATTAATTATCCTTTGACCTACCAATTATATTTTGAGCCTGAGACCCTTTTCATTCTATTTATGTACCTAACTTTACAAGCCAATTTATCTGAGAAAAACCAAGTGAATTATCCCTGGATGTTCCACTGATGAACTGTTGAGTCTTATCCTATTGCTAGGGACTAGCAAGTTCTAAGTTTGGGGATGAAGAGTGTGCCTAACAGCAATTAAAGACACACTCTGACCTTAATTATAGATGAAGATTTTGAAAAATGAAAAAAAGAAAAAAAATGAAAGGGAGAACAACAAAAGTAAAAGAAAGTGAAAAATCAACAAATCAATTCCTATATAGAAGAAAAATGGTATTGGAAATTTTTTTTTGAAAAAGATGAAAAAAAGAAAGAAAGAAAGAGTCCAAAGGACTAAAAGAGAAGGAAGTACAAAGCATCCTTCATCTGAAAATAATGAAAGTAAGAGAGCTAGTTAGTAGAGGCATTTAAGTTAAGATTGAGGCAAGGCATCAGTGGGCACATCTTTTAACCTAACATTAACTAGAAAAAAAAATAGAGCTTGTAGCCTAACCCCATTACAAGCTTAAAAAGCCCTTACTGATCCAATTGTGTTAGCATATGTCATGATGTTTAGAACTGTTGCAAGCCTATGTTGATCTAACAATTATGCAGGTGATGAGTGCATATTATTGATCCTATACACTGAGAAAAGAGTGAAACACTAATCCAGTGAGGAAGTATCACCAACTTGTTCCCAAAGGAGGTGTGAGTTATTATATTTTCAGAAATTGCGAAAATAAAGCATGAATTACACTCAATAATTATGGTAAGATTTAAGTTAAGGAAAGGTTGATTGTTTTGAGTAAGTGCTGTTGATTAATTAATCTAAGTATTTTCTCGAGGACAAGCAAGCTTTAAGTGTGGGGATGTGATAAGTCTTGAAAAGACTTAATAATTTCACCTTTAATTTAACTTAATCCATTTAATTTTGTTTAGTTTGGCATTATTATTTAATAAATTGTCATTAATTCTGGTTTTATTTATTTATTTCAAAAGTGTTTAAATTATGCAAGAAAATGTTTAAAAAGAGAAAGTATATAAGGAATTATGTTTATTTGTAAACTCACTAACCCAGCATACATACGCTGGACAGCCAGCGTACATACGCTAGGTATTTATTTGTTTGCATGTTGCAGTATCAGGTACAAGACACCACGCTCAAGCGATAAAGTCCCAAGCTCAAGCGTGAAGGATGCATGCATTCACGTAAAAGGAAGAAAACATTACATGAAGAAAAAGAAACACGATCACGCTCAAGCGGACCATAGTCACGCTTAAGCATGACTTCACTGCACCATGGATTTAACTTCCACGCTCAAGCGCCTCCGATTCACGCCTAAGCGTGAAGACCAAATGCACTCACGCTTAAGCACATCTCGATCACGCTCAAGCATGATTCTATTTCATTCATGAATTTAACACTCGCGCTTAAGCGCCAATTAGTCACGCTTAAGCATGGTGTTTAGTTGCACAGTTAGTTATTTTTCCCTCCAATTGAAGCGTTGCACCGTTGTTGTTTCTATTTTTCTACTGTACCTTAGTAACTTAAGTAATGTTTTATAATTAATTATTTCCCTGTAATTATGTATTTAGTTTAGTTAGTTAATTGTTAATCAAGTTTCCTTTGTAATTAATTTAGTTAGTTAGTTAGATGCCTATATATATATATATATATTTGTACATACTTTGAGGAGAGGCGTAGTACAGAATAAGAACATGATTCATTTTTCCATTTCCAATCTCTCTCTAATTCATTTCTCTCTCTAAATTCTCTCATCCATGTCTCTTCACATTTCTTCATCAGAATCCATTTCCATGGGTTTCTAAACCCCTAGGGTTCGGATTGCTGAAGCTTCTGATAGAATCTTGAAGCTGCATTGAGGAAATTATCTTCTGAAACAACAGGAGAACAAGCTGAGAAGTGAATCTACTCTGTTGAATTGACAAATTCAGATCCAAAAGAAGATCTCACTAGTGAGGAATCATGGTTGAGGCTTAGGTAATGTCTGGATTCCTAACTAATTCAGGCCTAGTAATTAGGTGAATAGTTAGGGTTTAACCCCCAATTTTGCATTAGATTTCTCTGTTATTGAGCACCTAAGGGATTAGGGTTTAATGCTTAGGAATTAGTGTTATTCACCTAAGGAATTAGGGATTAACCATCTGTGAATTATCCTCTTGAGTCTGAAGCTTGATTGAACCTTAATTGCATGTTTCTTGATGAAATTGTAAGCTGAAGTAATCTTAACCTATTTGATAAATGTCCAAATGACATAGATTTTGTGATGAGAATTGATTAAAAGTTGGACATAATATGCAATGTTTGTCATTTTGTAAGCTATATAGAACATAAATTGTGATATAAACATTGTACAAGTTGATTGGTTAATTTTATGCAATTTCAGGTGTAATGAAGAAGAAAGAAGAAGGGAACAAGAAAAGGAAAAAATCCACTAAGTTAAAAGCAAAACAATGAAGAAGTCGCTCAAGCGAAGATGATCTCGCTTGAGCGAGACAAGCACTCAACAGATATAAGTAACAGGGGAAAAATTCACTTGAGCAATAAGACATTCGCCTAAGCGAATAAAGGCCAGTGAGGAATAATGAAGAAACTGCTCAAGCGAAGGTTGTTCGCTGGAGTGAAATTATTACAGAATGCAAACATGAAGATTTCGCTCAGGCGAAACAATAAAGGCATCAAGCGAAATTCTTCCAGTGACTACAATGTTGAATTCGCTTGAGCGACCCAATTTTGCTCAAGTGAGATTTGTCCATAATTAAAAAGAGTGAAACTCACTACAAGTGAAATAAAGACATCAAGCGAAATTGGAACAGGGGGCTCATCAGCTTGAGTTTCGCTCTAGCGAAAGTGGTCGCTTGAGCAAATCAAGCATAAGAACTAAGCAGGACGTGGACTTTCTTCATGGTGAAGGATGCATCTCGCTTGAGCGAGACTTAAACTCGCTTGAGCGAGTTAATGCATTATAAAAAGAGATCAACGCGAAATAGAGAGGAGGCTGGTTAGGCATGCAGAGTGAAAGAATGTGAGAAACATTTTTTACAAACAGTGCCTAGGTTTTTCTTCTTCATTTCACTTGTATTGTAAGATCATGACCACCATGAGTGGCTAATCCTCTCATTTGGGATTGGAGGTAACCAATCAACCCGGATGTACACTTGTGAAATATTTATGTGATTCATGAGTTGTTTTATGATTCTTTGTCTTCCATTTTATGTTCATTGCCTGAATCTATTTGATCACTAGTTTCTTGATTCAAGTTTTCGTTTGTTGTTGGAAAATGCCCTTTGAAAACAGATCTAAATGGAACACTCATTGTGAATAGATAACCAGGGATGGTATCTAACATAATGGACGTCCAAACAATCATTCTTAATGCTGGAATAGATTTGAAATGATCAAGGGATTGACGCTATTAAATCTATTCTTATGGATTTCATAGTCAAGTAATTGATATGAATGACTGTGATTGTAACGTAAAGAATCATATCACAAATATCGATTACATAAATATTAACAGTGTACCAGAAGGTGAGAAAGGTGAATCCGATTCCCAAACTCTAAACTCTGTTATTTCACTTACATTTCTTGTATTGTTTTCATAGATTTATAAATTTATGAAGAGTTTTTTAATTCATTTATCATCAAAACCATAAATCATTTCTACCGTAATAGTTTGAAATCGATTTGAAACGATCCATAGTGGGAACGACATTTGTTCTCTTGAACATATACTACACCGACAAGTGATATACTTGCCACGAGTCACTTTAAAACTGACCACCTGAGTGTTTTGTGAATATATCATACCCAAACAACCAGCAAGTTTTTGGTGCCGTCTGTCGCGGATCGAGTTTAAATCAAATTCAATTATTCGGTTTGTGAATATAGTACTTGTAATTTTCTGCTGTTATATCTTTTTCTTTGCTAACCTCTTTGTTGGAAGTTTTGCTTATGATATTAAGAAGTCAAGGATCGAAAGAACAGGTAGAAATAGATCCTGAAATCGAGAAGACTTTGAAGAGAATTAAAGCTAAAGCAAAAGCACAACAAGAGGAAGGACAATCTTCTTCTTCAACTTCATCACCAATATCAACTCCAAAAATTGAAGATATGGAAAGACAACACCAACCACCAAGGCATACTTTGGGAGATTATGCAAATCAACAAGGACCACGATACTTCTCAAGTATTTTGATGCCACAAACAAGAGCCTTGGAGATGAAACCAGCCTTTCTAAGTCTGATTAGTGCTCATTAATTCACTGGAATGTCCAATGAAGATCCTTACACTCATTTGGCAACTTTCTATGAATTGGTTGGTACCATGGGTTTTGGTCAAGAGGATATGGAAACTGCATATCTTCGTTTATTCCCATTTTCATTGGCTGGAAGAGCTAAGGAATGGTTGCAATCATACCCTAATCAGAGTTTGACTAGTTGGTCTGAAGTAGAAGAAAAATTTCTGCACCGTTTCTTTCCTCCATCAAGATTCATAAAAGCTAAATCTGATATTTCAACATTTTGTCAAGGAGTTGAGGAACCATTTTGTGAAGTATAGGATCGTTTTAAATCACTACTTCACAAGTGTCCTAATCATGGTTTTGAAGACATTGTTCAATTGAACATCTTTTATAATGGACTTCGTCCAGTCACAAAGATGATTTTGGATGCTGCAGCTGGTGGCACAATGATGACAGTTGACGCTGATCAAACTATAAGAATTATAGAAGCTTTATCCTTAATGGATTATCAAGCTCAGTATGATCGTTAACAAATTCAGAGGAAAGCAATTCTAGATTTGAATACTTCAGATGCTATTTTGGCCCAAAATAAAATCTTAACTCAACAAATTAAAGCTTTAACTCAACAAATGGCCAAACTCCCACAGCAATTGCATTCAGTGTAGTCTTCATAACCAATTCAGCAACAAAGTGCAAGATGTAATTTTTGTAGAGGTGAACATCCGAATGGTTGTTACGGAGCACAAGAGGAGATAGTTCATTATATGAATAACCAAGGTAAACAAAATAATTTCAATTCTAATTATCCTAACCAACAATTTTAGGGGTGGAGGAGTAATCAACATCAAAGACAAGGATGAAAACAAGAACCAAGTTCTTCAAGCAGACCATATCAAAGTAATTATCCCTCTTTGATGGAGAAGACTTCAAGATTAGAAGATACCTTGGAGAAATTCATGCAAGCTTATTTAACAAACCAGAAAAATACTGAGGCATCAATAAAGAATTTGGAGACTCAAGTAGGACAATTGGCCCGACAAATTGCTAAAAATCAACGACCTTAGTATGGAGAAAATACAGAGCCAAATCCAAAGGAGCATTGCAAAGCTGTCACAACAAGAAGTGGTAGACAAATTAGAGTTGAGCTAGGAGAAAAAGAAAAAGAAGAAGAAGAGATTTTGAGAGAAAGGAAAGAAAAAAAAAGAGAGTGTGAAAAAGAAAAAGAAAAAGAAAAAGAAAAAGAAAAAGAAAAAGAAAAAGAAAAAGATATGAAAGAATGTGAAAAAGAAATAAAGGAAAATGTAAATAGAGAAAATGAAAAAGAGAAAAACAAAAAGTGTGAGTTAGAGAAGGGCAAAGGCAAGGTAGATGAAGAGCTGCCTCAATTAAAAAGCATGCCTTACCCAAAGAATCCTTCAAAGCGGGATAAAGAAAGACAATTTGCAAGGTTCATGGACATTTTTAACAGGCTTCAAATTAATGTCCCATTCATGGAAGCTATGGAGCAAATGCCCACCTATGCAAAATTTATGAAGGATTTATTAACAAAGAAGAGAAGATTTTCAGAAGAAACAGTTGAATTGGAAGCTGGATATAGTGCCATTATCCAAAAGGCTTTACCACCTAAAACTAAGGATCCAGGGAGTTTCATAATTCCCGTCACTATTGGTCACATACCGGTAGAGAGAGCATTACTGAATTTGGGAGCAAGCATAAATCTAATGCCACTCTCAATGCTCAAAAGGATTGGAGATCTTGAGATAAGGCCAACAAAGATGACATTATAATTGGCTGACAGATTAATGAAGTTTCCTTATGGTGTGGCAGAAGATGTCTTGGTAAAGGTGGAGAAATTTGTATTTCTAGTGGATTTTGTGATAATGGACATGGAAGAGGATGCTGAAGTACCATTGATCTTAGGAAGACCGTTTATGAAAACTGCTAAAGTAATTATAGACGTTGATGATGGCAAACTAAAGGTACGAGTTCAAGATGAAGAGATGAATTTTAATGTCTTTGAAGCAATGAAATATTCAGAAGATAAACAAAGTTGTTTCAAGATTGATGTTGAAGAGGAGGTCATTGAAGGATAGCATAATAAAATGCAAAATTCAAGTCTTCTTGAAAAGGCTTTGATAGAAGCTGTTGAGAATCTTAATGAATTAGAAGCTGAAGAAGTCAGGCAGATTCTGCAAAGATTAGATGCAGGCAAAAAAAGTAATAGTAAACAAAGGTAGTGGAGACCCTTCCTCAAAAGCAAGTTTCTGAAGTTCAAAAGTTAGATTTGAAAGAGTTGCCTTCATATTTAAAGTATGTCTTTTTAGATGATAAAGGATAAAAACAAGTTATCATCAGCAAAAACTTGTCAAAGGAGGAAGAAAAAAAATTAACTGAGATCCTAAAGAAGAATGAAGAGGCAATTGGGTGGAAGAGAGTGATTTAAAAGGAATTAGCCCTTTATATTGTATGCACCACATCTTTATGGAGTAAGAGTATAATCCTATAGCATAACCTCAAAGAAGATTAAATCCAACCATGAAAGAAGTTGTTAAAAAGGAGGTCATCAAATTGTTGGAAGCTGGGATGATTTATCCAATTTCTGATAGTGCTTGGGTGAGCCCAGTACAGGTTGTACCAAAAAAGGGAGGTATGACAGTGGTGAAAAATGACAACAATGAGCTCATTCCTACTTGTACAGTAACTGGTTGGAGAATATGTATAGACTACAGAAAGCTCAATCAAGCTATAACAAAGGATCACTTTCCATTACCCTAAATGGACCAAATGTTAGAGAGATTGGCTGGACAAGCATATTACTATTTTCTGGATGGTTATTCAGGGTATAATCAAATTGCAGTAGCACCAAAAGACCAAGAAAAAATAGCATTTACTTGTCCTTATGGTGTTTTTGCTTATAGAAAAATGTCTTTTGGACTTTGTAATACTCCAGCCACTTTTAAAAGGTGCATGCTCTCTATCTTTGCTGATCTTGTAGAGAATTGTATAGAAATTTTCATGGATGATTTTTCATTTTTCGGTAAATCATTTGGGTTATGCTTAGAAAATCTTAACACCGTGCTTAAAAGATGTATAGAGACTAACTTAGTGCTAAATTGGAAAAAATGTCATTTTATGGTATCCAAAGGCATTGTGTTAGGCCACATAATTTCAAACAAAGGCATTGAAGTGGACCGTGGTAAAGTGGAAGTTATTGAAAAATTACCTCCACCAATCAATGTCAAAGGTGTTAGGAGTTTTCTTGGGCATGCTAGCTTTTACCGAAGGTTTATTAAGGATTTTTTAAAAATTACAAAACCTTTGAGTAATTTATTATAAAAAGACATTCCTTTTCATTTTAATGAAGCTTGTTTATCAGCTTTTCAACTGTTGAAGCAAAAATTGATTACTGCTCCTATCCTAATTGCTCCAGACTGGTCACTTGATTTCGAATTGATATGTGATGCAAGTGACTATGCTATTGGTGCAGTGCTTAGGCAGAGGAAATCTAAATTGTTCCATCCTATATATTACGCTAGTATATGGATTAGAAAAATTTAGATCATATTTAATTGGTTCCAAGGTTGTTTGTTTTACAGATCATGCTGCAATAAAGTACCTGTTAAACAAATAAGATTCCAAACCCAGATTGATCAGATGGATCCTGCTTTTACAAGAATTTGATTTGACCATTCGTGATAAGAAAGGTAGTGAAAATCATATAGCAGATCATTTATCCAGGCTGATCAAAAATAAAGTTACAACACTACAGCCTAAAGTCCAAGAAGAGTTTCCAGATGAGAAATTGTTATTGATTCAGGAGAGGCCATGGTATGCTGACATGGCTAATTTTAAAGCTGCAGGATACTTCCAGAGGATTTCACTTGGCAACAAAAGAAGAAATTTTTGAAGGATGCACAACAATATGTATGGGATGATCCATACCTGTTTAAGCTTGGATCTGATCATATATTGAGAAGATGTGTATCTTAACTGGAAGCCAGGAGTATTTTGTGGCATTGTCACAGTTCAGTATATGGAGGCTACTTTAATGGAGAAAGGACAGTAGCAAAGGTCCTTCAATCAGGTCTTTTCTGGCCCACTTTATTTAAAGATGCTAACTTATTTGTGCAAAATTATGATGTATGCCAAAGAACAGGAAGTATGACAAGGAGAGATGAAATGCCACTAACAGCCATTTTGGAAGTTCAAGTTTTTGACTGTTATATAGACTTTGTTGGACCCTTACCAGCCTCACTTTCTAATGTGTACATTTTAGTCACTGTGGAGTATGTTTCCAAGTGGGTTGAGGCAACCGCTTGTGCCAGGGCAGATGCCAAAACTGTTATAAAATTTTTAAAGAGAAATATTTTCAGTAGATTTGGCACCCCTTGAGTTTTGATAAGTGATGGAGGATCCCATTTTACAATACACAACTTCAAAAATGTTTAGAGCATTATGGTGTAAGGCATAAGGTGACTTCTCCATACCATCCACAAGCTAATGGGCAAGTGGAAGTGTCCAATAGAGAGATTAAAAGAATTCTGGAGAAGACAGTCTCTCAGAGTAGAAAAGATTGGTCTCTTAAGTTAGATGATGCTCTCGGGGCTCATAGGACTGCTTTTAAAGCCCCAACAGAATTCTCACCCTATCAGCTGGTTTATGGAAAGAGTTGTCATTTACTAGTAGAGTTGGAGCATAAAGCATATTGGGCAATGAAGTTGCTCAATTTTGATCCAGAAGCATCAGCCAAGGAAAGAAAGGTTCAGCTGGAACAACTTGGAGAATGGAGGCTAGAAGCATATGAGTCTTCAAAAATCTACAAAGATCGAATGAAGGCTTATGATGATAAGAAAATTGTGAAAAAAGAGCTTCTATCCAGGTCAGTCTGTGCTTTTATTTAATTCAAAATTAAAACTCTTTCTAGGAAAACTGCGCTCAAAATGGTCATGACCTTTTCAAGTCAAAGAAGTAAAGCCATATGGTGTAGTGGAACTTCAAGATCCAAAATCTGAAAGAACCTAGACTGTCGATGGACAAAGGCTTAAACCTTACATGGGTGAAGATGTGGAGAAGCTGAATATGCTACTCCACTTTCATGATCCAAATTGAGAAGAAACAAATCAGGCATCGAGCTAATGACGTTAAACAAGCGCTGACTGGGAGGCAACCTAGTGTATTTATGATCTCTAACAAGTTTTGTGTGTAAATTAAGTGACAAGTAAGTGTAAACCCAAGGAACTGGAAAATGGAAGTGCAAGGAATTCTTAAAAATGAGAAAGAGTCTATTTGGGAAAATCAACAAGTTTTAAGCAAAAGTTATCTCGCTCAAGCGAATCTCACTTCGCTCAAGCGAGATATGTTTTTAACAAGCTTCGCTGCAAGTCGCTTAAGCTTAATTCATTCATTTAGACACTGGAAGAAATTCGCTTAAGCAACCCATCCTTCGCCCGAGCGAAAGTCCTTTTACAAAGTCTTCGCTTAATTTGAATTGTAAATCCCTCAGGTGGATTTTAGGAAAATAGTTACTGGACAAAAATCGCTCAAGCGAATACAGGGCCGCTCAAGCGAATTATGCAGAATTCCCCACAATTTTGACAATTTTGTATTTCTGCAACATTCGCTCAAGCGAATTAAATGTCGCCCAAGCGAATAGTAACTATCTTGCTTCTATTTGGCTACTGGAGTAAATTTGCTCAAGCAGATTAATACTCGCCCAGCAGATATCTTCCAGAAACAAATTCCAAACAATACACTTAAGAGATATATATTTTGCCCCACCGAATTTTCTCCAGCACCTAAATCACTAATCCTCGCCTAAGCGACACCCATATAGATTGAGCGAAGAAAATTTAAAAGTATCAGGTACCTCTCCCACTCGATTTCGCTGCAGCGTGTCACCATCGCTTAAGCGAAATTCGTGACTCTTCATTTTCGAAACTTAAATTCGATGCAGCGATTGTATCTCGCTTGAGCGAATTTAAGCGGTTATGGTTTTTACAAGTGAAATTAATCATTTTTCTTTAGTTACAAAACTCCTCTTCTTTTAAAACCTCTCAACCCACAAACTCCTTTCACCTCCATTTTTGATTTTCTCCTTCCGAAGGGCTTGCACCGGTTTCTTTTGCATTTTCTTCATCAATTATTCATTTCCTCAACCATTCTCAAGTAAGTTTCTTCATTTCCCATTTCCTAGTTCATATTCTCCAACTTTCTCATGTTACTAAGGTTCTTGAAGATTGAATGTTGCTTAGGGTGAAGATTTAATGTTACTTAGGGTTAAGTTTTATCATTTGCAAGTTGGTTTTCTCTAACAAAATTTGTATATGAACCATGCCCTAGGTTAATGTGGTAAAACTGTTAGGATGAAGCATGCTCTGTTTTTCTAGTGTTCTTTAAATGCAATGCATGCAATAGTGTGAAGTGAATAGAAGATACAAAAATAAGTGACCATGCTTTGTTTTCAACTAATGTCATCAATAGAACAATGTTTTAGCAAACGATGAAATTTTTAGTCATGCTCTATTTTTGAGAAACATGAGGTTATATGCTATGTTCCATTAAGCCTCATTATAATTTGCTCTTCATTACTAGTTGATATCATTTATAACTCTGTACATTACTCGTTGCTCTTCATTGTGTATCATTTGTAACTCTATATGATGATATATGTTGATATCAAGACATGATGCATAATTTGCAACTATTGTCAATGGTGAATGTGATGACTTTCAATGTGATTTCAGGCAATGGCAAGAAACAAAAATGCATAGGAAATACAAAGAGGGCAAGAACGGGCTGTAGCACATAAGGATCGTGGAAAAAGGAAGCGCACTGCAGATTCTTCCCCTCTATTGAGTCAGAAGTTTAAGACCAAGGAAACCGAAAAGCGATTCCATAACATTCACTACTGGACCATACTTCTAGAGTGTCGCGTCGACTTAAGGGAAGGTGAATGTGATGACTTCATGAACATTCTTAGAAAAAGAAAGTGGTTACGAGTTGCCAATCCTCAGGTTAAATATCACCTTGAAGTGGTGAAGGAATTCTATACGAATGCTTTGTGGATCAAGGGTGCTATGGACTGAAGAGCTTGGGTTCGGGGCCATTGGATTACCTATGACAGAAACACCATCAATGAGCACCTTGGAGATGTATTGCAGTTGGAGGAAGATGAATTATGCACATATGGCAGATTGAAGAAGGAGCACTATGTGTATTCTGTCCACGAGTTGGAATCTGTTCTATGCTTTCCTAACCACTATTTTCAGAGAGGAGCTAACCAACATCCTACCAGACTTCTTAGAAAAGACATGAAAATGCTCACAAGGGTGTGGACCGCATTTCTTCTAGCAAATATGGTTCCGAATACTCCCGTTTCCGATCTTCCTTTACCTAAGTGTGAGCTCCTTCTTTGTATTTTGGATCCGAGGATATCTGTGGACATTACATAAATTCTCTCTAATGAAAACTTCTGTTTTACTTAGCAAAACCCAAAGACCACCATAGCAGATGCAAGGCCGAAAGGTACTCTGGGTTTTCCTGCTTTCATTATAGGTTTGTGTGCATCTCAGGGAGTGGATGTTGACCCTACTACTCTGATTCGACCTTCCATCGATAAAAAGTTCATTGATCAAAATTGTCAAATTGAGGCATCAACAGGACCTTCATCTTTTGTACCCCCTCCAGTCTTAACACAATCCGAGCCTACATTATCTCCACCACACATTGAAGCTCCTCCACCAATACCACCTCCACCTCCTACCACAGATCCTATCCTTCTTACTCATCTTACTCATGTCCAGTAGCAGCAGGCAGCTCTTAACAGAGCAATCACCTATTTCTACCGTGCCAGCTATTGGAGCCACCCATCAGGACCCTTCATGCACCCAGATGAGTTCATTGCCAAAGTTGCTTGGTCTGGGGACAGTCCAACTTTCCCGGAGGAGGAGAGGCCAGCAGCTACAGCTGAAGCTGAGCCGGTACCACCACTACCACCACCATCATCTGAACAGACAGAGATACCATCATCTTCAGCAGCAGAGTTACAGCCAGCTATTATACAGGAGCAGCAGGATGCTGAAGATAGAGAGTTCGAGGAGCAGCTCGATCGTGTGGTCACCGACATCTTGATGTCGCGTGATTGATCGGCCTCTATGGTTCTATTTTATTTTGTTCAGTTTTATGTTTATACTTATGCTACTTTAAATTTAGCAGTTATTTCAGTACTTTCGCTTTATGGATTATAGTTGGATTTTCATGTTTATGCCTAACTGAATTTTGTTGCATACGCTAGTTGTTATGTTTATGCGCAAAATTTTTTTGATGTATGAAATGTTTTGGAAAAGTGAAGAAAGATATGAATTAATCTTAGGTTGCATAAAAGGAAGGACAACTAGTTTTGGAAAATATGATAACTCCTTATGAATGCTGAATGAAATCTTTGTAAATTTTGAGTTAGGAATTAGCTCACAATGTTTGAACCCTTTTCTGTAAAAGTAAAGAAATCAAGACAATTAACCCAGTAAGAGAGTGCAACCTTAAACACCGAGAGTTCATTGATTCTTGTGTAATCTTTCATTGCATAAATTTTTAGCAAGGATCATTGTTTAGTCAAACATGGACAGGATAGAGGCAAACTTTGTGTAGAATAGGTTTAAAAAAGAGCCAAAAAGCTAACCTTCAATAGTAATCAATCCAATTTTTTTTCTTTAACCCCATTGAGCCAAAAAGTTATTTTTCTTTAACCTTAGAACATGCTTGTATAAAAGTTCCGACCCTAATGCATGCTAAGGACAAGAACAATCTTTTAAGAGGGTTATGTGAATAACTTGGCTATAATTGTCAAAAAGAAAGGAAAAGTTGGAAAATAAAATAAAATCCTCCTAGAAATGTCAAAGAACAAACAAAAGTAAGGAGGACTACAAAGAAGAATTCAATGGCTCAAGTGAAGAAAGAATGAGAAAACAAAAGCCAAGGCTAAGAAATTTGATTGTCCTTAGTATGTTCTTTGCATTCCAAAGAAAAACGAATAAGTTTCTTGTAAGCCTGGCCAAGTTACAACCTACTAAAGACCTTTTGATCCATGTTTGTTTGAGTAGTTATCTTATGCAGTGAAATGAAATGCAATGATTGAATAACACTTGATCAATGATATAGAGCGCAAACACTCACCTGGAAGGTATAAATAGAGAAGGTTTCTTGTTTTTATAGCAGAGTGGTTACTTGTAATTGTGTATCACATTTCAAACCTAGAATTTGGTTAGATGAATTGAAGCATGATTAAGGACTTATCATTTGTAAATAGTGAAAAGTTGTCCTTCATTTTATTTATAGTTATGATTAATTAGGAACTTTGTTTCACTTTTCTATCCTTGACCATTTGGTTCAGGACAAGCAAAGTTCTAGGTTGGGGAGAGTTGATAAATGTCTAAATTACATAGATTTTGTGATGAGAATTGATTAAAAGTTGGACATAATGTGCAATGTTTATCATTTTGTAAGCTATATAGAACATAAATTATGATATAAACATTGTACAAGTTGATTGGTTAATTTTGTGCAATTTCAGGTGTAATAAAGAAGAAAGAAGAAGGGAACAAGAAAAGAAAGAAATCCACTAAGTTAAAAGCAAAACAATAAAGAAGTCGCTCAAGCGAAGATGATCTCGCTTGAGCGAGACAAGCACTCAACAGATATAAGTAATAGGGACAAAATTCACTTGAGCGATAAGACATTCGCCTAAGCGAATAAAGGCCAGTGAGGAATAATGAAGAAACCTCTCAAGCGAAGGTTGTTCGCTGGAGCGAAATTATTACAGAATACAAACATGAAGATTTCGCTCAGGCGAAACAATAAAGGCATCAAGCAAAATTCTTCTAGTTTCTACAATGTTGAAGTCGCTTGAGCGACCCAATTTCTCTCAAGTGAGATTTGTCTAGAATTAAAAAGAATGAAACTCGCTGCAAGCGAAATAAAGACATCAAGCGAAATTGGAACAGAGGCTTATCAGCTTGAGTTTTGCTCAAGCGAAAGTGGTCGCTTGAGCGAATCAAGCATACAAACTAAGCAGGACGTGGACTTTCTTCATGGTGAAGGACGCATCTCGCTTGAGCGAGACTTAAACTCGCTTGAGCGAGTTAATGCATTATAAAAAGAGATGAATGCGAAACAGAGAGGAGGCTGGTTAGGCATGCAGAGTGAGAGAACGTGAGAAACATTTTTTACAAACAGTGTCTAGGTTTTTCTTCTTCATTTTACTTGTATTGTAAGATCATGACCACCATGAGTGGCTAATCCTCTCATTTGGGATTGGAGGTAACCAATCAACCCGGATGTACACTTGTGAAATATTTATGTGATTCATGAGTTGTTTTATGATTCTTTGTCTTCCATTTTATGTTCATTGCCTGAATCTATTTGATCACTAGTTTCTTGATTCAAGTTTTCGTTTGTTGTTGGAAAATGACCTTTGAAAACGGATCTAAATGAAACACTCATTGTGAGTAGATAACCAGGGATGGTATCTAACGCAATGGACATCCAAACAATCATTCTTAATGGTGGAATAGATTTGAAACGATTAAGGGATTGACGTTATTAAATCTATTCTTATGGATTTCATAGTGAAGGAATTGATATGAATGACTGTGATTGTAACGTAAAGAATCATATTGCAAATATCGGTTAAATAAATATTAACGATGTACCGGAAGGTGAGAAAAGTGAATCTGATTCCCAAACTCTAAACTCTGTTATTTCACTTATATTTCTTGTATTGTTTTCATAGATTTATAAATTTATGAAGAGTTGTTTTAATTCATTTATCATGAAAACCACAAATCATTTCTGCCGTAATAGTTTGAAATTAATTTTAAATGATCCGTAATGGGAACGACATTTGTTCTCTTGGACATATACTACACCGAAAAGTGGTATACCTGCCACGAGTCACTTTAAAACTGACCACCTGAGTGTTTTGCGAATATATCATACCCAAACAACCAGTACTATCTTCCATTAATCATATTTTATCTTCTATATTGTTTCTGAAAATAAAAAAAAAACATAAAAAGTTTAAAACAACAAAAATAGAATGAATTCTATCTGGTTGTGTTGGTTCAGCTTGTACTAGTCTAAGATTGTGGTAATTACCATAATCCCTGTGGGTACGATCAAATATATTACAAATTTAACGATTGGTGCACTTGCCAAAAGAAAGTAAATCCTCTAAGAGTCACACCATAAGTCAATAATAATTCATGATTTTCACACCAAGTTAATGGCTCGGGATTTATGCATCACGTATCGATTCCTCGACTATGAAATTCATAAGAATAGATTTGATAACGTCAATCCCTTGATCATTTCAAATCCATTCCACCATTAAGTACGATTGTTTAGACATTCACTGTGTTAAATACCATCCCTGGTTATTTACTCATAATGAGCATTTCATTTAGATCCGTTTTCGCAAGTTATTTTCCAATAACAAGCGTAAACTTAAATCAAGAAAATGTTGATCAAGCATATTCAAGCAATGGGTATGAAATGAAAAATCAAGAATCATAAAACAAATTCATCGATTATATGAATACCAAACACATGTTTATCTGGATTGATTGGTTACCTCCAATCCCAACGAGAGAGTTAGCTACTCATGGTAGCCATGTTCATACAACGTTCATGTAAAGAAGAAGAGAAGCCTAAGCTAAGAACAATTGTTGAAATCTCCTTGCCGCCTCCTCTCTTTTTATTGTTTTCCTTTTATATTGCTTCACTCGCTCAAACGAGTTTAAATCTCGCTCCAGCGAGAAGCATTCTTCTACTCGAAGGAATTCCACATCTTGCTTCACTTGCATGCTTGATTCGCTCAAGTGACGACTTTCGCTTGAGCGAAACTCAAGTTGATGATCCCTTGTTCCAATTTCGCTTAAGCCATAGTTATTCCGCTGCAGCGAAGCCTTGCACTTTTGATTCTGTACAATTGTCACTTGAGTGAACTAGAGTCGCTTAAGCGACTTCAGTATTGTAACTCACTAGTGGAATTTCGCTTGATGCATTTGTGGTTTCGCCTGAGCGAAGTCCTTATCTTTTCATTTTGGACCATTTTCACTCAAGCAAAACTACTTTGCTTGAGCGACTTCTTCATCAGTCCTCACTGGTCCAAATTCGCTTAGGCGAATTAGTTTGTCGCTCAAGCGATGGCTGCCTTGTTACTTACATCTGTTGAATGCCTTGCTCACTCAAGCGAGCCTTCAATTGGCCATGGCAACTTTATTCACTCAAGTGAGATAGACCCTCGCTTGAGCGAGTTTGATCAACATTGCTTTTAACTTTGAACACTTTTGATGGAACTCAAACTCTTTCTTACATCAACATTTCTTTGCTTTTAACATTGCCTTCATATTACCTGAAATTGCATCAAAATTTGGGATTCAATAACACTTATTAACCAATCAAGCTTTCACAATGCTTATATCCTAAATTATGTCCTATATAGCTTACAAAATAACAAACATTACATATTATGCCCAACTTTTGCTCCATTTTCACCATAAAATCTATATAAATTGGACATCTATCACAAACCCTAGAAGATTGAAGAAGAAGATTGAAGATTTTCATTGGGGGAGAGATTTTTAAGAGGAAAAATGTTTTGTAACTGCCACATGAACTTTAAACACCTTTTAAAAACCTCTGTCGCTTGAATTTGCTTAGGCGAACTACCGTCGCTGTAGTGAAACAAGGGGAAAGCACGAGTTTCCTATCTCGCATAGGCGAAGCCAGTTCGCTACAGCAAAACAAGGGGGAAATAGCACCTAATGGTTAAGTAATTCCTTCGCTTAAGCGAAATATTGACAATATCAATTCTGTGTAAATTTTGCTTGGGTGAAAAATTAGCACTTAAGCGAGTGTTTCATAATTTCGTTCTAGAAGTATATCGTGTAAGTGAAATAATATCGCTTAAGCGATTTAGACCCAGTATCTATGTGTATTCATCTCGCTTGGGCGATGTTCTGTTTCTCTTAAGTGAATATTGCAGTAATTTGAAACTTCAACTTTTAATACTTTTTCTGCAACATTCACTTGAGCGAGTTTTACTTCGCTTGAGTGAGTTTTACTTCGCTTGAGCGAATTTACTCCAGTATCTATTTTGATGGTTCTCGCTTCAGCGAACTTTGATAGCTGCAAGTGAAGGGAAGTAACGGTTTAATTAGCTTGAGCGAATTAATCCTTACTTGAAAATTAAACTCCCTAATTTGATTTTTCCCTCTGTATCGTTTTACTTCTCCAATTTTATAGATTTCACATTCACTGAATATGTACAATGCACTAACTTACACAATTTAAGATCTTCAACCCACATTCACACACAATTAAAAACCTACAAAAATTTACCAAGACCTGTAAAATTCACATAAAAAGATCAACAAAACTGGGTTACCTCCCAGTTAGCGCTTGTTTAAAATCGTTAGCTGGACGCCTAGTGAAACATCCTGACTAAAATAAAGGCAAATATGAGACATGGGAAATTTTTCCGCGTTCACAAGCAGCTCAGAGAGGAGTCGGGACAAATAAGACAAACCCAAAGTCAAGGGGAACAGAAAGCCGATCAGAGAAAGAGAAAACTGAGTCAGGGCGCCACACGTTGGCAAGACCTGTTTCAGTTAAACAAAACCAGTGGAAGATAACGCTTGAGCGAGCCCCTTTCTCGCTGGAGCGAGTCCTTATTCGCTGAAGCGAACCCATGCACTCGGGTATTCCATCACTCGGGATCGGGACCATGTTCACTCGGGAACGGTCCCCTTCGGGTCATGCTTCACCCAGTAAACTCTTACTTAGCCAGATCCTTACTCTTCACTTAGAAGATCTCATCACAAACATGGTTCGCTCGGAAGCTTTTTAATCTACACTCGGGAAATGATTCCCTCAGTTAATTCCACTCGGGATCTTTAACTTTCCCTCACACAGAAGTATTTTCCTCAGTCATACATCACTCGGAGGCGCTTCAGCCTCAATTCACTCGGAAGTGTCTTACACATTCTTCACTCAGCATATTTTAATCTCCCTCACTCGGAGAACACCTTAACCCTTCATTCCTCGGAAATGATCTCCTTAACCAAGTCTCCCTCGGAAGTATTCTAACCTCTCTTCACTCGGAAGAATTCACAAGGTTAAGTCCTGCTCAGAAATATTTGAACCTTATCCCCTCGGAATAGGCTTACAAAGATAGGTTTCACTCAGAACCATTTGACCGTTCTCCCTTCGAAAGTAATCCTATTAGTCAATTCTCATTCGAGAGCATTAAACCTTTCTTCCCTCGGAAGAGGTTCTCCCTGTTATATCTCACTCGGGCATCATGACTATTCTTCCCTCGGAAGAAGTCCCTTCGAACACATTTCTCTCGGTACCATTTTAAGCCTTCACCACTCGGAAAAAGGCTCACTTGCTAAAGCCCCACACGAAAACGGCTCTCCCAACTAAATCCCATTCGGAAACTTATCGTCTTAACATTATTCTTTCGACACCACTTCCCAGTCTATACAAATAACACCATATCAATGTAATATATATATATATATATATGTATACTTATTCACAACTCCGATAGTCAATCCATATAAATAAATACGTTCAACAATGGATTACATGAGAGCCGGCCAAGGCTATATCATATCTATATACAATATGTAAACTATGTACACTACAACAGTGTTGATACTCATCACTTGGGCTTGAGGATTTCTCGTCATTCACCATTCCGACCTACATTAACTGAAAAATATAGCCACAGTAGGGGTGAGCATTTTACATATTAAATGACAGTTATTGACTCAGATTAATCCTCAAATTCTCAATTATTCAATTACATATCTCAATCAATAATAACATACACTGCCATTCAATATGAATATTCACACAACATCATCTGATCAGAATTATTCAATTCACTCAGGGCTATATAATTCACATTATTCTCATTAACATACTCACACAACCATACCATCGCATTGCACTCGGCAACAGTATCAATATATATACATTCATCCAGTCAGAATTCACTCAAGTCATTCAAGACTATATTAATCATGTTATTCTCAATAACCTTTACACATATTCATACAATCACATTGAGCTCAACAACAGTTATAAGTGTGCACACATTTATTCATTCGGATCCAATTATTCATTATTAATTTTTATGTTGCAACATAAGCTCCAAGCCTTTTTCTCAGCTCCAAGCCGATCCGGCCATTTTACTGGTACCAAACCGTTTGCCCTCTCATGCAACACAGTCACTCCAAGCGACAACAGAAGTGTTACGGGCAGCCCCAAGTCCAACTCGGTAGGCTTGCCTTGAGTCCAACCCAAGGTCTTTCACTATATCTCACACATATTCATCTGATTGTCGTTTCTATATTAAGCGTCCCACGCTATATGCTCTCAGCATTTTCAATGGCGAATCAGATGCATATGGTCTTATTCATCAAGCGTCCCACGCTATATGCACTCAGCATTGCCTTGAGTCCAACCCAAGGTCTTTCTTTGTATCTCATACATATTCATTTGATTACCATTTCTATATTAAGCGTCCCACGCTGTATGCACTCAGCATTTCAATGGTGAATCACATGCATATGATTATAATCATCAAGCGTCCCACGCTTTATGCACTCAGCATTCACATTTACAACAACAAGCATCTCATGCTAATTCATATAAAATCCCACACGGGAATCGACAAACAGTCCTACACATATGCACTCAGCATTCAAAATGTCAGTAACATGCATCTCATGCATTTAAATATAAAATCACACACTGGAATCAGTATAGCAGACTCATACGCATACACTCGGATTTCTTATTAACAACCTCAAGGACCTCATGCATTTTAATATAAAACAACAAACGGATATTTACCCACTGTCTGATAGTACAATGCACTCGGCAATCATAATAACATTCACATTTACATGCATCTCATGCATTCACTCAGCATTCTCAGAAATATCGACATGCACTCATGGATGGAATCACCACAACACTACACGGACCACAACTATCACAAATCTGGGCGTTTCATAAACAGTTACTCAACCACAACACATCAATCAACACATTTCAAGTATAACATAACACAGTAAAGTAATTTCACCCGGAACCCATCAATAAACCATGCATTTGAGATATAAATCATCCCCCTACCTAGAATGAAGATTCCAGAAGCTCCTCAAGCTTCCAGCTCTGATCGGTTGTTCTCTGATCGCTCATTCTCAATTAACATCCCTGATTCCAGTCGTCCAGCACAGTACTCGGCTTTGGAGGAACTCCGAGCCACTCGCTCTCTCGAACAGCTCTGCCTCCATGACACTCCACGCTCTGCATGCAAGACAGTGGAGGATTCCAAGCCTCTAAGACACAACGCTATTCTCTCTCGGTCCAGTGGAGGATTCCAACAGCTGTTCCCTCACTCGAACAGTCCAATCCTCACCAACAATGGAGGACTTCTAGACTTCCAAGCACCCAACGTTGTGTAAGCAAGAACAATGGAGGATCCCAAGCCTCCAAGACACTCAGCGCTCTACTCACTCTCTTGAGCAGCTCCTTCTCACCATCAGTAAAATATTTCTATAACTCTGAGGCACTTTAACGTTGCACACTTCTACTCGAGATTCCAACAGCCTTCGAGTGGAAGAAGAAGGCGAAGTAGAAGGAGCTTAGGTTGATCACAAACAGCCCTCTGCATGCACGAAGAGAAGTGGCTCACTCTCTCAGCCTTATCCAACTCAGCGTGAATAATGAGTGAGAGAGAGAGAGACCGAACCCCTTTTATACTATCAGGGGCACATATGTCATTTTCCTGGCCTCTTTGTATCATTCAACCATTAGCTTTAATCTGTAATTAACCTTAATCAACAACTAATCTTAGTCGGTAATTAAATCTAAATCAGGATGTTACACCTAGTTTGCTTTTACACTTCACATAAGTGGATTAGCATGTACAACTTCTCTACACCTCCTCCCAAATAGGGTTTAAGTCTCTGTCCATTTACTGTCCAAGTCTTTTCAGATTCAGGATCCATTAACTCAACTGCACCATATAATTTAACTTCCTGGACTAAAAATGGTCCATACCATTTTGATCACAGCTTCCCTAGAAAAAGTTTCAACTTTGAGTTAAATAAAAGTACTGATTGCCTTGGTAGAAGCTTTTCTTCAAAAAAAATTTGTCATGATAAGCCTTCATTCTTTTCTTGTAAATTTTGGACGATTCATAAGCTTCTAGCCTCCATTCTCCTAACTTCTCAATCTGAATTTTTCTTTCTTTTACAGATGCATGTGGATCAAAATTAAGCAATTTCATTGCCATATAGGCTTTATGTTCTAGTTCCACAGGGAGGTGACAACTTTTTTCATATACTAACTGATAAGGTGAAAATCCAGTTGATGCTTTGAAAGCTGTCCGATAGGTCCATAAAGCATCATCCAATTTCTGTGACCAATATTTCCTGCTTTGGGATACAGTTTTCTCTAAAATCTGCTTAATTTATCTATTAGATACCTCCACCTGTCTATTGGCTTGGGGATGATATGGAGATATCACCTTATGTTTTACTTCATAGTGCTCTATAGACATTTTTGGAATTGAACATTACAAAAGTGAGATCCTCCATCACTTACTAGCACACGCGGGGTACCAAATCTGCTAAAAATGTTTTTCTTTAAAACTTTGATAATAATTTTGGCATCCGCTTTAGCACAAGCCATTGCCTCTACCCATTTTGAAACATAATCAACAGCTATCATAATATATTCATTGGAGAATGAAGTAGGTAAAGGTCCAATAAAGTCTATGCCCCAATAATCAAAGACTTCTACTTCAAAAATAGTTGTCAGCGACATTTCATTTCTCCTAGATATACTTCCTGATCTTTGGCAAATATCACAATTCTACACAAAAATATTAGCATCTTTAAACAAGGAAGGCCAGAAAAACCTAATTAAAGAACTTTGACTGTTGTCCTTTCTCCATTAAAATGCCCTTCATACGCTGAACCATGACAGTGCTATAAAATACTCTTGGCTTCTTGTTGTGATATGTAACACCCCAAATTTTTAAAATAGAAAGTTCAATTAAGAAAATAAATATTGAATAGTTAAATGCGGACTAATTAATATCCCAAAATGTTAGAAATAATTTAATTAATATTTTTAGAGACTGTTAGTGAATTATTGTGACCAGATAAGCTGAAAACTGACCCGGATAAAATATGGGTGTCGGACCAAGTATCTCCGATTGAGATGCCGTTGGTCAGGGTTGTAGATAATGTTATTAGGAATCTGAATATGTATTCAGAATAATTTTTAGAATATGTATTGAGCCCGAACTGAGAGCCTGTTTAATGAAACACGCAAGAGTTTAAATGAAAGCTTAAAAACTTAAAATAAAACCTCACTATTTCACTCTCATTTCCGTAACTCTCTCTTCCTCACGTCAACACACTCACTTCTTCTCCTTTCTACCACTTCTACATTCACACCTTTCTTCTAAAAACCCTAATCAAGAGTGAAACCAATCTTTCTCTCTTGTTTTCACCCATCATTGGAGCAAGGAAGGACATTGGGTGGTCGAAGTCTCCTTTCCTCCTCCTCCATTTTCATGTACACCACTCTCTCCCTTGGTGTCTACTTTGATTCTTGATTGAGGTAAGTTCTTCCTCATCTTAATGGTAGCTTCATAAGTGTTTTATAACACAATAAATTAGATTTAGTTTGCTTAGGATTTTAATCATTATGCATTGTATTTCCTTAATTTTTGTGATTTTCACTTTCTTTCCACTATATTCTACCTGGGTATTTTATTTTGCAGAAATTAATAAAATTAAGGAACAAGTACAAAGATAATCCAAGGGTCAATAACAAGAGAAAAACGACCATCAAATGATAAAGAAACAAAAAGAACAAGCCCCAGTGAAAAAAGAGCAACAAAAGCATGAAAATGGGCTCGGCCCAAGTGGAAAGAATTCTGAGAGGACTAAATTCCGACTCGGAATGATCATTTCCGAGTAGGATGACTCGGAATGAAGCGTTGCCGAGTGGATTATCTCTGGTAGGAGGTAAATCCGAGTGGAAGATTCCCGATCAAAGCCATTCCGAGTGAAAAATGGCTGACCTTGAAGGAATACTTCCCAGTTCGAGATAAATCCGAGTGAAAGATTCTCGACTGCGGCCATTCTGAGTGAAAAGCAAGTCGGACTTCCGAGTGAATACGTCTGAATGGGTTGATTGATGATTGAGGCTATTCTGAGTGAAAAGCAAGTCAGACTTCAGATAAATGTGTCCAAGTGGATCATTTCAAGGAGCGAAGAAAGGGTCGTTCTCGACTGAACTACTCCCAAGCAATATATCCGAGCAAGGTTTCTCCGAGTGGTTCAATTCAAGTGATGTGCTTCCGGGTGAAGAAAGACCTTGATTTCGAAGGAATACCCCTTGGGCTGAGGCATTTAAATGAAGAGTTCCCGATTGAATCAATTTTAAGTCAAAAAAATGGTTCTGACTTGTCGGCCGGTGACATAGCCGAGTGAAACATTTTGGAGGTGCCGATTGAATCAATTTTAATGAAGACTTCCTGAATAAAATGTTCCTGAGTGGGTCACATGTGAGAGAAAAGGGTCTGAACGAGTGCTTCAAGCAGAAGCACCTCCGAGTAAATGATCTCTGAGTGAGTCACTTTTGAAATAATTCTGAATGAATGTTTCGATTACTGAAACAAATTCCGGTCGAGTGCTTCAAACAGAAACAAGTTCCGAGCAAAGCACCTCCGATTGAAGCAATTCCGAATAAATGCTTCAAGCAGTGATAAGTTCCGAGCAAAGCACCTCCGATAGAAGTAATTCCGAATGAATGCTTCAAGCAGTGACATTTCCGGACAAAGCAACACCGAGTGAAGCAATTTCGAATGAACAGAGGTCCTGATGAATGCTCCTTGGAAAGAAATTTTCGAGTCAATAATCTGTGAATTCAAGCTTTCACTCGGTCTTTTATATATGAGAGCACCTGTTCCGCTCAGATTAATTCCCACTGAGAGCACCTGTTCCGCTCGGATTAATTCCCACTGAGAGCACCTGTTCCACTCGGATTAACTCTACTGAGGATGCATACTGGCTGAGGCACTAATCCGAGCCATAAGGAGAACACCGGTTCCATATTTCCACCATTTGCCCATGCTGACTTGGATTCCCACTATCCAAGTGGATCCTTGAATTATGAGGGGGCGGCTGATAACAAGACAAAAGAGAAAGTCCCACTAGCCGCTGTTCCCTATGGTTATCGAGGTCTAGGCTGTTTCTCCATCACACACCAACGCACTATCCAAGTTGATTTGTTGATCTTGTGGGGCGGCTGAACAACAGGACAAAAGAGAAAGTAATAAAGAAGTCCCACTAGCCGCCGTTCCCCATGATTATTGACATCCAAATTTCTATAAATACAGGGGGGATGTCTGAAGCCATGACAGCGTAAGGGAGTCGATATCCAGTTCTTAATTTTTTACTTTGTTCCTTTCTTTTCAGTCTCTTTCATTTTCTTTCTCTGTCCCATTTCTTTCTTTTTTTATTTTCTTTTTATTTTCTTTTTCTTTCTTTTATTTTGTGTAAGAGTTGTGAGGATTATGAAATTGAGTGTTCCAATTTGTAATTGGTGGAGGAATATTGCAACAAGGAAATACAGTGGTAAAATTATTTTGAGCTTTTGGAGAAACCCGTAAGTCTTTATTTTTACCATGTCTTGTATGTTTTATTTTTCCATCATGTATATGAATTTGAATTATTTCATGAGTAACTAAATTAATTATCTTGGGATGAAGGGGGTGTGATAATATTTTATGATAATGTTATTTTGACTTTGAATTAAATAAATTTTTGTTTTCCATTTAGTTCAAAAAATGCTCAATGCTCTTAGTGATTCCTAACAAGAACCTAAGTGATAAAACTATATTCTTGCGGGTATATTAGTAAGTTTAAGTAATTAATAGAATCGAGAGATTTATTGTTACTGGAAAGTTTTTAAACTAAGCCTAAGGTTTTGAAATACTTTTTGTGACCTCGGTAAAATTATGAAAGTAATCAAAATCTTTTGGGGAATAAATAAGGGATTTTCACAAAACGATAATGGGCCTTTTCTAAGGATTAAGCAGCGCTTTCCATATGTTAGGTACATTAATAGGATTCCGAGAGGAACATATTAATTAGCTTAAGGAAAATCCGCCTTGGAAAACTTAATTTGATTCTTATTTATGAAAAGTTAAAATTCATTAACATAAAATAGAGTCTTGATCCCCTAAAATCCCAAGATACTCTTAACTCTAATTTTTAAGTGTCAAGTAAATTTCGTTTCTAAATTTATTTTTAATTTGTTTTATTTTACAAAAACATTAAAAATTAATTGTGTGGATAATTAAATTTCAATATGCTGGTACTTTGAAAACAGTCCCTGTGGAGAACGATAATCTTTTATATTACGTGACATAACCCGTGTGCTTGCGGGCCCTGTCATAGCTAAACCATAGAGCTTGGATTTCTATGATTTGGGAGAGTAATAAATGCTTGTGGGCAGTGAGAGGAAGTATTAAGTGTATATGTAACACCCTGAATTTTTAAAATAGAAAGTAAATTAAGGAAATAAATATTGAATAATTAAACGTGGGATAATTAATATCCCAAAATGCTAAATATAATTTAAATGAGATTTTTGGAGACTGTTAGTGAGTTATTGTGACCGGATAAGCTGAAAACTAACCCGGATAAAATATGGGTGTTAGACCAAGTATCTCCGATTGAGATGCTGTTGGTCAAGGCTGTAGATAATATTATTAGGGATCCGAATATATATTTGGAATAATTTTTAGAATAGGTATTGAGCCCGAACAGTGAGCCTGTTTATTTAAAAACGGAAGAGTTTAGTAATGAGCTTAAAATTTAAGACCTAAACCTTGCTCTTTTCACTCTCATTCCCGTGGCCCTCTTTTCTTTTGGTGAACATACACTTCTTCTTCCCTCATTCTTCTTTTCTTCATATTTCCTTCTCCCTCTCCAAAGGCTTGAACAAATTGGTGCTCTCTCTCTTTCTCATTTTCGTTCACCATTGAGCTTGGAGGAGGACATTGTGGCTTGAAGCTCCTCCCATTCTCCTTCTCATTTTCATCATCCTCATCCTCCCTCTTGACTTCCATTTTCGTTTTGGAGCAAGGTAAGCTCTTTATCACTCCCTTTGTGCTTGGAACCTAGGAGATAGAGGAGTGTGACTTGGAGGTGTATTAAATGCTTATGGGTAGTGAATGGGGACATTAAATGCATAAGCCCTAAGGTGGGTGTTATAAATGCAAGCTTTAAAGAGGGTATTAATGGGGTAGATACATTATGGCTGGAAAGAGATGAGAGTGTATGACTATTTTGAATATTGATGAGTTTTAATAAAACCCTAACTTATAATTTTGGGGGAAATGTGTAAGGTTGATAGGGTTAACATTTATTGATGAGGGAAGTATTATAAATGATGAGGCATTGACATTTATGGGTGAATAGGGATGGTGGTTGGAAAAACATAAATGAAAACCCACTTGGTGTGAGTTAAATATAAGTGTGGCAAGGGGATAACCTAGCAAATTAGGTTGTAACTCTTGATAATAATGAATGGTGAAATAGGGGAAGATATTCCCGAAGCCTAAGTAAGCAAATGAATAAACCTATAATAACTTCTACATGATAATAATCATGTGTACATAGATATGTATGTGTATATTGAAATGGACTTTGAATGAATAATTGATGTGGTCCTATAATGATTGGTGTAGGACTTGATAACACGGGTGAAGCGGGAACGTCAAACCTGGAAATCTACTTCTCTTAAGGTAGAAGAGGAGTATATTTTCTAAATGCATGAGAATTGTGATGATAATGTATGTATTGATGTAATATGGCATGTTCCCTTGATAGGTGTGATATCATGTGTATGTGATGAGAATTGTGTATGGTGTTTTGAAATGATTTGTTTATATGATGAAGCCCAAATGAGGCTATGAATGGCATATTATGTGATGATGTACTATTGATTTCATATATGACATGATGAGTGCCTAAAATCTTTGGTTAGAAAGGTTCTTGAATATAAGGATTGATGCTTATGTATGAATGTACCCTAGATGAGAGGGTGAGATAATCCTAAAGAAGTTGAGGCATGCATGAGCATTGCATACATGGCATGGCATGCATATCATGATAATGTTGATAAGTGGTTGCGATCACTTGATGTTGGATATATAAAAGGGCTTGCGAGTTCCTGTGATTATTGGACCGGTGGTTGCGATCACCTGGTGTTTGAAATGAAAGGCCCTGCGGGACCATTGAGATTGAGTGCCCATGGTTGTGATCATGAGGCGGGAGTACCCCTTGCGAGGCGGGAAACCTTTATGAAATGTTGAACGTGGTTGCGATCACGAGAGAGCACCTTGCGAGGGAGTACCCCTTGCGAGGCGGGAAACCCACGAATATGAATGAATGATTATGGTGGTTACGATCACCCGTGGAAATGAAAATCGGATCTGTGCATAAGCATTTTAAACACTGGCATGTGCATTAGCCATAGAAGCATGGCATAGAGTGATACCCTGTTGATGAGGTTATGTGAGGAGTAAGTGGAACCCTTTTCTTTGAATTACGAACTTTGATTGTGATATTGGTTGATGTGATCTTGAGAAATTTGATGGGTATATGTATTTAAATGAAATTGATAAATGAATGATTTGGTGTTGAATAAACTTCCTTTGAGGAAGGAATGTTTGTATTGCGTTCATGCATATATTGTCTTAATTATTGGATTTTCATCATTGAGAAAGTATACTCATTCTCCATGTGGTATATCTTTTAGCTCTTGTGTTGTTGGGCTGTACATGGAGCTTTAGTGTGGAGGAGAAGTGTGAAGGAAGCCCTATTTTGGTAAAAAATGCCTTGGCCGGCAATATTTTGATTTTCATAGTTTTGTGGAATGGTTGTAATGCGTATGACATAATGCATATTTTGTATAGTTCTGATTTAGAATGGATAATTGTATGGATGATGAATATATATATATATATATATATATATATATATAATGGTGATTTTGAAGGGTCATGGAGGAAAATGAGAACTTTTGTGTGTAACTCATTTTCATTTATGACCTTATGAATGTATGAAGGATTAACTTACAATGAAACTTTCCCTACATGTTGATGAATGAATGAGGAATTATATTTAAGTATTAATTTTTATGAAGTAGAGTAGATGATGGGCTGCTTCTTGTAGACACAAAATGAATTATAATGTAAATTCATCAGCATGCTTGTTTGGAACAAGTTTTAAATGACTAATATGATGATTGAGATGTAACGAATTAAGGTGAATTAGCTTGAGTTGAGTTTTGGTTGGTGATGTTGTGCAATTTCCATATTACTGCATGTTTTCTGATAATCTCGCCCAAGCGAGATGGATTCTCGCTCAAGCGAGAATCCCTCCTGTATGGTATTTGGTCTCTGGACAATTCTCACCCAGGTGAGAGTGGGTCTCGCTCAAGCGAGACTGTTCCAGCATCAGTGACTGGATTCTGGATGAATCTCGCCTAGGCGAGATTGGGTCTCGCCCCAGCGAGATGGCCCTGGCATCAGGGGTTGGCCTCTGGAAGATTTTCGCTTAGGCGAGGAGGGTCTCGCCTGAGCGAGAGTTGGGAATTTTAGATACTGGCTGAATTTCGCTTGAGCGAATGGCCCTGGGATGGTGCTCGCTCAAGCAAGTGGGTATTAATTTTGGTTCTGGACAATTTTCACCCAAGCTCGCTGCCTCCGCCCAAGCGAAGCTTTTGGCTCTCGCTCAAGCGAGATAGGACACGCTTGAGCGACGTGGTCCCTGTAACTTCTTTTTCTCTTTCGCTCAGCCCATTCATGTCTCGCTCAAGTGTTCCATATGGAACTCGCTCAAGCGAGTGGGGTTCTCACTTGAGCTAGGGGGACCCTGACTGCTCAAAACCAATTGTTCAAATTATTTTCTCCCTTCTTCACATTAAACCTTGACCTTCATTATTCTATGAATACTTTAAGCATAAAACTGGATCTCTAAATTTTAAAGTGGTTGATCTTTTAAATCTAATCACATAACATTATCTTACTCAAGATTCTTCCGCTGTTTTTAATTGAGGCATTCTTTAAGGTTAATCCTCTTAGCTTACCTTCTCATATCTTCATATATGAGATAGGTCTCTGATAGATCCAGGGTAGTGAAAAATAACTTCATCTCTTGTGATATCTTATCTTAATGCTATTTAAATCACGAAAAATTTACCCCTATTTTTGGGGGTGTCAGAACCTGGTATCAGAGCATTATTCACTCTGTACTATTGGAAATTGTTGTCCCTATTGCTGGAACGTGATATGTGATTGATGAATGATTGTCCTTGTTGTTTCGCTATGTATGAATTGACTATGGATTGAAAGTGATTGTTATAAGTCCGGCCAAGCTTTCTTTACACTATTTTCCCTCAATGATGAATCTTATGTTTTGTTAATGAATACGATGCCATGATATGATGATGTGCTTTTATGAGCTTTGAGATGAATTGGTTGATATTGGACTCCATGATCGAGGGCCATAACTTAATTTTATGATGAGGTACTATAGTATGAGACTATAGAGGAGTTTTATGAACGAGTTTAACGATGACGCTATAGCTAGAGCTTTGAACCATTTTGTGGATCTCCTTGAATCGAAAAACCGTGATAGACAAGAAGCGGAAAGACAACCTGCTCCTGCTATCCAAGGTACTCAGGGCCTTGATATGTTCTTGAAACGGAAACCATCTGAGTTTCATGGTGGATTTAGGCCTGAGCAAGCCTATGTTTGGATCAGAGATTTGAGCGAATCTTTGATAGTTTCGAATGCAATGAACTCCAGAAAGTGGAGTATGTTGTTTTTATGATGAGAGATGAAGCGGAGACTTGGTGGAGACTCACCAAGAGAAGGATGAATGCTACTGCTATTCCCTTGACTTGGGAAAATTTCAAATCTGAACTCATGAGGAAATATGTGCCCGAAAGCTACAAGAGTAAGAAGGAACTCGAGTTCATGGAACTCAAGCAAGGCACAATGACGGTGGAAGAGTACGCTTCCAAATTTAAAGAACTTTGCGAATTCTACCCTCCTTATCAACAAGAGGGAACTGAAGCCTCAAAATGTGTGAAGTTCAAGAACGGTCTACACCCTGATATTCAAAGGGCCATTTATCATCAGGAAATCCGAAGCTTCACGGTACTTGTGAATAAGTGCCGCATTTATGAAGAACATGCTCCCCCGTATCATTCCAAATTTGACTCTAAGTTGAAGGGTCAATCTTCTAGTTTCAAGAGGCAAGGAAATTTCAGAAGAGGACATTTTCAGAGGGGTGCTCATTCTAATATCCAAGCTAGAGGTGGTGGATATGGTAACACTTTTGGCCGGGGTAATGTAAATGCCAATGGGCTGAGATGCTATAGGTGTGGTGGTCCACACTATGTTCGTGAATGTGTACACCGTGAGGATATGGTGTGTTATAATTGTGATCGAGTGGGACATATCCGTCCTGCCTGTCCTATGCTTGCAAGACCGGCTCCGGTACAAGCTAATACTCCCAACCGTGCTAATACACCCGCTCATGTGAACCGCGGAGGCCACAATGGTGGTCGGGGCCGTGGTAATGGAAACAATGGTGGCCGAAATGGTGGCCGAGGTGGCTATTGATAAGTCTTGAAAAGACTTAATTATTTCTTCTTTTATTTAACATAATTCATTAATTATTATTTAGTTTGGCTTTATTATTTAATAATTTGTTAATAATTCATATTTTAATTGTTTAATTCAAAAGTGCTTTATTTATGTAAGAAAATGATTAAAAACATTAATTAGTTAAGAGATTATGATTATTTATAATTTCACTAAATAGCCAGCGTACAAATGCTAGGCAATTATGTGTTTATTGGTGCAGGAACAGGTCGCGCTCAAGCTGAAAAGAGAAGGAAGGAAAAATCCGAGTGAAACTCTAAAAATCCGAGTGAAACTCTAAAAATCCGAGTGAAACTCCAAAAGTCTGAGTGAAACTCCACAAGCCCGACTGAAAAATACTTCAAGACACCGATCGCAAAAGAGAATGGAATACCGAATAAAGAACCCGAGCGAGATTTCAGAATGCTGAATGCTGAGTGAATAAGCTGAGTGCTTAAGTGAGAGCCTTCACGCTCAAGCGTGAAGGCAGTTATTTAAACACTGATTGTTCCCTCCAAAAGACGCTCGACACCATTTCTTTCTTGCTTCTTTCTCTTCTGCTTTTATACCTTAGTAATTTAAGTTCAGAAATATAATTAGTTATTTATTGTGTAATTATGTAGTTAGTTTAATTATTAATTAAGTTTTCTTAGTGATTAGTTAAGTTAGTTAGTTAATTCGATGCCTATATATACTTGTACATACTCTGTAAAAAGACAAGAGAACAGAGCACAACATAGAACACGATTCATTTTCCATTTCCAATCTCTCACTAATGCCTTTCTCTCTCTAAATTCTCTCATCCATGTCTTTTCAACTTCCTTCGATAGAATCCATGTCGATGGGTTTCTAAGTCTTTTCTAAACCCTAAGGTTGGGATTGCGAAGGTTTGCGATGAAATCTTAAAGGTGTATTGAGGAAATTGACTTCTAGATCTTGAGGAGAACGAGCTGGGGAGTGGATCTGCTTTGCTAGATTGACAAATCCAGATCTGATGAAGAACTTCACCAGTGAGGAATCATGGTTGAAGCTTAGGTAACTTCCAGCTTTCTAACTAATTCAGGCCTAGGAATTAGGTGAATAGTTAGAGTTCAACCTCCAATTTTGCATTAGATTCGTACATTAGTCGAGCACTTAAGGGATTAAGGTTTGATGCATAGGAATTAGTGTTTTTCACCTAAGGAATTAGGGAATAACCACTCACGGATTGTCCTCTTGATGTCTGAAGCTTGATTGAACCTCAATTGCATATTCTTAATGAAGTTGTAAACTGAAGCAATCCTAACCTACTTTCTACTAATCGTATTTCATCCTTCACACTGTCTCTAAAAAATACAAAAACATAGAAAGCATAAAATCAACAAAAACCGAATGAATCTTATGTGCATTGTGTTGGTTCAGCTTGTATCAGTCCAAGATTGAGGTAATTACCATAATCCCTGTAGGACGATCAAATATATTACAATTTTAACGACTGGTGCGCTTGCCAAGAGAATAAATCCTCTAAGTTAATGACTCAGGAATTTAGCATCAAGTTAATTGCGCTGTTGCCGGGGATTGTTGAGTAATATCAACAATCCTTGGACCAGTACCAGACTGAACTGTTTACTTTTGTTTGCATTTAGTACGTAGTTGGATTCTTGTTTAGTATAGTAGTAGTTGTTTATTTTTGAGTAACAGTAGCTGTGAATTGTTCTTGTGTTTAATATTTGGTGTATGCAGTCAAGGAACAGAGGAGAGCGTTTCTTCTTTGATCCTGATATTGATTTGTTAGAGCGTAAGATGAGAAAGGAGAAAAAGAAAAAAAGAACAGAAAGAAATGGAACAGAGGAGAGTTACATTAGGTGATTACTCCAGGCCGACTGAAGAAGGATCGCAATCTAGCATCCTTAGGCCTCCGATTGCAGCCAATAATTTTGAACTTAAACCGGCTTTACTGTGTAACGCCCTAAATTTCAATAGAGTTAAACCCGGGACAGGGGAAAATTTTTCCCAAATTAATCATGAAGGACCGGGCCAATTATTAAAAAAAATACCTGGATCAATAATTAGAAGCCACTCCCATATATGAAGATATGAGAGCCAGGTCCAATGACCAAGGAGAACCAGGTCCAATTAAATAAAGAAAGAGAAAGGAAGGCAAAGGCAATGAAAAGCCGACCAAGAAAGGCAGTCAGCGGAAGAACAACAGCGCCTGAGCGAAGCCCACAATACAGCGCCCACTCGCTCAAGCGAGATCCGACTTCGCTTGAGCGAGACAGCACAACTCACTCGGGCGAACCTCCATTCGCTTAAGCGAAACCGACCCCAAGCCTTCCAACAACACACACTCGCTGGAGCGAAGCCTTCATTCGCTGAAACGAGAAGCCACACTCGGCATTCCCATCACTCGGTATTTGAGACAACCATTCATTCAGTAATGACTTAGTCCACTCGGTATAAGGGATTTCCAATCACTCGGGAACTACCCCAACAATTGCCTCACTCGGCAACCCATAACTCAATCTCTCAATTCTATTCACAAAGTCAACATAATGATCCACTCAGGAAATGAGGGTATTCAGAGTTCCAATCACTCGGGATTGCTCCACCGTATTATACTTAGTCTTCTAATTTATCCATAAGGGTCACATATAGAATCCACTCGGGAATGAGGGGTATCCCACTCGGATTCCATAAAACCGTTCACTCGGGTTATTACCCAACCAAACGCCACTCGGTATAGTTCAACCCCGAGTCACTCGGTAATCATCAACCATTTAGCATTCGGTGTATTTGAACTCTATCACTCAGAGAATACATAGGCTTCCTCTCGGCCATAAATCACTCGGTCTAATCATTCATAAACCAACTCATCATCAGAGTGGTATTCCACTCGGTATCTAGTATCATTACCGACCAATACTCATTCGGCTATACACTCGGCATTCACGCCTATTCTCACTCGGATAATCCCTTAACCATTAATTACTCAGAAATAGCCTACAAAATCAATTCCACTCGGAATGATCCAAACTCCTCAACACTCAGAGGAATTACCCAAGTAATTCACTCGGACATATGAAATACTTAACCACTCAGGGAAACCACTAAGTCAAGTCCCACTCGGACTCATTCCATACTTAAACACTCGGAATACATATTACCCTATTCACTCGGAATAGGTTCCCATATTCACCCGGAATACATTTATAATTCATACACTTAGAATATATTCAATCTAAGTCATTACAACAGATCTTTCCTCGGAAGAGATTCATTCGGGTTCCACTCGGAATATTCAAGTTATTTCCCACTCGGGGTTCACCTCCAGTTTCCACTCGGAAATCATTCAAGCTTACACACTAATCATTCATACAACATCATTTCCTAGTGAGTAGGAAGTATCAAATCAACATAAATCACTTATATAGATATATTCTCTAATTCCAAGTCCGACTACCGCTACAGCAATACACTTCCACCAAATCACAACCATGTTATCAACATAGCATATATGTATATACACATGCGCATACACTCGGATACTTATTATCTTTATACTTTCCTTCACCAACACAATCAGTCGGTATGCATATAATACCATCACTCGAAGTATATATATATATGTTAACATGCACTCGGGTTATTCAATCATCTTGTCATTATTCATTCAACAAAACCCGTTATCCGATACAAGTACATGATTTCAATGTAGCCTATATATATATACAGACATGCACTCGGATTTCCAATAACCCAATTTCAATATATATATAAAGTGTATTCATTATACAACGTTAATATGAGCCGGCCAAGGCTTTAGTATATTAAATGTACTCGGAACATAAAATTATATACACAGCCTTATTGTAAACACCCAACACTCGGGTTTAAGGCCATCACATCATCCAATCCGACCTGCGAACACTGAAAAATGGTGTAGGGGTGAGCATTACATGTTAAATGACAGATATTGGCTCGGATTAATCATAGAATCCATAACATGCCATAACATATACATCAATCAACACAACATTCACTACCATTCAATATAGACAATCACAAACGTCTTCAATCGGGTTTCTTATTCATTTCACTCGGTTATAAAGCCTACATCCT
Source organism: Clitoria ternatea (assembly GCA_037962975.1). Classification (NCBI taxonomy): domain Eukaryota; kingdom Viridiplantae; phylum Streptophyta; class Magnoliopsida; order Fabales; family Fabaceae; genus Clitoria; species Clitoria ternatea. The sequence continues at coordinate 24,248,112 of CM075672.1, read as the reverse complement.
CATCAATAATATAATCCCTCAATCGGATTTCATCTCAAATCTTACCCAATACTATATCAACAATGTTCACACTCCGAGCCACGCTCAAGGAGTCTGCCTGAGCCCAGCTCCAGGACTTAAACATATTCATCACATGTTGTCATCTGATTGCCGATCGATAATAGAAGTCCAACGCATTCCAGTGGCTAATCGGATGCATACGATTTCATTTACTCGGCGTCTCACGCCAATGTACTCGGCATTTCATCAAGCGTCTCATTTCACGCTTAGTGCCCCAGGCACTGCCCCGAGTCCAACTCGAGGTCTTTCATCATATTCAACATTAGGACCCCGTCCTCTTCACTCGGGATTATACCCTTGTGGCACCCCGCAAGGTGTTCATATTCAATAACTCAATAACACGTATGCATATAAATTCAACTCATATTCATTCAATTGCCCACTCGGAAATCTGCGTTCAACATCATGTGCACTTGGCAATTCAACAACAATCAGATGACTGGGCTTATACCACATCCACTCGGCAATCACTATGCCATGAGCCTCACATTCATGGGATCCATTCGGCCTTAGCATTTCTAAGCCTCACACCATTTTATATATATATATAATTCCACTCGGAATCTAACACCAATAAACATCCTATGCTTGTACATATGATATTTCACTCGGATTGTCCTCTATCACTCGGATGTATCCTTTGCCATAAGCTCTCATGCTTTTATATAATAAGCCTACTCGGCATTTATCATCACAGTCCCCATTCATTCATTCATCATAAGCATATGCATCAACAAGCATCATATACATTTAAATGTACCATTACGCACAGGGACTAATAGAGGACCACACCATGCACTCGGCATTCATAAATTCATACATCATGCATCTCATACATATATCAAAACATCAGTATATTTTCATGCATATCATGGACGGAAACAATAGCATCAAACCAAGCATATCCATCATGCATATTCGGGCTACTAACCACTTGAAAATCAACAAGCAACACATCAAATATCACACATCACAGTATAAACATTTCACCCGGAAACCCATCCATAACCTATGCATTTGAGATGCAAAGCCCCCCTTACCTGGATGAAGCTTCCAGGAGTCACACGGCCACTCGGCCCAGCCACAGCAGCTTTTGCTTGGCATTCCAGCAGTGAGAAGAGCCATCAACACCCAAATTCCACTCGAGCATCAAAGCCCCCAAGGCACAACACCACTCCACACACAGTCCAGTGGAGGATTCCCAATCATGGGTCTTCACCAACAGTGGAAGACAACCAAGCTTTCCATGCACATATCCAGGCCTTCTTCTTCGCAACAGCACTGCCTCACTCAGTGGACCACTTCCACAATGAGGCACCCATACGCTGTTACAGCTTCCAACCAAGTCCATCATATGAAGGAGAAAAAGAGGAAGACAAAGAGGAAGCACCAGGGAAGCAAAGGAGGAACCAACCTCCAAAACACACAACACCATGCTGTTCCTCATCACCACGTAGTTCCACTCGGTTCTACACCATGCGTGAGTGGAAGAAGAGGATGAAGCAGAGGATGATGGAGAAGAAACAGCAGCGCGGAAGAGAAAAAGTCCAGGAAGCTCTAGAGAGAAGGAAGAGCACTTCTCTCATCAGAATATGCACCAACAAGGAAATGAATAATGTGTGAAGGGAAAATATGGAAGTGAAGCTATATCACCATACAGCCCCATCAGCGTCCTACTCAGCTCCATCACGTCCTCATTAATGCATGTCCATCAGCATTTAATGCAAACTCTCTCAGCAATGATTACTCCCATCCTACTAAGCCATCAACGTGGGGACCACGCGGGAAGGAAGGGAAAGGAGAGAAAGAACCGAAACTCTCTCTAATGCCACCAAGGCATTACTATTATTATTATTCAAGTTATTATTATCACTCAATAATTTGCCTAATTGGCAATTAACCTTAATCCACCATTAAATTAACAAAACCATCACCTTAATCTAGAATTTATAATTAATTAAAAATCTGGGATGTTACACTCTCCCCACCTTTAAGGAATTTCGTCCCTGAAATTCATCATGAACCGGTCACAATAATCACTCAGCATATCACTACTTACCACACATTGATTACATATCAATGCTTTCCAAGCATTCACCGATCAGTCAAATTCCAATCGGCACAACTCCCCTCACAAGTGGTTACTGACCACACCCCAAGAAATTCTGGGATAACCTACTCTTAACACCTTCCACTTGGAAGTGTCACCAATTGGCTCGAAAATCACCCACTCGGGCATCCACAATTCCACTTCACCCAGTAACTCTTTCCTTTACTTGTCCATCATTTTAATACTCAACCACATACTCATCCATTCAGATTCAAATCCTCACCTTGCCCGGAGCAGTCCAATAGACTCAAGCCATCTCCATAAGCAGCTACAGTCTCACTTGCTGACCTATGAACTGCTGCATCCAACTTATAGGATGATGCCTCATTCCTATAGGGTCACAACAGTTGCATAGAGTCACAGCAAAAACGCACACTGCCACAATACCTATGGCATGGAGAGCCTTTCGGAACAGCATCCTCACATCCTATTTCACTCATACCGACCCAAAATCACTCCGATAATGTCAATCTACATGAAAATTAATGGCAATTCTTACCATTTTATAAGTAATACATCCGAATCAATACCACCATTAGGCACCAACAGTGATGCATCTTATGCCAACAGTCGGCAAACATTAATCATTCTCACAGTAAAATGCATATTACCAATGGATTTTTGACTCATTCAGGGCATATATGCAGCCCATATACCTATTCTAGTGTGAATCATATGATAATAATCATCAAATATCTATCACACTCACCATAAAATGGCATATCCACAATCGGTTTTCCAGTCCAAACCGAGTAAAAATTCCTTCTTTAATCTTACTCATCACAAAATCATAGTCAATCAGCCAATCAATCTCTCAATTCATCATTCATCACTAGCCATCAATTAATTTAAGCCTAAGGAACTTATCAAATTCTCTTAGATATACTACTCGGTTTTTAATATGATTCTCAATCATAACAATAGGTTTCTACATTGGTAACTCTCTTCAATGAGCAAAACACAGTCCACCAGTCGGATATACAATCATCATAATATTATTTCCATTATCACCATATCCAGTACCTAGGTGTACTCGGATTTCAACCTTAAGACACTTCAAATCTCAACAATTTGTTATTCCATTATTTGACTCAACAATCCATATAGTAAATTAAATTAACTGGCTCAGAATTCCAAGGGTTACCAAATACCCCACAACATCCAATTATCACCGAGTCAATATCAACATAAAGTCTAGTTCCACAAGGTCTAACAGTATAAGATCATACAGAATCCAATCGGGTTACTATACCTTATGGGTCATAATTCAATCAACCACTTACTCGGTTTTCAATCACAAAGCCGAGACAGTACCCAAACTAACAGGTACACCACTATATCAATCCTCATAACATCCAACCACACATGATTATGCCCAACCAATTGGGTTACCACACATCAAACCGAGACAAAAATCCCAACCAAGCATGCATCAGGTTTTATAGTCAATCACCTATCACATATTAGAATCCTCACATCATGGAATTTCCCAACATTACTCAGCCAGCCGACTTAGCATATGAGTTCAAATTCCTTCACGATCATGATTCGGCCATGAACCATTAGCATGGCATACACAAGATTTCAAATCAATTAACACAGTCTTAATACTTATGAGAGCTTCACTATCATCAATTAATCCATCACTCGGTTTTAGCACATTAAAACCGAGACACAATTCCAACATAACATATACCTGATTTCACATTTATACATTCATGATCATATTCAAATTCTTAAATTAGAAATCTGCCATCAATCAACTTAATCATATATATATATATTAATCAAGCAGAGTTCTCATACCAAGGGTATAAATCATCATTTAAGAAATGGAACAATCAACCATTCTTAATCCGAATTGAACACACTAGAAAATTCTTTCATTAACAATTTCACATATTTCATCATTAAAGTATCACAATATATCATGCTTCAAGACTGTTGCATATGCTAATGTCATTATGATGCATATGCACGGATCCGATTTCATTTCCTCAGGTGATCGCAACCACCATGATCATATACTCATTTTCAATGGTTTCCCGCCTCGCAAGGGGTACTCCCTCTAGCAGCCTCGCAAGGTGCTTCTCGTGATCGCAACCACGTTCAATATTTCATAAGGTTTCCCGCCTCGTAAGGGGTACTCCCGCCGCATGATCACAACCATGGGCATCATAGGTGCTCGCAAGCCCTTTATCATATCAAATACCAAGTGATCGTAACCACTGGCTCATTATCATTTAATGGTCCCCGCAGGGCCTTCATTCCAATACCAGGTGATCGCAACCACCGGTCTAATAATCATAGGAACTCGCAAGTCCTTTTTCATTTCCAACATCAAGTGATCGCAACCACTTATCAACATCATCATAATGTGCATGCTATACAAAATATGAATTGTTTATGCATGCATCAACCACATCTAGATTATCTTACCCTCTCATCTAGGGTACATTCCTTTTCAACCATACAATTTTCCATCAATCCATATACATGAATCCTAGTCAGTTAATCCGACTTTCACAAATATAAGAACACAACATTATATCACTTTATTTCTCAAATCAACATTCACAACAGTAGTATCTTTCACTAATGTCCCAGCAAAACACATAGGCATACAGCCATACAAACCATGCATAAGCATGCATCAAACCAATAAAATACCACCAGCAGTAATGACAACTGGTCATCATACATTCAACCGCTTACACTCGGTAAGCATATCTTGGCCATGGACCTCTCAGTCTGCTCTGATACCAAAAATGTAACGCCTTAAATTTCAATAGAGTTAAACTCGGGACAGGGGAAAATTTTTCCCAAATTAATCATGAAGGACCAGGCCAATTATTAAAAAAAATACCTGGATCAATAATTAGAAGCCACTCCCATATATGAAGATATGAGAGCCAGGTCCAATGACCAAGGAGAGCCAGGTCCAATTAAATAAAGAAAGAGAAAGGAAGGCAAAGGCAATGAAAAGCCGACCAAGAAAGGCAGTCAGCGGAAGAACAACAGCACCTGAGCGAAGCCCACAATACAGCGCCCACGCGCTCAAGCGAGATCCGACTCCGCTTAAGCGAGACCGCGCAACTCGCTCGGGCGAACCACCATTCTCTTAAGCGAAACCAACCCCAAGCCTTCCAATAACACATACTCGCTGGAGCGAAGCCTTCATTCGCTGAAGCGAGAAGCCACACTTGACATTCCCATCACTCGGTATTCGAGACAACCATTCATTCGGTAATGACTTAGTCCACTCGGTATAAGGGATTTCCAATCACTCGGGAACTGCCCCAACAATTGCCTCACTCGGCAACCCATAACTCAGTCTCTCAATTCTATTCACAAAGTCAACATAATTATCCACTCGGGAAATGAGGGTATTCAGAGTTCCAATCACTCGGGATTGCTCCACCGTATTATACTTAGTCTTCTAATTTATCCACAAGGGTCACATATAGAATCCACTCGGGAATGAGGGGTATCCCACTTGGATTTCATAAAACCCCTCACTCGGGTTATTACCCAACCAAACGCCACTCGGTATAGTTCAACCCCGAGTCACTCGGTAATCATTAACCATTTAGCACTCGGTGTATTTGAACTCTATCACTCAGAGAATACATAGGCTTCCTCTCGGCCATAAATCACTCAGTCTAATCATTCATAAACCAACTCATCATCAGAGTGGTATTCCACTCGGTATCTAGTATCATTACCGACTAATACTTATTCGGCCACACACTCGGCATTCATGCCTATTCTCACTCGGATAATCCCTTAACCATTAATTACTCAGAAATAGCCTACAAAATCAATTCCACTCGGAATGATCCAAACTCCTCAACACTCAGAGGAATTACCCAAGTAATTCACTCGGACATATGAAATACTTAACCACTCAGGGAAACCACTAAGTCAAGTCCCACTCGGACTCATTCCATACTTAAACACTCGGAATACACATTACCCTATTCACTCGGAATAGGTTCCTATATTCACCCAGAATACATTTATAATTCATACACTTAGAATATATTCAATCTAAGTCATTACAACAGATCTTTCCTCGGAAGAGATTCATTCAGGTTCCACTCGGGATATTCAAGTTATTTCCCACTCGGGGTTCACCTCCAGTTTCCACTCGGAAATCATTCAAGCTTACACACTAATCATTCATACAACATCATTTCCTAGTCAGTAGGAAGCATCAAATCAACATAAATCACTTATATAGATATATTCTCTAATTCCAAGTCCGACTGCCGCTACAGCAATACACTTCCACCGAATCACAACCATGTTATCAACATAGCATATATGTATATACACATGCGCATACACTCGGATACTTATTATCTTTATACTTTCCTTCACCAACACAATCAGTCGGTATGCATATAATACAATCACTCGAAGTATATATATATATTAACATGCACTCGGGTTATTCAATCATCTTGTCATTATTCATTCAACAAAACCCGTTATCCGATACAAGTACATGATTTCAATGTAGCCTATATATATATATATACAGACATGCACTCGGATTTCCAATAACCCAACTTCAATATATATATAAAGTGTATTCATTATACAACATTAATATGAGCCTGCCAAGGCTTTAGTACATTAAATGTACTCGGAACATAAAATTATATACACAGCCTTATTGTAAACACCCAACACTCGGGTTTAAGGCCATCACATCATCCAATCCGACCTGCGAACACTGAAAAATGGTGTAGGGGTGAGCATTACATGTTAAATGACAGATATTGGCTCGGATTAATCATAGAATCCATAACATGCCATAACATATACATCAATCAACACAACATTCACTACCATTCAATATAGACAATCACAAACGTCTTCAATCGGGTTTCTTACTCATTTCACTCGGTTATAAAGCCTACATCCTCATCAATAATATAATCCCTCAATCAGATTTCATCTCAAATCTTACCCAATACTATATCAACAATGTTCACACTCTGAGCCACGCTCAAGGAGTCTGCCTGAGCCCAGCTCCAGGACTTAAACATATTCATTACATGTTGTCATCTGATTGCCGATTGGTAATAGAAGTCCAACGCATTCCAGTGGCTAATCAGATGCATACAGTTTCATTCACTCGGCGTCCCACGCCAATGCACTCGGCATTTCATCAAGCGTCTCATTTCACGCTTAGTGCCCCAGGTACTGCCCCGAGTCCAACTCGAGGTCTTTCATCATATTCAACATTAGGACCCCGTCCTCTTAACTCGGGATTATACCCTTGTGGCACCCCGCAAGGTGTTCATATTCAATAACTCAATAACACGTATGCATATAAATTCAACTCATATTCATTCGATTGCCCACTCGGAAATCTGCGTTCAACACCATGTGCACTTGGCAATTCAACAACAATCAGATGACTTGGCTTATACCACATCCACTCGGCAATCACTATGCCATGAGCCTCACATTCATGGGATCCATTTGGCCTTAGCATTTCTAAGCCTCACACCATTTTATATATATATAATTCCACTCGGAATCTAACACCAATAAACATCCTATGCTTTTACATATGATATTTCACTCGGATTGTCCTCTATCACTCGGATGTATCCTTTTCCATAAGCTCTCATGCTTTTATATAATAAGCCTACTCGGCATTTATCATCACAGACCCCATTCATTCATTCATCATAAGCATATGCATCAACAAGCATCATATACATTTAAATGTACCATTACGCACAGGGACTAATAGAGGACCACACCATGCACTCGGTATTCATAAATTCATACATCATGCATCTCATACATATATCAAAACATCATCAAGTATATTTTCATGCATATCATGGACGGAAACAATAGCATCAAACCAGGCATATCATCATTCATATCCGGGCTACTAACCACTTGAAAATCAACAAGCAACACATCAAATATCACACATCACAGTTTAAACATTTCACCCGGAAACCCGTCCATAACCTATGCATTTGAGATGTAAAGCCCCCTTACCTGGATGAAGCTTCCAGGAGTCACACGGCCAGTCAGCCCAGCCACAGCAGCTTCTGCTTGGCATTCTAGCAGTGAGAAGAGCCATCAACACCCAAATTCCACTCGAGCATCAAAGCCCCCAAGGCACAACACCACTCCACACACAGTCCAGTGGAGGATTCCCAATCATGGGTCTTCACCAACAGTGGAAGACAACCAAGCTTTCGATGCACACATCCAGGCCTTCTTCTTCGCAATAGCACTAACTCGCTTAGTGGACCACTTCCACAACGAGGCACCCATACGCTGTTACAGCTTCCAACCAAGCCCATCATATGAAGGAGAAAAAGAGGAAGACGAAGAGGAAGCACCAGGGAAGTAAAGGAGCAACCAACCTCTAAAACACATAACACCATGTTGTTCCTCATCACCACATAGTTCCACTCAGTTCTACACCATGCGTGAGTGGAAGAAGAGGATGAAGCAGAGGACAATGGAGAAGAAACAGCAGTGCGGAAGAGAAAGAGTCCAGGAAGCTCTAGAGAGAAGGAAGAGCACTTCTCTCATCAGAACATGCACCAACAAGGAAATGAATAATGTGTGAAAGGAAAACGTGGAAGTGAAGCTATATCACCATACAGCCCCATCAGCGTCCCACTCAGCTCCATCACGTCCTCATTAATGAATGTCCATCAGCATTTAATGCAAACTCTCTCAGCAATGATTACTCCCATCCAACTAAGCCATCAACATGGGGACCACGTGGGAAGGAAGGGAAAGGAGAGAGAGAACCGAAACTCTCTCTAATGCCACCAAGGCATTACTATTATTATTATTCAAGTTATTATTATCACTCAATAATTTGCCTAATTTATAATTAACCTTAATCCACCATTAAATTAACAAAACCATCACCTTAATCTAGAATTTATAATTAATTAAAAAGCTGGGATGTTACATACTGCAGTTGGTTAGAAATGATCAATTTGGAGGAAGTGAGGTTGAGGATCCAAATTTGCATCTAGCAACCTTCCTCCAAATTTATGATACTGTGAAAATGAATAGAGTCCCTGAAGATGCCATTAGACTGAGATTATTTCCTTTTTCTTTAAGGGACCGAGCAAAAGCCTGGTTGTAGAGCCAAATGAGAGGTAGTATTTCCACTTGGGAGGATTTACAAAGAAAATTTTTGATTAAGTATTTCCCTCCTTCCAAGTATGCTAAGTTGCGCACTGAAATCACTTGTTTCCAACAAAGAGAAGGTGAATCTTTAATGGAAGCATGGGATAGATATAAAGAGAGTTTGAGGAAACGTCCTCATCATCAAATTACTGATGTGCAGCAAGTCACTATATTTTATAATGGTGTAAGACCAGCTACTAGGGTCTTGATTGATGCCTCAGCTGGAGGTTTATTAACGACCAAAACTGTAGAAGAAGCTATAGAGCTGATTGATGTTATGGCTTCTAATGAGTGTCTGGTTAGTGAAAGGAGCCAAATCCCTAAGAGAAGGATACTAGAATTAGAAGCACAGGATGCTTATTTGGCTCAGAGTAAGTTGATGACTCAGGCTTTAGAGAAATTAAGCGTATAAATTTCAGAACTTCAAAAGCCGAGTCAAGTTTGGATGGTAAGCTGTGATTTTTATGGTGGAGATCATGAAAATGGAATGTGTGATCCAAATGTGCCTTTCGAGCAAGTGAATTATATGGGGCAGCAACAATTCCAAAGGAATTATCCATCTAATTCCTTTAATCCTAACTATAGGAATCACCCCAATTTTTCATGGCAGAAAGGTCTACATTTGAATCAAAACATGCCACAAAATCAAACCACAAATAGACCACAACAATCCCTTCCCCCTCCTTCTAAAGAGAAGTCGGAACTTGAGAATGTGCTGTCTCAGTTCATTCAGGCCACTCAGGCCAGTTTTAAAAATCAGGAAGCGTCCATTAGAAATTTAGAAAACCAAGTTGGATAGTTGTCGAAACAATTAGCTGAAAGACAAGCAGGCAATTTCCCTGGAGATACCGAGGTAAATCCAAGGGAACATTGCAAAGCTATAACTACTAGGAGTGGAAAAATTCTTTCTCCACCTCCGAGTCATGAAGTGAGCTTAGAAAAAGACAAAGAAAAAGAAAACGAGCAGGAAAATGAGCAAGTTAATAATGAAACTAAAAATAAAAGTGAAACTGAAAAAGAAAAAGAAAATCAAGTCCATCAAAAGAAAAAGAAGAAGGTTGATCTGATTTTGGAGGAAGCTTCTAAGCTAACTCCTGAGAAATTAAAGAACGCTCCATTTCAACATAGATTTAGAAAACAAATAGAGGAGAAAAAGTTTGCTAAGTTTTTAGATGTGTTTAAAAAACTTCACATAAATATTCCCTTTGCCGAGGCATTGTAGGAGATGCCGTGCTATGCTAAGTTTTTAAAGAAACTTTTGTCTAAGAAGAGGAAGCTTAAAGGGGATGAAATGATTGCTCTCACTCGAGAGTGCAGTGCAATTATTCAAAAGAAACTCCCTCAGAAGCTGGAAGATCCTGGATCTTTTACAATACTGTGGGCAATAGGGGATGTTCATGTAGGAAGTGACTTATGTGATCTAGGAGCTAGCATCAACTTGATGCCTCTATCTTTGATGAAGAAGTTAGGAATTAATGACCTGCAACCGACTCGCATGTCTTTGCAGTTGGCTGATAGGTCCATTAAATATCCTCATGGGATGCTGGAAGATCTTTTAGTTAAGGTAGATAAGTTTATCTTCCCAACAGATTTCATAGTTTTGGATATGGAGGCCGATAGAGAAATTCCTTTGATTTTAGGATGACCCTTTTTAGCTACAGGTAGAGCTTTAATTGATGTAGAAAAGGGTGAACTAATGCTGAGAGTTCAAGAGGAACAAGTAACTTTTAATGTCTTTAACTCCATGAAACATCCAGCTGAGAAGATGGATTATTTAATGATTGAAGAAATTAAAAGTTATAAGACTCCAATGCTGTTAAAAACCAAAGAAGAGGTTTTACAGGCCTTTTTGGAGGATAATTTTGACTCGGATACTGGGGAGTTAAATGACTCTCATTCGGAATTGCTGAACCTACTTGAAGTATGTGAAGTAGGTGATTTTGAAAATAAAGAGAAATAAAATTTGAATAAAACCGAACTTGAGAAAGGTAAGGAAGTGTCTAAAGAAAAACATGAATTAAAACCTTTGCCTTCTCATTTGAAATATGTTTTCCTGAGAGATGATGAAACACACCCGGTAATCATTAATGCCGAGTTAAAAGATGAGGATGTAGAGAAATTGATAGGGGTTTTAAAGAAATACGAATCGGCTATTGGCTGGAACATATCTGATTAAAGGGAATTAGTCCATCATTTTGTATGCATAAAATTTTGATGGAAGATGGCTATTCCCCTGTTGTTCAGCCACAACGAAGATTAAACCCCATAATGAAAGAAGCTGTAAGGAAAGAGGTGGTTAAACTTCTTGATGCAGGAATCATTTATCCTATCTCGGACAGCGCTTGGATCAGTCCAGTCCAAGTGGTGCCCAAGAAAGGAGGGATGACGACTGTTAAAAATGAAAAATGTGAAGTCATTGCCACTAGACCGACCATAGGTTGGAGGATATGTATAGATTATAGAAGGCTGAATGACTTCACTAGAAAAGACCACTTTCCTTTACCATTTGTAGACCAAATGCTTGAGAGATTGTCGGGTCATGAGTACTACTGCTTTCTTGATGGATATTCGGGTTATAACCAAATTGTGGTTGACCCAAAAGATCAAGAAAAGACAGCATTCACCTGCCCCTATGGAATCTTTGCTTACAGGCGCATGCCGTTCAGTTTGTGCAATGCTCCAGCAACCTTTCAAAGGTGTATGCTGGCCATTTTTGGGGACATGGTAGAGAAGTTCATTGAAGTATTCATGGATGACTTCTCTGTGTTTGGAAGTAGCTTTGATACATGCCTCAGCAACCTATCTAAGGTGTTGGTGAGATGTCAGGAGGCTAATCTTGTCCTTAACTGGGAAAAGTTTCATTTTATGGTTAAGGGAGGGATAGTCTATAACACCCCTGATTTCCTGTACTCAAATCCCGATGTGATCGTCATAATTAATAAAAATGCGAATAAATTTTTCGCGTTTGAAAATATTTCCAAGACATCACCATGATCGCATCAAGACCCAAATCACAGAAAACCAAAGAGTGAGATTAAATAACCCTAAGCTGGATCGATAGATAAATTGCCCATAACGGTATACAAAAAATAATAGAGTTTACAGCGGAAGAATGTGTATACCGGGCACACGCCTAGTCCCATATATGACGATATGAGAAAAGGCTAGGCAAAGCATGCAAACATACAAGAGATCCTAACTTATTCCTTCATTCGCAACATACAAATGCATTGCCCAAGATAAATATATATATACATACATATACATCTACATTCGGAAATCTTCTCCCGATTATCTCAATCATCAATGTTTATCACTCAATTTCAATCCTTCTAATACATATCAAACCATCTATTACATTCTACATATATATTCACCATCCACTAATTCAAGGATTATCTTATACATATTCAAAATCTCTAAATCATCTATATTCTCATAACAATTCATTCATTACATAAGAACTCATAAATGATGTCGACCAAGGCACTTCCTCTACCACTATTTACCTTCACCCAAGCTTCAATTAAAATCCGAACTCATCCCATGGCAACCTGCATCACAATGCTAAAAAGGAGACCACATGGGAGAGTGAGTAATACATTCAAAATGACGAATAATATATATATATTGTGATCATGTGTATATGCATACAAACGTCATGTGTGCTTTGCTATCAAATCATCAAATTATCATTCATATATCATCTCATTATTATAATGGGTATACAAGCCTCATGAATCACAATTCATATCATAAATAAGCACAACATATACACAATCACATACATAATCTCTTTGCCACTTATCAACAAAGGCACTCATAATCATTATCATCATTATTTCATTATGGCTTTGCTCAATACCTCCTCGCAAGGGGTTTCTCATCACTCGTGGTCATCCCATCTCAAATGTCATGGTCTTAAGGCTAATGCATATGTCAACTATTTAATGCATATGCAACGGATCCGATTTTCAAATTCAACAATAATCACAATCGCTTAAATTATCATCATCACTCAGGGATACACCCTTCGTGGCACCCCGCAAGGTGATTTATTCAGCAACAATAGGACAACGTCCTCTTCACTCCAGGATATACCCTTCGTGGAACCCCGCAAGGTGATTCGCTTCACAATAATTATCACAATACCATCATCACTCGGGGATACACCCCTCGTGGCACCCCACAAGATGATATATTCAACAATAATTACGATAACATCGTCTTCACTCTAGGATATACCCTTCGTGGTACCTCGCAAGGTGATTCTTTAATAATAATTCAATAACAATAGGAGAACATCCTCTTCACTCCGGGATATACCCTTCGTGGCACCCCGCAAGGTGATATATCCAACAATAGGACAACGTCCTTTTCACTCCGGGATATACCCATCGTGGCACCCCGCAAGGTGATATATTCAACAATAATAGTATATATCAATGCCATGCTATGCCATGAATGCAACAATGTAATAATTCATGTGCCCAATAACCTCGCAAGGATAGCTCACCCTCTCAATTAGGGGTATATTTTAATTTGGCATTTCAATAATCATACATAATCATTTACAAAGCCCCACAAGGCACATCATTCATATAATTGGCATTCAATGGCCATAACCATCATTCATAACAATCCACAAATGGATATCAAAGGGCATAGCAAGCATCATAATATTAAGCCACACATGTGATAACAAGGTATTTTCGGAACATATATATATATATATATATATATATATATATAGCAATCATCATTGCCTCATACACATATAAGTCAATTACTTGTATCAACCACATTATGTTTGCATCATTAGGTAATATTCATCAATGTTATCACACATTCCTTTAGTGGGCTTTCCTCTCATTATTTATCATCATTGTCTTAAAATGTATCTTATAGCCTCTTTATTAAATTCTCATCATCATTCCCTCTTATCCCACTCTTAGTGGTGAAAACATCACAAATAATTTATCTCGAATTCATCAATTTATTTTTATTTCCCCATGGTGGCATATCATCAATAATTACCACATATATATCTCCATAAATATCCCATAATATAAGGGAATGGGGCTCGGCATCAATTATTGAGGGAAATAACGAAAATCCCAAGTTTTTGGGTATCTCGCTCAAGCGAGATTCACCTCCGCTTTAGTGAGATGTGGATAGTTCATTTAACCGCCCCAAGTTTTCCTGAGCGAAAGGGGTCTTAAGTATCAGACCCCAGTCTCGATTGAGCGAAATCCAACCAGTATCAAAGTTCCATGTGGCTCGCTTGAGCGAAGCACCACACACCCAGCCACTCGCTCGGGCGAAAATATTCCAGTAAGGAATCCCACTACATTCGCTTGAGCGAGGCACCCACTCGCTTAAGCGAGATCCGACCAGAGGTCATCTTTCCTATCAATTGGTTTTACTCGGTGAACCTGTTCTAGAACCGATTCCTCCCATTCGGTCCTTCACTTGGCAATTTACATTAAAGCCGACTTATAACTCGATCGGTCATTCACTCGACAATTCACCCTAACACCGACTCAACACCTAATCGGTCATTCACTCAACAATTCATTCCAAATCCAAGTCATCTCAATCAGTCTTTTACTCGGCAACTTCATTCCAAGTCTGAGTCATCTCAATCAGTTTTTCACTCGGCAACTTCACTCCAGACCTAGTCTTTTCTTACTCGGTTTTCCACTCGGTAATTTATTCCAAAAACTGACTTCCTTTCATTTTCACACGAGTGAAGTTATTCCAGAATACTTCTGGACAACACACCATATACCCCAAATCGATGCCATCCCCACTCGGAACTACACCCACGGAGGGACTCCACTCGGAACGAGTCACTTTGAACTCAGAAATTCCCACTTGGAACTCTACTGTTCGGGATATCATACAGGGAGACCCCTCACTCGGAATTATATCCACTCCCTCACTCGGAAGGTCCTGATTCGGACATAGGTCACTTGGAATTTCACTCGAAAATTCACCACAACTTAAATTATTTTCAAAACTCCCATTCGGACAGAACTTGTCCAGGATCTCACCCATTCTCCGTTCACTCATCTCGCTTGGGCGAATACTATCCCCAAGATCCTTCGCTCGGGTGGATTTTGTCCAGTGGCTACCCCTGATTCTATTAACATCCCGCTTGGGCGAAATGGCCATTCACCTGAGTGAATTCGGGCCAGTAGCAAATCCCATTTACTACAACAATCTCGCTCGGGCGAGATTCTCACTCGCTTAAGCGAGTTTTGCAGAATCCCTGCAGGAAATACAAAATTATACACCATCACATATAACATGTGAGGCATATACACCTCGTTCCAAGCACTCTCACTCGGAAGTTCTCATTATAAGTCAAATTTAGACCTATCCAACGTTCTTACACATTATAAAAGGCATATACCACCTGTTCACACACTCATTCTTTTCGATTTGCATTTCAAACATATTATTCATGTTGAATTCAAACTCATCATCATCTTATATACATATATCCATGCCTTACCACAATAAATCCATATATTCTCACACATCATCCTCAATAATCATCAACTTGCCAATTGAATTAATTCAATATATACACATGGCAAGGCAAGCATGAGTATTCATCACATATAACAATCACTATCGAATTTACTCATGCAATTTGAATGTTAACTACTCTCCTACCTCGAGGGAAGTGCCAAAACGATTCCAATGCTCCGAATGCTCCATTGCATCACCCGGAATACAATCTACATACCATATGCAAGTATATTCACGTAATTAATAACCATCATAATTCTAAACACTTGCTAGCTTATCATAAAGCTCAACCCCAAGTCTTAGACTTGCTAAACACCAACATATGCAATTGTGTTAGGCTTCGGGAATTCCTTTCCCAAAGCCAAGATCCTCTAGATCATAAAAGGCCAACTAAACCCAACAACATCACCATCACATTGTTACTCAATATTCAACTTAGCTCTCATATCCTTCAATAACCACAATGGTTTAGAACCTCATCAAGTCACAATCGTTTCACACCAATCCTTCACATTCCACATTCATAACAACATTCATCACTAAACATCACCCATTAACATTCAATTCAACCTTTCAAGCTATACAATATTCATTTCCCTAAATTCTTAGGGCTAGGGTTTTCACCAAAACCCAATAACATTTACCCATGCTCATTAATCACCATCAATAGCCATCTTTCATCATTAATATCATTCTCCAATATCATTAAACCTACATTCTACACACATTTCACACTTTCCCCAATTTATTAAAGTTAGGGTTTCACTAAAAACCCATCAACATCATAAATGCTCATTTATTTTTCACTCATCCAAGTATTAATTCCATGCACCTATAACAACCCACCATTAATGCCATAATAACAACACCCCACCTTAGGGTTTCCATATTAATGCTCTCCCAATAACCCATATGCCATAAATACTCCCCCAAAAACCAAGAACCAAAATCTAAGGCATAAACTTATAAAGAATGGTGAGGAACTTACCTCAACCAAGAGTTAGCCATGAGCTCCCAAGGTAGAGAGAGGGCCATACGAAAATATAAAGAAGAGGGGAGAGAAATTTCCAGCCACAAGCTTCTCCTTCAAGCCTTCATGAAAACGAAAATGGTGGAGGAGAAGAAGATTCCACATGACTTAGGTTTTGGAGAGAAGAGTGGAGAGGAATGAGAAAGAAGAAGGAGAATGAAGAGAAGAGAATAGATAGAAGAAGAGAAAGTGGCGTGAAATATAAGAGAGGGAGATGGGTTTATGTTTTAATATTTGGCTTCACATTAAAATTTCACCGCTTTATAACAAACAGGCTCTCAGTTCGGGCTCAATACATTATCTAAAAATTATTCCGAATATAGATTCGGATTCCCAATAATATTCTTAGCAGCCCTGACCAACGGCATCTCAATCGGAGATACTTTGTCCGACACCCATATTCTCTCCGGGTATAATTTCATCTCACATAAGCTTAATAAATTATAAATATCCATAATAAATCCCAATTTAATCATTCCAATATTTTTGGGACACAAATCCACTCATATACATTTATTTACTATTTATTCTTATCATTTATTCATTTTTATAAAATTCTTGGTGTTACATAGTCCTTGGACACAAAATCTCTGCTGAGGGTATTCAGGTAGATAGAACCAAGATAGATATCATTGAAAAACTTCCTCCTCCAATCAATGTGAAAGGAGTGAGGAGTTTTCTAGGATGTGCTGGCTTTTACAGGAGATTTATAAAAGATTTTTTGAAAATAGCTAAGCCTTTGACTGATTTGCTTGTGAAAGATCATGTTTTTGTGTTTAATGAAAACTGTGTCAAGGCTTTTGAAAATTTGAAATAGAGATTGACTTCAGCTCCGATCCTTGCAGCACCTGATTGGTCTTTACCATTCGAATTAATGTGTGATGCAAGTGATTTTGCATCGGAGCTGTGCTGGGTCAGAAGAAAGAAAAATTAACTCATGTGATTTATTATGCTAGCAATGTTTTGAATGAGAATCAAATAAATTACACCACGACTGAAAAAGAAATGCTTGCTGTGGTGTATGCATTTGATAAATTTAGAGCTTACTTGATTGGTGCTAAGGTCATTGTGTATACAGATCATTCGGTAATCAAGTACTTGCTAGCTAAAAAAGAATCTAAGCCAAGGTTAATCAGGTGGGTTCTTTTACTGTAGGAGTTTGACTTAGAAATAAAAGACAAAAAGGGAGTAGAAAACTCAGTTGCTGATCAACTGTCTCGTCTGGAAGATGAGTCGGATTCTGCTTTAATTAAAAAAGAATTTCCAGATGAGAGGTTGATGGCAATTATCACCGGGCCATGGTATGCTGATATGGCCAACTTTAAAAGTGCCTCAGTGTTACCTGAAGGCTGGACATCCCAAATGAAGAAAAAATTCTTTCATGATAGTAAAACCTTTCTTTGGGATGATCCATTTCTTTATAAGATAGGAGTAGATAGAGTGATCAGGAGATGTGTGCCTGAATCCGAGCAGGAAAGGCTCTTGTGGCATTGCCATGACTCCTATTATGGAGGACACCATGGTGCCTCCAGAACAGCAGCAAAAGTTTTATAGAGTGGCTTTATTGGCCGACCATTTTTTAGGATGCTAAAACGTATGTTCAAAGGTGTGATAAGTGTCAAAGAAGTGGAGGTCTCTCTGCTAAAGCTGGCATGCCTTTGACAAACATTTTAGTTGTGGAATTATTTGATGTTTGGGGTATCGACTTCATGGGACCATTTCCAAAGTCGTTCTCCAATGAATACATCCTTGTTACTGTGGATTATATCTCCAAGTGGGTGGAGGCAATCCCTACTAGAACCAATGATGCACATGTGGTGCTTAGGTTCGTAAAGAAGAACATTTTTTCTAGATTTGGAGTTCTGAGAGTCCTCATTAGTGATGGGGGATCATATTTCTGTAATAAAATCATGGAAAAAGCCCTGAGACACTATGAGGTATTGCATAAGATATCTACTCCATACCATCCACAAACTTGTGGACAAGTTGAGCTTTCAAATAGAGAAATTAAAAGAATTTTAGAGAAAGTGGTAGGGAAGTCTAGGAAAGATTGGTCGGTTAGATTGAATGATGCATTGTGGGCCTATAGGACAGCATTTAAAACTCCGATTGGCATGTCCCCGTATCAGTTAGTTTATGGTAAGGCTTGCCATCTCCTTGTGGAGTTAGAACATAAAGCATGGTGGGCCACAAAGCTGTTAAATATGGATTTCGACCAATCTCAGGAGGAAAGAGTCCTAAAACTCAATGAACTTGAGGAGTTCCGACTCAATGCTTATCAGAGTGCCTCCATTTATAAAGAGAAAACTAAGAGGTGGCATGATAAGTGGATAAATAAAAAAGAGTTTCAAAAGGATGATAAAGTCTTGTTATTCAATTCCTGATTGAGACTTTTTCCCGGAAAGCTTAGATCTAAGTGGTCGGGACCTTTTATTGTGAATGAGGTCTTTCCTCATGGTGCAATTGAATTGAAAGACCCGACCACCAAGAGAACTTTTAAGGTGAATGGCCAAAGACTCAAATTCTACTTTAGAGGAGAGTTTGACAGGCAGAAAACCTCCATACTACTGCAGGCATCCTCTTAGATGCCAGAAGGTCAAGCTAGTGACCTTAAAGAAGCGCTATAGGGAGGCAGCCCTGCATTCTGAGTGTTACATTTTGTGTTTTTGTGTTGGATTTAATAAAAAGAAAACTAAAAATGTTTATGAATAAAGTGTAAATAAATTAGAATTAGAATCAGGTACTTGGATCGCCTGAGTGAATCCATTTGTGTTGTCTCGATTAAGAGCTTAATGGTGTCTGATTCTATTTCTTCCATTCCGCTTAAGCGAAACACTGTGAGCTTAAACGAGAAGCTTCTGTTGTTTCACGCTTAAGCGAAAGCTTAATGAGCCTGAGCGAGAGTGGCATAGTCGGGCCACTGACACTCACTCTTAACTCCTTTCCAACCAGAAACTCTTCTTTCCCCTAAAAAAAAAGGGACTTTAATAAATGATTTCCGATCGTTGATATAATGAACGGGTCAGATGATGAAGGGTGACTTGTTCCAGTCGGCCTTTTATCACTCGGTCTCTCATTTCATTCACTCGGTCCTTCATTTGATCTTCCACTCGTCTCTCCCTCTCAGTCTCTCTTGCACTTATGTTTCATTCACTCGATTCCCTTACTCCTCACTTAATTTTTCAGTTCCCTCGTCCGACCCCTTTCTCATTCGTTCTTCCACTCAGTATCGTTTTCATTTGTTCCCTCATGCACTCTCATTCTTTCCTCTCATCCACTTTATCCACTCAATATCCCTTCTACTCGTTCTTTCATCCACTCTTTCACTCTTCTAATCATCAGTTATTTCACTCGTTTAGTCATCCACTCGTCTTTCCATTCACTCGGCCCTACATTCACTTACTTTCTCCCACTCGTTTTTCTGTTCACTCGTCTCTCTCTGCAGTCGTGCACTATCTTTCACTTCATTCGTTCATTTTTCATTTGATATTATCCACTCTTCCTTCACTCACTCAATATCCTTTTCATTCGTTGTTTCATTCACTCGTTCTTTCAATCTACCTAATTTCTATTTTGTTCCTTCACCCATTTCTCCATAATTTTCTCAGTCACTCGATTTCATCCACTCAGTGTTTCCATTACTCGGTCTTTCATTGTTCAGTCTCTCTTACGATTCTGTCATTCTTCCATTCCTCGCCCGATCCCTTTCTCGATTTTATCCACTCGGTATCTCGTTCATTCGTTTTCTCCTGCAGTCTCCTTTTCATTTACTTAGTTTCTCACTAGATCATTTGTCAATTATCCATTTGTTCTTCCACTCGTTCTTGCATTTACTCGTCTCCTTCATCCGATCGGTATATCTTTCACTCATCTCATTTACTCGGAATCTTTTTCATTCGTTCTTCTATTCGTTCATTCATCCATTCGTTCTTTTTCATCCATCCTCATTTTCACTCGTCGTCTTCTTCCACTCGGTCACTCTTTCGCTATTTCGTTCCTCACCTGTCACCCAGTCTTTCATTCCCGTACCCTATCTCTTTTTCATTCGTTCTTCCACTCGTTATTTCATTCACTCAGTCTTTCTCTCACTTTTCCGTTCGTCTTTCATTGACACGGGTCTTCCATTTACTTGGCCCTCTCTGCACTCATTGTTTTGTTTTCTCATCCATTCGTCTTTCACTCTCTCGGTATCTCTTTCTAAATTTTTCTCGGTCTCTCATCTACTCGGTATGTTAGCTTTAGTGAGAGTGCCATACTGATAATACTCGATGCTATTTGTGTGACGCTTGAGCGGGGTATGACAAGCTTGAGCGAATACCATACCTGATGCTTTATTTGTGATTTAAATTGGGCGTTGGCACGCCAATAGTTCAACGTACTTACGCGTATTTCAGGTAGTGGGTTCAACATTATAAAAACCCTCAGTGTACAAACCCTAAACTCCTATGCTGAAACTTGGGTTGTTGAAGAGGAAAAGGCACACCTTCTAGTTCCTGAGAAAGGTACCATCTTTTTATTTAATTCTTTCAATTCTAAGTTACATAGTTAATATTTTACTGTTCATTGTTAAAATTCTTCCATTGTTCATAGCCATGCGTCTTAAATTTTTCGGTTTGCTATGATTGTTTTGGTTTTCTATACTTGTTTTCATTTAGGTTGTTTACCATCATTTTTTATTATTCACAATGAAAAGAAGATCACAAAGACTTTTGTAGAAACCTAGACAAAATTTTACAGAGAGAAATGTGAAGAAAAACTAAAAAGATAAAGAAAAGGGGTGGTGACGATTAGTATTTCTGATTCTCCACTACCTGAACCAAGTCAAAGTCAAGTTGAGAGGAATGAATCTCCTTCGGCTGAGAGGAATGAATCTCCAGCAGTTGAAAGCTTTGATGGGCATAGGTTTAGAGATGCTAAGGCTGCCCAAGAATATAAGAAAAAGTTCAAAACCAGGGGAGTGATCAGGGACAGAGCTCTGGTCCTTGATGGTGAAAAATGTGCTGATGCTGATGTATAAGCTACGATGATTCAAAGGGGATGGCAGTTCTTCAATGAAAATTTGGGCAATGGCTACCAGGAGATCAACCGAGAGTTTTATGCCAACTTGAGGGCTCACTCAATAGAGGCTGAATTTCCTTTCTCTTCTTTCTTGAGAGGAGTAACCATTCCCTTAACTAGTAATCTTCTGAGCGAGCTTTTGAAAGTCCCCATTCTGGAGGAAGAAGCATGTCAATACACATGGAAGGTAGTTATGTTTCATCAGGCTGAGAATAAAGAGTTGAGGAAAGAAATATTGGAAGAATGCTGTGAAAAGGGCCCTGCCTACCTGACACGGACTAATGGTCTACCAAAAAGTGTCAGTAAGAATTGTCTGAACCATCTTTCTCTGCTGTGGTGCCACTATCTCTTAGCGTCCAAGGCAATCTCAATCAACAGGAACAGGTCCTTCTTCTGATGTTTCTATGATATTGTAGGAATTGCAGGTCATGAAGAGGATGCAGCTTGGAATTTATGATCTGGTCTTGAACCATGATCTTATGCTCAAAAAGATTGCCACCAGATTGAATATGGACCACACGGAAGAAATGGGGGTCCCACCTGACAGAGACTCATGGTTGGCCTCCATTGGATTCACCATTCCCCCTCATGACACGCCCTTGGCAACTGAATTTCCACCCTCCCCTGAGCAAAATGATGATGTGTCCATGCATGAAGAAGAGGACGACTGATATTTTATTCTCTATGATAAATGCTTTTTAATATAATAAATAAGATCTAGTTTGCTTAGGATTTTAGTCATTGTCCACTGTATTTCCTTTATTTATTACGATTTTTGCTCTCTTTCCACTCTATTCTACTTGGGTATGTTATTTTGCAGGAATTAAGGTAATAAAGGGTCAAAAACAAGAGAAAAACGACCATAAAATGATAAAGAAACAAGAAGAACAAGCCCAAAGTGGAAAGAACTCTCTTTTTAAAGCTGAAATTTGACTCAGAAAGCAAAAATCCGACTCAGAGCACTGAAATCCGACTCAAAATGGCTAAATCCGAGTGAGATAACTCAGAAATGACCAAATCCGAGTGGAAGGACTCAGAATAGAGCATTGCCGAGTGGAATACTGCACTGCTGGAGGAAAATCCGAGTGAAATGTTCCATGACAAAGACATTTCGAGTGATAAATAGCTGACTGGAGTGAAGGACCAATGCTGAAATGGAATAAGTCTCGGTTAAAGGTGATTCCGAGTGGAAACTCCCCGACTGCATCCATTCCGAGTGAAAAAAGGAGACTGACCTCTAATAAAAATGTCCAAAGCTATTTTCCGAGTGAAAAAGCTTGCTGATTGAAGTGAATCCGAGTGGGAGCTTTCTGATTGTAACTAATCCGAGTAGAAGAGGCCACTGAAATGAATAAATGCTGATAAGGAGAATCCGAGTAGTTTCATTCGGAGAACAAGGCATTTCCGAGTGGTGTCTTAATCGGACAAGGAAAAATCTGACCAGAAATGAATCACACTCGGGCAGACTCTCAAGTTTCACACTGAGCCCGAGTGAGAAGTCTACAAGGAAAGGAATTCCGAGTGAGTTGGGTCAGAAAAATACATTTCCGAGCAAAGCAAAGCTCGGACATAAGAAGAAATTCAATCAGTCAAATTCCAACTCTTCAAGTGCAAGTTCCTGAGTAAAAGAGAAGGCCATTCCGAGTGAATTGATTGACGACTGAAGGCCATTCTGAGTAAAAAGCATGAAGGCCGACTGAAGAATTCCAATGCAAAATCCAAGCAGAGTTTTAACCGAGTGGTTCAGATTACAGCCGAGTGAAAATGATTGAGAACCGATTGAATAAATTCTGATTCCGAGTGAGTCTTCAATCAGTGCCGAATGAACTTCATGAATTTAAGCCAAGTGAATGGATTCAATCAATTCCGAGTAAGTCACTTTGCCCGTCCAACTCTCAAACACCGAGTGAAACAAGACCTCTCGCTTGAGCGAACCTTTCTCCGCTTGAGCGAGACGGTCTCCTTCAACAAACACTCAACCAAACACCGACCCAATTCTTCATGCAACACCGGATCACTACCTCCATCAACTCCGCCTCCTTCTACTTTCCTTCAAGTCACAACACCGTCCCTTCTCCTTTCAAAACCGACCTACACTCCACAAACTCCAAACATCGGATCACTCTCTACACCGTCCTCAATCCAGAAATCCGACCCATATTCCTCTCTTCTATCCGCTGTCCCCTCCTAATCCATACCACACACCGTCCCACCTTTCCTTTCCATCCATACCGCCCAGACTCTTCTCCTTTCTATCCACACCGCCCATACTCCTTTCCTTTCCCTCACTCTCAACACCGCCCAACCGTCCTCTCCTTTCCAATACTCCACACCGCCCAACAATCCTCTACAACACCAACACTGCCCAACCGTTCTCACCTCAACACACCACCCAACCATCCTCATTTCCCAACACCGTCTCCCTTTCTTCTTCTAATACATGATACCGCCCAGCAACTCCTCTCCACGCTGTCCAGTTCACTCCCTATACCGTCCAGCAAGCTTTCACTCAGATTTAGGGGAAAATAACGTTTTTCTACTCTGAATTTCATCATTCTGCACCAATCTTCACTAAAATCCAAGCACCGAATTATTGGATATATTAAAATATGCAAATTGGAAACAAGTTGGCACAGCTGGAATTCACATGCATCGAAAGTTTCTTCCACTTGCAAATTGAACGCGTTTTCATTGCTGGAATCCTCAATCCATTTGCCTATAAAAGTAGCAACAACCCATCAGCAAACAACAACTTCTTCCCAGTCAAAAATCACTCAAGCTTCATTTCTTCATTCTTTTTTCTCTCTTTTTCTCTTAGTTCTATTCTTTTCTATTTTTTCTTTCTCTGTCCGTTTTTCTTCTCTTTCTTTTTATTTTCTTTTCTTTCTTTTATTTTGTAAGAGTGTGAGGGCTGTAAAAGTGAGATTTTAAATTTGTAATTGGTGGAGAAATTATTTCAACAAGGAATTACAATGGTAAATTATTCTGAGCTTTTGGAGAAACCCGTAAGTCTTTATTTTTACCATGTCTTGTATGTTTTATTTTTCCATTATTTACATGAATTTAAAATATTTCATGAGTAGCTAAATTAATTATCTTGGGATAAAGGGGGTATGATAATATTTTATTTTAATGTTATTTTGACTTGGAATTAAATAAATTTCTGTTTTCTATTTAGTTCAATTATGCTTAATGCTTTTAGTAATTCCTAACAAGAACCTAAATGATAAAACTGTATACTTACGGGTATATTAGTAAGTTTAGGTAATAAATAGAGTCGAGAGATTTATTTTTACCGGAAAGCTTTGAACTAAACCTAAGATTTTTGAAATGCTTTTTGTGACCTCGGTAAAACCGTGAAAGTAATCAAAATTCTTTTGAGGAAATAAAAGGGATTTTCATAAAACGATAATGGGCCTTTCTGAGGATTAAGCAGCGCTTTCCATAGGTTAGGTACATTAATAGGATTCAGAGAGGAACACATTAATTAGCTTTTGGAAAATTCGCCTTGGAAAACTTAATTCGATTCTTATTTATGAAAAGTTAAAATTCATTAAATATAAAATAGAGTCTTAATCTCCCAAAATCCAAGATACTCTCAACTCTGATTTTTTTTTAGTGTCAAGTAAATTTTATTTTTATATTTATTCATATTCTGTGCAACTTTAATTTGTGCTTTATTTTATAAAAATCTTAAAAATTAATTGTGTGGATAATTAAATTTCAATATGCTGGTACTTTGAACACAGTCCCTGTGGAGAACGATAATCTTTTATATTACGCGACATAACCCGTGCGCTTGCGGGCCCTGTCAAGTTTTTGGCGCCGTTGCCGGGGACTGTTGTCCATCAAATATCGGCAATATTGAAATTCGATTAGATCATACTTGTTAATATTTTTATTGTTATTTTTATTTTTATTTTCTTTGTAATTTTGTATTTTGTTCTATATTCTGTGTATCTGTTTTATTTTTGTAATTGTTTGTTTTATTTGTCATTTATTTTCTATTTATGCGACGAAGCCGTAGTGTCGATCTAAACTTAGGATTTGACCCTGAGATAGAACGTACCCTTAGAGCTTTGAGAAAACAACAAAAAGAACAAAAAGAACAAAAAGAAAAACAAATGGCAGACCAATACAGACCCTTAAGAGATTTTGCCACTCCAAGCACTAATAGGAGAGGATCTAGCATCCTTAGACCCACAGTGGAGGCTAACAATTTTGAATTGAAGCCTTCACTACTCTCAATGGTTCAACAGAACCAATTCGGGGGTTTACCCTCTGAAGATCCAAACCTTCACCTTCAAATCTTTCTTGAATACTGTGACACCCTGAAGATGAACGGAGCCACCAATGATGCCATTCGCTTAAGACTTTTCCCTTTCTCCTTAAGAGATAAAGCAAGGGCGTGGTTATACTCTCTTCCTGAAGGATCCATCACGACTTGGGAACAATTGTCCAGCGCTTTTATCAATAAATGGTACCCAAGGAACAAGACTGATGTTCTGAGAAAACAAATCATCAATTTTTCACAAAAAGATGATGAATCCTTGTATGAAGCCTGGGAAAGATACAGGGAGTTGCTAAGAGAATGTCCTCACCATGGGATAGAAAGGTGGTTGACGATCCATATTTTCTATAATGGACTAACTTCCACACAAAAGATTTCTTTAGATGCTGCAGCTGGAGGAGCCTTCATGAGTAAAAATGTTGATGAAGCTGAGAACCTGATCGAGGAAATAGCTCAAAACACTCACCAATGGAACTCTGAGAGAGGATTACCTTCTAAAACACCAGGTAAGTACTCTATTGATGCTCTTTCCCTACTTTCTGCCAAAGTTGAAGCATTAACATTAAAACTTGATAAAATAGGGTCAACAGGTGCTACTAATATTGTTTGTGAAGTTTGTGGTGTTTCAGGACACGGAGCTACAAACTGCCATTTAGCAATGACCCCTAATCAAGAACAAGAAATGCATCAGGTGGACGCTATTGGAAACTATGGTGGAAACTATCAAGGTAACTACAGACCTCCACAAGGTCCACCTGGCTTCCAAAATAGGCCACCTCAATTCCAAAGTAACTACAAACCTCAACAAGGAACCTATATTCCACAAAAATCAAAGCTAGAATCCTTGATGGAGACATTTGTAGCTACTCAACTTAAACAAAATGATGAATTCTCTGATGCAATAAAAAACTTGGCTTCAAAAGTGGACTCTCTTGCCACTCACAACAAAATACTGGAAAATCAAATTGCCCAACAAGCCTCCTATTCTCAAAGAGCACCGGGAACATTTCCTGGGAAACCAGAGGCTGGACCATCTAACTAAACCATGGCTGTCACTCTTAGGAGTGGTACTCAATATGATGGGCCAGTTGACAAGACAGCAAAGGAGGAAAGGAAAGTCAATGAATCTTCATCTCATCCAGTAATTAAAGAAGAAAAACCACAAGAAAAGAAGGAGGAGGTTAAGCCATATCAACCTCCCATTCCATTTCCTCAGCGCTTAGCCAAAGCAAAGTTGGACAAACAATTTGGTAAGTTCCTTGATGTTTTAAAGAAATTGTATATTAATATTCCTTTTACAGATGCTTTGCAGCAAATGCCTACATATGCAAAGTTCTTGAAGGACATTCTGTCCAATAAAAGAAGACTGGAGGAAGATGGTACAGTCGCACTTACTGAAGAGTGCAGTGCTCTAATTCAAAAGAAACTTCCACCCAAGCTCCAAGATCCAGGTAGTTTCTCTATTCCTTGCATGATTGGTGACATGAATATAGATAAAGCATTGTGTGATTTAGGAGCGAGTGTGAGTTTAATGCCATTATCTGTTGCCGAAAAGTTAGGATTGGGTGAACTAAAACCTACTAGGATGTCTTTACAATTGGCTGATAGATCTGTAAAATATCCTGTAGGAATTTTAGAGGATGTTCCTATTAAGATAGGAAAATTTTTTATACCTGCTGACTTTGTTGTGCTTGAAATGGACGAAGATTCTTTGATTCCTATTATTTTAGGCAGACCATTTTTAGCAGCTGCAGGTGCTGTGATTGATGTCAAGAATGGTAAGTTGTCTCTAACTGTTGGAGACCAAAAGGTTGATTTCAACTTGAAAAATGTTTTAGAAAAACCTTATAATGATGTTTGCTGTACTGTGGATTTTGTCGAACAAGTGGTAAAGGAAGCAACCTTTCCTAATGACCCACTTGAAACTATTTTCATGATTGAACCGATAGAAACATCTGATTGCTCTGAGGCCCCACATGATACTGAGGTCATGTGTGACAAAGTGGTAAGCCCCAATATGGAATTAAAACCTTTACCAGCTTCATTAAGGTATGAATTTCTTGGTCCTAATTCCACATATCCTGTGATTATCAATGCTGAATTGAACCCATCTGAAACTGAAAAACTTTTGAAACAACTTAGGTTGTATAGAAAGGTAATAGGTTATACAATGGATGATATCAAAGGGATTAGCCCTTCTCTTTGTATGCACAGGATTACTGTAGAAGATGAAAGTAGGCCCACAATAGAACCACTTAGGAGATTAAATCCTAAAATGCAAGAAGTGGTTAAAAAGGAAATTTTGAAATTGCTTGATGCTGGAATCATATATCCTGTTGATAGTAGTAAATGGGTAAGTCCTATCCATGTGGTGCCTAAAAAGGGGGGAATAACTGTGATTGAAAATGATAAACATAACTTGATTCCTACTAGGATTGTCTCTGGTTGGCGCATGTGCATTGATTATAGGAAGTTAAATAGCACCACGAAAAAAGATCATTTTCCCCTCCCTTTTATTGATCAGATGCTTGAAAGACTTGCGAAACACTCTTATTTCTGTTATTTGGATGGGTATTCAGGTTTTCATCAAATTCCCATTCATCCATCTGATCAAGAAAAGACTACCTTCACTTGCCCTTATGGGACTTATGCTTACAGATGTATGCCTTTTGGTTTATGTAATGCACCTGCGACTTTTCAAAGGTGTATGCAAGAAATTTTTTCTGATCTTATTGAAAATGTGATGGAAGTCTTTATGGATGATTTTTCAGTGCATGGTTTGGATTTTGATAATTGCTTAACAAATTTATGCCAAGTCTTGCAGCGTTGTGAAGAAACCAATTTGGTTCTAAATTGGGAAAAATGTCATTTCATGGTAAGAGAAGGCATAGTTCTTGGACACCTGGTGTCTGAGAGAGGTATAGAAGTTGATAAGGCTAAAGTGGAAGTAATTGAAAAATTACCTCCACCTACAAATGTGAAAGGTATTCAGAGTTTTCTTGGACATGCAGGGTTTTACCGTAGGTTCATTAAAGATTTCTCCAAGATCACAAAGCCTCTTACAACTCTTCTGGGTAAGGATGTGCCTTTCAATTTTGATTCATCTTGTATGGAAGCTTTTTGCAGGATTAAGCAAGCTCTAATCTCTGCCCCCATCGTACAACCACCTGATTGGAAACTCCCATTTGAGCTAATGTGCGATGCGAGTGATTACGCAGTGGGGGCTGTGTTAGGGCAAAGAAAGGATAAAAAGCTCCATGTAATTCATTATGCCAGCCGGACGCTAGATGATGCTCAGGTAAATTATGCCACAACTGAAAAAGAACTGTTAGCTATTGTCTTTGCTTTTGATAAATTTAGGTCTTATTTGGTAGGATCACATGTTACTGTTTACACTGACCACTCTGCCATTAAGTATCTATTGAATAAAAAGGAAGCAAAGCCTAGATTAATTAGGTGGATTCTAATATTGCAAGAATTTGACTTGGAAATTAAGGACAAGAAGGGTACCGAGAACTTGGTCGCTGACCACCTATCTAGGTTGACATCTGAAAAAGAAGAAACAGATAATATTCCCATCAATGAATCTTTTCCAGATGAACAACTCTTGAACCTTAGTATCCAACGTGTTCCTTGGTATGCTGATTTTGTAAATTTTCTTGCATGTGGTATCTTACCTCCTGATCTTAGCTTTCAGCAAAGGAAAAAGTTTTATGCAGATGTCAAGCATTATTATTGGGATGAACCACTCCTTTTCAAGCAATGTGCAGATGGTATGATTCGGAGATGTGTTTCACAAGATGATGTCCATGCTATCTTGGATCATTGCCATTCTCTTTCCTGTGGAGGGCACATGAGCACCTCCAAGACAGCTGCTAAAATATTGCAAGCTGGGTTCTATTGGCCAAATATTTTTAAGGATGTACGTAAGTATGTTCTAACTTGTGATGCTTGCCAGAGAACAGGTAACATTGGTAAGAGACAAGAAATGCCATTGAATACAATTTTAGAAGTTGAATTGTTTGATGTATGGGGTGTTGATTTTATGGGTCCCTTTCCCTCTTCTTTTGGAAATCAGTTCATATTAGTGGCAGTTGACTATGTGTCAAAATGGGTGGAAGCCATTGCTTCACCTCATTCTGATGCTAAGACTGTTATTAAACTTTTCAAGAAAATAATATTTCCAAGGTTTGGGGTCCCAAAATGTGTTATAAGTGATGGAGGGTCTCATTTTATTGAGAAAACTTTTCAGACCCTTCTAAAGAAATATGGAGTTAAGCATAAGGTTACTACACCTTATCACCCACAAACTAGTGGACAAGTTGAGGTATCCAATCGGGAAATTAAAAATATTCTTCAAAAAGTGGTGAATACATCACGTAAGGATTGGTCTATTAAGTTAGATGATTCCTTATGGGTGTATCGGACCGCATACAAAACTCCCATTGGAACCACACCTTTTAAGCTAGTATATGGGAAGCCCTGTCATTTACCTGTTGAGCTAGAATATAAATCTTTTTGGGCTGTTAAAACTCTTAACTTTGATCATAAGGCTGCAGGTGAACAAAGATTATTAGAATTAAATGAGCTTGAAGAACTCCGTCTAGATGCATACGAAAATGCCAGAATTTATAAAGAAAAAACCAAACAATGGCATGATCGTCACATCCAACGGAGAACATTTAATCCAGGTGATATGGTTTTATTGTTTAATTCCAGACTGAAGCTTTTTCCAGGTAAACTGAGATCCCGATGGTCGGGACCATTCAAGGTGACAAAAGTCTTTCCCTTTGGAGCTGTCGAACTATGGAGCGAGAAAGCTGGTACATTTAGGGTAAATAGACAGAGAGTAAAGCATTACTTCACCGGTCAACCAATACAACAAGCAAGTGACTTGGACTTGTTTGATGCTCCTGATGAGTAAATCCAAACGGTGAGAAGTCCGGCTGAAGACTTAAAACTTAGCACTGATAGGGAGGTAACCCTATAAAAAGTTGTTGTTTTATTTTAAGCTTTTATTTTTATAAAAAAAAAAAAACCAACTATGTCAGATGCTGGTTTGGGGTTATTACAGGTAAGTTTTCTTATTCTTTTATCATCCATTTTAACATTGAGGACAATGTCAAATTCTGGTTTGGGGTGGTAGGTAAGAAAACTTAACTGTTTTGTTTACGTTGTGTGATTGTTATTTTATTTTGCATGTGTTTTCCTTGCTTTGTTTATAATCTTGTAATTTACCATGATTGCATGATAAATTTACTTTGAACACAAGGCTAAAGTATCTAAGGATCCCAAAATTTTGAGTAAAATTTTCAAAATTTGATTGTTTAAATGTCAAATAAATGCTTAAATGAACCTTATGTGATTAAAATTTTCTTTGAAAAAGACTTTCCATGGTTAGACTTAAGCCAAAATGGGTTATCTATCAAATAAATTTTCAAAACCCATATTTTCTTGATTGAGTGAATCTTATAGTCATTAATATTCTAGAACTCGTTTTTCAACCGATTCAAAATGGTTTTTGATTATATGTCTTAGGATGAAAAAGGCACAATTAGGTCTTATTCTTAAGCCTCAGAATTTTGTATAATTTGACCCCTAGTTGTCCCTTTTGAGCCTGAAAGTGAAAATTTTTCTTTGAAACCTTTCATTGACTAATATTCTCTATAATGGTGAAAAAGTTGGAAATTTAGTGGAGCAAAGAAATAAAAAAGGACTTAAGAAAAATATGGTATTAGATGCAAAGAAAAGCAAGAAAAAGAAAAAGAAAATCAAAAGGATGATATTGAATGAATTCCAAAAAGTCCATAAAAGTTCAAAAATTTGCTCTGTTAAATTTATAATGGTGATTTGAATCATTCATGACTATTAAAGCCCTTTTGTATTCCATTTTTCCTGAAATTCCTACCTTGACAATACAACCCAAGGCCACATTACAACCTTTGAAAGACCTTTAGACTTTGACATATTTTCTATTTAAACTGTGGAGTTTCTGGTTTATTAACAAGCTTATGGTAATATTTTTTGACTATGATGATTTGAGAGAAACACAAACCTTGAAAAAACTTGAGTGAAAATTGTGAGAAGAGTATCTCAAGTCTTGACATTGAAAATTGATTCACATAAGAAAAATAAAACTGGCATTTGAATAAATCTGTTTATCTATTTTGGATTCCTTAGTCTATTAAGCTTAGTGTTTTCTGTATTTTATCTTGTGAATATGGTGATTGCTTGAGGACAAGCAATGTTTTGGTTTGGGGTATTTTGATAAATGCTTTTTAATATAATAAATAAGATCTAGTTTGCTTAGGATTTTAGTCATTGTCCACTGTATTTCCTTTATTTATTGCGATTTTTGCTCTCTTTCCACACTATTCTACTTGGGTATGTTATTTTGCAGGAATTAAGGTAATAAAGGGTCAAAAACAAGAGAAAAACGACCATAAAATGATAAAGAAACAAGAAGAACAAGCCCAAAGTGGAAAGAACTCTCTTTTTAAAGCTGAAATTCGACTCAGAAAGCAAAAATCCGACTCAGAGCACTGAAATCCGACTCAAAATGGCCAAATCCGAGTGAGATAACTCAGAAATGACCAAATCCGAGTGGAAGGACTCAAAATAGAGCATTGCCGAGTGGAATACTGCACTGCTGGAGGAAAATCCGAGTGAAATGTTCCATGACAAAGACATTCCGAGTGATAAATAGCTGACTGGAGTGAAGGACCAATGCTGAAATGGAATAAGTCTCGGTTAAAGGTGATTCCGAGTGGAAACTCCCCGACTGCATCCATTCCGAGTGAAAAAAGGAGACTGACCTCCAATAAAAATGTCCAAAGCTATTTTCCGAGTGAAAAAGCTTGCTGATTGAAGTGAATCCGAGTGGGAGCTTTCTGATTGCAACTAATCCGAGTAGAAGAGGCCACTGAAATGAATAAATGCTGATAAGGGGAATCCGAGTAGTTTCATTCGGAGAACAAGGCATTTCCGAGTGGTGTCTTAATTGGACAAGGAAAAATCTGACCAGAAATGAATCACACTCGGGCAGACTCTCAAGTTTCACACTGAGCCCGAGTGAGAAGTCTCCAAGGAAAGGAATTCCGAGTGAGTTGGGTCAGAAAAATGCATTTCCGAGCAAAGCAAAGCTCGGACATAAGAAGAAATTCAATCAGTCAAATTCCAACTCTTCAAGTACAAGTTCCTGAGTAAAAGAGAAGGCCATTCCGAGTGAATTGATTGACGACTGAAGGCCATTCTGAGTAAAAAGCATGAAGGCCGACTGAAGAATTCCAATGCAAAATCCGAGCAGAGTTTTAACCGAGTGGTTCAGATTACAGCCGAGTGAAAATGATTGAGAACCGATTGAATAAATTCTGATTCCGAGTGAGTCTTCAATCAGTGCCGAATGAAATTCATGAATTTAAGCCGAATGAATGGATTCAATCAATTCCGAGTAAGTCACTTTGCCCGTCCAACTCTCAAACACCGAGTGAAACAAGACCTCTCGCTTGAGCGAACCTTTCTCCGCTTGAGCGAGATGGTCTCCTTCAACAAACACTCAACCAAACACCGACCCAATTCTTCATGCAACACCGGATCACTACCTCCATCAACTCCGCCTTCCTTCTACTTTCCTTCAAGTCACAACACCGTCCCTTCTCCTTTCAAAACCGACCTACACTCCACAAACTCCAAACATCGGATCACTCTCTACACCGTCCTCAATCCAGAAATTCGACCCATATTCCTCTCTTCTATCCGCTGTCCCCTCCTAATCCATACTACACACTGTCCCACCTTTCCTTTCCATCCATACCGCCCAGACTCTTCTCCTTTCTATCCACACCGCCCATACTCCTTTCCTTTCCCTCACTCTCAACACCGCCCAACCGTCCTCTCCTTTCCAATACTCCACACCGCCCAACAATCCTCTACAACACCAACACTGCCCAACCGTTCTCACCTCAACACACCGCCCAACCATCCTCATTTCCCAACACCGTCTCCCTTTCTTCTTCTAATACATGATACCGCCCAACAACTCCTCTCCACGCTGTCCAGTTCACTCCCTATACCGTCCAGCAAGCTTTCACTCAGATTTGTGGGAAAATAACGTTTTTCTACTCTGAATTTCATCATTCTGCACCAATCTTCACTAAAATCCAAGCACCGAATTATTGGATATATTAAAATATGCAAATTGGAAACAAGTTGGCACAGCTGGAATTCACATGCACCGAAAGTTTCTTCCACTTGCAAATTGAACGCGTTTTCATTGCTGGAATCCTCAATCCATTTGCCTATAAAAGCAGCAGCAACCCATCAGCAAACAACAACTTCTTCCCAGTCAAAAATCACTCAAGCTTCATTTCTTCGTTCTTTTTTCTCTCTTTTTCTCTTAGTTCTATTCTTTTCTATTTTTTCTTTCTCTGTCCGTTTTTCTTCTCTTTCTTTTTATTTTCTTTTCTTTCTTTTATTTTGTAAGAGTGTGAGGGCTGTAAAAGTGAGATTTTAAATTTGTAATTGGTGGAGAAATTATTTCAACAAGGAATTACAATGGTAAATTATTCTGAGCTTTTGGAGAAACCCGTAAGTCTTTATTTTTACCATGTCTTATATGTTTTATTTTTCCATTATTTACATGAATTTAAATTATTTCATGAGTAGCTAAATTAATTATCTTGGGATAAAGGGGGTATGATAATATTTTATTTTAATGTTATTTTGACTTGGAATTAAATAAATTTCTGTTTTCTATTTAGTTCAATTATGCTTAATGCTTTTAGTAATTCCTAACAAGAACCTAAATGATAAAACTGTATACTTATGGGTATATTAGTAAGTTTAGGTAATAAATAGAATCGAGAGATTTATTTTTACCGGAAAGCTTTGAACTAAACCTAAGATTTTTGAAATGCTTTTTGTGACCTCGGTAAAACCGTGAAAGTAATCAAAATTCTTTTGAGGAAATAAAAGGGATTTTCATAAAACGATAATGGGCCTTTCTGAGGATTAAGCAGCGCTTTCCATAGGTTAGGTACATTAATAGGATTCCGAGAGGAACACATTAATTAGCTTTTGGAAAATTCGCCTTGGAAAACTTAATTCGATTCTTATTTATGAAAAGTTAAAATTCATTAAATATAAAATAGAGTCTTAATCCCCCAAAATCCCAAGATACTCTCAACTCTGATTTTTTTTTAGTGTAAAGTAAATTTTATTTTTATATTTATTCATATTCTGTGCAACTTTAATTTGTGCTTTATTTTATAAAAATCTTAAAAATTAATTGTGTGGATAATTAAATTTCAATATGCTGGTACTTTGAACACAGTCCCTGTGGAGAATGATAATCTTTTATATTACGCGACATAACCCGTGCGCTTGCGGGCCCTGTCACTCTATTTATGTTATGCTGTTTCGGTGTAATGACTTTATTTTAATATTTTATTGAACAATGAATCCTTTCTTTTATTTGTAATGAAATTTTATTTCTTTGCTAAATTGTTTGTTATTACTCCTTTTTCTCAATTGTATCGGTAAATCCATGCACGCCCGTCCAGCCAGGTGCTTCCCATGCACTGCCAGTCAGGTAAAAAGGGAAGTATTCTATTATTCCGACTCATTAATTGATAACCTATGGTAACTGTGTTTAATTTAAAATACATCTTAATTATTTAACTCTTGCTGATTCTCACGCTTTAATCGGATTAATTAATTGATCGGCATTGTTTGACTCATGATCCCTGTCCATAACTATTTTTCATTATTAATTAATTGTTTACTCGGCATGCTAGTTAGCAATCTGAATTTATGATCGTGCATTAAGTTTGGGGACATGACTGGCTGATTAACTATTATATTCTTAGCTTTTGAGCCTTTATTATTCTTTTCTGAGTGAACCTGCATTCTAGTTAGTGAGACAGAATTTGCTTCAGTGCTTGCTAAAATGGTTAATGTCTGCCAATCAGAAATGATGAAGGCCTTCTTTGTTAATTAGCCAGGGCCAAAAATTAGCCATCCTAATATTATTAACTATCCTTTGACCCAATAATTATGTTTGAGCCTGAGACCCTTTCATTCTTTTTATGCACCTAACGTTACAAGCCTAAATATCTAAGAAAAAACTGACTGAATTATCCCTGGATGTACCACTGATGAATTACCGAGTCTTACTTATTGCTAGGGACTAGCAAGTTCTAAGTTTGGGGATGAAGAGTGTGCTTAACAGCAATTAAGGACACACTCCGACCTTAATTATAGATGAGTATGTTGAGAAATGAAAGGACGAACAGAAAATCTGAGAAGAAAAATAAAATAAATAAATAAATTTAAAAAAAGGAAAGAAAAGAAAAAGTCCAAAAGACTGAAAGAAAAAGAAGGTGCAAAGCACCGCAAGTGATTAAGTTACCATTCATTCAAAAAATAAGAAAAGCAAGAGAGCTTGTTAGTAGAGGCATTTAAGTTATGATTGAGGCAAGGCATCAGTGGGTACATTTGTTAACCCGACACTGACTCAGAAAACAATAATAGAGCCTGTAGCCTAACCCCATTATAAGCTTAAAAAGCCCTTATTGATCCGATTGTGTTGGCATATGTCATGATGCTTAGAACTGTTGCAAGCCTATGTTGATCTAACAAAGATACAGGTGATGAGTGCATATTACTTAACCTATACACTGAGAGAAGAGTGAAACACGAATCCAGTGAGGAAAGTATCATCTGTTAACCAAGTGGCCTCAATTACTCAAGAGGGGGGGTGAATTGAGTATTAAAAATTTTCTTTGGAATGCTCTTGAAATTGATTCTTTTGTCACTATGTATACTTAAGATAATAAATTAGATAACAAGAAGCAACAAGTTATACACAAGACAAACTAATAACAACTTTAAAGAGTTTGAACAATGAATCAATTAAGTTACAAAGCAATTTATGGGACTTTAGAAAGATTGATTCAAAAGAAATGCTTAAGTCCAAGTTTAACAAAGTTATTAAAAAAAAGGTTTCAACTTAATGTATCATGCACTTAGTCAAATTAATAAAGCAAGGAATTTAAGCAAACAAATTAAGTGCACAAATTAAATGAGTTAAGGGAAGAAAGATTTGCAAACCGATGTATACGAGTTCCACCACGCCGGTGTACGTCTCGCCTCTAAGCAACCCACTTAGAGGATTTCCACTATTGTAGATTAGAGATACACTTTGAGCAATTGCAACTTCCTAGTGTCCCACACTCAAGAAATCAATCCTCACAAGTACAAGGGCACCCCACCCAATCTCTCAATCTCACAATTACAAGGTTGAAACCCAACCCAAAGCTTCTATGAAGTTTAGTGTTTAAGTGTACAAGGAAACTCTCTCACTAGAGTGGATATACAAGTTTAAAGCTTACACAAGATAGTAACTCTCAAAGAGAGGATATGCAAGTTAAGTACACAAATATAATCTTCCCACAAATTAACTCTCAAAAATAATCTCAAGAAATATGCCAATCAAGAATAAAGAGAGTAAGTAGAAGAGCAAGAGAATGGAGGAGGAAGAAAGCAAATGGAAATGCTTCAAATGCTTGGTGCAAGTTTTGCCTTCAACTCCTTCTCTATTTATAGGCTCCATGAGGCATGACATGTGTAATATTTAATTCCTTGGGAGCTTGAAGTGTTAGGCATGTGTGTCTCCATTCAACTTGGCATTCCAATTCCAATAAACCTTTTAGTGTCTCCAAGAGAATATTGCATGTGCATCAAGAAGCATGTTTGTCTAATATTCAATTTAATTGCATTTTCAATGTAACACATGCATGTGGAGAGGGACAAGTCATGGAACATTGCCTAGGGTCTTCCAATTTGATCCAACCGAAGGGAATTTAGAGTCTGCGCATGTTTCTACCTTCTGACAGCCTCATGAATCGATTCTTATAGCATATGAATCGATTCAAGTCATTAAATTAGAGTTACTGGGCAAACATTCACGTGAGAATCGATTCAAGAGAAAAGGGAATCGATTCATGCATTGAAAATTCACTTCCTGGAGCATGGAAACCGTGTGAATCGATTCACACTTTGGCTGAATCGATTCAGCCCTGATAAAAATGCATTTTGGCCACTTAAAAACGTATGAATCGATTCATACTTACCTTGAATCGATTCATGCACCTGATCCTTGAATTTTAGTGCATTTTTCACCCCTTTTTGGAACCCTTTTGCATATACCTTGGTTCCTTTGATTCTTAGGCATTTTGATGATCAATTCTTACTTGTTTTGAGCTTCTTTAAATGCCTTTAACATATGTCCTTAATTATTCATCAAAGTTAAACATCAACCAATTTAGATTCCACATTAAACATAATCAATTGCTTGATAACATCTTTGATACTTCTTCATTTGTTGTATCATTATCAAAACCTACATCAACATATAAATACATTCTCCCCCTTTTTGATGATGACAACAAATGTTTGTCTCTTGGGGTGTTAGTATTATAACAATTCATATATATTGCAATAAAGACTCCCCCTATCATATACAATTTGATACCACATGTTGATGAAATCATAGACACAAGAAATCAAGAAAGTATTTAAGAAACAAAGGTCTCTCCCCCTTAATATATGGTTTCTCCCCCTTAATATATGTTCTCTCCTTCTTAGTTATCTCCCTTTAATCATACAATACTTTAAGTATTTCTCACCTTTTACAAGATATTTTTATGTCAATTAGAAAGTGTATATCTTCTCCCCCTTTCTTGTATATATATCTCTCCCCCTTTAAATGTATGTATTTCTCTCCCCCTTTGGCATCATCAAAAAGATTTCCTTAACATATACTTCTTAAAGGTAGATGCATACATTTTGAAGTAAGATAACAATGCAATATACATCACGAAATCATTCAAGGCATATAGGCACATAATGTCTCATGGGAATCGATTCATCTAGCTATTTTTACGCGATTTTGAAGAATCATGTTACTAGATGGTTGTTTTGTGAGGGATATATGCAATGATTTAAATTTTGCAAGTTGCCAATGATTTTGTTGCACTAGAGAGTCAAGAAAATCAAAGGTCATTTGCCATTTATTTTTGAGAACCATGTTGTATATAGGGGATTATCTTTGTGTCAAAATATGTTTAAAATATATGGGGACTCCACGGGATCTTTAAATAACACAAGAGATTTGTAGAGCATTAAGTTGATTATTGGAAATGTGAGTATAAATTTTCTTTACAAATTTGTATGTATATCACAAAGTAAGGTATTATGTTCAAGGAAATGAAAATTTTATGAAAAAGATGAGTTGGAAATTTTCAAGTTAAAGATTTGCAAAGTTTTGTTCAAGGAGTAAGAAAGTGTGATAAAATAAATCAATTAGGAAATTTCCAAAATTCCTAACTCCCTTCTAATATTTATAAATTGGTCTTTTGGAAGGGGTTTTGTAAAAATGTCCGCCAATTGTTTTGAAGTTTCAACATATTCAAGTACACAATCTCCTTTCAAAACATGGTCTCTTATGAAGTGATGTCTTATTTCAATGTGTTTGGTCCTTGAATGCATGACCGGATTCTTAGATATATTTATTGCACTAGTGTTATCACATTTAATGGGGACTTTATCCAAGGAAATACCAAAATCAAGAAGTTGTTGTCTCATCCAAAGAATTTGAGCACAACAACTACCGGCTGCTACATATTCTGCCTCAGCCGTTGACAATGCAACACTTGCTTGTTTCTTGCTATGCCAAGAAACAAGGGAACTACCAAGTAAATGACATGTGCCACTAGTACTTTTTCTATCAAGCTTACAACCCGCAAAGTCGGAATCGGAATATCCTAAAAGATTACATTCAACGCCTTTGGGATACCATAAACCAACATTTTGAGTACCCACAAGATATTTCAAAATTCTTTTTACAGCGGTGAGATGTGATTCTTTAGGACAAGCTTGATATCTAGCACACATGCATACGGCAAACATAATATCGGGTCTACTAGAAGTTAAATAAAGTAAGGATCCTATCATTCCTCGATACTTAGTTATTTCAACGTCCTTACCCTTTTCATCTTTATCTAGATAGCAAGATGTGCTCATTGGTGTTGCTATTTCATTTGCCTTATCCATTTCAAAACGTTTGAGTAATTCTTTACAATATTTTGTTTGACTAATAAAAGTTCCTTCATTTGTTTGTTTGATTTGTAATCCTAAGAAAAAGGTAAGTTCTCCCATCATGGACATTTCAAATTCTTTTTGCATGAATTTAGCAAACTCTTGACAAAGACTTTCATTTGTAGCACCAAAAATTATGTCATCAACATAAACTTGTACCAAAAGAATGTCATTATTTTTACGCCTTATAAATAGTGTAGTGTCAACCTTTCCTCTTTCGAAATTATTTTCTAAAAGAAATTTGCTAAGTCTTTCATACCAAGCTCTTGGAGCTTGTTTCAAACCGTATAAGGCTTTTCTCAATTTAAAAACATGATTTGGAAATTTATGATTTTCAAAACCGGGAGGTTGATCTACATAAACTTCTTCTTGAATATAGCCATTTAAAAAAGCGCTTTTGACATCCATTTGATAAAGTTTAAAATCCATACAACAAGCAAAAGCTAATAATAATCTAATGGCTTCTAACCTAGCTACGGGAGCATACGTTTCTTCATAGTCTATTCCTTCTTCTTGATTATACCCCTTAGCAACTAGTCTAGCTTTGTTTCTAGTTATTATTCCATTTTCATCTAGCTTGTTCCTAAAAACCCATTTGGTGCCTATTATTTGATGGTCATTGGGTCTTGGCACAAGTTCCCAAACTTCATTTCTTTCAAATTGGTTTAATTCTTCTTGCATGGCCAACATCCAATGTTCATCAATAATGGCTTCATCAATATTTTTGGGTTCAATTTGAGATACAAAGGCTAAGTGATTGCATGCATTTCTAATGGCATTTCGAGTGCTTACCCCTTTGGTTATTTCTCCAATGATTTTGTCCAAGGGATGGTCTTTTAGGGTTACCCAATCTTGTTGTTTGTCAAGTTGTGTTTCTTCATTATTGGCTTCTTCTTTGTCTTCCAAGTTCATTTCTTGGAAGGTACCTACAAGATCATCAACTTCCTTTCTCGGAGGATTTTGG
This sequence comes from Clitoria ternatea, assembly GCA_037962975.1. NCBI lineage: Eukaryota > Viridiplantae > Streptophyta > Magnoliopsida > Fabales > Fabaceae > Clitoria > Clitoria ternatea. The sequence goes on along the minus strand of CM075672.1, from coordinate 24,206,708 downwards.
TTAAGTTCATCGAATTTAACATGTATGGACTCTTCAATTGTAAAGGTTCGTTTGTTAAAGAGTCTATATGCTTTACTAGTAGATGAATAACCTAGAAAAATTGCTTCATCAGATTTTGCATCAAATTTGCCAAGATTTTCCTTTCCATTGTTTAAGACAAAACATTTGCATCCAAAAATGTGAAAGTAAGAAATATTTGGTTTACGTCCTTTGTAAAGTTCATAGGGGGTTTTCTTTAGTATAGGCCTTATTAAACAACGATTCATAACATGACAAGCGGTGTTTACCGCATCGGCCCAAAAATGTTTTGAAATATTTGCTTCATTCAACATAGTTCTTGCAAGCTCCGCTAAAGATCGATTTTTCCTTTCAACTACTCCATTTTGTTGTGGAGTTCTTGGAGCCGAAAAATTATGTTCAATGCCAAACTTTTCACAAAATTTTTCAAAAGATTGGTTTTCAAATTCTCCCCCATGATCCGTTCGAATGGATGATATTTTTAAATTTTGTTCATTTTGGATGACCTTGGCAAGTTTCTTAAATGCTTGATATGCTTCATGTTTATGAGTAAGAAACAATGTCCATGTATATCTAGAGTAATCATCCACAATCATAAGACCATAATGGTTTCCACCAAAACTTTTGATTTTCGAAGGTCCAAATAAATCCATATGTAAAAGTTGTAAAGGCCTTGTTGTTGAAACAATATTTTTTGCTTGAAAAGAAGCCTTTACTTGTTTTCCTTTTTGACAAGCGTCACAAAATTTATTTTCAAATTTTAATTTTGGTAAACCAATAACTAAATCCTTTGAAACAAGTTTATTTAAATGGTCTACATGAATGTGAGCGATTCTTCTATGCCATAGCCATGATTCATCCTCTTTAGTTATGAAACATTGTACATCATTTGAAGCAAGGCAATCTAGATTAATCATGTAAATGTTATCTACTCTTTGACCAACAAACTTTATCTCCTTGTTTAGTTTATTTTCAATTATGCAACCATTTGATTCAAAAACAATTTTGTAGCCCTTATCACATGATTGACTAATACTAAGCAAGTTGTGTTTTAGACCTTCAACATATAACACATCATTTATGGAGGTGGAAGAATTTTTACCAACATTTCCGATTCCGAGTATTCTTCCCTTTGTGTTATCTCCATAAGTAACAAATCCTTTATTTCGTGGAGTAAGTGATATAAACTTACTCTTATCTCCCGTCATATGTTTGGAACACCCACTATCCAAGTACCAATGGGTGTTACTTGCCTTAAAGCATACCTACAAAACAATTTAAGTTAGAGAGCTTGGTACCCATTTTATGTTGGGTCCTTGTAGGTTAGTTTGTGAAAAAGTTCCTTTAGGAACCCATACTTTTCTCACCACTTTTGGTCCTAATCTTCTAACTTTGCAATTATAAGAGTTATGACCTTTAAGACCACAATGATTACATTTTATAAAAGGTGAGGAGAATTTGCTTGGAGGTACAAAGAAATTTTTGTAGTGTTTTTCCATTTTGTGATTGCTATGTTCTTGATCATATCCCAAGCCGGTTTTACTAAACATGCATTTTTGTTGCCCAAGTAGGATATTCAAATTATCTCTTCCATTAGTGAACTTTTCTAGTGTCCTATTTAGGTCTACAACCTTGGTTTCTAATATAATGCATCTTTTTGCAAAATCACATGGTTTAACCTTAGAGCATGCTTGATTGTTTCTATCATTTGTAAGTTTTTCAAGAGTTTTATTCAAGTCCAAAACCTTAGTTTCTAGCATATCACTTTTCTTTGAAAACTCACAAGGTTTGGTCCTAGAACATGTTTGAACATTTGCTAACTCTTCTTTTAAGGATTCATTTTCTTTACACACTTCCATGAGATGCATTTCTAGAGTATTACTAGTTTTTCTTGATAACTTAAGCTTATTAGAGACTTTGGTGAAGTTATCATACAAATCATCAAGAATATCAAGTAATTCATCCTTTCCTAAGTCATGAAAGTTTACCTCATTTTCTTCATCTTGGTGATTGGCCATGAGGCAAAGATTTGCTTCTTCATTTTCGGATTCATCCGAACTACTCACCTCATTTTCATCCCATGCTATGTATGCTCTTCTTCTTTCCTTTCTTTCTTTGTTCTTCTTTTTTAGATTTGGACAATCCACTTTGAAATGTCCTTCCTTTCCACATTCAAAACAAGTTGGTGAAGTAGAATTTTCTTTAGGTATAGATTTCTTACCTTGTGATTTGAAGTTCCTTTGAAAGCGTTTGTTCTTCATGAGCTTTCCAAACCTTTTTACAAATAGGCTTAACTCTTCATCTTCGTCAAGATCACTCTCGGTTTCATCTTCAACAATTGAAGTAGCTTTGAGAGCTAGTCCTTTCTTTTTGGAGACTTTCTCTTCTTCTTCCGCCATCTTCAATTCTTTTAGCTCTTGTTCTTGTTCTTGCAACTTACCAAATAGTGTAGCAAGAGACATTTCATTGATAGTAGGTGATTGTTTGATGGCCGTGACTAATGGTTGCCATTCCCTATTAAGACTTTTCAAGACTTTGTGAATAAGCTCTTTATTAGTATAAGTCTTTCCAAGTGTAATGAGTTGATTTATAATGAGTGTAAAACGTTTTTGCATATCAACAATAGATTCATTGGTATTTAGCCTAAAGCACTCATATTGACTAGTTAATGTACTAATCTTAGAGTCTTTAACATCATTTGTACCTTCATGGGTTACTTGTAAAGTATCCCACATCTCTTTAGCCGTTTCACATGTTATTACTCTAAAGAATTCATCGGGACCTAAGGCCGAAGTAATAAGATTTTTTGCCTTATAACCATATTGCACTTTCTTTTCTTCTTCACTAGACCAAATGTCCATAGGCTTTTCAACTTGTTTATTATCCACAATATGCATAGGTATAAAGGGACCATTTTCAATAGCATTCCACACTCTTAAATCTATTGATTGTACAAAAATTTTCATTCTTGCTTTCCAAAAAGCATAACCCTCACCATTAAAAGCGGGAGGTCGGTTTGTAGCACCACCCTCGGGAAACATGTTATATGAGGTTGAGGCCATTTGTTCTCTTGAAGCCGTTAAGCTTGATTTTCCAAGAGTCAAGCTCTGATACCACTTGTTAACCAAGTGGCCTCAATTACTCAAGAGGGGGGGTGAATTGAGTATTAAAAATTTTCTTTGGAATGCTCTTGAAATTGATTCTTTTGTCACTATGTATACTTAAGATAATAAATTAGATAACAAGAAGCAACAAGTTATACACAAGACAAACTAATAACAACTTTAAAGAGTTTGAACAATGAATCAATTAAGTTACAAAGCAATTTATGGGACTTTAGAAAGATTGATTCAAAAGAAATGCTTAAGTCCAAGTTTAACAAAGTTATTAAAAAAAAGGTTTCAACTTAATGTATCATGCACTTAGTCAAATTAATAAAGCAAGGAATTTAAGCAAACAAATTAAGTGCACAAATTAAATGAGTTAAGGGAAGAAAGATTTGCAAACCGATGTATACGAGTTCCACCACGCCGGTGTACGTCTCGCCTCTAAGCAACCCACTTAGAGGATTTCCACTATTGTAGATTAGAGATACACTTTGAGCAATTGCAACTTCCTAGTGTCCCACACTCAAGAAATCAATCCTCACAAGTACAAGGGCACCCCACCCAATCTCTCAATCTCACAATTACAAGGTTGAAACCCAACCCAAAGCTTCTATGAAGTTTAGTGTTTAAGTGTACAAGGAAACTCTCTCACTAGAGTGGATATACAAGTTTAAAGCTTACACAAGATAGTAACTCTCAAAGAGAGGATATGCAAGTTAAGTACACAAATATAATCTTCCCACAAATTAACTCTCAAAAATAATCTCAAGAAATATGCCAATCAAGAATAAAGAGAGTAAGTAGAAGAGCAAGAGAATGGAGGAGGAAGAAAGCAAATGGAAATGCTTCAAATGCTTGGTGCAAGTTTTGCCTTCAACTCCTTCTCTATTTATAGGCTCCATGAGGCATGACATGTGTAATATTTAATTCCTTGGGAGCTTGAAGTGTTAGGCATGTGTGTCTCCATTCAACTTGGCATTCCAATTCCAATAAACCTTTTAGTGTCTCCAAGAGAATATTGCATGTGCATCAAGAAGCATGTTTGTCTAATATTCAATTTAATTGCATTTTCAATGTAACACATGCATGTGGAGAGGGACAAGTCATGGAACATTGCCTAGGGTCTTCCAATTTGATCCAACCGAAGGGAATTTAGAGTCTGCGCATGTTTCTACCTTCTGACAGCCTCATGAATCGATTCTTATAGCATATGAATCGATTCAAGTCATTAAATTAGAGTTACTGGGCAAACATTCACGTGAGAATCGATTCAAGAGAAAAGGGAATCGATTCATGCATTGAAAATTCACTTCCTGGAGCATGGAAACCGTGTGAATCGATTCACACTTTGGCTGAATCGATTCAGCCCTGATAAAAATGCATTTTGGCCACTTAAAAACGTATGAATCGATTCATACTTACCTTGAATCGATTCATGCACCTGATCCTTGAATTTTAGTGCATTTTTCACCCCTTTTTGGAACCCTTTTGCATATACCTTGGTTCCTTTGATTCTTAGGCATTTTGATGATCAATTCTCACTTGTTTTGAGCTTCTTTAAATGCCTTTAACATATGTCCTTAATTATTCATCAAAGTTAAACATCAACCAATTTAGATTCCACATTAAACATAATCAATTGCTTGATAACATCTTTGATACTTCTTCATTTGTTGTATCATTATCAAAACCTACATCAACATATAAATACATCATCATCTTGTTGCCCAAAGGAGGTGTAAGTATTATATTTTTAGAAATTGCAAAAAGAAAGCATAGTCGGTATTCAATAATTATGGTATGAACTAAGTTAAGGAAAGGTTGATTGTTTTGAATAACAGCTTGTTAGTTAATTAATCTGAGTATTTGCTTGAAGACAAGCAAGTTTTAAGTTTGGGGATGTGATAAGTCTTGAAAAGACTTAATTATTTCTTCTTTTATTTAACATAATTCATTAATTATTGTTTCGTTTGGCTTTATTATTTAATAATTTGTTAATAATTCATATTTTAATTGTTTATTTCAAAAGTGCTTTATTTATGTAAGAAAATGATTAAAAACATTAATTAGTTAAGAGATTATGATTATTTATAATTTCACTAAATAGCCAGCGTACAAATGCTAGGCAATTATGTGTTTATTGGTGCAGGAACAGGTCGTGCTCAAGCTGAAAAGATAAGGAAGGAAAAATTTGAGTGAAACTCTAAAAATCCGAGTGAAACTCTAAAAATCCAAGTGAAACTCTAAAAATCCGAGTGAAACTCCAAAAGTCCGAGTGAAACTCCACAAGCCCGACTGAAAAATACTTTAAGACACCGATCGCAAAAGAGCATGGAATACCGAATAAAGAACCCGAGCGAGATTTCAGAATGCTAAATGCTGAGTGAATAAGCTGAGCGCTTAGGCGAGAGCCTTCACGCTCAAGCGTGAAGGCAGTTATTTAAACATTGATTGTTCCCTCCAAAAGACGCTCGACACCATTTCTTTCTTGCTGCTTTTTCTTCTGCTTTTGTACCGTAGTAATTTAAGTTCAGAAATATATTAGTTATTTATTGTGTAATTATGTAGTTAGTTTAATTATTAATTAAGTTTTCTTAGTGATTAGTTAAGTTAGTTAGTTAATTCGATGCCTATATATACTTGTACATACTCTATAAAAAGATAAGAGAACAGAGCACAACATAGAACATGATTCATTTTCCATTTCCAATCTCTCACTAATGCCTTTCTCTCTCTAAATTCTCTCATCCATGTCTTTTTAACTTCCTTCGATAGAATCCATGTCGATGGGTTTCTAAGTCCCTAAGGTTGGGATTACGAAGGTTTCCGATGAAATCTTAAAGGTGTATTGAGGAAATTGACTTCTAGATCTTGAGGAGAACGAGCTGAGGAGTGGATCTGCTTTGCTGGATTGACAAATCCAGATCTGATGAAGAACTTCACCAGTGAGGAATCATGGTTGAAGCTTAGGTAACTTCCAGCTTTCTAACTAATTCAGGCCTAGCAATTAGGTGAATAGATAGAGTTCAACCTCTAATTTCGCATTAGATTCGTATGTTAGTCGAGCAATTAAGGGATTAAGGTTTGATGCATAGGAATTAGTGTTTTTCACCTAAGGAATTAGGGAATAACCACTCACGGATTGTCCTCTTGATGTCTGAAGCTTGATTGAACCTCAATTGCATATTCTTGATGAAGTTGTAAACTGAAGCAATCCTAACCTACTTTCTACTAATCGTATTCCATCCTTCACACTGTCTCTGAAAAATACAAAAACATAGAAAGCATAAAATCAACAAAAATTGAATGAATCTTATGTGCATTGTGTTGGTTCAGCTTGTATCAGTCCAAGATTGAGGTAATTACCATAATCCCTGTGGGACGATCAAATATATTACAACTTTAACGACTGGTGCGCTTGCTGATAAGTGCTATTTCACATTGATTTATTATTTCAATTAAACTCATTTTTGAAAGAATTTAACCATATTAGTAATTAGTTAAGCATGATTTTTGTTGAAAATAACACATTGTGAAAAACAAGCTTGATTTGACAACATATGTGAAAAAAGTACAAAAAAAGGCTTGAAGAAACCAAGAAGGACCAACACATCAAAGCCTAGGGACGCTTGAGCGTGGCATTCAACACGCCTAAGCGTGATTTAAAGAAAACAACTCCCTACGCTTGAAGGCAGCTTGAGCGAGAAGAATAAGAAGAACCTCACGCTTGAGCGCAAGCCCGAGCTCGCTCAAGCGTGACCCTGGACATAGCTGGTGCGCTTGAGCGGGGACTTATGGAACTTGAGCGTGACTTAATTCAGTATCAGCCCCCATCGCGCTTGAGCATAAGAAAAGGACGCTCGAGCGTGGGACCAAGCACGCCTGAGTGTGAATCAAGCGTGGAACAAGCATGCTAACAGGAAGGCCATGCTTAAGCGTGGTTAAGGTAGCTTGAGCGTGAGGCAACCAAGTGGACATCAGAACCCTCCACGCTTGAGCATGACAATCAAGCTGAAGTGTGACTCATGCAGTATGGGAATTTTAATTTAATATTCACCAATGGTGCGATGCCAACTCATCCATTTTCTTGTGTTTCTGTATGTCTCCGAATATTCCTTCATGGGGTCTACGCAAGTGGCAAGGGAAGCTGAACCATAACCCCTATAAATCAAGCAGAAAATAGGACATCAAGCATCAGATTCATCCCCTGTATTTCCCTCACAATCCAACCTTTTCCATTATTTTCTGTATTCATATTTTGGAGGTGAAAATGCAAAGCATGAGTAGCTAAACTCCCTTATGGGATTGGTTATAATCCATTCAATCCTGAAGTAATGATGCTGTAAGTTTTTATGTGTGTAATGAGATTTGATAAGTTTCTGTATTTCCTTCTGCGTTTAATGCTTGAAAGTACTTGATCACTATTTTCTTGTTTTAAGTTTTCTCAAGTATGCTGGGAAGTGACTTTTGAAAGCAGATCTGAATGAAATACTTATTGTGAGTAGGTAGCCAGGGATGGCATCTAACGCAATAAATGTCAAAATAATCGATCGATAATGCTGGGATGATTTCAAAGTGACTGAGGGATTAGCAGTTTGAAATCATTCTTATGAATTTTGTAGTCAAGTGATCGATGCAAATGACTTTGATTGTGACGTAGAAACTATCTTTTCAAGTTACTTATGTAAAAACTTATACAGCTTACAAAATGTGAGATGTGATGAAACCAATCCCTGTTTTACTAAACTGATTTTTCTCAAAAATATTCACTGTTATCTTTTGCAAAATTTCACTCTCTGTTATTTATTACTTTTTCAATCAGCAACATTTATAACAATCCAGAATAAAACTTTGTGTCAACTCAGTTCAAAGCTAAGGTTTTTATGCTAACACCTCCTCAGTGGAACGACAACTATACTATATTACAACCTCTGTGTTTAAACTTGGCACATCCATTCCCTTGAGTTCATATTATACAAACTTGATTCTCTTTCATTGAACTCTTCATTCCTTTTTATATGAAAATAACTGTATCAAGTTTTGGCGCCGCAGCCAGGGAGGTGATTCAAGTTTGAATATTTTAGCATTGAATCGACAAGACAGTGTAAATAAATTTATTTTCAATTTGTCTTTAATTTTTGTAGCAACTTTGCTATTTTGAGTACTTGATTTATGATCTTGAGAGGACAGGTTACAAAAGAACAATTTGCATTCGATCCAGAGATAGACAGGTTCCACAAGAAAATAAAGAAAGCCAAGCAGAACTTCTAAGCAGGACAAACTTCCTCTGATACAATGGATGTCAACAGCAACAATCAAAACCGACCAACGAGAACACTTGGAGATTATACTCTGTAACAAGGACCTAGACACTACTCAAGTATTGCTATACCAAATACAATCAGGGCTATAGAAATGAAACCTGCATTCCTTAGTTTAATTAGTTCCCATCAATTCTATGGAATGTCCAGTGAAGATCCATACACTCACTTGGCCACATTCTATGAATTAGTAGGAACAATGGGCTTTGAACAGGAAGTAATTGAAGTAGCGTATCTAAGATTGTTCCCTTTTTCCCTTGCAGGTAAAGCTAAAGAATGGCTCCAGTCACACCCAAATCAAAGCCTGAACAGTTGGGACACAGTGGAGGAGAAATTCCTACACAGATTCTTCCCACCATCTAGATTTATCAAGGCTAAGTCAGATATTACAACATTTAAACAAAGCCATGATGAACCCATTTGCGAGGCATGGGAACGTTTCAAATCTCTCCTAAGAAGATGCCCAAACCATGGCTTAGAAGATATTGCCCAATTGAATATCTTCTACAGTGGACTTAAAGCAGATACCAAAATGATACTGGATGCAGCAGCTGGAGGAACCATGATGACAGTGGATGCAGAGCAAGCTACAAGGATTATTGAAGCATTATCATCCACAGATTACCAAGCTCAGCATGACAGAACACAAGTCCAAAAGAAGGGAATGTTGGAACTCAATACAACAGATGCCATTTTGGCTCAAAACAAAATTTTGACACAACAAATTGAAGCTCTGACACAGCAAATGGCAAAACTCCCTCAACAACTGCATGTTGTATAATCCTCTACGGGAAACCAACAAGCACAAATAAGACGTGATTTTTATGGAGGAGAACATCAGAATGGACACTGTCAAGGAGAGCAAGGAGACCAATCCATCCTATATATGAATAACCAAGGTAAGCAGGGTAACTTCAATAACAATGCTTACTCTAACAATTTTTCACAGGGATGGAGAAATAATCAAAATGGTGGATGGAAGCAAGAGGGAAGCACGTCCAACAGACAACAACCTTATCAGCAAGGCCCTTCCTTAACAAAAAAGACATCAAAACTAGAGGACACTCTAGAAAAATTCATGCAGGTCTCAATCACCAATCAGAAAAACACTGATGCTTCAATAAGAAACCTGGAGACTCAAGTGGGGCAATTGGCTCATCAAATTGCACAGCATCATAACTCTCAATTTGGAGCCAATACACACCCAAATCTGAAGGAGCAATGCAAAGCAATCACAACAAGAAGTGGGAAGGTCATTAGACAGCAAAAAGAGGGTGACAAGGTGGATGATAAGTCTTGAAAAGACTTAATTATTTCACCTTTTTATTTAACATTATTCAGTAATTATTGGTTAGTTTGTTAGTATTATTTAATAATTTGATAATAATTCGTATTTTAGTTATGAATTTCAAGAGTACTTCATTTATGTAAGAAAACGATTGAAAATATTAATTAGTTAAGGAATTTTGAAGTATTTATAAATTCACTAAGCAGCCAGCGTATAAATGCTAGGCAATTAGCTGTTTAATGGTGCAGGCAATTAGCCAGCATATAAATTCACTTGAGAAAAGAAGATAAATCCGAGTGAAGATTACAAAAGCCGAGCGAGATTTGGAAAAATCCGAGTGAGAATTCGTAAATCTGACTGAAGGAAGTTCACAAGACCGACTGGACGAGACTTCAAAGGGTTGACTGAAGAGAATTAACGAAAAGCTGACTGCAAAGATTTCCAAGATACCGACTCCAAAAGAGAACAAGGAACCGATTGAAAATAAAACGAAGAACCCGAGCGTCCATTTTCAGAAATGCTGATTGAAAAGATAATTCGCTTAAGCGATAGTTTAATTCGCTCGGGCGAGGGACAAAGTTCGCTCAAGCAAAGCAAGCCTACGCTCAAGCGTGACCTCAAAACATCACCTTTCGCCTAAGCTACTCTATCACGCTTGAGCGAGAAAGCCATTCTCCATTACATATTTTCAATTCGCCCAAGGGAGAGTTAATCAGCTCAAGCAAAAACCCAGCAGCTGAAGCGTAAAAGCAGTAACTTAAACCCTGTTTCTTCCCTCTAACAACACACACCTGGTGCAGTACTGTTTCCGCTTCCATTGCCTTCTTCTCCACTGCTGCAACCTTAGTAACTTAAAGTAGTGAACTGTCAATTAGCTGGTGCTGCGCTGTAAATTAGCTAAGGCTGAGCTGGATCCTGTTAAGAGCTAAGCTGTAATTAGTTAGTTACTCTGTAAACTGTGTAACTAGTTAGTTTAGTTGTTAACTTAAGTTTTCAAAGTTATCAGTTAAGTTAGTTAGTTAGTTAGAAACATATATATAGGTTGTACATATTCTGTAAATGGGGAGACACGCATACACAAATACGAAATAACAGAATGGAGAACATTCATTACACACTTCGAACATCTCACTACATATTTTTCTCTCTCTAATCCTCTCCTCCATGATGTTCCACAATCCTTCGATGGAACCGAAGTCAATGGAGTTCTAAATCCCTAAGGTTGGGATTGCGAAGGTTAGCAATGGAGTCTTGAAGCTGTGAGCATGTAGATCGACTTCTAAGATCCTGAGGCGAACAAGCTGAGGAGTGGAGCAGAATCACTGGATTGACAAATCCAGAACCGATGAAGAACTTCGCCAGTGAGGAATCATGGTTGAAGCTTAGGTAACTTCCAACTTTCTAACTAGTTCAGGCCTAATCAATTTAGGTGAATAGTTAGAGTTCAACCTCCAATTTCACATTAGATTCTTAGGTTAATCGAGCACTTAAGGAATTAAGGTTCATTGCTTAAGGATTAGTGTTTTTCACCTAAGGAATTAGGGAATAACCACAAGCGGATTGTCCTCTAGATTGTGAAGTTCGATTATACTTTAATTGCATGTTTCTTGAGGAAATTGTGAGACGAAGCAATCCTGACCTGCTTTCTTTTAATCACTTTTCACATTTATCTTAACTCTGTTTCTGAAAATACTAAAAACAACTAGAAAACACCAAAACTATAAAAAACGAATGAACTTCATGTATTTTCTGATGGTTCAGCTTGTACTAGTCCTAGATTGAGGTACTTACCACAATCCCTGTGGGACGATCAATATACTACAATTTTAACGACTGGTGCGCTTGCCAAAGTGTAAATCTGAGAGTCACATTTTGTTTTACTAAGATTTTCATATCAAATTAATGACTCGGGATTTTAGCATCAAGTTAATGACGCCGTTGCCGGGGATTGTTGAGTAATATCAACAATCCTTGGACCGGTACTAGACTGAACCGTTTTACTTTAGTTTGCATTTAATACGTAGCTTCACTTTTGTTTTAGTAATAGTAGTTTGTCATTTTCGTATAGATTTAGTCGTAGCTGTGAATTGTTCTTTTGTTTGACATTTGTTGTATGCAGTCAAGGAGCAGAGGAGAACCTTTCTTCTTTGATCCTGACATAGACTTGTTAGAACGTAGACTAAGAAAAGAGAAAAAGAAAAAAGAAGAAAAAGAAATGGAACAGATGAGAGTTACACTAGGTGACTACTCCAGGCCGACTGAAGAAGGATCGCAATCTAGCATCTTTAGGCCACCAATTTCAGCAAATAATTTTGAACTAAAACCAGCTTTACTGCAGTTGGTAAGAAATGAACAGTTCGGAGGAAGTGAGGTTGAGGATCCAAATTTGCATCTAACAACCTTCCTCTAAATCTGTGACACGGTAAAAATGAATGGAGTCCCTGACGAGGCAATCCGATTGAGATTGTTTCTGTTTTCAGTGAGGGACCGAGCAAAAGCCTGGTTGCAGAGTCAACCGAGAGGCAGTATTTCAACTTGGGAGGACTTGCAATGAAAATTCTTGATTAAATATTTTCCTCCCTCTAAATATGCAAAGTTGCGCAATGAAATCACATATTTCCAACAAAGAGAAGGTGAGTCTTTGATGGAAGCATGGGATCAGTATAAAGAAAGTTTGAGGAAATATCCTCATCATCAAATTTCTGATGTGCAACAGGTAACTATTTTCTATAATGGTGTCAGGCCAGCTACCAGGGTCCTGATTGATGCCTCAGCTGGAGGTTCATTAACAACAAAAACTGTAGAAGAAGCCATAGAGCTGATTGACATTATGGCTTCTAATGAATGTTTGATTAGTGAGAGGAGCCAAGTCCCTAAGAGAGGGATATTAGAATTAGAAGCACAAGATGCTTATCTGGCTCAGAGTAAACTGATGACTCAGGCTTTGGAGAAACTAAGCATACAAATTTCAGAACTCTAAAAGCCGAGTCAAGTTTCTATGATCAGTTGTGACTTTTGTGGTAAAGACCATGAGAATGGATTGTGTGATCCAAATGTGCCTTCCGAGCAAGTGAATTATATGGGGCAGCAACAGTATCAAAGGAATTATCCTTCTAATTCCTTTAATCCTAATTACAGGAATCACCCCAATTTTTCCTGGCAGAAAGGTCCACATCTGAATCAGAACATCCCACCAAGTCAACCCACAAATAGACCACAACAACCTTCTCACCCCCTGTTAAGGAAAAATCCGAACTTGAAAATGTACTTTCTCAGTTTATCCAGGCCACTCAGGCCAGTTTTAAGAATCAGGAAGCGTCCATCAGAAATCTAGAAAATCAAGTCGGACAGCTTTCTAAACAATTAGCTGAGAGGCAAGTAGGCAATTTCCCTGGAGATACCGAGGTAAATCCAAGGGAACATTGCAAGGCCATAATTACTAGGAGTGGAAAAATTATTTCTCTATCTCCGAGTCAGGAAATAAGTTCAGAAAAAGAAAAAGGAAAAGAAATAATACAAGAAACCGAGCAGGATAATAATGAAGTAGAAAATAAAAATGAAACAGAAAAAGAAAAAGAAAATAAAGTCCATCAAAAGAAGAAGAAAAGGGTTGATCTGATTTTGGAGGAAGCTTCTAAGCTGACTCCTGAAAAACTGAGGAATGCTCCATTTCCACATAGGTTTAAAAAACAAATAGAGGAGCAGAAGTTTGCTAGGTTCTTAGAGGTTTTCAAGAAACTTCACATCAATATCCCTTTTGCCAAGGCATTGCAGGAGATGCCTTCCTATGCAAAATTTTTGAAAGAATTATTGTCTAAGAAGAGGAAGCTTAAGGGGGATGAAATGATTACTCTCACTTAAGAGTGTAGTGCAATCATTCAAAAGAAACTTCCCCAAAAGCTAGAGGATCCTGGATCTTTTACAATACCGTGTGCAATTGGGGATATTCATGTAGGAAGTGCTCTCTATGATCTAGGAGCCAGTATAAACCTGATGCCTCTATCTTTGATGAAAAAACTGGGAATTAATGACTTGCAACCGACTCGCATGTCCTTGCAGTTGGCTGACAGGTCCATTAAATATCCCCAAGGGATGCTGGAAGACTTGTTAGTGAAAGTAGATAAATTTATCTTTCCAGCAGACTTCATAGTGTTGGATATGGAAGCTGACCGAGATATCCCTTTAATCTTAGGTAGACCCTTCCTAGCTACTGGTAGAGCATTAATTGATGTAGAAAAAGGTGAACTCATGCTGAGAGTTCAGGAGGAGCAGGTAACATTCAATGTCTTCAATTCCATGAAACATCTGACTGAAAGGATGGATTGTTTAATGGTGGAAGAGATTAAAAGCTACCACACTCCAATGCTTTTAAAAACTGAGGAAGAGGCCCTACGAACTTTTTTAGAGGATGACTTTGACTCTGAGATTGAGGAGTTAAATGACTCTCACTCGGAAATATTAAGCCTACTGGAAGTATTAGAAGTAGGTGATTTTGAAAAAGAAAAGAAAAATAATTTGAAAAGTGTTGAAGCTGAAAAAGGAAAGGAATTTTCTGAAGAAAAATATGATTTAAAACCTTTACCTTCTCATCTGAAATATGTTTTCCTGAGAGAAAACGACACTCATCCTGTCATTATTAATACCGACTTAAAAGAAGAGGATGTGAATAAACTAATTGGGGTATTAAAGGCACATGAATCTGCGATTGGCTGGAATATTTCTGACTTGAAGGGAATCAGTCCATCATTTTGTATGCACAAAATTCTGATGGAGGATGACTATTCCCCTGTAGTACAGCCACAACATAGATTGAACCCCATTATAAAGGAAGCGGTAAGGAAGGAAGTGGTCAAGCTCCTAGATGCAGGAATCATTTATCCTATCTCAGACAGCACTTGGATCAGCCCGGTCTAAGTGGTGCCCAAGAAAGGAGGAATGACGACTGTAAGAAATGACCAAGGTGAAGTTATTGCCACCCGGCCCACAACAGGCTGGAGGATGTGTATTGATTACAGAAGGCTGAATGACTTCACTCGGAAAGACCATTTCCCCCTGCCATATATTGACCAAATACTCGAGAGGTTATCAGGGCATGAGTACTATTGTTTTCTTGATGGGTACTCGGGTTATAACCAAATTGTGGTTGACCCAAAAGACCAAGAAAAGACTGCATTCACCTGTCCTTATGGAATTTTTGCATATAGGCGCATGTCGTTCGGGTTGTGCAACACTCCAGCAACCTTTCAAAGGTGCATGCTGGCAATTTTTGGGGATATGGTGGAGAAATTCATTGAAGTGTTCATGGATGATTTCTCGGTATTTGGGAGTAATTTTGATTCATGCCTCAGCAACCTATCTAAGGTGCTGGTGAGATGCCAAGAAACTAACCTCGTCCTTAACTGGGAAAAATGCCATTTTATGGTTAAGGAAGGGATAGTCCTTGGCCACAAAATCTCTGCTGAGGGCATTCAAGTGGACCTAGCCAAGATTGAAATTATTGAAAAACTTCCTCCTCCAATCAACATGAAAGCAGTGAGAAGTTTTCTAGGATGTGCTGGCTTTTATAGAAGGTTCATTAAAGATTTTTCAAAAATAGCTAAGCCTCTGACTGACTTACTTGTGAAAGATCATGTATTTGCGTTTAATGAAAACTGTGTCAAGGCTTTTGAAAAATTGAAACAAAGTCTGATTTCAGCTCCGATTCTTGCAGCACCTGATTGGTCTTTACCGTTTGAATTAATGTGTGATGCAAGTGACTTCGCAGTCGGAGCTGTACTGGGTCAGAAAGTAGGAAAATTGACTCATGTAATTTATTATGCTAGTAAAGTGTTGAACGAAAATCAAATACATTACACCACTACTGAAAAAGAAATGCTTGCTGTGGTGTATACATTTGATAAATTTCGTGCTTACTTGATTGGGGCCAAGGTTATTGTATATACAGACCACTCGGCAATCAAGTATTTACTAGCTAAGAAAGAGTCTAAACCGAGATTGATCAGGTGGGTTCTGTTACTCCAGGAATTTGATTTAGAAATACGAGATAAAAAGGGAGTAGAGAACTCAGTTGCCGACCAACTGTCTCGTCTAGAAGGTGAGTCGGATTCTGTCTTAATAAAAGAAGAATTCCCAGACGAGAAGTTGATGGTAATTATCACTGGGCCATGGTATGCTGATATGGCCAACTTTAAAAGTGCCTCAGTGGTACCTGATGGTTGGACATCCCAAATGAGAAAAAAATTCTTTCATGATAGTAAAAACTTCCTTTGGGATGATCCATTTCTGTTGAAAATAGGAGTAGATGGATTGATCAGGTGGTGTATGCCTGAATCCGAGCAAGAAAGGCTCTTGTGGCATTGCCACGACTACTATTATGGAGGTCATCATGATGCGTCCCATACAGCAGCAAAAATCTTACAGAGTGGCTTTTATTGGCCAACTATCTTTCAAGATGCTAAAGAATATGTCAAAAGGTGTGATAAATGTCAAAGGAGCAGAGGTCTCTCTGCTAAAGCTGGCATGCCTTTGACAAACATTCTAATTGTGGAATTATTTGACGTTTGGGGTATCGACTTTATGGGACCCTTTTCTAAGTCGTTCTCCAACGAATATATACTTGTTGCTGTGGACTATGTCTCCAAATGGGTGGAGGCAATTCTGACCAGAACCAATGATGCACAGGTGGTGCTTAGGTTCATCAAGAAGAATATTTTCTCTAGGTTTGGAGTTCCGAGAGTAATTATTAGTGATGGGGGTTCACATTTTTGCAATAAGATAATGGAAAAAGCCCTGCGTCACTATGAGGTGTTACATAAGATATCGACTCCTTACCATCCACAAACTTATGGACAAGTTGAGCTGTCAAATAGAGAAATCAAAAGAATCTTAGAGAAAGTGGTCGGAAAATCTAGAAAAGATTGGTCGGTAAAATTAGATGATGTATTGTGGGCTTACCGAACAGCTTTCAAAACTCCAATTGGCATGTCCCCGTATCAATTAGTATACGGTAAGGCTTGTCATCTCCCTGTGGAGTTGGAACATAAGGCGTGGTGGGCCACAAAGCTATTAAACATGGACTGTTACCAATCTCAGGAGGAAAGAGTTTTGAAACTCCATGAATTAGAGGAGTTCCGACTCAACGCTTATCAAAGTGCCTCCATCTATAAGGAGAAAACAAAGAAATGGCACGATAAGCGAATTCATAAGAAAGAGTTTTAGAAGGATGATCAGGTTTTATTATTCAATTCCCGACTGAGACTCTTCCCTGGAAAACTTAGATCGAAGTGGTCGGGGCCTTTTACTGTAAATGAGGTTTTTCCTCATGGTGCAGTCGAACTGAAAGACCCGACTACTGATCGGATTTTTAAGGTAAATGGCCAGCGACTCAAACTCTACTTTGGAGGAGAGTTTGATAGGCAGAAAACCTCCCTGTTACTGCAAGCATCTTCTTAGATGCAATAAGGTCAAGCTAGTGACCTTAAAGAAGCGCTCTAGGGAGGCAGCCCTATGTTCCGATTGTTTTGTTTTGAACTCTGAGTCGGAATGAATAAAAAGAAAAACTAAAAAAATTTTTGAAAAAAGTTTGTGAAGTTTGAAGAAAGAAATCCGAGCTAGATTCTTCTATTTTCGCTCAGGCGAAGTACTTGTAGCTTAGGCGAGACACTGCTGATTGTTGTTTCACACTTAAGTAAAAATTTACTGAGTTTGAGTGAAAATAGTATACTCGAATAACTGTTACTTATTCTTAACCTTTCTTCCCGACTGAACTTCACTCGTCATTTTTCAATAAAATTCCAATTCTGATCGTTGATGTAATGAACGGGTCAGATGGTGAAAGGTGACTTATTTCAGTCGGTTTTTTATCACTCGGATTCCTCACTCATCACAATCAGTATTGTATCCATTAGTCTCCTATTCACGTGGTCTTTTGGTTTTTCATTCATCCACTCGGCTTTCTCTCTTTCTCTTGGCCGACCTTTATCACTCGGTATTTCTTTCACGCGTCTCTTTTCACAATTCCTTTTTCATTCATTCAATGTCTCATTAGAGTATTCGGTTTCTTCCACTCAGTACTCCGTTCACTCAGATCCTTCCGCAGTCATTCACTTTTCACTCATCTTTCTTACTCTGTCACTTCATTTTATTCTGACTTTCATTTTTCACCTCATATTCTTTTCATTCGGTTCTTCATCCACTTGGTATAACTTATATTCATCTATTCCACTCAGCCTTCATTCACCCAGTCAATCTTTCACTCGTCTTTCATTTACTCATTCTTAATTCACTCAGTATTCTTTCCATTCAGTATATCATTCACTTGTTTTTCATTCACCCGGTGTTCGCATCACTCGGTTTTTCATCCTTTCAGTCTCATTCAAATTCTCTCATTTCTTCGACCGATTCCTTTCTCAATGTTATTCATTCGGTAGTTTGTTATTCATTTTTCCATTTATTCTTCCACTGGCTTATGCATTTACTCATCTCCTTCATCCAGTCAGTATACCCTTGCTCATCTCCACTCGGAATATTCTTAGTCGTTCTCCCATTCATTCTTTCATCTACTCGTTTTTCTCACCCACCCTCAATCCACTCGTTCCTCAATTCACTCGGTCGCCATTCCACTTGTTGTTTCATTCCTTCAGCTTTGCTCTCAATTTTTCGTTCGTCTGTTATTCATCGGTTCTTCCATTTACTCATTCCTTCTCTGCCTTTATTGTTTTGTTTACTCTTCCACTCATTCTTCATTTCTCAGATCTCTATCACTCGGTATCTTTCTCCATACTCACTCGGTCATTCTTTTCACTCATTTACGCAATCTCTTCCTTTACAATCTTCTATTCTTTGTCTCTTATTCATTTACTCAGTATTCCTTCATTCATTCGTATTTCTATTCGTTTCTTCTACCATCCGTTTTTCTATTCACTCATATTTCACTACAGTGGTTCACTCTTCTCTCATACGCTCTATTTCATTCATCTATTCTTTCACTCGTTCTTATATCCATTCGTCCTTTATTCATTCAGGATCTTTTCCATTAAGGGTTTCATTCACTCGGGATCCTGTATTCATTCACGGATCTTTCACTCATTCATTCTTTCACTCATTTATTTACTTATAGTTTTCATTCGCCCATTTTGTCTTATCGTTTGTTCATTTATTCATCTTCCATTCTTTTGTGTCCACTTGGCATCACATTGGTATCATCCCACTCTTACTCGATCTTCTACCTATCCAGTATATGAGTGTATTAAAAAAATAAAAAAATAATAAATAATAATATATATATGTTATAATAATAATAAAGTAATAATTAAAGCTGGAACACATTTACGCGTTTCTTGGAAAATGAATTCAACAATATAAAAACCTTTCAGCTTCCAAACCCTAAGTACCTATGCTGAACTTGGGCTGAAGACGAAAAGACATTTTCTGGTTTCTAAGAAAGGTATGATCTTTCCACTTCTTTCACCTATTTTGTGCACTTCTAAGTTCGTGTTTATTATCTTCTTGTTTCATTGTTATTGTTTTCCACTGTTCATAAGCCATGCATCTCTACAGTTTTGGTTTGTTGTCTTTCTGTTGGATTTCTATTTTTATTTTTGTTTATTTAGGTTGTTTATCATCATTCTTTTAACATTAATCATGAAAAGAAGATCACAGAGACTTCTGCAAAAACCTAGACCAAATTTTGCAGAAGGAAGTGTGCGAAGAAAACAAATAGATAACGAAAGAGAAGTGGCAACCATAACTATATCTGATTCATCTGAACATGTACCCAGTCAAAGTCAGGTTCAAAGGGATGTATCTTCTCTGGTTCAAAGGAATATATCCCCTGCAAGTGAGGAAAATGAATCACCAGAAGTTGAAAGTGTTAAGACTGTTGAAAACTATGCTATGAAGTTTAAAGCCATAGAGCCAGAACGTCCCAGGCAATCTGGAGGAGCTGATTCTTCTTCTTCTGAAATTCTTATGGTGTTACAGGAATTACAGGTCATGAAGAAGATGCAACTTGGAATTTATGATCGGGTCTTGAACCACGATCTCATGCTCAGGAAGATTGCCACGAAACTGAGGGTTGAACACACAACAGAAATAGGAGTCCCACCTGAGAGAGATGCGTGGTTAGCTTCCATTGGATTCACGATTCCCTCCCAGCAGGACCAAGACGATGAAGATCAGGATGTTCAAGCAGTTGTTCCAAGTTTTTATAATGTTTCCTATGTAATTAATTTGACATTATTGTAACTGTTTTCTAAACAGTGAACTTGCTTCTATTTTAATTATGTAATGAATATTTTATTTCTGTATTAATTTGTTTGTTTTATTCGTTTTTTTATGTATTGGTAAAATCCACGCGTCCCAATCCGACTACATGTTTCCCATCCACAGCCACTCAGGTAAAAAGGGAAGTATCTTTCCGACTTGTTCCTTAATTAATATTCTGACTTATTAATTGCTAAATTATGTTTATTGTTTCTTTCACTCCATCTTAATAATTTAAAAGTTGCTGATTCGTTAAGCTTAGTCGGATAAATTAATTGATTGGTTTTGTTTAACTCATCATATCTGCCCCTAACGATTTTTCATCATTAATTAAATTGTTTACTCGGCATGCTAGTTAGCAATCTAAATGTATGATCTTACATTAAGTTTGGGGACATGACTGGCTGATTACAGATTAACTATTAGCTTTTGAGCCTGTTTTATTCCTTTTTGAGTGAACTTGCATGCTAGTTAGTGAGACAGAATTTGCTTCAGTACTTGCTAACTGTTTATATGCCAATCAATCGGAAATGATGAAGGCCTTCTTTGTTAATTCAGCCAGGACCAAAAAGTAACCATCCTAATTTTATTAATCATCCTTTGACCCAATAATTATGTTTGAGCCTGAAACCCTTTTATTCGTTTTAAATACCTAACGTTACAAGCCTCATTATCCAAGAAAAACCCAACTAGAGTACCCTGGATGTTCCACTGGTGAATTACTCGGTTTTTGCTTATTGCTAGGGACTAGCAATTTCTAAGTTTAGGGATGAAGAGTGTGCCTAATAGTAATTAAGGACACACTCCGACCTTAATTATGGGTGAGTATTTTGGAAAATGAAATGAAGAAAGGCAAAGCCGAGAGAAAAATGAATAAAGTCAGAAAAGAAAAAAATAAAAAAGGGGTGCAAAGCACCACAAGAAAAAATTCGATCGGAAAAAGATGGAAAGAAAAGAAAGAAAAGGAAAAGTCCGAAGGACTAAAAGAAAAAGAAGGTGCAAAACAGCACGAGTTATTAAGTAGCATTCAGTCGGAAAAGTTAAGAGAGTTGTTAGTAGAGGCAATTAAGTCAGAATTGAGGCAAGGCATTAGTGGATACATCTTGTTACCTATCTATGAATCAGAAAAACAATAATTGAGCCTGTAGCCCAGCCCCATTATAAGCTTAAAAAGCCCTTACTGATCTGATTGGGTTGGCATATGGCATGATGTGTAGAACTGTTGCAAGCCTATGTTTATCTAACAAGTATGCAGGTGCTGAGTACATTCTATTCACCTTACACACCGAGAGAAGAGTTAAACACCGACTAGTGAGGAAAGCATCAGCAGCTTGTCTTCCAAAGGAGGTGTAAGTTTTTATACTTTTAGAAATTACGAGAAGAAAGCATGATCGGTACTCAATAATTATAGTATGAACTAAGTTAAGGAAAGGTTGATTGTGTTGATCAAATGCTGTTAATTAATAAGTCTGAATATTTGCTTGAGGACAAGCAAGTTTTAAGTTTGGGGATGTGATAAGTCTTGAAAAGACTTAATTATTTCACCTTTTTATTTAACATTATTAAGTAATTATTGGTTAGTTTGTTAGTATTATTTAATAATTTGATAACAATTCGTATTTTAGTTATGAATTTCAAGAGTACTTCATTTATGTAAGAAAATGATTGAAAATATTAATTAGTTAAGGAATTTTGAAGTATTTATAAATTCACTAAGCAGCCAGCGTATAAATGCTAGGCAATTAGCTGTTTAATGGTGCAGGAACAGGGCGCACTTGAGAAAAGAAGACAAATCCGAGTGAAGATTACAAAAGCCGAGCGAGATTTGGAAAAATCCGAGTGAGAATTCATAAATCCGACTGAAGGAAGTTCACAAGACCGACTGGACGAGACTTCAAAGGGTTGACCAAAAAGAATTAACGAAAAGCTGACTACAAAGACTTCCAAGATACTGACTCCAAAAGAGAACAAGGAACCGATTGAAAATAAAAGAAAGAACCCGAGCGTCCATTTTCAGAAATGCTGATTGAAAAGATAATTCGCTTAAGCGATAGTTTAATTCGCTCGGGCGAGGGACAAAGTTCGCTCAAGCAAAGCAAGCCTACGCTCAAGCGTGACCTGAAAACATCACCTTTCACCTAAGCTACTCTATCACGCTTGAGCGAGAAAGCCATTCTGCATTACATATTTTCAATTCGCCCAAGCGAGAGTTAATCAGCTCAAGCGGAAACCCAGCAGCTGAAGCGTAAAAGCAGTAACTTAAACCCTGTTTCTTCCCTCCAACAACACACACCTGGTGCAGTACTGTTTCCGCTTCCATTGCCTTCTTCTCCACTGCTGCAACCTTAGTAACTTAAAGTAGTGAACTGTCAATTAGCTGGTGCTGCGCTGTAAATTAGCTAAGGCTGAGCTGGATCCTATTAAGAGCTGAGCTGTAATTAGTTAGTTACTCTGTAAACTGTGTAACTAGTTAGTTTAGTCGTTAACTTAAGTTTTCTAAGTTATCAGTTAAGTTAGTTAGTTAGGTAGAAACATATATATAGGTTGTACATATTCTGTAAATGGGGAGACACGTATACACAGATACGAAATTACAGAACGGAGAACATTCATTACACACTTCGAACATCTCACTACATATTTTTCTCTCTCTAATCCTCTCCTCCATGATGTTCCACAATCCTTCGATGGAACCGAAGTCAATGGAGTTCTAAATCCCTAAGGTTGGGATTGCGAAGGTTAGCAATGGAGTCTTGAAGCTGTGAGCATGTAGATCGACTTCTAAGATCCTGAGGCGAACAAGCTGAGGAGTGGAGCAGAATCGCTGGATTGACAAATCCAGAACCGATGAAGAACTTCGCCAGTGAGGAATCATGGTTGAAGCTTAGGTAACTTCCAGCTTTCTAACTAGTTCAGGCCTAATCAATTTAGGTGAATAGTTAGAGTTCAACCTCCAATTTCGCATTAGATTCTTAGGTTAATCGAGCACTTAAGGAATTAAGGTTCATTGCTTAAGGATTAGTGTTTTTCACCTAAGGAATTAGGGAATAACCACAAGCGGATTGTCCTCTAGATTGTGAAGTTTGATTATACTTTAATTGCATGTTTCTTGAGGAAATTGTGAGCCGAAGCAATCCTGACCTGCTTTCTTTTAATCATTTTTCACATTCATCTTAACTCTGTTTCTGAAAATACTAAAAACAACTAGAAAACACCAAAACTATAAAAACCGAATAAACTTCATGTATTTTCTGATGGTTCAGCTTGTACTAGTCCTAGATTAAGGTACTTACCACAATCCCTATGGGACGATCAATATACTACAATTTTAACAACTGGTGCGCTTGCCAAAGTGTAAATCTTAGAGTCACATTTTGTTTTACTAAGATTTTCATATCAAATTAATGACTCGGGATTTTAGCATCAGTGGAAGAAAAAGTGGAAGAAAATTTTGAAAAAGAAACAAAGGAGGAAGTTAGTGAAAAGAAAAATAAAAAAATTGAAGATGTACATATGAAGGAGGAGGAAGTTGAAAAAGAAAAAAAGAAAGAAATAAAAGAAGGAAAGAAGAAGGTAGATGACCCAGCACCACAGCTGAAAAGTTTGCCGTATCCAAAGAACCCTTCAAAAATAGACAAGGAGAGGCAATTTGCAAGATTTATGGATATCTTCAAAAGGTTGTAAATAAACACACCTTTTGTGGAAGCCATGGAGCAAATGCCAACTTACACAAAGTTCATGAAGGAGCTGTTAACAAAAAAGAAAAATTTTTCCAAAGAAACAGTGGAACTCGCCACAGGATGTAGTGCCATCATTCAAAAAGCACTACAACAAAAAACAAAAGACCCCAGAAGTTTCAAAATCCCAGTGACTATTGGTACTTTACCAGTAGGAAAAGCACTCTTAGACTTGGGAGCAAGGATTAACCTAATGCCCCTCTCAATGGTGAAAAGAATTGGAGATCTTGAGGTGAAGCCAACACGGATGACCCTCCAACTTGCTGATCGATCTATGAAGTTTCCATATGGCATAGCTGAGGATGTGCTGGTATGAGTTGACAAGTTCGTATTTCCTGTAGATTTTGTCATAATGGATATTGAAGAAGATGCAGAAGTGCCTCTCATTCTGGGAAGACCCTTTATGAAAACCGCAAAAGTAATTATTAATGTGGATGATGGAAAGCTAAAGGTAAGAGTGTAAGATGAGGAAATAAACTTCAATGTGTTTGATGCAATGAAGTATCCAAAGGAAAAGCAACAGTGCTTCAAAATTGACATTGAAGAAGAAGCCATCAGAGAACAAACCAGTGAATGGCTCAACAAAGATCCACTAGGTGAGCTAAACGTTGAAGCAAATGGAACAATGGACGGGGGAAACTCGAAGGAAGACAAGCATGACATTCAAAAAGAAATTCATTATGAAAAGTTGTCAGAGAAGACAAAAGAAGTTGTCTTACCAAAAGTGGAGTTAAAAGCCTTACCTTCACATTTGAAATATGTTTTTCTTGATGATGATAACCAAAAACCTGTTATTATTAATAAGGAATTGACAAGTACAGAAGAAAGGCAATTGATTCAAGTCTTGAAAGAGCACTCAACAGCAATTGGATGGAGACTGGAAGATTTGAAAGGAATAAGCCCAGCCTACTGTACGCATCACATTTACATGGAACAAGAATTTAAACCAATTGCTCAGCCATAGAGACGCTTGAATCCAACCATGAAGGAAGTAGTGAAAAGGGAGATAATTAAATTACTAGAAGCTGGTATAATTTATCCAATTTCTGATAGCTCTTGGGTAAGTCCTGTGCAGGTTGTTCCGAAGAAAGGAGGAATCACCGTCATACAAAATGAAAAAAATGAATTGATCCTTACAAGAACAGTCACAGGGTGGAGGATGTGTATCGACTACAGAAAACTGAACACTGCAACCCGGAAAGATCATTTTCCTCTGCCCTTCATAGATCAAATGCTGGAAAGACTTGCAGGACAAGCATACTACTGCTTTCTGGATGGTTACTCAGGCTACAACCAGATAGCAGTTGCACCAGAAGATCAAGAAAAAATAGCATTTACATGTCCTTTTGGGGTGTTTGCATACAGAAAAATGCCCTTTGGGTTATGTAATGCTCCTGCAACATTTCAAAGACGTATGCTAGCTATCTTCTCTGATTTGGTGGAAAAATACATTGAGGTCTTCATGGACGATTTCTCTATTTTTGGTCCATCATTCGATCAATGTTTAAAAAATTTGACCATAGTACTGAGAAGATGTGTGGACACCAATTTAGTTTTAAATTGGGAAAAGTGCCACTTCATGGTCACCGAAGGCATTGTGTTAGGACATCAAATCTCCAAACGAGGCATTGAAGTGGACAAAGCAAAAGTGGAAGTAATTGAGAAATTACCACCACCAGGGAACGTGAAAGGAGTAAGAAGCTTCTTGGGCCATGCAATTCATCAAGGACTTCTCAAAAATTGCAAAGCCTTTGAGTAATCTCTTAAACAAAGACACTCCTTTTATTTTTGACGATTCTTGTTTACATGCATTTGAAACCTTAAAACATAGACTAACATGTGCACCTGTAATAGTTGCCCCTGATTGGGAATTAGACTTTGAAATGATGTGTGATGCCAGTGTTTATGCTATTGGGGCCATATTAGGACAAAGGAAGGAAAAAGTCTTTCATGTCATACACTATGCTAGCAAAGTTTTGAATCCTGCACAAATAAATTACGCAACAACAGAAAAAGAACTCTTACCAATAGTGTATGGCCTGGAAAAATTTAGACCTTATCTGATTGGTTCCAAAATCACTATTTTTACTGACCGTGCTGCTATTAAATATCTGCTGAATAAACCTAATTCTAAGCCCAGGCTAATTAGATGGATCTTGCTGATGCAAGAATTCAATCCTAGTAGTCAAAGACAAAAAGGGCAGCGAAAATTTTATTGCAGATCACTTGTCCCGTCTTGTCAATCAGGAAGTCACACTACTCCAACCTGAGGTGAAGGAAGAATTTCCTGATGAAAAGCTACTAATGATGAAAGAAAGGCCATGGTTTGTAGACATGGCAAACGTTAAGGCTGCTGGAGTATTGCCTGATGATCTTTTATGGCAACAGAAGAAAAAATTTTTGAAAGATGCAAAACAATTCATATGGGACGATCCTTACCTATTTAAACTTGGATCAGACCATATTTTGAGGAGATGTGTGTCCGAAGAAGAAGCTAACAGCATCTTATGGCACTGCCACAGCTCACCCTATGGAGGACACTTTAATGGGGAAAGGACAACAACTAAAATCCTCCAATCAGGTTTTTATTGGCCTTCATTGTTTAAAGATGCTAATGTTTTTGTGCAGCACTGTGATGCATGTCACAAGACAGGTAGCATATTAAGAAGACACAAGATGCCATTAACCACCATCCTGGAAATAGAAGTCTTCGATTGCTGGGGCATAGATTTTATTGGGCCACTACCAATGTCATTTTCAAATGAATACATTATTGTGGGAGTAGACTATGTCTCAAAGTGGGTAGAAGCCATAGCATGTACTAAAGCTGATGCCAAGACTATCATCAAATTTCTTAAGAAACACATTTTCAGCAGGTTTGGCACTCCAAGAGTGTTGATAAGTGACGGAGGCTCTCATTTCTACAACACCTAACTCCAACGATGCCTAGAACATTATAGAGTCAAGCACAAAGTAACCTCCCCTTACCATCCGTAAGCCAATGGCCAAGTAGAAGTATCCAACAAAGAAATTAAGAGGATACTGGAGAAGACAATTAGTCAAAGTACAAAGGATTGGTCGTTGAAACTAGATGACGCTCTATGGGCCTATAGAACAGCTTACAAGGCACCAACTGGATTTTCACCTTATCAGTTGGTATATGGAAAAAACTACCATCTTCTAGTCAAACTTGAACATAAAGCATTTTAGGCAATGAAAGCACTCAATTATGACCCAAGGGCATCAGCTGAAGAGAGGAAAATCCAGATGCACAAGTTAGAAGAATGGAGAAATCAGGCTTATGACTCATCAAGGATTTATAAAGATAAAATGAAGGCTTACCATGATAGGCACATCATGAAGAAAAGTTTTCACCAGGGATAATCTGTTCTTCTTTTCAATTCAAGGATGAAACTGTTTCCAGGAAAACTCAAATCTAAATGGTCAAGACCCTTTATTGTGAAGGAGGTGAAATCTTATGGGGCTGTTGAATTACAGGACCCTAAGTCTGAAAGAACTTGGGTTGTAAACAGACAAAGATTAAAGCCTTATTTAGGAGGAGAGGTGGAGAAGGTCGCCATCGATATTCTACTGAAGGATCCATGATCAAACTCAGGCGTCAAGCTAAAGACGATAAACAAGCGCTCATTGGGAGGCAACCCAATCTTTTATGCTTTCTTTTCATGTGAATTTCACTTTAAATATTATTAAAGTTTCTATTTATTTTTGTAGGTCACTCATCAAGAAGAGCAAGAGTAAAAAGGTACGCTTAAACAGAGAAAGACAGTGAGGAGAGCATCAGGAAATCCTCTTGCTCAAGCTTGAAGACTCTCACCTAAGCGAGACAAGGTAAGTCATGTCTCATATATTTCACGCTCAAGCGTTGGATATACTCGCTTAAGCGAGCCAAGGTGAGCCATACACTATCCATATCAGGCTTAAGCGAGGGACTCAAGCTCTAAGCGTGGCAAGGTAAGTACCATTCTATTTTGGGATCACGCTTAAGATTGATTATCCTAGCTAAAGCGAGAATTATTCAAAGTATCAGGGGATACTGCACGCTTGAGCGCCCCACACAAGCTTGAGCGCAAGTCTTGAAACAAAAGAACACCAGTTTTTTAAAACCCGAGTGCGCTCAAGCGTGTGTTTTTACGCCCAAACGTGGGATTCTTTTAGTATTAGTGGCTTGCTCACTTAAGCGAAATACCCCAAGCTTAAAGCTCATACTTAAAAGGACCTGGCTAGGAAGCTTACGCTCAAGCGTAATCAGCCTCGCTTAAGCGAGGAAGAATAACAAGAACACCAAGGGGTACGCCCAAGCACAGGTTCAAGCGTAATCTTCAAAAGACATTTTGTTTCCTTCACGTTCAAGCGTGACATATCCACGCTTAAGGGTGAGATCTAAAAACTGACCCTCCTTCTATAAATTCAAATCCTGACAGGCCATTATCCCCATTATTTTAGAAGTTCAAAAATGTAACTACCCACGTACTCCCATTCCCTTCTCTCTATGAGTTTTTATTGAGCATTATAACTGCATTACATTTCTCAATTCACTCATGGTGTAGTATGTTTTATTCTATATTGAGCTTTCTCATTGGAAACAAGTTTGCAGCCCACATTGCTTGGCCTGGGGACAGGCCTTCTTTCTTAGGAGGGGTAAGACTTCATAGGCTGGTACAGGACCCTCCTCACAAGGGCCTTCAGTAAGGAAACAGGAGACTGAGGATGACTCTTCTAAGGATGAGTGATGAGTTTACTGCTTTAGTTTTTAATTGCTTTAGTTTACTTTGAGTTGGTTTTCTTACTGCAGCATACTTTGAAAATTTTTAAAATTTTCATGTTTTTGGTTGATTGTTTTGATGCATAGTCACGTGCTTAACACAAAAAAAAAATTTGAAAAACCCAACTAGGATTTACAATTTTTGTTTCAAGAAAAGATTCTGAGTTAGCAATTATTTTGAGGCAATAACATTGGTTTTGAGAAGGCAAATTAACTGATTTAAGACCATGAAAATGAAGGAAATGAACCATTAAAATTTATTTGCATGCTTGAAACCATTTTAGAATTTGCTAAGTTTGTATTGCCTAATTTTTTGATTAACATTTTTCATAAGAAATTAAGCAAGGAAAGGATAAAGGCAATTTTGAAAATAAAATATCCCAGAGCCAAAAAGCTACCCTAAAGTATGCCCTATTCCTTGGTAGCCCACTTTTGAGCAAAAATTTTATTCTATAAAAACACTTTAACCCAAGCATGAGAAATAAAAATCCTACCTTATCAGCATGCTTAAATTTGATAAGAGCATAAAATAGTTTTTTTTCCAAAAGGGTCATGAAAAAAACAGAGGTAGAAAAAGAGAATGCTAAAAATAGTAAGTTCTCCAGAGATTCAAACAGAATTAGAGAACTAGAAAAAGAGAAAGAAAGAATTCTGTAGCTCAAAAAGGAAGAAACCTCATAAACTTTGAAAAGTTTCATAATTTATGCTCTTCCTTATGCATGTATTTTGAACTCAAAGAAAAACCAAGAATTCTTGTTTAGCCCAGCCTCATTATAACCTTAAAAGACCTTTTGATCCTTACTGCTCTTATGATGTTATTTGCCTTAAGTTAAATTGAGATTATTGTCTTTTAAAATTTTGTCTGCAATAGAATCTGATCTTATTGAATGCTTGATTCCCTTTCCAAACCTCTTTTACTTGAGGACAAGCAAAAATCTAGGTTGGGGAGAGTTTGATAAGTGCTATTTCACATTGATTTAATATTTCAATTAAACTCATTTTTGAAAGAATTTAACTAGATTAGTAATTAATTAAGCATGATTTTTGTTGAAAATAACACATTGTGTAAAACAAGCTTGATTTGACAACATATATGAAAAAAGTACCAAACAAGGCTTGAAGAAACCAAGAAGGACCAACACATCAAAGCCCAGGCACGCTTGAGCGTGGCATTCAACACGCCTAAGCGTGATTTAAAGAAAATAACTCCCCACGCTTGAAGGCAGCTTGAGCGAGAAGAATAAGAAGAACCTCACGCTTGAGCGCAAGCCCGAGCTCGCTCAAGCGTGACCCCGGACATAGCTGGTGCGCTTGAGCGGGGACTTATGGAACTTGAGCGTGACTTAATTCAGCATTAGCCCCCATCGTGCTTGAGCGTAAGAAAGGGACGCTCGAGCATGGGACCAAGCACGCCTGAGCGTGAATCAAGCATGGAACAAGCATGCTAACAGGAAGGCCACGCTTAAGCGTGGTTAAGGTAGCTTGAGCGTGAGGCAACCAAGTGGACATCAGAACCCTCCACGCTTGAGCATGACAATCAAGCTCAAGCGTGACTCATGCAGTATGGGAATTTTAATTTAATATTCACCAATGGTGCGATGCCAACTCATGCATTTTCTTGTGTTTCTGCATATCTCTGAATATTCCTTCATGGGGTCTACGCAAGTGGCAAGGGAAGCTGAACCATAACCCCTATAAATCAAGCAGAAAACAGGACATCAAGCATCGGATTCATCCCCTGTATATCCCTCACAATCTAACCTTTTCCATTATTTTCTATATTCATATTTTGAAGGTGAAAATGCAAAGCATGAGTAGCTAAACTCCCTTATGGGATTGGTTGTAATCCATTCAATCCTGAAGTAGTGCTGCTATAAGTTTTTATGTGTGTAATGAGATTTGATAAGTTTCTGTATTTCCTTCTGCGTTTAATGCTTGAAAGTACTTGATCACTATTTTCTTGTTTTAAGTTTTCTCAAGTGTGCTGGGAAGTGACTTTTGAAAGCAGATCTGAATGAAATACTTATTGTGAGTAGGTAGCTAGGGATGGCATCTAATGCAATAAATGTCAAAACAATCGATCGATAATGCTGGGATGATTTCAAAGTGACTGAGGGATCAGCGATTTGAAATCATTCTTATGAATTTTGTAGTCGAGGGATCGATGCAAATGACTTTGATTATGACGTAGAAACTATCTTTTCAAGTTACTTACGTAAAAACTTATACAGCTTACAAAAGGTGAGATGTGATGAAACCAATCCCTGTTTTACTAAACTGATTTTTCTTAAAATTATTCACTGTTATCTTTTGCAAAGTTTCACTCTCTGTTATTTATTACCTTTTCAATCAGCAACATTTATAACAATCCAGAACAAAACCTTGTGTCAACTCAGTTCAAAGCTAAGGTTTTTATGCTAACACCTCCTCAGTGGAACGACAACTATACTATATTACAACCTCTGTGTTTAAACTTGGCACATCCATTCCCTTGAGTTCATATTATACAAACTTGATTCTCTTTCATTGAACTCTTCATTCATTATTATATGAAAATAACTGTATCACTTGCCAAGAGAATAAATCCTCCAAGTTAATGACTCAGGAATTTAGCATCAGCTATAATGGTGGAAGACCTGGTAACGGGCGAGGAAATGGCAATGGTGCTCATGAACGAAATAGAAACAGTGGAAATATGCAACCAAATGTCAGAAGAGTGTTTGCTGTGACCGATGAGGAAGCAGCACAAGCAGATAATTTAGTTGAAAGTAAGTGTGAGATACTCGGAAACTCAGTTCATGTCATTTATGATTCGGGTGCAACCCACTCTGTTATATACGAGGATTGTGTTCGGCAATTGAGATTGCCGGTGTGTTTAATGAAAAATGCTCTAGTGGTTAAACCCCAACCGGTACTTGTCTCAGATGGGTTAACCGGTGTGATAATGTTGATATGCTCCTAGATGGGAGAAGATTCATTGTGTCTTTCATATGTCGGCCTATGAAAAGATTGGAGATCATACTTGGTATGGATTGGCTCTCCGCCAATAAGGTTATGGTTGACTGTCAACAATGGACCATTATTTTTCCTTCTTCTGATATGGGACAATTCGATGTGCAAGGTATAGCTCAACTTTGTATATTACTATCTCTTACCGATGGGATGAGTGGTCCCGACCCTATTAATATCCCTATGGTGTCTGAATTTCTGGACGTGTTTCCCGAAGAGATACTCGGCTTTCCACCTCCACAGGAGGTTGAGTTTACTATTGATCTTGTACCTGGTGCGGAACCAGTGTCTATCGCTCCTTATAGGATGTCTCCTATGGAGTTGGCCGAACTCAAAAAGCAAGTTAAGGAGCTGCTTGAGAAGGAGTTTACTCGACCCAGTGTATCACCCTGGGGAGCTCCTGTTTTATTAGTCAAGAAAAAGGATGGAACCATGCGGTTATGTGTAGACTATCACCAATTAAACAAGCTGACGATAAAGAATAGATATCCTTTACCTCGTATCGATGATCTGTTGGATCAATTGAGAGGTGCAGTCGTGTTTTCAAAGATTGATTTACATTTTGGTTATCATCAAATCCGGGTGAGAACCGAAGACATTTCGAAGACTGCGTTTAGAACGTGATATGGCCATTATGAGTATGTTGTGATGCCATTCGGAGTGACTAATGCACCAACGGTGTTCATGAGCTATATGAACCGCATCTTTCATGAATACCTGGATCGTTTTGTTGTGGTGTTCATTGATGAAATCTTAGTGTATTCTAAGAGCCGTGAGGAACACGAAGAATATTTGAAAGTGGTATTGAATATTCTTAGAGAGAACTAGTTGTACGCTAAACTCTCTAAATGTGAATTCTAGTTGACAAGCGTCTAGTTTCTTGGACATGTGATATCCGAAGATGGTGTTTCGGTGGATCCTTCTCAGGTTGAAGCCGTTATAGCATGGCCTAGACCTATGTCGGTTACAGAAATCCGGAGTTTCCTTGGACTTGCCGGTTATTATCGGAGGTTCATCGAAGGTTTTTCTCGTCTTGCTAGACCTTTGACGAACTTGACAAGGAAGAACCAACCTTTCGTATGGACGGTTGAATGTGATAGATGCTTTGACGAGTTAAAGATGAGATTGACTTCTGCGTCTATCTTGGCATTGCCCGATTTACATGACGACTTTATGGTGTATTGCGATGCTTCTAAGCATGGACTTGGATGTGTGTTAATGCAGAAGGAAAGTGTTATAGCCTATGCTTCACGCTAGTTGCGACCCCATGAAGTTAACTATCCAACTCATAATTTGGAGTTGGTGGCGGTTGTGTTTGCTTTAAAGATTTGGCGTCATTACCTGTATGGTTTGAGGTTTGTGGTTTTTAGTGACCACAAAAGCTTGAAATACCTCTTTGAAAGGAATTAAATATGTGTCAGAGGAGATGGATGGAATTCCTGAAGGATTATGATTTTAAATTGATGTACCATCTGGGAAAAGCCAATGTTGTTACCGATGCTCTTAGTCGGAAGTCCTTGCATGTATCTACCATGATGGTCAAAGAATTTGAATTAATTGAGGAGTTTCGGAATTTGAATGTTGGGACCGAGGTTCAATCTCCCAAGAAGGTATGTTTTGCTACCTTGAAGATATGCAATGAGTTCTTAGAACTTGTAAAGGAGAAACAAGGGGATAATGATTATTTACAAGAGATGAGAAGATCCCAAGATAATGGGAAGAATGTATTTCTTGTGGAAGGTGTTGATGGTTTATGGCGAGTAAAAGGTCGTGTGTATGTACCTTCATTCGGAGATTTGAGACACACGGTCTTGAGGAAGCACATAAAAGCATTTTTAGTATTCACCCTGGTGCAACCAAGATGTACCAAGATGTAAAGAAGAATTTTTGGTGGCCCAGAATGAAGCGTGATGTTGCCAATTTTGTGGCTTCGTGCCTTACTTGTCAAAAGGCGAAGGTAGAGCATCAGAGACCTTTGGGTACTTTGAGGCCACTTGATATTCCCGTTTGGAAGTGGGATGCAATTGCCATGGATTTCATGTCCGGATTGCCAAGGACGAGGTCCAGATATGATGGAATCTGGGTGATTGTGGATCATTTGACAAAGAGTGTGCATTTTCTACCGATTAGTATGAAGAGTTCCTTGTAGGATTTGGCACAGCTATACATCCAGGAGATTGTGAGGTTACATGGTGTGCTATCAAGTATTGTGTCTGATCGTGACCCCCGATTCACTTCCCAATTCTGGGGAAGCTTACATGAAGCAATAGGTTCAAGATTGAAGCTAAGCTCCACGTACCATCCTCAGACTGATGGACAGTCTGAGAGGACTATTCAGAGTCTTGAGGACTTGTTACGTGCTTGTGTTCTGGAGCACGGTGGTTCATGGGAGAAATATTTGCCTCTGATCGAATTCACTTATAATAACAGTTTTCATTCTAGTATTGGTATGGCACCATACGAGGCATTGTATGGAAGGAGGTGTCGAACCCCTTTATGCTGGCTTGAAATTGGTGAGAACTTGGCCTTAAGGCCTGAGATTGTTGAGGAAACTACCGAACAGATCAAGATGATTCGAGAGAAGATGAAAATTGCTCAAGACCGGCAGAAGAGCTATTGTGACAAAAGAAGGAAGCCACTTGAATTTCAAGTTGGCGAACATGTGTTCTTACGAGTCTCACGTGATAAGGTATTGGTAGAGCTTTGAAGAGCAGAAAATTAAGCCCTAAATTCATTGGACCCTATGAGATCTTGGAGCGGATTGGACATGTCGCTTATCGGATTGCGCTCCCTCCACAGCTTGCAAACCTACATAATGTGTTTCACGTGTCATAGTTAAGGAAGTATATTCATGATCCTTTGCACGTGATCTCTCTTGATGATGTTGATGTGTAGGATAACTTGTCCGTCTCTCCCGTTTTGGTTTGTATTGTTGAGTATTCCGTGAAGAGACTGCAGAATAAGATGGTACCATTGGTGAAAGTAGCGTGGAAGCATAGAAACGTTGAGACACTCACCTGGGAATGCGAGGATGATATTCATGAGCGGTATCCTCACGCATTCAAATTCGGTATGTCAAATTTCGAGGACGAAAGTTTTTTTAGGAGGGGTGGATTGTAACACCCTAAATTTTTAAAATAGAAAGTAAATTAAGGAAATAAATATTGAATAATTAAACGTGGGCTAATTAATATCCCAAAATGCTAAATATAATTTAAATAAGATTTTCGGAGACTATTAGTGAGTTATTGTGACTGGATAAGCTGAAAACTGACCCGGATAAAATATGGGTGTCAGACCAAGTATCTCCGATTGAGATGCTGTTGGTCAGGGCTGTAGATAATATTATTGGGGATCCAAATATATATTCGGAATAATTTTTAGAATAGGTATTGAGCCCGAACAGTGAGCCTGTTTATTTAAAAACGGAAGAGTTTAGTAATGAGCTTAAAAAATTTAAGACCTAAACCTTGCTCTTTTCACTCTCATTCTCGTGGCCCTCTTTTCTTTTGGATGAACACACACTTCTTCTTCTTCCCTGGTTCTTTTTTTCTTCATATTTCCTTCTCCCTCTCTAAAGGCTTGAACAAATTGGTGCTCTCTCTCTCTTTCTTATTTTTGTTCACCATTGAGCTTGGAGGAGGACATTGTGGCTTAAAGCTCCTCCCATTCTCCTCCTCATTTTCGTCATCCTCATCCTCCCTCTTGACTTCCATTTTCGTTTTGGAGCAAGGTAAGCTCTTTATCACTCCCTTTGTGCTTGGAACCTAGGAGATAGAGGAGTGTGACTTGGAGGTGTATTAAATGCTTGTGGGTAGTGAATGGGGACATTAAATGCATAAGCCCTAAGGTGGGTGTTATAAATGCAAGCTTTAAAGAGGGTATTAATGGGGTAGATACATTATGGCTGGAAAAAGATGAGAGTGTATGACTATTTTGAATATTGATGAGTTTTAATGAAACTCTAACTTATAATTTTGGGGGAAATATGTAAGGTTGATAGGGTTAACATTTATTGATGAGGGAAGTATTATAAATGATGAGGCATTGACATTTATGGGTGAATAGGGATGGTGGTTGGAAAAACATAAATGAAAACCCACTTGGTGTGAGTTAAATATAAGTGTGGCAAGGGGATAACCTAGCAAATTAGGTTGTAACTCTTGATAATAATGAATGGTGAAATAGGGGAAGAAATTCCCGAAGCCTAAGTAAGCAAATGAATAAACCTATAATAACTTCTACATGATAATAATCATGTGTACATAGATATGTATGTGTATATTGAAATGGACTTTGAATGAATAATTGATGTGGTCCTATAATGATTGGTGTAGGACTTGATAACACGGGTGAAGCGGGAACGTCAAACCTGGAAATCTACTTCTCTTAAGGTAGAAGAGGAGTATATTTTCTAAATGCATGAGAATTATGATGATAATGTATGTATTGATGTAATATGGCATGTTCCCTTGATAGGTGTGATATCATGTGTATGTGATGAGAATTGTGTATGGTGTTTTGAAATGATTTGTTTATATGATGAAGCCCAAATGAGGCTATGAATGGCATATTATGTGATGATGTACTATTGATTTCATATATAACATGATGAGTGCCTAAAATCTTTGGTTAGAAAGGTTCTTGAATATAAGGATTGATGCTTATGTATGAATGTACCCTAGATTAAAGGGTGAGATAATACTAAAGAAGTTGAGGCATGCATGAGCATTGCATACATGGCATGGCATGCATATCATGATGATGTTGATAAGTGGTTGCGATCACTTGATGTTGGAAGTATAAAAGGGCTTGTGAGTTCCTGTGACTATTGGACCGGTGGTTGCGATCACCTGGTGTTTGAAATGAAAGGCCCTGCGGGACCATTGAGATTGAGTGCCCATGGTTGCGATCATGAGGCGGGAGTACCTCTTGCGAGGCAGGAAACCTTTATGAAATGTTGAACGTGGTTGCGATCACGAGAGAGCACCTTGCGAGGCTGCTAGAGGGAGTACACCTTGCGAGGCGGGGAACCCACGAATATGAATGAATGATTATGGTGGTTACGATCACCCGCGGAAATGAAAATCAGATCCGTGCATAAGCATTTTAAACACTCGCATGTGCATTAGCCATAGAAGCATGGCATAGAGTGATACCCTGTTGATGAGGTTATGTGAGGAGTAGGTGGAACCCTTTTCTTTGAATTACTAACTTTGATTGTGATATTGGTTGACGTGATCTTGAGAAATTTGATGGGTATATGTATTTAAATGAAATTGATAAATGAATAATTTGATGTTGAATGAACTTTCTTTGAGGAAGGAATGTTTGTATTGCATTCATGCATATATTGTCTTAATTATTGGATTTTCATCATTGAGAAAGTATACTCACTCTCCATGTGGTATATCTTTTAGCTCTTGTGTTGTAGGGCTGTACATGGAGCTTTAGTGTGGAGGAGAAGTGTGAAGGAAGCCCCTTTTTGGTAAAGAATGCCTTGGCCGACAATATTTTGATTTTCATAGTTGTGTGGAATGGTTGTAATGCGTATGACATAATGCATATTTTGTATAGTCTGGATTTGGAATGGATAATTGTATGGATGATGAATATATATATATATATATATATATAATGGTGATTTTGGAGGGTCATGGAGGAAAATAAGAACTTTTGTGTGTAACTCATTTTCATTTAGGACCTTATGAATGTATAAAGGATTAACTTATAATGAAACTTTCCCTACATGTTGATGAATAAATGAGGAATTATATTTGAGTATTAATTTTGTGAAGTAGAGTAGATGATGGGCTGGTTCTTGTAGACACAAAATGAATTATAATGTAAATTCATGAGCATGCTTGTTTGGAACAAGTTTTAAATGACTAATATGATGATTGAGATGTAATGAATTAAGGTGAATTAGCTTGAGTTGAGTTTTGGTAGGTGATGTTATACAATTTCCATATTTCTACATGTTTTCTGATAATCTCGCCCAAGCGACATGGATTCTCGCTCAAGCGAGAATCCCTCCTGTATGGTATTTGGTCTCTGGATAATTCTCGCCCAGGCGAGAGTGGGTCTCGCTTAAGCGAGACTGTTCCAGCATCAGTGACTAGATTCTAGAGGAATCTCGCCCAGGCGAGATTGGGTCTCGCCCCAGTGAGATAGCCCTAGCATCAGGGGTTGGCTTCTGGAAGATTTTCGCTTAGGCGAGGAGGGTCTCGCCCGAGTGAGAGTTGGGAATTTTAGATACTGGCCGAATT
Source organism: Clitoria ternatea (assembly GCA_037962975.1). Taxonomy (NCBI): domain Eukaryota; kingdom Viridiplantae; phylum Streptophyta; class Magnoliopsida; order Fabales; family Fabaceae; genus Clitoria; species Clitoria ternatea. The sequence continues at coordinate 24,168,913 of CM075672.1, read as the reverse complement.
TCGCTTGAGCAAATGGCCCTAGGATGGTGATCGCTCAAGCGAGTGGGTATTAATTTTGGTTCTGGATGATTTTCGCCCAAGCTCGCTGCCTCCGCCCAAGCGAAGCTTTTGGCTCTCGCTCAAGCAAGATGGGACACGCTTGAGCGACGTGGTCCCTGTAACTTCTTTTCCTCTTTCGCTTAGCCCATTCATGTCTCGCTCAAGCGTTCCATATGGAACTCGCTCAAGCGAGTGGGGTTCTCGCTTGAGCGAGGGGGACCCTAACTGCTCAAAACCAATTGCTTAAATTATTTTCTCCCTTCTTCACATTAAACCTTGACCCTTCATTATGATATGAATACTTTAAGCATAAAACTAGATCTCTAAATTTTAAAGTAGTTGATCTTTTAAATCTAATCACATAACATTATCTTACTCAAGATTCTTCTGCTGTTTTTAATTGAGGAATTCTTTAAGGTTAATCCTCTTAGCTTACCTTCTCATATCTTCATATATGAGATAAGTCTCTGATAGATCCAGGGTAGTGAAAAATAACTTCATCTCTTATGATATCTTATCTTAATGCTATTTAAATCGCAAAAAATTTACCCATATTTTTGGGGGTGTTAGAGTATAAACCCTAAGGTGTGGGTGAAATAAATATGGACATTTATGAGTAGTAAATGAGGTATATGAAGATAGAATTGAAAGATGATGAGTATTTATGAAGGTTGATAGGTTGGGGGAAAATGTATAATGTAGAAGAGTATAGCATTTATTGGAGGAGAAAAATGTAATAAATAATGAGGTACAAGCATTTATGGGTGATTAGAGATGGTGGTTGGAAACATAAATGAAAACCCACTTGGTGTAAGTTAAATATAAGTGTAGCAAGGGGATAACCTAACAAATTGGGTTGTAACTCTTGATAATAATGAATGGTGAAATAGGGGAAGAAATTCCCGAAGCCTAAGTAAGCAAATGAATAAACCTATAATAACTTCCACATGATAAGAATCATGTGCACATAGACATGTATATGTATATTGAAATGGCTTTTGAATGAATAATTGATGTGGTCCTATAATGATTGGTGTAGGACTTGATAACACGGGTGAAGCGGGAACGTCAAACCCAAAAATCTACTTCTCTTAAGGTAGAAGAGGAGTATATTTTCTAAATGCATGAGAATTGTGATGATAATGTATGTATTGATGTAATATGGCATGTTCCCTTGATAGGTGTGATATCATGTGTATGTAATGAGAATTGTGTTTGGTGTTTTAAAATGATTGTTTATATGATGAGGCCTAAATGAGGCAATGAATGGCATATTATGTGATGATGTACTATTGATTTCATATAGGACATGATGAGTACCTAAAATCTTTGGTCAGAATGGTTCTTAACTATAAGGATTGATGTTTATGTATGAATTTGTGGATAATAATGTGGTTGAGTATGAATGTACCCTAGATGAGAGGGTGAGATAATCCTAGTGAGGTTGAGGCATGCATGAGCATTGCATACATGGCATGGCATGCATATCATGATGATGTTGATAAGTGGTTGCGATCACTTGATATTGGAAATAAAAAGAAGGGCTTGCGAGTTCCTGTGATTATTAGACCGGTGGTTGCGATCACCTGGTGTTTGAAATGAAAGGCCCTGCGGGACCATTGAGATTGGATGCCCATGGTTGCGATCATGAGGCGGGAGTACCCCTTGCGAGGCGGGAAACCTTTATGAAATGTTGAACTTGGTTGCGATAACGAGAAAGCACCTTGCGAGGCTACTAGAGGGAGTACCCATTGCAAGACGGGAAACCATTGAGAATGATTGAATGATTATGGTGGTTACGACCACCCGTGGAAATGAAATCGGATCCGTGCATATGCATCCTAAACACTAGCATGTGCATTAGCCATAGAAGCATGGCATAGAGAGAGATACCCTGTTGATGAGGTTATGTGAAGAGTAGGTGGAACCCTTTCTTTAAATTACTAACTATGATTATGATATTGTTTGATGTGATTTTGACAAATTTGATGGAGATATGCATTGAATGAAATTGGTAAATAAACGATTTGGTGTTAAATAAACTCTTCTTGAGGAGGGATGTTTGTATTGCATTCATGCATATATTGTCTTAATTATCAGATTTTCATCATTGGGAAAGTATACTCACTCTCTATGTGGTATATCTTTTTTGCTCTTGTGTTGTAGGGCTGTACATGGAGCTTTTGTGTGGAGGAGAAGTGTGAAAGAAGCCTATTTTGGTAAAGAATGCCTTGGCCGGCAACATTTTGATTTCATAGTTATGTGGAATGGTTGTAATGTGCATGATATTCTGGATATTTTGTATAGTCTGGATTTGGAATAGATAATTGTATGGATAATGAACACATACATATACAATGGTAATTTTAGGGGTCATAGAGGAAAATGAGAACTTTTGTGTATGGCTCATTTTCATTGGTGACCCTATGAATGTATGAGGGATGAACTCATGATGAAACTTTCCCTACTTTTGATTAATGAATGAAGATTTATATTTAAGTGTTGGTTTTGTGAAGTAAAGGAGTTGATGATTTGGTTCTTGTATGCATTTAATGAATTGTAATGTAAGGGTACTAATACGCTTATTTGGAACAAGTTTTAATTGACTAATAGGATGATTTTGATGTGATGTATTGAGTAAAATTAGCTTGAGTGGAGTTTTGATAGGTTGTGTTGTTGAATTTCCATGTTCTGCATGTTTTCTGATAATCTCGCTCAAGCGAGATGGATTCTCGCTCAAGCGAGAATCCCTTCTGTATGGTATTTGGTCTCTGGACAATTCTCGCTTAAGCAAGAGTGGGACTCGCTCAAGCGAGATTGTCTTAGCATTAGTGTTTTGGTCTCTGGACCATTCTCGCCCAGGCGAGAGTGAGTCTCGCTCATGCGAGGCGGCCCTGGTTTCAGGGGTTGGCCTCTGGGAGGTTTTCGCTTAGGTGAGGAGGGTCTCGCCCAAGCGAGAGTTGGGCATTTGGTTACTGGCAGATTTCTGCTTGAGCGAATGGCCTTGTGGATGGTGCTCGCTCAAGCGAGCAAGCGTAGGTTTGGTTCTGGACAAATTTCGCTCACGTTCGCTGGCTCCGCCCAAGCGAATCTTGTGTATCTCGCTCAAGCGAGTTGGGGCTCGCCCAAACGAGTTGGCCCCTGATTCTCCTTTGGTTTTCTCGCCCAGTCTGTGGGGTTGCTCGCCCAAGCACCCTATATGGAACTCGCTCAAGCGAGTGGGGTTCTCGCTTGAGCGAGGGACGCCCTGATTGCCCAAAATGAAATGTTCAAATTAATTTCTTTCTTCTTCACATTAAATCTTGACCCTGCATTATCAATTGAATACTTTGGGAATAAAAATTGGACTTCTTAATTTTAAAAGTGGTTGACCTCTTTAAACCTAATTACATAACATTAACTTACCCAAATCCTTCCGCTGTTTTTAATTGAGGAATTCTTTAATGTCACTCCTCTTAACTTACCTTCTTATATCTTCACATATGAGATGGGTCTCTGATAGATCCAGGGTAGTGAAAGATAACTTCACCACTTTATTATATCATGAATTAATGCTTTTTAAATCACGAAAAATTTACCCCTATTTTTAGGGCATCACATGATACACATCTTCTCAGGATATTATCTGATCCAAGCTTGAACAAGTATGGATCATCCCAAACAAATTGCTGTGCATCTTTTAGAAACTTTTTCCTTTGTTGCCATGTGAAATCCTCAGGAAGCACTCTTACAGCTTTAAAATTTGCCATGTCTGCAAACTATGGCCTTTCCTGAATCAACAATAGTTTTCCTTTAGAAATTCATCTTTCACTTCAGACTGTAATTGGGTAACTTCATTGTTAATCAGCCTGGACAGATGATCTGCTATGTGGTTTTCACTGCCCTTTTTATCCTGAATAATCAAATCAAATTCTTGTAAGAGAAAAATCCATCTGATCAATCTAGGTTTAGAGTCAGATTTATTCATCAAGTATTTGATGGCAGCATGATCTGTAAAACACACAACTCGAGACCCAATTAAATAAAATCTAAATTTTTCCAGCTCATACACTACTGCTAGTAATTCCTTTTCAGTTGTGGCATAGTTAATTTGTGCCTCATTCAAAACCTTACTAGTGTAATGTATAGGATGAAAAATTTTAGACTTTCTTTATCCTAACACTGCACTGATTGCATAATTGCTTACATCACACATAATTTCAAAATCAAGTGTCTAATCAGGAGCAACTATGACAGGTGTAGTGATCAATTTTTACTTCAACAGTTGAAAAGCAGATAAACAAGAGTCATCAAAATGGAAGGGATTATCTTTTTGTAGCAAATTACGCAAAGGTTTAGCAATTTTTAAGAAATCTTTGATAAACCTCCGGTAAAATCCTGCATGACCAAGAAAACTCCTAACACCTTTAACATTGACTGGTGGAGGTAATTTTTCAATAACTTCCACTTTAGCACGGTCTACTTCAATGCCTTTGCTTGAAATTGTGTGGTCTAACACAATACCCTTGGTTACCATAAAATGGCATTTCTCCCAATTTAGCATTAAGTTAGTCTCCACACATCTTTTAAGCACAATGTTGAGATTTTCTAAGCATAAGTCAAATGATTTACCAAAAACTGAAAAATCATCCATGAAAATTTCAATACATTTTTCTACAAGATCAGCAAAGATAGCAAGCATGCACCTTTGGAAAGTAGTTGGAGCATTGAAAATTCCGAAAGACATTTTTCTATAAGAAAAAACACCATAAGGACAAGTAAATGTTGTCTTCTCTTGGTCTTTTGGAGCTACAGCTATTTGATTATATCCTGAATAACTATCCAAAAAGCAATAATACGCTTGACCAGCTAGTCTTTCCAATATTTGATCCATGAAGGGCAATGGGAAATGGTCCTTCCTTGTAGCCTGATTGAGCTTCCGATAATCTATACACATCCTCCACCCAGTCACTGTTTGGGTGGGAATCAGCTTATTGTTTTCATTCTTCACTACTGTCATGCCACCCTTTTTTGGTACAACCTGAATAGGACTCACCCAAGAACTGCCAAAAATGGGATAAATCATTCCAGTTTCTAACAACTTCATAACCTCCCTTTTCATAACTTTCTTCATAGTAGGATTTAAGCGTCTCTAAGGCTGTGCTATGGGCTTGTACTCTTGTTCCATAAAAATATGGTGCATACAGTATGAAGGGCCGATACCTTTTAAATCACTTAACTTCTATCCAATGGCCTTTTCATTCTTCTTTAAAATCTCAATTAGTTTTTCTTTTTCTTCCTTTAATAAGTTGTTGCTGATTATCATTGGTTTTTCTTCTTCAACATCTAAAAAGACATATTTTAAATATGAAGGTAACTCTTTCAATTCTAACTTTTGAACTTCAGAAACTTGTTTTTCCAGAAGGTCCTCCATTACTTCCTCTTTACTAGTACTCACTTTTCTTGCATCTAATCTTTGTAGAATCTTATTCACTTCATCTGCTTTGGAATCATCAAGATTTTCAACAGCACCAACTAAAGCTTTTTTAAGAGAACTTGAATTTTGCACTCTGCTGAACTATTTTTCAATAACTTCCTCTTCCACATCAATTTTGAAACAACTCTGTTTATCTGCTGGATACTTCATTGCTTCAAAGACATCGAAGTTTATCTCTTCGTCTTGGACTCTTACTTTCAGCTTTCCATTATCCATATCTATAATGACTTTGGCGGTTTTCATAAATGGTCTCCCTAGGATCAAAGGAACTTCTGAATCTTCCTCGATGTCCATAACCACAAAATCCACAGGAAACACAAACTTATCTACTTTCACCAAAACATCTTCTGCTACACCATAAGGAAATTTCATTGATCGGTCAGCCAATTATAAGGTCATTCTTGTTGGCCTTATTTCAAGATCTCCAATCCTTTTAAGCATGGAGAGTGGCATCAAGTTTATACTTGCTCCTAGATCTAACAATGCTTTTCCTACTGGCAAATGAATAATAGTAATTGGGATTATGAAACTCCCTAGATTTTTGGTCTTTAGTGGTAATGCCTTTTGGATAATGGCGCTGCAACCAGCTTCCAATTCAACTATTTCTTCTAAAAATCTTCTTTTCTTAGTCAATAAATCCTTCATAAACTTTGCATAGGTCGGTATTTGTTCCATGGCCTCCATGAATGGAACATTAATTTGTAATCTTTTAAAGATGTCCATAAACCTTGCAAATTGTCTTTCCTTGTCACGCTTAGAAGGATTCTTTGGATTAGGCATGCTCTTTAATTATGGCAATTCTTCTTCAACCTTGCCCTTGCCTTTTTCCATCTCACTCTTTTTCCTTTTTTCTTCCTCATTTTTTCACTATTTATATTTTCTCTCTTTTTTTTCTTCATGTTCTTCAATATCTTTCTCTTTTTCTTTTTGAAACTCTCTTTCTTTTTCTCCTTTCTCTTAAAATTTCTTCCTCTTCTTTTTTTTGAACCTAACTCAACTCTAACTTATCTACCACTGCCTGTTGTCACAGCCTTGCACTGCTCTTTTAGATTTGGCTCAATATTTGCTCCATATTGATGTCTTTTTTGTTCAACTAATTGACGGGCTAGCTATCCCACTTGAGTCTCCAAATTCTTTATAGATGCCTTAGTGTTTTTCTGGTTTGTCAAAGAAGCCTGCATGAATTTCTCCAAGGTGTCTTCCAATTTTATAGTCTTGTCAATCAATGAAGGAAAATTGCTTTGATATGGTCTATTGGAAGAACTCGGCTCTTGCTTCCATCCTTGGCCTTGGTTTTGATTATTTTTCTATCCCTAAAATGGTGGATTAGAAAAATTAGAATTGAAATTACTAGGCCTACCTTGGTTATTCATGTAGTGCACTACTTCCTCTTGTGATCTGCAATAACCATTCGGATGATCACCTCCACAGAAATCACATCTTGTTATTACTTATTGTTGGATTGGCTGCATTGTTTGAACTACATGTAACTGTTGTGGAAGTTTAGCCATCTGTTGTGTTAGAGCCTCAATTTGCTGGGTCAAGATTTTGTTTTGAGCTAAGATCGCATTAGTAGTATTCAAGTCAAGAATTCCTTTCCTTTGAACTTGATGATGATCATGCTGAGCCTAAAAATCTGTTGATGATAAGGCCTCAATTATCCTTGTGGCTTGTTCAGCATCTACAATCATCATCGTACCACCAGTAACTGCATCCAATATCATTTTTGTATCTGGTCGGAGTCCATTACAAAATATATTCAGTCGTGTAATGTCTTCGAAACCATGATTAGGACATCTACAAAGCAATGATTTGAAACAATCCCATGCTTGATAGAATAGTTCCTCAGGTCCTTGACGGAAAGTTGATATCTCAGATTTAGCTTTGATAAATCTTGAAAGAGGAAAGAAATGAGACAAAAACTGTTCTTCCACGTTGGACCAACTAGTTAAGCTCCGATTTGGATATGATTGCAACCACTTCTTAGCTTTTCCAACCAAATACCTGGATAAAACCCATAGTACCAACCAATTCATAAAAGGTTGCCAAATGAGTATAAGGATCTTCATTTGACATTCTTGTAAATTGATGAGCACTTATCAAGCTTAGGAATGCTGGTTTCATTTCCAATGCCCTTGTTTGTGGCATCACAATACTTGAGAAGTATTGTGGTCCTTGTTAATTTGCATAATCACCCAATGTACGCCTGGGTGGTGGTGGATATTGGTTGTTCTGTTGCCTTTCCATATTTTCCTCTTCAGATTTTGGAATTGCTTGTGGTATGAGAGATACTGAAGAAGATTTTCCTTCCTCTTGTTGTTGTTGTTCCTTTGCTTTTCCTTTGATTTTCTTCAAAGTCTTCTCTATTTCAGGATCTATATCAACCTATTCTTTGGATCCCTGACTTCTTAATATCATAAGCAAAGCTAACAATAAAGAAGTTAACAAAGAAAAAGATATAAAGCATAATATTATTTATAACTACTATATTCATACACCGAAATAGTTCAAAATCAATTTAGGTTCGATCCCCGGCAACGGCGCCAAAAACTTGTTACAGTTTTGATTGATTCCCATGCAAAATGACTTGATAGACAGTTTTAATAAGACGTATGGCAAGTGAACCACTATCGATGTAGTATATGTTCAAAAGAACAGATGTCGTTTGTAACACCCTGATTTTTAATAAATAATTAGACCCAAAAAAAAAACAGGGAAAGAAATTTTCATAAAAATGACCACTGGTCACTCGTTATAGAAAAGAAAAGGAAGGCAAGGAAAAAAATGAAAGAACATTCATACGCATGGCAATCAATGGAAGGAACAAGGCTTGACCGATCCATTCAGATCAGCGAAACCCATCATCGCCTGGGCGAATCCCACAAACAATGTCCACTCGCTTCAGTGTGACCCCACACGCTTGGGCAAAATAACTCAAGTCGCTCGGGCGAGGGACGGTTCGCCTAAGCGATACTCACACAAGGGTCTTCCTGAAACACACTCGCTGGAGCGAGCACCTTGTTCGCTGGAGTGAGAAGTTCACTCGGCATCCTGCCATTCCACTCGGTTTTAGCGTACGGTTCACTCGCGGTGATCCACTTCTTAACCCACTCGGATTCCCCTTAATACGTACCAGTTCTATTTAGACAGCATTCCCACTCCCTGGCTCCACTCGATCGGATTACATATACATATACATTGGCAACCCAAAAATGATTTCCAAGTCACTTACTCGAAATCTATGAAGACTCCTCACTCGGGATAACTCCTACATCCATTACGCCACTCGGGGTATTCTACTTACTTTTCATTCTGTAACCATATTATTTTCTGCTCTAATATTCCTACTAAGCCAGGACTCACTCGGGTTCTATAGCTACTTGCTAATCTATTACAATGGGTCCACTTAGAGTCTTAGGTGTCGTTCCCTGGTCGGTGAACTGCTCACTCGACGGATTCTCACTCAGAAATCGTTGAATATCCTTTACTCATGAAATTTCATAATTGTTACTCACGGGATTCGAACCAACTCCTACTATAGGCTATGCGACCTCAATCGCTCGGATTATTCATCCTTTCATCACTCGGAATGACTCATTATCTCGCTTTCCTCCAACAATAACTTAGCTCCGCTTCTACCCATAGTCACACTGATCTCCTACACTCGGAAGGTATACTTATACACCCATATTTACCACTCGGACATCACCTACAGTATAGAACAACACACAACACACATATATATAGGGACGTATTAAATATTACAACGCATTAGCATGTTTTCATTACCCGAAAGTGTTCAAGTTCAGATATAAGGACTAAAATCAAAATACGAGCCGGCCAAGGCTTAACAAGACCTCATACACAGTATTTACATATACACATATATTCCATAGCACTCGTTTCTCTGCTCTGCACTCGGCCTCTTCTTCATCCTTCATTCCGAGGGATATTCACTGAAAAATGTAACCACTGTAGGGTGAGCTTTTACATGCAAAATGACAATCAAGACTCGGTATCAGTGTCAGTCTACTTACTTTCACTCAATCGTATTCAGGTTAAACTAAGACCATGCAAATCAGAATGATATCTATAACACACATACTACATAAAGTTCATCTCTATTCACACGTACACATGCATCCACACATTAGGAAGTCATCCATAATACTCAACACATGCTATGCGTACTATCTTAATCAGCATCATATCTACATGCATGCCTGTAGATCCGACTTAAGTAATGACTTTCAGTTACAGTTTCCCTCTTACTGGCCACTCGTCCATCAGCTCCTCCCATGTGGTACCAGTCTCCCATTGACGTCTCGAGACTCATCTCTAGCTCTTACGGCTAGCACGAGCTCTCACAGGATCTAGCCAAGGACTGTAGCTGGAAGCCATTCCCTCGGGGCTCTAGACCTTCCACGGGTCACCCCATTCTTACACATGCAGCTAATGCATTTACCAGCAAGCATCATTACTCAACTGATACCTCCTTCGCAACCATCGTAGTAGGAACAGATTCAACAAAGTCGTTACATATACTTTGCCAGCCATAACAACATGCATAGCAATCAGACAGTCAAGGTAATATCGTCTGACAAATCAACCAACAATCACACGTTCATGTTCTCACAGTGCTAACAGAGATAGGACCATGCATTTCATTCGTCTATAACAAGGCTAACAGGTTACATTACCACCATCTGGATCACATGCAATTATTGTACAACTACTATCTTACACACAGGATCCAGCATCAATAATCATGCATATTATTCAATCTCCACAAACACATGCACATATTTAAAGCAATACATTCATCCGGTACCGTTGTGGACCATGCATTTGACATGCAAGCGCCCCCTACCTACGGAAAGGAACTCAAGTAGCTCTCCTGCTCTCAACATTTGGTCTGACGCTCTATCCGACTCGTCCAGATCTCCTTCGCACCGTCGCACTCTGAAATCGGCTCGGAGGTGAGAAGTTGTTCTTCCTCTGCTTCAATGGTCGTCTTCCACTAGTTGAAGTAGACTCTGACCTTCCTTGGGCACCGTCATTGCGTTCTCCAGAAACGAAGAGCAAAACAGGGGAAGGGAAAAGAGGATAAAAACGAGGAAGAAGAAAAGAGAGGATGCAGCAGTGGAAAAGAATAAGTATCCACGGTGATACAGGGTATATATATATATATATGCATGTGAAGAGAAGGAAGTGGGATGGGAGAACGTGAGTCGCAGCCCACTCACGTAACTCACCAATCACAAATAGCCATCTTTCACCAACTATGCCTTAATTAAATTGTCATTATTCCTTAAGTTAATCCGATTATGATTATCAATTAACTTCTCACTTTGAAATCAAAACCTTAATAGTTTATTTTTCATTCGGCATTTAACTTTAAAATTGGGATGTTACAGTTCTCCCCCTCTCAAAAGAATTTCGTCCTTGAAATTTAGTCGGTCACTCACCTTGGTTGAACAACTCGAGGTACTGCTGTCTCATGGCGTCTTCGCGTTCCCAGGTACAAGAGGTAGTCCTGCCTTGCTGCCACTCTACTTCAACCAGTTGTACGTCCTTGTTCCTTAAACGCTTTACCGATCGGTCCACGATTCTAATGGGTATAGTCGTAGTGGTCAGGTCTTCCTTGATTTCCACTTCATTATCAAGCACTGTGTGGCTGGGGTCATGCAGATACTTCCTCAGTTGGGACACATGAAACACGTTGTGCAATCGGGATAAGTGAGTCGGTAATGCTATACGGTATGCCATGGAACCGACTCGTTCCAACACCTCATAAGGTCCAATGTATCGGGGGCTCAACTTTCCACCCTTCAAGGCTCGCCCGACTCCTTTACTCGGAGAAGTCTTCAAAAACATTCTGTCTCCGACTGAAAACTCTAATGGTTTGGTTCGTTTGTCATGGTAGCTCTTTTGCCTGTCCTGGGATGCCTTTATCCGTTCCCTTATCACTCGAATCTATTCTGATGTTTGCTTTACAATTTCTGGTCCCAACAGTAGACTCTCACACGTTTCCGACCAACAAAGTGGGGTTCGGCATCTTCGTCCATATAGTGCTTCGTAGGGTGCCATACCGATACTGTTGTGATGGCTGTTATTGTATGTAAACTCAATCAAGGGGAGGTACTGCTCCCAGTTTCCACCGTGCTCCAACACACACGCCCTTAGCAAGTCCTCCAGGCTTTGAATCGTTCGCTCGGATTGTCCATCCGATTGGGGGTGGTAAGCGGAACTTAGCCAAAGCTTCGTGCCCATTTCCTGGTGCAGGCTGGTCCAAAACCGGGACGTGAACCTAGGATCCCTATCCGATACGATAGAAGTTGGCACTCCATGCAGTCAGACAATTTCTTGGATGTAAATCCGTGCTAACTTATGCAACGGGTACTTCATGTTCACAGGTAGGAAGTATGCACTCTTCGTCAGTCGGTCAACAATGACCCAAATCGTATCATGTCCCGCTCGGTTTTTGGGTAATCCCATGACAAAGTCCATGGCAATTGAGTCCCATTTCCACACGGGAATCTCCAGGGGTTGCAATGCACCGTACGGCTTCTGGTGCTCCACTTTCGACTTCTGATAGGTGATGCACTGAGCCACATATTCTGCCACGTTCCTTTTTAATCCGGGCCACCAGAACTGGGTTCTCAGGTCATGGTACATCTTTGTGGCACCCGGGTGGATACTTAGCAAGCTTTTGTGGGCTTCATCAAGCACCATTCTTCTTAATTCTCCTCCACTCGGCACGTATATTCTATTTCTTACTCGGAAAATTCTATCTGACCCCTCGGTCAAGGACAAATCCTTACCTTTGGCCTGAGTCTCCCTTATCTCAGCCAAGTAAGGATCTGACTGCTGTTGCTCGTACACGGATTTTAGGAATTCATTGGCAATCCTCAGCGTGCCGATCGTTAATTTCCGAGAGGAGGGGATGTCAACATGTAGGTTCATGTCTCGGAACTGTTCCAATAGCTCTACCTCCTTCACCATCATCATTGCTACATGAAGGGATTTCTGACTCAACACGTTGACAACAACGTTTGCCTTACCTGGATGGTACTTTAGCTCGAAATCATAATCCTTTAGAAATTTTATCCATCTCCTCTGCCTCATGTTCAGCTCCTTCTGGTCGAATAAGTATTTGAGGCTCTTATGATCACTGTATACTTCAAATCTGGACCCGAACAAATAATGCCTCCAGATTTTTAACGCGAACACCACAGCTGCCAATTCCAAGTCGTGGGTCGGATAATGCTGCTCGTGAGGTCTCAATTGCCGAGAGGCATACGCTATCACCCGGTCTTTCTGCATTAGCACGCATCCTAATCCGAGTCCTAATGCATCACAATAAACCACGAAGCTCTTTTGCAAGTCAGGTAATGCCAACACTGGGGCAGTCGTCAACTTGTCTTTTAGTCCTCGGAAACTGCTCTCGCACTCGGAACTCCACACGAAGGGAATGTTTTTCCCTATTTTTAGTAGCAGTTTTATTTGGTAAATTTTGAAGTGTGGAAGGTCAGAAAGTAAGAATAAGTGAGTGAATACCTTGTATAGAGTCAGTAATACTCTAAAAATTATATTTTTGGGTATAATTATGGAATTTATGCAGACCATTGAGGATATTAATCAAATTTCGAGTGAAAAGGGACTCTGATCCGAGTGACAGTGAGCAATACCGAGTGATAGAAAGAAAATCCGAGTAAGGAATGAAATTTCGAGTGTAAGGTTATGTTATCCGAGTAATATATGACCAAGAAGGTTACTACCGAGTGGATTCTTGATCACAGAGACATTTGGAGTGAAGTGTGTTCAAGAGAACCATTCCTGAGTGAAAATCCGAGTCAAAACACCCTAGAAAGGCTCGGTTCCGAGTCAAATACTTCCTATTTTGAAGGAGACTACACTGATTGGAGTATTCCGAGTGAAAGAATGTATAAATACTCATGTTTATGTTGATTTGATGCTTCCTGCCGATTGGAGTGTGTTGTGGAATCAATTGAGAAGGATTCCGAACGGTTTCCTATGTATTTGCTTAGGAAACCGAGTGGAAAATGGTGGAGGGAGCCAATTCCGAGTGTAAAGTTAGGTTGACCGAATAAAATATTACTAAAAAGGGATATTACCGAGTGAAATCTTGGTCTTAGAAACAGCTGGAGTGAAGTGGGTTCAAGGGAACCACTTCTGGGTGAATATTCCGAGTGAAAACACCCTTGAGAGACTCACTTCCGAGTCAGATCTTGCCAATTGTTTCTTTTCGAGTGGCAATCGTTATGATTACAGTATACCGAGTGAATAGACTCAATCAGAATTATAACCAAGTGCAATCCGAGTGAGTTGTCCAACTCAGATCTTCCTAGAGAGGAAGGGAATAGCATTCCGGGTAGAAAGATCTTCGAGTGTGGTGTTTTGGGTAGTAGAGTTCCGAGTAAGGGCATATTTGAATCCAGTATAACTTGTTCTAAGGAACATGACCCCAAATATGCAATTCCGAGTGAAATATAGAGTAATGGAAGCTCATTCTGAGTGGAATATATAGGGCAGAGATATTTCCAAGTAAAGTTTATGTCTGTTACTCATTTTCTGAGTGGTGAAAGACCTGAAAAGATTCTGAATGAAATGTATTTTGATGAAGAACTTAAAGACTTGAGTAGTTAAGTATGAAATAAACCCGAGTGAATGAAACCCTTTAAGTGATGGAGAGTTTGAATGGTTCTGAGTAGACCAGAATTTATTAGGTCTGAATGAGAAACCCGAGTGAATGCTGAGGAGTTCCGAGTGAATGAATGCATATGTAGAGTTGATGCCTTCTACCGACTGAAATGTGCTATTAAAATTATTGGGAAGATTTGATGGAAGAAATAGTGATTTAAGTTATGAATTCTGAATGGTTATATATATATATATTGTATGGTTAAAGCATTACTTGGCTTGAATATGAGTGGTGATGAATGAATAATGCTAATTGAGTAGATACCGAGCAGAAAATGGTATTTGGGAACCTATTCCGAGTGAATTGTAGTAGGCAGGGCCATTTCCGAGTAAAGTCTATGAGTATGACTCCTCTTCCGAGTGAAAGGTACTCTACTGGACCAAATCCGGGTGAGGCTCATACGTGTGTGTCTTTTCCGAGAGGTAATGACCTTAATAGGCTTCGATTGAAATTGTAGTTGAAGAGTTTGGTTCAAACCGAGGGAGAAATATGAGTGGACCGAGTGGAGAAAGTGTTGATTTCTGAATAAAGGATGTTATAATTCTGAGTGGAAACTATATGAATATGGATACCCTTTTTCCGAGTAAGCCTAAGGTGTTATGAAATCCGAGTAAAAAGTGATTTGATGTTGAGTTCGCTAAGGAATGATTTAGTTAAGTGTGAAATAAATAAGAATAGATTGTTTGCCGAATGGAAATCCTGAGTAAAGAGAATCCGACTGAATCCAGAAGAAATCCGACCTAGAGAGGAGAAATCCGACTAGATGTTTTAAGAAGAAACAATCAAGAGTGAGGACCAAGAGAAACGAATCAGTTTTAGAAGATTTCCGAGCCATGAAGGGCGGACTCGCTCAGGCGAATCGGATTTCGCTTAAGCAATCCGATGTCAGCACTTCACACCGGTTGGCAAATTAGGTCCGTCCTTAGATCAGAGGTTCACACCGGACAACTATGAGCCGGTGTTCATCACAACACCGCCCTCTTTCCACAGACGGTGTCCTTAACTCCTTCAGACACACCGTCCTTCCCTACTTCACACTCAACACCGCCCACTCCATACCGACCTCGCACTCCACACTGCTCTCATACAGCACACCGCCTCACACTCCACACCGCCCTCTGTTAATACCGCCCTCATACTGCACTCCGCCCTCACATACTCAATACCGTCCTCCTCAAAATCTCCAATACCGAACACCTTTTTAACCCCATTCAGACCACTTTATATATTTTAATATATCACTAACCCCTTTAATGCAAAGCTGACAGTGGAATGAGTCAAAAGTTTCCATTATCCCACCTAATCCTCCAATTGGTGTCTCCCACTTGTCTCCTGCAACTATTAAATCAATGCATCTCCAAGCCAAACTATCAGAACCAAAATTAAGAACTTCTTCCTCTTCCTTCTTCTTTCTCTTACGTACCAGCACCAACTTCTTTATTTATCTCTCAAGTTCCTCTCCTCTGTTTCACTCGGAATTGGTGCAGGACAGCTCTTCTTTTCCTCCAAGAACTCCATGAAGGTAAGGGGGTATATTCTCGGGTATTCTGGGGGAATCTGAGTGAAAGGAAAGGGTTAAGGAATGTGTTTCCTTACCTCTCCAGGACAGATCTGGTTTTGTTGTGATTTAAATGTTTTAATTATTTGTTATATTTGTATATATAATGTATTAAACATGTTTAATTACAGCGTTGTTTATTATTGACCATGAGAATTCAGTGAATATGTTGATTTTATTGATTAATATGAATGAATAAGTGTATATGTTTGATGCTGGACTGAAAAAAAAATATTAAAGTATCATGGGTATTTATGAGAACTCCAGTGAAGAGATATGAACTGACAGCGGATACTATGATATTAAGCTCGGTATTGTACCAATCAACCAGAGCAGTTAAAGAATACACAAATTCACTCAGAAATTACAGTGATTTGACCAGTTATATATTAATCCGATTGGTTATCTGAAGAATACAAGTTTCTTATTTAAATTTTCACACAGGATTATATTTAATTTGATAAACACCTTAATTTCACTCGGAAAACATCTTTTCAAGTTAATTTCACTCGAAAATCAGTATTTCACTTAGAAAGCTCTTTTCAATTGATTTCATTTGGAGTTATATATATATTGGAACTAGAATAAAACTTATTTCACTCAACTTATTCATTTTTGATTCACTCAGAAAATCAGTTATTTCACTCAAGAAAACTTACCCAGTTTGATTTTTACTCGGGAAACATCTTATTTGACTCAGAAAACTTCATCAATATGATTCTACTCGGATTTATAATCTTTTCACACATAAAATCTCTTTTAAATCAGAAATTACTCAGAAAATAATTATTTCACTCAGAGAGCTCTTTCTTCATTATGATTTACTCAGAAAAACGTTTTAACTTCACTGAGAAAATTCTTTCAAATTGATTTCACTCGGATTCAGATTTGTTTTATTCGGAAAATCCTCTCAGTTTGATTTTATTGGAAATCCTGCTTATTTTTACTCGGAATCTTAACTTTTGCACTCGGTATTTATCCAAGTTTTACTCAGAAAGTCTGGTTATCAACATTTCCACTTGGACATAACTTGTGTTTTAATCGGAAAACTCATTTCTACTCGGTACCAATCTATTTCTACTCGAAAAATTCATTTTTACTCGGAAACAGACTTCTTTTACTCGGATAATTATATTTCACTCGGTATTTAATTGATTTCACTCGGAAAAACCTATTTGTCACTCGGTATTTAACTCCTTCTCCTCGGAAAAGTAGTCTTAACGTTTTATACTTAGATTTTTCATTCAGAATCCCTTCTATACTCCTTATTGAATTATTAAAATGTTATAAATATCATTATTGGTCTTTTCCCTATTACTATTCTTAATATTATTATTATTATTTACATTATTATTTTTATTATTGTAATTCTTATTATTATAATTAGTATTATTGCTATAAATATATTATTTTATTAACTATGAGTAAATAAATATGAATTATATTTTATTATTTATACAAGGTATAATTTCAACTAAGTTATAAACGATATATTTTATCAAAATGACCTGCAACGTTTGATCCATTAAATCAAAAGCTTGTGAATGAATATGATGAGGCTGGAATCACATAAATACCCATGACTCAAAAGATGAAAGAGAATACATTTCGCATCATGAAAATATTTTTGAAGAAGAAAAACCTCTAGAGCATACACTTGGTACAGTGGAGAACACTCACGTTCGATCTCCATGAAGAATCTTGGGAGTACAACTGGAACGGCAACCCAATGGCATCAGAGTCGCGCCCTGATAGCCGGGTGAGACGAATAATTCTAGTGTACTTTGACTAAATGACGGAGCGTAACTATGATCGTAGGGATCCAAGTCTCAAATATATATATATAAATCAATGATGAGAACCAATGAGTTCATTTGTACCAGAGCTTGGGCGGACCCTGATCGCTCTAGAGAATTGGAATGGTGATATTCCAGAGAAGAAGAAATAATTTCTTGGGCCCACATGCATCATGAAACGTAATCAAGAAATATCATAATGGAACAAACTCATGCATTCCCTGATGACATATTTGATTGTTATAATCTTTGAAATGTGAATTGTATGATTACATGTTATTACTTGTTAGCTGGATTATGTCCGCACCGGGTAACCTACAGGGTCTTCGGTTATACTCACCCTTACTGTTGACCATTTTTCAGAGGAATTAGAAACTCAAGAACCCGAATGTGAAGATCAGCAATATGCTGAACCCATTGAGAACAATCATTAAGGATAAAATATTTGTGATTAATAATCAGACACCGGATGACTGTATAATATCTAAAGGTGCCTGCGTGCCCCATTCTGTTAAGAGTATAATTACTTACAGTTTGTGAATGACTATGTGATATATACATTATTGCTTCCACTGATCTGCCACGTATTCATGAAAAAAAAAATAAAAAAAAATATTCACTTTTTCTGAAAACTGTTAACACACTCAGTTAAATAGGATGAACCTACAAAAGGATTTGTCTTATCTAACAGAGGGTGTTACAAAGGTGGTATTAGAGCATAGTCGATTCATTAAGCTTGGGGAGTGGACCATTAGGTTTCCACGTACTCTGATAGAAATATTGAATAGTCCATAACACTCCTAAGACTAACACTCCTATGTGGAATAATCCACATAACATATACCCTGAACCTCTTTGTTGATATTCCATCAACAATTTCCTAATGACTCACCGAAACAATGATCACGACATGGAGAAATTTCTCACTCAAATCGTGGAGATGATAGAACAACAAGAATTACCCCATATCTCTACTAGGCAGAACCAAGTACTAGCTAACTTTCAGCAAAACGATCTTACGTAATTCAAAGAAAGGGTTACAACAGAAAATCTGTCAAGTATTATTAGACCATAAGAGTTAAAATAAGAACCGATTAGAAATCTGATTATAGGACCAAGTAGCTACGATTGAGATACCATTGGTTAGGGCTATTAAGGATATTAATGGTAATTTTTGAAGTTAGTATTAAGCCCAAACTGAGATCCTGTTCGTTATAAAATGGGAAACAAGATATGACCTATTTCCTTATTCTCTCTTCATTTTCATGTATATACTAGGACTTGGGATAGCTTGGAGCTTAAGGTAAAATTCTCTAATCTTTTGTTGCTAGGTTTTGAATTTCTGAGAATGCCTTATGAATGGGTGTTAGGAATAAAAAATTATTCGCATATGAAACCTAAAGGAGGGATGTACTTAGGTGTGTCTTAAGGTGGATGTGAAGTAGTATAAAAAAAAAAGTTTAAAATTTGATGGGAGATGATGGTTATTAATGGTAATTATTTGATTGTAGTGGAATCCTAACTCTAGGATTTAAGGATTTTAACTAAGTTGATGATCTTGATGGCTTTGAATACTCTAGAATGATTACATATAAGGAAATGAATATCTGAGGCATTAGGTGTTGATTATTGAGGATTGGGAAAGGAGTGTATATAAGTAAGTATGTAATTGGAGTAATTAATTTAGACTATTGATGTTATGATAGTAGATTAAGGAAACAATTGATAGTGGATTAAGATATTTGAAATGATAAATAGGCATGTCATTTTGAAATAAGATGAATTGGTGATGATCTTAGATGAAACCAAGAGGCTTATAATGAGTTTGACTAAATTTTAGTAATGATTAAATGATTCATGTGATGATTTGGAAGTCTTAAGGCTAAGGAAATCATAGCATTGTTTTGTTAGGTACGGATAGCCCTTTAAGATTTAAGAGAATCTTGATCTTGAGAGAGAAATTTCCGAAGCATAACATGAGCATATAACTTGGATTCAGACAAGTCTAGGACTTGATGATAGGTTTTGGGGGACGATGTCCTATGATGGTATATTAATAGTATATATAAGTATGATTATGAAAGAATTGTATTCAGGACGATGATGCGAAACAATTTCACCTTTTGAATTTTGGGATGAAATTCCTAAAAGGGGGGAGAATGTAACATCCCTGTTTTTAGTAGCAGTTTTATTTGGTAAATTTTGAAGTGTGGAAGGTCAGAAAGTAAGAATAAGTGAGTGAATACCTTGTATAGGGTTAGTAATACTCTAAAAATTATATTTTGGGGTATAATTATGGAATTTATGCAGACCTTTGAGGATATTAATCAAATTCCGAGTGAAAAGGGACTCTGATCCGAGTGACAGTGAGCAATACCGAGTGATAGAAAGAAAATCCGAGTAAGGAATGAAATTCCGAGAGTAAGGTTATGTTATCCGAGTAATATATGACCAAGAAGGTTACTACCGAGTGGATTCTTGATCACAGAGACATTTGGAGTGAAGTGTGTTCAAGAGAACCACTCCTGAGTGAAAATCCAAGTCAAAACACCCTAGAAAGGCTCGGTTCCGAGTCAAATACTTCCTATTTTGAAGGAGACTACACTGATTGGAGTATTCCGAGTGAAAGAATGTATAAATACTCATGTTTATGTTGATTTGATGCTTCCTGCTGATTGGAGTGTGTTGTGGAATCAATTGAGAAGGATTCCGAACGGTTTCCTATGTATTTGCTTACGAAATCGAGTGGAAAATGGTGGAGGGAGCCAATTCCGAGTGTAAAGTTAGGTTGACCGAATAAAATATTACTAAAAAGGGATATTACCGAGTGAAATCTTGGTCTTAGAAACAGCTGGAGTGAAGTGGGTTCAAGGGAACCACTTCTGGGTGAATATTCCGAGTGAAAACACCCTTGAGAGACTCACTTCCGAGTCAGATCTTGCCAATTGTTTCTTTTCGAGTGGCAATCGTTATGATTACAGTATACCGAGTGAATAGACTCAATCAGAATTATAACCAAGTGCAATCCGAGTGAGTTGTCCAACTCAGATCTTCCTAGAGAGGAAGGGAATAGCATTCCGGGTAGAAAGATCTTCGAGTATGGTGTTTTGGGTAGTAGAGTTCCGAGTAAGGGCATATTTGAATCCAGTATAACTTGTTCTAAGGAACATGACCCCAAATATGCAATTCCGAGTGAAATATAGAGTAATGGAAGCTCATTCTGAGTGGAATATATAGGGCAGAGATATTTCCAAGTAAAGTTTATGTCTATTACTCATTTTCCGAGTGGTGAAAGACCTGAAAAGATTCTGAATGAAATGTATTTTGATGAAGAACTTAAAGACTTGAGTAGTTAAGTATGAAATAAACCCGAGTGAATGAAACCCTTTAAGTGATGGAGAGTTTGAATGGTTCTGAGTAGACCAGAATTTATTAGGTCTGAATGAGAAACCCGAGTGAATGCTGAGGAGTTCTGAGTGAATGAATGCATATGTAGAGTTGATGCCTTCTACCGACTGAAATGTGCTATTAAAATTATTGGGAAGATTTGATGGAAGAAATAGTGATTTAAGTTATGAATTCCGAATGGTTATATATATATATTGTATGGTTAAAGCATTACTTGGCTTGAATATGAGTGGTGATGAATGAATAATGCTAATTGAGTAGATACCGAGCGGAAAATGGTATTTGGGAACCTATTCCGAGTGAATTGCAGTAGGCAGGGCCATTTCCGAGTAAAGTCTATGAGTATGACTCCTCTTCCGAGTGAGAGGTACTCTACTGGACCAAATCCGGGTGAGGCTCATACGTGTGTGTCTTTTCCGAGAGGTAATGACCTTAATAGGCTTCGATTGAAATTGTAGTTGAAGAGTTTGGTTCAAACCGAAGGAGAAATATGAGTGGACCGAGTGGAGAAAGTGTTGATTTCTGAATAAAGGATGTTATAATTCTGAGTGGAAACTGTATGAATATGGATACCCTTTTTCCGAGTAAGCCTAAGGTGTTATGAAATCCGAGTAAAAAGTGATTTGATGTTGAGTTGGCTAAGGAATGATTTAGTTAAGTGTGAAATAAATAAGAATAGATTGTTTGCCGGATGGAAATCCTGAGTAAAGAGAATCCGACTGAATCCAGAAGAAATCCGACCTAGAGAGGAGAAATCCGACTAGATGTTTTAAGAAGAAACAATCAAGAGTGAGGACCAAGAGAAACGAATCAGTTTTAGAAGATTTCCGAGCCATGAAGGGCGGACTCGCTCAGGCGAATCGGATTTCGCTTAAGCAATCCGATGTCAGCACTTCACACCGGTTGGCCAATTAGGTCCGTCCTTAGATCAGAGGTTCACACCGGACAACTATGAGCCGGTGTTCATCACAACACCGCCCTCTTTCCACAGACGGTGTCCTTAACTCCTTCACACACACCGTCCTTCCCTACTTCACACTCAACACCGCCCACTCCATACCGACCTCGCACTCCACACTGCTCTCATACAGCACACCGCCTCACACTCCACACCGTCCTCTGTTAATACCGCCCTCATACTACACTCCGCCCTCACATACTCAATACCGTCCTCTTCAAAATCTCCAATACCGAACACCTTTTTAACCCCATTCAGACCACTTTATATATTTTAATATATCACTAACCCCTTTAATGCAAAGCTGACAGTGGAATGAGTCAAAAGTTTCCATTATCCCACCTAATCCTCCAATTGGTGTCTCCCACTTGTCTCCTGCAACTATTAAATCAATGCATCTCCAAGCCAAACTATCAGAACCAAAATTAAGAACTTCTTCCTCTTCCTTCTTCTTTCTCTTACGTACCAGCACCAACTTCTTTATTTATCTCTCAAGTTCCTCTCCTCTGTTTCACTCGGAATTGGTGCAGGACAGCTCTTCTTCTCCTCTAAGAACTCCATCAAGGTAAGGGGGGTATATTCTCGGGTATTCTGGGGGAATCTGAGTGAAAGGAAAGGGTTAAGGAATGTGTTTCCTTACCTCTCCAGGACAGATCTGGTTTTGTTGTGATTTAAATGTTTTAATTATTTGTTATATTTGTATATATAATGTATTGAACATGTTTAATTACAGCGTTGTTTATTATTGACCATGAGAATTCAGTGAATATGTTGATTTTATTGATTAATATGAATGAATAAGTGTATATGTTTGATGCTGGACTGAAAAAAAAATATTAAAGTATCATGGGTATTTATGAGAACTCCAGTGAAGAGATATGAACTGACAACGGATACTATGATATTAAGCTTGGTATTGTACCAATCAACCAGAGCAGTTAACGAATACACAAATTCCCTCAAAAATTATAGTGATTTGACCAGTTATATATTAATCCGATTGGTTATCTGAAGAATACAAGTTTCTTATTTAAATTTTCACACAGGATTATATTTAATTTGATAAACACCTTAATTTCACTCGGAAAACATCTTTTCAAGTTAATTTCACTCGGAAATCAGTATTTCACTTAGAAAGCTCTTTTCAATTGATTTCATTTGGAGCTATATATATATTGGAACTAGAATAAAACTTATTTCACTCAACTTATTCATTTTTGATTCACTCGGAAAATCAGTTATTTCACTCAAGAAAACTTACCCAGTTTGATTTTTACTCGGGAAACATCTTATTTAACTCAGAAAACTTCATCAATATGATTCTACTCGGATTTATAATCTTTTCACACATAAAATCTCTTTTAAATCAGAAATTACTCAGAAAATAATTATTTCACTCAGAGAGCTCTTTCTTCATTATGATTTACTCAGAAAAACGTTTTAACTTCACTGAGAAAATTCTTTCAAATTGATTTCACTCGGATTCAGATTTGTTTTATTCGGAAAATCCTCTCAGTTTGATTTTATTGGAAATCCTGCTTATTTTTACTCGGAATCTTAACTTTTGCACTCAGTATTTATCCAAGTTTTACTCAGAAAGTCTGGTTATCAACATTTCCACTTGGACATAACTTGTGTTTTAATCGGAAAACTCATTTCTACTCGGTACCAATCTATTTCTACTCGGAAAATTCATTTTTACTCAGAAACAGACTTCTTTTACTCGGATAATTATATTTCACTCGGTATTTAATTGATTTCACTCGGAAAAACCTATTTGTCACTTGGTATTTAACTCCTTCTCCTCGGAAAAGCAGTCTTAACGTTTTATACTTGGATTTTTCATTCAGAATCCCTTCTATACTCCTTATTGAATTATTAAAATGTTATAAATATCATTATTGGTCTTTTCCCTATTACTATTCTTAATATTATTATTATTATTTACATTATTATTTTTATTATTGTAATTCCTATTATTATAATTAGTATTATTGCTATAAATATCTTATTTTATTAGCTATAAGTAAATAAATATGAATTATATTTTATTATTTATACAAGGTATAATTTCAACTAAGTTATAAACGATATATTTTATCAAAATGACCTGCAACGTTTGATCCATTAAATCAAAAGCTTGTGAACGAATATGATGAAGCTGGAATCACATAAATACCCATGACTCAAAAGATGAAAGAGAATACATTTCGCATCATGAAAATATTTTTGAAGAAGAAAAACCTCTAGAGCATACACTTGGTACAGTGGAGAACACTCACGTTCGATCTCCATGAAGAATCTTGGGAGTACAACTGGAACGGCAACCCAATGGCATCAGAGTCGCGCCCTGATAGCCGGGTGAGACGAATAATTCTGGTGTACTTTGACTAAATGACGGAGTGTAACTATGATCGTAGGGATCCAAGTCTCAAATATATATATATATATATAAATCAATGATGAGAACCAATGAGTTCATTTGTACCAGAGCTTGGGCGGACCCTGATCGCTCTAGAGAATTGGAATGGTGATATTCCAGAGAAGAAGAAATAATTTCTTGGGCCCACATGCATCATGAAACGTAATCAAGAAATATCATAATGGAACAAACTCATGCATTCCCTGATGACATATTTGATTGTTATAATCTTTGAAATGTGAATTGTATGATTACATGTTATTACTTGTTAGCTGGATTATGTCCGCACCGGGTAACCTACAGGGTCTTCGGTTATACTCACCCTTACTGTTGACCATTTTTCAAAGGAATTAGAAACTCAAGAACCCGAATGTGAAGATCAGCAATATGCTGAACCCATTGAGAACAATCATTAAGGATAGAATATTTATGATTAATAATCAAACACCGGATGACTGTATAATATCTAAAGGTGCCTGCGTGCCCCATTCTGTTAAGAGTACAATTACTTACAGTTTGTGAATGACTATGTGATATATACATTATTGCTTCCACTGATCTGCCACGTATTCATGAAAAAAAAAATTCACTTTTTCTGAAAACTGTTAACACACTCAGTTAAATAGGATGAACCTACAAAAGGATTTATCTTATCTAACAGAGGGTGTTACATACTGTGTCGGGGAAGTACTTCTCTAAGAAGCATGTCTTGAAATCATTCCAAGTCAGCTGAGCATCATCCTCCGGAAATTGGTTTCTGGCTATCTTCCACCAGTTTTCCGCCTCGTCTCGCAGCATATACACTGCACACTCTACCTTTTGGGCCTCGGTACAGCGAAGACCCCCAAAAATCCTCTCCAGTTCCTGAGTCCATTTGAAAGCCACCTCCGGGTTACATCCTCCCTGAAACTCACTCGGCTTCCTCTTCAGGAAGCGGTCCAGCACGTGGCTATCCTCAGCTCGAGTCTGGCCCTGCCTCTCGAACACGTCCGCAAAGCGTTGGAATGTTGTGGCTATAGCCTCCATGCTTTGACGATGCGTCATCCCTTATCCTGAAATTAACACACTTCAAGGATAAGCATACCGAGCCACTTACTACCGATCGCATCTCAGTCTAATATTTAGTAACTTAGCACATTATGCCATTCCTATATGTTACACAATCAATCGGACCAGGGGGAATAACCTCCTATCCACAATTCAATATCATAGCATCAATCAGGTTCAACAATATCACAATAATAATGATCATTCGATCAGAAAGCACACAACCGCTCACACTCGTAAGCATACCTTGGCCTTGGACCTTTCGGTCTGCTTTGATACCAAAATTTAACACCCTAATTTTTAATAAATAATTAGACCCAAAAAAAAACAGGGAAAGAAATTTTCATAAAAACGACCACTGGTCACTCGGTATAGAAAAGAAGAGGAAGGCAAGGAAAAAGAATGAAAGAACATTCATACGCACGGCAATCAATGGAAGGAACAAGGCTTGACCGATCCATTCAGATCAGCGAAACCCATCATCGCCTGGGCGAATCCCACAAACAACGTCCACTCGCTTCAGCGTGACCCTACACGCTTGGGCAAAATAACTTAAGTCGCTCGGGCGAGGGACGGTTCGCCTAAGCGATACTCACACAAGGGTCTTCCTGAAACACACTCACTGGAGCGAGCACCTTGTTCGCTGGAGTGAGAAGTTCACTCGGCATCCTGCCATTCCACTCGATTTTAGCGTACGGTTCACACGCGGAGATCCACTTCTTAACCCACTCGGATTCCCCTTAATACATACCAGTTCTATTTAGACAGCATTCCCACTCTCTGGCTCCACTCGATCGGATTACATATACATATACATTGGCAACCCAAAAATGATTTCCAAGTCACTTACTCGGAATCTATGAAGACTCCTCACTCGGGATAACTCCCATGTCCATTACGCCACTCAGGGTATTCTACTTACTTTTCATTCTGTAACCATATTATTTTCTGCTCTAATTTTCCTACTAAGCCAGGACTCACTCGGGTTCTATAGCTACTTGCTAATCTATTACAATGGGTCCACTTAGAGTCTTAGGTGTCGTTCCCTGGTCGGTGAACTGCTCACTCGACGGATTCTCACTCAGAAATCGTTGAATATCCTTTACTCATGAAATTTCATAATTATTACTCACGGGATTCGAACCAACTCCTACTCTAGGCTATGCGACCTCAATCGCTCGGATTATTCATCCTCTCATCACTCGGAATGACTCATTATCTCGCTTTCCTCCATCAATAACTTAGCTCCGCTTCTACCCATAGTCACACTAATCTCCTACGCTCGGAAGGTATACTTATACACCCATATTTACCACTCGGACATCACCTACAGTATAGAACAACACACAACACACATATATATAGGGACGTATTAAATATTACAACGCATTAGCATGTTTTCATTACCCGAAAGTGTTCAAGTTCAGATATAAGGACTAAAATCAAAATACGAGCCGGCCAAGGCTTAACAAGACCTCATACACAGTATTTACATATACACATATATTCCATAGCGCTCGATTTCTCTGCTATGCACTCGGCCTCTTCTTCATCCTTCATTCCGAGGGATATTCACTGAAAAATGTAACCACTGTAGGGTGAGCTTTTACATGCAAAATGACAATCAAGACTCGGTATCAGTGTCAGTACGCATACTTACTTTCACTCAGTCGTATTCAGGTTAAACTAAGACCATGTAAATCAGAATGATATCTATAACACACATACTACATAAAGTTCATCTCTATTCACACGTACATATGCATCCACACATTAGGAAGTCATCCATAATACTCAACACATGCTATGCGTACTATCTTAATCAGCATCATATCTACATGCATGCCTGCGGATCCGACTTAAGTAATGACTTTCAGTTACAGTTTCCCTCTTACTAGTCGCTCATCCATCAGCTCCTCCTGTGTGGTACCGGTCTCCCATTGACGTCTCGAGACTCATCTCTAGCTCCTACGGCTACCACGAGCTCTCACAGGATCTAGCCAAGGACTGTAGCTGGAAGCCATTCCCTCGGGGCTCTAGACCTTCCACGGGTCACCCCATTCTTACACATGCAGCTAATGCATTTACCAGCAAGCATCATTACTCAACTGATACCTCCTTCGCAACCATCGTAGTAGGAACAGATTCAACACAGTCGTTACATATACTTTTCCAGCCATAACAACATGCATAGCAATCAGACAGTCAAGGTAATATCATCTGACAAATCAACCAACAATCACACGTTCATGTTCTCACAGTGCTAACAGAGATAGGACCATGCATTTCATTCGTCTATAACAAGGCTAACAGGTTACATTACCACCATCTGGATCACATGCAATTATTGTACAACTACTATCTTACACACAGGATCCAGCATCAATAATCATGCATATTATTCAATCTCTACAAACACATGCACACATTTAAAGCAATACATTCATCCGGTACCGTTCATGGACCATGCATTTGACATGCAAGCGCCCCCTACCTACGGAAAGGAACTCAAGTAGCTCTCCTGCTCTCAACGTTTAGTCTGATGCTCTATCCGACTCGTCCAGATCTCCTACGCACCGTCGCACTCTGAAATCAGCTCGGAGATGAGAAGTTGTTCTTCCTCTGCTTCAATGGTCGTCTTCCACCAGTTGAAGGAGACTCTGACCTTCCTTCGGCACCGTCGTTGCGTTCTCCAGAAACGAAGAGCAAAACAGGGGAAAGGAAAAGAGGATAAAAACGAGGAAGAAGAAAAGAGAGGATGCAGCAGTGGAAAAGAACGAGTATCCACGGTGATACAGGGTATATATATATATACATATGAAGAGAAGGAAGTGGGATGGGAGAACGTGAGTCGCAGCCCACTCACGTAACTCGCCAATCACAAACAGCCATCTTTCACCAACTATGCCTTAATTAAATTGTCATTATTCCTTAAGTTAATCCGATTATGATTATCAATTAACTTCTCACTTTGAAATCAAAACCTTAATAGTTTATTTTTCATTTGGCATTTAACTTTAAAATTGGGATGTTACATCATTCCCACAAAGGATCTTGTTAAAATGAATTCAAACTATTACGGTAGAGTTGAGAAGTTGTTTTCATGGTATTGATTTAAAAACATAATACAAAAAATGCATAAAAAGTAATATAATTAAGATAAACATAATAACAGATTGTAAAAACTGGGATTTGGATTCACCGTTTTCACCTTCCGATACACAGCTTATATTCATGCAAATGACTTTTGAACCATGATTCTTTACATCACAATCTAAATCATTTGTATCGATTCCTTGACTATGAAATTCATAAGAATGGTTTTGAAGACGTCAATCCCTTGATTGTTTCAAATCAATTCCAACATTAAGTACGATTTTATCGACGTTATTCTCTCAACTATTATTCCTAATTAATTGACGTAATGAGTTTTTCATTTAGATTTGTTCTCAAGAGCTATTTTCCAATAACAAACGCAAACTGAAATCAAGAACATGTTGATCAGACAAATTCAAGCAATAAGCATGAAATGAAGAACCAAGAATCATAGAAAAAAATTACCCATTACATGAATATAACACATGTGTTCATCCAGATCGATTAGTTACCTCCAATCCCAATAAGAAAATTAGCCACTCATGGTAGCCATTACAAGAGCTTACAAAGATCTAGAGAAAAGGTGAAAGGAACAAAAATTGTGTTTTATTTTCGAGCTCAATCTCCCTCCCCTCTTCAACTGTTCTTCGTATTTGCTTATATAATGGTAAACTCGCTTAAGCGAGTTTAACATTAGCTTGAGTGAAACGACTACTTCAACCTAAAGGAAGCTCCACGTCCTGCTTCACCTGCATGCATATCTCGCTTGAGCGAAACTCCAAAGTAGTGATCCCCTGTTCAACACTCACTTAAGTTAATTTTCTTCTACTGTAACGAATTCTTCATGTTTTGATTCTGGATAACTTTCCCTTGAGCGAAGGAGATTCTCTCAAGCGACTTCATCATTGGAACTCACTAGGTGTATTTCGCTGATGTTATTTTCTGCTACGCTTGAGCGAAACCAAGGTGTTTGCTCTCTGGATCATTTTCGCTCGGGCGAAGTAGTCTCGCTTGAGTGAAATATTCTTCAGCCTTCACTAGTCCACATTCGCTTGAGCAAAATGATGACTCGCTCTAGCGAATGACATACCTGTTACTTTAATCCTTTAAATGCATTACTCGCTCAAGCGAGCCTTTAATTGGTCACAGCGAACAGACTCGCTCAAGCGAATTGTTCTCTCGCTTGAGCGACTTGATCATCCTTTGCTTTTAACTTGAGAAATCTTAATGAAGCTCTTTCTTTCCTTTTCCTTTCTTCTTTCTTCTCCATTTATGCCTGGAACTACATCAAAATGTGGGATTTAGCAGCTCCTGTTGATACTTTCAAGTGTGTAGTGCCTGATTCTTAATTCATCAAAAATTTACTTAGAAAATATCCACACACTACACCTTATGTCCAAATTATGCTTAATTTATACCACAAACTCATGCAAGTTGGACATTTATCACTTGGGTGAGTGAGTTGCTTAAGCGAGTAAGATCCCATGTTGCCTATATTACATTCGCTTGAGCTTAGCATGATTCGCTCAAGTGGAAAAACATTGGATTTGTTTCTAGGAAATTCTCACTTGAGTGAATTGACTCTCGCTCAAGCGAGGTCTTCAGCCTTTATTTCTGGATCTATTTCACTCAGGCCACTTCAGCCTCGCTTAAGTGAAGCCTTTTATTTTGCTCCCTGGATAATTCTTGCTTGAGCAAGTCTTCACTGATGCTCACTGTAAGCTATTCACTCAAACAAATTGAGATTCACTCAAGCAAAATCTTGCCTCTGATAGTTTCTTCCTGAAGGCTCGTAGCTCGCTTAAGCAGTCCTAAGTCTCGCTTAAGTGAGACAACCAAAACTTGGATTTTTCTATATTTTGAATTAGGGAATGGCTTGGAATTTCTTTTTCATCCTTTTCACCTATCATTTAAACATAAAATGAAGATAAGAACTTAATTGCATTAAACATATCAAAAATATCTGGTTTTTAATTTCTATCTATTACAATGCATAAAATGTTCCAAATAATGCAACATCTATCCAAATTATGCCTAAATAACACCAAAATATATATACATTTGAGCATGGGGGAAAGAACAATGCATGGAAAACACCCCTAATACTTCTTCACTTTTTACGCTTAAGCGGATGGAAATCGTCTAAGCGAAAAATTAGCATAAACCTTTTTAATTCTATTTGCTTAAGCTATTCCCATTTTGCTTGGGAAAACTTTTTATAGAGTCAATATTCCTTGAACTAGCTCAAGCAAAGAAAAGTTTGCTTGGGTAAGAGAAATAAAACTTAGCCCCTGATACTTCCTCAGTTCCCTCGCTTAAGCCAAGCTATTTCATTTAAGCTGAGTTTTAACAGAATCAATATCACTTGTCATTTGCTTAAGCGATGATATTTTTCTTAGGTGAATTTCATCTAGAATACATCTAACATGAATTCGCTTGGGTGAAATAAACTTGGCTTGAGCGTTGCTAACTTTAACAATTTCACTTGAGTGGATGGCCACGTCGCTTGAGCGATTTTAGTATAATAACATTTAATGAAGATTTCTGTGAAATTCACTTGAGCGAACATGGTTTAGCTTAAGTGAAACAGTCACTTTTTGCACTCTAACAATATACCTGATTGAGTTTCTTCAAAATGCTTACATCTTAACCATTTCACAACTATGTAGCAACTTTGAATCATGAATTGAAGTACCACTAAAGGTGAATTGAAAGATCCAATCATATCACATCAAGTATCATGAATTCAGTTAACAATTGATTGCATTCCATATCAACTTTCAAACAAATTCATGATTACATGATCAAAGCTTCCATTTTGACAAATTAGCACCAAAATAAACATGAACTTAATCCAAACTCCATAAGCAAGCATATTTTGTTAGTCCTATTATTAACTTCAACTATACATCATTTAATACCAAACTTGCATATGTTCCTCAACATTCTCATATCAAATTCGTAATCCATTACAAATATCAATTATGCAACAATTTTAGCAATCATCTAAAGCAACATTTAAACATCATTGTAACATCCCTAATTTTATATAAATGATTAAATATTAAGAATAAATATTAAATAATTACCCGTGGATTAATTAATATACAAAATATTGAAAATAATTAAATTAAGATTTTTGGGGGTTATTCACAAATTATTAAGGCTTTATACGCTGAAAATATACCCAATTAAAATATGTGTTTGAATGTGTAAACAGGTTCAAGAATTTTGATAATGACAAAAACAGTCTTGAAGAAATCCTTGCAAAAACAAAGACATGGAATCAGACCCTGAAAAGTAGCGAATCTAATCGATTATATAGACCAGGCTAATCGATTAGGAGCATTCTGTTTTAGAAGAAATTGCATCAGGCCACAAGCTAATCGATTACAGCAATCAAAATAATCGATTAAGGAGCTACTGGAATTAAGCTAATCGATTACACACATGACATAATCGATTATCAATGTCAAAAATGGGGTTAAATGTATCAGGTATAATGGCTAATCGATTAAGGGAAGTCATATAATCGATTAGGAGGCTACTGGAATTAACCTAATCGGTTGTCAAGCAAGCTAATCGATTAGGAAGCTGCGAAGTCAAATTAAATGTATCAGGTACAGGTGATAATCGATTACAGGCAAAGATATAATCGATTAGGTGCTCTCTGACTTGAAGATAATCGATTATAGCTCGAGGGTGTAATCGATTACGATAGTGGGAAAACACTTTTAAGTGGGAAACCAGCTCATATGTCCACCATTTTTCAAAAACCCACTAAGTGCAACGGCTAGGAAGAAGAAGGGCACACCTCAAGCTCTCAAATGACTCTATAAATTGAAGAGGAACACAAGCACAAAAAAACACCAAGAAGCTACAATTCTTTTGCTCAATCTTGCGCTTTGTAAGCCCTATTCTTGTATATCTTGAATCTCATTTGTATATCCTCTCTTCTTGAGAGATTAGAAATTGTGTGAGCTATCATTTTGCTTATCCACTCTATTGAGAGAGTTACTTACTTGTAAACACTACATCAAAACACCAAAGTTCACTCTAGGTTGAGTGGTTACAAAGGTTGAGACTCAACCTTTGGGATATTGTGAGATTGAGAGATTGGGTGGGGTGCCCTTATACTTGTGAGGATTGGGTTCTTGAGTGTGGGACACTAGGAAGCCGCAATTGCTCAAAGTTGTATCTCTAGTCTACAATAGTGGAAAATCCTCTAAGTGGGTTGCTTAGAGGCGAGACGTACACCGGATTGGTGGAACTCGTTAAATCGGTTTGCAAAGCTCTTCTCCCTTACTCTTTTACTTTTATATACTGCACTTAAGTGGCTTGTGTTGATTGATTGTGGCTTGCATACTTGAACTTGTTTAAATTGGTAAATCTTGAAGACTGCACACCAAGTGTTTGTTTAATTGTCTCAGCTATATTTACCTTTGTTTTGCATTGCATATTTCACTAAACTTTATTTCACTTGCATAATCTCATAAATTGGTATATAAGATTCAAGTTCAAAGGTATTCCAACTAAAAGTTTTAAAAACTCAATTCACCCCCCCTCTTGAGTATTGAGGCCACTTGAATAACAAGTGGTATCAGAGCTTGACTCTTGGTAGATCAAGCTTAACAGCTTCAAGAGATAAAGATGGCCTCAAGTTCTCTAAACCTTTTTCCTGAGGGTGGTGCTACAAATCGACCTCCCGCTTTCAATGGGGAAGGTTATACCTTTTGGAAAGAGAGAATGAAAATCTTCATTCAATCAGTTGACTTAAGAGTGTGGAATGCCATTAAAAATGGTCCTTTTATACCTATGCATACTGTTGATGATAAACTAGTTGAAAAACCTATGGATAATTGGACTAGTGAAGAAGAGAAGAAAGTACAATACAATTACAAGGCTAAAAATCTAATTACTCTTGCACTAGGACCAGATGAATTTTTCTGAGTAATCACTTGTAAATCCGCCAAGGAAATGTGGGATACTCTTCAAGTAACCCATGAAGGTACAAATGATGTTAAAGACTCTAAGATTAGTACACTAACTAGTCAATATGAGTGCTTTAGATTAAACTCTCATGAATCAATTGTTGATATGCAAAAAAGGTTCACTCTCATCATTAATCAACTCATTACACTTGGAAAGACTTACACTAACAAAGAGCTCATTCATAAAGTGTTGAAAAGTCTTAACAGAGAATGGCAACCGCTAGTTACCGCTATCAAACAATCTCCTAGCATAAACGAAATGTCTCTTGCCACACTATTTGGTAAGTTGTAGGAATAGGAACAAGAGCTGAAAGAATTAAAGATGGCAGAAGAGGAAGAAAAATCTTCCAAGAAAAAGGGTCTCGCTCTCAAGGCCACTCCCATAAATGAAGAAGAATCCGGAAGTGAACTTGATAAAGAAGAAGAGTTTGGACTATTTGTAAAACGCTTCGGGAAATTCATGAAAGGAAAACGCTTCCAAAGAAGCTTCAAAAACCCAAGTAAGAAACCTATCACTAAAGAAAACTCTTCCTCACACAATTGTTTTGAATGTGGCAAGGAAGGGTGTCGCAACCTGAATCGCGACGGCGCGGCGAGAAAGAGAGAAAAGGGGGTGAAATGAAACAGGGAGTCGCCACCAACGTTTTTATCCATAGGAAAAACATTAGAAAAAACTAGGTTCAGTAAAGCACTAGTTAAAAATTGAGATTCAAGTTCGGGAGTCGGTTACGAGTAGGGAAGGTATTAGCACCCTACATCGCCTGTCTAAAACAGTACCAAGATTAAAAACGCGCAACATAAATAGCCTTACAAAAGATATTTTATTTCTTCCCTTTTATTGTTGTATTTTTTTATTTAAAAACGATGACAGAATGGAGTGAGAGAACTGTACAAACATAGAGTGTCGAAGCGAAGTTAACGGGACGTTTCGTCCGAATTAAACTCGACTTTGATATGAGACAGAGAGGGGAAAAGAATGCTAATAAGGCGTCACGCCTAAATTATACATCCTCGAGTAAAAAGGATAGGGATAGGAAAGAGATAAGCGGGACGTCTTGTCCTAAGTATCCCTTCCCTATGAATTGTGGCAAGGTTTGAACAAAAAAAAAACTAGGGGGAAATCAACAAGACGTCACGTCTAAATTGATTTTCACGGAAGTAACCAAAAAAAGAACATTTATGAAAGAAACGTGGAAGTAAGGAAATAAATCAGCAAAAAAGAAATAAGAAAGATGGGCCCGACAGGAGTTAAAGTCCTGCTCCTACGTATTCTTGAATTATCAAGAAATCAGGGTTACGTAGTTCTGAGTGTTGTTCTTTTAGGAAAAGACTTGGGAAATGATGGTGGATGTCATTGAGACGGGGAACTCATACAAGGCGAAGTTCTTCGCACATATATGGATCCTAAAGAGGTTGTGTAGACAGGAGTGCTCCCGTACGACACTGTTTAAAAAAATGATTTGTTTCTTTTTTTTGACTTTTATTTAGATTTGAAAGAAAACAGAAGGAGAAATGAGTGAAAACCGAGTGGGAGAAGAGAAAACCGAGTGTGAAAGAGGGAAAAAACCGAGTAAAAAATGAAATACCGAGTGGAAGTAGCAGAAACCGAGTAAAAAAATGAAATACCGAGTGAAAGCAACAGGATACCGGGTGAAAAGTGAATACCGAGTAAGACCGAGTGAGGAAATGTACGGTGTTGGAGTTGAGAAGGGCGAGGTACTGAGTGGTGAGGAGTGGTAAAGGAGTTGTGGAGGTCGGTTTAGCGAGGGGCAGTTTACAGAAGCAGGAGTGAAGTCAGATTTGGTGAGGACCGAGTGGGAGGCTGGATGGTTGATGAGCGTTTTGATTATATTGAGTTTGCTGAAAGAGAATCAAGTTTGTATAATATGAACTCAATGGAATGAATGTGCCAAGTTTAAACACAGAGGTTGTAGTACAGTATAGATGTCGTTCCACTGAGGAGGTGTAAGAATGAAAATCTTAGTCTTGAATTGATTTGGCAGAAAGTTTTTGGTTGGATTTGTTATGAATGATATTGAATGAGAAACAGTAAATAACAGAGAATAGCACTTGCAAAAGATAACAGTAAATGATGTTGGAAAAATCAGTTTTGTAAAACAGGGATCGGCTTCATCACATCTTCACCTCTGTAAGCTGCATAAGTCTTCATATAAGTAAATCGAAAAGATAAGTTCTACGTCATAATCAAAGTCATTTGTATCGATCCCTCGACTACAAAATTCATAAGAATGATTTTCAAACCGCTAATCCCTCAGTCACTTTGGAAATCATTCCAGCATTATCGATTGATTGTTTTGACGTTTATTGCGTTAGACGCCATCCCTGGCTACCTACTCACAACAAGTATTTCTTTCAGATTCTGCTTTCAAAAGTCACTTCCCAGCATACTTGAGAAAACTTAGAACAAGAAAATAGTGATCAAGTATTTTCAGGCATTAAACGCAGAAAGGAATACAGCAACTTATCAAATCTCATTACTAAATGAAAACTTACAGCAGCATTACTTTAGTGTTGAATGGATTACAGCCAATCCCATAAGGGAGATTAGTTACTCATGCCTTGCATTTTCACCATCAAAGGAATGAATACAGAAAATGGAAAGTGTGAATGAAAATACAGAGGATGAATCTGATGTATGATGTATGTCTTTTGTGCTCTGTTTGCAGCTTGATTTATAGGAGTTTTGGTTCAGCTTCTCTTGCCCACTTGCGTAGAACCCATACGGCATCTTTCAGAGACTGGTGGAAACAGAAGAAAGTGGATGAGTTTGCATCGCATCATAGGTGAATAAAGAATTAAGAAACCCATGCTGTGTGAGTCACGCTTGAGCTTGATGGTCACGCTCAAGCGTGAAGGGCTCTGATGCTTTTTGATTGTCTTGCGCTTGAGCTTTCTTGACCACGCTTAAGCGTGGTTCCTTTGTTTGGCATATGCTTGATCCTTCGCTTCAAGCTGGGCCTGTTACGCTTTAAGCGAGCTCCTCTATCCAACAGATGTATTCCATGCTCAAGCCACACTCAAGCCACGCTCAAGCGGGATCGATTTTACGCCCAAGCGGCTCCTTCCCACGCTTGAGCGTGAGATGACCCTGATGCTACTCCCTCTTCCATGTTGTCACGCTTGAGCTCCATGTTGTCACGCTTGAGCGTCAGTCATGCATGAAATCACGCTTGAGCGAGCTCGGGCTCACGCTCAAGCGTGAGAGGCTGTTGGTGTGTTCCTCATTATTTCACTTGGGTGTATGGACAACGTAAGCTTTTGTTTCCTCCACGCTCAGGCGTGTAGTGTACCACGCTCAAGTGTCCTTGCTTGATGCTCTTTGTTTCTTCAAGGCTTTTGACAATTTGTTCACTGATTTTCAAATTTCAAGCTTCTTTTCTTAATACTCTCTTTATAATCAAAATCATGCTCAATTATTTATCAATTTTGTTAAGTTATTCAGAAAATGGGTCTAATTGAGTCATGAATTTAATCATAAAATAAGCACTCATCAAACTCTCCCCAACCTAGATTTTTGCTTGTCCTCAAGTAAAAAGAAATTTTGGAAAGGGAATCAAGCATTCAAAAATCTGAGTTTCTGTTGCAGACAAAAAGTTTAAAAGACAATAATCTGAGTTGATGTCTAGGCAAATAATACCAATTCCTAAAAATGTAATGCACCATTACCTTGTTCATGAAGCGTGTAACCCATTGCTGTAAGAATAGAGAACTCTCATTATTTCTTATCAGGTGTCTGTTTCGCTCATCCATCATTAGAACTGCTCAGTTAACATTGGCCGTCATTTCTAGTAAAACCAAAATTCAAATGAATAGCAAGGATCAAAAGGTCTTTTAAGGATGTAATGAGGCTGGGTTGACAAGAATCTTTGGTTTTTCTTGGTTTCAAAACGCATGTTCAAAGAAGAGCATAAGTGCTTTTGGTTAATTTATTTAACAATTTAGAAGGCTTCTTCTTTGCATTGAAACTTCAGACTTTTCCTTTGTTTTCCTCCAGCTCTTTTATACCTTTTTGGAGAGCTTACTATTCTTCTTTTTGCATTTTCTTCTACTGCCTCCATTTGTTTCATCTCCTTTTGAGAAAAAATATTTTATGCTCTTTTTCAAAATGAACATGCAGGTAGGATAGGATTTTTGCCTTTATGCTTAGCTTAGGGTAGAGAAAAAATTTTCATGCTTTTATGGCTCAAAGATGGGCTGCCAAAAAAATTGGATATTTTTATCAGGGTAGCTTTTTGGCTCTTAGCTAACTATGTTTTCAAAATTGCCTTATCATTTCCTTGCTTATTTCTTAAGAAAAAGGTTTTAATTAGAAAATCAGTCAATGCTAATTTAACAAATTCGAATGAGGCTCTCAAGTGTTTAGATTTCTCACTGCTTACTTCCTTATTCTAACAGAAAAGGGTTCAAGTCATGTAAACAAGCAAAAGTACATGCATTCCAGTTCCTTGGTTCTTAATTAAGTCATTTTGCCTAAAAAAAAATCAGTGTTGTTGCCTAAAAACATTCTGCTGCTTGGAAACTTTTCTTGTTCAAAAAATAAAATCTTTGGTTGGGGTTTTCAAAAATGTTCAAAGTCTTAATCATCAAAACAGGAAAGCAAACAAGAGTAAAATCGCAAGCAGATAATCACAAGCAATCAATAATAATCACAAGCAATTCTAAAGTATGCTGTATTAAAGCTAAAGTAAAGCTGTAAATTGTCAATTGGAAATAAAACTAAATAGCAATTTAAACTTCAAGAAATGAAAAAAAATTTTCACTCTTCCTCAGATGAGTCCTCTTCTGTTCCCAGGTCTCTTTCTGGAGGTCCCTGTGTTGAAGTTCCTGGCCTATCCTCCTGTGTAGTCTCACCTCCTCCCACAAAAGGAGGCCTGTCCCCAGGCCAAGCAAGTAGGGCCTCAAACTGGGCAGGTGGCATCCAGGGATTGTGTTGACCTGCAGGAATGCTGTGATAAAGGCCATTGTGAACATGTAACAAACCTCTATGCTGAGCGTTCTGCTGGGCCAGGAGGTGGCTGTTTTGAATTTTCAGGATGTGAATGCCTTGTAAAATTAGATTGGCTTCTGTGCTGAGGGGGGGATGGGCAGGTGCAGTGCTGAATGCTTGTGAGGTAGGTGGAGGAGGTACATCAGTTGCAGGAAGTGCAGGGTTACTGCAGTAACGCTCAATGAAGCGTTTGTCTATGGAAGGCCTGATTGGTTTGAGGTCTTGTACCTCAACACCATGAGCTGCACAAAAATCAGTGATAAAGGCAGGAAAACCGAGACTTCCTTTTACCTTTTGACCTGCCTGGGAATACTTCTGGTCAGAAATCACAAACTTGTGGATTTCATCCGATAGTACTTGGGCTAGATCAATAGAGATGTCCTCTCTCAGAATGCAGTATAGGAAATAACACCTACTAAAAATCAAATCAGAGACATGAGCGTTAGGTGCTATGTTAGCTAATAAGAAAGAAGTCCAAACTTGAGAAATAGTAGTCATGTCTTTTCTTAAAATTCTCAGTGGTGTCTCTCCTTGTCCCATTTGAAAGTGGTGTCCTGGAACGCATATAGCTGCTTCAAGGTCATTTGTGGCAATGAACTGGTTCCTTGCAACCATGGCAGCATATTCGCAGATTTCCCCCTCTCCTAAGGTCATGATGTTTCCCAAGTACAAATTGATTGTGTCTTTGTCATATGAGAGCCAGGTTCCCCTCACATAAGTTTTTCGTTCTCCCCCTCCATCTTTTGTCTAGGCGTTCGCATAGAATTCTCTTACAACTTCAGGGTCGTATTTCTCCCTTGGGTAACATACCTTTAACCAATTCCTCCTTCTTATGATCTGCAGGAAGGCATCACAGTCTCCCAGGGCCAAGTCTACTTTTCTTTCTGGTATGAATGTCCACTTTGAAATGTCCTCGTAACGCTTGCTGTTGCCTTTCTTCCTAAATCTTGGAGCATTATCTTGTTCATCTGTGCGTGGTCTTTTGCCTTTATTCCTTCGGGAACTCCTTGCTGAGGAAGTGGTGACAGGGGGGTTTGGTGCAGTTTGCTTGGTTCTGGCCATCTGCAAGAAAGTTAAGAACCACTTTGCACTCAAAATACTACCTTTCAGGACTTTTATCAAACATTCAGCATGCGTTAAAAGAATGTGAAACAGAAAAGGGACATGCATTACAAAGAAATTGAAACCCAAGAAATTGAACATCTTTCTCTAAACAAGACAACCAAACATAGATCATAGCATTCATTAAAAACAGGGAGAAGGTGTTTACAGACTTCAATATATGCTTAAAAGAAATGTATCAATTCTCCCTACATAGTAGTCCTATGCTTGAAATTTTAAAAGAGGATAGTGCAGCAGTTACCTGGAAATATCCGAGAGTGATAGAGAGAATGATTTGCAAAATAGAAGTGTGACTTATGTGATGAGAGTGAAAAGACAATTATTAGAGAAGAAATGGCAGTTACAAAACTTAGAGAGTCAGGAGATTGATGGGCGGTTATGTGAGTGAGAGAGTGGGCAGTTTCAAATTTCTTAATTTATTAGCATCAGGGGGCCGTTTTGCATTTCACGCTTGAGCGCTGGAGTGTCACGCTTGAGCGTAAGAGTGACACGCTTGAGCGCAGTATAACCACGCTTGAGCGTGATCGGCCTGGATTCAGAGTTTGAGAATGAAACTTCACGCTTGAGCGTGTTTTTGTCAAGCTTGGGCTCTTTTTGTCTCGCGCTTGAGCGCAGGGTTGTCACGCTTGAGCGTGAAGCAAAATTTTTCATACCTGATGCTTAATTCACTTTCTCGCTTGAGCGCAGGATTTACGCTTTGAGCGTGGTAGCCTCTGTTTGATTTTTCAGGTCCTTTCGCTTAAGCGTAAGATGTCACGCTTAAGCGTGATCGGGTTTATTTTGAAAACTTCTTTTTGTAAAGGTGCCACGCTCAAGGCTTGGATTCTTGCGCTTAAGCTTGATATGGATGGTTTGGGACTTACCTTGGCTCGCTTAAGCGAGGTTACCCACGCTTGAGCGTGGTGATGTCCTCATGTCTCTCTTAATTCAACTTCCAGCTCCAGTTTTGTTTGCCTTTGTTTGAGACTCTTATTTAGGGTTCTCTTGATGAGCAATCTACAAGGTAAACAAAAACTTTACTAATATTAAAAATAAAATTTTCATGGAAAGAAGGCATAAAAGATTGGGTTGCCTCCCAATAAGCGCTTGTTTATCGTCTTTAGCTTGACGCCTGATAGATTTTTCAATATGGGTCATGGAGCTGGTGGATTAGAGTGTTGAGTTTTTCCACCTCCTTGCCTAAGTCACGCCTTGGCTTTCTTCCATTCTGTTTTTCAAGTGCACCTTCAATAGCAAAATCAGCTTGTTCTTTTTGCACTCGAATTTTTACTTTTCTGTCATCCACATCTATGATGACTTTGGCTGCTTTCAAGAATGGTCTCCCCAGTATTAGAGGAACTTCAGGATCTTCCTCCATATCTATGACAACAAAATTCTCATGAAATTCAAATTGATCAACTTTTACCTCAACATTTTCAGCAATACCATAAGGGGTTTTTATTGATTTATCTGCCATTTTTAAAGTCATGGTTGTTGGCTTTACTGAAAAATCCCCTATACTTTTAAGTGTGGATAATGGCATCAAATTTACACTAGCACCAAGATCTAATAAAGCTTTACTTTTTGAAAGATTTCCAATAGTAACAGGAATAGAAAAACTCCCTGGATCTTTGGTGTTATAAGGTACTGCTTCAGGTGTGATAGCATCATGTCCATCTTCTTCCTCAGTTATTTCCTCAGTCAGTGTGGTTACAGCCTTGCAATGCTCTATTGGGTTTGTTTCAGTGTTTGCTCCATACTGAGGCTTCTGTTTCTCAGCAAGTTGTTGGGCTAGTTGTCCCAATTGTGTTTCCAAGTTCCTAAGCGATGCTTCATTGTTCTTTTGACTTGCTAAAGAAGTTTGTATAAATTTTTCCAAGGTGTCCTCTAATCTAGAAGTTCTCTCCACCAAAGAAGGACCATTATTTTGATATGGTTTATTTGAAGAGCTGGGCTCTTGCTTCCATCCTTGGTTTTGGTTTTGGTTACTTCTCCATCCCTGAAATGGTTGGTTAGAAAAATTTGAATTGAAATTACCAGACCTTCCTTGGTTGTTCATGAAGTACACATTTGCTTCTTGTGAGCCACAGTTTTCATTGAGATGATCTCCTCCACAAAAGTTACATGTGACAGGCATTTGTTGTTGCCCTGGTTGTGATGATTGTACTGCATGTAATTGTTGTGGAAGATTGGATATCTTCTTGGTCAATGCCTCTAATTGTTGGGTCAGAATTTTGTTTTGTGCTAAAATGGCATCTGTGGTGTTTAAGTCAAGGACTCCTTTCTTTTGAACTTGCTGACGATCATGTTGAGCTTGGTAGTCTGTTGAGGATAAAGCTTCTATTATCCTTGTGGCTTGGTCAGCATCCACTGTCATCATTGTTCCTCCTGCTGCTGCATCTAAAATCATTTTAGTGTCAGCCCTTAAACCACTGTAAAAAATATTAAGTTGTGCAATATCTTCAAGTCCATGGTTTGGGCATTTTCTGAGCAGTGATTTAAAGCGTTCCCATGCCTCACAAAAAGGTTCATCTTGGCCTTGTCTAAATGTTGTAATATCTGATTTGGCCTTGATGAATCTAGATGGAGGAAAGAACCTTTGTAGAAATTTTTCTTCAACTATGTTCCAGCTATTCAAACTTTGATTTGGATGAGATTGTAACCACTCCTTTGCTTTTCCTGCTAAAGAGAAAGGAAATAGTCTTAAATATGCAGCATCAATAACATCTTGGTCAAATCCCATGGTTCCAACTAATTCATAGAATGTGGCCAAGTGAGTATACGGATCTTCACTTGACATTCCAGTAAATTGGTGTGAACTAATCAAACTAAGAAACGCTGGTTTCATTTCTAGTGCTCTGACAGTGTTTGGAATTGCAATGCTTGAGAAATGTCTTGGCCCTTGCTGTAAAGCATAGTCTCCAAGTGTTCTCCTTGGTGGGTTTTGATTATTGCTGTTGTCATCCATTGTACCAGAGGAAGTTTGTCCTACGTGGAAGTTCTGCTTGGCTTTCTTGATTTTCTTGAGGAACCTGTCTATCTCAGGATCAAATGCAAGTTGTTCTTTTGTACCCTGTCCTCTCAAGATCATAAATCAAGAACTCAAAGTAGCAAGGTTACTAAAAAAATAAAAACAAATTACAAACAAGTT
The DNA here is from genome assembly GCA_037962975.1 of Clitoria ternatea. NCBI lineage: Eukaryota > Viridiplantae > Streptophyta > Magnoliopsida > Fabales > Fabaceae > Clitoria > Clitoria ternatea. The sequence continues at coordinate 24,126,137 of CM075672.1, read as the reverse complement.
TATTTACGCTGTCTTGTCAATTCAATGCTAAAAATATTCAAACTTAAATTGCCTCCCCGGCAGCGGCGCCAAAACTTGATGAGCGTTTTGATTATATTGAGTTTGCTGAAAGAGAATCAAGTTTGTATAATATGAACTCAATGGAATGAATGTGCCAAGTTTAAACACAGAGGTTGTAGTACAGTATAGATGTCGTTCCACTGAGGAGGTGTAAGAATGAAAATCTTAGTCTTGAATTGATTTGGCAGAAAGTTTTTGGTTGGATTTGTTATGAATGATATTGAATGAGAAACAGTAAATAACAGAGAATAGCAATTGCAAAAGATAACAGTAAATGATGTTGGAAAAATCAGTTTTGTAAAACAGGGATCGGCTTCATCACATCTTCACCTCTGTAAGCTGCATAAGTCTTCATATAAGTAAATCAAAAAGATAAGTTCTACGTCACAATCAAAGTCATTTGTATCGATCCCTCGACTACAAAATTCATAAGAATGATTTTCAAACCGCTGATCCCTCAGTCACTTTGGAAATCATTCCAGCATTATCGATTGATTGTTTTGACGTTTATTGCGTTAGACGCCATCCCTGGCTACCTACTCACAACAAGTATTTCTTTCAGATTCTGCTTTCAAAAGTCACTTCCCAGCATACTTGAGAAAACTTAGAACAAGAAAATAGTGATCAAGTATTTTCAGGCATTAAACGCAGAAAGGAATACAGCAACTTATCAAATCTCATTACTAAATGAAAACTTACAGCAACATTACTTTAGTGTTGAATGGATTACAGCCAATCCCATAAGGGAGATTAGTTACTCATGCCTTGCATTTTCACCATCAAAGGAATGAATACAGAAAATGGAAAGTGTGAATGAAAATATAGAGGATGAATCTGATGTATGATGTATGTCTTTTGTGCTCTGTTTGCAGCTTAATTTATAGGAGTTTTGGTTCAGCTTCTCTTGCCCACTTGCGTAGAACCCATGCGGCATCTTTCAGAGACTGGTGGAAACAGAAGAAAGTGGATGAGTTTGCATCGCATCATAGGTGAATAAAGAATTAAGAAACCCATGCTGTGTGAGTCACGCTTGAGCTTGATGGTCACGCTCAAGCGTGAAGGGCTCTGATGCTTTTTGATTGTCTTGCGCTTGAGCTTTCTTGACCACGCTTAAGTGTGGTTCCTTTGTTTGGAATATGCTTGATCCTTCGCTTCAAGCTGGGCCTGTTACGCTTTAAGCGAGCTCCTCTATCCAACAAATGTATTCCACGCTCTAGCCACGCTCAAGCCACGCTCAAGCGGGATCGATTTTACGCCCAAGCGGCTCCTTCCCACGCTTGAGCGTGAGATGACCCTGATGTTACTCCCTCTTCCATGTTGTCACGCTTGAGCGTCAGTCATGCATGAAATCACGCTTGAGCGAGCTCGGGCTCACGCTCAAGCGTGAGAGGCTGTTGGTGTGTTCCTCATTATTTCACTTGGGTGTATGGAAAACGTAAGCTTTTGTTTCCTCCACGCTCAGGCGTGTAGTGTACCACGCTCAAGTGTCCTTGCTTTATGCTCTTTGTTTCTTCAAGGCTTTTGACAATTTGTTCACTGATTTTCAAATTTCAAGCTTCTTTTCTTAATACTCTCTTTATAATCAAAATCATGCTCAATTATTTATCAATTTTGTTAAGTTATTCAGAAAATGGGTCTAATTGAGTCATGAATTTAATCATAAAATAAGCACTCATCAACGGTGTTAGAGGCATCAAACTCAAACTCTACTTGGTGGAAGCGACCTGGCCACTAACAGATAGTGGGGGGACAATGGCAGATGGGAAATTTTTTAATTCTTCCACTACCGCCCCCTTGTCTGCCATTTTTGGGGAGTGCGATTCCAGGTCATCATGCACAAATTTCTGACCTCATCCATCCGTTGTCAAATTTGTGACATCGGTTAGCAAAGACATCGGTTGGACGGAGTTTCCACTGATCCGATGTGGTGTCTCAAGAACCTTTACCTGTGTCTTCACACCGGTTGAGTCTTTCAATGTAATCACAGGGGCGATGTTCTCCCTCCTAGTCCGGATCTACTACCAGCCGGTGTGCCTATTTTTGATCTGAGATTCCTTTTTCCTTAGGGCCGGACTGGCCTGTTACTCCTTTGTCAGGCGCACGACATCGGTCCGGTGTTAATTTGGGCCTTGTCTGGTGTTGCCAATTTTAAGGCCGGGTCCGGTGTTATAACAATTTAGGCCGGATTGAAAGAGGTGTTCACAGGGGCGGTGTTCTCCCTCCTAGTCCGGATCTACTACCAGCCGGTGTGCCTATTTTCAATCTGAATCCGCCCACGAGATCGTCGTTTCTTACTTGGGTCGGACTCACTCGTTCTTTCGTTGTCAGATCCGCGACATCGGCCATTAAACAATTGGTCCGGTGTTCCCCCCTTTTGGAATTTGGACCGGTTATATTTACATTTGGGACCGGCGTCCTTTCCATTTGGGTCGGACCGAAATAGGTGTTCACAGATGCCCCTCTTTACTCCTTTTTCACAAGAGAAATACGGAATCTTCGTATTTCCGAGGTGAAAAGGGAGTAAAGACATGAACACCGATGTAGGGAATAAATGGGACCCATCAACCGGACATCGTCCTTGCAAAGTATAGAACCTCGGATTAGTGCATCATGACCACCCCGTCCTCAACTTTTGTTCCCTTTTGAATGGCCGGTGTATTGTGCGTGACATCGGCCTTAGCAACTTAAACCCTGGATCCAATTCTATCCGAGGTAGGTTTCATGATACCGTTTGTTACGCCCCAAAGTAGTAACCGGTGTAACCACTGGGACACCGTCCCTTGTGACCTAATTCACGGTTCTTAGTTTACTCGATTTGAGGGTCATGACACCACCCTTTGGACTACCTCTCATGTCTTGGAATAGAGAGAACCTCATCCACCTAGTGTCAACATCAGACCAACACCGCTTTTTTTTTTTTATAGAAACAGACGAACAAAAAGTAAAGGGTGCCTAAAAAGGCAAACTGGAAAATGAAGGAGGCCTGAATAGGCGAACAGAAAAGAAAAGGAATGCCTGAATAGGCGAATGAAAAATAAAGGATGCCTGGATAGGCGGACGGAAAGTAAAGGATGCCTGAATAGGCGGACAGAAAGTAAATGAATGCCTGAATAGGCAAATGAGAAGTAAAAGGATGCCTGAATAGGCGGACAAACAGTAAAAGGATGCCTGAATAGGCGGACAAACAGTAAAGGGATGCCTGAATAGGCGGACAAAAAGTGAAGAGGTGCCTGAATAGGCGAGCAGAAAGTAAAGGATGCCTGAATAGGCGGATAGGAAGTAAATGGTGCCAGAATAGGCGGACTGAAAGTAAAAGATGCCTGAATAGGCGGACTTGAAAGTAACTGGTGCCTGAATAGACAAATGGAAAGGAAAGGATGCCTGAATAGGCGACTGGAAAGTAACTGGTGCCTGAATAGGCGAACTGGAAAGTAACTGGTGCCTGAATAGGCGAACTGGAAAGGTAGAGGATGCCTGAATAGGCGAATGGAAAGGAAAGGATGCCTGAATAGGCGACTGGAAAGTAACTGGTGCCTGAATAGGCGAATGGAAAGGAAAGGATGCCTGAATAGGCGACTGGAAAGTAACTGGTGCTTGAATAGACGAACTGGAAAGGTAAAGGATGCCTGAATAGGCGAACGGGAAATAACCTGAATAGGCGAACTAGAAAGTAACTGGTGCCTGAATAGACAGATGGAAAGGAAAGGATGCCTGAATAGGCGACTGGCAAGTAACTGGTGCCTGAATAGGCGAACTAGAAAGTAACTAGTGCCTGAATAGGCGAACTGGAAAGGTAGAGGATGCCTGAATAGGCGAATGGAAAGGAAAGGATGCCTGAATAGGCGATCGGAAAGTAACTGGTGCCTGAATAGGCGAACGGAAAGGAAAGAACGCCTGAATAGGCGACTAGAAAGTAACTTGTGGGGTTGACCCTCAGTTGACAGGAAATGCAGAGAATGGGAGAGCTAATAGGACGTCTCGTCCGGATTAACTCACTGGACCTAAAGGCTCAGGGTGATGCCCCAGTTTGAGATGACTGAAAGAATTGCTCTTTGACTGAAAGAGCGTGATCCTGGGGTGATGCCCCCCCAGTTTGAGATGGTTTGAAGGAATCTTGGGGAAAGGCTAGAATAAAAGAAATCTGGGGAGATGCCCCAGTTTGAAGGTTCTTGAAAGAATCTCGGGGAATCATCCTCTGTGACAGTAGGAGGAGAGACATGGGGAATCGCCCCCTTGATTGCGAACGGAGAAACATGGGGTGATGCCCCGGTTTGACATGAATTTAGAGAATCTTGGGGAATCGTCCCCTTGACGGTAAGAGGAGGAACATGGGGAATCGTCTCTTCGATTGAGAAAGGAGAAACATAGGGTGATGCCCCAGTTTGACATGATTGGAGGGATTCTTGGAAATTGGCTAGAACAAAAGAAATCTGGGGAGATGCCCCAGTTTGGAGGTAATTTGAAGGTTGTTGGGGAACTACCCCTTGAATGAACAAAAGGAATCTGGGGAGATGCCCCAGTTTAAGTTGTTTAAGAAATGTATTTCTACTAGAGGAGGATTGATGGTTCAGGGTACTGCCTCTTTAGGCGTAAGAGAATGATCCTGGGGTGATGCCCCAGTTTGAACTATTTGCTTTGAAACCTCAGGGAGCTGCCCCTTGAGCGAGAAGGAAATGATTCTGGGGTGATGCCCCAGTTTGATTTGTCTGGGAAGTGTAATTCCACAAGAGAAGGATTGATGGCTCGAGCATCGCTCCTAGATTGGGAAGGTAAAATTTGGGGTCCGCCTAGTATGTGTAGATTTACCGAGAAAAACGTGCTGGGGCTCTTTGGGGAGAGTTCTTCTTACTTGACTGCTGGAGTGTATCAAGTAGATTCCCCGGAAGGGAGTTTGAAAAGTGTCAGCTTTGGCAGTTGAGGAGAAGACTTCAAGAAGTGCCAACTTTTGTGATTTGGGGAAGGGCTTTGAGGAGTGCCAACTTTGGCGATTAAGGAGGAGACTTTAATGATCCTAGTTTTGGCAGCTGAGGTTCCATTAAGGAAAAGGTCTTGATTGAGGCGTCAGAGCTTGACATGACCGTCCGTTATAATAACCTGCAGAAAAAAGGTAAGTAGTGCAAAAAAAACTGGGTAGGTCCTGTGAAACCGCGGCCCTTAGGATAACTCATGGGCAGAGGAGATTCAAAGGGGCGATCATAGCTTCGAAGCGCATGCCTGGCTGAATCCTTGTGATGATTGTGTAAGGCGAGGTCAAGTAGTGGGAGTGTCTTGTCCCTTACGACTTTAAATGTTCACCATTCTTTCATTTATTTTTATAAAAACACAATGTTTTATCAGATCAATGCAATTCATAACACGTATCGAAAAAAGGATAAATTTTATTCATGTATGTCAAACAATATATAGAGAACGGACAATAGGGAAAATAGATGGGATGAAATAAAGTTACATAGGACAGGTCAAGATCAGGAAAGTTCAAGGATCCTCCAGTGAATTCCTGAGACTAGTGAGAACCTTAATCCTGCGTCACGACCTCAAGTACATCGTTCAACTCTGCCTTTGAGAGCGTAGTTCGACCATGGTCCACATGGCCCCAGTTTGCATGTTTTGCATTGGGAGCTTTAGCTACTCTGCCAAAATCTTGACCCTAATTTTACCTGAGCAGCCTTTTCAGGTTTTCGACTTACTGGGTTGCTCTAACTTTTGCCTAGGCCGCCCTTTCAGGTTTTCAACCTAGCGAGCTTTTTTCTTGTGTTTTTCTCTTCTTCTTATTTTTGGCTGCATCCTTTACAGTAAAGGGTTGAAACTGATCACACTCCAGCTGAGTCTGCCCAACCTTTTCCAAATTTAGTTTGGATCCTTTGGGGAACTGATGTCTTCTCAAATAGGAGACTCTACTCCTATGCCATGTACCCAAGGAAATATTGGTGAGTCTTTTAGCATCAATGAGAGAATTACTCTGAGTTATCATTTTGGCCCCTTTTTTTTCTTTTTTTTTTGATTTCATTTTTGGATTTTTCATTTTTTTTTTCATTTTTTTGTTTGCCACCCCTGTTTTGTTTTTTATGCCCTTGATGATGTAATAACTCAATCTGATAGACTATTTCCTTAGTTACATGAGCATGAGGAATAGCGTACCTTTTGAGATGTTGATGATGATAAGAATACAAGTTCTTGGTCTAGTGACATTTATTCCCCCAATACAGAAAATGACAGCTTGCCTGATGATCTGGACGTAACCAGCTTTCCCTGCTTGGTATGTGCATTGGACTTCGAGCTTGGCTCTATTTTTTTATTTTTTCATTTTTTTGTATTATTTGTTTTTTCCTTTTTCTTTTTTTTTCTTTTTTTTTGGCAAAGTCTTCCTCAGTTGTGTCTACATAGACATAAGCGATTTCCCCCTATTTTGCTGGCAACTGTTGAGGTTTCCTTAAATGACTGGCCTACCACTTATCTAATTCGGGACTTGCCCATATTGTCATCCCATGCCTTCTGATAGGTTGCCCCCGTGATTCCTTCAATTGTTCTTGACTTAGGGGTATACCCATCTTGATCCTCTTGTTCTAACAATCTTGTAAACTTGGATAGTGGCTCGTAGGTTTCCCTACCTCCTTCGTCGGCATAGTCGACTGAGTGATCGAAATCGTGAAGCAGGATTGTGATTTCACTAGTCTCAAGAGGATCATTTTTGGATCTGCAATTTAGTGTGTTATGGCAAAATAAAGAAAATAAAGGAAAAGCAAGTTAAAGAGAATGAGTCAAAAGCAAGGATAAAGGGATGAGAATTTTTTTTGAATTTCGATACGCATTTATTGATTGACTGGTAAAACAAGTTTTTCTTCGCCCTTATTACATGAAAAGTCCCAGAGCCTTAGGCATAGCAGAGGGATAATCAAGACATTAAGGCAATGACAAATTTTTGGTGAATCATTTAAGAATCGTAGGGAGTTTGACAGCCTCCCAATCACTGAACTCTTGGCCCGGCGGGCAAGCGGCCACCGAATCATCATTATCATCAAAACCATCTTTAATATCGGCCACCACGGCATTAACTCCCGAACTTCCATGATTGGGCAGGGGATTTGTGGTCACGTTAGGGCTTCCTTCCCGAAAATTAATTCAATCGGCCTTGATCAAATCTCTCACTTTATATTTCAGAGCCATGCAATTTTCTATAGAATGCCCCGGTGCCCCAGCGTGGTAATCACAACGAGCGTTTGGGTCATATCCCCTTGGATAAGGAGGTTGCAATGGCTTCATGGGGCATGAAACCAACAGACCTTCCTGAACGAGGATTGGAAAAAGTTCAGAATATGTTATGGGAATTGGATCGAACTGCACCGGGGTGCGCTCATTGTTGGGATTCCTTGGGTTCTGATTATGGTTGGGTGGTCGAGCTACTTGCTGCGGGTGATGGTATGGCATGGGTTGCGGTATTGGAGCTCTTACCATGGGTGGGCTGAAGTGAGGAGTATGAGCTGTCGGGCCATAAGTGGCTGCGGCCACATAAGGATTGGGAGCTTGAATCATGGTAGGAGTGAATGATCTCGGCGGAGCCGTCTTTTGATTAGAAGAGATGGAATTAGTTTCTCCGTCCCTTCTCCCAGGTGCCGGCTTTCTCGTCATGTTTGCCCCAGATGAGCCCTGAGTGAGCTTACCCGTTCGTATTCTACTCTCCACTCTTTCCCCAATAGTCACGATGTCGGAGAAGTTGGCTGAAACACTACCAATCATCTTGCCGTAGAAAGGTGATGGGAGTGTGTCGATAAACATCTCGACTATTTCTTTTTCCGACAATGGGGGATCCACTTGCGCCGCTGTCTCTCTCCATCGTTGAGCATACTCCTTGAACATTTCACTGTCCTTCTTCACCATATTTTGTAAATAAACCCTGTTGGGTGCCATATCCATGTTATACTTGTATTGTCTAAGGAAGGCATCTGCCAGGTCCTTCCAACAACGGATATGGTTCCGATCAAGGTGAGCATACCATGTAAGAGCAGCCCCTGTTAGACTATCTTGGAAGCAGTGGATCAACAGTTGATCGTTAGAAGAGTAAGATGCCATCTTTCGACAGTACATCGTGAGATGGTTCTTTGGACAAGTCATTCCCCGATACTTGTCAAAGTCTGGCATCTTGAATTTGGGTGGGAGAACAACATCTGTGACTAAACATAGCTCCGAAGCATCTATTAGTCCAAAACCTCCGGCGCCTTCCATCATTCTTAAACGCTCTTCTAAGATCTCTATCCTTTCCCTTCGAGGAGCCGCGACCGCGCGGGTTGTATCTTGGAGGTTGGTCCCATAAGGGGTTCCGTATCCATACGGATAGCCGAATGACTGGTTGTACGGAGGTAACACATGGGACTGGTTTACTAGGCCTGTATTTGCTGAGGGGCCTTGAGGATGGGCCACAGCATAAGTCGGCTGGGTTATCTGGGCTTGTGTATTTTGGGCTTGGGCGTTGTAGGTTGGCTGGGCCATCGGGGCTTGTGTGTTTTGGATTTGGTGGGTTTGTGGTGGCATGTTTGGTTGTGTGGGGTATGAAGCATGAGGATTTACCGCTTGCTGGTTGTGGGCGTCTTGTTGGTTGGCGAGCGGGGGATAGTACCCCGGGGGTAGGCCATAAAGTGGAAAAGGTACTGGGTTGCCGTCTAGACCAACAAATGTATGCTGTGCGTAAGACTGGCCGTAAGATGGCTGGGCCTCAATGGCAGGGTTAGGTCTCCCGACATGAATGGTGAGAGGGGGTGTCATTGTGTTAGGGAGTTGGGTTCTTGCTGGGTCAAAACCAAGGGGAGGTGGCGCGGTGGCATGCTGCTATTGGGCATCCTCAACACCCGCAGAGGAGCCTCCTTCGGTAAGTTTCTTTTTTAAGAGTTTAGTTAACTCCGCGACTTGCTCTTTCAGCTGATCGAACTCGGTTCTAAAGTTTCCTTCAACAGCTTCTGCCTCAGCCATGAGTTTCTTTTGGAGCCGGGTCTGGTAAGGATGCCTACCCGTGACGTTGGTGTCTCTTTTTTCATTTTTTTTTAAAAAAAAAGAAGAAAAAATGTTAGGTGGAAATAGAAAGAAGGAAAATGTTATGGGAAACAATCACAGACTTTGGCAAGTATCCTTTGACCATTCCTTAGAATTTATCATTCAAAAGTACTAGGTATGGTAATCATAGAAATTAATATGGGATAATTGTGAAGACAGAAGAAATCTTTCATCCTGAGGCGGGAGCCTCTAGCTCAGACATCTTCTTCGGGCAATTACAGCCCTTATTTCTTAAGTTTAATCCCATGTCAATTTCCATTGATACTCAAAGGGTACTCGACCAAAAGAGGATTATCTATTCACCCGAAGAATACCGTGTGTTTTAAAATGAGTCATTATTTCAATAACTCAGTAAATCTGTGGGTGGTAGATAATCCATTTTCTTGGATAAAAGGGGAAAGCAAAAATGACGTAAAGTAAAGTAAAGTTTGCCCTTTTGTGGCCTAGGTCAGGTTTTGTTGAAAGTTTTCTCTAGGCCCTATGGTTTGTCTAAAAGTGGCTCTTCACACCAGGTGGCTTATTCTAGACTTCTAGAAGGTCACCAGAGCCAAGATCCTACCCATGACAGGGGCGCAACAGTGGGGAACCACTAGGTGTGTATATCATGAGAGGTCGAACTCTGGTTGAGGTTCTCACGAACACCAGATAGGAAGTACATCCCATACGATTCCGTTACCAACCTCGCCTAACTTAAGCTTCATTTGGGGCCCGGGTATAGGGTGCCACTCATAGGTGTGTGCAAGTAATTGTGAGTGTAGTGTGTGGAAGGGCAGTCCATACCTTTTACCTTACCCCATTCTACATAAAGAACAAACACAGAACAAATATACAAAGTCGTCTACCCTAGGGTTCAATAATTACAGGAAAGTAACATGGTCCTCCACCCTAGGGTTCAACAAGCATGCAAACATAGATAATGAAACAAATAACAAGATACGATTAAAACAAGAACAAACTTTCACAACAATTAACAGAAAATAAAACAAGAGGGAAGAAATCCAAGCTAACAAAGGCTATATAAAAAGAACATGCGCTTTCAATCAAACTGGCCTGACTCTCTTAAGTGTCCCCAGTGGAGTCGCCATCTGTCGCAACCTGAATCGCGACGGCGCGGCGAGAAAGAGAGAAAAGGGGGTGAAATGAAATAGGGAGTCGCCACCAACGTTTTTATCCATAGGAAAAACATTGGAAAAAACTAGGTTCAGTAAAGCACTGGTTAAAAATTGAGATTCAAGTTCGGGAGTCGGTTACGAGTAGGGAAGGTATTAGCACCCTACATCGCCTGTCTAAAACAGTACCAAGATTGAAAACGCGCAACATAAATAGCCTTACAAAAGATATTTTATTTCTTCCCTTTTATTGTTGTATTTTTTTATTTAAAAATGATGACAGAATGGAGTGAGAGAACTGTACAAACATAGAGTGTCGAAGCGAAGTTAACGGGACATTTCGTCTGAATTAAACTCGACTTCGATATGAGACAGAGAGGGGAAAAAAATGCTAATAAGGCGTCACGCCTAAATTATACATCCTCGAGTAAAAAGGATAGGGATAGGAAAGAGATAAGCGGGACGTCTTGTCCTAAGTATCGCTTCCCTATGAATTGTGGCAAGGTTTGAACAAAAAAAAAACTAGGGGGAAATCAACAAGACGTCACGTCTAAATTGATTTTCACGGAAGTAACCAAAAAAAGAACATTTATGAAAGAAACGTGGAAGTAAGGAAATAAATCAGCAAAAAAGAAGTAAGAAAGATGGGCCCGACAGGAGTTAAAGTCCTGCTCCTACGTATTCTTGAATTATCAAGAAATCAGGGTTACGTAGTTCTGAGTGTTGTTCTTTTAGGAAAAGACTTGGGAAATGATGGTGGATGTCATTGAGACGGGGAACTCATACAAGGCGAAGTTCTTCGCACGTATATGGATCCTAAAGAGGTTGTGTAGACAGGAGTGCTCCCGTACGACACTGTTTAAAAAAATGATTTGTTTCTTTTTTTGACTTTTATTCAGATTTGAAAGAAAACAGAAGGAGAAATGAGTGAAAACCGAGTGGGAGAAGAGAAAACCGAGTGTGAAAGAGGGAAAAAACCGAGTAAAAAATGAAATACCGAGTGGAAGTAGCAGAAACCGAGTAAAAAAATGAAATACCGAGTGAAAGCAACAGGATACTGGGTGAAAAGTGAATACCGAGTAAGACCGAGTGAGGAAATGTACGTTGTTGGAGTTGAGAAGGGCGAGGTACTGAGTGGTGAGGAGTGGTAAAGGAGTTGTGGAGGTCGGTTTAGCGAGGGGCAGTTTGCAGAAGCAGGAGTGAAGTCGGATTTGGTGAAGACCGAGTGGGAGGCTGGACGGTGTTAGAGGTTTTAAGGAAAAGGGACGGTTGATGGAGAAGGAAATTGGGACGGTGTGAAGAAAGGTATTGGGACAGTGTGTAGGAGAAGGGGTGAGGAGGTCGGTTTTGGTGAGGACGGTTGTTTCGGGAGAAAGGGACGGTGTTGTGGCTTGATGGACAATGTATTTGCTGGACGGTGTTGTATTTTGGGGGGTATTGGGACGGTGTAGAGTTTAAGGAGTATTGGAAGTGTTCAGGAGTTGCTGGGACGGTGTGGAGGGATTAGGACGGATTAGGGCAGAACCGGGTGGTGTTCAGGGATATAGGTACGATATGGTAAGTTTAGGAGATTGGTGTGAAGGGCTATAGTGAATCAGTGAAGTTGATGAGGATCTGAGGGAGGACAGTGCTGTTGGGAGGATGCTGTTAGGACGATGTGGGTTGGAGGCTGAGACGGTGTGGTGTTCAAGGAATATGGAGATGGTGAATTGGGAGGTGTTGGGACGGTATAGATTGGGGAGGTGTTGGGACGGTATGGTTTTTAGGGTGTTGAGACGGTGTGGTGTTTAGGAGTGAACTGGGACAGAACTGTGCGAAGGGAATGAATTCCTTAAGACTCTTGAAGTGAAATTTAGAAGTTTCCTCTCTTTTCAGCCCTGGACCATGTCAAGAACTTACTAGCCAACCCCTTGTGCCTCTTCCTGAGAGGTATTTATAGAGGGCTCTTGGACATGGGCCGAGTGGACAACTCAAACTCCACTTGGTGGAAGCGACCTGGCCACTAACATATAGTGGGGGGACAATGGCAGATGGGAAATTTTTTAATTCTTCCACTACCGCCCCCTTGTCTGCCATTTTTGGGGAGTGCGATTCCAGGTCATCATGCACAAATTTCTGACCTCATCCATCTATTGTCAAATTTGTGACATTGGTTAGCAAAGACATCGGTTGGACGGAGTTTCCACTGATCCAATGTGGTGTCTCAAGAACCTTTACCTATGTCTTCACACCGGTTGAGTCTTTCAATGTAATCACAGGGGCGATGTTCTCCCTCCTAGTCCGGATCTACTACCAGCCGGTGTGCCTATTTTTGATCTGAGATTCCTTTTTCCTTAGGGCCGGACTGGCCTGTTACTCCTTTGTCAGGCACACGACATCGGTCCGGTGTTAATTTGGGCTTGTCCGGTGTTGCCAGTTTTAAGGCCGGGTCCGGTGTTATAACAATTTAGGCCGGACTGAAAGAGGTGTTCACAGGGGCGGTGTTCTCCTTCCTAGTCCGGATCTACTACCAGCCGGTGTGCCTATTTTCGATCTGAATCCGCCCACGAGATCGTCGTTTCTTACTTGGGCCGGACTCACTCGTTCTTTCGTTGTCAGATCCGCGACATCGGCCATTAAACAATTGGTCCGGTGTTCCCCCTTTTGGAATTTGGACCGGTTATATTTACATTTGGGACCGGTGTCCTTTCCATTTGGGTCGGACCGAAATAGGTGTTCACAAAGGGCACTTCAAAGCGGATTGCCCAAATCTTAAGAAGAAGGGAAAAGAGAAAAGAGGAAGAAGGAGAGCATATATAGCATGGGATGAAAACGAGATAAGCAGCTCGGATGACTTAGAAAATGAAGAAGCAAACCTTTGCCTCATGGCCAACCACCAAGAAGAAGATGATGAGGTAAACTTCCATGACTTAGATAAGGATGAATTACTTGATGCTCTAGAGGAATTGTATGATAAATTTACAAAAGTCTCCAATAGACTTAAGGTGTCTAGAAAAACTAGTGACACTCTAGAGATGCACCTTATGGAGGTTTGCAAAGAGAATGAATGCTTAAAAGAAGAATTGAAAAACGCTCAAACATGCTCCAAAAGTAAACCTTGTGATTTTGCTAAGAAATGTGTTGATCTAGAAAATAAAGTCCTAGGTCTAAACAACACCTTAGAGAGGTTTACAAATGGTAGAGATAATCTGAATGTACTACTTGGAAATCAAAGATGCATGTTTGACAAAACTGGTTTAGGGTACAATTCTGTTAAAAAGGAAAAGCATTACAAAAACTTCTTTGTACCACCAAGCAAATCATCTTCACCCTTTATGAAATGCAATCATTATGGATTCAAAGGTCATAACTCTTCAAATTGCAATGTTAGAAAATTAGGGCCAAAGGTTATAAGAAAGGTGTGGGTTCCCAAAGGGACATTACCACAAGCTAACCTTAAAGGACCCAACATAAAATGGGTACCTAGTTCTCTAAACTAATCTTGTTTTGTAGGTATGCTTCAAGGCAAGCAACACCCATTGGTACTTGGATAGTAGGTGTTCAAAGCATATGACGGGAGACATAAGCAAGTTTACATCATTCATTCCCAAGAGAAAAGGAAGTGTCACCTACGGAGACAACACCAAAGGAAGGATCCTAGGCATCGGAAATATAGGTAAGAATTCTTCCACATCCATAAGTGACGTGTTGTATGTTGAAGGCCTCAAACATAATCTACTTAGTATAAGTCAATTATGTGACAAAGGATATAGAGTTTTGTTTGAAACAAATTGTTGCATAATTGAGCATAAGACTAATAAGGAAGTTAAGTTTGTAGGCCAAAGAATTGATAATATTTACATAATTGATATGGATAGTTTGTCTACAAATGATGAACAATGCTTCATTTCAAAAGAGGATCAAACTTGGCTATGGCATAGGAGAATAGCTCATATACATGTAGACCATTTGAACAAACTTGTTTCTAAAGAATTAGTAATTGGCTTACCAAAGCTTAAGTTTGAAAATAGATTTTGTGATGCATGTCAAAAGGGAAAACAAGTAAAGGCATCTTTTCAATCCAAAAACATTGTTTCCACACAAAGGCCTTTACAACTTTTGTACATGGACTTATTTGGACCATCCAAAATCAAAAGCTTTGGAGGAAATTACTATGGTCTAGTTATTGTAGATGACTATTCTAGATATACATGGACATTATTTCTTGCTCATAAAAATGAAGCATATCATGCATTAAAGAAACTTGCAAAGATTATCCAAAATGAGCAAAATCCTAAAATTGCATCCATTAGAACCGATCATGAGGGGGAGTTTGAAAATCACTCCTTTGAAAAATTTTGCGAAAAACACGGTATTAATCACAATTTTTCAGCTCCTAGAACTCCACAATAAAATGAAGTAGTTGAAAGGAAAAATAAAGATGCTAAATGTGATTAAGAGATAAAATTAGAGATAAGTCTTTGTATTTTACACTAACAACCCTCAAGAGATGAACATAGTTGTCATCATCAAAAAGGGGGAGAATGTGTTTGAATGTGTAAACAGGTTCAAGAATTTTGATAATGACAAAAACACTCTTGAAGAAATCCTTGCAAAAACAAAGACATGGAATCAGACCCTGAAAAGCAGCGAATCTAATCGATTATACAGACCAGGCTAATCGATTAGGAGCATTCTATTTTAGAAGAAATTGCATCAGGCCACGAGCTAATCGATTACAGCAATCAAAATAATCGATTAAGGAGCTACTGGAATTAAGCTAATCGACTACACACATGACGTAATCGATTATCAATGTCAAAAATGGGGTTAAATGTATCAGGTATAATGGCTAATCGATTAAGGGAAGTCATATAATCGATTAGGAGGCTACTGGAATTAACCTAATCGGTTGTCAAGCAAGCTAATCGATTAGGAAGCTGCGAAGTCAAATTAAATGTATCAGGTACAGGTGATAATCGATTACAGGCAAAGATATAATCGATTAGGTGCTCTCTGACCTGAAGATAATCGATTACAGCTCGAGGGTGTAATCGATTACGATAGTGGGAAAACACTTTTAAGTGGGAAACCAGCTCATATGTCCACCATTTTTCAAAAACCCACTAAGTCCAACGGCTAGGAAGAAGAAGGGCATACCTCAAGCTCTCAAATGACTCTATAAATTGAAGAGGAACACAAGCACAAAAAAACACCAAGAAGCTACAATTCTTTTGCTCAATCTTGCACTTTGTAAGCCCTATTCTTGTATATCTTGAATCTCATTTGTATATCCTTTCTTCTTGAGAGATTAGAAATTGTGTGAGCTATCATTTTGCTTATCCACTCTATTGAGAGAGTTACTTACTTGTAAACACTACATCAAAACACCAAAGTTCACTCTAGGTTGAGTGGTTACAAAGGTTGAGACTCAACCTTTGGGATATTGTGAGATTGAGAGATTGGGTGGGGTGCCCTTATACTTGTGAGGATTGGGTTCTTGAGTGTGGGACACTAGGAAGCCGCAATTGCTCAAAGTTGTATCTCTAGTCTACAATAGTGGAAAATCCTCTAAGTGGGTTGCTTAGAGGCGAGACGTACACCGGATTGGTGGAACTCGTTAAATCGGTTTGCAAAGCTCTTCTCCCTTACTCTTTTACTTTCATATACTGCACTTAATTGGCTTGTGTTGATTGATTGTGGCTTGCATACTTGAACTTGTTTAAATTGGTAAATCTTGAAGACTGCACACCAAGTGTTTGTTTAATTGTCTCAGCTATATTTACCTTTGTTTTGCATTGCATATTTCACTAAACTTTATTTCACTTGCATAATCTCGTAAATTGGTATATAAGATTCAAGTTCAAAGGTATTCCAACTAAAAGTTTTAAAAACTCAATTCACCCCCCCTCTTGAGTATTGAGGCCACTTGAATAACAAAATATGGGTGTCGGACCAAGTATCTTTGATTGAGGTACCGTTGGTCAGAACTATTAAGAATATAATTGGGAATCTGAACATGTATTTGGAATAATTTTTAGATAAAGTATAAAGCCTAAATAGAGATCCTGTTTAATTTAAAATGGAGAAGTTTAAGTGATGGGTTAAATTAGAACACTAAACACTCCTTACTCTCCTCTTCATTCATGTTGGTTTCCCTTCTAAAGGAAAAAGTCTTTTGCTCTCCTTTCTCCTTTACTCTTCATCTCCCACTCTTCTTCTTCTTCCATTCTCCAAAACCCAAGTGCGGTGTGCCTTTCCTCCTTTATCCATTTTTGTTTGCTTCAAGGAAGAGATGACGATGGTGGTTTGAGGCTTCCCTTTTCCCTCTCAATTTTCATGCTCCACTCTTCCTCACTTGGAAACATATCATTTTCTTCTCTTGAGGTAAGCTCTTTATCTTCTCTTGAGGTTTTGGGGTTTTGATGTTTGAATGAGCATTATGTATATGGGTTATTAATGGGAGACATTTATGATGGGAAACCCTAAGGTGGGGTGCATTTAATATGGGTTTTATGAGAGCCTTGAGAGGTACACGAAAATGACATGGAAGATAATAGAAAATGATGAATATAGATGATGGTTGTTGGGTTTTGATGAAACCTAGCTTTGTAAATTAGGGGAAATATGAAATATGGGTGATGTGAATTTATTATTGATGGGAGATGTTATTTATGATAGGTAATAACCATTAATGATAGTGAATGATTGATAATGGTTGTTGGAAATCATTAATGTAGGAACCCATTATTGGGTATGGCATTGAAGTTGCATAATAATGAATGAAAACACCTAACGCATGGTAGTTGTGGTAGGTTGAATGAAATAAATGAGGTTTGGGAATTTAAAATGGCATAAAGTAACAAGTAGATAATTATGAGCACTTGAATCTTGGTAGTTGAATAAAAATTAATTGTGTGGTATATGGTATAATGTAGGAAATGACCCCATCGATGAGGCGGGACCTTCGGACCGCCTTGATTTCTACTTCTCTTGAGGTAGGAGAGGGTAACATTTGTAAATGCTTAATTTCATCTGTTAGTGATGTATGTATATGATTGTGTTATGCTAATTTGGCTTGGATGAATGATTTGATGATTACTTGATTGAAATGCATTTAGAGTGAATGGTGTTATGTGACTTATGTTTGTGGGATGATGAATATGATGTTGAATTGACTCATGATTAATGAGATTTGTTGTAATGGCTTGGAACCATGATTGTATTGATTGCATTGTTATTGAACATCCCATGATATGTGAATTGATGAGTTGTGATTGCCACTAACTAGTATGTTTATGAAATTCAATGAATGTTGGTGATGGTTGAGAATGATGAGTACCTAGAGTTCCACTAAGTGTTGTTGATGAATTGTTAATGGTGGAGTGGCATTTAAGATGCATAGTGTGAGAGTGCATTTGATTTGTATTGCATTGCATCCATGGCATATCATTCACTGCTTATATGGAATGTTAGGGGTTCCAATAGGCAGGCCCGGTGGGAGGGTGACCCAGTGCATGGGTAAATTTTTGTTGTTCCCTAGTAATTCTAGGAATCATGAAGCTACCCTTAGATTGGTGGCGAGGAACCCTATGTGGCAAGCCTAGTGGGCGGGCGGCTCTATGATGAGCAAGTTACCTCGGTGTCCAACGGGGCATGGCTTTCTCAATGTATATTTTAGAGAGGCCCGTAGCACTTATGGCAAGTAAGGCCATGTTATTGTATCTGCAAGTCATAGGGTGACTAGTGCTACAAATAAGCGATAGCGGTTTGGTATCAGTAAAATGTAATGTGAGGCATGCATAGTTTAAGATATAAGTGTACACTTTTACTACTGCAGTAGGGGCATAGTAGCACACCTATGCTTAACCCATATTTGATATGATATTATTTCCCATAGTCGGATCTGTAATTGTTATTAATTCTTTTATGCACATGCATTAGCCATAAGAGTATTTGCATATAGCTGGAGATATGCCTAGTTGGTAGCCCATGGTGGCGACGGATGATTGTTAAATAAAAAGGAAGGAGGTTATGGTACTAACATTGAATGTATGATGACCTTTATTGAGAATGTCATGATTTTGATGTGTGAGTTGTGAATATAATGATTTGGATATGTATGATGTTAAAAAAAGAATGTGATGATGTGTGAATGAAGCTTATAATGCTTCTTGAGGAATACTTGTTATGCACATATGTATAGGTATCATCATAATGTATGATTTTGAATCCTTTGGTATATGTTACTCACCTCCTAGTTGCCATTTTAAAGTTTGATGTAGGTATGATGAAAGCCTACTCTTTTGGAGGGTGGGCAATGATGGTGGTAAATATGGAAAGAATGTGTAAGCCTTGGTAGGCATCTCTGGTAAATCACTTGATATGTGTAGACTTCTATTTTGTATATGATAAGTGATTGGTCATGAATCTTGATTTGTGGGTCATGTGTAAAAATTAGACCTATGTGTTTGAAATGGCTAATTTTTAGTTATGACCCTAACAATGGATGATATTGATTGTAAATTGAAGGATTATATGCCATATTAATGGATGGATGTTGATACCATGAGGTTTATGTTTATTAACAATGCATATGAGTCTTGTGTATAAATAAAAATGAGAGTAGGGCATTAGAATGTTGAATTAATGATTTTAGCATGAAGTATATGATGAATTTTCATGGTTTTATGCATAATTGAGGATCCAATAGGGTCAAAATGAGTTTTGTGAGATTTGAATGGCATATAATGGTCCCAATGGCTTAAATGCATGATTTGATATTTGTAAAAACTTGGAATGGGCCAATTCTATTGAGAATAGGCCCTTGAGTTGCATAAAAATGTCTAAAAATAAGTGAAATACATTTATGCGCATAACTTTCTCATTTTCAGGAATTTTTGAGTGTGGCCAGTTGCCACATATCACAAATGATGTATATAAGTTGGTGTCAAAATTTGGTAGGCATTGGAATTCGTATGAGAAGTTACAGGGGTTAGAAGTCAAAAAATGTGACTTTTTCTGCATAAAATGGCCTCTGTGCTGTCATGAATCGATTCACAACAGTGCATGAATCGATTCAAGACACACTATTTTCACTGTTCCTGAAGTTGGGCGCTTTGAATTGATTCAAGCCCCCGCATGAATCGATTCAAAGCTTACTGGAATCACTGTTCATGAGGTCCATGAACGTTTGAATCGATTCATTCGAGCTTGAATCAATTCATGGGGTGTCATGAATCGATTCATGGCCCTGTTTTCACACATTTTCCTATGTTTTGGGGTATTATTGGTATTTCTTGGTCATGACATGATTACAAATCAACATTCGCACGTAATTAACATATTTTAACAACTAAATGGGATACCCTTAAACCTTCCCTCGTTCCCATTCACCCTTCATGAATTAATTGTGCACTTCTCTATTCCTTATTGATGATCATGAGATTGATTATCCAAGGTTCACTCTTGATTTAATCTATCCATCTTCTTATATCTTTATATATGGGATTGGATATTCAAAATGGTCTGGGGTTACTTGTTAAAATTTTATTTTGTGATTTCTTCCACACTTTATTATTTTAAAATCGTGAAAAATTTACCTTCATTTTTGGGGTGTCTCTGCTGGTTATCTGGGTATGATATATTCACAAGACACTCAGTTGTCAGTTTTAAATTGAGTTGTGGCAAGTGCGCCACTTGTCAGTTGTAGTATATGTTCCGAAGAACAATTGTCGTTTCCACTACGGATCGGATTAAATCGATTTCAAACTATTACAGCAGAAGTAAATTGTAGTTTTCATGATAATGAATTAAAGAACTTTTCACACATCTAAAAGTATATGAAAGCAATATAAGAAATATGAGTGAAATAACAGAGTATAGAGTTTGGGAATTGGATTCACCTTTCTCACTTTCCGATACAACGTTAATATTCACGTAATCAATGTTTGCAATATGATTCTTTACGTCACAATCACAGTCATTCATATCAATTCCTTGACTATGAAATTCATAAGAATAGGTTTAATAACATTAATCCCTTGATCGTTTTAAATCTATTCCAGCATTAAGAACGATTGGTTAGACGTCCGTTGCGTTAGATACCATCCCTGGTTATCTACTCACAATGGGTGTTCCATGTAGATCTGTTTTCGAAAGTCATTTTCCAACAACAACCGTAAACTTGAATCAAGAAACTAGTGATCAAGTAGATTCAGGCAATGAACATAAAATAGAATACAAAGAATCATAAAACAACACATGAATCACATAAACATTATCCAAGTGTACATCAAGTTTGATTGGTTACCTCCAATCCCAAATGAAAGGATTAGCCACTCATGGTGGTCATGATCTTACAAATCAAATGGAAATGAAGAAGAAAAACCTAAAGATACAATGTTTGTAAGAAGGAAAGTATCTTCTACGTTCTCTCTCTCTATCTCTACATGTTTTTTTTTTAGCCGCCTCTGTTTCTTTTTATCATGCATCAACTCGCTCAAGCGAGTTTAAGTCTCGCTCAAGCGAAGAGACTACTTCATCATGAAGAAAGGGTTGAGCCATGCTTCATCTGTATGCTTATTCGCTCAAGCGAGTTTAGTTCACATGAGCGAAGCTTCATATACTGATCCTTTATTCCCTTTCGCTTAAGCAATTCCCTCTTCCACTGCAGCGAATCCTTTGAATTTAGGCTCTGGACAAATTTCGCTTGATCGAAATCATGTCGCTCAAGCAAGTTTTGCATTGTGACTTACTGGAAGAATTTCGCCTGATGTTTTAATTCAAACGCTTGAGCGATGCTAATGTTATTCCATTTTGTACCAAATTCGCTTAAGCGGACCTTGTTCGCTCGGGCGACTTCTTCATCATTCTCTTCTGGCTTGATTTCGCCTGGGCGAATGACTCCTCGCTCAAGCGAGTCTTGACCTGATACTTGTATTTGTTAAAGTCCTTGCTTGCCCAAGCGAGCTCTTCAGTTTAGCCTCAGTGACCTTGATATCGCTCAAGCAAGATAGCCTCCGCTTGAGCGAATATCACTTGTTTGCTCAAAACTTGGTGAATTTTCTTCTTTTCTTTTCTTTTCTTCTTTCTTCTTCAATTTTTTCTGGAATTACAATAAAATTAACCAATCAACCTGTACAATGTTCATATCACAATTTATGTTCTATATAGCTTACAAAATTGACAAACATTGCACATTATATCCAATCTATGCTTCATTATCCATGCAAAATATATATAAATTGGACATCTATCAACTCTCTCCAACCTAGAACTTTGCTTGTCGTCAAGCAAATGGTCAAGAAAAAGTTAAGTGAAACAAAGATCTTAATTAATCACAGCTGCAAATAAAATGAAGGACAACTTCTCACTATTTACAAATGATAAATCCTTAATCATGCTTCACTTCATCTAACCAAATTCTAAGTTTGAAATGTGATACACAATTGCAAGTAACCACTCTGCTGTAAAACAAGAAATCCTCTCTGTTTATACCTTCCAGGTGAGTGTTTGCTCTCTTTATCATTGGTCAAGTGTTATTCAATCATTGCATTTCATTTCACTGCATAAGATAACCACTCAAACAAACATGGATCAAGAGGTCTTTAATAGATTGTAACTTGGCCAGGCTTACAAGAAATTTATTGGTTTTTCATTGGAACGCAAAGACATTCTAAGGACACTTAGATTTCTTGGCCTTGGCTTTTGTTTTGTCATTTTTTTCTTCATTTAAGCCATTAAACTTTTCTCTATATTCCTCCTTACTTTTGTTTGTTCTTTGACATTTCTAGGAGGGTCTTATTTTGTTTTTCAATTTTTCCTTTCCTTTTTGACAGTTACAGCCAAACTCTTCACATACCCTTCTTGAAAGATTGTTCTTGTCCTTAGCATGCATTAGGGTTGGATTTCTTTTTACAAGCATATTCTAAGGTTAAGAAAAGAAACTTTTTGGTTCAATGGGGTTAAACACAAAAATTAGATTGATTACTATTGAAGGTTGGCTTTTTGGCTCTTGTTTAAACCTATTCTACACAAAGTTTGCCTCTATCCTGTCCATGTTTGACTAAGCAATAATCCTTGCCAGAAATTCATGCAATGAAAAATTATACAAAGATCAATGAACTCTCGGTGTTTAAGGTTGCACTATCTCACTGGGTTAATTGTCTTGATTTCTTTATTTTCACAGAAAAGGGTTCAAGCATTGTGAACTAATTCCTAACTCAAGAATTAGAAAGATTCATTCAACATTCATAAGAGTTATCAGATTTTCCAAAACTAGTTATCCTTCCTTTTATGCAATCCTAAGAATTTTCCAAAAATAAGGCATACATTAACAAACTTCGCACCTATTAATATTACTAACGTATGCAAAACAAGACTAAGTTATCCAAAATATAATTCAACTGTAAATAAGGTAAACTGCAAAGTAATAATGTAAACCAACGAGATTTTTGAAACAGTAAAAAAAATTAAAATGAACCACAGGAGCATGCTCAGTCATGCGACATTAAAATGTCAATGACCACTCGATCCATTTGCTCCTCAAACTTCCGCTCCTCAGTATTCTGCTGCTCCTGAGTCTATGTATCAGCTGCCTGTGAATCTGGTGCTGAAGAAGATGCTGTGACAGGTACATCGGCTGGTCCTAATGATGTGGGTGGTGGTACTGGTGCCACTGGCTCAGCTTCAGCTGCTGGCCTCTCCTCCTCTAGCAAAATGGGACTGTCCCCAGGCCAAGCGACACGTTCCACAAACTGGTCTGGATGCATAAAAGGGCCTGAAGGATGACTCCAATAACTAGCTCTGTAATGGTACAGCATACCTCTGTGAAGAGCAGCCTACTGTCGCTAAATGTGAATAAGATGAGCTAGGAGGATAGGATCAGTGGTAAGTGGTGGTGGTGGTAGTGGTGGTTGAATAGGTGGTGGAACTAGTGGTGATGAGACTACGGGTGGTGGTGAAGATGTTTGTAGCTATGTGATGGTGTAGGTATCCTGCAATTCAAATCTATAAATTTCCAATCAATGGATGGTCAAATCGGAGTGATGGGGTGAACATCGATCCCATGGACTGCACAAAGTCCTGTGATGAATGCAGGGAAACCAAGGCTGCCTTTCGGTTTTGCATCAGCTAATGTGGTCTTCGGGTTTTGCTGTGCAAACCTAAAGATTTCATCTGAAATAATCTGAGCTAGGTCTACAGACATATCTGGAGAGAGGATGCAGAAGAGAAGCTCACATCTTGGAAGTGGCAGATCAGATACATGGGCATTTGGGATAACATTTTGCCAAGAGAAATGCTGTCCACACCCTGGTTAGCATTGTCATATCCTTCCTCAGAAGTCTGGAAGGATGCTGGCTAGCTCCTCTGTACATGTGATGCCCTGGTAAACAGAGTTTATCTTCAAGCTCTTGTATCGAGTAGATATGTCGGTCCTTCTTTA